>CM029463.1:1866453-3275776 GCA_017140185.1 Eucalyptus polyanthemos subsp. polyanthemos
TACACAAACCTTGACTTACCTAAGATATCGAGAAGATCTCAGCAAGGGTCTCAATCTGAATATCAGAAGGGTTGTGTTTTCCACTCTCTCGAAGTATAACGGTGATAAGATGGTGCCAATTCCCGCTTCACAGGTGAAGTAGATTGCCGGAAGAGCTAGTAGAAGAGGAAGATGATATCCTGATGGGCTTACAACTACATTTGAGCTTAATGATTTAGAGTACCTCATTGAGTGTTTGGAGCAGCCATTTGAAGAAGTTAAGAAGGTGGGTCTCTTTCCTTTCTTTGTGCAGGTTGAGCTCTTTGCTTGCCAACTTCCCAATGTTACGTTCTGCAAGCTACTCTAGAAATTTGGTGAAAATTGCCGTCTTGATGGCTCATACTTCTTGTGTCGGCACGACCATATTAAGAGGGTGGTAGACATGTTGGAGAAGGTCCTAGGGCTATCTCTTGAAGATCGCTTCAAAATTTGTTTTGCACCAATTAATGTTAGAGACCCAAAATCAATGTATCATCTTCTAAGGTTTGCCACAGCTTATAGTCAAAACTTACCTATTAATATAGCAAGGGCTGCCCTAAGGGCTCTACTCGAAATGATGTTGAGCTTTTGGATCTGGAGACCAAACATCAGGTGATGTCTATGTATCTATGGTTGTCTCACTTCTTTGAGGACTAAACTCTTCCATATGTTAAGAAGGCAGAAGCTATGGCAACAGGCATTGCTAAGTTATTGGGTCAGTCTTTGAAAGTCGCTAACTGGAAACTAGAATCAAGGCAGGCAGGAAAATGAAAGCCTAAAGAGAAGCCTGAACAAAAGGAGGATGGCTATGAGAGATTGCAGTCAGTTGCGAAACTATTTTCTTTGTAAGTTAACTTGGATTAGTTTTCTGCAAATACTTTTCATGGAACAGGATGATATTTACTCTCTGCCAATCCTTTGTTGTGTATCTCTCTCTCTCTCTCTCTCTCTCTCTCTCTCTCTCTCTCTCTCTCTCTCTCTCTCTCTCTCTCTATATATATATATATATATAGTGTGTGTGTATCTCATGTATGGATTAGTAACAATCTTATTGAGGGTAAAACCTAAATGACGCCCCAGTATGAAATCTTATATGTACTTACATTAATGTTTTGTTGCTTTTTTGGTACCTGAAGCCAAGTTATGATATTGGCAGAATGTCTTTGTTACTCCTTCAGTATTCCAGTGATGGATCTTAAAAGGCAGATACTTTGGGAGGCTATAACTACTTGATGGGAGTGAAGGAGTGATTGTGAGTGTATTGAATTGACCTTGTCTTTTCCTAGCTGTATGTGACTGTGGCGACCTCACTGATTTAGTGGTTCATTCACTAGATATTGCTTTGATGTGAGAGAATCTTTGTTGTTTAATATAAGGCAAACTCATTAAGGCTGTCAAATGCTCTAGTGGGAAGTTGTGACTGTATGATGTAGTGCATGTTATAATGGGTAAAAATATGCGGATGATAACTTTAAGAAAAGACCTTGGTTTTAATGGGTTTCCGTTTTAGTGGTGGTTGTTATTATTGTCTTTGTTGCAGCCGAGTCTTACTTTCATTTGGCATTAGATAGCTCCTAAATATCTTTTCCGTAGATGGCTTTTCTTTGTGATAAGTACCGTTCTAGACCAGGACCATTGTTCATTTAACTAATTGTTTAGCTTGCTTGTCATGAAAATGAAAAGACTTATGTTAAAAGGAAGCTAAGGTTTTGATACAGTGCTTTATCTGTTCATAACCTTTCGACGACAAACCTCTTGGTGGTAAACCTTGAGAGTTGTAGCCGTGCAATTGTCCAAAGTTGGGCAGCTCTTCACAAAAGGCACAACTTTCTGCCTAGTCAAGGTTGGTGCTATTTCCAGTTCATTATTATTTTCTTTGTCAACCTTCAAGAAAAAAAAAAAAAAAAGATTGCTTTTCTTTGTCGTACAGGAGAAGACAGAATAAACTCCCGGAAATTCCACATTCTGAGAAATTGTCTGCATGGTCATGTGCAGGTATTACAACTCAGCATCGTAGCCTATTTGTTGGCACCTCCAATGCAGTTTCCATTATGAATTTTTCATTGCTTTTCGCAAGAATCACTACTCCATTTCCTATTAAAGTGCCAGATGTAGCTCGGTGGCAACATATGCAATTTTCTTTATTAGTTTGGATCTGCAAATCATGCCATAATTAGGTAAGAGAATGGTTGTTGCTTGCTCGTTCATTCAGGTGATTGAATGGAGGATCCTCTCGACTCACGTGTGCCTAAGATGGCAGGATGGTTGTCATTGTTGTGGCTCTGCATCTTTGTATGTTAAAATGGCCCATTAGATAAGCCGGTCCAGCTTTTGGGGAGATATCCAATGACGAGGAGTTAGAGATTCACAACCCGAATACAAAATTTCTACCGTATAGTCAGTAGTAGTTTCGTGAGCAGCTGGTGAAGGGTGCTTTGCTTCAATTAGAGAGAGCTAAAATTTTGACGAAATATTCTGACTGTCAAATTATCTCCAACCAATATTTCTTAGTAGCTTCTGTCCCGAAATGCCCATGAAAAGGGTGCTTTGTTCTGTAGGACAATGGGAGAGAATAATCCACCAAAATAGCGATGCTTCAAATTTGTTCCTTACAAGAATAATGTGCTAATTTGTTGTTTTCCCCATGCTTTGCTTGAGGCTATGCATATGCAGAGGATGTAAGAAGTGGCTCTTATTATCTTTATTGCTCAGAATGAACAGATCCATCTCTGCCACATGGGTGGCTCAGTTTTACCTTTGGATACTATGTGGATCGTCACTAATGCAGCATGGCATTCAAGCAACTAGTCAGGCCAGGCTTTGTGGATGGACAGCTCATACTAGTGCAATAGAGTGCCTCTCATCATCAGTTTGGGTCTGATCATCCTTCGTTGGGATTCATTTCATCTTTCTGATATTTTCCTATGTGCTTATATCCTCCTATCCAGTTGTTCTCATCAGCATGCTTCTGGACTTTTGAGCAAGGGCATATTCTCTTAATGAGAATCATGTTAAGTTTGGTTTTAATATGGTAATTGATCGGATCGTCTCTCTTTTAATATTATAATTTTTCATTTTAAATTTCCTCTGGCTGAAGAGCAATCTGTGTAGGAGGATTTACCTTGAGTTTCGACCATGTCTCGAAATCAAAGATTCTTATCTTGTATGGTTTTGCGTGAAGCCGTCAGCATTTCCGAAGACTTACACATTGCACCAAACTTGGGAGCAATAAAGATTGCTGATTGTTCGAATCTCAAGAATCAATCAACTGATGAAATCTATCGCAATCATCTGATAGGGACTGAAGGTGAGGGTGATAATCAGTGGAGAGCATTCTTTTGTTGAAATTGCATGTCTTTTTCTTTCCATTTCATTGGATACATTTGATCAAACAAGTTAAAACCAGCTTTGATGAAGAGTAAAATTGGAAAGTCAACACCTATCTAAATAATCTCTTATCTTCTTTCAAATCGGATTTCTGATCTGTTACTGTTTGAAATGTCTATGAATGAGGCCGTGGTTACTGTACAAAACTTTGGCCAATCCACTCTTATCTTCTGATGCATTTATATTTCAGGGTACAAAACTAAATGTTGGCATAGCATTAGTATGCACTGATTTGGATAGCAAGTTCATTTTTGCCTCTTTAGATATGCTTCAAGCTTATAGAGTGGCTTAACAATAGCTGGCTTAGTTACTTTCTTTGGTGGGAGAATTTCTTCATTAGAGTGCCTAGGGAGTCATTATCGATGTCAAAATTTTGGTTAGGTTATTGGAACTCCTCTTTTACGTTCTGTACAAATACTGTGCTTTTTATCAGGTGAATTAAAGATGTTACTTCTTGATATTATGCGTGTGTTTGTTGGAGGTACTATATGGGAAAAAGGAAAGGAACATTCTTTTTATTTATTTGTGGTCTGGTGAAGGAATGCATTTGAAGTTAATGTTTGGTTTACATTACAAAGTCCAACCAAAAGCTTAAGCTATTGGGGCGGGGGAGACTACATGACACATGGTCATATCAAATTTTCAAATTGCAATGCCGATTGCATTGCTGCAGATTCAGGCATATCTGCTTCAAAATAGTGGATATGGTCACAGTGGGCATGAACTTTTAAAATAATGCATCGACATAATGCAGTAATAAATTAACTTTAGTAACTTGAGTGGGGTTATATGATGAAATGGAGCAGAAAGTGGTGAAGTTTGTTGAGGAGTTGAATGTATCCTTTAGAATGAGGTTGCAGTGATTGCATAGAATTATTTAAGTCTATATCAAGAGATCAGGTAGATTCATTGCTGCTCATCTTTTTCCATCTCTTTGATTGCAAGTTGAAGTATGTTGTCATAGTTATCCGTAGTAGACCACACATATCCACCTGGGTTGCTACATACCATCCTCTATTTGGGACTGGATGTTTCCTTGAACTGGAAAAGTAAGACATGCTAGGCCAACTGGCAGATTAGCTAATTCAACTTTAAATTCCTGTTAAGATAAAGTGGCTTGGTGTTTGTTGTTCATCTAAGTGACCCAAATCGGTGGTTACTCGTTTCATCTGACAGGCTGATTTTGTATTTGAGCAGCACAAAGTTTTCCAAATGATGCAAGCAGAGAGCAGCCTGCTCCTGCTGTGGTTTCATCTACAACCACTAGAAATGCAGCAGTTAACCCTTCAACTTCTCAAATCAAAAGGAAACCTGAAGTTGCTCCTCGGCTGTGGAAATCCTTATTCAATGATCTTAAATTAGCTGCAAGAAACTTTAGCGCTGAAAGTCTTCTTGGTGAAGGTGGTTTTGGCTGTGTACGTGGCTTTACAAAAGATACAAGCAGAGAGCAGCCTGCTCCTCCTGGGGTTACATCTACAGCCACTTGTGATACAGAGATTAACTCCTCAGTTTCATCTCCAACCGCTAGTGATAAAATGCCAAAGCCTTTCACCAGAACTGGATGCTGCAAAGTGTGTTCCTTTTTTGCATGAGGATGTAGAACGGCCCGTGATATGTCATGATTATAAAGCTTACAGTATCCTATTAGACGCCGTATATAGCAATAGTTGTGGTGGCATCTGATTTACGACCCCAATGCCAAGCTTTTCTGGTTTTGGACTTGCAAACATTTTTCCCAAGGGAGATAACTCTCACTTCACCTATGTCATTGGAATGTACAGCAATACTGCTCGGGAATATGTGATGCAGGATACAGGCCATTTGAGGATGAGAATTGCACAAGTAACCTGCATAAATGCGGTCGAGTATTATTTTTTACATGTCAAAGTAATCCCATTGTATAGAAAAGAAGAGAACAACCCCAATCTACACACCTCACGCACAACATGTGCACCAGTTATGATTAGGAACTGAATTCGATTAGGTAGATATCAACCGAACCAAAGACAAGAAAATGAGAGCGATGGTCATATACTGATGCACTATCTGTCTGATCTGTCCTGATACATGTGGCCACAATTTGCAGGAATGGTAGAATCAGCTGTAGTTCCTGCACCCCATGCTAAAAGGTTGCCACTTTTTTGTTTTCTCTGTTTTTAGTCCTGCATGTAGTCTCCTAAATGATGCTATTCCCTCACCTTCCAGTCCACCATCTATCTACTCTTTCTCATATTGTTTGCCTGGGGAGGAACGTAGAAATTTTGTTGGACCCTCATGAGTTAGTGTTCCTAGGTGATCTAGATCTACTTTCTGTGGTGCGCACAGGCTCTGGAAAAAACACGAAAGTTGGATCTTGAGGGTGCAAATCAGGCAAGTACCTAACCCACGTTAATAGAATGTCTGCTAAGTCCTTCAAATACCTGATTAATCCCTATCATTTTTTCTTACCAAAACACTGATTCACAGTTAGTATTATTTCCTTTATGTGCTTTCTACGCCGCATGTCTGAAGGGTTCTTGGTTCCAAATGATATATCTAGAGCATGTCCAAGTAGCTGGTTAAGTTCTGCCAGGTGTGGTAGTTGTCTGTCCTACATGCACTAGATAATTCCCAAAAAACGTTGATTCATACTATGATCAGGTATTATTTATTACTTTGTTTTTGCGCTTCAGGGGCATGCAGCACATTATGTATACTTTCTCCATCGTACTTTCCTATTTATTATGCTGGCCGGTAAAAGCATACTCGAATGAAAGACACCTTGGTATTTGAGAACTCTAATTCTCATATTTATTTTATTCCTATTGCTGTAAATACCAAATTTTCAGGGAGAGAGAGAGAGTTAATTTGGTTGTAACACCTAAAATCTGTGGAAAATATTAACAAATGAATTCTAATATAATATTCATGATTTTCTATGTTTTAAAATAGTTCTTTTTTTTAGCGGATAAGTCCATCGATGATGTTTTACTTAAAAAAGAAGAAGAAGAGAAAAAAAATCCCCTAATTAAGGTTAAATTTATTTTAGACAGGTTTTTCTTTTCTTTAATCTCATATCTCATGAAATTCATTTTTATTTAATAAAATATACCTAAAATCTTTCGAATTTTTAAACATCATCCATCGTATTTATATTTCAAATGCTTAGATTTCTTTTTCCTTTTTTTTAATAGCGGCCATTTGATCTTCGGGTCAAGATCTGTGTGCATCGACCGATCCACCTTCTCGAGCAATCTTAAATATGTGTAAAACTTTGACAATGCCTGGAATGAGATCTTTTACCATATAAGATATTTGTTCTAAAAGGAATTATTAGATTCAAATTATAATTCTTCTCGGATTTGCAGACATACCATTTTTGTTGGCTCTCTCTCCCTTAATTATTGTTATTATTATTATTATTATTATTATTTTTTTTTTTGGGCGGTTATTTATTATTTTTGCTTTCCCTGCATAAAAACAAGGTCGAAGATTCCACCCATGAGGCGTGATCACGATTAGAAGGTAAATGCCGATGGCATGAAGCATTAAAATACTTGGATATGAAAATTAGAACGTAAAGCCTACAAAAGCCCCGTTTGGGCCGGATTGTGTAATATTTAAATCAATTATCTCAATAACCATTTTTATTCTTATAGAAAAATTATGAGGTTGAGAAAATTTTCGAAATTAATTTTGACTTCCAAAGTCCTTCAAGTTAAATCATATTAGACTTTGACCTTTTTAAAGATAGGCGTATGAAAGCTTCAAGTGATTTTACCAAAATCCAAAATCCAAATTCACCATCGAAATCCGGTCAAAAAGAGAGGAAAAAAATGGGTACTTGAAATTACAATGTGGCCATGTACTTATCAATCATAAAAAAGTTATTGAAATATTTTCATTTAAGAAAGAGCATTTAGAGATGTTAATTAATTTATAAAATCAATGTAAGAGATAATTTTCAGTCTATTTGGCAATCCTCAAAGTATGCGCGCCTCTAATACTTCTCAAACACCAATCCAAAACCTAGTTGCAAACCCGAGCGTTATGACTACCATGCAGAGCACCACCTCCCTTCTTCATTGGTATCTTCTTCATATGGCCAAGACAAATTTGGAGTCCGGTCATTCATGGCTAGGTTCGACACTTGCAATGTGAAGAGATACCGCCAGTGAACTTGTTTTCTTGCCGCCCAAGAATTTGTAGAGGCCGAAAACTCGGTCCTGATCCAATTCGGAACACGTCCGGAGAATTTGTTGTAGATCCGTCAAAGACGACAAACAACCTAAAGGTGGCGGAATGATCCATTCAACTGATTATTTGAAAAACTGAGCGATACCAAATTTTGCAATTTTTCCATAACTTAGGAACTGGAACGATATAGGAATTCCTAAAAAACCATAAAGGTTTTAAGTTCCTCAAGTTCACTAACCAATTCAGCGACCCATCCAGTTGATTACTCGAAATATATGCATATGGCGTATCTAATAATTCCAGGAAAATGTCACCATCGCTGTGCATCTCAATTGAAAAATGGAATGGAAAGCTACAAGTTTCTTTCAATTAGAGTTTTGTGAACTGAAGGTCTGCAAAAGCTCCAAGTTAACTCAACGTTTATCGCTCTTTGCATAATCTCTCATCTCATCCTCGTTATATTATAAAATGACTTGGGTCTACACTCATCTGGTTGCATTTCTTTCGGATGAATGCGAATTCTAACAGGATTTTATGGATGCTGTAGGATCATTTCCTGTAAATGAATAGGAGGAAAAGGCTGAATTTTTTACCTTACAGCAATTTCATTCAGCTCATAATGTTCATATTACTGGCCTTTCACATTGTAGTACGTTTGCGGGATGTACATATGGAGGAACTATTGGAAAGTCATTATACTTTGGCCAAGAGCAAACAAGATTTTAGACCCCTAAAGATGTTCTAAATAAAGAGATTGCAAAATGATGAAGTTCGCCAGGAAAAAGATGAACTGTGTTGCAAAATCACGCAACATCGTCTAACTTTCGGGATATAATATGAAATTCTTTTTTAAAAAAAAAAAAGAAAAGAAATGACATTATCTCATCATAATTTGATAAGTTTATGGACAAAATTGAAGTGTAAGATTTCAATGTAGAATGTGATCGTAATTACAAAGATTAGAGAAAGAGAATCAAGAAAAAAGAATGTTTAAAGAGGAAGAGACACTTCTTCCATTCATAGAATTTTTTAGGAGGCTATTTTGATTATCGGACAGTAGGCGTATCCTCCATGATGTTCCTAAGCTGGATCAATGAACGCAAAACAGATTTGTGGATTTAGGAGTTTAATTTGGTTTAGTTTGGGGATTGAACATATTGAAGTAAAATTTTGTAGGCTGATGACCGAGTATGGAACATATTTCTATCTCAGATATCGCCAAGAATCCTGATTTTAGCCGGGAATGAGTTCACAAGGATATTGATATAGAATGGATACTTCTTTAAAAATTTACTATTGAAAAGGCCATAATTTCCTTCGATTAGACTTTTGATTGGTTATCATCAATTTGATGCAATTTTTAACATATCCATAAATTGAGTCGCGTGATCTTTAACATAAGCTACATTTACTTCACTATTCCATGAGAAAACTGGCGAGTTTACTATATTAGTTACCCAATGAAACCTGCTCTTTATGGGTTTTGGTTCATTTATCAAGTTCAGGAGTGCTCAATTCCTCTCTAGTGTCTAAGATGCATCTAACTTTCGGGGTATAATATGAAATCTAAGAAAATAAACGACATTATCCCATCATAATTCAATAAGTTTATAGACTTTTCAAGGTGTGATGTGATCATAATTAGTAGATGAAGGAAAAACAATTAAGACAAAATAATATTTTATAGAGGAAATGATAGATATATAAAACTATAAGTATATGAAGTGTACTTTAATAGATAAAAGAGAAATATATTAGTTTGTGATGAATAAAATAAAGGTAGACTAACTTTAATTGTAGTTTCAATAAAATATGACATTAACCCAAAAGTGCAAAAAGAGTGGAAGTAGCATAATTGACTCCTTTAAACTCAACATAATATAGTATACTAAAAATTAAGAAAAAAGGAAGAGAAAAGGGGTAGGGAGCAACATGGACATGGAAGACATTTCTTTAGCAAAATAGAAATCGGAAAAGAGAAAAAGAAGAGGAAAGAAGGGAGAGAGTGACCTGGTGTCACGCCCCGATCCTCGAACGCGTGCCCATTCCTCTCTGGTCGATAATATTTTGTGACTTCCCAGGATGAGTCGCCGACTTTTTCATTTTATTCCACATGTGGAAGCGAATAACAAATCCTTTGACAGTAATCATCTTGGGATAGAAAAGTAGGACAACACATTCATAAAACAAACATGGTTCTCCTAAATAAACACATTAAGTCATTTACAAAAGTCAACAACCAAAAGTCTACAAAAGATGGTTCTCCTAAAAGAAGTTGACCTAACCAACCAACTCCTCAGGTCCCCTCAGTTTGGCTCTGGGTCCTCCTTTCTACGGCCCTGAAGATTGAGCCCACGACGGGATGAGATATAAATCTTAGTAAGTTCACACTCTAAATCCCAATTAGGAAAGTAATACGCCTAGAAGCATCCTAACCACACAACCACACAATTAGAACAAAGAAGTTACATTGCCTCAGTTCCTTCCTACATGTCAGCTCAGTTTATATCGCAATGCATATAACAATTAAAACATCTCATCAACTCAATTAATCACAAGGGTCCCGATTATAAGGCCAAACCATTATGACACGTCTCATACCATGCCATATGGTTTTGTCTCATAATCAGGCGTATCAAATTCAAACAATCATGCATTCCAATTGTTAATTAAGCCCCTCAATGATAGCCAGGCATTGTCTCTTCCCCATTGAGTACGGCTTTGTCTCTCAAAGAAAGCATTCCTGAAGGAGCATAAGTCCAGAATCTACCACGACATGATACCCTAATGCATGGGTAATCCAAAAAAGGATTTAGTACGTTTGGCGAAATCGCTCGAGACAAGTTCTTTTAACCAACATACGACCAAATCAATCTTGGCTCATGACGCCGTGCATTGCACACAAATGCCTCAATTAAAATATCGATCCTAGCTTATTTTCTTCATATTAAAAATACCCAGTGAAAATAGTCGTGTGTGGGTACAGGATCAAATTACACTCGAAAAATTCATAATCTCTAATTTAAAATCCCACTGTTATATATAGTATATAAAACTATTTTCGGTATTAAAATCCTACACCTGGAATTTTCTAGATAAATATTGGAAATTCATAAATTTTGGAATTAAATACTCAAAATTCCAATTAGCACTTAATTTGCACAAATTAACGCTCAATTGCATAAATTAATCACACCATTGCAATCAGCTCGGCACGACATTCCGGTCACCGCTATCCCGTCTAATTTCCGGAAAATATTTAATAATTAAATAATTATCGAAATTAATTAAATAAATTAATTTAAATACTAAAAATATAAACTTAGGCTAAAAATTGCTAATCTAACCACCTATTGAACTAATTAAATTATCCTAACCATTCTAACTATAAGGCTACCTAATAGACTAAATAATTTCAAGCTCTAACCACCTAATTCACTAATCTAACTAACCTAAATCAATTAAATAAACTAAAACTACACTAATCTATCTTAAATTAATCTAAACACCCATTAAACGTCATTAACATACTAAGTAGAGTTTAGTGCATATACTTACCGGTTTAATGTGAAAACCGGTTCACCGCGATGGCGGCCGAAACCCAAACTTTTAGCAGTGTCAACAGGCACTTGGGCTGGGCCAAAAAGGCCTTGCAAGCCCACAGCAAGTGCTGGCCTTGATCTGGGCTTGGGCTGAGATGCTGAAGATCATGGGCTGAACTGAATGGGCCTGCTGCAGCTGAAGTTCATGGCTGAAGACGCTAGAAATTGGCTGGGCTTCAAAACTGGGCTGAAGATGGGCTGATTCTGGCCGAGCTGGGGGCTTCGAATGGGCTTGCGGGCTCGTGGGCGTGAAGGCTGCTGCAGGAATTTCGGTGGAATCGTGGACTGCTTCAGGCGGGGCTTCGGAAGGAGCAGCTTCGATGGAGGAAGCAGCTCGATTGCTGCTGCTGGGCGGAACAATGACACAGAAGCAGGCTGGCGGTCAATAGGTGGAATCAGCTGGGGGAAAAATTTGACTCCTGGTGGGAAACAAAACTTAATGGAGAGGGGCGGCTTGTTGCTGGCTTTCTCTGGGGAAATTTGACCGAGCAACAAAGACACAAGCTGGTGGAAGTGGCTTCGGTGGCAGAGAGAATTCGGTGAAGTGGCAGACGTTGAAGAATTTGGTCAACAAAATGGCAAGAGACAAAAGATGGTGGGGATGAGTGGCTTCGGTGGCGTCGATTCAATGGGGAGCAACGGTCTTCGACGGAAACAAAATAGAAGAAAAGGCAGAGGCTGAGAGAAATAAATGAAAGCAAAGCAGCAACGTGAAGAAGAAATGAAAAGCAAAAAAGGGACCGATGAAGATGGAGTCGGCGAAGGCGTGCACGGGAGAGGGACAGCAACGGGATAAGCAGCTGGCAAATCTTGCTCAAGAAGATTGGAAAAGAAGAAGAATAAGTCACAAGCTTATCCATTACATTTAAGGCTTCGTCCCTATTTCTTTCTAGCTTAGGGTGTGTTTGTTTCAAGGAAAACGTAACGTTTTTGGAAAATATTTTTCGGGAAATCATTTTCCAGGAAAACAGTTAGTTTTCCTTTGTTTGGTGATAAGTGACTGAAAATATTTCTGGTGTTTGGATTGTATTTGAAAAATGACTGAAGGTGTGGAAGACGCCAACGAAGAGGAAGAGGAGGGAGCGAAGCCAATGGGAGCACAGGAGGGGCTAGGGTTGGAGGAGGCGGCAGTGACGAAAGGGAGGGGCCGCAGGAGAAGGAGAGAGGGGAGGAGGAGTTAGGGTTTCCGTTGACAAATAAAGAAAGAAAAGAGAAAACAAGAAAAGAAAAAAAAAGAAAACAAAAGATATAATAATAACAATTTCAAAAATTTTAATTAAAATTCTTTTTAATAATAATTTTTTTTATTGAGCAAGGACCATAAAATATTTTGGAAAACGTTTTCCGGTTCTTTTAAAAGGGAAATCATTTTCCTAAATTTAAGCTTTGGAAGGAAAACATTTTCCGTTGACTAGGAAAACATTTTCTGTTGACTCATTTTCCTAAATGAACCAAACGCTGGAAAATGAGGAAAACGTTTTTTCGGAAATTGTTTTTCGCAAAACAAACACACCCTTAATTTCCATAAAATAATCCAATTTTGGTGCCAAAATTCCAGCCCTCCTCCTTAGCTCCGAATTTACTTAACTTTGGTTCTAGTTTTTTCATGAAATTTCCCAATTCAACGTCCAATTTTATTGAAAAAAAAAAAGCCTACAAAATTTCTACGAGTCCCCTTTAGCAAATAGCTCGGTTTGGAAGTGAAAATTCCCTTCAATTGAGCCCATCTGAATTTCCGTTCGTTTTCCGAATCATCCAAATCGATTTTCCGAAAGAAAATCTTGGAATCTCTGAAAAATCTTCGAAGGATGAGTCGACGTTCCTAAAATGAATCGTGACACAATAGAATTTTCAATTTCTGAAATCGAGTTCAATTTCCCGGTTAATTTCGATCAAACGCGATTTTAGCACGTCCTAATCTACTGGGTAGCTTTTAGGAATTTTTAATGCAATTGACCCGTGCTCGATTATTTTCGAGCCACATTGTACATCTTTGACACATTGGCAATTCTCGGTTGTCATGAAAATTTCGAGGTTTCAAATACGGACACCGGGCACAAAAATGATAGAAAAATCTGTCTAATGCCGTTTGACAAAAATTTTGTAATTAGGTGTAATCACCCACGCACTAATTACATACTTTTATCAAATCGGCCTATCTCCGGTCTCTGATCGATCTTGATGGTGCCGCTTGCAAATTAGCACGGTCGAGAAGTCAATTCTAAGTTGAATCCTTAAGGTTATTGCATTTAGATTCCTTAATGGCTTCACCTGATAGGCTAGTTAACTCGTGAGTGACCAACTCAAAGAAAAATGCTATAGGCGCGTCAACGAAAAGCTCATTTTATCTCATTGAAATCAGACTTGAAAATCAGAATGTCATACCTGGGTTCTCTCAAAACCTTTCTTTCATACATGGGATAGAGTAAGTTATAAGATGTTGGGCTAACCATTATGAACTCAATTAACATAATAAGTACGCCCTACACATATCGTCTTTCCTGATCCTAATAAAACCTATTAAATGCTCGAAATTAACTTTTGCATTATATATTAAAGATTGTAGCCCTGTAAAAAAAACAGGTGATATATAACTTGCATGATATTGAGATGAAACTTCATTTAATTCACCACATCCTGAGGAGAACCAACTCCTGTTTGTCAATACTAAAGAAGTTCAATACTGCAACCAAGAGGTAAGATACTCATCTTAGAAAAGCAAAACCAGAATTGTCCTTATTATTATTTTCATTACCTCATACCACAGCCAATAGGCAATAGATATTACGTGCAAGGAAATCTTAAAGGGAAAGTCAGGCTTAATACATAATCTGCTTAATACATAATCTCCGGATTTTTTTTTTCCCAATCACAGCAAACAAGATAAATAAAAAGCAAAGAGTTGCGGAGAAAGACTAATAAGAGAATTTGCAAAAAGACCGTAACTTTTGTTTTATAGCGTCGTCTTGCCACACCAATGTAGACCACCATGATTCTTCAGCATCAATGAATCTTAGATTGATAGCATTTTCCCCAGAAAAGGGAAGTTTCAACAACGATCGACATGAAGCTATCTCCACTCTCTCTAGAAAAGGCCAACTCCATGAGTCATCCGGTGTAATGCTCCTCAATTTCGGAAGATCACGAAGTACTAGCTTTTTGCGTTTTGGAAGTGTACTTTGGTCCAAACAATGATTCTCGAATTCAATGATGATCTCCTCAATTTCGTGGCACTCTTCGACACTCAAATGCTCAAATTTGGCTAATTGCTCAATCAAACCCTCTGAGAAGATCTCCTTCAGCTTAGGGCAATTATGCAAGATTAAACTAGTCATCCGTGCTAAACTTCCCACAGGCACAGGACCTTTCCAAATGCAATGCAAGCTCGGGGCATTCTTTAAAACCATTCTCTCTAGCCATTCGAATGTGGGATGTGGTGCTACATTACCGTCTATAATGCATATGATATGCGCACATCCTCCACTGAACAAGCTCTGAGTTTACTCATGTTCTTAGTGCCGAAATCTGATAAGCACAATATGCTCTCGTGATCAATCAATTCAAATACATTAGTCTTACTGAGTCCTTTTGAGATCACAGGATGTAAGTCTTCACCGTTTGCATACGTCAAGCAGTTGCACGATTGATATTCAAAATAATCAAGAATATGACGCTTGACCGAATTGCACATACCGACTGAAAATTGGAATGTGAAGTTCTCATCCTCCCACACAGGGCTTGATCCTATGAAGATTTCAAGGCCTTCCACCTTAGGAAAGGAAAATGTTAGCAAACTCGACCGCGTCAAGATAGAAACCTCCTCCATGATGGTCCTCACCACCTGATCAGACCACAAAGTGTTTGGGTCTACCTCAATGATGAGTTCTTCCAATAAAGAAGGGCTTGAAATAACCTTGGAGATTAGGTTTCCGCCGTCAAAATTTGATGATGACATTCGTAAACATCTCATTTGCATTAAACAGCTAATTTGAGTAGGGATGATTCTGGTGCGTCGAATGTCAAGCACCACTAGATGCACCAGATCCCTAAATCTTGAAGGCAGTCTTCATAAATACGCGCAAGAATTTAAGTAGAGTGCCCTAAGACTAGTCAAGCTGGACAAAGAAGATGGAAGGGACACGATTGCACTTTTGTGTAAGTCCAAGACTCGGAGTCTTTGCATCGATGTGAAGAAGCTCCCTTGGATCAATTTCAAGTTGGAATTTCTTTGCAGGAGTAAAGTCAAAAGGTTATTGCAATTTTGTGTTGCGGAATTTCTTCGCAGGAGTAAAGTCAAAAGGTTGTTGCAATTTGGTGTTGCTGGTAAACTGGGAAACTCATTATCCATCAAAGAAATTCGACTTGCAGATGCCCATTCTTCTTCATTTGGTGCCTCCCGTAGCCCCATGCGTGTTCTTACCAAGAACCGAGGGCCATGGTTTTGTGATGAGATATTAAGCGCCATAGCACGAATTACTTTGTTCATTCGGACATGTTCCTTCATCTCACCATTTTCTAACAAATATACATTAATCAGATCATTCAATATCTTATGCCCTCTGTCGCGTGCGTCTCTAAACTTATCATCGCTGCAAAGAAATCCCTCTGGCATCCAACATTCCATCAAATAGCTCGTAGATATGTCGCACTCTTCAGCAAACAATGCTTCATAAAGAAAGCAATTTTTTTTCTCTTCCTCCTCTAAACTCACATAACAGAATTTCAGAAAATTGAGCACTTCCTCTAGGCCATCAAGTCGGATACTGGGCCAACTCTGCAACCTTGTCAATTCCGCTCTCCAGATGGAAATGTTCTTCTCCTTGTTCTTGAAAGCGCCAGCCACTGCAGCGATCAATATTGGCAAATGACAACACTCTCTAACCACTCTTTCCGCTACCAGGCTGATCTCTGAATTTGTGATATATTGACCGACGTTTTCTTTGAACATTTTATCTGCATCCTGTTTGGATAAATACCTCCTACAGACAAGCTCGTTGGCATTCATTTTTCGGCACAAATCACGGATTCTACTGGCAATTACCACCTTGCTGTCATTGTTATTATTAGGGATACATGTTATAGATAAAGCCAAATATTTGTTTTTAGGGGCTTTTTTGTCTTTTCTATTAGATTTCCTTTTAGGTTAAAAGTGGTACCTATATATTAATGATGGCAAAACCCTAGCCGTCAAGACGCTAAAAACGGAAATAGAGAAGCAAGAAAAAAAGAGAAGAAAAAAGTGAGTTTTTTCTTGATGAGAGTTCTCAATCTCTTTGTGCCCTGATCTTAAGAGAAGATCGTCGTTGTATTCCAACTTTTTCCGAAGTTTAGTGGATTCGCAGAGTGCCTCTGCGCGGAGACGTAGCCTAGGTTTGGGTGAACTTTGATAACAAATTTTCTGGCATGTTCATCTGATTCTGCTCTTTTATTACTATATTATGTCTGGTGAATTGTTTGCGAGCATTATTTTTCTGGAATCGACGTGCGATTGCGTAACAACTGGTATCAGAGCCTGGGTTGGCTAATCGAGAACATTGAGGGTTTTCGGTGACGTTCGATTGAAAGCAAACAGGATGGCAAAAGATAAAATCAGAATCGATAAGTTCAATGGAGAGGATTTCGGATGGTGGAAACTACAAATAGAGGATTATCTTTATCAGAAAGATCTCTATGCACCACTTGAGGGTTGGAAACCCGAGATGGCGGAAGTGGATCCAACAACAGAAGCCGAATGGAAAATTCTTGATCGAAAGGTGTTAGGTGCGATTCGTCTAGGGTTGACGAAAAGGATAGGGTACCACATCGCGAAAGCAAAAACTGGAAAAGACGCCATGGATATTCTAACGAATATTTTTGAGAAGCCATCCACATCAAATTAGGTATTTTTGCTGAAGAAACTGGTTAATATGAAGTTATCTGATAGAGGTTTTGTGGCGAGCATATTAATAGTTTCACGCAGTCACGGGTCAATTGGAATCCGCAGCATAAATTTAGATATGAAGCTTCAAGCTTTATTATTTTTATGTTCTCTTCCGTAAAAGCTACAATACCGCAGTGCAGGGAATTTCGAGTACCATGAAGGATGATTTAACTCTTGATGATGCTGTGAGTAGTATCATGGATGAAGAGATGCGAAGGAAAGTCTCAGGTGGAGATAATTTTTCTGCATCTACATCTTCAACGGCACTTGCAGTGGAGAATCGTGGAAGAAGTAAAAGTAGAGAAAAATTCAGCGGTCGTGGCAGATCACAATCAAGGGGTAAGAGACAGGTTGCAAAAGATGAGTGTTGGTTTTGTCACAAAACCAGACACCGGAGGTTTCAGTGTGAAGCCTTCAAAAAGAAGCAGCAAGATGAGAATCAAGGTGCTAATGTAGTTAGCGATAAATCTTTGCTAGATAACTCGTGTTTGTCTGCAGGGTTTGACTTGACAACAGATAAATGGTTTATTGATTCTGGTGCTTCTTTTCATTGCACCTCGCAAAGAGACATATTTGATGATTATGCCAGTGGAGATTTTGGACAAGTGGTTGTGGGAAACGGCCACATGTGTCCAATTGTTGGGAAATGAACCGTGACTATGAACATCTCAGGTGGAGGACGTCTAGTTTTGCGTGAAACTAGGCATATTCTGGAATTAAAGAAAAATCTGATTTCAACCAGTAAACTTGACCAAGAAGGTTTGGTAATAACTTTTGGCTGCGAAGAGTGGAAGATAACCTCAGGGATAAGAGTAGTAGCAAAGGGAAAGCGTACATGTACACTTTACCTTCTCCAAGGAGACAATATCAGTGATATGGTTGCAACTACAATGGCTATAGGTAATTTATATACTCTTTGGCATTATCGTTTGGGACATCTTGGTGAAAAAGGTGTAAAGTAGTTACACTCGAGGAAATTACTTTCGGGTATACAAAAAGTTGAGTTAGATTTTTGTGAGAGTTGCATTTATGGAAAACAGAAGGCTGTTAGTTTTCAATTGAATGGGCAACAAAATAAAGGCCAAAAGCTAGAGTTGGTTCATATTGATGTATGGGGACCTGCTCAGGAACTCTCTTATGGTGGTAAGAGATATTTTGTCACATTCATTGATGATGCAACAAGAAAGACTTGGGTCTATGCTCTTAAAGAAAAATCAGAAGTATTCGGGATGTTCAAAATATGGAAGACCATGGTAGAAAAAGAAACAGGTTATCAGATTATAGCTTTGAAATCTGATAATGGTGGTGAATACACAAGTAAAGAATTTGCAGATTATTTGAGCCGAGAAGGCATACATGGGCTAAAGACTATTCCTAGAACTCCTCAAGAGAATGGTGTAGCTGAAAGAATGAACAGGACTATTCTAGAACGTGCGAGATGCATGAGACTACACGCGGGTCTCCCGCTACACTTATGGGCTGCCACAGTTGATGCAGCTGTTTATCTTATCAACAGAAGTCCATCTAGTGCATTGGATGGAGAAATACCACAAGAGCGGTGGTCAGGTAAGAAGATTAATTATTCACATCTAAAGGTGTTTGGTTGTATTGCATATGCTTTGATTGACAGGGAAGATAGGAAAAAGCTTGATGCTAAGTCCCAGAAGTGTGCTTTATCGGATATGGTGGCGACGAGTATGGCTATAGACTTTGGGATTATGAGAATAACAAAGTCATCCGCAGTCGCAATGTAGTATTCCATGAAGAAAGATGTACAAGGATCGTCAGACAAAGACAGAGCATGAAAAGGTAGTACAACCAGAATATGTTGAATTAGACACAATGCCCGTGAAGATGTTTCCAGTAGGTCAAAATTCACCTGAAAGAGAGGTTCAAGATGAGCCTACTATCAGTGAAGAGGTAGTTCAAGAAGAATGCAGTGATTCGGAGCAAACGAATGACCCTGAAGTGCCTGTCTTGAGAAGGTCTACACGTGTGAGAAAACCAAAGGTAATTTTTGATCCATCAGCTAGTACTGTTCTGAGCCATGTCTTATATACAGATTCGGGGGAACCGGAGACTTACGATGAGGCAAAGGCAGACACGTCTCACTTGCAGTGGGAGTGTGCTATGAAAGACGAGATGAGCTCATTACTTCAGAACAAAACTTGGGAGTTGACCAAGTTGCCCACAGGTAAAAAAGCTTTATTAAACAAATGGGTGTACAGGATTAAAAATGAAGCAGATGGTAGTATTAGATACAAGGCGAGACTTGTAGTCAAGGGTTTTTCTCAAAAAGAAGGGATCGACTATTCCAAGATATTTTCACCTGTAGTGAAAATGACATCAATTAGAGTTCTGCTAAGTATAGTTGCAGTGGAGGATCTTCATCTTGAGCAGTTAGACGTAACTGCGTAAAAACATCGTTTTTACATGGTGACTTAGATGAAGAATTATACATGGCACAACCTAAGGGTTTTGAAGTCAAAGGTAAGGAGCACATGGTATGTCGCTTGAAGAAAAGCTTGTATGGCTTGAAACAAGCTTCACAGCAATGGTACCTAAAATTTGATGGTTTCATGCAAGAAAAGGGATTTGCACACTGTGAGTCTGATCACTGTGTTTATTTTCGCAAATATGATGATGGGGACATTGTGTATCTATCTTTATATGTGGATGACATGCTGGTGGCTAGTTCCAATATGAAGAGAATCGTAGAAGTGAAAAAGATGTTATCATCACAGTTTACTATGAAAGACTTGGGAGAGGGCAAGAATATTTTAGGCATGAAAATCATTAGAGATAGGAAAAATAAGAAATTATGGTTGTCGCATGAAGACTATGTGAACAAGGTGTTAAAGAGATTTAACATGGACGAGGCAAAACCGGTTGCAACTCCTCTAGCGAATCACTTCAAACTTTCCAAGGATATGTGTCCAAGCACTCAGGCTTTGAAAGATGAGATGGCGGTAGTTCCATATGCATCAGCAATGGGGAGTTTGATGTATGCCATGGTGAGCACGAGACCAGACATTGCACAAGTAGTGGGAGTTGTGAGTCGATATATGCAGAACCTAGGTAGAGAGCATTGGAATGTAGTTAAATGGATATTGAGATATCTAGTAGGTACTTCCAATTACTCACTTTGTTATGGTGGTACATCTCTAGAGTTGCAGGGTTATGTAGATGCAGATCATTCGGGTGATCAAGATAGTGGTAAGAGTACCACTAGATATGTCTTTACAGTTGCAGGTACAGCAGTGAGTTGGGTATCTCAACTACAAAAAGTAGTTGCTTTATCAACAACAGAGGCAGAATATGTAGCGATTATAGAAGCCTCCAAGGAAATCATGTGGTTACAAGATTATATGGAGGAGTTACATCGAAAACAACCAGTCAATACACTGTGGAGTGATAGTCAAAGTGCAGTGCACTTAGCAAAGAATGCAGCTTATCACTCAAGGACTAGACATATCAAGAAGCGTTATCACTTTATTAGGTCAGCATTGAAAGATAATGAATTAAAGCTACAAAAGATTGATGGCTTGAAGAATCCAGCTGACATGATGACCAAGGTAGTAGACAGAGAGAAGCATATTTTTTGTACTACTACCATTGGTATTACTCCATGTTGATTGATGAGGAGTAACGCAGAGGTACAAGTTTTTCAACTACTATTTTTTGAAGAAGATGGATGCAAAGTTGCTTGGTGCTTGGGTATATTTGTCTTCAAGTGAGAGATTGTTATAGATAAAGCCAAATACTTGTTTTTAAGGGTTTTTTTGTCTTTTCTATTAGATTTCCTTTTGGGTTAAAAGTGGTACCTATATATTAGTGATGGCAAAACCCTAGCCATCAAGACGCTAAAAAAGGAAATAGAGAAGCAAGAAAAAGAGAGAAGAAAAACTGAGTTTTTTCTTGATGAGAGTTCTCAATCTCTTTGTGCCTTGATCTTGAGAGAAGATCGTCGTTGTATTCCAACTTTTTCCGAAGTTTAGTGGATTCGCAGAGTGCCTTTGCGCGGAGATGTAGCTCAGGTTTGGGTGAACTTCAATAACAAATTTTCTGGCGTGTTCATCTGATTATGCTCTTTTATTACTATATTCTGTCTGGTGAATTGTTTGCGAGCGTTATTTTTCTAGAATCGACGTGCGATTGCGTAACAATACCTATCTCATGTAGATCCAAAAAATCCCAAACGTCATCAAGGAGAAGTAAGTACCTCCTGTCCCCCAACACATTTGATATAAGTTGAGCAGTATCCACCACGTTAACTTGGCCCTCCACTTTTAGCTTCAAACGCCGTTTGATTTTATCTTGCACCTTCTCCTTGCTCCCCTCCTTTGACACCGATACCCAAATGACAATATCACAATATCAAGCATCTTTTCAACCTCTTCACTATTATTCAAATTCTGCATGACAGTGGTTTTCCCGGTGCCTACCGTTCCCCAGAGTCCGATCCTTTTGATGTTTTTCTCCCTCAAAAAACCCACTATCTCTTTAACAGTCTCATGTAGTGAAGGACAATCCTCAGTCGTCGGGGCATTGTCTATGAATTCCACGGGCTTTAGGGGTTATTCAACAAGGGGTCTTTCAACAAACTTTCCATCAGGGAATTTTCCTTCTTCTATTAGGTCTTTTAATTTCTCACACCTCCGGGCCATTCGCTTGCTAAGATTTCCACGTGGCCAGAGCCGAAGGAATCTCAAAGTATGCTTGATCTCTTTCTGATACTTACTTTCCAGTTCGAGCACTTCTTTTTCAGCCTTATTCACCTTGGAAAACCAAGTTTTACATACGCTGGTAGCCTGCATCATGTCGTTTCTCTTTAATTCTTCTTGTATATCGCTCATTCTAGCTTTAAGTGTTTCTACTAATCTGTTCATCTGAATATAATTGTCCTCGAAATTCTCATAATGCTCAATTTTTTCACCAAAAAGCCGATGCCCATCCTTGTATACTTCAACTGCTATTACACCACCTGCTTTAACTGCTGCTGCTGCTGCTGATTCGGCCATGACTATCACAAGAAAAAAGCCAATTTGGAAAAGCACTCCAAACAAAGCAAGAAGAAAAACCAGATATACTATGAGTACAATGATAATTACCTAGACAACAGGAAAAAGAAAAGGCTCGATTTCTCATTTGCCGAGTGAATGTACAGGAAAACATTAGCAAATAAAGAGAAAGGAGATTTAAACTTTTGCAATGATTAAGAGACTTCAACAGAGATGTATCAACAACAAAAACCTAAAGACTTCAGCATTTGGCTCAATTACAGTCTAAGTGAATCTAACCCATATGTACACATCTGTGTTTTGAGGAAGTTCAATAGCTAAACCAGAACATGACCATATGTTAGTGTAATAAAAGTGTAAGGCAAATCCAAGTATTAAGAGAAATGTCAGCAGCCATGACCTCGCAGTTCTTGGGTCACCTCAAGCACACACTGAATCTGAATGTCACCTTTCCACAAAAAGGGGCATTGGAAAAGTTAGACCAAATGAAACAACGGCTTTATCTTATAATTGGGTGCTTAAAGGAAGTTGCCTACTTAGCCCTACACACAGAGGAAGAAATGTTAGGTTCTACATGCACATCCACTGTGTCTAATTTGAGAGATCCAACAGATTCACAAGAAGAGATTTTTAGACCATTAGGTATTATGTAATGGCAAAAGATGGCAGCTGTTCAAGCTGCAAAAGTGGCATTTTTTGTGATCCAACCATCGTTTCATCAAAGAGTAGAGGAGCAATCTGGCAGGAGAGATTGGATCTTTTCAAGAACAGGTTTGGACAACATAAAGGAAAGAAATAAAAGGAAAAAGTAAAGATCAAGATGCAGTCCCATAAGCAACATATCTCAGATTTAGAGAGGGTGAAGGAACATCTCGCGAATAGGTATTATGTAATGGCAAAAGATGGCAGCTGTTCAAGCTGCAAAAGTGGCTTTTTTTGTGATCCGACCATCGTTTCATCAGAGAGTAGAGGAGCAATCTGGCAGGAGAGATTGGATCTTTTCAAGAACAGGTTTGGACAACATAAAGGAAAGAAATAAAAGGAAAAAGTAAAGATCAAGATGCAGTCCCATAAGCAACACATCTCAGATTTAGAGAGGGTGAAGGAACATCTCGCGAATAGGTATTATGTAATGGCAAAAGATGGCAGCTGTTCAAGCTGCAAAAGTGGCTTTTTTTGTGATCCGACCATCGTTTCATCAGAGAGTAGAGGAGCAATCTGGCAGGAGAGATTGGATCTTTTCAAGAACAGGTTTGGACAACATAAAGGAAAGAAATAAAAGGAAAAAGTAAAGATCAAGATGCAGTCCCATAAGCAACACATCTCAGATTTAGAGAGGGTGAAGGAACATCTCGCGAATAGGTATTATGTAATGGCAAAAGATGGCAGCTGTTCAAGCTGCAAAAGTGGCTTTTTTTGTGATCCGACCATCGTTTCATCAGAGAGTAGAGGAGCAATCTGGCAGGAGAGATTGGATCTTTTCAAGAACAGGTTTGGACAACATAAAGGAAAGAAATAAAAGGAAAAAGTAAAGATCAAGATGCAGTCCCATAAGCAACACATCTCAGATTTAGAGAGGGCGAAGGAACATCTCGCGAATAGGTATTATGTAATGGCAAAAGATGGCAGCTGTTCAAGCTGCAAAAGTGGCTTTTTTTGTGATCCGACCATCGTTTCATCAGAGAGTAGAGGAGCAATCTGGCAGGAGAGATTGGATCTTTTCAAGAACAGGTTTGGACAACATAAAGGAAAGAAATAAAAGGAAAAAGTAAAGATCAAGATGCAGTCCCATAAGCAACACATCTCAGATTTAGAGAGGGTGAACGAACATCTCGCGAACCTGATGCTGCCGACACTGAGATTGGCAAGATGAGAATCACATGTGAGAAGTATTTCACAGTAGAAGCTATTTCAGAGAGTATGAATCAGTAGGCGATCCATTGACGTTGACTCATCAGAAAGACCAAATAGCACCTAGTCAATTGCATAAATTCCCTCATGCACCTTAGCACTTGATTGTAAAGTGGCCTGTTTTGGGACAATTCATCACGTGTCAAACTTTAACTAGATGTTTGAATTCCGTCCACTAACTTTTTGTTTGCTTCTTTAATTTTGTTAAGTTCAATAATATTTCAAATTATTAGGAGAAAGTGTTTTTCTTTTGGCCAGATGGAGAAAGTCAATAAGCAATTTTTATGCTCGTAAAACGAAAGGGACGAGAAAACCTTTTTTTTTTTTCCGAGAAAAAATTATCATTCTAACTTTCAAACTTTAAGCGGATGGTCAACGTTTGTGGAATTTTATACCGTTGAGGGAGTGTGCAAGTATATCTACCCTTCCAACGAAGAATTCTTAGATAAATCCGGTGCATTTTGCTTGATTCATTAAAGTTTAGACTCAAATGATAAGGCACTGTCAATTAAAATCTAACAGGAAAAGTCTTGGGTCAGGGGCTTGGAAGAACCTGTGGGTGATGGGCACGGCATAATTTGCTTAAATATTTAGATTAGTAGGGAAATTGAGCGCGACTCTTACGAGTCTTATCTTCATTACAATTTTTCATATAAATTGGGTGCTTTATGTGTTGTTGCTCTGTCTGCCGAGTTGCCTTACCATATGCAGGAACTACTGGAGAATGGAGCTTCCATGCTCGATCGGAATGTTATAATCATTACTTGAGTCGGATTTATCGTGGTTGCAAGTAGTAAACCTACCTGATTCAATTGGAAATATGAGGAAATTAAGTGTAATTAGGACGGGATATACAACGATAGAAAAGTTGCTTGAGCTGATGCAACACTGCCACATTTTTCACAGTTGAAAAACCTGTCAACTTGCGTTATTGATGAATGCTTGGCAGTACATGTTGGATGTATGCCCTAAATCCACTATGTAATAGTTACATATTAGGGATTTCAGTTGTACTTTCATTATTATTATTTAATTAATGGCAATGACGTATTCATTCATTTGTCCAATTATTTTATATCTATGAATGATTCCATAAGATCAGTTGCAACTAGACCTATTCTTGAGACGTCAAAAATATATGTGACGGATTCATAGTTAGACTGAATCTTTAAATTGTTCCCGGTTGATGGATTATTTAGTGGATATTAATAATTCTGTTGAAATCGGTGTGTTCTTAACTTCACCATTAAGTATTGGATACTTAAGGGAATGATGAGTCACAAGTCATTAATTATTGTGATGCCCGAGTTAAGAATATGAGTGTTGTATTAGACAAGATCACTGAACGTGACGTATATGGAACGATTAGCAACATGGAAGCTTTTAGCATGGTTAATGTCTAATTGTTCATGCTTTGATCTTGTGTAAATAATCCTTACACCTAAGGCATAGTGTTAACTTGTGTGTCGAACAACTATGGTTCACAAGTGCACGTAATGCCGGTTCGTTGATCCGTTTTTATACCTGATGGTCATAGTTTGTTCATATACGAAGTTACACGTGTACGCAATATGACACTGCATTGAAATCCTCGGCTGGGGTTGTAACCAAGAATAAATTGCTTATGTCTTAAATAAAATGCATGTCAATTATATTTATGCATGTGATCGAATTAATGACTTGACAAATATTCCATGGTCTTTGTTTGATCAGGACATAGTAAGACAGATGGATTTAATTATATTATAGCCAAAGCTGACAGGTTCATTATATTCTTAAAGCATTTACACTATCTGGGTAGCCATGACATATTGCTAGGTGTCGATCATGGTTTGTAGGATCCAAAGATTAATTGGGACAATTAATTCTTTTGGGAGTATTAATGTGTTATTGCAAGTCTTACTACCAGCTTAGTGATGAACCTATGGATGTCACACACTATAAACAATTAAGATAACATGGAACAAGAGAGAAATATAATTGCAAATGTGTTTGTAATTACTACAATCGAATTGAGTGATTTGAAATTAAATTAAATGAGATTTAATTTAATTTGTATTATAGTCACGAGCCTATTTGTATATGATGCACATACATGCCCAAAGTGGATATATGCTATAAAGAATAAGCCCTTTTTATTTTTATTTATATAAATGAAAAGGGGTTTGATCAATTATTTTTCATTTAATCAATTAATTAATTAAGGTGCACGTGTGCAAAGTGTAATTGCTGACCATCATGCACGAACGGATAGCTGTTGCTGACAGTTCATGCACAATCGTGCATAAACGTGAGGATTAGCAACGGTTGTTGATCCCTTGATTAGCAACCGTTGTTGAATCATGAATACTATCCGATAAATGCCGCAAAGAGATGATTGCTGAATATAGAAATGGTGGGTGTGTGTTTTGTGTTTTAGAGACAATAGCTTGTTGCTGAAAATAGAGGGAAACGAGTGTGAGTTCTTGTGTTTTTTCGAGACGCAAGAAAGAATAGTGTTTTCTCGTTCGGACTGTGACTATAATATATCAAGAATACAGCGGATTGTCTCCACGAGATTGCTAGCACGATCATAGTGGTGATTATCCGAACGTTCTCTCTTCCATTTAACGTCCATTGTTGATGTGTCTGAACTAGAGGTTTGACGTTTGTGGGACTCGAACTGAAGAATATCTGAACCGATTCGTTTTAAAGCACGCTTCGAGAGGTAATTCGTTTAAACACCCTTTTTATATTAAGATTTTTGATTAAAACGCACGAACAACGCATTCGGAGAATCATGTATAAAATATATTTTTTTGTTTTTGTTGCGTTCTTTATGTTAGTTTTACCTATACATGATTCATGAAACCCCAACAGTACCGATACCTATCTTGGAAGGCTTGGTGAAGTTGAGGCAATTGCGAAGTACTAGGTGCGGATGCCTCATGAGGACACCGGATGTGACATTCTGAATTTCGATCTCGTTCCGATAATATGAAATGGGCATTTCGTCGATGCAACTATGGTCATTTTTCTTTGAGTTAGCCACTCACGAGTTAACTAATCTATTAGGCGAAGCCGTTAAGGGATATAAACATGATAGACTTGAGAATTTAATCGGCAAGGGTCAATACGGCACTGTTATAATCGAATTGTGATTAGATATAGGTCGATTCGACGGAAACACGTAATTGAAGTGTGGGTGATTCCGCATGATTGCGAAATTCGCATCGAATGGCACAACCCGATTTTCTATCGATTTTATACTCGGTACACGTAATTGAAACCTCGCAATTTTTACGACAACCGAGAGTCGCCTACGAGTCGGAGATGCACAAACGTGGATCGAAAATTATTGACCACGGGTCAAACACGCTAAAATCCCTGAAAGCTACCTAGTAGGTTAGGTTGTACCAAAATCGTGTCCGGTCGATTTTAACCATGGAATTGAATTCCGTTTCAAGGAATCGAATGTTCGAGCGTGTTACGATTTATTTTTAGGACCTCGTCTCATCTTTTGGGAAAATTCCGTCGAGCCCGGAATTTTGCAGAAAAAATCAAATTCAACAAAAAGGATTTATGGAAATTCGTATTGGTTGTTGCCATGGAATTTTTGGCCACCAAAAGGCTTTATTTGGTGAAAAAATTGAAGGAAAATTGCCATTGGAGGGTGCCAAGACTTCTTGGCTGAAGACTTTTGGGGCAAAAGTACTTGAGTGCTTGGATATTTTGAGCTTGGTCCCCGTTGGTTGTAGCATGGACTTGTTGTTCCCTCCTTCTCCCCGCTCTTCTCCCCTCTTGTGTGCAAACTTACCTCAGCCGAATCCCCTTCTACTTCTTCTCCATTTCCTTCTTCTTCATCTTCTTCAATCTCCATTTCCATCACAACTCCAGCCCTTCATCGTCCCAGCCAGCCTACGCCTGACTGTCCAAACCCGCACCACCTCACATCCACCCGTCCCACCAGAGTTGAGACGCCAACCCATCACCACCGCTTCGCCAGCCACCGCCCTCAACCACTGTCCTGACCTCTACGCCAGACCGCATCAGTTCGTCCCAAGCCCAGCAGCCACCCATTCCCTAACTGTCCGCCTTAGCCGTCGCTGCCATTAGCTCGCCGGTTCAGCCGCGCCACCTCCATCTGCAGCTCTGCCCTTCCACAGAGCCAAATCTCAACCCTTGGCTGAGACTTGTTGGGTTGTTTTCAACCTCTTCCGAGCCTTTGTTGGTGGTGCCGTAGTTGTGGGATCTCATTGTCTTCACGCCACCGTCACCGTGAACCCACCGCCACCCTAATCTGGTGAGTTAATGCCCTAATCTCGGATTAGGAGGTTAATTGCACTTAGTGGTTAGATTAGTGTTAATCCTTAGTTAGATTAACTAGTTAGTTTGGTTAGTTGGTTAGGCTAACTAGTTAGTTAGGTGGATTAGTTAAGAGGTTAGTTAGGTTACTACCCTAGGTTAGTTTAGTAACTTGGTTAGTTAGTTAACCGTGGTTAGTTAACCATAGTTAGTTAATCATGGTTAGTTTAATTAACCATGTTTAGTTTAATTAAATTATATTTATCTAATTTAATTATAATTTATTTAATTAATTATAATTAGCATAAATTGTGACGGAATAGCCGTTGTGTAGAATTTTACACTAATCGTTGTGAATAAATTTATATATGAAATGGATTGCTTATTTGTGCAATTGAGTGCTTGGTGGTGATTATTGGTTATTATTCCAAAATTGGATTTTATGGGTATTTAATTAGAAAAATACTGGGTGCCGGTTTTTGGACTCCCAAATTTATATAGTATATAAAATTGTGGGATTTTGAAATGAGAGTATAACATGCTTACTGGTTCGATTTAAAGGCGTGACCACGCACGATTATTTTATAGGGATGATTTTTCATACAAAGAAAATGAGCTAAGTTCATTATTTAATTATGAGGTATTTTAGTGCAAAGTAAGATGTTCTTGGCCAAATATGGATGTGCGTGTGGTCACTATCGGAACCTGTCACTCAACGGGAGTTTGGGGACGATGTTCGATGTTTATCGGATGCTCGGCAGGGGTCCTGAAGTTGAGTCGTGGTGGAGGACGAACCGATGCCCCTTTTTAGGATGCTGTCTAGGCAGGGGTTCTAGACGTTGCCGTGTCCGACGGAGCGAGACGATGCTTGGTTATACCGGATGACCGCTGACTGTTGAGTTGGCTGTGGCCGTTGGGTCGTAATAACTAGAACACGTCTGAGTGGTTGAGGTAGTTACGCCTAATTATGGGACAAAATTGTGTGGCATGGTATGGGACATGTCATAACGGTTTTATCTTATAATCGAGACCCTTTTGATTATTTGTGATTGAATGAGGTGTTCCGACTATTAAGTGATGCTTGTTGCATTGATAATGGTATATGTGATGTACTAATGTGCAGGGACGTGTCGAGGCGAGGTAAGTCTTGTGTGATGCATGTTTAGGCTGTCTCTAGGTGAATTTGCATCCTAATTGGGGTTTAGGGTTTTGACTCACTGAGATTTTATCTCACCCTATCGTGGTTAAATATTTTCAAATTCTTAGTATGGAGAGGCGATAAGTCTGTTTTGGGGTTCTGAAGGAAATAGACTATGAGCCCTCCTACTTCCCTATCCTCGGGACCAACTTGACTCGTGAGTTAGTTGTGATCACTATCTAGGTCGATGAAGGTCTCCACCACTGGGTACCCCATCGCTTCAAAGCGTGATTCATTAACTATCCTAACGGGGCTCGGGAGGGTCCTTCGCAAGGTTTTGATGGACCTCCCGTCGAAATCGAGGATGGGGAGGTAGCTCACCTTATGGACATTGACATCCTAGATGGCGTCGTGGAGAACCCAGAGCCTGAGGCGGAATGATTCAGAGCATAGGTTACCTAGGACATTTTTTAAGACAGACCTTTTGTATATAAACTTGCAAGGTTGACCTGATATGTTTGTAAAGCATGGTTTGTGATGATTGGCTGTCCTGCTTTTACTATCCATGTGTTTCTTTGTTGTCTAGAGTTTATTAGTTTGCTTCAGCATGTGCATAAAATGAATGGGTCAGTGACGCGTCCTAGGACGTCACATTTTTAGTTGACTGCTGAGGGATGTGCGCGTGCCCGGGGTTCAGGGCATGACACTGGATCTAACTTGCTCAAGTAATCTACAATCCTTGGAGCTCTATCAATTAGAAATAACTGTTGAGATTAAAGATTTGGGGTATCAGAGTCTTTGTTGCGTCCAGTAATTTCCCTATGCAATTCAATTGAAAGATTACCTAACCAATGCATTTTGAAGAAGCTAAGGGGAGTTGAACTGAAAGGTTGTCCTAAGCTAAGTGCCATGGAAGGTCTCAATAGCTTAGAGTCTTTGAAAGTACTTGGATATCAAAGGTTGTAGATCTCTGGAAATGTTGACCAATGTGCCGTGATCAATGAAGGTAGAGATAGATTGGAAGTTTCCTCAAGCTACCAATTGGAAGCTACGACTTATGGAATTTGATTTCTCATAAGATATCTTATTGATTTGATGGTTGATTGTAATTCAGATATTTTGTAATCATGCAAGTGTAAATTGTAGTAATGGTATGAACAAAAGGCATTAAAAGCACAAGTTTCATTTGGTTAATGTGTAATTATACATGCAGCTCAATTGAAGAGATTCATCAACTAACTTATCTAGGTGGTTTTAATATTAATATTCTGTGACACGCTTGTCCTTGTGTTGACACTTAAAATTAGCTATGCTATCACATGTCGGTCACATGGGTGAAAATCAGTTCAGGGCCAAAAGGAAATTGGCGTATTATTGGCTGTAGATGGGTGTACTAAAGGAAATTGGATGGTCGACGATGAAGGAGCCACATGTCCAGCCATCATGATGCAAGTCTTGGGGTAGTTTTTGGGGTAAACGTCAGAAGTGAGGTTTTTGAAAACATTACAAAAAGGAACCAAAATAGCGCGCGAAAGGAAGGCAGTTGATGATCAAAGGCCTAGCTAAGGAAGTTATCATCAACGGATAAAGGCATGATGGAGGTAGTTACAAGAATGGATTGGCTGAAGAATAAAGAATGTGCTAAGAGTGTGACATCCTGAAAATTCGACCTCGTCCCAATAATATGAAATCGGCATTTCGTTGACGCGTCTATGGTCATTTTTCTTTGAGCAAGCCCCTCATGAGTTAGCTAATCTGTTGGGTAAAGCTATTAAGGGCGCGCATGACAACCATTCTGTTCCAGAAATACTTTCTGGAACAGAAATAGATTTTTCTATTTCTATTTCTAGAAGAGTTTCTAAGCAAAAATAACCGTTTGATAACGACACAAAATTTCTACTCTAAAAATAGAAATTCGATTCATAACGACACAAAATTTCTTCCTTCGGGCGGCGGCGGACGGACGATGACCTTTAATATAAAAAATAAAAATAAAAATGATTTAGTAAAAAAATAATTAATGAAATAAAATAAAATAAAATAAAATAAAATAAATCATAAAAAATAAAATAAAAAATATCATTTTATTTTAAAATTAAAATATAAAATAAATTTATTTTATTTATTCTATTTTATTTTATTTTACGAATAAATTTATTTTTAAATGAATAAAAATAAAAAATAAAAATAATTTTATTTGGCAAAACACTCAAGGCAAATAAAAATAATTTATTTTTATTTATCGTAAATAAATTATTTTAAATAAATATAATAAATTTATTTTATTTATTCTATTTTATTTTATTTTACGAATAAATTTATTTTAAATGAATAAAAATAAAAAATTTATTTGGCAAAACATCGAGGCAAATAAAAATTTATTATTTTTATCATAAATAAATTATTTTAAATAAATTAAATAAATTTATTTTATTTATTCTATTTTATTTTATTTTACAAATAAATTTATTTTAAAATGAATAAAAATAAAAAATAAAAATAATTTTATTTGGCAAAACACTCGAGGCAAATAAAAAATAATTTTACTTTTAATAAAAATATTTATTTATTTATCATAAATAAGTTTAATAATTTTATTTTTAGTAAACTAAAAATAAAATGATAAATAAAAAAATTATTTATTTTAATAAATTTATTTTTATTTTTAAATGAAAAGAGTGAAATTAGGGTTGGGAGAAATCAGAAATTGATTTGGAGAAATCGAAGTAGAAAATTTCTACTTGATTTCTTTCCTCATTTCTATTTCTAATAGAAATCTATTCCGAAAATAGAAAATTTGATAAGCGTTATCAAACAAGTTTACGTTAGAAATTGATGCAGGCAGAAAAATCATTTCGGAACAGAAATAATTTTTATCATGCACCCCCTAAACGTATAAACACGGCATACTAGAGAATTCGATCGGAAATCAATCGCTCGACCATAATAATCGACGAGGGTCAATACAACACCGCTATAATTGAATTATGATCAGATATAGGTCAATTCAACGAAATCACGTAATTGAATTGTGGATGATTCTGCGTGATTGCGAAATTCGCATTGAATGTTACTAATCTGATTTTCTATCGAAATTATACTCGGGACAAGTAATTGAAACCTCACAATTTTTACGACAATCGAGAGTCGTCTCTGAGTCGAAAATGCACAAACGTGGATAAAAAATTATCAATCACGGGTTGAACGTACTAAAATCCCTAAAAGCTACATGATAGGTTAGGTTGTACTAAAATCGTGTTTGGTTGATTTTAACCACGAAATTGAATTCGGTTTCAGGATTCGGACGGTCGAGCGTGTCACGATTTATTTTGAGGACGTCGTCTCATCTTTGGGAGAAATCCCGTCGAGTCAGGGATTTTTAAGGAAAATCAAATTTGGCATAAAGGAAAAAGCAAGGGAAATTCGTATGGGCTGTTTGCATGGAATTTTTTGCTTCTAAATTGGTTTGTTTTGTGAAGAAATGAGAGGAAAATGCCCATTAGTTGGCCCCTTGACAAAGTTGGCTGAAGACTTTTGGGGCATATACTTGAGTGGCTTGATATTTTACAAGCCATGTGATTGGCCACAAGTTTGACTTGGTTTCCCTCTTCTTCTTCTTGTCTCTCTCTCCCTCTCTCTCTCGCAAACCAGCTGCCCATTTTCCCTTCTGTTTTACTACGGCCAAGCATCCCATCTTTAGCATCTCTCCTCCATTTCTCTTCCTACCGTCTACCACTACTCCTCACGCCAGCCCTCATTTCACCTCCAGCTTTTGTTCTTTTCTTGCTGTTGCACGCTCGCCATACATTTCACCTTTTGCCAGTGCCCATCTTCATGTCACAGCTGCATCATCACTGCCAACCCCACTTCACTTCATGCCTAGCTCTCCACATAGCCAGCAACACCACGCTTAGCCATCGAGCCGCTCCATGCACAGCCACAGCTCGCCTGTCCGCCGAGCAGGTGCTGCCGTTGCCACCTTCGCATCCTAGTGGCCGAACCTGCGCCAGCTAGCTCCTTAGCTGCACTACCAATAGCCCCGACTTGCTACAACATATAAGAACCGAGCCCTTTGGCCAAGCACTTGTAGGGCCTTTTCAGCCACCGTTTGAGCTCCGTTGGAGACGTGGTTGTTTCGGGTCCTCACCGTCTTCGAGCCGCCATCGCTGTGATTTAGCCGCGGTTGAATTCTGGTGAGTTAACGCCCTAATCTTCGATTAGGATGTTAGTTACACTTAGTGGTTAGTTTAGTGTTAATTAGGATTAGTATTAATCCTAGTTAGTGTAACTAGTTAGTTAGGATGGTTAGTTAGTTAGGTTATGTGGCATCCTGATTTTCAAGTTCTATTTTCGATTGAATGAGTCGGGTTTTTCATCAATGCGCCTATAGTTTTATTCTCTGAGCTGATCACTTATAAGATAATTAGCCTATCAGGTGAAGCCGTTAAGGAATCTAAACACAATAGACTTGAGAATTCGACCAGGAATCGATTGCTTGACCGTGCTAATCTGCAAGGGTCATTACGGCACCGTCAAAATCGATCAGAGACCGGAGACATGTTGATTCGACAGAGGTATGTGATTAAGTGTGTAGGTGATTCCACCTAATTACAAAATTCTCGTCGAACGACACTAGACTGATTTTTCTGTCGTTTCTGTACCCTGTGTCCGTATTTGAAATCTCAAGATTTTCATGACAACCGAGAGTCACCAATGTGTCGAAGATGTACATTGTGGCTTGAAAATAATCAACCACTGGTCAATTGCACTAAAAATTCCTAAAAACTACTTGGTAGATTAGGTCGCGCTAAAATCGCACCAGATTGAAATTAACCACAAATTTGAAGCCGATTTTAGAAATTGAAAGTTCTATCATGTCACGAGTTATTTTAGGAACGTCGACTCATCCTCCGAAAATTTTCTACAAACCGAGATTTTCGGCGAAAAATTCGAAGTAAGGTTATTTTTGACTGAGAAAATTAGAGGGCCGCTTTTGATCGTGTTTTTGGGATTCAAGTTGGTTCTATTGATGAGAAAAAATGTTGATTGGGATGATGGCACCTTGGTTGGATTTATGGAGATCAAATTAGATCCAATTGAGGGAGAATTGAAGAGGATTTGAATGAAATTGAAGAGGAAATATACAAATTTGTAGGCCATGGTGAGGTGCAACATTTGGGACACTTGGAAGGCTTCTTGAGAAAGCTTTGGGAGAGAGAAAGTGGTTGAAGACAAGGCTGACATGGTGGGGGCATGTGATGAGTGAATGGGGATGAGATAGAAGACTTTAGAGGCCAAATGGTGGTCCCCCTTTAGTAGCAGCCTTCCTCTCCCTCCTTGCTCCTCCATTCTCCATTGTTGAAGTGTTGGAAGCTCAAGAAAACCAGAGGAAGGCCACCAGCAAGCTGCCGAGCAGCCCTGCCTCTCGTCGCTGTAAGCTGAAGTTGTGCCCAAGCCCCGCTGGTCACCCATCGCTGTTCCGTCCGTCCGCATGCTAGCTCGCTCGCCACATGTCCCGTGAGCTATCATCCAGCAGCTATACCCCATCCCTAAGCCGCTGGACCCCCGCTAGAAGCCCCGCCTAATCTGCCGTTGCCCCTAGCAGCTCGTCGTGCCCCTTTCCTCGAGCCGAGTAGCCCTTCGAATGCTCCTTACAGCCAAGAGCAAAACCGGAGAGCTCAGCCTAGCTGAGACTTCGTGAGGCTCTTTTGGGCCTTTCTCGGCGTCGCTTGGTGTCACTGCAAGCTTGTTTGTCGCTCACCTCCGTGTTCCAAATTGCAAAATCGGTGAGTTTACTTACTAAACCTTGATTAGGAGGTTAATTATGCTTAAGGGTTGATTAGATTAGACTAAGTATGGTTTAGGTGGTTAGATTAGTTTAGTAGAAGCTAATTAGTTTATGTGGCTTGATTAGTTTAATATATAATTAATTAAAGCTAATTAGGCAATTAGATTAGTGTAAGCTTAATTAGGCACTTAATTAATTATTTTGTATTAATTGATTATTTCGAAATTATATATTAATTTATATTAATTTTGTAATTTATTTAATTATTTATTATTTTTCAGAAATTATATTGGGATAGGCTGGTCGTTAGAATTTCGTGCTGATTGCTGTGGTGTGATCAATTTATGCAATTGATTGTTGGATTGTGCAATTGAGTGGTGTTTGTGAAATTTTGGTATTTAATTAGAAAATATTGGGTGTCGGGTTTTGCCACTGAAAATGATTTTAAGTACTATATTGAATAGTGAGACTTTTAAAAGGAAGGTTATCCCTTTTTAAGGTTCGATCTGACTGTGTACCCACACACGACTATTTTACCGAATGTTTTTGATGGATTTATGAGATGGGCTTAAGGCCCATCCGCTCAAGTTGGGCCCAAAAGGGCCCGGCCCACGGGAATAGGGCCCGTGGAGGGGGAAGGTATAAAAGGGATGAGAGAGAGAGAGAAGACAACATTTTGGAACATAACGTACGTCTTTTCTCTTCTCACGCTCTCTCTCTCCCAAAAATAAAAGGCAGTAAGCATACGGCGCGCTTTCCTTCCCTTCAAGGCATCATCGGATCGAACGGGGCAAGAATTTCTTCCTCTTCTTCAGTGTTTGGTGTTTAATCTGTGGCTAACAAGGTACACTCGAATCCGTGGTGTGCTTTACGATCGGTGATGCATGTTTTCCCGGGCTTCGTCTTCCGCATTGATTTAGGGGTTCGATTCGGTGTCGAATCCGGTTTTCGGGGATCCGTTATTCCCAACATTGGTATCAGAGCCCTAGTTCACGTTTTTCCCGATCAATTCTGATGTTTTTGATTGATTTTTCGCGAAATTACTTCGGCCGTACGGAACCGGGCGAAAATCCCGACACCCGAGCGCTTTTCGGCCTTTTTTCTGAGTTTTCGTAAGGTGAAATCAATTTTTGAAGGCATTGGGAGAAAGGCGACGTCGAGACGAGTCCGGCGACTGGTCGCACGCCGCCGTACGACAACACATGCGCCCACACGCGCGGCCAGAAGCCGCTGCGCGTGGGCGCGACGCGCCTGGAAGCGCTGGCTTCGCCAGCACGTGCGCCACACGCGCCGGTGGCGAACCGGCACGCGCTGGTCCGCGGACCGACGCGTGCTGACGTCACCCGCTGACGTCATCATGACGCCACCAACGATCGATAACCGTCGGGGATGACGTCAGCGCCGATGACGGTGACCGACCCGACCCGACCCAACGGCGACCGACCCGACCCGATCAGCCTGACGCGTGCCGCGCATGTGCGGCTGACGTCTGCGTGACGTCAGCACGCTCACGCGCGAGGCACGTGCCGGCTGACGTCTGCGTGACGTCAGCCAACGCACGCGCGCGGCACGTGCGGTCGGTTTGTCCGACCGGCACGGCCGGTCCGACCGGCTCGACCGGTCCGACCCGCGCGCCCGTTGACCCGACCCGTTGACCGACCGTTGACCTATTGACCGACGACCATTGACCGTTAACTTTGACCGTTGACCGTTGACCCGAAAAAAAAAAAAGGAATTTGTTTTCTTTTTTAGTCATTCCTATGTGGGTTATAAGTAATCCATTTTATAATTCTGCATTTGTTGCATGAATTTTGGAAAATTATGTATTTTCTCTTATATTAATTATGGATTATAAGTGATCAATTTTTAATTCTGCATTTGTTGCAGGAACGATGATGCGTTATGCAAGGATACCTGCAATCCCGAGAACGGACGAGGGAAATGCAAGACTTAAGAGGCTGATGACAGAGTTAGCTGATTATCGGTGGCATGACGGTGATTTAGTATCACATGTGGTCAAGGTCAATCAGATGATACAGGAAATCATCTAGAATGGTTATCTTATGCCGGATTTTGAGAAGGTGCCGGCTTTGATAAACACTCTTCCACCTGAATGGCAAGCAGTGTTGGATCGGCTATGGGAGGTCAACGTGGTCCCGGGTTATAGGAGGCTGGTGGAAGCTTTTGTAAGAGAGCACTATAGGATTGAGTTGGCCAAAACTTCAACCCTTAGATTGAGCGCCACATGGCGCCGAGTGAATGCGCCTTGGAGGCGACATGAAAGCTCTCCAAAAGTTTTTCCATGGTTGGCAAATGTGCCTTCAGTTTTCTTAGATGTTTTGATTGATAGATTAGAAGGGACATTCCCTATTTATTTCTTTGATTGATTATGTAATGATTACCACCTATTTGTGTTAATTGAAAGCATTATTGATTTTTTAATTGTATGTCAATTATCTGTTGCTTTCTGTTATTGCTAGTTGCTGTGGGTAATTAGCTGTGGGTAGTAATAGAAGTTTTTGTAACTTCATAGAATTTATTTGCATAAGATAATTATATTAATAATAATTTTAAGTTAGGATTTTTGGAGGATGATTGGAAACATAGTGACCTTTTGATTCTGAAGCCTTACTTGAAATTATTTATTAATATGATGGGTCTATGCAAATAGGGATGCATAAATGATAGGCATTAATTATTCGTGCATGTATGTCGATGTGTTCGAGAATGATGGTTCAAAGAACTAAGAATGTAATTGCTGATATGAACGGCAATAATTGTGAAATATTGAATATGAAGATTCAATATGTGCTGGAAAAGCAAGAAGCACTAGAAGCTCTTGACCACATTATGGAAGATATTGAGGGTGTCGTGCACCACCTTGAGCTAGTAGAGGACCGCCTAACGGTATTTGAGCCGTAAATAGACATTTGCTATGCTGGTTCTAGCTCAGAAATGGCTTTGTGCTCTAAGCACAAGCGTATTGATTCGTTCAATATGTGGGAATGCAAAGGATCAAGTTCTTATTGCAAGAAATCAAGAATTAACCAACACAAGAGAGGAAAACGTCCTTAAGTGAAGAAAATGTCAAGAGTGATGTGTTACAATTGTGACAAGAGAAGTTACTATGCTCACGACTGTCGTGAGCCAAAGAAGGAATGCACCTCTTGTACATTTGAGAACTTTGCTTATGTATCAAGTTCTGCATTATAGGCTGAATCCAATCCTTTGTGGAATGTAGATTCAGGAGCGACAGACCATGTAGCAAAGGATAGAGGATCCTTCGTGGAATTCCGACGATATCAATTGGAACTAAGTGGATCTATATTGGAAATAACTCCAGAGCTGAAGTTAAAGGGATTGGCACCTGCCAATTGAACATGCATGGTGGATGCATCTTGATGTCCTATATGCTCTGGAGATTCGTCGAAATTTAGTGTCTATCTTAGTATTGGTTAAGCTTGGTTTTGGTATGAACTTCCATAATAAAGGTGTAGATTTGTGTTTAGATACAAACTACTATGGTTGTGGTCACTTACTGAATGGTTTTATTGTACTAAATGTTGACTGTGGTGATGTTAATATGTTATTCCCTTGTTTTACGTCTTCTACCTTATATAATAATGATGTGAATATGGCGGCATGCTAGACTTGGTCATATGGGCCAACAACATATGAAAAGACTAGCCAAAAAGGGCTTGTTGGGCAATATTGAAAAAGTCGATTTGTCCATAAGTGAGCATTGCCTAGTAGGGAAAATGACAAGGAAACCATTTGAAAAGGTAAAAGAGCTGAATTTCCTCGGCATTTAATCCATTTGGACGTCTGTGGTTCAATGAATGTGAGAGGAAGGCAAGGGGCTGTTTATTTCATCAGTATTTTTTATTTTTATAGATGATTATACTCGAGTCGGATACGTCTATTTGATTTCTCATTAATCTGAAACATAAGTTGTTTCAGAAGGTTTATTAATCTGGCAGAAAATCAATTAGACAAGAAAATAAGGGTATTTAGATCCGATCGAAGTTAAGAATATTTATCTGATAAGTTCAGAAAATTATGTGATGAAAAAGGAATAGAAAGATAGTTGTCTATTCCATATACTCCTCAACAAAATGGTGTTGCGGAGAGAAGAAACAGAACCCTACTGGAATGGTTAGGTCCATGATGGCGCATGCTAACTTACCTATCACTTTTTGGAGTGATGTGTTGTTAACTGCTTCCAATATACTTAACCGGATGCCTTCCAAATCAGTTATTTCCACTTCATATGAGTTATGGACAGTTAGAAAACCGGACTTGAGTTTTCTTAAGCCATGGGATTGTGCTGCCTATATTCATGAGTCCTCTCACAAGTTTGGGAAATTGGGTCCCAAAGAAAATAAGAATATTTTCATGAGATACAGCGAACACTCGAAAGGGTATGTGTTCATAGGTGAGCAAGAAAGTGGGAGTATAATTGAATTTGAATCACGGGATGTCACATCCTTAGTGGATGAATTTCCTAAGAAGGGCAAAATAAGGGAAAATAACTCCCTATTTGAGACCTTGGATCAAGATAATGATATTAGTGGAGTTCATCCAAGTGGGAGTAATATGAGATGTGATAAATTGAATTCAACTCATTCTCAATTGCAACCACCCGATGTGACGACATAATCATTACCTAATCCAAGTGGGAGCATGATGGGGAATGATACGTTAAGTGTACAATCTCCCATACGGTGAACAAGTCGCCAAAGTATTCCCCGTCGATGTTTTGACATTGAAAGGGAAACTTTAATGGTTGCTTCACAAGATGAGGATGAGCTAAGAAATATTAATGAGGCTCTGAACTGCCCTAATAAGGAAAAATGGATTCATGCAATGAAAGAGGAAATGGAGTCAATGAAATCAAACCAAGTCTGGTTACTGGTTGATCTTCCAAAAGGATGCAGAGCTATAGGAACAAGTAGGTTCTCTAAATGAAGCGAAAGGCTAATGGCTCAATAGAAAGGCATAAGGCTCGCCTTGTGGCGAAGGGGTATAATCAACATGAAGAGATTGATTATGAAAATACATTTTCTCCTGTAGTAAGATTTACCTTGATTCGCATTATTCTGGCAATAGTGACTAGTATGGATCTTGAGTTACATCAAATGGATGTAAAGACTGCTTTCCTCAATGGAGAATTAGAGGAAGGAACATATATGGAACAACCTGCTGGTTTCATAGTGAAAGGCCAAGAAGAAAAGGTATGTTGAGTTTGGGGGTCGATATATGGCCTTAAGCAGTCGTCTAGCCAATGATATATACGTTTTCATAATGCCATAATGGCATATGATTTTACAATGAAAGATGAGGATCATTGTGTATATATCAATAGATCCAATGATCAATTTGTGATCATATCATTATATGTTGATGATATATTAATTGCCGGAAGCAATATGGAGTTGGTTAATACTGTCAAGAGATAGTTGTCTTCTAACTTTGAGATGAAGGATATGGGTGAGGCTACATACATTCTTGGAGTTAAGACTTCAAAAGATCGTTTTGAAGAGATCGTTGTCTCTTTCGCAAGAAACCTATATAAATAAGGTTCTTGAACGATTTCGTATGCAAGATTGTAAACCTATAGACACTCCTATTGCAAAAAGGTGAAGGATTGAGCCATAGTCTGTGTCCAAGGACTCCACAAGAGAAGGAACAAATGAAACATGTTCCTTATGCTAGTGCTGTTAGAAGCTTTATGTACGCTATGATGTGTACAAGACCTGACATATGTTTTGCAGTCGGAATGGTGAGCAGATACCAATCCAATCCAGGTCAAGCACATTGGAAAGCCGTTAAGAGAATACTAAGGTATCTAAAGGGGACTGCTGATTATACAATGAGTTATTAAGGAAAAGGATATGCAACTCTAAGGCTATTCTGATGTTGATTGGAGAGGAGATTTAAATGAAAGAAAATCTACCTCTGGGTTTGTTTTCTTACCGAATAATGGCACCATATGTTGGAGCAGTAAGAAACAAAAGTGTATAGCCTTGTCCACGATGCAAGTTGAGTTCGTGGCATTATCAGCAGTAGTGTAAGAAAGTGTTTGGCTTAAGAGATTTTTGGATCATTTAGGTATTATTAGAAGTGCTGTAGATTTATTGTTGGTTAACTGTGGTAGCCAAGCAGCAAAAAGCGTATACGAAAGATACAAAATATCATGGCAAGACCAAACCTATAGATACCAAGTATAATCGTGTCAAGGATATGGTTGCACGAAAAGATGTGAACTTATAGTACATACTACGCAAGGAATGGTAGCAGATCCTATGACAAAGCCAATACCTAGAGATGTGTTTTGTGCCCATATGAAATCTCTAGGATTGCGTAGAGACTGATGTACTGAATATTGTATTTTCCCTAAGTGTTCACAATTTGATGAATTTGTATTTTTCATCATTAATGCCTATGAATCTTTGTTTAATCCTTATGCATCTTAATGCTTAGTGCATTACTTTAAGTCGAGAAGTATGTCGGATAAATATAAGATTAGCCCACTCACACGGGTAATCACCTCTGTTTACTGTGTGATAAATAGAGATGAGACTGTTTTTAAGCTTATTATCTAGGCGATAATCGAGAGCTCAAGCTTAAAACACGTATGTCGCCTTAACTGAGTGTTAAGATGAGGACATAATACTTACTATGTCCGAAAGTAAAATACCCCACATGTTTTACTTTATCATCTAAGATGCCGATGTGAGTTCGATGAATTTTGTGAATGAGTAGATACGTGAACTCAAGTTAGACATTGGGTATGTACGAACTATCATCTGTACGGTATTGAAAGGTATAGACATACGCTCCATGGGAAAGGAGTTAATACAGTAATACGAATTTCATACTACGTATGCATGAGACGACCAATAAGAGTGGCAAAAGTTTGATCTCAATTTTTATGTCGTGTGAGACTCTTGAGGAAAAGAGTTCCTCAATTTCTTAGTCCCCTCATGACTCTTACTTATTCTCAAGATTTCTATTTAGTGTTTGCTATTTAGAATGTTGCCAATGGTCATGAGTTTGATTCAATCTAATGGGGCATTTCTAGAAAAGCAAGCTGGACTGAAATTGAGAGTTTGAAGGAAAGAGGAAGATCGTTTTTTGGAGAATCACATTATAGTTTTGTATTCACGGTTAACCAATTATGACTGTTGTCTTTGTGATAATCATAATTGTGAATACAATGTATATATATATATATATATATATATATATATATATATCATTATTTAAAAGAGATCAAGAGAGATATAAATGTGATCGATCGATCTAGGTACTGCATACTAAATCTACTTGGAGTGTGATGCCCATTATGAGCTGCTATATATTCCTAACAGATGTATGGCAACGAGCTCTCAAAGTATCTTTGTCGCACGGATTATTCACCGGTATGAATGTTGAAGAGAGGAAAAGAGGATTATGTTCGGCCCACCATGTTAAGTGAGAGTCTATGATGGATTTTTCTCTGATATGGCTGAGTAGGGCCTGTCCGCCCATGTTGGTTTTGCACCACCATGTGCGAGTGGGAGATGATGGATTTATGAGATAGGCTTAAGGCCCATCCGCTCAAGTTGGGCCCAAAAGGGCCCAGCCCACGGGAATAGGGCCCGTGGAGGGGGAAGGTATAAAAGGGATGAGAGAGAGAGAGAAGACAACGTTTTGGAACATAACGTATGTCTTTTCTCTTCTCACGCTCTCTCTCTCCCAAAAATAAAAGGCAGTAAGCATACGACGCGCTTTCCTTCCCTTCAAGCCGTCATCGGATCGAACGGGGCCAGAATTTCTTCCTCTTCTTCAGCGTTTGGTGTTTAATATGTGGCTAATAAGGTACGCTCGAATCCGTGGTGTGCTTTACGATCGGTGATGCGTGTTTTCCCGGGCTTCGTCTTCTGCATTGATTTAGGGGTTCGATTCGGTGTTGAATCCGGTTTTCGAGGATCCGTTATTACCAACAGTTTTTAATACAAAGAAAATAGGCCAAGCACGTTATCTTAATTGAGGCATTTGAGAACAAAGCACAATGTCCTTGGCTGGAATTGAATGGTCGTGTGATGGATATGTGAACCTATTGTGAGCGTTTACGCCGGACGCTGCCCTTATATGGGATGCCCTTGGGTAACGGAAGCTAGTGACATTAGATTCAGGATTGATGTTTCTTTGGGAATGCCGTCTAGTTGTAGATGTTGCCGTGCTCAATGGGGTGAGATGACTTGTGGCTACACCAAAAGACCGCAAAACATCGAGTAGGCCGTGCCCTAGGGGCTGAGATTAACAATTGGAATGCATGATTGATTGAGTTAGATTTGCCTGATTATGAGACAAAATTGTGTGGCATGGTATGGGATGTGTCATAATAGTTTGACCCTATAATCAGGACCCTTGTGATTGATTGAGTTGAGTGAGGCGTTTCAATTGTTGTGTGCATCGATTATATGCATTTGTGATATGAACTGTGCTGATGTGCAGGAAGGAACCGAGGTGAGGTAAGTCCTCTGTATTGTATGGCTAAGCCACACCTGGGTGTATTTCCTTTTTAATAAGGGTTTAGGGGGTGAACTTGTTGAGATGTTGTGTCACCTTGTTGTGGGTTCAACCTTTTCAAGTCCTTAGATGGTGGTTCCTCTGGAACGTTTTGGTCAGCCTAGGAGGCTTACTGAGCAGGTCACCGATATCCCTATTCTCGGGGGCCATGGAGTATAGGTCTATGAACTCGTGAGGACTACCGTCTTGATCGATGTAGGTCTACCTCAAAGGGTACCCCATCGATTCAGAGTGGGTCCCTTGTAGGATTTTGAGGTCCCAGTTTTGGTATTAGAATCCGTTTTTGGCGAGGGTATAGCTGACTCTCCTTGTCTTGCAGTGGTGGACCCAAGTTCCCAGGAGACCTCGGAGTTTTCAGTTGGGGATTCGAGTGCCTAGAAGACTAGTAGGCATTTGTCTATAGTCTACTGTTGTATCTAAATCGGGGTGTTTATAAAAGCGTATTTTGTTTGTGAATATGTTTTCCTGCTTTTCTATTCCATATTGTTTACTGTAAGGGGTTTTCATTTCGCTTTCGCATGTGCAATAAAATGAATAGGTCGGTGACGCGTTTTGGGATGTTGCAAATTTTATCGACCACCAAGGGATGGGTACACGCTTGAGGTTCGGGGCGTGACAAGTTAGTTTGTTTAAAGGTTAGTTTAGTTAGGTTAGTCTACCCTAGGTTAGTTTAGTTAACTTGGATTAGTTAGTTAATCATGGTTAGTTAATCGTGGTTAGGTTAATTAAATTAATTTTTTTATTTAATTATAATTAGTGTAATTTGTGATGGATTAGCCGTTTGGTGAAATTTTGTGCTGATCCTCGTGGTCGAATTTATATGTAAAATTGATTGCTTATTTATGTAATTGAGTGCTTGGTGGTGATTATTGGTTATTATTGCGAAAGTTGATTTTATAGTTATTTAATTAGAAAAATACCAGGTGTTGGTTTTTGACGCTAAAATTTTATATAGTATATAAAATCATGGAATTTTGAAATGAGAGTGTACCGTGTTTAACGGTTCGATTTAAATGTGTGACTATGGCACCCCCTGAATGGCCCTCGATCCGTTGGGGTCACCACAGGTCACTTGCTTTCTCTCAACCTGAAAGTCCGTTACTCTGATACCATGATATTTTGAAGAAGTCCATGAGTCCTGGGGGTTTATAATTCTTACATTGGTCCCTGCGTAGAAATATAGCGGAAGCATAATCGACTACTCCCCATCATAAGATATAAAGCGATGCACACCAACTAAAGACTTTTTTTTTTTTTTTTTTATAGTTAAAGCCGAACACTTGTATTTACATAACTTGATGGACAATATTAGTCAGTACATCAAAATGCCAAGATTTTTCTAAACTCGGCTATTTTCAAAAGGTACTCAACTCCCTAACAACCATGTACATAGGCCCATCAGTTAGTGTCGGCGGTCCAAAAATGCTTCATCTGCTGACCGTCACTCTCGGTCACACCTAGTCCGGTCCATCAGCTGGCGGCGATGGCAACGGCCCCAGCATACTCCCATCATGGTGGACGAACACAATCAGAAACTCCTGAATCACTGGGTCGGCGGGAGAACCAATGTCAAACATGATCAGTACCCGCACTCGAACAAAAACCAACCCTCGTATCTCAAGATGGTGATGCTCCGAACACTCACATTGAAGGTCGATCGGAATACCATAAAATGTGCCGGGGGTGACTGGTAGCAGAGGCATATCATCTAGTCTGAAATGTTAGTCCTTAAATGGGGTGAGTGTTGGAGAAATCTTTCCAGAATATTTTGAAGCTGATAAAACGTTTCTATCAGTCTAAGTCTGGATGTTCGGAGACCGACAGTTTAAAATCTGAAGACTTTGTATTCTCGAGACTCAAGACCCAAGACTCAAGACTCAAGACTCAAGACTCAAGACTTAAGACTCAAGACTTAAGTCTATTCTCACTGACAGTCTTTCTAATCCAGTGACGAAGGAAATCCAAAGCCGAGGTATATGGTTGAGGATTTGATCCTATCCTCTGGAATAGATTCTTTGGTTGGATAATCATTTCGGATTCTTTAATTCTTATCTAAGATCGATTGAAGATCCGATGGTCGACGAAATAATCCTGGAATGTTCTATTCTTGGAAACCAAGATCCCGATTGTATGGGCGAACGGGATTGATGGGCTATCATCGAGATTCCTTAAATAGCTCGGATGATCTTCTTGATTGATTCCGTCCAACGGGTAGATTGGAGGAATTCCTTTGATAAGTGCCAACGGCTATGATGGCATAAAGGAGTATAAAAGGAAGACGTTCTAGTTGTTTTAAGTGTGTGATCGATAGAGAAATTCCAGAGTCTGAAGAACCTTGATTGCTAGACGAGACAGTTCGAGCGAAATTGTATACACAGAGAGTGTTTGTACTTGGTGATACCTTGAGTGAGTGTGTAGATCATCTACACCGAGAAATCAAGGAAGATCAACACTGTAACGTCTCTTTGTTCATAGTGGAATCTAGTCAATTGGCTGTCAGTGCAGAAGAGTGGAGGTAGGCTTGAATCAAGCCGAACCACTATAAACCGAGTGTTCAATTCTCTCTTTCCCTTACTCAGTCTCACGATTGATTTTTAATTATTGCAAATTCTTCAACTGTCTAAAGTATTGTGCAATCTTCAAGAAAATTCTTCGTATACCTATTCACCCCCCTCTAGGTACTCATACTAGCAATATCAGTGAGTACAACCACTCAGCAGCAAAAGATCCATTAAACTATACTATGCAAGCCATCACGATCTAGTTTTATGCAAGATAGACAAGACAATGCATCAAGGAATGAGTATGCATCGAAACCATAAAACTTTTTAATGCAATGACTAGTGCAGTTCCAACAAACAAGATGCATCATGTCCAGTCACACAAGTCTCGATCATAGGGCCAAACTGTTATGACACGTCCCATTTCATGCCATACAATTTAGTCCCATAACTAGACCACACTCACACTTAGTAGAACCATCAGTTTTAACATTCAAAATGTTTTATCCCCCCAGAGGACCAATGTTTGTGTCCTTCTAGGATTTCGCACCCAACCCGGTGTCGTGAAAGCCTCCGGGCATGTATTCATAATACAACTGGGTATCCGGATCGTGTTACGTCACACCTCTAGGCATCTCGCATCCCACCTGGCATCACGAGGAATTGCTGGGGTGCGCCATGAAAATGGTTACCCCTACCCTCTGGAATTACGTATCGACATACCACCGGGCATCTTGATGCTCCTGGGGAAAACCTCTGGGGCACTATGGACCCCAGGCATCCACAAGGCATCGACTCACTCGATCCTCTGGGCCTCCTGACTCCCGGGGCATTGTTGACCCGAGGGTCCAACGGCAGCAATTAACATTTTATTATCAAAAATACTTTTCAATGCAATGACAATATGTCCCACGAGTCTTCATCAAATCTCAATAATGAATGATATGTTGAATGCTAATATCATCATGTCAAATAGTAAATCAAGATGCATCCACCCTTGAGATCAATTAAGCAAACTCGAAATAACACAGTCAGAAATCAGAATGCACAGTTTTTGTAAGAATTTGGTATAACCCCTAAAAGAACTCAGAAAATTCTAAAATTTTGGTATGTTATAGATGAGATCTAAAGAAAAGAATTTCATGAAGAACACCAAGCCAGATTCGTTGTGTATAAAGAAAAATAAATCACACAACTCGGTTCAGATTTCTTTTATCACAGAATGACATTCGGCAGAAAGCATTGCACATTAAAAGAGGTTTATGCCACTATATTGATTCCGGAAAATCTGGCCAAAAACATATGTTATAATTTAAACAATCCTTCACAATTTCTATTCTGAAATCAAAATCAAATTCTAATTAAAAGCTTCCATAGAAACTCGATGAAGTTACTGAATACATGGGAGTTGTTCTTGACAGCATAGCTTTAGTAGAATCTCACGTCTATACCTTGTCTAATTTGCTTCCAAAGTCTATAGAAATCTATATTTATGATTCTAGATCAAAAGACTTCAAAAGAAAACATGTTGAAACCAAAGTGTTTCCTCAATTCCTTAATTCCAGTCCACTTCAATCACCCACAATTCGGCATTCAGCGTTCATCTCAACATTTCTTCAAGTCTATTGCACTACACTAGACAACAACATCACTACATCATATAGATTAATGGACTTTCACTTGCCTCTAGTCCTTTAGCTCGACAGCAAGCAAGACAAAGGGCTCGTGGGCCTCTAGCGCGGCTCAATGGCGGCGAAGACTAGCGGCATCGACGGTGGCAGCTCGAGCACAGACGAGGACGGTCCTTCTCTCCTCTCTCACCTTCGCCCGCTGCTCGCTCACAAACTCCCTCGCTGAAACCCTCTCTCGATCACTCTCTCTGTACAAGTTTCTGTTCGGTTCATTCTCTCTCCTCCCCTCTGAGTACGAGCATTTTGTTCCTCAACTTGTTGTCAATTTAGTCAACTGCATGGGAATTCTTTCGGTGGCAACAGGAACCGAAGACAACTGGTGGAGGCGTGGCTTTCCTTTGCTCGATCTCTCCTCCTGCGCTGGCCACTGAATGAAGAGCAACGTGGCTGTTGCTGGCCCTAATTCGGTCAACAATCTCCAATAGCTGTTGGCCCCATTATGTCGGTGATTAGGAGGAAGCTTGGGTTTACTTGGGCCGAGATAATCCCACGCACGTACGTCCCCATACAAGTCAATATTTCCTCCTTCCTTGACTAACTTCAAAAAGAAACGTGACTAAGATTGGTGTCCAAAGACTTCTATTGTTGCGTGGTTGGTCGGGCCAAGAGATAAAAGAGAACGTGGCCATTGGTGAGATTGTTCATATGGCCATTTAAAGAAAATTTTCCTTTTTCTCCGAAAGTAAATATTTCGGGATGTCGAGTGATGATGAAACTAGGCCAAATGTGGTACCGACAATACTCCCGTCGATTACTCATACCCATTGCATATTTGAGAATTGTTGAAATTTCTGGATGCCACAGTGACCATGCACGATTATTTTACTAGGATGATTTTTAAAACGAAGAAAAGTGGTCAAGTCCATTATTTGAACATGAGATATTTGAGTGCAAAGCACAGTGTTCTTGGCCAAGTATGTGTGCACGTGTGGTCACTATTGGAACCCGTCACCCAACGAGAGTTTGGAGATGATGCCCAATTTTTATCGGTTGCCCAGCGGGGGTCTGGAAGCCGAGTCGCGGTGGACGCCGGACTGATGCCCCATTATGGGATGCCGTCTAGGTAGGGGTTCTAGATGTTGCCGTGCCTGACGAAGCGGGACAATGCCCGGTTATGCCGGATGATTGCCGACTATTGAGTTGGCCGTGGCCGATGGGTCGTAATAACTGAAACATGCCTGAGTAGTTGAGATAGCTACGCCTGATTATGGGGCAGAATTGCATGGCACGGAATGGGACGTGTCAGAACGATTTTATCTTATAACCCATGTGATTGATTGAGATGTGAAAATGATGTGTTCCAGTTATTGTTTACGCTTGTTGTATTCATATGATATATGTGACGCATTAATCTGCAGGGATGTGCTGAGGCGAGGTAAGTTTGTGTGTGACACTTGTTTAGGCTGCCTTTGAGTGAATTTGCATCCTAATCGGGGTTTAGGGTTTTGACTTGTTGAGATTTATCTCACCCCATTGTGGTTAAATATTTTCAGGTCCTTAGTATGGAGGTGCGTTCGGTAAGGTTTGGGGTTGCGTGGGATATGGAAGTAATTAATACCTTATATCCTATCCCTGGGACCAACCGATTCCGTGAGCGGGTTGTGACTATGGTGTGGGTCGATGAGGGTTTGGGCTATGATGTGCCCCACCGTTTCCAGGCTTGGTATTTTACAAATTCGAATGGTGATTGGGAGGGTCCTATGCATGGTTTTGATGGACCACGCGTAGGATATGGAGTTGAGTAGGACATCGATCCCATGGTTATAGACGTCTCGGAAGGTGTCGTGGTAGATCCAGATACCGAGCCTGTGGGGCCCGGGGAGCCATTTTCAATTGATGGACCTACCTGACATCTTGCCGGAACCTAGGTTTGGTTATTAGGATGGATGGAAGTTAGGCCCGACCTCAACCCCATTTGTTAGTCGGTCGCGCAAGCATTTGTTGTTGATAGACTTGTATAAATATGAACTTGTAGGATCGACTTGGTATATATATAAAGGATGGTTTGTGAAAATAACTGGTATGTCTTTCTACTATCCTAGTGTTTGTTTGTTGTCTGTGTATTTGTTTAGTTCGCTTCCGCATGTGCATAATCAAAAGAAAAAACAAATGGGTTGGTGACGCATTCTGGGACGTCGCATTTACAGTTGACTGCCGAGGGATGTGTACGTACCCGTGGTTTGGGGCGTGACAAAGAGCTAGAGGTAGCAATTCAAATTAATAATTGCTCGACGATTATGGGGCATCCCTATAAATACCTTGAGCCCTACAACGAGAGACTCCTACCCTTGGAACAACACATCAAAAGTCTTTTATCTTATTCTCTAGTTATCTTAACTTAGTCTAGTTCAGCCGAAGCTTCATATTCTCATCATTGATTCAATTCTGGCAAGCATCAATATCTCGGGTAGCGATGTTGATTAGATTCAAATGCTGTCCTACCATCTAGCATTACTAGTTAGGTTTTGACATTGTGTTTTCATGCCCATCTAGGAGCAGTACCTTTCCAGTGTTGTTCCCATTGTCCAACATTATCGCTTAGATTCCAACGTTGTGTTCTCATAGCCATCTAAGAGCAATGCCTTCCTTGTGTTGCTCCCATCATCTAATGTTTTAGATTCTAACGTTATGTCCTCATACCCATCTATGAGCAATGCCTTCCTAGTGTTGTTCCCACCGTCCAGCGTCATCAATTTGGTTCCGACATTGTGTCCTCATACGCTTCTAAGAGCAGTGCCTTCTGAGTGTTGTTCCCACCATCCAGCGTCGTCAATTAGTTTCCAACGTTATATCCTCATACACATCTAAGAGTAGTGCCTTCCGAGTGTTGTTCCCACCATCCAGCGTTGTTGATTAGGTTTCAATGTTGTTTCATCATACTCATCTAGCAATACCTTCTTGGTGTTGTTCCCATCATCCCATGTCGTCGATTAGGTTCTGGTGTTGTGTCATCATACCCATATAGGAGTAGTGCTTTTCCAGTGTTGTTCCTATCGTCCAACATCATCGATTAGGTTCCAATGTTGTGTCATCAAACCCATCTAGGAGTAGTGCCTTCCTAGTGTTGTTTCCACTGTCCAATGTCATCGATTAGGTTCTAGCGTTATGTCCTCATATCCATCTAAGAGTAGTGCCTTGCTGATGTTGTTCCCACCATCTAACATCGTCAAGTAACTTCCGGTGTTATGTCATTATACCCATCTAAGAGCAGTGTCTTCTCGGTGTTGTTTCCACCATCCAGCGTCGTCAATTAGATTTTGATGGTATGTCCTTGTACGTATCTAGGAGTAGTGCATTCTTGGTGTTATTCCCACGTCCAAAGTCTTCGATTAATTTCTAGCGTTATGTCTTTGTACCCATTCAAAAGCAGTGCCTTCTGTGACATCCCAAATTTTCAACCCTGTCTTCTACTGAATAAATCGGGCATTTCATTGACGCGTCTATAGGGTTATTCTCAGAGCTGATCACTCTCGAGATAACTAGACTAGTTGGGGAAGTTATTAAGGAATTTTAAGGCAATAGACTTAAGAACTCGATCAGGAATCGAACTTGACCGTGTCCATCTTTAGAAGTCACTAAATGCACGATTAAAAATCGATTTGAAATCGAGATAGACTGGATCGATAGAGATATGTGACTAATCGTGGGTGACACCACAATTAGAAAATTCTCGTCGGCCGACACTAGACGATTTTCTTATTGTTTTGGTACCACTGTGTCCGTAATTGAATTCTTGAGATTTTCACGACAATCAAGAGTCGCCATTGAGTCGAGTGGGTTCATAGTGGCTCGAAGAAAATCGACCAGCGGGTCATTTGCGCTTAAAAGTTCTGAAAACTACTCGATAGTCTAGGTCACGCTAAAAACGCGCCGAATGAAAATTAACCGCCAATTCGAGTCCGATTTCGAAATTGAAGTTTTGGCCATGTCACAATAAATTTTAGGAAGCGTCGACTCGGTCTCGGAAGATTTTTCGGAGATTCGGGAAATTTACGGAAAACCGTTTGGACGTCGCGAAAATTTGACGGAAGTTCGGATTGGCTAAGTGAATGGGAAATTTGACTTTCAAGCGAAAGCCGTTGTGTGTCGGGGATTTATAGAAAATCATTTGGGATTTTTCTACATCGAAATGGATCTCAATTTGGGAATTTATTGGAGAAATTGAATTCATTTAAGCCCATTCCACTCCCCAAATTCGTGTGTACCCCACAACGAACAATTGAATTTATTTTCACAGAAGAGTGCGTGGGAAGCTTTATTGTGGCCAAATAAATTATCGTGGCTGCAGATTGATTTTGTGAAAGATATTTTGTGAAATATCAAGCCAAAAGGGCCCCCACCTCTTCCTCATCCTCTTCCCCCAAGCTGCCGTGAGCTGTTTCTCTCTCCCAATTCCTTCGTGCAACGCCAGCACTAGCAGAGAGAAGAGAACCCAGCTTCTTCAATCTTCGGTCAGCTTGCACCAAAGGAAAGGCCGCATCTTCCCTCCACCGAAACCACAGCTGCCAACGTCCCCACGAAGCTGCAACTCCAGTCAACTTCTTCTCCACCGAGCTTTCTTCATGCCGCCACGAGTCCAGCGTCTTCAACCTGTGCATCTCGTGGAGTCCATGAAGACCGAGCAATCCAGTCGCTGATCACCCCGTCACCACACGTCCATGAAGACCGAGCCTGCCACTCCATTTTCGCTGGTTTCTTCCACCACCTGCTGCTCCACAAATTTTCCTTGGTCAATCTTCAATAAAATTCGTTAAGCTGCCCCAGGTGCTGACTTCCACGAAGCCCGAGTCCACCGAATTCTCCACCGCTTCTTGTCTTCAGCTAGCCCACGCTCGGTCAACAACGAAACCAGAAGAAGCTCCATCGTTGACCCCTCTTCGACCCCCATCTCTGCTTCGGTTTGTAGTCTGCGTCGCACATCCACACGTCCCGATCAACCGAAGCCGCTCCCTCCGCTGATTTGTTGACCAGCAACATCCACTGAGCGAGCAACACCACCGAAGAGAAGCCGCACGCATCCACCGAATTTTGCTGTTCGTCCGTGCTTTTTTTCCCCCACGCGTCCGAGCCCCAACTCATTTGGTCCATCATCTTGCCGTGAAGCTGCGAGACCCACCGAGTTGCCAACCGTTGCCAGCGTCTTCGGTCTCCACAGCCAACGAATCCAGCTGCGTGAAGCCCAGCAAAGCCTGCAGTAGTCCACGAATACTGCAGCTTCGGTCTTCTTTTGCTCGTGGGCCAACCACAGCGAGCCAATTCCGATTTTCAGTGGCCCAACTTCAGCTCTTTGGAAGCCTGTGAACAAGCAGCCCTCAAGCCCAGTTCAGTTCAACAACAGCCCAGGCCAGCAATTCGTTTCAGCCCTCTTGAAGCCCAATCCAAGGAAGCCCAGCAAGTCTTAGTTTCAGCTTTGGGCCCAACCTGTTTTCAGTCCAGTTTCAGCGGGCCCAAGCCCAAGAGCAGGCCCATTCCAGTGCAAGAACAAATCTCATTTGGGCTGAGATTTGTTGGGCCAAGTCCAAGGCCCGGTCCAAGCCCGTGGGAGTCGTCGCGAGCCCGATTTCGGCCGCCGTCGCGTTGCCGTTGCGGTGATTCGATCCCCGTTTTTTCCAAGTGAGTTTTACTCACTAATGCTTTATTAGTTTGCTAATTATGTCTTAGGGTTGGTTAGATTTAATTACATGCACTTAGGTGGTTAGATTAGGTTAGAACAATTAATTTAGTGACTTAATGATCATGTTAGGTGGTTAGACCTAGCTATTAGCAAGTAGAAATATTTGGTTATTTATTGAATGCATCTCGGATTTTTCCCGACCCGTTTCGGGCTCCAATAAGGCAATATGGGCCTAAATTGGATTTTTAATGTTTATTTATTTATTTTCGAAATTTATTTATTTAATTAATTATTTTCTGGAAATTCAACAGGATGGCGGTGACAAGAATTTCGTCTGATTGTCGTGGTGTAGCCCGTTTATTTATTTGAGCTCTACGTTGTGTGGAATTGAATTAATTGTGAAATTTGAGGATTTGTCATAAATTGTTTATTATCGAATATTTGATTGATGGATGGCTGAGTATGGATATATAGCGCCAGTACGTTGATGGGCTATATAGTAGGGAGAATGGTGAGAGCTAACTGAGAACATTATTGGTTGAGACCAATCAGGTACGATATTATTGGACATACGTGGTTCGGTGATTGGGAGTATCACTGGCGAAAACGGCGCCTTAAAGAACGCACGTAAATGACTTATAGACAAACGTGGTTCGGTGATTAAGGAAATATCACTGGTGAAAACGACGCCTTAAAGAACTCACGGTGTTGTCTATAGCCGATGTCACCTTGGCGCGAGCGCCCTAGAAAGGACACGTGGTTCGGTGATCGAGGATATCACTAGTGAAAACGGCGCCTTAAAGAACGCACGGTGTCGGTGATCGGTATGTCATTGGCGAAAACGACGCCCGAGAAACACATGTGATTTGGTGAAAGAGTACACCACTGGAAAATCGTGGTATGAGTGGGAATGACTGAGAGAGGGTTTAATTGACATGTAATCGACTTAGTCGATTGGCCAGTGCTTGATCGGAGATTGTTTGAATATCTGTGTTTAACCTTGAATTGCAGGTTGGAACGGAGGCCAAGGTAAGTCTTCTGACTCTTGTTGTGCTTAGGCAATCGTATGGCGTATTAGTTTATTAATTGGGTCTTAGTGGGTAGGACTCGCTGAGACGTGATCTCATTGGTTATTGAATAACCATTTCAGGACCCTGAGGAAAAGCTGAGGAGGAAGAACCTAAAGGGGAGAAAGTATTTTGAAGTAGAAGATGATCCAAAGAGGGATCTTGAGTACAACCCAGATGTGGATTGAGATCCCATCCCTTTTGTGCACCCTGTCTTAGTGTAGATAGGTGTGAGACTTTTATGCTGTAAATAGTATTGTAAATATACTATAAGTTGTGCTGTTAATGAAAGTGTGGTTGTGAATTTCAATATGAAAAATATGGCCTGCTTTTCTATCCCATTGTTTTATTGTCTGGGGATTTATAACTGCTTCCGCATGCGTAATTAAAAAGAAAGGGTCGGCGATAAGTAGTCCTGGGATATCGCACTTTAAAAATCGACCAAAGGAGAAGGATGGGCGCGTCCCCGAGGATCGGGGCGTGACACCTTCTCAGTGTTGTTTCTACTATACGGCATTGTCAATTAGATTTTGACATTGTGCTCACTAGTCTACCTAGTCATGGTTGACTTTTGATAGCGTGCCTGAGTTGAGCCGTTTATTAAATTCGGGCAAAGTCTATATTCGATTTTGTTGATTTTTGATTTGTATTGAATGATTTCATTGGAATGAAAATATATGTATCTATGTCATCGCATTTAACCTTCTCTATCCAAGACTCGTAAAGAACGTAAGTCCCTTCAAAACAAAAATGAAAGATAATAGTTGGTAAAAGATATTTCATTGCGGGATTCAAAACCGACGAAACATCTTTTTCGCACACTTAGTGGGACACTTGTGCTGGTTTGAGAGAATGCTATGCCATGAACAAGGAGTCACGACAATCTTGACGCTGTCACAAATGAACCTTTACCACAATGGAAGGCATTACACATGCTAAGTCATCATCTGCCCAACCTCCTCCAAATCAGGCACAAGGTGAGAACAACGATATTCCCATATAGCATGTTGAGGAACCAAGAAGGTCCATGGACATTACGCCTGTCATGCTTTCATCAACAAGACGAACCATTGAAGAAACTCAGATGAGTTTGTTGATCATGTGGTGAGACAAATGACAGATGTCGTCAAGCCATTGATTATTAATACTTATCATAAGTTTGCTCAGGGGCAGCATGGAATCTCAATAGGATCGGCCCAACCACGGGTTGGGACTGTCCTCGTATTGACGAGGTATGTCCCTTTGCCATTTATTCCTTTGATAAGTTTTAGCACTGTAGAACAAAGTATACTACCTCTGGCACCTGTAAGGATTCTACAAAGGGGAGAAACAACGTCGATGACCAAAGTTGGCGTGTCTAATCCCCAAGGCAACACTGATCATAGTGGTGTGATTGGCCAACCACTTCGTCAAGATGCACCATCTATGTTCAATAAGAATGCCCAGCATACTAGCAACGTTCCTATTCAACAGAATTTTATATCCACGTACGTCTCAGCCTAATGCGCCACCTGTACATATGGCTATCGATAATCAATGAACAGTGTTAGCTCGGCCAGGGGGCAAGAATAACCACCTCTAACTAGAGGGCAGGAGCAGCCCCTTCAGCCGATGTTTCCAAATATTCATCCACAAATTCCTCAGCAGGAATTTCAACCTATGCATCCTAATCAATAGCTGAACAATCCACCAATTATCCAGAACATCTTTCAATTCCCTCAAATTCTTCTTCAACCGTGCATCCCAATCCCATAACAACCAATAAATCAGCCCCACAACAGCCGATATATCAGACTCCACAGCAGCCAATGTATCAAGCCCCACAATAGCTGGTATATCAGGCTCCACAATAATCGATGTGTCAACACCCACAGTACCTAGTAATCAGGCCCTACAGCAAAATGTAAATCCAGTGTTGCATCCTAACTATAGTGTCCAGTAGATGGCAAGGTTACCCATAGTTATTCCAAGGAAAAATTAAGTATCAGTTGAGCCTGTTGCGAGGTATTATGGTGGCGACATCGGGTACGTAGGCAATGTTTATAGAAAGCCTTATCCAAACTGGATGGACACAGTCCCATATCCAAGAAGCTTTAAAATACCAAAATTTTCACTATTTACTAGGTAAGATGATCAATCTACTTTTGAGCACATTAATCGCTTTTTTAGCCTTTTCTTGTGATGCTGCACATGGTGACCATTGGTAATTACAACTTTTCCCACTTTCTCTATCAAAGACGGCTTTCACAAGGTACACAACATTACTAGCAAACTCAATCCTGTCATAGGAACAATTTCATAATCAATTCCAACAAGCTGTCTTAACTTTATCAGTTGCTAACTTGTCAACTATGAAACAAATGGGAAATTAAATAGTTTACCAGTTTGTAGCAAGGTATGAGAGAGGAGAAACAAATGCTTGGTTTCTTTGCCTAAAAAGACGTTTGCAAATTTAGCTTTCAATAGTTTGAATTTCGAAATTCGAGAAAGAATGGTGGGGCAACCCTATTCAGACTTGTTCCAATTATTCACTATAGCAATCAAGCGATCAAGCATGTAAGCCTGCTTAAAGAAAAGGACAAAGGGCACGGCTAGAGGGGAGATGTAAATTTCATCAAAACATCTGAGTTCGATGAGGAACAAATGGAACTTGTCGAAGTGGTTTTTTCTAAGATGGTTATTGATAAGCCATATATATGCCAAGGGTTAAAGCCAGCTAAGATGAAGAAGAAATCTAGTATCATGGCTAGAGCTAAAGAATTGGTTTACTATTCCTTTGATGCCAGCAGAACCGAAGAAATTTTTGACAAGTTATTAACAGATAGTCAAATCAGATTGACAGAGAGACAGAATATACCGACCAAAGACAAATTAGTTTGGAAGAAGTATAGCAAATGGCATCATGTCCATAACTTCCCTAAATTGTCGAACAGATGGTTGGATTAAATCTGCTCCCATTTCACATACTTTATCCAAAACCAAGCTAAATAGCCTACTTAGGGTTTCCCCAGAATGCTGAAAGCGCTTTAGTGCTAACCTGTTACCTTTATTATGTCTAAAAGATGAAGAAACAATCCTAACATTTCTACAACATCAATATTTTTAGATCCTTGAAAATCATATCATGTCACTAAATCATGCATTAAATTCTTAAACATGGTTCTTTCCATTCTATACATTCGATAAAACCTTTTAGGATTAGCATTCATGCCTATCAACTCTTTCAGCCATGCATTTCCTATATATGATGAGGTCATGCATAGTATTTTGTGACCATATGTTACCTAATAAATAGCGTAAGTATGCACGATTGCACAAAGTTGCCAATATTCCTCTTCCTCGTTTTCATAGTTTTCCCTTTAGGAGAATCATCCATAACTAGTTAAAGTAACAAAATAAAACTAGAATAAGAGATATAACAAATTATCTTGATCATCCATTAACAAAACACTTATCGACATTATATATATATATATATATATGTATATGTATGCAAACTCCACTTAATAAAGAGAACACAAATTAGAAATAGGTCATAGGTCTCACAATATAACATTCTATATTATCATCAACAAATCTTGCATAATCATCGATGTCAAATTTTGTGGCCACAATATTCTCATCAACACATCAACCACAATATTTTCTGGCTCCCTTCTACTCATTCTGCTTATTTGCATTATGAGTGAAAGTTCTTGGCGCCAGTTTGTGTATATTGGCTTTTCCCTTCAATATATTTTTACCTTTTACCAAAAAAAAAAGATGAACTAAAAAAAAAAACAAAAGAATGGATAAAAACCTAAATTTTCTTCTCCCACCATTCATCACTCGCATCAATGGTATTCTTTTTGGGATCCCATCCTAATCTTGTTTCCTTTAGGACCAATGACCTCCATCTTTTCCAATATTCCTTCAGATTATCCTACTTACTCGTCATCTAATTTTTATCATACTTTTTGCCCCTTAGTTCTTCAAACTTTTTAATAATGGCTGTCCGTCCAATCTCTTTTGTTGTTTGTAGGATGATTGCCATTATCAATTGACATGACCAAATTTGAGAGGCACAAATATATAACCAGCAAGAGCAAGAAAGTCGAGTTTGCAAAACAGAATACAAAATACCAGCACATAACTTGCCATTGAACACAAAAAAAAAAAAAAAAAAAGTCTCTAAATAGGAACAAACCAGCACTCCTAACCAGCAAGAGCCCAAGCCCCTTTATCCACATAATCCCCATTAACACAAATAAGAAGCATGATAAATACCATAGGCCATAAGTAAACAACTTTCGACTTGCAAGATTAGTATGAAGAGTATATGCTGTCTACGTGGCGTGTAAGATGCTAATTCAGTCAATAGCAACTAACCCGTGCTTGAAAACACCCATCGCTACCCCAGTGTCATTAAATCCAAAAATAAAAAAGCAAAAAGCAAAGCTAGCTGGTTTACATTCTCAGCCACGATTCACTCAACATTAGAATGCCAAAGTAAATGCAACAATTAGAAATAAAAACCTTTGTTTCCTTTGCTTCCTTTTTTACTCCAAGTCCCTAGTAAATTCAATGTAGTGTTCGTGCAAGCGCCCCCCCCCCCCCCCCTAAAAAAAAAAAAAAGAAAAACAAACAAACAAACAAAGGGAGAGATTTCCTCCCATACCAACATAAATGTAGCAAAATAAGCACAGCAGGAAAAAGGATACCAAAACGAAACCCCAAGAGAGCAATTATAAAACATGCTTAAGTTCTTTTGTAATCCTATTTGAACTGAGCAAAAAGGAAAAAAGTCCCAAAGAGAGCAATTTTCATCCCTTTTTCTAATGTTTAAGTGTCGGCTTTCCATTCCTTTTTCTAATGTTTAATTGTCAGCACCTCTTAAAGCACCATACTAATCTGTCAAGGTAGTCTCCCATTGCATTGCAACTAAGTAGTTACGAAGGCAGAGCAAACCCGAGAGTTGCCCAAAGAAAGTTTTCTTCAGTTAGACTAACCCATGAGCTCACCTCCAAACAAATAAAAATGCATGATCATCATCTCTAGCAGATTGCGAGTAAAATGAGGTCATTCCTTTAAAAGAAATAAATTTTCAATTTACTTCTTTTAAAAGGGGGCATATGTTGACACTTAAAATTAGCTATACTGTCACCTATTGGTTACATGGGTGATAATCACTTCAGGGCCAAAAGGAATTACATAAATCCTATAAATACTGGCGTATTATTGACTGTTGATGGGTGTACTGAAGGAAATTGGATGGTTGACGATGAGGAGCCACATGTCCAGCCATCATGATGCAAGAATTGGTATAGTTTTGGCGGTAAACTTCGGAAGTGAAACTTTCGAAAACATTACAAAAGGAACCAAATTGGCATGCAAAAGGAAGGCAGTTGATGACCAAAGACCTAGTTGAGGAAGTTATCATCAATGAATAAAGGCACAATGGAGGTAGTTACGGAATGGATTGGCTAAACAATAGGGAACATCCCAAGAGCTAAAGGCGGCAATTCAAATTAATAACCACTCCACAATTAAGGGGCATCCCTATAAATACCTTGAGTCCTACAATGAGAGACCCCCACGACCAACACATCAAAAGTATTTTATCTTATCCTCTAGTTATTTTAACATAGCCTAGTTTAACTATAACTTCATATTCCTGTCGTTGATTCAATTCCAGCGAGCATCAATATCTCAAATAGTGTTGTTGATTAGATTCTAGTGTTGTTGTACCTAGGGGTGAGCGGTTCCCCGTTCCTTACAGGTTCCGCTTGGAACCTGGAACCTACCCTCGGGTACAGGTTCCTCATTTTTTGGAACCTGGAACCTACCCGTCAAAACCAAGAACCTGGAACCTACCCTGTCACAGGTTCCGGGGTCAGTTCCAGGTTCCAACAGGTTCTTTTTTCCTTTTCTTTTTCATTTTTTAGTTTAAAAAAATGGAAATGAATGCAGCAATGATAAACAAACTTGTCATTCATCAAAGAAAATATAACACGAACACAATCTATAATACTCATAAGCATTTAATATTCTAAAATGTGAACTATTTCTCTTTTGCAAAGTCCAGCTGTTCACTTCACAAAGTCCCTTACCTCAGCAACAACAATGCACCAAAATAAAGCCATATCCCTCATTGTTTTACAGCTTCCAATGACTTCAGCGGCTTTAGTAACAAAGCTTTCAAGTGGAGCTGCATGAATATCTCTCGGTAATGTTGCAGTAGTGGTTTCTAAACCAGAACTAATCTTTCTTTTGAGAAACTTTCCCCCTACAAATATCTTGCAGATATTACAACAGAAGTAAAAGATCATCATAGGATAATTTTAAAAAAGAACCGATAAATTTTTTTATAACGGATGAGTATTATTTCATGAACTACTAAATTTGATAATCTGATTATTGATTTACCTGCATCAAACAGCAAACTAATCAAAGAATAGAGCTTCACTTCATCTGGAAACTCGGATATGTTATCTTCCTTTTCACAAAGCACAAGCGACCTCACAGCAAAGAGACTTAGTCCTGCCCTTTCCTTGATAGGAGAAGAACCTTTGTTTGTTGCCAGAAAATCTTTCATTGAGCTAAATTTCTTCCCATTCCTGGGAAAAGTTTCCAAAGATGTCTAAGTGATAGAAGAAATATATAGAGCTAAAAGTTATAATGGCTATCTTGTAGATAATAAAGACTTACTCTACAGCCACAGCCAGTTGCTTGATAACTGGTGATGGAGGAATTTTCTCAGTGTTACCAGAAATTAGACCGTCCAATATGGATATAGACTTTGAACCCTATCAAAACATTTTTAATCCAAATTATACAGCAAAACCATAAACATGTCATCTTAAACCTCGAAGTTTGATCTCCTGCTAAAGTAAAAGATATTAATTGTCATCATAACTATAAACTATTTGCAGCCATTTCCGATTTCACACGAAAAGAACAGCTCGAGGCATTATTGCAGCAGACATATTAGGATATGAGAAAGCTAAAGAGAGATTGAAGTACAAGATTTTTTCTGAACCACAATGAAAAATTACGGTAAATGTACTGTGAGTAGGCAGTTGGCTTCTCCACTAATGATTTTGCCGAACCAATGAGGACTCTCTTTGTTCTCTATCAACTGTACATATTTGACGCATAACAAAAGCTTCACTGGTTAATTCTTTTTTTTGCCAAAAAAAATTTTGTTGGTGTAATAGTAGATATTTAGACAACATGAACACAACTTAAAATTAATCAATCTACTATCCCAAAATTGACATTTTCTATTGGCCATTCAGGGACATCTAATGCAACATGTTTATACATGTAAGCGAGTTGTCACATCGATGACTTCTAAGACATCTATGATTGATGATAATATGAGCTGGTAGCAACCAATGAGTTAGCCAGCAGATCACTAAACTCAATTACTATAACACACGCAGAAAATAAACATTTTGAGTGCGTAAAAGAGTTAAAAGAACCCCAAAAAAACTCACCCTTGATTTAGAAACATTCTTCTCATTCACTATGTACAGCTTCCCTCCTGTTGAATAGGAAAACCAATATGAGCATCTTATCACGTGAATAACATAAGACAAATTAAACATTAAAAGTGTGATCGACAAAGGCATGTGATTAAGTGTGGGTGATTCCATCTGATCGCACAAATATTGTCAATCGGCACTAGATTGATTTCTCTGTCATTTTAGTACCCTGTATCCGTATTTGAAATCTTGAGATTTTCACGACAATCGAGAGTCGCCAATATGTTGAAGACATACGTGTGGCTCGAAAATGATCGACCACAGGTCAATTGCACAAAAAAATTGTTAAAAGCTACCTGGTAGGTTAGAACGTGCTAAAATGGCACTAAATTGTAATTAAACGTAAAATTGAACCCGATTTCAGAAATTGGAAGTTTCTTCATGTCACAAATCATTTTAAGAGCGTCGACTCATCCTCTGAATATTTTTCGGCAAATCGAGATTTTCGGCAAAAAATCCAAGTAAGGTTTTTTTTTATCAGGAAAATTAGAGGGCCACTTTTGATTGTATTTTTGGGGTTCAAGTTGAACAAATTGGTGAAAAAAAAATGTTGATTGGGATGATAGCACATTGGTTGGATTTATGGAAATCAAATTGAGCTCATTTGAGGGAGAATTGAAGTGGGATTGAAGGAGTAATTGAATGAATTGAAGAGGGAAATGTCCAAAATTCGTAGCCCCCATGGTGCACAACATTTTGGACTCTTTGGCAAGCTTGTTGGGGAAGTTTGGTGGCTGCAAATGGCAGAGGGTGAGAGCTAAGAGTGGTGGGGGCAAGACAAGGGAGAGAGAGACAAGTGTTAAAGGCTAAGGACCCTTTGGGGTCCCCCTCTTCAGCTGAGCCTTCTTCCTCCTTGAAGTCAAGCTTTCTCCATTGTTGAGGTCCTTAGAGAGCTTGAGAAAACTAGAGGAGATCAGCCAACAGCCGCCCAAGACTGTCGCATGCCCATCGGACCCCATTTCCCCTCTGTTTTCTCCTCATTCTAGTTTCTGCTCCAACTAGCCTTTCATCAAAAACCCGAATTAAAAGTTGTCTTCCCGTGTGAATTAGCTTACACTCCACCCACCATCATCTTCAGCGCATCCAAATTGTCTAGGAGCACCTCGTCGTTTGTCAGAACGAGCCACCTGCCGTCCCATCTGCCGGTGAGAAGGAACTAGCCATCGAATCGCCTGGAAGCTACCTGCTTGCACTGTTTCACCTATTTCACGTTTTTCAGCCATTTTCTCCCCATTTTGACCTTACCTCCACCCATACCAACCACCAGCAAGTCCCTTTTGACCCCCGGGTGCCGCCGATTGCCCACCACCCACTTGCCCACCACCCACTTGCCAAAGCTTCGATTAGCCTGATTCCTCGCCGTTTAGCCGCTTGTTTTCCTTCCCGGTTCAGCAAGCAGAAGCCAAGAAACCAGCAAGGCCTTAGGACTTCATGTCCCATTTCTGAGCCCTTCCTAGCCTTCATTGGTGTCGCTGCTAGGAGGATTATCGCCCGCCTCCGCGCCACTATCACCGTGGACTCATCGGAATGTTAATCCGGTGAGTTTACTCACTAATCTCCACTTAAGGAGTTAATTATGCTTAAGGGGTGTTTAGATTAGTCTAAGCATGTTTAGATGGATAGATTAGATTATTTAAATGTTAATTAAATTAGATGAATGATTAGATTAATGGTGGGATAAATTAGTCTAATTATGTAATTAGATTAATGTCAATCATGTTTAGACTTTAATTAATTATTTTATTTACTTAATTATTTATTTAAATTATATTATTTATTATTTAAATTAAATTAATTTTCGGAATTTATTTGATTATTAATTAATTAATATTTTCCGGAAATTATATCGGGAGAGTCGCCGATAGAATTTCGAGTTGATCGCGATAATATGTTTAGTTTCTGTAATTGAATGTTGGTGTGTGAAATTAAGTGATGATTGTGATATATAGGTATTTTATATGGAAATACCGGGTGTCAGGTGTTGGCACCGAGAATGGGGTTTTTAAAGTACCCTATCAGCTTAGGTGAGCATTAATAAGCTTTAGTGAGCATTAGATAGCTTTAGCAAGCAATTATATATATCAGCTTTGGCGAGCAAATATAATATACATATATATCAGTTTTGGCGAGTTACTATCTGTCTATATCAGCTTTGGCAAGCTACTATCTATCTATTACAGCTTTCGCGAGCTACGATCTATCTATTACAGCTTTGGGGAGCTACCGTTTATTTATATTGTAGCTTTAGAGAGCAGTTATCATTGATGAACGAATTGTTAGACGATAATGGATGATAGATAGTATGAATTGATAGATAGTATTGATTGGATTGAGGATTGATTGGTTGAATTATAAATTGTACTAATGTGCATGAAGGAACTGAGGCAATGTAAGTCCTTTGTATTGTGTGGCTAGGCCACCCCTGAGTGTATTTCATTTCTAGTCGGAGTTTAGGGGGTGAACTTGCTGAGACATAGTCTCACCTCATTGTGGGCTCAACATTTTCAGGTCCTTAGATGGCGGTCGTGGAGGACCCGAAGCCATGGTGTAAAAGGAGGTGGGGACTGAAGGATCGACGAACGTGTCTGACTAGCTGGTCTTAGGACAGTTCCCCTTTTTGTTGAGCTAGTCTTTTTGTAGACAAACTAGTATTATAAATATAAACCTATGTGTTTATATATAAGTGTTTTGATGGTGATATTGTTGCTCACTTTTCTATCCCAAGTTAATTGTTGTCAGGGGATTTGTACGCTTTCGCATGCGAATTAAAATGAATGGGTCGGTAATGCGTCTTGGGACGTTGCTTATTTATCGACCACCGAGAGATAAGCACGAGCTCGAGGGTCGGGGCGTGACACTTTCATCGACACGCTAATAGTGCTATTCTCTAAGTTGGTCACTCATGAGATAACTAGACCATTTGAGGAAGTCATTAAGGGATTTTAATACAATAGACTTGAAAATTCGACTAGGAATCGACTACTCGACCGTGCTCATCTATAGCAATCATTACGGCACAATTAAAAATCGATTAGAGATCAGAGGTAGGTCGATTCGACAGAGATATTTGGCTAAATGTGGGTGATTCCACCAAATTGCAACATTCTCGTCAATTGGTACTAGACTGATTTTTCTATCATTTTGGTACCCTATGTCCGTATTTGAAATCTCGAGATTTTCACGACAACCGAGAGTTGCCAATGTGTCGAAGAGGCACATTATGACTTGAAAAAAATCGATCAAGAGTCAATTGCATAAAAAATTTCTAAAAACTACCCGATAGGCTAGGTCACGCTAAAATTGCATCAGATTGAAATTAACCGCGAGTTTGAATCCGATTTCTGAAATTGAAAGTTCTGTCATGTCATGAGTCATTTTAGGGACTTCAACGCATCCTCCGAAAATTTATTTGCAAACCGAGATTTTGGCAGAAAAGTCAAAATAGGGTGGTTTTCAACCGGAAAATTTAGGGGATAGTTTTTTATCGCGTTTTTGGGATGCAAGTCGATTCTATTGGTGAGAAAAAATGTCAGTTTGATCGAGGAATTGATGGTGGAATTTATGGGAACTGAATTGAATTATTTCAAAAGGGAATTGCAGTAGTTTTTGGGGAAATTTGTGCAAATTCATAGCCTCATGCCCCTCAACCTTTGGACCACTTCCAACACTTCCTAAGGAAGCTTTGTAGGCTGCAAGAGTGTTGAGGAAGCCAGCAAAACCGGTGGGGCCCCTTCAAGGGAACAAAAGGGTGAGATTGAAGCTTAGAGGGACCCTCAAGGCTTTGTTGTCCCCTATTCTTCTCCATTAAGTCGGCTTCTCCATTTCCAGATAAGAAGAAGCACCAAAAGTTGCAGAGAAGGAAGCCGGCAACCTCCCCTAACAGTCGAGCAGCCCATTGAAGCCCCGGAGTCGCGCTCGCATGCAAACGGAATCTTGGTTTCCATAAGTAAAACTTCTTCGTATAGAAAGTTCTTGTCTTCAAGATCCAATCGTCAATCAAATAGATTAAATCAATCAAATTAATCTCGATGTGGAATCCAAACCAGATCACTAGCCGTTATATGATTGGGCTTGAGTTACGTTATGTCGAGTTCTAGCTTGAGTTTCATGCTGATCGCAATGGTATATGTGGTTTATTTAATTAAATGTTATTTTGTGCAAATTGAGTGTTGATTGTAATTTTGGGTAATTATCCTAGAATTTAATATTTTCAGTATTTAATTAGAAAATTTTTGGGTGTCAGTTTACAGCGCTAAATTTTTTTTATTGACTATATAATTAGTGGGATTTTATGAAATAAATATATTATATTTTTGGCTAAGGCCTACCGTGTACCTACATAAAATTATTTTTACTAGGTATTATGAAAACGGTGAAATTGTCAGTGGACAAGTATAATATACATATATCAGCTTTAGTGAGCATATATCAGCTTGTGGGAGCTATTATCTATGGATATCAGCTTGTGCGAGCTACTATCTATCATTTTCAACTTATGTGAGCATAGTTGGTGTTGACGGTACTGGATAGATAGTATTGAACTGATAGATAGTATTGATTGGATAGATTGATAGATAGTATGTTGGGGTTGAACCAATTAAATTGAATTGATTGGCTGAGTAGTGGAATCGTACTGACTTGCATGAAGGAATTCAGGCAAATGTAAGTCCTCTGTTTTATGTGTGCTTAGGTAACCTTTGGCATATTTCCTTCCTAGTCGGTACTTAGGGGGTCAACTTGTTGAGACGTCGTCTCACCCCGCTGTGGGATAACATTTACAGGTCCTTAGATGGCTGTACCTCTTGAGCGTTTTGGCCAGCCAAAGAAGGTCATTGAGCAGGTATCTTATATTCCACTTCATGGGAACCCAAGGGGATGGGTCTATGAGCTCATGGGCTCAGTTGTCTGGGTTGATGAGGGTCTACCCCATATGGTACCTCATCAATACAGATCGTGGTATCGTCATGAGCGAAATGGGCAAAGAGAAGGCCCCTACCGAAATCTGAGGTCCCTATATCAGTGCTGGAGGTTGCTTTTGGAAAAGGCACTAGGCAGACCCTCCTGGTGGTTTAGTGGTGGACCTGAGTTTGTCGGATCCAGGGTCCCCGGAGTATTCGGTTGAAGACTCAAATGCTTAGAGGATCTGTAGCACTCTATCCCGCCAATTTTTTTTTTTTTTGTAGACCTTGTATATATAGGCTAATATTGTATATGACATAGTTTGATATGTGTATATAAGTGTGTTGTGGTTTGAAAAATTTGTGGCACTGTTTTTTTTATCCCATCTGGTTGTTGATTGGAGATTTATTTATTCACTTCCGCATGCACATTAAAATGAATGGGTCGGCAACGCATCCTGGGATATGTTTGGCTTGATTTGGTTGTCTTAATTTTCTATCCCATGTTTGTTGTTGTTAGGGGATTATTTAATTCGCTTCCGCATGTGCATAATCGATTGGGTCGGCGACGCACCCTGGGAATGTTGCAATTTTATCAGCCACTGAGAGATGTGCGCACGCTTAACGTTCGGGGCGTGACAATTGCTGGAGAAAACTCCTTTGCTATTTTGAAGCTGATAAAACTTATCTAGAGTCTAGTCTAAAGACTTTCAGACTTTAGTGTCAAAGTCTAAAGATTGCTAGACTTTAGGTTCAAAGTCTGCCCTCACCAACAGTTTCCAAACTGAAGAATGAAGACTTATCCAGATATGAGATTATCTTTATTTCTTCAAGGATTTGATTCGTATGGCTTACGGATGACCTTATGGCTATATGATTGGACTTGAGTTACGTTCTGTCGAGTTCTGGATGTAAATTCTTAGAGCAATAGACTTTACAATCTAAGTCTGAGTGCGATAGACTTTGCAATCTTAGTCTGAATGCGATAGACTTTGCAATCTGAGTCTAAACATATTTTGCTTCTGAACAGATTTATCTTTAAGGTCTGTACCTAGTTCAGCTTCAGCATAGAGTCTGTCTTCTGGTTCAGCTTCAACATAAAGTCTGTCTTCCGGTTCAGCTTCAGCATAGAGTCTGTCTTCTGGTTCATCATTCACGTTGAGTCTGGAATTGGTCAGAGTGAGCAGATTTTTGATGTAGAACAGACTTTGACACTAAAGTCTGGCAGTCTTCAGACTTTGACACAAAAGTCTGGAAATCTTCATAATATACTTTGGACATATGTTACGTTCAGTCTTCTGGTCGTCTTCACACTTTGACAATATCCTTTACATGTTCTATCATCTGCATGGTCTATTACTTAACCATTAAACATGTTAGTAGCCTTTGATTTATTTTGTCATCTTCAAAACATCATAAGGGATTTCCCTAATAATCTCCCCATTTTTTTATGATGACAAAACAATCTTTGAATATGAAGATTTGTAAACATGCTTTTAAAAATACTAATTTAAATCAAAGGATATCAGAAGATAGCAAATAGATTGAGCATAACAATATATAGAAAAATAATCGCAGCTCAATATTATGCAATAAATAATATCAACCAATCAGCACATATGCATATTAATATATTCTCCCTCTTTTTGTCATAATCAAAAAGCGATAACAATAGATTCACGTAGAGAATATAAAATGACATATAATTTCCAAAATATCAACTTTTATAAAACAAGTCGAATATTAAAGTTATGCAATATAGCTCACTTCGATGATATATGTATATATCAGCAAATATCCAAAAAAAATCACAGATGCATCATGAAATTCACGTACTCTTTTTGTCATAATAAAATGATAATATCAGTAAGAGATTTATTAATGAGAAAAGGTAATAAAAGATGCACTAACCGGATTTTTTGAACAAATTCTGACACATTTACCTTTCATTCCATCCATAATAAGATCACGATCAATTTAAAAAGATTTTTCCATAATTGATCAATGCTCCCCCTCAATTTGTTGCATTTTTAAGATGATCACGATTCTTTTCCTTTTCTTTTGGATCTGCTTTCTCCCCTTGTGATCATGACAATATTTTCGAATAGAAACAGTTGTTGCTTGTACACGTTGAACAGAATATTTTTCCAGTATTTCCTTTGTAGCAACAACATCCGCAACGATCACTTGCATTTTGAAATTCGAGGCAAAAATTTATTTTCTTTAACCAAGCTCATCTCGAATTCAACCTGCATCAACTTAACAAACTTTTTCCACAAATAAGCTGTAATAATATCCACGTAATATATAATGTCATTTCTTCAAATAAATAAATTGAATATAATATATAAAATTATCAAATATTAAAATTCAGAACTATTCAACTTTTTGTACATAAGGAATTTCCTCAATAAGCAAAAATTTTGCACAAGGAAGGGAATTTTCGATCTTCCAAAAGATAGTATGGAATATTCATAATTTTTAGATCGAGCTTTCCAAAATTCATATGGAAGATTCTATTGTCACCTGCAAAATCTTGTATAATATATAATCATTTTTGTAAAAATGTCACATAATATCTTCCTTTGATTTGCGAATCAAACTTGCTAGATATAATATATCTTCTAAGAATATAGCAAGAATATCCATGAATATGCAGTAATATCTTTCAAGATCAAAGAGATTTCCTTGAGCATAAATTTCAGATATGCATTTTGCAAAAGGAAAATAAAAATTTCTGTCACATGCCAAAATTGCAATACCTTATATTTATAAAAAAAGATATTCGCAATATAATAAACAATCATCCAAAATCATGATAAATGCACGTAGAAATTTACAAGGTGGGATCATAAAAATATTCTCTTACCCATGGTATATGTTTCAAATATACCATTGATAAAAAAAAAACTCATTACCAATTGTTGCAGGAGATATTTTTTGATTGCACTAAAATTTGCGTAGATTCGCAATCATCCTTCCATTAAAGAATTTCCTACAATTAACTCATTTCCCTTTTTGGTATCCATCAATTTGGATCCTTCCTTGACATTAGAGCAAAATAGAAAATCTCCATAATCAAATATTCTTTCTTAATTCATCATAACAGATTATTCAAAGAAAGAATATTATGCACAATGATATTTTGAAAGATAAATTCTCACTTAGTCAAAGCACAATAAAATCAGGGAGAATAAAATCTTTGAATATCTAATAATATCTTGCATCATCACGTAAAACAGATTTTCACTTTGCAAAATATGATTAAATTTGAGAGTATAAAATTAGACAAAATAATTTGAATTATCTCAAATAATCACACGTACTAAATCAAATCTCAACTCACGAATCACAAAAATAAATCACATGATTCTTTCTTCAATAAAACAAAATATGATCATTATAAAATTTCAATCAACCAAGGATATATCGAATATCGAGCATAATGAGAAATTGAGAATAAAAATATATACATTTCTTACCAAACTCTCTTTCTTCTTTCTTCTTCATATCCTGCAAAAATAACTCATCTTTTCTTTGGTGCCCATTTTTTTTTTTTTTTTTGGGTCCATGAGAGTTAGTAGAATATGTTGCTTTTCTCCAATTTTTCTTAATAGGTCTCCAGACTTTAGGACAATCTTTTTCAAAGTGTTCCGAATCTTCACAATTTGAATACTTGACGTCATTTCCACCAATAGGTTTTACAAACACTTTTTGAAAATGATTTTTGTAAAATGTCTTTGGAGGTCTTTATTTAAGTCTCTCCTTGACTTTAGGAAAATTAATTAGAGAGTCATTTTCATTATTGAAACCAAGTCCCGACTTATTATAGTAAGGAATTTGTATAGAAAGGATATGCTCTAATGTTTTTGATCCATTTGAAAATCTTGTCGAAATATTTGAAAATTCTTTCTTCAAAGAATCATTTTCTTTGACAAGTAAATCTCGACTTTCTTTTGTTTGTAGAAAATCTTTTTGCAAAATTTCAAAATTTTCTTTTTGAGAAAGATCATGTTGCCTAAGTCGAGAATTTTCCTTTTTAAGTTCGAAAATCCTTTTAAGAGAAGATTTGAGATTTGAACAAAGCTCACTTATATACTTTGATACTTTGAGAGGAATTTTTGAATGACTTACCTCGATTTCCTCATCGGATTCTGAGTTTGTGCCTGAGTCAGACTCTGATTTTGAGTCTGTGTCTGAGTCAGACTCAGATTTTAAATGTGCCATCAAGCATATATTTTCTTGCTCATCATCTTCTTTCATGATTCTTTTCTGGCCATTATGCTTGTGTTGACTTCTTCCATCGAATTTCCTTCATTTTCTACTCAACTTTTTAAATTTCTTGACCATAAAGGCAAGTTCTTCACCGTCCATGTCATTTTCTGAGTCTGTTTCATCAAAAACAGCATTAGATATTAAAGCAATGGACTTCTTACCTTCGGGATCTTCATCATTGAGTTGTTCCACTTCATAGGATTGAAGAGTGCCGATCAATTCATCAACAGAGAGTGGCATAATCCTCTGAGTCTCCCGGATTGAGGTCTTGACATGATTCCAATCTTTTGAAAGACCTCGCAAGAGTTTGTTGACCTTCATTGGGGTAGAAATTTGCTGACCTTGATATGCTAAACCATTTAAAATTTCTGTAAAACGGCCAAACATATTTCCAATTGACTCTCCTTGCTTCATCTTGAATGATTCATATTGGCCAAGTAAAAAGTTTACTTTTGTCTCTTTTACACGATCGGTCCCTTCATATATAACATGAAGTCTATCCCAAACTTCTTTTGCTGTTTCACATGAAGAGATTCTATTATATTCAGCCAGAGACAAGGCACAATATAAAGAATAAATAGATTTTGCATCAAGCGCTTCTCTTTTGGACAACTCCGTCCGAGACATAAGAGCGGGGGGTTTAGTTTCTTTGTCTTTGCCATTCTTATTTGATGTAGACGCAGCAATGGGGTTGATTCCTTTTTCCACAACATCCCATTGCAAGAGATCTCTGGATCTTAGGAATGCTTTCATTTTGTTCTTCCATACGTCGTATTCCTTTCCATCAAAATATGGTGGCCTTGTGTTGCTTTGTCCCTCCATAAGTCCTGGTGCCAAGATACTAGCCATAAAAGATATTTAGCTCAAAAGTAAAAAACACTTTTATAAACCGAGCACCAAGCTCTGATACCAATTGAGAGTGCTAGTATGAACACCTAGATGGGGGTGAATAGGTGTTTAAAATAAATCGTGGCAAGTATATGCGGAATAAAATAAACTTCAAACAAAGGAGTTAGGGAAGAGAATAAGAACACAAGATTTATAGTGGTTCGGCTTAATCCAAGCCTACGTCCACTCTCCCACGCTAACAGCCTTCTTGGCTAGATTCCACTATGCAATCAACAAGAGATTACAACTTCGAGTACAAACACTTAGTAGATCACACTATCTCACTAAGTCACTCTTTTGGCATTTCTCTCACGATCACCAACGTTTAAGCTCTCAAGAGACATGTATATGATCGAAGATCGCTCAGACTTTGGAATTATAAATTCTACGCTCTATCTCTTACTTGCTCCTCAGTCCTTCATCTCCTTAAATACTTCTCCACTTCCAAACTACCCTTTGGACAGCATCCCGGAGAATCGTCTTTGTTAGGGAAATCCCTTATGATGTTTTGAAGATGACAAAATAAATCAAAGGCTACTAACATGTTTGATGGTTGAGTAATAGACCATGCAGATGATAAAACATCTAAAGGATTTTATCAAAGTCAGAAGATGACCAGAAGACTGAACGTAACATATGTCCAGAGTATATTCTGAAGATTTCCAAACTTCTGTGTCAAAGTCTCAAGACTCAAGACTCAAGACTCAAAGTCTGAAGACTGTCAGACTCAAGACTCATATTGTAAAGTCTACAGACTCAGATTGTAAAGTCTCAAGACCCAGATTGTAAAGTCTCAAGACTCATATCGTAAAGTCTAAAGACTCAGACTTTACATCCAGATTACGATGAATCGTAACTCAAGCCCAATCATATAACGGCTAGTGATCTGGTTTGGATTCCACATCAAGACTGATTTGATTGAAGACAAGAACTTTCTACACGAAGAAGCTTTACTTATGGAAACCAAGATTTCGTTTGTATGGGCGATCGGAATCAATTTGGGATTCTACCTTTGTCACTCAACGGCTACTAAATCTTCTAGATACAGAGCTGTCCAATGGGTATATTGGAAGACGATTCTCCGGGATGCTGTCCAACGGCTAGTTTGGAAGTGGAGGAGTATTTAAGGAGATGAAGGACCGATGAGCAAGTAAGAGACGGAGCGTAGAATTTATAATTCCAAAGTATGAGCGACCTTCGATTATACACTTGTCTTTGGAGAGCTTAAACGTTTGTAATCGTGAGAGAAATACCAAAAGAGTGTTTTAGTGAGATAGTGTGATCTACTACTAAGTGTTTGCACTCGAAGTTGTAATCTCTTGTTGATTGCATAGTGGAATCCAGCCAAGAAGGCTGTTAGCGTGGGAGAGTGGACGTAGGCTTGGATTAAGCCGAACCACTATAATTTCTGTGTTCTTATTCTCTTCCCTAACTCCTTTGTTTTATTTTAAGTTTATTTTATTCCGCATACTAGCTATATCAGTCTTCCAATATACCCATTGGACAGCTCTGTATCTAGAAGATTTGGTAGCCGTTGAGTGACAAAAGTAGAATCCCAAGTTGATTCCGATCACCTATACAAACGGAATCTTGGTTCCATAAGTAAAGCTTCTTCGTATAGAAAGTTCTTGTCTTCAAGATCCAATCGTCAATAAATAGATTGAATCAATCAAATCAATCTCGATGTGGAATCCAAACTAGATCACTAGCCGTTATATGATTGGGCTTGAGTTACGTTCTGTCGAGTTCTGGATGTAAAGTCTTAGAGCAATAGACTTTACAATCTGAGTCTGTGTGCGATAGACTTTGCAATCTGAGTCTGAATGCGATAGACTTTGCAATCTAAGTTTGAACATATTTTGCTTCTGAACAGATTTAGCTTTAAGGTCTGTACCCAGTTCAGCTTCAGCATAGAGTCTGTCTTCTGGTTCAGCTTCAACATAGAGTCTGTCTTCTGGTTCAGCTTCAGCATAGAGTCTGTCTTCCGGTTCATCATTCACGTTCAGTCTGGAATTAGTCAGAGTGAACAGACTTTTGATGTAGAACAGACTTTGACACTAAAGTCTGGCAGTCTTCAGACTTTGACACAGAAGTCTTGAAATCTTCATAATATACTTTGGACATATGTTACGTTCAGTCTTCTAGTCGTCTTCACACTTTGACAATATCCTTTACATGTTCTATCATCTGCATGGTCTATTACTTAACTATTAAACATGTTAGTACCCTTTGATTTATTTTGTCATCTTCAAAACATCATAAGGGATTTCCCTAACACATAGTAAACTCATCGGATCGCAAAACCAGCGAGCTTACTCACTAATCTCCACTTAGGGAGTTAATTATGCTTAAGGGTTGATTATTTTAAGTTAAGTATAGATTATGTGGTTAGTTAGAACATATTAAAAATTTAATGATTCATTTATGCATGTTAGGTGGTTAGAGTAGTGTAATTAGAGATTAGATATCTTGTATTATTTATCTAGATTAGTTCAAAATTTTTCCGGGCCTGTTTTGATATTTAATTAGGCTTTTTCGGCCTAAGTTTCTATTATGATGTTTATTTAATTAATTTTGGTAATTATTTAATTATTTATTATTTTTCGGAAATTAGACCGATATTTACGATGACCGGAATTTCATGCTGATCGCAATGGTATATGTGGTTTATTTAATTAAATGTTATTTTGTGCAAATTGAGTGTTGATTGTAATTTTGGGTAATTATCCTAGAATTTAATATTTTCAGTATTTAATTAGAAAATTTTTGGGTGTTAGTTTACAGCGCTAAATTTTTTTTTATTGACTATATAATTAGTGGGATTTTATGAAATAAATATATTATATTTTTGGCTAAGGCCTACCGTGTACCTACATATGATTATTTTTACCATGTATTATGAAAACGGTGAAATTGTCAGTGGACAAGTATAATATACATATATCAGCTTTAGTGAGCATATATCAGCTTGTGGGAGCTATTATTTATGGATATTAGCTTGTGCGATCTACTATCTATCCTTTTCAGCTTTTGTGAGCATAGTTGGTGTTGACGGTACTGGATAGATAGTATTGAACTGATAGATAGTATTGATTGGATAGATTGATCGATAGTATGTTGGGGTTGAACCGATTAAATTGAATTGATTGGTTGAGTAGTGGAATCGTACTAACTTGCATGAAGGAATTGAGGCAAATGTAGGTCCTCTGTTTTATGTGTGCTTAGGTAACCTTTGGCATATTTCCTTCCTAGTCGGCACTTAGGGGGTCAACTTGTTGAGACGTCGTCTCACCCCGCTGTGGGATAACATTTACAGGTCCATAGATGGCTGTACCTCTTGAGCGTTTTGGCTAGCCAAAGAAGGTCATTGAGCAGGTATCTTATATTCCACTTCATGGGAACCCAAGGGAATGGGTCTATGAGCTCATGAGCTCCGTTGTCTGGGTTGATGAGGGTCTACCCCATATGATACCTCATCAATACAGATCGTGGTATCGTCATGAGCGAAATGGACAAAGAGAAGGCCCCTACCGAAATCTGAGGTCTCTATATCGGTGCTGGAGGTTGCTTTTGGAAAAGGCACTAGGCAGACCCTCTTGGTGGTTTAGTGGTGGACCCGAGTTTGTCGGATCCAGGGTCCCCGGAGTATTTGGTTGAAGACTCAAATGCTTAGAGGATCTGTAGCACTCTATCCCCCCAATTTTTTTTTTGTAGACTTTGTATATATTAGCTAATATTGTATATGACATAGTTTGATATGTGTATATAAGTGTGTTGTGGTTTGAAAAATTTGTGGCACTGCTTTTTTATCCCATCTGGTTGTTGATTGGAGATTTATTTATTCACTTCCGCATGCACATTAAAATGAATAGATTGGCAACGCATCCTGGGATATGTTTGGCTTGATTTGGTTGTCTTAATTTTCTATCCCATGTTTGTTATTGTCAGGGGATTATTTAATTCGCTTCCGCATGTGCATAATCGATTGGGTCGGCGACGCACCCTGGGAATGTCGCAATTTTATCAACCACTAAGAGATGTGTGCATGCTTAAAGTTCGAGGCGTGACAATTGCTGGAGAAAAGTCCTTTGCTGTTTTGAAGCTGAGAAAACTTATCCAGAGTCTAGTCTGAAGACTTTCAGACTTTAGTGTCAAAGTCTAAAGATCGCTAGACTTTAGGTTCAAAGTCTGCCCTCACCGACAGTTTCCAAACTGAAGAATGAAGACTTATCCAGATACGAGATTATCTTTATTTCTTCAAGGATTTGATTCGTATGGCTTACGGATGACCTTATGGCTAGATATAGCCCTCTCATTATTAATTATCTTTATTGGAATCCACTCCGGTAATCAAATCTTTTGGAAGGGAAGCAAACTTGAAAGGTTCTACTTATGGAAACCAAGATCCTGATTGTATGGACGAACATGATTGACAGTCTTTCATCACAATCATCTAATGACTCGAGATCTCCTTGATTAATTCTGTCTAACGGATACATTGGAAGAATTTATTTGAAAAGTGTCAACGGTCGTGAAGGCATGAAGGAGTATTTAAGGCGGACTCTCTAGTTATTTGATAGTGTGCGTGAAAGAAAAATTTCAAAGTCTAAAGCTTTCTAGTTCCTTGTTATTCTATTCACTGAGCTCAAAGTTGTATACAAAAGAGAGAAACACATTGTGAGACTTTGTGAGAAACTGGTAGAGGTTCTTCACTGAGAAGTCGAGACTACAGGACTGTAAAATCTCTTTTGACAATTAGTGAATTCTAGCCAGTGGGCTGTCAACACAGGAGAGTGGACGTAGGTTTGATCTAAGCCGAACTATTATAAACCTTGTGTTCTTATTTTCTTCCCTTAACTCCTTGATTTTGTTTCGTAACTTTATTTAACTTTTTAAAGTGGAATTCGTTCACAGTCTGTTATCTTCTAAAGGCAAATTACTTCTATTGAACTTTGCCAAAAATTTTATTCACATATATTCACCCCCTTCTAGGTGTTGTTACTAGCCCTTTTAATTGGTATCAGAGCTTGTGTGCTTATTTTATTGAAGTGTTCTTACTTCAAAAGCTAAAGATTTATGGCTAGTAGTTTGGCTCTATGATTGGTTGAAGGCTAAAGCAACACCAAACCTCCTTACTTTGATGGAAATGAATACAATGTGTGGAAAAACAAGATGAAGGCATTCCTGAGATCGAAAGATCCCCGGAATGGGATGTGGTAGAAAAAAGGGATCAATCCCAAAGCTACATCAACTTCAAAAAGAGGAAAGGAAGTTGTAGATGCTGGCGAATTGACACAAGCATAATTAACCAAGAGACAAGCTCTTGATGCTAAAGCCATCTACTCCTTATACTATGCTTTATCTCCTACTAAGTATAATCGAATTTCTTCATGTGAAATAACAAAAGAAGTTTGGGACATGTTGCATGTTACCTATGAAGGAACTGATCGAGTAAAGGAAACAGAAATTAATATTTTACTCGGACAGTATGAAGCCTTCAAGATGAAGCCTGGAGAATCCATCACTGATATGTTCAGTCACTTCACAGAGATTGTAAACAACCTGGCATATCAATGACAACCAATCTCAAGACGAATGAAAGTCAACAAACTACTGCGTGGACTCTCCAAAGACTGGAATCACGTGAAGACATCAATAAGAGAAACCCAGAGGATCATACCTCTTTGAGTAGACGAACTAGTCAACACACTTTAATCATATGAAGTAGAGCAAATCAATGAGGAAGAAGATCCCAAAGGTAAGAAGTCAATTGCTTTAAAATCTAACGATGATTTTGATGATACAAATTCAGAAGATGACATGAATGATGAAGAGCTAGCACTCATGATTATGAAGTTTAGAAAATTGAATAGGAAGGGAAGAAGATTCAACTGGAAGAGGTAGAGCAGTCAAAAATTCTAGAACAAACCAATTGAGGACAATGAAACAAACAAAGATGTGATATGCTTCAAATGCAGGAAAATGGGGCACATTAGACCCAACTGTCCTTTGTTGAAGAAAAAGAAAGGAAGAACTGAGAAACACAAAAGGCTCTCAAAGTAGAGACGTGGAGTGATACCAAATGTGAGGAAAGTGACGAAGAATATGCCAACATATGTCTGATGGCCAATTCAGAGTCAGACTCAGACTTTGAAATAGATTCTTATTCAGACTTAGACAAAGAAGTTGAGATTAGCAATTTAAAAATCCCTGTTAAAGTCTCAAAGTGTATAGATGAACTCTGTCTCAGCCTCAAAACTTCTCTTAAAAGGATTTCCAAGCTAAAGAGGGAGAATTATAAACGAGGCAATAGAAAACTTCTTAAAAGAAAAGTTTGAAAATCTGGATAAAAGTTTTGTTGATTTGAAAGAAAATTCATATTCTCTTTCAAAAGAAAATGCATTTTTGAAAGAATATATTTCAAATATCACAAAAAGATTCTCAAAAGGATTTGAGAAGTTGGAGAATTTTTTTTTTTTTTTTTTTTTGTACAAAGACCTTATTTTAACAAATTTGGTTTGTGTATGACTTCAGAAACTATTCCTTTAATTGATTTCCCCAAAGTTTAAGAAAGAATTAAACAAAAACCTACACGGGAATTTTATAAAAATCATTTTCAAAGGGTTTTTGTAAAACCTGTTGGTTGAAAGTGTTCTCAAATGTTCAAAGTGTAATAGTTCAGAACATTTCGAGAAGGAATGTCCCAAGATTTGGAGACCTATTAAGAAGGATTGAGCAAAGACTGTTTTTAATACTAACTCCCCTAGACCCAAGAAAATATGGATACCAAAGAAAGCTTGAGTTCTTTTCATGATTACAAGTCACTATCAAGAAGAAGATCAAATGATATTTGGATAGTAGCTGTTCGAGACACATGACAGGAGATTCAAGTTGTTTTATAAAGCTTGTTTAAATAAATGGTGGAAGTTTCCTTTGGAGGGAATAGCAAAGGAAGAATTGTTGGATGTGGAACTGTAAAGATTGGAAGTCTCATTATCAATAGTGTCTCATTGGTGGAAGGTTTGAATTACAATCTACTCAGCATAAGTCAATTGTGCAATACTGGATTCAGAATTAAATTCCAAGAAGGTATTTGTTCGGGAACAAATAAAGATTTCTCTCAATCTTTCACTGGACGAAGACATGTGAACATTTACCTTCTTGATATAAAACCAGAAAGTTCTGAGTGTCTTATATCCATACAAGATGAAGCAAATCTTTGGCATCGGAAGCTTGGTCATGTTAATATAAAACATATTGATAATATTTCTTCCAAGAAGCTTGTTTGTGGACTCCCCAACCTAGCTTATCAAAAGTCTGAATTATGCACTTCATGTGTTTTGGGAAAACAGGTTAGAAGTTCTTTTAAACCTATAAATCAAGTTTCTACTAATCGAGTTTTGCAACTTCTGCATATGAATCTCTTTGGACCAACAAGAACTCAAAGTATTAGTGGAAAGAGATATTGCCTACTAATCATGAATGATTACTCTCATTTTACTTGGGTTTACTTTCTAACAAATAAGTCTAAAGCCTTCTCTTACTTCTCAAAGTTTGCCAAGAAGGTTCAGAATGAAAAAGGATATGCTATCTTGAGCATACGAACAGACCATGGAGGTGAGTTTGAAAATCAAGACTTTGCGAATTTTTGTGATGAATCTGGTTTCCAGCATGTTTTCTCTTTTCCATACACTCCAGAACAAAATGGGATTGTGGAAAGGAAGAACAGATCATTGCAAGAGATGGCCAGAACCCTCTTAATTGAGAGAAAAAATTCATTTCAATTTTGAGCTAAAGCAGTTTCTACAGCTTACTAAATCATCAACAAAGTGTTCGTGAGGCCTATTTGGGAGAAAATTCCTTAAGAAGTATATAAAGGGAAGAAGCCAAATGTTTCTAAATTCCTTATGAAGTATATAAAGGGAAGAAGCCAAATGTTTCTTACTTTCATGTGTTTGGTTGTAAGTGTTTTATTTTGAAAAATGCAAATGATCGTATTGGAAAGTTTGAAGAAAGATCAGACGAAGGAATTTTCCTTGGCTACTCAATCTCAAGCAAAGCATACAGCATATTCAACAAAAAACTCAATCTGTGGAAGAATCTATGAATGTCAAGTTTTAAGACTCTATGTAGAATCAATTGGATTAGACTCAACTTGAAGAATTTGAACATGCTCAAGACTTTACAAAGTCTACTACCCCCGAAGTGGTTTAGATTTCTGAAGATCAACTTCAAATAGAACTAAATGATTCAACTGAAGCAGAGGAATAGCAGACTCTCAGACCAACTAGCAATTTGAAGCATAAATCAAGTCATTCCAAAGAACTCATCATTGGTAACATTAATGAAAGAGTTCATACCAGATCCAAAAGGCAAGAAGAGTTTAGTGCCCTAGCACTTGTATCTGAGATAGAACCCAAAAGTGTAGAAAAAGCCTTAACTGATGAAAGTTTGATTGAAGCTATGTAGGAGGAGCTCAGACAGATCAACATCAACGATATTTGGGAGGTAATTCCTAAACCTAGTGGTAAGTTTATTATCAGGACTAAATGGGTTTTCAGGAATAAGGTGGACGAGAAAGGAAAAGTGGTCTGGAACAAAGTAAAACTCGTGGCCAAAGGATATACGCAAGAAGAAGGGATAGACTATGACGAGACCTATGCTTCAGTAGCGAGGTTAGAAGCAATTAGATTATTACTTGCTTTTGCTTGCTATAAAAATTTTAGGTTATTCCAAATGGATATAAAAAGTGCATTCCTAAATGGATTCATCCAAGAAAAAGTCTATATGGAACAACCACCTAGTTTTGAAGATCCAAGAAAGCCAAACTTAGTCTACAGACTGAAAAAGGCTTTACATGGACAAAAGCAAGCACACCGAGCTTGGTATGAGAGGTTAAGTAAATTTCTAACTCAAAATGGTTTTGTTAAAGGAAAGGTAGATACTACTTTGTTCATAAAAAGAGAGGGTAAAGATTTTCTGCTAGTTCAAATTTATGTTGATGATGTTAAATTTGGATCTCCTAATGAAAATCTATGCAAGAAGTTCTTTAGATGTATGCATAATAAATTCGAGATAAGTATGATAGGTGAGTTAACTTCTTTTTTTTTTCTGGGATTGCAAGTTAAACTATCGAAGAAAGGTATTTTTATTCACAAAGAAAAGTATGCAAAATGTCTCATCAAGAAATTTGGACTGGAGAATTGTAAAAAGACAAAGACACCAATGTCAAGTTCTTCAAAGCTAGACAAAGATGAAGGAGGAAAGAGTGTAGACTAAAAGCTTTACAGAAGTATTATTGGTTCGCTTATTTACCTTACTGCATCTAGACCTAACATTTTGTTTAGTGTTTGCATTTGTGCTAGATTCCAATCAGATCCCAAAGAATCTCATTTAAGTGTTGCGAAACGCATCATCAAATATATTGCAACTAGGGGTGATCGGTTCCTGGTTCGGTCCGGTTCCACCTTGGAACCGGGAACATGACCGGGAGCACCGGTTCCTAAAATTGCGAACCATGGACAAACTATTTGGTCCTAGGACCGAGAATCGGACAAAACCATCGGTTCCGGTCCGGTCCGGTCTGGTCCAACGAAATCAACTCTACTTTTTTGCACTAAAGAGTAATCGCGCTCCGGACCGATCAATTCAATTCAATTTTCGAGCGATTCAACAAAACTAATCACACATGTTTCCACGTGCAAAATATTCAAACTTCACTTGTGTGATTCACACTTCGTGTGTTTCACACTTAACTTTAACCATGAAGGCCATGAACAATGTGGCTAAAGGTTGTGCTTGGCTTAGATTTTCTCGACAATATCTCTTCTGCTCTTTGAATGTTTGGTCGATGTGGGACTCTTAGAGGCTTGAAGTGCCTTGTGGGTCTCTTAGAGCCTTAGTCCCACATCGAGTAGAAGATAAAACTAACAATGAGATTTTTTCTATAAATAAAAAGAGTACCAAAAAGGGTTTTAATGGTCTCTTGGCCACATAAGAAGTTGCTACCTCAAATTGCAATTTTGTTTGTAATAAGTTATCATGTTTATATATTTTATTAATTCTATGTATAAAAATTATATATAAAAAAATTTGGTTCGGTCCGGTCAGTCCGGTTCGATCTGGTTCCCACCTTGGAACCGGGAACCGAACCGACCGGCCACTGGTTCCAAGATTAGGAACTGGGAACTAGATCTCCGATTGTGAGAACTGCCCAAAACCAGCCAATTCGGTCCAGTCCGGCCAATTCCTAGTTCAGGCGATTCCTATTACACACCTCTAGTTGCAACTACTCCAAAGCTAGGTCTGTGGTATCGTAAGGATGGAGACTTTACTTTCCTTGAATATTGAGATGCAAATTTAGTAGCTTGTAAAGTTGATAGAAAGAGTAATTCTGGTGCTTGTCAACTGTTGGGCAACAAGTTAGTGTCTTGGTTCTCAAGGAAGCAGAGTACTGTAGCTCTATCAATAGCAGAAGTAGAGTATGTGGCTCTTGGGAGCTATTGTTCGAAAAATTTTGTGGATAAGGCAACAACCGAGAGACTTTGGAATTGAAGAATTGTGTACTGAGATCAAATGTGACAACACCAGTGCCATTAATCTCATGAAGAACCCAATTCTTCATTCAGGGGCAAAGCATATAGAGATTCGACACCATTTCATGAGAGATCATGTTCAGAATGGACAAGTTATGATTCAATTCATTGACTCAAAGAATCAGCTAGCAGACATATTTACAAAGCCGCTAGAGAAAAGTCTATTTGAGTCTATTCGTACCAGACTGAATATTCTATCTCCTACTGGTTAAAATCTGAAGCTGGTCAGACTCAGAATGTCCAAAAGTCACTTTAGTAAGTTAATTTCTCTTCAATACAGGTAATTTAATTTTAGTATGGAAATTTTGAATAGGTATGTTGATATTTGGATTGTTACTTGCCTATTTTATTTTTAGAAATTATCTTTTTCAATTTTTTGAATTTTTGGTAGTTTTAATTTTCAAAAAAGGCAGTTTATTTTTTCCTTTGTGATGGTTCATATACTCCGTTTCACTTGCTTTATATACTGTCGAGTTCTTCTTCTCCATTTACATTTTCACAAACCCTAGAATACAGAATTCCAACTCTCACACTTTTACTCTCAAGTTTACTCTCCAAGTTTTCACATTTTTCAACCGAATGTGGTCAAAAAATCCTCCTCGACTGAAGATGTCTTTCCAAAGGAAGTCATCACGGATCTCAAGCAGGGGACCATGGAACATGCCAGAGGGTTCTACTCACTTTGATTTGACCGAGGAAGATGATTCTCCTCAACAGCAACAACAACATTCTCAACAGCGTCAGCATGCGACTCAAGATCCTTCACGCTAACAAGCAAAAAAGAGATCGTGGAAGATGTTGAACCCGTAAGAATGTTAAAACCCCAGTTTCTCTTTAAACTCTGCAATAAGTTGAAACAGGGTGGAACTACCATGCCATTTATTGATGAGTTTCTGTGAGAACGTGGTTCCAAGAATGAGACTATGTTCTTACAATCAATGGAAAGCTTAAGCATTGCGCCTGAAGGTTTGGTAGACAGGACATTTGCTAACTTTCCAAGTGATCCGCAGTTTGGTTCCTTTAATCAGCCTGAGGTGAAGGATGATGATGAGAGAGTGTATGCGAATTTTCAGCCTAGAATGGGCATTACTGCAAATGTACGTGGTGAGGGAACGAGTTTGTTTCGTTTTAAGGACCACAGAAAGAATTACTCGAAGTTGCTAAAAAAAGGGGTGATGAACCCTCGAACTGTGGATTTTGATTTCATGGATTCCTCAAAGGTGGATCTGAGGGAGAAATTGACTCTTCTTCAACTTGAAAAGTTATGTTTTGAGACTTCTATCACTTACCCTGAATTAACTGCATATTTCTATTCAAAATTTTCTTTTCTAGACGCGAATAGATTTCGTTTTATTGTACGGGATGAAGAGTATGAAGTGGATGTGGACACATTGGCGGATGTTATTGGTGTGGAGAGAGGGAGTTTTCAACCAATAAATGTGTCTATTGGTCATGTAACGATGTTTCTTGTTTGGGACAAACTTGTTGAAGGTGGGATTTCCTATTCTAGAATGACTGCCTCCAACATTTTGCTACACAAGGTTGTAATCAACTGCATCCAACCTAAGTCAACCTCCAAGACAGATGTCTCTCGTTCTGAAGCAAAACTGATGTTCACCATCAGTAATGAGATGAAGTTCTCGCTGCCACACACAATCCTAATGCACATGTATAGGATTGTTGTGAAAGACAAGGGACAACTCCCTTATTCAGTGTTGGTCACCAAATTGTTTTGACACTATTAAATTCAGCTTCCAGCATCTCTCTATGTTAGAACCATTGCTCTTATGGTGATAGGAATGAAGATGGTGTAAAAAATGAGACTGAATGAGCTAAATAAAATATTGGAGCGCTTGAAGGAGAAATCCCCCACCAAAACAAAACAAGACTCTATCGTGAAGAAAAGTAAAGGAAAGGAGCCAATGAGTGCACCTATCAAAAAGAGAAGAGCCCTTATCTTGCAGGACAAAGAAGATGAGGATGATCTCACTTTGTCTACATTTGCCTTGAAAAATCTACGGAGTTTTGTTAGTTTTGAGCAGCTAGAGAACATAGAGGAAAGAGGACGAGAAGAAACAGAGGATAGAAGTGAAGGAAGAGAAGAGAGAAGAGAAGGAAGTGAAGAAAGAAGAGCAGAGGAAGAGAGAAGAGCAAGAAGAGAAGAAAGAGTAGAAGAAAGGAGAGGAATAGAAGAGGAAGAGAGTCAAGATGACTCTTTCGAGCCAAAATTTGCAGTATCCTTGTCAGATGATTATGAGAAGACTCGGAGTAGAACTATAGGAGATGCAAGAGGAAGAGAACATCACTTGGGAGTTGAAGCTGAGAAAGAACAAGAAAAAGATTTTTCTTCTCCACCTGTAGCCACAAAGACAGGGGGAGCTGCTAAGAACATAGGTACTTTTTATTCACCTATTTTTACTAGTAATGATGTGAGCAGATCTCCAGCAGATCCAGAGGATGTCTATGCCTCTCAATTTCCTAAAGGTGATATTGAGGCATCTTCTCTAAGTCTTGGTGATCGAACTGCTGATGTTCCCTCACATCTCAACTCTCCCGAATTTGATTTGGCTGGACCTAATGCTTAAACAGAACCAACATCAGACTTTGAAAGGCTGCTAGAGCTTCTTTTGGAATTAAAGGGACAGCAATATGCAATGGAGTTTGAGATCAAGAACATCTAGTTAGCTTTGAAGTCTCCTTCAAATTCTCTACACGAACAAGTACAAGCCCTTAAACTTCAAATTGAAGAGACTGCAAAGGGTGAAGATATTGAGAAACTGAAGGAGTCTGTGAAGAAGTTGGAGGAGATTGTTTAGTCTATGGGGGATTTCCAAATCGTTCGCATCTCCAAACAGCTCTGATTTCATCAAACCTTTTTTTTTTTTTTTTTATCTTTCTCCACTTTTTTTGCTGTTGACAAAAGGGGGAGAATGTGCAAATTTAACTTTGTCGTATCTTTTGGTGACTTTTGTACTGTTCGACTTTTGTTCTTTGTTTGACCGTGACCGTTGAACCTTATTTTTGAACTTTTTGATTGCAGCAACTTACTTTTGTGATACTGATTATGGTTGGATAGTTATTTGTCTTATTTTTTTAGGATTAACATGTTTTATGTGGTTGCAGAATCGATGCTATCCGGATCTTAATCAACTTATTTTTACAAGATATCATATATTACTTAAGAGTTGTTTTGTAGGTCAAAAGTTCTTAAATCTACAAGAAAGTTTTGTCACCATAAAAAAATGGGGAGATTGTTGAAGAAAACTCCTTTGCTATTTTGAAGCTGACAAAACTTGTCTAGAGTCTAGTCTGAAGACTTCTAGACTTTAGTGTCAAAGTCTGAAGATTGCTAGACTTTAGATTCAAAGTCTACCCCCACTGATAGTTTCCAGACTAAAGAATGAAAACTTATCAAGGTGCAAGATTATCTTTACTTCTTCGAGGATTCGATTCGTATGGCTTACGGATGATCTTATGGCTAGATATAGCACTCTCATTATTGATTATTTTTTTTTTGGAATAATTTCGGTAATCAAATCTTTTGGAAGGCAAGCAAATTTGGAAGGTTCTACTTATGGAAACCAAGATCTTGATTGTATGGGCAAACATGATTGAGGGGCTTTCATCACAATCATCTAACGACTCGATATCTCTTTGATTGATTCTGTCCAACGGGTAGATTTGAAGAATTCCTTTGGAAAGTGCCAACGGCCGTGAAGGCATGAAGAAGTATTTAAGGCAGACTCTCTAGTTGTTCGATAGTGTGCATGAAAGAAAAATTTCAGAGTTTGAAGCTTTCTAGTTCCTTGTTATTTTATTCCCTGAGCTTAAAGTTGTATACAAAAGAGAGAAACACATTGTGAGACTTTGTGAGAGACCAGTAGAGGTTCTTCATTGAGAAGTCAAGACTACAAGACTATAAAATCTTTTTTGATTCTTAGTGAATTCCAGCCAATGGGTTGTTAGTGTAGGAGAGTGGATGTAGGGTTGATCTAAGCCGAACCACTATAAATCTTGTGTTCTTATTCTCTTCCCTTAACTCATTTATTTTGTTTTGTAACTTTATTTAACTATTTAAAGCATAATTCACTCATAGTTTGTTATCTTCTAAAGGCAAATTACTTCTACTGAACTTTGCAAAATTTTTTATTCATACCTATTCGCCCCCCTCTAGGTGTTGTTACTAGCCCTTTCAACAATTACCATATACTTTAATGCATGCTTACCTTCAGCATATCAATGAACACATCAACATATCATGCTTATGCATATACCGGCACTCATGCAGATTCATTTATCGTTGTCCTAGCTCAACTAGGCCCTCTCAACTCAACCAAGGCATCCAGGGGCTAGCTTACCCGTGACATCTTGGCTCAACCCAAGCATCTTGGCTCAACCAAGGCATCCTATTCAATGACAAGGCATCGCCACCAACGCTATGTGACGATGGGCGCTTTTTCCTCTTTAAGTATACACACAAGTGCATCACACAAGTCGGTTTTTTTTATCTCTTATCTTAGCCAACATATGCAAGGCCCGAGGGTGTGCTCATTCAAGTGAGTGTGCCATGACCCTCAACATCATATTATAAATTATGCCAGGAACAATTCTTGGTTTGTGGCTTGGGTCACATGCTTAGGCCATCGCGACTTGACATCGATTCCAAGTCGAGTGAACCTTGACCTTCTCCCGAGGTGTGAACACACTCAAGCATGCAAATATGAGCAAACACAGAAAGAACATTGCAACATACACACGGCTTCCACGGGTGAACACACCATTAAACTCAACGATGTAGGCTATCGCCTTAGCAAAGAGTTAGAGATTCTACTTACCTTGATGAACCTTGAGCTAAGACACGAACTACAAAGGAGGGCCGCTTAATTTGAAGGCCGAGAGGGAGATGTGAGGTAGAGGCCGTTCAAGGAGATGGAGGGTGGAGAAAATGGGAGCAAAGTGAGGAAAATAAAGAGAGCTCCTCATATTTATAACCCTTGGAGCCATCATTACAATGCGAAGCGGTCCATTCCAATGTTTCCAAGTGTCCCGCCTAAATTCCTTGGGTGGCAAGGTTATAGGTCCAATAATTGAAGCCTAATTGATGAGTTGGAAGGCTAAAAAACCTTGCTTGGCAACCTAATCTCATAGGCGTCATCGATGATGACCCGCTTTTCACTTTTCCATTGGTCCACCTATACCCCTTATTAAATGAGCATTTAATGAAGTTTGACAATAATAATGTCAAAGTTACCAACTCGGCAAATTCTAAAATCTTTGGTCATTAATGAGAGCCTGTGTATCGCTCTCTAATTGGTCCATGTGTATGCCACTTTTCTAGAATATCCAAGATATTTTGGATCACAATCATGACCTTTGAAAAGTCAAGGGACACCTCACCTTCTTCATGAAGGAATTCTAGAGTTTTTTTTTTTTATTTCCTTTCCTTCTTTAAGAAGGAAAATTTTCCTTCCTCAAGAAGGCAATCTAGAAAAGCCTATCATCCAAGTTGATATTTCCTTTCCTTCTTGGGTGAGAAAAACAGTTTTGAATAATTTTCAAAATCGATGTCTTTACTTTATCAAACAGAATCAAAAACTTATGAAATTTTAATATGTTTTAGAAAAGACCTTAAACGACATTTTTTACGAAGGAAGTCTAGCAGATTCAACAGTTGGAGAGAGAGACTAATTTTGAAATGAAAATCTTCACAAAGCTCTTTGAAATTGTAATATGTTGTAGATATAGATGTCATTTAAAACTTTCATAAGGAAGCATAGTTAAATTTGAAAGGGAAAATTTTATGAAAATTCGAGAAGGTAACCTGGTCACCGTTTTCACTTCATGGGAGAGGTTCCAGATGGTGAATGATTGGGTCTTCGTCCCTACCATTTTACCTCAGAAAAATATGAAATTTAATTATATTTTAGATCAAGATGTTTAGAACAACTTTCATTAAGAAAGTTTCTTTAAATTTGCTCCACAAAAACTATGTAAAATTGGAAAATAGAGTAGGTCCAATAATTTCGAAAATCAAAGGTGGCAGCCTTAGTTGGGAAAATGAGGTATCCCACTTGGTCAAGAAGCATTAATTGTCAGGCATCCTTATCTCCCAAGTTTTCAATTAGGTCCTAGGTTAGCTTGGACACTTCATCTCGGCATTGAATAACTAGAAACCAAATGTAATTAATGTGCTCTTAGCTTGTTTAAGAAGGTTTGACTTGCTTGCTCTTTCTTCCAATGGATGTGTAGTCCATTTCTTGGCCTCCAAGATCTCTTACTTAGTTTAGGGTTATAACTAGGCTAGGCTATAGGGACACATAAGCCTTTACATTCATCATCCTCATTTAATGTTTTTCACACTTGTTCACACTTATTTTATAGGAAGGTTTGACCAACCTAAAGCCTTTCTAGCTTAGCCTCCTAGTTAAGACCAAAATAAGGGCCGAAATCGAGGATGTTACAATTGCATTTGACATTCTCTATCTAAAACTAGTATAGAACCTAAGTCCTTTCAAAATAAAAACCACTGAAAATAGTTAGTGAAAGATATTTCATTGTAGGATTCAAAATCGGTGAAACACCTTGAATCAAAATTAGTCATTGATGGTAAGTAAATTAGGTAATAGTTTTTTTTTTTTTGGTTAATAATGTGGCATTGGATGCATATGAATATATTGCATTGAAAGATGTAAAAATATGTGAACACCTTTAGAAATCAAAGTTAAGTTTATCTCCAGATTTGATAGATTAAAGATAGTTTTGCTATAGTGATTAAGAAGAGTTCCTACAGGATGCCAAGGACCAAACGACACCAAAGCCTTTTCCCTACATCCCAATATGACTCTTATTGAAAGGCTTTCATTTCATCCCTCATTTGAGGTATTTTCTTCCAAAAGTCTTAGGGTCATGTCACATCTATTACAGTTTTGTAACAACCATAGTAGTTATGGCTGCAAGAAAACAATGTTTGATAAGTAATTCCCTTGGTGCATTGGTGAGAAACTAACTATAGTGCTATATAAGTAATACTGATTCTCAGAAAAGGAAAGAGACGACCCGAAGGGGATTTCTGGTTGCTCCTCTTGTTGTAATTATGGTTAATGGATCAACGAAAGCAAATAAATTAAGATACGTTTTTCCTGTTCACATATCTCTTGAATTCATGAATTTCATAAACCTTTCTGTTCACGTATCTATTGAATTCATGAATTTCCTAGAATCATGTATCTTTTAGTTCATATATTTATTGAGTTCACAAATCTCTTAAATTGACGTGTCTCTAGATTCACGTATCTCTTGAATTCACGTATCTCTTAATTCATGAATTTCGTGGATACATACATCTATTTAATTCATGTATCTCTTCAGTACATGAACTAAAAAGCTCTATAAATAGATAGGAGCATAGAGCTTCATAATGATTTTTTGGTGATATTCTTTTCTACTCCTCTGATTTTTCTGGGCGTGTTGGTTTAATTGAACGGTTCAACTGAGTCCTGCTTGCATGGTGCTAATCCAAACAGGTTTGAGGTGTTGTATCTTGGGAGGCATAGTTCATGAATTTGCGGAGCACCATTGGCAGGAACTAATCGCCTTAAGGAGATTCAGATATCCGTACCTCACCTCCAATTTTATGTTATATCTTATTTTCTTCTTCTCCAAGATTTGTAAAAGGAAGGATATTATAAAGTTGTCATCATCTTCTTTAAATTGATGTTCTAATTACAACAATCTATTTGCTTTCTCTGGATTATAATTTCCAACAATCTTAAAGCGATTATATCACTCACTGTTTGTTGTTCTTGTCAGATTATTAAGATGGCTGAAAATAATCAAGTGCCCTTCAATGTCCCGAATGTTTCAGGAGATGTTCCTATGGTTGATTCAATCGTTGCTGTGGAAGATGTTCAACCCTCAAGGTCTGAATTTGTAGCAGCCAATGCTACGGGCCCTTGGGGCAACACCAATTTTGGTGGTGTAGGTACAAGTCATATGATTGGTATGCCCGAGACTTTTTTTTAGAACAGTACAAGCCAAATGGCTTTTGGCTCCATTTCTGGAGGGATAGTTCGATGAACTTTGCCTACTATGATGACAACACCTCAAGTTACAGCTAATGAGAAACTGGAGAAATTCACTAGAGTGGGCTTTAAACAGTGGCAGCATAAGATGTTCTTCTATCTGACCATGCTAAATCTGATGAAGTATTTATCGGAGGTGTGCTCAGTAATTAGTCCAGATGAGCACGATGTCATGACGCTCGGTGCATTGGAGGCTTGGAAGCATGGGGACTTCTTATGCCAAAATTATATCATTAATTGTTTAATGAATTGTCTTTATAATGTTTATTGTAATATTAAATCTGCTAAACAGTTATGGGAGTCCTTAGAGAAGAAATACAAGATTGAGGACGCTGGCACCAAGAAATTTGTGGTTGCCAAATTCTTGGATTACAAGATGGTGGATTCCAAATTTGTCATGAGTCAGGTTCAAGAATTACAATTAATTTTGAGTGACATCTCTGCTGAGGGAATGATACTTAGTGAATCATTCCAAGTTGCGGCTATGATTGAGAAACTACCTCCGGGTTGGTTAGACTTCCAAAGTTATTTGAAGCACAAACGGAAGGAGATGAGCCTTGAAGATCTCATTCTATGCCTCAGAATTGAGGAGGATAATAGAAGGAGTGCAAACCATTCTTCTGAGCCAAAGGCCAACATTGTGGAATCTTCCAAATCCAAGCAAGATAGAAAAAGGAAGATGTCGTTTCAAGGAAAAGGCAAGTAGAAGGAACAGTTCCAAAAATTCCAAGGGACGTGTTTTATATGCAACAAGCCTGGCCATCATGCTAAGGATTGTAAGAAACGCCCAAAAAAAGTCAAGAACGATGGTGCAGCCCAGTAACTGAATTTGACAAAACAAGACAATATTGAGAGATCGCCAGCTGTGGTAATGTCTGAAGCATCTCTGGTGGCTAGACATAAGTGCCACAAATCAGATCTGTGCAGATAAACACAAGTTCTCATCTTATGAGAAGGCTGAAGAAGATGAGAAGCTTTATATGGCTAACTCTGCATCAGCAAAGATTGTCGGAAGAGGAAAAGTGATCTTAAAGTTTACATCTGGTAAGAGTTAGAGAAGACTCCTTATTGTTTTAAAGCTGACAAAACCTTTCAAATAATCTAGTCTAAAGGGTTGCAGACTCAAGTGTTATAGTCTGAATAACTCAAGACTCTTCTATCAAAGCTTGAAGACCGTTAGACTTTAAGCTCAAAGTTTGATCTTACTGACAGATTCTAGACCAACGAGAGAAGACTTATCTGGATGCAAGTTTATCCTCAAGAATTCGGTTCGTACAGTTGGTAGAAGATCTTACAGCTGGAGATAACACCTTGTGATCAATTATTCTTATTAGAATCAATTTGGATAATCAGATCATTTGAAAGGTAAAGTATACTTGGAAGGTTCGACTTATGGAAACTAAGATCCTGATTGTATGGGTGAGCATGATTAATGGGCTATCATCACATTCCTTAAATGACTCGAGATCTCCTTAATTGATTCTTTCCAATGGGTAGATTGGAGGAACTCCATTGGAAAGTGCCATTGGTTGTAGAGGCATGGACGAGTATATAAGGGAGACTCTCAAGTTGTTCGAGTGTGTGGGTGAAAGAAAAATTCCAAAGTCTGAAGCTCTTAGTTCTTTGCTATTTCAATCATTGAGCTTAACTTGTACTCAAAAGAGAGAACAAACATTTGTGAGACTTTGAAAAGAGTGTAGTAGAGCTTCTACACTGTGAAGTCGAGGACGTGAGACTGTAAAATCTCTTTTGATTCATAGTGAAATCCAGCTAGTAGGCTATCAGTGTAGAAGAGTGGATGTATGCTTGGTTTAAGCCGAACCACTATAAACCTTGTGTTTCTATTTTCTTTCCCTGAACTCCTTACTTTAATTCGTAGCTTTATATAATTGCTCGTAGTCATTTACATTTTCAGTCTATTATCTTCTAAAGACGATTTGATTTAATAAGTCTTATGAAAATTTCTTTTAACACCTATTCACCCCCCACTAGGTGTTCTTATTAGCCCTTACAATTGGTATCAAAGCTTATGTGCTCATTTTATTGAAGTGTCTTTACTTCTGAGTTAAGGATTTATGGCTAGTATTTTGGCTCCAAGTTTGGTTGAAGGCTAGAGCAACACCAGACCTCCTTACTTTGATGGAAAGGAATACAACGTGTGAAAAAACAAGATGAAGGCATTTCTAAGATCGAAAGATCCCTGAGAATGGGATGTGGTAGAAAAAGGAATCATTCCCAAAGCTACATTAACCTCAAAAAAAAAGAAAGGAAGTTATAGATGTTGGCAAGATGACACAAGCAGACATAACCAAGAGACAAACTCTTGATGCTAAAGCTATCTACTCCTTATATTGTGTTTTATCTCCTACTGAATATAACAGAATTTCATCTTGTGAAACAACAAAAGAAGTCTAGGACAGGTTGCATGTTACTTCTGAAGGAACTGATCGAGTTAAAGAAACAAAAATCAACATACTACTCGGATAGTATGAAGCCTTCAAGATGAAGCTAGGAGAATCCATCACTGACATGTTCGGTCATTTCATAGAGATTGTAAACGGTCTAGCATATCATGGATAGCCAATATTAGGGCAGATGAAAATCAATAAATTGTTGCATGGACTTTTCAAAGACTGGAATCACATTAAGACTTCAATAAGAGAAACACAGATTATCATGCCTCTGTCAGTAGATGAATTAGTTGGCACACTTCAATCATATGAAGTTGAACAAATCAATGAAGAAGAAGATCCCGTAGGTAAGAAGTCGATTGCCTTAAAATCTAACGATGATTCTGATGATACATATTCGGAAGACAACTTGGACAATGAAGAACTTGCACTCATGATAAGGAAGTGTAGGAAATTGAACAGGAAAGGAAGAAGGTTTAACTAGAAGAAGTAGAGCACTCAGAGATTTCAGAAGAAATCAAATGAAGACAATGAGACAAACAAAGAAGTAATTTTCTTTGAATGCAAGAAAAATGGGCATATCAGACCCAATTGCCCTTTGTTGAAGAAAAAGAAGGGAAATACAGAGAAATTCAAAAAGGCTCTCAAAGCAGAGACATTGAACGATACTGAATGCGAAGAAAGTGAAGATGAATATGCCAACATATGTCTAATGGCAAATTCAAAATCAGACTCAGACTCTGAAACAGATTTAGACTCAAACTCAGATGAGGAAATCGAGGTTAGTAATTTTAAATTTCCTACTCAAGTGTCAAAGTATATATATAAACTATGTCTTAGTCTCAAAACTTCTCTTAAAAGGATTTCCAAGCTAAAAATGGATAATTCTAAACTGAAGCAACAGGAAGTTTCTTGGAAAGAAAAGTTTGAAAATCTAAACAAAAGTTTTGATGATTTAAAGGAAAATGCAGATTCTCTTTCGGAGGAAAATATTTTCTTGAAAGAATACATTTCAAATATATCAAAGAGGTTTTCAAAAGGATCTGAGAAGTTAAAAAAGATTCTTTACGTGCAAAGACCATATTTTAACAAATCTAGTTTAGGTATGATACCAAAAACTATTCCTTTAATTGATTTCCCAAAAGTAAAGGAAAAAATCAAACAAAGACCTACAAAAACACTTTATAAAAATCATTTTCAAAGAGTTTTTGTAAAACCTGTTGTCAGAAGTGCTCTCAAATGTTCAAAGTGTAATAGCTTAGAACATTTCGAGAAAGAATGTCCTAAAGTTTGGAGACCTATTAAGAAGGATTGGGCAGAGACTATGTTTAAAACTAACTCTTCTGGACTCAAGAAAATCCGGGTACCAAAGAAAATTTGAGTACTTTTTGTAATTGCAGGTCACTATTAAGAAAAAGATCAAGGGGGTATCTGGATGGTGGCTATTCGAGACACATGAATGGAGATTCAAGTTGTGCAAATAAATGGTGGAAAAGTTTCCTTTGGTGGAAAGGACAAATGAAGAATTGTTGGATGTGGAACTATGAAAATTGGAAGTCTCACAATCAGTAATGTCTCCTTAGTAGAAGGTTTGAATTACAATCTACTCAGCATTAGTCAATTGTGCGACACTGGATTCAAAATCAATTTCCAAGAGAGATTTTGTTCAGGGACTAGTAAAGATTTTTCTCAATCTTTCACTGGATGAAGATATGGGAATATTTATCTTCTGGATATAAAACCAGAAAGTTCTCAATGTTTAATATTCATTCAAGTTGAAGCAAATCTTTGGCATTGAAAGCTTGGCCATGTCAATATGAAACAGATTGCCAAGATCTGTTCTAAGAAACTCGTTCGTGGTCTTCCAAATCTGACTTATCAAAGGTCTGATCTATGTACACCATGTGTTTTGGGAAAACATGTTAGAAGTTCTTTTAAGCTTATAAATCAAGTTTCTACTAATCGTGTTTTGCAGCTTTTGCATATGGATCTCTTTGGACCAACCGTAACTCAAAGCATTGGTGGAAAGAGATATTGTCTAGTAATCATGGATGATTATTCTCGATTTACTTGGGTTTACTTCCTGGCAAGTAAGTCTGAAACAATTTCTCACTTTTCAAAGTTTGCCAAGAAAGTTCAAAATGAGAAAGGTTATGTTATTTCAAGCATACGGACAGACCATGGAGGTGAGTTTGAAAATCAAGACTTTGCTAAATTTTGTGATGAATCTGGTTTCCAACATATTTTCTCTTCTCCATATACACTAGAACAAAATGGAGTTATGGAAAGAAAGAATAGATCTTTACAAAAGATGGCAAGAACCCTTTTAATTGAAAGCAATATTTTTTCTCATTTTTGGGCTGAAGCAGTTTCTACGGCTTGTTATATTATTAACAGAGTATTTTTAAGGCCAATTCTAGAGAAAAATCCTTATGAAGTCTTTAAAGGGAAAAAGCTAAATGGTTCTTATTTTCATGTGTTTGGTTGTAAGTGTTTTGTTTTGGAAAATGCAAATGATCAAACTGGTAAGTTTGAGGAAAAATCAGATGAAGGAATTTTCATTGGCTACTCAACTTCAAGCAAAGCCTACAAAATATTTAACAAGAAAACTCAATTTGTGGAAGAATCTATGAATGTCAAATTCCAAGACTCTATGCAGAATCAACTAAATTAGACTCAACATGAAGAATCTGAACTTGCTCCAGACCTTACAAAGTCTACCTCCCCAGAAGTGGTTCAGACTTCTAAAGATCAACAACGAACAGAAGTTGCAGATTCAGCTCAAGTAGAAGATCAGCAGACTATGAGATCAACTAGTAACTGGAAGCATAAGTCTAGTCATCCCAAAGAACTCATCATCGGCAACATTGATGAAGGGATTCACACCAGATCCAAAAGGCAAGAAGAGTTGAGCACTCTAGCACTTGTCTCTAAGATAGAACCCAAAAGTATAGAAGAAGCCTTAGCTGACAAAAATTGGATTGAAGCTATGCAAGAAGAGCTTAGACAATTCAGCATTAATGATGTTTGGGAGCCAATTCCTAAACCAAAAGGTAAATCTATTATTGGAGCTAAATGGGTCTTTAGGGAAACAAAATGAATGAGAAGGAAAAAATGTTCAAAAATAAAGCAAGACTCATGGCCAAAGGATACACGCAAGAAGAAGGAATAGACTATCATGAGACCTACGCACTAGTAGCAAGGTTATAATCAATTAGAATATTACTTGCTTTTGCTTGCTATAAAAATTTCAGGTTATTTCAAATGGACGTCAAAAGTGCATTCTTAAATGGATTTATCAAAGAATAAGTCTATGTGGAACAACCACCTGGACTTGAAGATCCAAAAAGACCATACTCAGTTTTCAGATTGAAAAAGGCCCTATATGGATTAAAATAAGCGCCTCGAGCTTGGTATGACAGGTTAAGTAAATTTCTATTTCAAAATGGTTTTGTTAAAGGAAAGGTGGATACTACATTGTTTATTAAAAAGGAAGGTCAAGATTTTCTACACATTCAAATTTATGTTGATGACATTATTTTTGGATCATCTAATGAAATTTATGCAAGAAATTTTCTAAGTTTATGCAGGATGAATTTGAGATAAGCATGATGGATGAATTATCTTTCTTTCTCGGATTATAAGAGAAACAATCAAAGGAAAGAATTTTCATTCACTAAGAAAAAATATGCAAAAGACCTCATCAAGAAGTTCAGATTAGAGAAATGCAAAAAGACCGATATATCAATGTGAAGCTCTTCGATGCTGGAGAAAGATGAAGGATGAAAGAAAGTTGACCAAAAGCTCTATAGGAGTATTGTTGGTTCACTTCTTTATCTTATTGCTTCTAGATCTAACATTTTGTATAGTGTTTGCATTTGTGTTAGATTTCAATCTGATCCCAAAAAATCTCATCTAAACGCCGCAAAATGCATCATCAAATGCGTTGCAACAACTTCAAAGTTAGGTCTATGGTATCTAAAAGAGGGAGACTTTACTCTCCTTAAATATTCAGGCGTAGATTTAGCAAGTTGCAAAGTTGATAGAAAGAGTACTTTTGGTACTTGTCAATTGCTGGGCAACAGGAAAATATCTTGGTTCTCAAGGAAACAGAGTATTGTAGCTCTTTCAACAGCAAAAGCGGAGTATGTGGCTCTTGGAAGCTATTGTTCTCAAATCTTATGTATAAAGCAATAGCTGAAAGACTTTGGAATCGAGGACTCATGCACCGAGATCAAATGTGACAACACTAGTGCAATCAATCTAAAAAAGAATCAAATTCTTCATTCAAGAGCAAAGCACATAGAAATTCGACATCATTTCATTAGAGATCATGTTCAAAATGGAGAAATTATGATACAGTTCATTAACTCAAAGAATCAGTTAGCAGACATATTTACAAAACCACTGGAAAAAAGTCTATTTGAGTCTATTCGTACCAGACTAAATATTATATCTTTTATCAGTTAAAGTTTGAAGATGATCAGACTCAGAACAACCAAAGTGGCGACTGTAAGTTAATTTTGTGTTAGTAATTTAATTTCTAGGTAAACATTTTGAAAATGTATGTTTACTTTTTGAATCCTTACTCACTTATTTTATCTTTAGCAATTATCTTTTTGATTTTGAATTTATGGCCGTTTTTCATTTTCAAAAAGATAGTTATTTTTAAAGGTAGTTTTTTTCCAAAAAGCTTACGATCCGTATACCCCGTTTCGCCTGCTTTATATACTATAGATTTTCTTCTTCATTTTCACACAAACCCTAGAATACAAAACTCCATTCTCTCTCTCTCTCTCTCTCTCTCTCTCTAGTTTATTCCAAAAAGATTTCACCGTTTTTTTTTTCACGATTGAATTCGAGAAATCCCTCAAAGTAAGTGACAATGGCTTCCCAAAGAAAGTTTTCCAGAATCGCGAGCAGGGGACCACATCATATGTGTGAGGGTCCTATGCACTTTGATCTAACCGAGGAAGAAGACTCCACAATAGCAGCAGCAAAGTCAACAACAACCTTCTCAACTGCGTCATTCTTCTCAATCTAGAACTCAAGTTCCTCCGCAGCAACAAGCAGAGGAAGAAATTATTGAAGATGTGGAACTTGTAAGATCACAAAAACCCCAATTTTTGTTTAGACTCTACTCAAACTTAAAGATGGGAGGTTCTGCAATGACCTTGATTGATGAGTTTTTGAAATCAAATGGTTACAAGAATGAAACTTTCTTCTTGAATATCATGGAAAGGTTAGGCATTGCACCTAAAGATTTTGCAGCAATGACATTTGCCAGCTTTCCAAGTGATCCATGCTTTGGTGGCTTTAATCAGCATGAGGGGAAAGATGATGATGAAAGGATGTTCTCAAATTTTCAGCCTAGGATGGGTGTAGCTACAAATGTTCATGGTGAAAGGACGGATCTTTTTCGTTCTAAGGACCATAATAGAACTTATTCTAAACTGTTGAAGCGAGGGGTGATGAACCCTAGGAGTGTCAATTTTGATTTTCTTGATTCGTTGAAAGTAAAACTAAGGGAGAAGTTCGCATTCCTTCAACTTGAACGTTTTTGTTCTGAGACGACTGTTGCTCATCCAAAACTTACAGCTTACTTCTATTCAAATCTATCCTTTCTAGATGCGAATAGATTTTCCTTTAGTGTTAGAGACAAGGATTTTATGGTTGATGTAGACACTCTGGCTAATGTGATTGGGGTGGAAAGAGGGAGTTTCCAACCAATTAGTGAGTCTATTGCTCATGTTACCTTGTGATATAGCTAGTACGAGTACCTAGAGGGGGGTGAATAGGTATATAAAAGATTTTTCTTTGTGATTCCACAATACTTAAGCAGTTGAAGAATTTGCAACAAATAATAATCAACGTAAGACTGAGTAAAGAGAGGAGAGAATTGAACACGCGGTTTATAGTGGTTCGGCTTCATTCAAGCCTACGTCCACTCTTCTGCACTGACAGCCAATTGGCTGGATTCTACTATGAACAAAGAGATGTTACAGCGTTGATCTTCCATGATTTCTAGGTGTAGATGATCTACCAAACTCGCTCAAGGTATCACCAAGTATAAACACTCTCTGTGTATACAATTTCGCTCAAACTGTATCGACTAATAATCAAGGTGCTTCAGACTCTGGAATTTCTCTATCGATCACGCTCTATAAACAACGAGAACGTCTTCCTTTTTATACTCCTTTATGCCATCATACCGTTGGCACTTACCAAAGGAATTCCTCCAATCTACCCATTGGACGGAATCAATTAAGGAGATCATTCGAGCTATAAAAGAAACCCGACGATAGCCCATCAATCCTGTTCGCCCATACAATCAGGATCTTGGTTTCCAAGAATAGAACATTCCAAGAATATTTCGTCGACCACCGGATCTTCAATTGATCTAGATACAAATAAAAGAATCCGATATATATTTATCCAACCAAGAGATCTTCTCCAGAGGATAGGATTAAATCCTTAACCATAAACTTCGGCTCTGGATTTCCTTCGTCACTGGATCAGAAAGGCTGTCAATGAGAATAGTCTTGAGTCTTAAGTCTTGAGTCTTGAGTCTTGAGTCTTGACTGCTGAGTTTGGTGATCAGCAAGTCTTCAGACTTTAAACAGACGGTCTGCAAATATCCAGACTAGACTGATAGAAACGTTTTGTCAGCTTCAAAATATTCTGGAAATATTTCTCCAACAATCTCCCCCTTTTTGATCGTGACAAAACTTTCCGGTAGATTTGAACAACCTTGACCTGCAAAAACATTTCTCAAGCAATATGGCTATCTCATAAAGATTAATAAAACAACCAGACTCTACATCCACAAAAAATTGATTAGTCTTTCATGAGTAATACCATATGCAAACAGTCAAGCATCAAAGTCAAGTCTACTGCAGTCATATTCAATTCACACCCAAGTTCACTCAAGTCATACTCAAAAAATAGACACATTCAACCACAAATCAAAATCAAAGTTCAAGTTCAATTTAAAGTTCGTTCAAATTTGCAATTCTCCCCCTTTTTGTCAACATAAAAAAAGTGAGAAAAGCGTCAGGTCTGCTTAGGAATGCGCATGATCTGGAAATCTCCCATCGACTGGACTATGCCTTCTAGCCTCTTCAAGTCTTCCCTTAGCTGAGCTACCTCCTGTCCTTTGGCATTGGCTTGCAGTTGTAGAGCGAGGTCTTTCATTTTGTCTTCCAGGGTAACTGAAGATGCTTGTCCAGCATTCTTGATGGCTTGAATTTCACAGTCCAGAGCATAGATTTGGCCCCGCATTTCCAGAAGAACATCGAGAATACGACGAAAATCTGTAGAATTGTCCGTCTGTGTACTTGCATTTGCTTTCTCAAATGGGGTGAATGCAGACGATGGCGCTTCTGTATAATCTTGCAGATTTGGTGTTGACGTATCATGTCCTTCTTCAGGCAATTGGGAGGCCCGAAACTCTTCTGGATCTGCTGGAGACTGTCTTGGTCCTTCACTATTGGCAGCATGAGGTGTGGACCTTTCTTGCTCGCCAACTCCCCCTATCTTTAGGACGTCAAAAGGGGAAGAGTGATGATCATGCTCTTCTGTATCTTGATTCTCCTTCTCTCCAGATTCGGCTGCAGACTTTTCTTTCTCTTCTTCTCCTTCTTCTTCAGCTTCTTTCTCCTTCTCTCTCTGCTCTTCTTCTTCTCTGTTCTTGGCTTGCTCCTCTTCTTCTCTCTGTTTCTTCTGAAGTTCCGTCGATTGAGGTACAGAACATCTGGTCCTTATCAAGGCAGTGATTGTGAGATCTTCCTCCCCATCTTCATCCTCCAAGATGAGGGTTTTCTTCTTTTTGGATGGGGCACCAATGGCCTCCTTCCCTTTTCTCTTTGAAGCAGATGGAACTGGAGTCTTGACTCGAAATTTTTCCATTGCCTTGGAAAGTTCTTTCAGACGCATCTTCGTTAACATCTTCAAACCTACCACCATCTTATCGCACGGTCGAACACAAAGTGTATGTGGCGGTTCGATATTCATGTGTCTGAAGATCTTGGTCACCAGAATTGGGTAAGGCAATTATCCCTTGTCCTTCGACATTGCTCTGTACATGTGAAAGAGAATAGTGTGAGGGAGAGAGAACTTCTTCCCTGAGTTGATTGCGTACATCAATTTTGCCTCGGAATTAGACACATCAGTCTTTGATGTAGACTTGGGCCTGATGCAATTGATCACAATTTTGTGCAGCACAATGTTGATGGCACGCATCCTTGAATAGATGATTCTTCCCTCGATATCTCTATCTTTGACAAGTTACATTGAGGCACGAGCAACTGAGACTTTGACTGGTTGATAACGTCCTCATTCAACTCCAATTATGTCTGCCAACATGTCCACGTCTACCACATAATCCTGGTCTCTAACACTGAATGATATTCTATTCGCATCTATAAAGTTGAGATTCGAATAGAAATACGCAGTCAGTTGTGCATAACCGTCTGTGGTATCAGTGCAGAATTGCTCAAGTTGAAGCAATTTGAACTTCTCCCTTAAGTTCACGTTAACGGCATCCAAGAAATCGAAATCAACACTCCTAAGGTTTATCACCCCTCGTTTCACCAGTCTAAAAAAAAAAATTCTCTTGTTCCTTTGATTTGAATAACTCCATCCCCTTTCCCTTCACCTTTGCAGCAATACCCATTCTAGGTTGAAAATCACTGAACATTTTATCATCGTCGTTTCCTTCAGTCGAATTAGGTCCCGACATACGAGGGTCACTTTGGGAATATTCGCAAGAGCTTCCTCTCGCTTTACCCTTGGGAGCAATTCCCAAATCCTCCATTTTCTCGAAAGATATACTCATTCCCATAATGCTTATCTTTGAGAAAATCATCCACATATTTCAATGGAGTCCCAGTACTTTTCAACGCACAGTAGAGTTTGTAAATAAAAGAGGGTTTTTGGACTCTTACAGGGTCTGTGTCCTCGATTATCTCTTCCTCCGGTTGTTGACCCGCACCTTGTGGGGTAGATGGCGTTGAGTGACGTGGTGGAGAGTGAATCGGGCTCTATTGCTGACTCGATAATTCTTCCTCTTCGGTGAGATCGAAATGGGTAGGTCCCTCCTTCATTCTCTGTGGTCCCCTGTTCGCGATTCTTGAAGACTTCCTCGAAGAAGACATTCTTCCTTGTCGCTGAAAGATTCCTTTACTTGCTTTCCCAAGAAAAGATGACAACTTTCTCGAAGATGAACACGAAGTAGAAACCGGATTGGGAGGAGAATGCTTTTTAGGGTTTTGAAGATTGGAAAATGAAAACTGTATAGATATAACTCAGTTTTGAAAAGGGGAAGTTAAATCGGTACAAGGAAAGTGTACGAACACTTCTTTTTAAAATCAATAACTGCCAAAATTAATCTTTTTGAAAAGACAAGATTTCGTTTTTCACGGAGACTACAAATAACTGAACGAAAGATCATACCTTTTCGAGTTTAAATGAAATAGCAACTTACAGTCTATAGCCATCAAAGTCTGAGTCTGAGGATTTAGAGTCTGAGAGATTAGAGTCTGATGGATTAGAGTCTGATGATCATCAACTTTCTGAGTCCGAGGGTTGGAGAGTCTCTAGACTTTAACTTCTTCGAGCTTCAAAATGTTGAGTCTAGAACGGATAAAATCGAATTGATTTTTCTCCAAAGGCTTTGTGAATATATCCGCTAGTTGACTTTTGAATCAACAAATTGAATCGAGATTTCTCCATTTTGAATATGATCTCTAATGAAGTGATGTCGAATCTCTATATGCTTTGCTCTTGAATGAAGAATTAGATTTTTGGTGAGATTGATTGCCTTTGGTGTTGTCACATTTGATTTCTGTGCATGAGTCTTCAATCCCAAAGTCTTGTAGCTGTTGTTTTATCCATAGAATTTGTGAACAACAGCTTCCAAGAGCTACATACTCTGCTTCTGTTGTTGAGAGAGCCACAGTGCTTTGTTTTCTTGAAAACCAAGACACTACCCTGCTTCCAAGCAACTAGCAAGTTCCTGAAGTACTCTTTCTATCGACTCTGCAACCGGCCAGATCTGGGTCTGAATATCCCAAAAGATTAAAGTCTCCCTTCTTAGGATACCAAAGACCGATGCTTGAAGATGAAGCGACGTATTTAATGATACGTTTTGCAGCACTGAGATGGGATTCTCGAGGATCTGATTGAAACCTAGCACAGATGCAAACACTCAACAAAATGTCAGGTTTAGAAGCTGTAAGATAAAGAAGTGAACCAATGATGCTCCTGTACAGCTTTTGATCAACTTTCTTCCCTTCTTCATCTTTGTCTATCTTCAAAGAACTTGACATTGGTATATCAGTCTTTTTGCAATTTTCCAATCCAAACCTTTTGACAAGATCTTTAGCATATTTTTCTTGGTAAATGAAAGTTCCTTCCTTCAATTGCTTTACTTGAAGACCAAGAAAGAATGTTAATTCTCCCATCATACTCATTTCAAACTCATCCTGCATAGACTTAGAAAATTTCTTGCATAGACTTTCATTAGAGGATCCAAAAATAATATCATCCACATATATTTGAACAAGTAAAAAGTTTTTGTTTTCCTTTTTGATAAACTACTTTACCTTTGACAAAACCATTCTGTAATAAGAACTTACTTAGTCTGTCGTATCAAGTTCGAGGTGCTTGCTTTAAACCATACAAGGCCTTTTTTAATCTGAAGACTGAGTCTGGCTTCTTTGGGTCTTCAAACCTAGGTGGTTGTTCCACATATACTTCCTCTTGGATAAATCCATTTAGGAAAGCACTTTTGACGTCAATTTGGAATAACCTGAAATTTTTATAACAAGCAAACGCAAGTAATAGTCGGATAGCTTCTAACCTTGCTACAGGAGCGTAAGTCTCATCATAGTCTATTCCTTCTTCTTGCGTGTATCCTTTGGCCACGAGTCTTGCTTTGTTTCGTACGACTTTTCCTTTTTCATTCATCTTATTTCTGAAACCCATTTGGCTCCAATAACAATTTTACCTTTCGGTTTAGATGTCAATTCCCAGACATCATTAATGTTGAACTGTCTGAGCTCCTCTTGCATAGCTTCGATCCAGCTTTCATCAGATAAAGCTTCTTCTATGCTTTTTGGTTCAATTTCAGAAATGAGAGCCACAGCACTAGACTCTTCACGTCTTTTAGATCTGGTGCGAATTCCTTCATTAATTTCGCCGATAATGAGATCTTTAGGATGACTGGACTTGTGCTTCCAGTTACTGGTTGATTTGTCTAGATGATGATCTCTTTCTTTGATTGAATCTTCATGAACATCTTGATGCTGGTTTTCCAGAGTCTAAGATACTTCTTGAGTTGTAAGCTTTGGAAGGTCTGGAGCAGGTTCGGACTCTTCATACTGAGTCTGACTGGATTCATCTAGTATAGAGTCTTTAAATTTGACATTCATTGACTCCTCCACAGACTGACTCTTCTTGTTGTACTCTGTAGGCTTTGCTTGATGTAGAATATCCAAGGAAGATGCCTTCATCTGATCTTTCTTCAAACTTACCAACTCGATCTTTTGCATTTTTCAATATAAAGCATTTGCAACCGAACACATGGAAGTATGAAACAATAGGCTTCTTACCTTTGAATAATTCATAAGGGGTTTTCTCTAGAATAGGTCTTAGGAAGACTCTATTGATGATATAGCATGCTTTGTTAGGCGACTTCAGCCCAAAAACGTGAAGAAATTTTACTTTTAATTAAAAGAGTTCTAGCCATTTCTTGAAGAGATCTATTCTTTCTTTCCACAACTCCATTTTGCTAAGGAGTGTATGGAGAGGAGAACACATGCTTAAATCCAGATTCATCACACAATTTTGTAAAATCTTGATTTTCATATTCACCTCCATGATCTCTTCTTATACTTGAGATAACACATCATTTTTCATTTTGAACCTTTTTAGCAAATTTTTCAAAATACGAGAAGGTTTCTGACTTGCTTGCAAGGAAAAATACCCAAGTAAAACGGGAGTGATCATCCACTATTACTAGGCAATATTTCTTACCTCCAATACTCTGGGTTCCGGTTGGTCCGAAGAGATCCATATGCAGCAACTGTAGTACATGATTAGTAGAGATATGATTTATTGGTTTAAATGAATTTCTTACCTACTTTCCCAGAATGCATGGTGTGCATGGATCGGACTTTTGGTATGGTAATTTGGGTAGACCTTGAACAAGCTGCTTTGAAGATATTTTATCTAATTGCTTCATGTTGACATAACCAAGCTTTCTGTGCCATAAGCTTGCTTCATCTTGAATTGAGATTAGGCATTGCGATTCATTTAGATTCATGTCTAAGAGGTAGATATTTCCATGTCTTCGACCCATGAAAGACCGCGAGTAGAGTCTTTGCGATTCCTGAGCATATTCCTTATTGAAAGGAGATCTTGAAACCGAGTATCACACAATTGGCTAATGCTTTGAGAAGGTTATAGTTGAGTCCTTCCACTAGAGAAACATTGCTTATTGTGAGATTTCCAATTTTCACTGTTCCAAATCCCACAATGTTTCATTTGCCGTTTCCTCCAAAAGAAACTTTTCCACCATTCACTTGAATAAGCTTTATGAAGCAATTTGAGTCTCCTATCATGTGTCTTGAACATCCGCTGTCAAGATACCATTTTACCATTTTCTTGACGGAAACCTGCATTTAAAAGAGAGTCTCAAGCTTTTTTTGGTACCCAAATTTTCTTGGGTCCTTTGGTGTTAGTAGGATAAGCATTATTAGGCCATACTTTCTTAACAAGCTTCCAAACCATAGGACACTCTTTTTCAAAGTGATCCTGACTGTTACACTTTGAACACCTTAGAACATTTCAACCTACAGACTTTACAAAAACTTTCTTGAAATGATTCTTGTAAGCTTCTCTCGATGTTCTTTTCTTAATTCTTTCTTTTACTTTAGGAAAATCAATCAAGGGAATTGTTTCGATGTCATACCTAGACCGGACTTATTGAAGTAAGGTCTTTGAACTGAAAGAACTTTTTCAAGTTTTTCAGACCCTATCGAAAATTTCTTTGAAATTTTTGATAAGTCAGTTTTTAAAAGAACATTTTCTTTCAAAAGATTATCTTCTTTTTCTTTAAGAGTAGAAACATTTAAGTCTAAACTTTTAACTTTTTCTTCTAAAATGATTTTCTTTTGTTTTAGATCTGAGTTTTCCTTTTAAGTTCGGAAATTCTTTTGAGAGAAGTCTTAAGACTAAAACATAGTTCATCAATGTATTTAGAGACATTGATAGGAATTTTAAAATCACTTACCTCAAATTCGCTGTTCGAGTCCGATCCAGTGCAGTCTCGAAATCGAATGTGCCATCAAACATATGTTGGCATATTCATTATCACTTTCTTCACACTCTGTATCACTCCAGGTTTCGGCTTTGAGAGCTTTTCGAAACTTCTCAACTTTTCCTCTTTTCTTCTTCAGAAGAGGACAGTTGGGTCTGATGTGTCCCTTCTTCTTACATTCGAAGCAGACTACATCTTTGTTTGGTTCCTCATCATCAATAGACTTGGTCTGTTGTCTTTGCAAACTTTGTTTCTTTGAGTTGAACCTTCTTCCTTTTCTATTCAGTTTTCTGAATCTTCTTATCATGAGAGCGAGCTCCTCATCGTCCATATCATCTTCAGAATCTGTATCATCAGAGTCATCATTTGATTTTAATGCAATAGATTTCTTACCTCTTGGATCTTCGTCTTCATTAATTCGTTCAACTTCATAAGATTGAAGAGTTCCAATCAACTCGTCGACAGATAGTGGCATAATTCTTTGCGTCTCTCTTATTGAAGTCTTTATATGATTCCACTCCTTGGAGAGTCCATGCAGTAGCTTGTTCACCTTCATGGGATCAGAAATTTTTTGTCCTTGGTTCTCAAGACCATTGACAATATCTGTAAAACGACTAAACATGTCAGTTATAGATTCTCCTGATTTCATTTTGAAGGCTTCATATTGACCGAGGAGAATGTTAATTCTTGTCTCCTTCACTCGATCTGTTCCTTCATAGGTGATATGTAATCTGTCACATACTTCTTTTGCTGTAACACAAGAAGATATTCTGTTATATTCAGTTGGTGACAAAGCACAATATAAAGAGTAAATTGCTTTTGCATCGAGTGCTTGTCTCTTGTTTATCTCCTCCTAAGTCATTCCGCTGGTTTCAACTTCTTTCCCTCTTTCAGAGACTGATGCAGCAGTTGGAGTGATTCCTCTTTCCACAACATCCCATTCCAGAGGATCCTTTGATCGTAGGAAAGCTTTCATCTTGTTCTTCCAGAAGTTGTAATCCTTTCCATCAAAGTAGGGTGGTCTGGTATTGCTTTGCCCTTCCACCAGCCCTGATGCCAGCATACTAGCCATGGATCTTTTACTCCGAAGTAAGACACTTCAAATAAAGTAAGAACACGAGCTCTGATATCAATTGATATAGCTAGTACGCATACCTAGAGGGGCTAAATAGGTATATAAAAGATTTTTCTTTGTGATTCCACAATACTTAAACAGTTGAAGAGTTTGCAACAAATAATAATCAACGTAAGACTGAGTAAAGAGAGGAGAGAATTGAACACGCGGTTTATAGTGGTTCGGCTTGATTCAAGCCTACGTCTACTCTTCTGCACTGACAGCCAATTGGCTGGATTCTACTATGAACAAAGAGATGTTACAGCGTTGATCTTCCTTGATTTCTAGGTGTAGATGATCTACCACACTCGCTCAAGGTATCACCAAGTATAAACACTCTCTGTGTATACAATTTCGCTCAAACTGTATCGACTAATAATCAAGGTGCTTCAGACTCTGGAATTTCTCTATCGATCACGCTCTATAAACAACGAGAACTTCTTCCTTTTTATACTCCTTTATGCCATCATACCGTTGGCACTTATCAAAGGAATTCCTCCAATCTACCCGTTGGACGGAATCAATTAAGGAGATCGTTCGAGCTATAAAAGGAACCTGACGATAGCCCATCAATCATGTTCGCCCATACAATCAGGATCTTGGTTTCCAAGAATAGAACACTCCAAGAATATTTCGTCGACCACCGGATCTTCAATTGATCTAGATACAAATAAAAGAATCCGATATATATATATATTTATCCAACCAAGAGATCTTCTCCAGAGGATAGGATTAAATCCTTAACCATAAACTTCGGCTCTGGATTTCCTTCGTCACTGGATCAGAAAGGCTGTCAAGGAGAATAGTCTTGAGTCTTAAGTCCTGAGTCTTGAGTCTTGACTACTGAGTCTGGTGATCAGCAAGTCTTTAGACTTTAAACAGACGGTCTGCAAATATCCAGACTAGACTGATAGAAACGTTTTGTCAGCTTCAAAATGTTCTAGAAAGATTTCTCCAACACCTTGGAGTTTGTTCGGGATAGAATTGTTGAAGGAAGGATTTCTTATTCCAAAATGAATGCATCCAATATCTTACTTCATGAGATTGTGATTAATTGTCTCAACCCAAATCCACATTAAAGACTAATGTCTCAAACTCTGAAGCGAAGCTAATGTATGCAATCAACATTGGATTCAATTTCTCTCTACCTCATACCACTCTTATGCACATGTATAGGATAGTGGTGAAGGACAAGGGACAACTTCCTTATTCTGCTCTTTTTACTCGATTATTCAAACATTTCAACATTCAGCCTCCCAAGATTCTGTGTGTTCGAACCATTGCCCCAATGGTAGTGGGACTGAAGATGGTTTCCAAGATGCGCCTGAAGGAGCTAAATAAAGTTTTGGAGAGCATTAAAGTGAAGTCCCCTGTCAAGGCAAGACAAGACTCTAAAACAGGAAAAATGAAAGGTAAAGAGCCCATGACTGAATCAATTAAGAAGAGGAGAGCACTCCTCTTGCAGGATGAAGAAAATGAGGATGATATCACTCTCTCCGCTTTTGACTTAAAGAATTTACAAAGTTTTGTTAGCTTTCCAAAGACAGAGGATCGAGAGAACCGAGAAAGAAAAGAGACAGAGCAGAGAGAAAAAGAAAGAGAAGCGATGAGGACAGATGAAGAGAAAGGAAGAGAACAAGAAGAAGAGGGCCATGATGATTCTCATGCAGAAAAAGAAGGACAACATCACATTGATGTTGAAGAAGAGAAAGAACAGGAAGAATAGTACTTTTTTCCACCCGAAGACAAAAAAACAGGGGGAGCTACTGATAAAAGAGATACTTCTTCACTTGCTTTTACTAGTGGTGATGTTAGTCGTTCTCCTGTCGATCTAGAGGATGTGTATGCCTCTCAATTTCCTGAAGGTGGTAATGAGGCTTCATCTCCAAGTCTGGATGTTCCTGCTGAGGTTCCATCATCCGTTAACACTCCTCAATATACACATGCTAAAGCGAGTATTCAAACCGACAATACAACAGACTTTAAGAGACTGCTCAAACTTCTTTTGGAGATCAAAGCTTAGCTTTATGGATTTGAATATGAATTTCAGAACATGCAGTCAGCTCATCAAACCACTTTAGTTTCTTTGCACGATCAGATACAAGCCCTTAAGCTTCAAGTTGAAGCTACTGCAAAGGGTGAAGATATTCAGCAACTAAAGGAGGACTTGAGGAAATTGGAGGATACTGTCAAGTCTATGGGGGATTTCCAGATCATTCACATCCCCAAACAGCCATGATTTTATCTAAACTTCTTTTTTATTTTTCTCCCTTTTTTTGCTGTTGACAAAAAGGGGGAGAAACTTTGTGTGTAGATTTGATCTTTTGATGACTTTGTGCTTGATTTGACTTTGGTTTGATTTTGTTTATTTTGGATTGACTGGTGATTTTGTTTGGTTTGAATTTTGACTTAATTTTGACTTGCAGCAACTTTGTCCGCGAATTATTTATTATGGATGGATAGTTATTTATTATACAGGACTAATGTGTTTTCTGTGGTTGCAAAATCAATACTACACAGTTTCTAATTAATTTATCTTTATAAGACATCACGAATTATTTAAGTGTTGCAAGTTAAAATTTTGCAAATCTGCAGGAAAGTTTTGTCACCATAAAAAATGGGGAGATTGTTAGAGAAGACTCCTTATTGTTTTGAAGCTGACAAAACCTTTCAAATGGTATAATCTAAAGGGTTGTAGACTCAAGTGTTATAGTCTGAAGAACTCAAGACTCTTCTTCAAAGTTTGAAGATTGTTAGACTTTAAGCTCAAAGTCTGATCTTACTAACAGATTCTAGACCGACGAGAGAAGACTTATTTGGATGTGAGTTTATCTTCAAGAATTTGGTTTGTACAATTGGTGGAAGATCTTACGGCTGAAGATAGCACCTTGTGATCAATTATTCTTATTGGAATCAATTATAATAATCAGATCTTTTGAAAGGCAAAGTATACTTGGAATGTTCTACTTATGGAAACCAAGATCCTGATTGTATGGGCGAGCAGGATTGATGGGCTATCATCACATTCCTTAAATGACTCGAGATCTCCTTGATTGATTCTATCCAACGGGTAGATTGGAGGAACTCCTTTAGAAAGTGTCAACGGTTGTAGAGGAATGGAGGAGTATATAAGGGAGACTCTCAAGTTGTTCGAGTGTGTGCGTGAAAGAAAAATTCCAAAGTCTGAAGCTCTTAGTTCTTTGCTATTTCAATCATTGAGCTTAACTTGTACTCAAAAGAGAGAACAAACATTTGTGAGACTTTGAAAAGAGTGTAGTAGAGCTTCTACACTGTGAAGTCAAGGACGTGAGACTGTAAAATCTCTTTTGATTCATAGTGAAATCCAGTTAGTGGGCTGTCAATGCAAAAGAGTGGATGTAGGCTTGTTTTAAGCCGAACCACTATAAATCTTGTGTTTATATTCTCTTTCCTTGAACTCCTTACTTTAATTCGTAGCTTTATATAATTGCTCATAGTCATTTACATCTTCAGTCTATTATCTTCTAAAGACGATTTGATTTAATTAGTCTTGCGAAAATTTCTTTTAACACCTATTCACCCCCTCTAGGTGTTCTTACTAGCCCTTACAACAAGGAGGTCGCCTTGCTGAATGTGCTGCATATACCAAAGATTCAGAAAAGCTTAATTTCTAGCCCCATACTTGTTAAGAAGGGTTTCAAAGTTGTATTTGAATCTGACAAGTTTGTACTTTCGAAAGAAGGGATGTATGTGGGGAAAAAGGTATTTGAGTAATGACCTGTTTAAAGCCAATGTGGCTGTCATTGATGTAAACTCGAATTATGTGTACCCAAAGACTATTAATAAAGAAAAGTCTTTAGTTTACACTGTTTTGTCTCCTTATCTATGGCATGATAGATTAGGACATGTAAACTATGATACAATAAAGAGAATAGCAAATTTGGGGTTAATTCCAAGATTTGAGTTGGATGCCCGTTACAAGTGCGAGACTTGTGTTGATGCCAAGTTTGCCAAGAAACTTTTCAAATTCGTTGAAAGACCAAGTGAACCTCTACAATTAATCCATAGTGATATATGTGATTTAAAGTTTGTAGAAAATAGAGGTGGAAAGAAGTACTTCATCACATTTGTGGATTACTGTACTATGTTTATTTACTAACTAGCAAAGATGAGACTATGAGCATGTTTGTCAAGTATAAAAAATGAAGTTGAAAACCAACTTGATAAACGAATCAAAGTGCTTAGGTCTAATAGAGGAGGAGAATACAATCCAATCAATTTCAAAGAGTTTTGTGCTAGTTTTGGAATAATTCTCCAAATGACTGCACCTTATACTTCACAACAAAATGGAGTTGCTGAACGATTGAACAGGACACTAAAGGAGATGGCTAAACGCCATGTTTTTGAGTTCAGGTTTACCTCAAAACTTGTGGGGGGGAGGCAGTTTTAATTGCTAATTATATTCTTAATAAAATACCCCACAAAAAGATAGATAAAACTCCATATGAGTTATGAAATGAAAAGTTGCCGTCCTACAATTTTCTAAAAGTGTTGGGGTGCATAATGTGATTTATAATGGTAAGTCTAGACACATTCGTCGTAGACACAATACCGTAAGACAATTGCTCTCAAATGGAATCATTTCTTTAGACTTTGTAAAGTCAAAGGAAAATATTGCGGATCCGCTGACAAAAAGCTTTTCAAAAGAGCAGATAAACTACGCATCAAAGTGAATAGGTTTAAAAGCCTTAACCCAATAAAGAGATTCTAGGGTGGAAACCTAACCTATGCAATTGGAGATCCCATGGTCTAGGTTCAATAAGACAACGCAAATCTTGGAAACTCTAATGTAAGCATTGTCTCTCATTCTTATGATGCAACAATGCTTTCCTACAGCATTATTAAGGGTACGCTATGCGTTTAATGATTCATATAACTTGAAATGTAACATCCATGTGAGATATGGTAGGATATCTTTAATAAAATGCAAATATATGCGTGGAGCTGTCCGACTCTATGAAAATCTTTAAAAGTTAGATTTTCTAAATTACGCATGAATCTTGAGAGGTTCAGGGCCCAAAGAACGAACACAACCGAGAACCAATCTTGAATTGGAAATACTCCGTCTGAGGTTTATTGTCTAGGCTTACACCAACAACTGGCGATTCAAGGCTTAGTCCATCGACTAGTTAAGTAAGTCCGATAGGCTTTCACTAAAGAAGATTCAAAGCGAAAGCTACCTATCTTGATGTGGTGTATTTCAACAGGCATGCTCAAATTTCTTCGAGTCAAAAATGTTTTGTTGATCCATTAATGTGGGGGATTGTTGTAATTATGGTTAATGGATCATCCATTAATGTGGGGGATTGTTGTAATTATGGTTAATGGATCAACGACAGCAAATAAATTAAGATACGTCTTTTCTATTCACGTATCTCTTGAATTCATGAATTTTATAAACTTTTATGTTCACGTATCTATTGAATTTATGAATTTCCTAGATTCACGTATCTTTTAGTTCATGTATTTATTGTGTTTACGAATCTCTTGAATTCACGTGTCTTTGGATTCATGAATCTCTTGGATTCAAGTATCTCTTGATTCATGAATTTTGTGGATACATGCGTCTATTTAATTCATGTATCTCTTCAGTACATGAACTAAAAAGCTCTATAAATAGATAGGAGCATAGAGCTTCATAATGGTTTTTTGGTTTTGGTTTTTCTGACTCAATTCCAAAAAGGCTTTGATATTCTTTTCTACTCCTCTAATTTTTCTGGGTGTGCTAGTTCAATTGAACGGTTCGACTAAATCCTGTTTGCATAGTGCTAATCCAAACAGGTTTGAGGTGTTGTATCTTGGGAGGCATAGTTCATGAATCTGTAGAGCACCATTGGCAAGAACTAATTGCTTTAAGGAGATTCGGATATCCGTATCTCACCTCCAATTTTATGTTATATCTTATTTTCTTCTTCTCCAAGATTTGTAAAATGAAGGATATTATAAAGTTGTTATCATTTTCTTTATATTGATGTTCTGATTACAACAAACAGTTTGTTTCTCTGGATTATATTTTCCAACACCTCTCCCCCTCCTCTTCACATGAATTTTTTGCCTGTGGATAAGACTTCTGAAAGTGGGATCATGGTCGTGGACATTAGAGAGGACGCAAGCAAAGAATGACCTTCTTCTGATTTTCTCCGTAAGATGAGGTGAGTGACCATCAAAGAGCAGTACAGCTCAAACCTCCCACGCGGTCCTCTCTTTTGTTTTCTTCTTTCACTCGCATGCTTTTTGGCCCCCATGTTTGCCTGTCTTTTTGTCCTTTTGTTATTTGAGGTTGGAGTAAAGCATGTGCATGAATACATAGGTACACAAATGTACACATGCGCGCCCCTTTTCTAAAATTTTTTAATTAATTAATTATAATTTAATTATTCTTCAGTATAATTGATTTTTTTAATAATTATTTTCCTTTTTAAAGTGTCAACAATTCTCTCTTATTACATACTTGTCAAATTGGGCATTTTCTGTGTTCTTCCTCCGTCGGCAGAGTTGGCTTGGATTTGATTTGTATTATATAGGTGACCGCCTTTATTTGTATATTTCGCCGTATAGATGATTATTCCGACTTTCACTATCTGATGTTTGCTTGTCTGACTTTTCTGATTGGTGTTTGCATCGAGACTAAAGCCAACCCAAGCCAAACCGTGTCTCTCAAATTCGTTCATCTTCCCTCGCCTACCATCTTCACAACAATCTTGGTTGTTTTTCATGACCAATGAGAGAGAGAGAGAGAGGAGGCAACACCAAGAGATCACGACAGATATGACAAGACGTTAGGAGTAAAGTACTTGAGCTTTAGAGGCCTAGACACAAATTTTACCATGACATGGTGCATGGCGGACCATGTCTCCAAGGACGATGAAGAGCTCCCACTTGGCAAAACAATCGCTTCAGTGATAATAAGTCGATCACCAAATAATTTACTACGCGTTACTATCTAACCTTCCATGGTCAATGGAGGAACTTTCTCGCATTGTACCTTGACTGGCCCAAATTCAATGTTGTGATATCTGCACAAAGTGTCGTCCTATATAAATACTTATAATTTTTAGCATTAGTCATTTTGTATGGTATGGAAATTTATATAGACTTCCATATTTTCGTTAAAACAAGTATCCATTTGAGTGAATGTCACCTTGTTGTGCAAGGCAACAATCACATATTATATTATATTTTAGCAAAAAAAAAAAATCACCAATAAAATTTACTACACACCACTATCGAACCTTCTGTGGCCACCAAAAATTTTACACTATAGACAAATCTAGGTACGATAATAAGGCAATGACCAAACAATTTACTACACACTACTATCATACCTTCTATGGTCAGTTCAAGAACCTTCTCGCATTATACCTTAACTGGCCCAAATTCAATGTTGTGATATCTGCACAAAGTGTCGTACTATATAAATACTTATAATTTTTAGTATTAGTCATTTTGTATGGTATGGAAATTTATATAGACTTCCATATTTTTGTTAAAACAAGTATCTATTTGAGTGAATGTCACCTTGTCGTGCAAGGCAACAATCACATATTATATTATATTTTAGCAAAAAAAATCACCAATAAAATTTACTACACACCACTATCGAACCTTCTGTGGCCACCAAACATATTACACTATAGACCAATCTAGGTACGATAATAAGGCAATCACCAAACAATTTACTACACACTACTATTACACCTTCTTTGGTCAGTTCAAGAACCTTCTCGCATTATACCTTAACTGGTCCAAATTCAATGTTGTGATATCTGCACAAAGTGTCGTACTATATAAATACTTATAATTTTTAGTATTAGTCATTTTGTATGGTATGGAAATTTATATAGACTTCCATATTTTCGTTAAAACAAGTATCTATTTGAGAGAATGTCACCTTGTTGTGCAAGGCAACAATCACATATTATATTATATTTTAGCAAAAAAAAAAATCACCAATAAAATTTACTACACACCACTATCGAACCTTCTGTGGCCACCAAACATATTACACTATAGACAAATCTAGGTACGATAATAAGGCAATCACCAAACAATTTACTACACACTACTATCGTACCTTCTATGGTCAGTTCAAGAACCTTCTCGCATTATACATTAACTGGCCCAAATTCAATGTTGTGATATTTGCACAAAGTGTCATACTATATAAACACTTATAAATTTCAATATTAGTCATTTGTATGATATGGCAATTTATATAGAGTTCCATATTTTATTTTTATTTATAAATTTACAAGTATATATTTGAGTGGATGTCACCTTTTTGTGCGAGGCAACAATCATAAATTATATTATATTTTATCACAACAAAAAAAAAAAAATCACATATTATAGACTACTCTAGTTATGATAATAAGTCAATCACCAAACAATTTACTACCTCTATTATCTAACCTTCTATGTTCAATTGAGTTACTTTCTAGCATTGTACCTTGACTTGCCTAAATTCAATGTTGTAATATTTGTACAAAGTGTCATACTATATAAATACTTATAATTTTCAGTATTAGTCATTTATATGGTATGACAATTTATATAAAATTCCATATTTTCCAAAAATTTACAAGTATAAGGATGTCACCCTGTTGTGCAAGGTAGCAATCACATATTATATTATATTTTAGCAAAGAAGAAAAAAAAGAAAGAAAAAGGAAACAATCACCAAACAATTTACTACACGCTGCTATCTAACCTTCTATGGTCATTAAACATATTATATTATAGATTATCGGGACTTTGCATTATTTGATTGATCATGATTCTGTATATTCCATTTGCTATAGAGGTTCCAGGGAATTCATTAAGCGAATATTTATAATAAAAAGAGTTTGTTCTTGCATATCCCTACTGGTTTTCCAAATTAATCCCGTGGATAGCCTTCTATGGTCATTAAACATATTATATTATAGACAACTCTAGGTACAATAATAAGTCAATCACCAAAAAATTTATTACATTATGCTATCTAAACTTCTATGGTCATTCGAGGAACTTTCCCGCATTGTACCTTGATTGGCCCAAATTCAATGCTATGATATATGTACAAAGTATTGTACTATATAAATACTTATAATTTTCGGTATTAGTCATTTGTATGGTATGTCAATTTATATAGAGTTCCATATTTTCCATAAATTTACAGGCATCTATTTGAGTGGATGTCACCCTGTTGTGCGAAGAAACAATCGCATATTCTATTATATTTAAACAAAAAAAAAAATTACAATCGCATATCGTAGACAACTTTAGGTACGATAATATGTCAATCACCAAACAATTTACTACACATAGCTATCTAACCTTCTATGGTCCATTGAGGAATTTTCCCGCTTGTACCTTGACTGGGCAAAATTCAATGCTGTGATATTTGCGCAAAGTGTCGTACTTTATAAACATTTATAGTTTTTAGTATCAGTCATTTTCATGGTATGGCAATTTATATAATGTTCCATATTTTCCATAAATTTACAAGTATCAAGATGTCACCCTATTGTGCAAGGCAACAATCACATATTATCTTATATTTTAGCAAAAGAAAAAAAAAAATCACCTAACATAGACAACTCTAGGCATGATAATAAATCAGTCACCAAACAATTTATTACACGCTGCTATCTAACCTTCTATGGTCAGTCGAGGAACTTTCTTGCGTTGTACCTCGACTGCACAAATTCGATGCTGTGATATTTGCACAAAGTGTCGTACTATATAAGCACTTATAATTTTCAGTATTGGTCATTTGTATGGTATGGCAATTTATACATAAATCCATATTTTTGATAAATTTACAAACATCTATTTGAGTAGATGTCACCCCGTTGTGCAAGGCAATGATCACATATTATATTATATTTTAGCAAAAGAAAATCACACATTATAGACTACTTTAGATACGATAATAAGTCAATCACCAAACAATTTACTACACACTTTTATCTTACCCTCTATGGTCAGTCGATGAACTTTCTCGCATTGTACCTTGACTGGCCCAAATTCAATGTTGTGATATCTACTCAAAAGTGTCGTACTATATAAACAATTATAATTTTCAGCATTAGTCATTTGTATGGTATGGGCAATTTATATAGACTTCCATATTTTTCATAATTTTACAAGTATCTATTTGAGTGGAAGTCACCCTGTTGTGCAAGGCAAGAATCACTTATTATATTATATTTTCAGCAAAAAAAAAAAATACCAAGCAATTTATGACCTGCGGCTATCTAACCTTCTTTGATCATCAAACATATTATATTATAGACAACTTTAGGTATGATAATAAGTCAATCACCAAACAATCTACCACACATTGCTATCTAACCTTCTATGGTCATTCGAGGAACTTTCTTGCATTATACCTTGACAGGCCCAAATTCAATGCTATGCACAAAGCGTCGTACTATATAAAACTTAAAATTTTCAGTATTAGTCATTTGTATGGCATGGCAATTTACTACACGATACTATCTAACCTTCTAGGGTCAATCAAGGAACTTTCTTGCGTTGTACAATGATTGGCCAAAATTCAATGCTGTGATATCTGCACAAAGTGTCGTACCATATAAACATTTAATTTTCAGCATTAGATATTTGTATGGTTAGGGCAATTTCTATAGAGTTCCATATTTTCCATAATTTTACAAGTATATATTTGTGTGGATGTCACCATGTTGTGCAAGGCAACAATCACATATTATATTATATTTTAGCAAAAAAAAAAAAACAAATCATCAAACGATCCACTACATGCGGCTATCTAATCTTCTCTGATCACCAAGCATGTTATACTATAGACAACTCTAGGTACAATAATAAGCCAACCACCAAACAATCTACTGCACGCTGCTATCTAATCTTCTATGGTCACCAAACATATTATATTATAGATAGCTGTAGGTACAATAATAAGTCAACTACCAAACAATCTACTGCACGCTGCTATCTAACCTTCTATGGTCAGTTGAGGAACTTTATTGCAATGTACCTTAACTAGCCCAAATTCAATGCTATGATATCTACACAAAGTGTCGTATTATATATATACTTATAATTTTAGGTATTAGTCATTTGAATGGTATGGCAATCGTATTCCATGTTTTTCATAAATTTACAAGTATCTTTTTGATGTTACCCTGTTGTGCAAGGCAACAATCACATATTATATTACATTTTAGCCACACAAAAAAAAAAAAAATCACTAAACAATTTACTGACATGCTGCTATCTAACCTTATGTTGTCACCGAACATATTATATTGTAGACAACTCTGGGTACAATAATAAGTCAATCACCAAACAATTTACTACATGCTGCTATCTACCATTCTATGGCTAGTCGAGTGACTTTCTCGCATTGTACCTTAACTGGCCCAAATTCAATGCTGGTATATATGCACAAAGTGTCGTACTATATAAACATTTGCAATTTTCAGTATTAGTCATTTGTATGGTATGGCAATTCATATAGAGTTCCATAATTTCCATAAATTTATTGGTATCTATTTGAGTGAATGTGTCACGCCCCGATCCTCAAGTACGTGCCCCCATCCCTCATATGGTCAATTAAATAGCGACGTCTCAGGACGCATCGCTGACCCTTTTATTTTAATACGCATGCGGAAGCATATAAAATAAAATCCCCAGACAATAAAATAATGTGATAGAAAAGTAAGGCCATATTTTTCACAATTGAAAAACCACAACCACACTTTTATACAAAGCAAACCTCATAGTATATATTATAATACTATTAACAAGTTAGATCTATCACACATCAGATCACAACTTAGAGTTTGCAAAACAGGGGGGTTTTAATCCTCATCCGGGTCATACTCCAGATCATCCTCAGGATCTTCCTTGGACTTATCCTCCGGTTCCTCATTAGGGTCCTCCTCTTCGGGTTCTCCCTCCTCAGGTTCCTCCTTTGGATTCTTTTCTAGGTAAACCTCTTCTTGCTCGATCTCTCCTCCTTCCATGCTCCAGCTGGAGTCCACTGCTGATTGCTTGGGAGAGTTGGGGTCACTCTCGAGCTTAGGGTCTTTAGCATTGGTCATCGCTCCATCCTTGGGATCTGTTGTCCCTTCCCCGAACGCTTCCTCTAAAACAAACAGAGGTACATCACCTTCTGGCATGGGACTCTCCCTTTACCCATCGTGATATTAATGATACCACGATCGATACTCGTGGGGCCTCAAGTCATCTCTACCCATGTCAATCCAAATGGTCGACTTAACTAGAACATACTCTAGTCCTTTCGGGTGGGGGTGTATCGGAAAGTGAGTTTCTATCTCAGTGACTTCTTCGGGTATACCAAAATGCATGGGAGGATGAGGAGGTGGAGGTGCTACCATCTAGGGACCTAAAATGTTGTCCCACAACCGGGATAAGACTACGTTTAAGCAAGTTCTACCCCTAAGACTCGATTAGGAAGCCAATACATCTTAGGGTTGCCTAAGCACAACATGAGTCAGAGGACTTACCTTGGCCTCAATTCCTTCCTGCAAGTGAGTTTAATTCATAAATACTAACAAACATAGCACCCAATCAAACCAAATCGAATCATCGATCAATTGACCTAATCGATTACTTATCAATCGGACCATTTCCCGGTCATTTTAATCCATACTATTCATTTTCCAAGACGGTATATATATCTAGTCACCGAGTCACGTGCATTCTCTAAGGCAACATACTTAGTCATTGAGCCACGTGCATTCTTTAAGGCGACATACTTAGTCATCGAGCTACGTGCATTCTCTAAGGCAACCAAGCCCTATGCATTCTCTAAGGCGACGTATTTAATCACCAAGCCACGTGCATTCTCTAAAGCGATATACCAAATCACCGAGCCACATACATTCTTTAAGGTGACGTACTAATCACCGAGCCACATGCCTTTCAAAGGTGATGTATATAATCCATAAGTCACGTGCATTCTCCAGGACGACACTCTTGGTCTCCGAGCCACGTAATACAACTTTCTTTCTCACCACTTTATATATAGCTCACCAAATAATATTAGCGCCGTAGATCAAAGTCTGGTAAATTTCCGATCAATTACCAAAATTGATTAATTTAGGAATAAAATCCTCAAAACACAATTAAATCAATTCAGCACAATTTAACACTCAAATAAATAAACAAACTACTCCACAATAATCAGCATAAAATTTCGATCATTATCCCAACTTAATTTATGGAAAATAAATAAATAATTAATTAATTAATTAATTCCGAAAATTGTTAAATAAATGTAATAAATCCAATTTAGGCCCGTGATGCCTAATTGGAAGCTGAGACGGACCTGGAAAAATTCCAAGGTTCGTTCAATAAATAATAGAGCGTGTCTACTTGCTAACTACATTAACCATTTGCCTAATGTGCATCGGTAAGTCTCTAATTTAATTACTCTAATCTAATCTATCAATCTAATTGTACTTAATTAAATATAATCAATCCCTAAGCATCATTAGCCTACTAAGTGAGGATTAGTGAGCAAAACTCACTTGTTTATCGAACTACTTGGTTCGATTCAACGGGAACGCAACAAGGGCCAACTTTCTCCAAAGCGGGCCTAGGTTTTGAGGCCCGGAACCACCTCAAGACGGGCCCAACACCATGCTGGAAACCCACAAATAAACCTTCTATTTTGAGTTGTAAAACAGGGGGAAACAAGGTTGGTTAGGGCGGCAAGGCTTAGGGGAGACAACAGGGATAGTCTCGGGTCCAAACAAGGGCAAACCAGAGGTGGAGGAAGCTCCAGCGGGCTTCCACAGCCCCTCACGGCTACTGGACAGCAAGCCGGATGGCGGAATAGGGCTACATGGAAGTTTGGGTCACACGGTGAGGCGGCTAGCACACGTGCAGGGCGGCGTGCGCGGGGACGGCGTTCTGGCAACAGTGGCGATGTGTGGCTGGCTCCGGTGGTTGCTGCTCCTTCTCCGCTTGTTGCTAGTTGAAAAATAGGATGGAGGGAGAGAGACTCTTGGCCAGTCAAGCTTGGAGAGGAAGGGAGAGAGAGATGGGGGGCCCTTGGCCTTGATTTTCCACAAATTTGTCCCCCATTGACCATTCTTGGCCAAGTGTTATTCCTTGGCTGCCCATGAGCCACCAATGCCCTCTCCACAACTTATGAAATGGTCCAAAGATCCTAGGGAATGGGGGCACACGAATTTGATACAAATTTCTCTCAATTGGGCACACGTTCGTGCTTGTTTCATCATGAATCGGCCTCAATAAATTCAATTGGCCATCCATTGATCAAACCAATATTTTTCATCATCCATATATCCATCATGCTTCCCAAATTTGCGATCAAAATGATCCCTATCCTTTTTTTGAATAAAAATGGCCCTGCGATGACTTTTTCCCAAAAAATCTCGGGTTTCAGAAAAATCTTCTAAGACTGAGTCGACATTCCTAGAATTTATTGTGACATGACAGACTCATCAATTTCTGAAATCGGACCTGAATTCGTGGTTAATTTCACTTAGGCGCGTTTTTAGCGTGACCTAAGCTACCGGGTAGTTTTCGAAGATTTTTAGTGCAAATGACTTGTGGTCGATTTTCTTCGAGCCACAATGAATTGACACATTGGCGACTCTCGATTATCATGAAAATATCAAAGATTCTAATACAGACACAAGGTACCAAAATGACAGGAGAATCAGTCTAGGGCCAGTCGACGAGAACTTTCCAATTTAGTGTTGTCACCAACGATTAGCCACACATCTCAGTTGAACAGACCTATCTCTGATTTCAAATCGATTTTATATTGTGCCGTAATTGCCTCTAAAGATGAGCACGGTTGAGAAGTCGATTCCTAGTCGAATTTTCAAGTCTATTGCCCTAAAATTCCTTAATGACTTCCCCGAATAGTCTAGTTATCTGGAGAGTGATCAGCTTTGAGAACAGCCCTATAGACGCGTTGATGAAATGCTCGATTTATCCAACATAAAACAAAAGTGAAAATCTGAGATGTCACAAAATGTCATGTGGCACCCCATGACGGCCCCCGATCCATTAGGGTCACCACATGTAACTTTCACTTGCTTTACCCTGATAGTATAATACTCTGATACCAAGGAATTTCATTATAATTCATAAATCCTGGGGGTTTATATCTTTTAAGTCAGTCCCTGCGCAGTTTATATAATGGAAGCACATCCATCAACTTCCCTTCCTATATTTAAAACGATGCTCACCAACTAAACACATTTATAGGTAATAAGCCGAACACTTTTATTTACATAAAACTAGATGGACATCTTTAGTTGGTACACCAAAATGCCGTAGTCTTCTATACTTGGCTATACTTCAAAAGATGACCGACATCTTTTCCAACAGTCGTATACTTAAAGTGTAACAAGCTGTGACGTCCCAGAGCGTCACATACTAAGCGCAAGCAGAATTATAATTATTATTATCTTCTTGTCTAGCTTGTAATCTCCTTTAGATAACCCATAGTGTTTACCATTGAAGGTTAGCATGTATAGCATGGATTATTTAAATTCTCAAGTTTATATTATAAGGTTATCCTACAACGCACATAGACAAGATCATAAAAGGCTTCCTTTCATTTTATCATCATCGGGGCATACAAAATTATCGACCTAGACTCATTCCATGTTCTTCGCCTATATATTTACATCATATACAAAACAAAAGTAAGGCATAACAAAAGCTAGTGATATGGGTGAGGTTATCTACTCCACGAGTTCCCACACTAGCCTGCATTTAACAAAAAACAAAAGTCAGTCAGCCTCTACACGATCCAAGGCATCTAGGCACCGTCCATCCCCGCTCCAGGTCCTCCTGCTCCAAAGCGTAAAGGTCCAAACATCTCTCCTTCATGGTTGATAAACCATGCAACGAACATCATCTGTAATAACTCAGCTCTACCGTCATCCAGCCATAAAGTCGCCTCATATTTGGAGAAAACCATGTCAATGGGGATCATACTCGTCATGAAGAGAAACATCAAGACGCACTACCGCCCCGTATCCAGCTACTGGCAGTACATCCATGCTATCAATCTGAAAATGTAAGGTATGAGCAAACAACCTTGCCCAGTAAAGAATGATAAAACTCTAACTTAAACAATCCATAGCCATCAAAGTTATAAGTGAATCATCAAACAATTTAGGATACTAAGAGAGTATAACACAAGCATAAACAATACTAATGCATCATGTAAGAAATTGCCTTATATGTATCCATTTCTATACTTACCCTTCACAAACTCAATCTCACATCAAAATATAATGCAACAATAATAGATGAACTCACTCGCCAAATAATTATATTTAGTGTGCATGAAATCCACCCTCGAATCAGTCACAACCGGGACTCTACCAGTCTGATCGAGTCACTTCCGAAAAGTACGTTATCCGAACTTCCACAATACCTCTAATTGTGGGCATCTCACTCCGAGGCATCCCGGCATCACACAACCGAGGTCCTCCTTGATCACACACAAGGGCATCTCACTCCGAGGCATCTCAGTATCACACAACCGAGGCATCCTTGATCACACACAAGGGCATCTCACTCCGAGGCATCCTTGATCACACACAAGGGCATCCCATACTTCCGGGGGCATCACCGGTATCTCGGTACCGATGGGTTCATTCATCTTAAGCACACATTCACACCACCACACCTTTGATTAATGCATTTATCGTATGCAAAAGAAAAAGGCTCTAAAGTATCTATCTAACTCTCATGAACCTAGCACACGTGCGTGTCCGGATTATAAGATAAAACCCATTACGTCATGTCCCATCCCATGGCGAACAGATATTTATCCCATAATCAAGCACTATGCACTGCACTCATTGCACACACATGATTCTATATGCACTTATATCTCAAATGATACATGAGACTTATTCATACACAAATAGCATCTAGTATAAGGTTTATTAGACTCTATGTTCATCATACAAGTCTAAGATACAAGACACTACACCTAATATGTGTTCTTGGGTACAAACAGTATACTAGCTAAATGTACAGTTTTGGTTCCGGATACAAAAGGTATAGCAGTTCTTGTTGAAATATTACCAAATTTTAGTATGTTATATTTAAGACATATAATAACAATTCCCGTGAAGAAACTTAAGTCTTATTCTCAGTGTATTAAGAGTAACAGTCGCCATAATCTTTACTAGTACCCTGTACTGACGTCCAGATTTCGTATTTACAAAGAAAATTGTTTCACTAACCAAATATTATCTATTTAATCTCAAATTTTGACACGTCATTCCTTAATATGTTTTCTACAATTTCATTAAGGATTGGAAGTCCAAATCTAACTAGGTAAATTCAGAAAATTCGTATAATCAGTAAAGATCAAACCGTTTCTCACAAGAACAGTTTACTGGTTTTACTAAGTTCACTTCTGTCTCTATGTTTTTATAGTCATATGGTTATAGCTACGTGTATAACTTGATCTTATAGATGTTCTATCATGTAGAATAGTTTCTTTCTTATTTCTATTAACATACATAAAGAAAACTAAACACAAACAGAAGACTCCATAACTGTTTTCACTTAGAACAAAATAGATACACAAATTTTCTCACTTCTAACTCAACGAAACAACTTGTCTATCCACAAATCTCTTCTAAAATACTCCAATGCTTACTCACAGCAACTCAAAGCAACTTCAGCATATCTTTCTCTAACAAATGATCAATTCCACAGCTCGGCTTGAAGTATAAACGCATCCGTGAGTTCACTCATCACAGAATACACCATATCCATCCACTCGGCATCCTTTTCATCACTTCGCTCAACAAAACAACATACTCACACAAGGATTTTGAAACATGCAGTCCTCAAAAACAACATGCAATGGCTTCTAACTCTAATCTAACACTTACTCAGCTTAGATCAATCACAAAACAGCAACTACAAACTATATCCATCACTGTTTGGTTAGATCCTCAAGCTCCCTTTATGAAACAATGGATAACTTTCAATTTAGAGTTAGATCTTTCCTTACCTTGCTTCAGCTACTAAACAACACAGAGATGCTTCAAGATCAACACTCAAAATCAGCATGCAAGAAGAAGAAGGTTGCTGGTTTGCTTCTGGTTTTTCACTGCTCAGCCGAGAGAAAAGATGAAGAAGAAGATGGGTTGTTCAGTTTTATATGGAGAGAGAGAGAGAGTGTACGAAGCTTAAGGGGAAATAGGCCTACAAACTAATCCCTAGGCTAGTGTAATGATGAGATCTTGTAATGATTATGTTCCTTGAAGTTTACATGTCTCGGTTCATGGGAATCAAAACCGTGGGTGAAGAAAAACAAAGAGAGAAGAGAGGTGTCGTGGCTTTCATGCGTGAAGATTTTCGCCATTTGTCGATCGTCGCTAATTAACAGTTAATCGATATCATTCATTAGTTCATTAGCTTCTAATATTTTCATCTAATTGCCTTTTGTTTCTACTTAATCCCAATTAAACAAAGTCATAACATATATATAACATATCAAAGAGTCAATGTTAGTCTATTAAGAATTCATCACAAAAAGAATACTAAAGTTATAAGTAATTTTCTAATCAAATCACCTTAACTATAATCTAATAATCTTAGCTGAAAATAAAATCACTCGGGCCTAATTATCCATTCCTGGCCCAACAGGCTCAATCTACAACGATCCGGCCCACTAAACTTATAAATCTAATAATTCCGAACCTTGGCCCACTTCAAGCCAAGTCCAAGCCCATAATCTATCATTAGATTTCTTAAGTCTAATTCGTGTGGCCCACTCACTTCTCAAGCCCACACATTCCTCACGATCCATCGGGTTCACTTTCTAGCCCAATCTAATTAATCTAAGTTCCTAATGATTTAATTACACTAATGAAGGTCGATGAAATTTGGGATGTCACATAAAGTCCGTCAATTAGTGTCGACGTCCAAAAATTCCTTCCTCTGCTGTCCTCCTCCTCGCGGTCATACCTAACCACTCAGTCCATTTGTTGGTGATGGTGGCAGCAGAGGTATCTTGTCTAATATGAAATGTTAATCCCCAAAAGGGGTAAGTACAACCACTCAGTAATAAAAGATTCACTAAACTATATTGTGCGTAACCATCATAATCAAATTTCATGCAAGATAGACAGAACATATATCCAAACGAATGAGTATGCATCGAATCCATAAAACTTTTTAATGCAATGACCCGTGCAGTTTCAAAAACCAAGATGCACCATTTTCAGTCACACGAGTCCCGATTATAAAACCAAACAACCCCTAACTAAACTAATCTAACCACCTAATTAGCTTAATTAACTAACTAAATGACTAATTACACTAATCTAACTACCTAAACCAATCTTAGGCTAAGCTAATCCTCCTCTAAGCATAATTGACCCCCTAAGCAAGGTTTAGCAAGTAAACTCATCGGTTTGACAAGCCGATGAGTTCACGGCGACGGTGACGCGGAGGCAAGCAAGACTCAAACCTACAGCGACACCCAAGGAGGTCGGGAAAGGCCCGGAAAAGGCCTTGGAAGGCCCACAGCCCAATAATGGCTTCTATTTCGTGGCTGAACCGAAGGAGCTAGCTGGGGGCTTGGTTTCTGCTAGTCTTGGTTGGTTCTTTAGTTCTAAAATAGCAACAATGGAGCACCAAGGGGCAAGGAAGAAGAAGGTGGGCTGCTGTAGCTCGAGGGGGGACAAATGGCCATCAAAGTCTTCAGCAAATATCTTATTTCATCATCACTTGGTCCCCCAAAGTCCACAGCTATGCTCAACTGCCTTATCCCCTCCAAATCCTCCTCAACAAGCCAAGATTGAAGCTAAAATGTTGCACCCCATGGCATACAAATTTTACTAATTCCCCACTTCAAGTCCATTCCATTTCACTCCAATTAACCTCCAATTGATGGCTAAAATGCCAAGGAGGAAGTCTACACTCAATTCTACAATTTCCTTCACCAAATGATCCATCTTGAATGCCAAAAATTCACACAAAAACGGTCCTCCGAATTTCCCGGTTTAAAATCGTCCAATTTTGATTTTTCGCCAAAAATCCGGTCTCACCGAAAATTCTTCGAAGGATGAGTCGACGTTCCTAAAATAAAGTGCGACATGCCAACAAATTTTATTCCCTAAACTGGATTCAATTTTGTAGTTAATTTCAACCGAACGCAATTTTAACGTAACCTAACCTACCGGGCAACTTTTAGGAATTTCTAACGCATTTGACCTGTGGTCAATTATTTTCGGTCCACATTATGCCTCTTTGACTTATTGGCAACTCTCGGTTATCGTGAAAATCTCAAGGTTTCAATTACAGCCACAGGGTACAAAATCAACAAAAAAATCGGTCTAGTACCGTTCGACGCAAATTTTGCAATTAGGTGGAATCACCCACACTTTAATTACATGTCTCTGTCGAATCGATCTATCTCCGGTCTCTAATCGATTTTAATAGTGCCGTATTGACCCTTGCAGATTAACACGATCGAGTTGTCGATTTCTAGTTGAATTCTCAAGTTTGTCGCGTTTAGACTCCTTAACAACTTCACCTAATAGACTAGTTATCTCGTGAGTGGTCAACTCAAAGAAAATGTCATAAGCGCGTCGATGAAAAACCCATTTCATTTAATCGAAAGCAGAATAAAAAATCAAGATGTCACAATCTCCAAACTCTGAATCTATCGATCTATATAGACCTTTCTCCTTTTTCTAGATGTGACCGTGCCCATTCAACAAGGTTACGTTCATTGGTTACACCGATTTGTGTCTTTGATTCTTGTTTCGGTCAAAATTTCCGAAAGAAACACACCAGAACCTTGGACATCACTCTTCGATGAATACATAATATAAATATTAGGGGGTTTATTTAGATATAAATTGAATCCATGAAGTACCTGCCAAATATCTCAACCATCTCCAGAAATCAAAACAAATTCCCAACCTAAATGGCTCAACTGCTGTGTATAGACAAATATCAGAATCAGTCATGGCATTTCTGAAGTAAAACATTGCATCTCTATCATCGTAATGCACTTCATTCATGGACATGTCATGTCAAGGTATTTGCTTTGGCAAAGTAGTAATTTATAGCATGAATAACATGAACTAACTAATTATTCTATCAATTTCGAATAATGCCTATCATTAGAAATTGTCGAGTCATAATCATCTCAATTTACGATAGCATAGGGAACACATTAACTCTGAATTATTAGATGTATAAGATATGTCAACCGCCACTTTCATGATTTCAAAACTAATCTTTGCTATTCACGAATGATATATAGGAAAGAGGTAATGGGAAGACACACAAATCATGATGTGCTACATATAGCCCTAAAGCGTGTAAAACAAAGTAAGAAATAATACCTAGCATGGATCTACTTTTTTGGGTAATTATCCAGTGCATTAGGATAGACAACTACCACACTCGGTGGAAATTAACTGGCTATTTGGAGAAACTCTTTATATTCCATTCAGAATCAAGAACCCATATTTATACAAGAGTCCATCTCAATACAACCATTGATTAACATTCGATCTAATGGTAGAAATTACATTTTCCCATCCACCAACTCCCGATATTTATGCCTAAAATGCTTTAGACCCCAATACATTTACTGTATTGCCCATCCCTAGAAATACTCTAGAGAACTCTGGAAACCTAGGCAACTTGGTTAGTCTTTTTCAATTATGCACGGTCCTTTATGCAAGGGAAATCTCAGGATTATGACACAATCATCTGTCATGATCCTTCAGGAATCACAGTTATTGTAGAGGTGGGAAAGGCGGAAGATATGAAACAATTCCCAAGGACCAATGCATGATATTGCAAATCATACTTTTAGAGAAGATAAATTACAATGGGCGAATAACTAAACTTAAGCCACTGTACACTCACTGTACACTTGTTCTAATAATTAAAAGTACTAGACAATGCAGATTTCAAAGAAGAAACGCGGTTTATTCTATTTCTTATTTCATATCATACTTTCAGAGGAGATGACATATTTATGGCCCAGGACAGCTAGAAAATCGCAAGGAAATAGGAATAGATTTCCTACTTCCTAATCCTAGTGATCTACTTCCTAATTCTAAGGATTCGGAAATAAAATTGTTGGAAATTGTGATAAAAGTAAATGGAAACAAAATAATTTCCCATACCAATCTCCTAAGCCAAGCTAAATCACTTAAAAGAGAAAGTCATGATTCAAATATTCAACCGAGTTTTCATACCATGTTAGCCAATCATTTGCTCCGGAATCCCAACCATCGGCCATAAATACTATGCATATCCTTTAACACAACCATACTCTTAATAATTATCATTGAATTCTCTGTCCTCTCTCTTTTCTATGAAGTGCCCTTGCTCATTTTGTCTTCTCAAAATACAGCATAATGGACTCATCACAACATGTGCTAAACTTATTCAGTAACTCTATCCTAACGTGGATCTCGAGGATATAAAACATAAAACGAACGTTACTTAATCACATACCTGTTCTTAGCCAGTATCTGGATGCTTGCGTGTTAACATCTCCAAAACAGTGCACCCAAGCTCCAAATTTCAGCTTTCAACCCATAGCTACTGTTCTTTCCATTGTCGATGACCAGCAGTTACAGCCGACGAGGATGAAAAAGAAATGTGCCTTCTAAAGCCAATTAACAGCATTTGAATTTACAATCAATTAACAGCTTCTAGAGCATGTTTCCCACACGAACTATTTTATCACACTATCCATTCTTTAAAAAAAAAGAGAAAAAAATGTGTGCTATTCAAGCTAGTAAAATTACAAAAAAAAAAAAGCAATGGTAGACAGCTAACTTTACATGATTTTTGAAATATAAGATCTTGACTTCATCAATTGGTTCGTCAATAAAGAACGGTATTCAATTAGTATCAATTTGTTCAATAAGAGCTGTTGGGAACCTGATTTGGCTGAGGCGAAAGAAAGCTGATCTGAGCTTGTCAGCACCGAGTCTGCTGAGAGGTTCAGCGGCACCAGTTGCCGACTAGGTGAAGAGCTCCAGATCAGAGAGACGGAGAGATGAAACTGGAGAGAGGGTGGTGGGGGTGGTGAAGAAAGGGTGGGGAGGTCACATGATCAGCAGGATCATTGCCCCGTAATCATTGAATTCTGGTCACTGAAATATATGGGCTAGACATCTTCTGGGCCAAAGGTAAACAGAATTTTGAGTCGGGCCATATGACCAGAAGGATCCATCCTTTCGGAACGCGATCGATTGATCTTCTTCGGGCAGAAGATTATTCTTTGCAGGGTGAGCATGTGCGATTTCATGCCGCCATGATGTGCGTTCCCCAACTTGTTCTTAGCAGACCATCTAAAATGAAGCGGCAGGAAGCCATCAAAAAAAAGCAAAGAAGAAATTCAAGAGTGCGATTTTGAGCTCTTTTTCCGCCGGTAAAACAAGAAGAGGCAACACCATCGTAAATCCTCGCTTCCTCAGCCTTTTTGTGTTTTCTGCTCAAGTTAGTTTCCCAAGAACCTTCTCTACGGCACTGTAAAAACTAGATTTGCTCCTCCATCCACGAGCTTGATTGTTTCATCATTCGATACAAGCGTTCATCTTGAAGCGACATGCCATTAATAAAAACACTTGAATTTACAGATGATGGCCCGATATCAAACAAGCAACTACAAAGCAAATGCAGCATTCTGTCGTGGATCCAGAGGGATATCCAATCTTTCACCGATTGCTTATCCTGTAGAAGTTGGGCGTGCCTATCTACGCTTCCTAGAGGCAGAAAACCTGTGTCTTCGTCAACTTCTTTGTTTTCTTCCTTCCTTTTTAATGGGAAAATATACAACATGGCATGCTATTTATAATTCCCAGATGAACAACACATGCTTAACTTGAGCAGAATAAAGACCAGAAAATCAGTTGCAGCAAGACCCTTCGCAAGGACTGTTGATCCTTGAGAAGCTCCAATTTGCCCCACTCCCAAAGAGGAGTTATCTTGCAAGAAAAAAAGCATCGCATTATAAGCTTGGCGATGCTTAGGGAGTGTTCGCCTGTGATTAATATGCCGCCGACCATTGAGTGGTCCAATGAATTGCAGCAGCATTACCAATGCACTACAAATGATTTCAGGTAGGAAAAACTACGACAACACCCTTAGCATTTTGGCTTAAGATTACGCAAACACCAGTGGAAGCTGAATATTGCTCCGTTCTGTTTTTCCTATCCGAGCATCGAATGTAACGAGTTAAAACTTTACAGCTGGAAGACTTGGTTTGCAATCAACGCAAAAGGAAGAATCTAAACGCCAAGAATTTTGACAATATCGAGGTGGCTAAGAAAAGTCAATAGGCAACATGAAATATATCTAATAACCCTCATGTCCATCCCAATGCTTTAAAGCATAAGACCATTTGTTTTGGGAGACAACACTCTTCCAAAAGACACCCACCCACTAAAGAAGACGAGGCCATTCAAGTAAGTTGCTCCCCAAATTAGTCTGGGGCTTCCGTTCAGTGGCCAGTGAAATCTCTTAGGGAATGAAGCCACTTTGCCAGGAGGTTCCACAACAGCAGGAAGTACAAAGCATATTTGTCCACTTTGGCTTCTCAGGGTGTCATTGTCACTGTCACACTACTGAAACTTTCATTATATTCCTAGATTTACACACACACACACACACACATATATATATATATATATATGCCAAGGGAAACTACAACAATGTACGATGAATTGCACATACCTCTACCTTGGGAAAAACAAATTAACCTATGGTATATCAATTAACCACTATGGTAACTCACCAAATTAAAAGTTTCGGGATGATCTAGTGAAAATATTAAGGATTATGGAGAAAATTGTAAATCGTGAAAAGTTTGTAAGGGAATTGGGAAACTGACCATAGACCCTATTAATACATGGACTATTTGCTCCAATTTAAAAGCATAGTGTAGACTGTCAAAAGTTATAAATTTTTGGAGTAAACAGAAGAAATGTGGTAAGTTGATGAAGGTATCTTGCCATTAGCCCTAAAGAAGAATACTTCCACTAGCAATGCAACAACAAAATAACAAATGTAAAGTGTAAAATTACCTTCAAAGGAATGGACCGAAAGGGATCGCTTAGCAAAACCTTACGACCATATGTTGTCAAAACGAGGTGAAGTAAAACCAGAAGAAGTAGTTGGCTTCCTCACAAAAGGATGGTCTAGCAACTCTGCCGTAGAAGGCCGATCATTTGGGTTTACTTGCAAGCATCTAAGGATTAAGTCTCGAGCGTCTCTTGATAAAAAATCAGGAACTGAAGGTGGTATGCCTCTGCTTATTTGAAACAATGCTTGCGCCTGCCACAATAAAAAAGAACGTAATAGAGGCTTGAATTAATCATAAATCCTGAGGGAACTAACATATGACAGCTTGATAAACCAATAAGACGATTCTGAGGGCATCATGCTTCAGGCAATCATCTGCCATGTTAAAAGTTCACAGGGACCAACAATGTAAATGGTTTCCAACTACTCCTAATTAAACATTAAGTATTTATTCCTTTTTACTCTAAATCTTTAAGAGTCCTAATGTGAACAAAAAAAGTGAAGAAAGGGGGCATCGACTTATGTTTTATGATGGCTTTCAGAGGGATGGTATTATTTCTTTTTTCCTCTGTAACAAAAGCAGTCTAGACTTTAAAGCAGAAGATGAGAGCACTCCAAACTTCAGCAGCAGCCATTTTACCAAAAGGAAGGGATCTCTAAGCTGTCATGCCCAAAAATGGATAACATCATAAGGTGATTTACTGGCTAGAGCCAGTAATTACCATCCCTTATGGAAAACTTACTATGTATACAGAGAATTTGCCAACTCGACATAAGACATGAAAATTACTGACCAAATTGAAAAGTTACCCACTTCCATATCGAAAGTAACTAATCCTAGTAGAGAAGACAGCCATTTAGGTCATTGATTGATTCAAACACTTGAAGGCAATGAGGGAAACACCAAAGGTTGATGAAGGCGAGTGACAAATCGGAGAACAACCTCGCAATGAAAGGACGCAGCAGGTAACATGAAGCAATCAATATCTGCTCTCAGGACTGGAGAAGAGATGGCTCCCTTGGTTGCTCAAGTACCATGTGACAGTGCAAGAGAAGATGGAGAGATTTTTTAGACTAAATGGTCATATGCGTTCCCCACTTCATTTGGTGGGATACTATTTACATATACACAATATACGATTATCTAAATGTATGCCACCGGACACTGTAAACTTATGCTTATAATTAAAAGTATAGACAACAATGCCAAATTACTTCAAAGAGAGTCAAGATTCAAATGTCCAACTGAGTTTTCATACAATGTTAGATAACCATCTGCTCCAGAATCCCAAACAACTATTGGCCATAAAAACAATGCATATCCTCTAACACGACCGCTCTTGATAAATATTATTGAATCCTCTGTCCTCTCTTTTCTAAGTAATGCTCTTGCTCATTTTATTTTCTTAAAATGATGGCCCAGTGGACTCGTCACATCATCCGTTCAACCAAGTAGCTCATAGAAAAAGTAGCAATGACAAAAAAGTTGCAACTAGTTAGTTAGATTGGCAAAACATGGATCTTGAGGATATAAAACATACAAAAAGGGTTAGTTAGTGACATACTCCTTCTAAGGGAGAATATGGAGGCCGGCGGGTTAACATCTCTAAAACAGTGCACCCTAGGCTCCAAATATCAGCTGCCAACCCATAGCCTCTGTTCTTTGGATTGACGACCTGCAGTTACAAACAACAACGATGAAAAAAATGGTAAAGATATGCGCTTATTACAGCTAATGATAGTATGTTAAAATAATGGCAGCGGAGGGTGCAAACCTCAGGTGCCATCCAAAAAGGCGTTCCTTCGAAGGATTTAGCATCATTCATTTTGGTGGCCTGTATGAATAAACATGGAAAGTCAATATGTCATTTTGGAAAAGTAAAGGACAACACCTGTCACTTTGTGCATGTCTATACGTGTGTTTGTGTTTATCAGGTGTGCACGTGTATGTATTTGTAAATGCATCTTTGCTGCTCTCGTGTGCGCACACAGAGAGAGAGAGAGAGAGAGAGAGAGAGAGAGAGTTCACTTTCACTGATGAGACATACCGATCCAAAGCCTGCAAGTTTCACAGATCCACTTGCATCAACCAGTATGTTAGCACATTTGATATTCCTACAGGATGAAGGAACTGGAAGCATGAGAAACCAACATAGCTGTCCGTAAGAATTATCAAAGATTAAAATTTTCATAATCATCCTCACAGTTAACAAAAGTGCAAATTTACATTTCCACCTTCAAGCATTTGCATAGTAAATAATCCTGTACAAGCTCATAGTGTTACTTCGTCGCATGCTGATTATCACAACAAATCTACTTTTCATAGCACTACATTTTGGTTCAAAGATTTGACAACTCCCTTAAATCCAGAAAAGTACTTGGATAGTAAAAAAGGTATTATCAAAAGGCACCCAGGGAGTGTGCTATGAAACTAAATATATAAGTTTCCCTGCGTTCCTTGTTTGATTATTATCTCCTTCCTTACCAAAATCAACCATCCATCAGAAATGACAAGTGTGAATCACTATTCCAATTAGTCAAAACTAAATGCAAAGTCGAGCATGTTTCTCATAATACCTGTGGACCACATTCTGGTCATGAAGATACTTTAAACCATTTAGAATTTGCCTAGTGTATGCAGAGACTTGGGAATCTCCCAAGTTATATTTGTGATAAAGGGTTGCAAGTGAACCATTGGTCATGAGCTCAAGGAATATGTAAAGCTTCTGATCATCCTGGGAAGAGAAAAGAAAATCATATGTTACAATATCTGACCCAAAAATTTCAAACTATTAGGTCTAGGACGAATTGTATATAAGGCCCATTGAAAACACATGGAATACTTTAGCGCCTTATCATGTGCAAACGAACTAAGAACAGCACATTGAAAACACAAATGGAATGCTTTAACACCTTATCACGTGCAAACGAACTAAGAACATAGGATGAAAGGAGAGCCATGTGCAGAAAGAAATTAAGGGATACATGGCACTGGAACCATGTTAAAACCCAAAAGATTAAGCTATGAAGTGGAAGGAGGATAGATGTATATAAGGCCCATCGAAACCCCATAAACAAACAATATGAGATATTTTAACAAGGTACATTAGAGACAACATAACAATAGCAAATAAAATAAAACATGCTACATCAGTGATTTCTACGTTTTCTTCATTTTAATTGTGCTGGATGTCTAGGCCTCTTATAACACCAAACTAATCATTGGATACATGACAACACCCTTCCCACAGCAATTGGATGTGCCAAGGAAAGATGCCCCTAGACAAGGCCCTGAGGTTCGTTATGCTTCCTCAAGTGCACTTTGGTATCGAGGACCTCATCAACAACCAATCGATGTTTAGTGACAATCTGTTTGATGGGGGTTAATTTAGTAGAAGTCCACATCATATGACAATATTAAAGCAATTTTGCGAACTTAAAAGGGGAAAATAAGGCAAGAACAAATGGGACGAAGCTCTTCTTTTGCTCGTTTCCTCGTACAACACAAATATCCAAGTTATAAGCGGTCATCATGGTTTAAAGTTGCAACAGTGCCAACAAAAACAGTTGCACAGTGCACCTGGTGGAAGAATAAGAGGTCATATAGCATTAACCCCTCATTCCCACAAAACAATGTGATGGATTGTAGGCGTACCAAACCAAATTGTGTTTAACAGCAACAATCTTTGCATGTTTCATCTCCAAAAAAAAGTTATGTCTTGGCACTTTCTTAGAATCTGATGCTTCTTGCCAAACCATGTCCACCAAAATAATAATAATAATAATAATAATAATAATAATAATAATAATAATAATAATAAATAATTGAAAGGTACTCAAACATTGAAGCCACCAAGATAGGAACTACTTCCCTCACCTAAACAATGATCAATTCTATTTTTAGTTCTCTCTATTTAGAGGTTAAGAACCATATGATGTTGCATAAGAATGAGTGGAACTAAATGACACACTGGACTAGAACAGATGGAAAATATCTAACTTGTGGAGGAACTCCATTGTCATTACCACAGGCACGACCAGTCATAAATGAGGGCGAAAAGGTTGGAAACTAGTCATCTGCCCCATTGGATTGTCAATCAAAGGATACCTGAAGATTAAAGCCTTCTCTTTCTTATCATACCCCCCACCCCTCCAATGTTTTATTAGTCAGGGCTGCTGTTTTTCCAAGTGTCAGATTCCTTTTTACTAAACCTGAGAGTTTGACCTGAATCTTCAGCTTGCAAGATAGCTAATTTGTAAATCATGACCTCTAGAAAACAAAGGGTTAATTGATTACATGACAGGCTCTCCAACATCTGCTCTACAGATTTTCTTTACTCATAAAACCAGCATTGCAGAGAATAGTCAATTCACCACGAGCTTTTTTGTGATGGGAGCAGGACCTAAAATATCTGTCTATGTCACGAGTGGCTGCTACAGCTAATAAGCCACAACTGTTGTGATCTTATTCCCAGGATATTGCAGCAAATATATGCAGTGATGAAGATGCAGCCACTATATTGTGACTACAAGCACAGCCATGTTCCCCTAAATAGTTTGCTCTGCAATAACTTAATTAATGCCAAAGTGAAAGGTACAGCAGAAAACAACTTAGCAAGAAGGAACCACACCTTGTCTGTGCCAAGATATTGCACTATGTTCTCATGTTCAAACTGACTTAAAAGAGAAATTTCCTGAAAAGAAAGCAAAGTATAACTAGAAAGGAAGAGAAAAGAATATCTATTGAACTCACACCAGATTTATGATTGTATATACGGCAGACTTATAATAGTTTTGCATATATGCCAGCTTGGCAATTATAAGAATGAGGTAAGTCAAGTAGTTGTGCCTAAGGGCCAGTTCAAAAGATACAAAAAGAAACAAACACTTACCCGCTCAAGCCGCAATATGCTCTGCTCGCCTTGGCTTCCTGGATCTAACAAAGAAACCTCCTTTATAGCAAAAAGGAATCCATCGCTGTGGCAACAGAGAAGCATGAGAGAGAGAAATAAGACATAAATGCCAATTCTTTTGAGAACGATGCCTTGACAAGACATATTTAAGATAATTCTTGCACTCCAAATGATATAAATAAGAATTGAGAATGAAAAAAGAGATGTTCTCATCAATATCACTATAGTAGTTCCTTAGCTTTCAGCATTTGCATTTAGAATCAACTAACAGTTTCCAAAGCATATTTCCTGTACACACTGATTTATCACACTATCCATTCTTCAAAAAAGAAAAAAGAATAGCCCGCTATTCAAGCTAGTTAAACTAAGGAAAAACAATGGAGAACAATTAAAAATAGGCGATTTTTGGAATATCATATCTTTACTTCATCAATATGTTCAATAATCAAGAATGCTCTTCAATAATTTGTATACCAATAATGCTGGAACTCTAATTCCACAGATGACTAGCCCAAGTATTCCTAATTCTAACCATTTAGTGCTCACAAGTGGCACCGAAATTTCAAATGAACATCATTATGGAGTACTTTGTCCTAGAAAATGCTTATAGCGAGAGTAAGTTACTGATTATCAAAGAGAAAAGCAAAGGAATCTTACTCACTGATGCCTTCATATACAGTACCAAATGACCCCCTTCCCAACAGCTTGCCCTTTTGCCATGAGGTGATCCTTCGTCTGAAAATCCCCCTGGGCGAAACATTGTGCACTAGTTTTGAAATGTTGGCAGAAGGGGCGTTCCCCACCCCATCCTTATCTGTAGACTCCTTATCTTCAACAGAAGTTGACAAATCAGAGTCCAAATCATCTTTTCTTGGCGAAATCCTTTCTTTACTAACCTTCTCATCATCTCCATCCGACCAATCCTCTTCATTCGAAGGTCGAAAAGGAGAATCCTCATCTCCTCCAGGACCTTCTTGAGGACTGAACGAGTTCAACAATTCCCAGGTGAAACTCGCGTCGTCCACAATGTTAGCTGTCAGAAATGCTCATTAGTTCTGAAGATACAGTAGAATGGCCAGAGTTTTGTACAGTTAGCTGCCACTGCCTCATTCATAAACATTAAAAGGGTAATAAATCAGTTATCCAATTTGCAAGACGATAAGAGTTCATTCAGAGAAGAGTTGATTTTCCAATTTTCTCTTTATTCAAGATGCTTTTAACTTGTTTAATCAAACATATAAAATGAAAGTGAATGAAAAATAGCATGCATCGTTTCAACAGAACAATGCTCTCTGCTGACTATTAAAATAGCATGCATCGTTTCAACAGAACAATGCTCTCTGCTGACTATTACCCTTACCTTTAGTCACTGTCAGACGATTGCAACAGATTCCATCAGTTGAAGGACTCTTGAGCTTCAGACAATCAGAAATGCTCATTCGTTCCAAGTTTGGTGCAATGCATAAGCCATTGGAAATGCTAATGAGTTCAGGCAGTGAGAACAGGGATATCCTTTTCAAGTTGGGGAGGAAGTGAGTACTCTCATAAATAGAAGTATCTTCACACATCACTAAACTTAAGACAAGGGGGCAGTCTTCGACTTTGAGCTCTTCCAAGCTATCAAGGTTTTCCAGTAGGCCAGGTGTGAATATAGAAGTCAACTGAGGACATGTTAGAAAGGCCAAGCACTTAAGATGGGAAAAGGATCCTCGATGCAGCGGCCCCTCATAAATGCAACTTAAACTCTTCATACGATATATGTAGAGATATTCAAGTGACCCAAGAAACCTCCTGCCATCCTCCTGGGTTTCCGATACAATTTCACTTCTATTAGCTTCATCGTAGGCGTCAGTTCCATCAACAATAACCTTAATCTCCTTACACTCCCCAATTATGCAGCATTTCAGTTGCTCCATGTTCTCAATCCCAAAATCAGAAAGCTTAGCAACATCCCTATGGCGGTCTAAGAAAAATGCAGTAGTATGCTGGAGCATCTTCAGGATATCTATTGGTACTCCCACACCATTTACATATTTCAGGGATCTATCCCAATATTCAAACTCAAACTCAATATCCTCGGGGAGATAACACATGATGCGTTCAGCATGTTTGCCGACGATGAATTTGAAATGCGACAACGATCTAGACACCTTTGATGTGCCAAACCATTTCCTTAGATGTTCCACTTGTGGAAAGTACAGTTTAAGTGTATCAAGCCTCATCAAGCCACAAATATCATCCACAATAGCTTCCACAACACTCTCCCACCCCTCATCCTCTGGATGTGTATCAATACTTAGCTCTTCTAATTGTGATAGGGCAGAAATAGTGCCTGGAGGAATCAATGCATTCGCTTCTGCAGATTTTGTGCCACAATTTGTGCTTGGACAGAAAGATACTTCTAAGCAAGTGAGCTTTGTTAGCTTCGCAACGTCCTTCGGCAGATCCATGATCTCGGTCCCTTCAAGATCAAGTACCTCAAGCTGCTGAAGTTCTCCAACTTCTGGAGGCAACACCCTCAATAGCTCACAATGATTTAAGAATAGTCTTTTTAGGCGGCTTAACCTGAATAGAGACTCTGGCAAGGACTTGATCCGAGTTCGGGATAAATTCAGGATTTCAAGAGCAGGCATGAAATCAAAGAAGGGCGGACTAATTATTCTGAGCTTGCAATTTCGATTTAGAAACAGTACCAAGAGTCCAGGACACCGAGGATTCTCGGGTAACTCAGCCAACTTATTATTCATCAAGTAAATCTCTGTGAAACTCTGCCATTGCGTGACCTCCGCAGGTTCCATCAGTCCTAAACCCCCACGCATAAGGACCTTTCTACTATATACGGGTGGACTGGATACAATCTCGATAGAACTTCTCTCAATTTCCTCTGCCTGGTGCGGTGGCTCGAACTGACAGGATTCATCAAAGGTACCTGGTGAGTAAAGATCCATTAATTCTCCCCAGTGATGAATGATCTTACTAGGCAAATAAACAAATAAAGCATGTATGTCAAGCAACACATGAAGATTCCAGCCAATAACCAAAAACAGAGCACCAAATAGTAGGTCCAACACCTGTGCCTTCTTATGAAAACAGGAAAATTACACTTTGCATCCTGTAATGGAAGGTAAAATCATATTTTGAATCTTGAGAGCAACAGCGCTACTTTCTCTGGGGTTTGTGGACTTCTATTCTATTCTAACCACAAAATTACACCAACACATATATATCAGCACTTGATAACATCCGGAGAAGAGAGAAATAGTGAAAAGAAAAATCTCGAAATAGGGCGAGTTTCTTATCATCTGAACCAACCAGTAACTCTGCTGAACAAACATCGCATCAGTTAGCTAGTCCAAAAAGAAAAACACACTGTGACAGTTGAAACCATACCGGGGACCTGAATATTCTGCAAGGAATCTACTGAATGCCCCATCAGAAGCCTCCGCTTGCGTGAGATGTCGGAAGTACGTGTTAACTCAACTTCACTATGATTTCCTTATTTGGCTCATCTATATTTATCAGCGTTGTTCCAAGCGGACACATTGCTATCTTTCAATCGCAAAGGAGGTAATTAAAAGAGGCAAACCTGGAAACTCCTCGACCACTTGGGGCGCCTTTGCTTTCAATTTCTCATCATCTTGGAGCCTGTCGCCGACCGTCTTTTCAAATCGCCTGAAAGCTTTGTCGTCTTCAAGATGAAATGTTTGATCAGCGCCCATCTGCTGCAGCACATTGTTATATCTTGATGCGAGCAACAACTTGCATCCCTTGCTCTCGTCTCCCGAAGGAATACCGACCCTCCTCAAATCAAGTAAATTCTGCAGTTCGTCCAATATTATGAGAATCTTCTCACTCGGATCCTTCTGTAATCTCTGAAGCAGAAGATCTCTTCTTCTGGGTTCACTTTGCACGTCATTCAGATTCAGACCCAAGGCGTAAGCGATGTCGTCTTGGATTTTCTTCAAGTCCGGCATCTGCGATACCTTTGCTGTCGCAATCATGTGGAACAATCTCGATTCGTTCCTTAGCTTCTTCTCGACTTCCTCCAACAGCATAGTCTTCCCCACACTAAGAGGCCCGTAGACCCCAATCACTCTGACCTTCTCATCATCCAGAGCATGCATTATTTCTGCTAAGATGGAAGCTCGAGACTTGATGATAGCGCCGCCCTGATCAATGGCCGAGAAATTCCCTTCGGGAGCGCTGGCAAGAAGCCCCGGCAGAGCACTGTTACTCCGCTCAATGAGTACCCGGATTTGCTTGACTATCTTCCTCGCCTTCCTGCTGAAACGATAACGCAACTTCGGGTTGGGAGGCCGCCTGGTTGCTCCTGTTAGCAAGTCGTCCGCCTTCCTGGTGACGGTCTCCCCGTCTCTGATCCATTCCTGGACTTCAGAACTGATCGGTTCCAAGAGGTTTCGAGCTTCATTGACGCGATCTAGCACCATCTGCCGCGCCTCATACAGCCTGCCAACTTCATCCCTAAGTTCGCAAACGTTTCTGTCGTAGAAAATCGCATAGCCGCAGGGACGAACGACAGGAGCCACCAGGCGCTCTGCCAATTTGGCAACTGAACAGACAACCACACTCTCCATTCTCTCCCTTTTTGAATTCTATCTTTCTGCTCTTCTTCCCTTCTCCTTTGTGGGGAAATGAAAGAATAGACTCTATATATGCTGACGAAGGCGAAACTGATGGAACCAGAAACGAAATGACTGAAGAAGAGGAAATATCCAATATTGTTAAATTATGCGTTGAGTTTCAATAAATTACATATATCGATCGCCTTTTTTAAAAAAGGAAAAAGAAGATCTTGAAAATACGCAAGGTTGGACAGATGAAGAAGTGCCTTCTTTAAATCTCGTACGGTGGAAGACGTCTTCAACAGGAGCCAAAATATTGGACGCTACAAGAGGGCTCACGTATTCTACAATTTATATTTATTTATTTGTGGGGACAAAAACGTCTTTGTGCAATAGCCGGGTTTTCTTTATCTGTTTTTGTAGACAAACGGTGGTCTTCTTTCGAGACAGAGGAGCCGCTCTTGCTGAAGCTGCATACGGTGGGGCCCACATTGAAGTTGTTGCCTGTGGGCATATATATATATAGGGTGCGTTTGGGAACCATTTTTGGGAAAAATCCTTGGGAAAATGCAAAGATCAGGTGTTTTTTAAAATACAACTGTGTTTGATAAATTGTACTTTGTTTTTCAAAATACAACTGTGTTTGATAAATTGTACTTTGAAAGCCCCTTTGTGAAGTATTTTGAACAAAATAGTGTTTGGAGAATTACATTTACAAAAGATCTTTATGATAAAAAAAATTAGCAAAAGAAAAATTAAAAAAAATTGAACGACAAGGGCGCGACCACCGGCAGCCTCTGGCGACCCCGAATCTAGGGCTGTGAGGTCGCGCAACGTCATCGCAACCTCTGGCGACCCCAGATCTGGGGTGGCGAGGTCACGCGACGCCGCCTCTACCTCAGGCGACCCCGGATCTGGGGCAGCGTGGGTGCGCGACACCACCTCGACCTCCGGCGACCTCGATCCAGGGGGTCGAGGTCGCGGGAGGACCTCGCCGCCCCGAATCTAGGTCGCAGCGGGGTCGCGCGACCTCGCCGCCACCGGATCTGGGGCGGCGAGGTCGCGGGAGGTCGCACAACACCACCGCGACCCAGATCCGGGGGCGGCGAGGCGCGACCCAAATCTGATCGCCGCTCGAGCCTCCGGCACCAGATCTGGTCGCGACCAGACCTGCAACTAGATGGGTCGCACGGCCTCGGCGAGCTCCGTGCGGAGGTCGCGGTGCCGCAGGCGACAGTCACCGGCGACTGCGTGCGTTTGGCCACCAGATCTGCTGTGACATCCAGAATTTTCGGTATTAATTCCAATTGAATTAATCAGGTCATTTCTATGCAATTGGAGCCGGGGATTAAAATGGAATACAAAATTGAGATGCGAGACGAGCTATTTGGGTGAGGAGAATATTCAATTGAAGCATTGAATAAATGAATGGGAGTCAATTTGATTCAATTCAAGAGGAATTAGGGCTCAATTGGAATGGAAACTTGGCAAAATTCGTATGCCACCTCTACCCCCACACTTTGGCCTACCTAAATGCTTCTAGAAGGGGGCATATTTGTAAAAAATGAAGGTGGTGGACAGCTGGTCATGGCCCACGTGTGGCTGACCTAAGAGAGAGAGAGAGTGAGAGAAAAGAAAGAGAATTTGATTTTCTCCTTCCTCCCCTCTCTCCTCCGTCGACGGATCCATCCTCATCTTCTTCTTCTTTATTCAAAACTCCATGGGAGCCGAAGACCAGCGAAGACCGAGCTGCCAACACTGCCTCTCGCCGCCGTTGTCGTGCGCCCGCAAGCCACCGGAGCTGTTGCGCCGCCGCCGTCGTTGCTTCGCCCCACCCGTGCTCAACTTCGCTCTCTCTCTTCCTCCTCCCGCTCGGTTTGTTCAAAGACAGCAGAGCAGAGACGGCAGCTTGCCGTTGCAACCAGTCGCCACCGGAGTAAAGGCCGTCGCCGTCGCCGTCGCAGCCACGCCAGGCCGTTGTCTGCTCCGCGGTCCGCCGCACCTTGCCGCACGCCTTCTACCTCCGCCCCTTCTCCCCCCTCTTGTTCGGACGAAGCAGAAACAGGGGCAGCAACCATGTCGCTCGAGCTAGAGCCTCCATCGCCGTCGCGCCGAAGCACCGTCCGCACCACCCGCGCACGCCGCTCTCTCCGCCGCCTCGCTGCTACTCCGTGTGTCACCATCTCTCCCTCGCTCAGCCCTCTGTTTCAGCAACGTTTCAGATCTGGTGGAGCTCCGCCGGAGCCGTCCACCCCTCCTCCGGCCACCGTGAAGACTCGCCTTGGTCTTGTTCAACTCCTCCGCCCATTCCCGAGCTCAACCAGTCCCGGATTCGCCCTCCTTCGCCTCCAACCAGCAGCGATCAGTGAGTGCAGAAAATGGGTTTGCAGCAACCGTTTGGCCCGTTTTGGCCGTCTTCCCGGGCCCGAATGCTCGGCCCGCTTTGGGGAAAGTTGATCCTCTCGTCGAGCCCGTCGTTTTGGCGTGAGTTTTACTCACTAATGCCTCCTTAGTGTGCTAATTACACTTAAAGGTTGATTAGTTTTAATTAAATGTAATTAGGTTGTTAGATTAGAATTGATTAGTAATTATTAGTTAATTGCTTTGCATATTAGTTGTGTGGTTAGTGTAATTAGATAGAGAATTGCATGTAGTATTTATTGGATGCTTCTTGGGATTTTTCCGTCCCTTATCGGGTGTTAATTAAGCGATTCGGGCCTAAGTGGTATTTTTAGGAATTAAATATTAATTTTTGAAATTAATTATTTAATTATTTATTTCCGGAAATTCAACTGGGATGGTCGTGACCGGGATTTTATGCTTTGATGATCATGGTGCGATCCGTTTATTTAATTGAGCTTTATATTGTGCTAAATTGAATTTATTGCATTTATTTATTTAATTTTCGAAATTAATTATTTAATTATTTATTTTCCGGAAATTCAACCGGGATGGCCGGTGACCGGAATTTCGTGCTGACTGTCGTGGAGTGGTTCGTTTATTTAATTGAGCTTTAGTTCGTGTTGAATTGATTTAATTGTGCATTTTTAAGTTATGTTCTTAAAGAATGCGATGTTTAGTTATGTGATTGAGAATTGGTTGGGTATCGGTTGTCGGTATCGAAAGTGCGTTGGTAAATCACACCTGGAGAATGCCCGTGACCCGGTGAATTGGAGTGTCACTGGGAAGGACACGTGGCTCGGTGATTAGATATGTCATCTTGGCGAAAAGGTAGCCTTAGAGAATGCACGTGGCTCGGAGACTCGGTATGTCTTCCTGGAGAATGCACGTGGCTCGGTGACATAGTGTGGCATCTTGAGAGGGTCGGGTGGGACCGTAAAGCCACTAGTTCTTGAGAGGGTCGGGTGGGACCGTAAAGCCACTAGTTCTTGAGAGGGTCGGGTGGGACCGTAAAGCCACTAGATCTTGAGAGGGTCGGGTGGGACCGTAAAGCCACTAGTTCTTGAGAGGGTCGGGTGGGACCGTAAAGCCACTAGTTCTTGAGAGGGTCGGGTGGGACCGTAAAGCCACTAGTTCTTGAGAGGGTCGAGTGGGACCGTAAAGCCACTAGTTCTTGAGAGGGTCGGGTGGGACCGTAAAGCCACTAAATCTAAGGAATTACTTGGTGTGGGATGAATGACCTAGAAATGATTCGACTAGGTCGATTGATCGATGATTCGATCTGAGAGTATCTTGATGTGATTCGTTGCCTTGGTTTGATGTTGTGAGTTGAATGATTGAATAGAGATGACCGTGAGTGGTCTTCTTGGTGTGAAATCGACTAGGTCGATTAGATCGATGCTTCGATCTATAATATGATTGTTTGGGTGCCTGTATGATCTATGCTAATATGCAGGTGGAATCTGAGGCCAAGGTAAGTCCTCTGACTCATGTTGTGCATAGGCAGCCCTAAGGTGTATTAGTTTACTAATCGGGTCTTAGAGGGTAGAACTTGCTGAGACGTTGTCTCAGTGGTTATTGAATAACCATTTCAGGACCTGGATAAGGAGCCTAAGGAGCATGAATTTGATGAGGAGATCCCTATTGAGGAACCTGAAGAGGAGTACGTGAAGGAGAACCCCGAGGATGATCCAGAGTAGGATCCTGATGACGATTGTTATAGAATCAATTTGAGTAGAAACCAATCGTTTAATATGGCTTGTATATGAGCATAAGGGTATTGGTTTTCAGGTTCAATTTCCTAGTCCTACTTGCATATCCCATTGTTTTATTGTCTGGGGATTTATAACCGCTTCCGCATGTGCATATAAAAATGAAAGGGTCGGCGATACATAGTCTTGGGATATCGCAATTCAAAATCGACCAAAAGTTAAGGGATGTGTGCGTGCCTGAGGGTCGGGGCGTGACATCTGCGACTCGCGGAGGTCGCCCGAATCTCCGACGAAGATCGCCTAGGTCGCGGCATCTCTCTACGCCCGGAGAAGATGAATAGTGCTCGACAAGGGCACACACCCGGAAAATCACAAAATTCGTGAGGATAAATTCGGAAAAAAAAAATGTGAACAGTACAGGGCTTGTTATGCCGAAAAAGCCGAAAGCCCAAGGCAGGTCTCCAACTGCCTTGGGCTTTCAGCCTTCACAAGGTTGGCATTTGGAGAAGGAGATTCAAAATTTTTTGCCAAACGGGCTGGCATTTATCCAAGTATCTTTAGGTCTCTAAAGGGCTTTGGGAAGTGATTCCCAAACGGACCCATATATATATACGTCTTGTTTTTCTACAACGAGAGGAAGCGCCGCACAAGAAAGAGCCGCATAGTGAAGCCCTCGAGAAACAGGTGCTGCGAAAAAAATATAGAACGTACGGACGCGCTAGTGAATCATGCAAGCGGGTTTTGCTCGGGCTAAACATGGGTGATTAAGAAATTTATGTCCAATTGAATTATTTATTTATTTATAAATATTTTAGATTTTAATTTAAATTTAGATATGAAAAACATTCAAGTGTGTAAGCGATTATAATTCCGATTATTTGATTATAGTGAATTAGTTGCTATGAACTCTATTTGTAAATGTAAATATCAATATTCGGATCAAAACATATAAATCTCTGATGTCCTATTATTCTTAATTTATTTCTCTCATATTTTTGCATTGATTTTATTTGTTAGATCATGTCGTTTTTGTATTAATATTACAATCACCATCATAAACACACAATGGTTCCATCTTAAAGAACAACCACAGAAGATTTAGGCGAAAAAGAGGGCTTCTAGCTATAGCCAATAAGGTTGCAAATGATAGTCATTATGTCGAGAAATTAATTTCTTAAAAAGAAATATTATTTTTTATTTCTATTCTTGAAGGAGTTTCTAAGCAAGAATACACGTTTGATAACGAAATTTTAAAATTGAAATTCATTTGATAATGATACAAAATTTATTTCTCCTAAGTAGTGGCAGACATTGGACGGCATTCGGCAATTGGCGACCGACGGCGGATGGTGGCAACAGTCGATGGATGGTCGATGGCGACCAACAACGACGGATGGACGATTAGCCAGTAACAAAGACGAATGATGAATATAATTTTTATTTAAGTAAAAAAAGATTTACTTTTAATTTCTATTCTAAATTTATTTCTAAAATGAAAATCTATCTTAGAAATGGAAAATAAAATAATTTCGTCAAACGAATTTCTATTTTAAAAATAAATTTAAAACAAAAAATGATTTTAAAATAAAAATAAATGATTATTATGAGCGTCGTAAACCGTTGTCTAAAGCAAGGGGAGAAATCATTTGGACGTCACAACGGCCGTCAGAAAGAGTGACGTTATTTTTATTTTCCAAAGGTGCCCTTCTCGTCCTCCAACGCGCACAGGCCGTATGAATATGCTCAACCTCTTTTTGATTATGCTTGACCTCCAGGAGCCCAAAGCAAGATACCTAGAATATCCTGTGCTCCGCTGATTAAAATCTTGTGGGCCCACTTCAGCATTTTTTCTTTTTTTCTTGGGTACTAAAATTGACTTCAATCCCCATTGCTATCCCACACTGTCAATCCTCCGTCAACATTTTGTATATGCTTAAGCTCCGGCAATCAGCAGCAGCCAGACACCAATCTCCACTTGAGGCCAAGCTATAGTCCAAATTCCGCTTCAGATAACGCCCTCCAGTCTCGGTCACTCCACAGGCTCATTTCCTTTTCTTTTTTTTTTTTTTTTTTTTGGGGGGGGGGGGTGGTTTATATTTCACAAGCTCCTTAAGTATGACCTTTAACAAAGTCATACAATAAAAGAGTCCACCAAGTGCAATAATATTTTTACTATTGTACTATGTGGGGCCCACCACTCTTGGGAGCCAATACTATACTAAACTGGTTTTATCTTATAAAAACACCATAAACTTTAGATTTAGTATCAATTCTACCTCACACTTTCTTTTATCTCATAGAAAAATCCCAACTTTATATCGGATTCCAATTTTAATCTAATTTTGTCGTCTCATAAAAGTCATCAACTTTTAATTAAACTCCAAATTTGTCCCACATTAATAGGAGTGGGCATATCGAACCGCACGAACCAAGAAATGCCCGAACTGGACTGGATTGGCCTGTTGAGTCCAATTCCCAGGGGTGTTGGTCCAGTTCTCGATATCATAAAAATGGAAGTGGTGATTTGCAGACTGATTCCTGGTTCTAAAGGGAACCGAACCAACTCTTTTTTTTTTCTCATAAAATATATATTTTTAATTTCTTAAAAAAGCAATAAATCCTAAAATTGTGATGATTCTAGTATTTTCTTAATTTAAATTTTTTTTTTTTGCTAAGTGGCCAATTTTATTGGACTGGACCCAACCGGACCAATTGGTCCAGTTCCTAGTCTTAAGACCGTCTAGTTTGGTGCCTAGTTCGCAGTTCCTAAGTAGAACAAGACTGGATTAGGAATCGATCACTCCTACCAATCCATCGGATATCGCCTTTAGTGAGGCATTTCCACGTCATCACTCTAGTTTTTCCCCAAATTTCAAATCCAATAAGATATCTTTTGGAGATAAACTTCCATATCAACCCAAACGTCTTCTTGGATATGAAGGAAAAAATGGAGCAATTAGGGTTGGCTTTTTTCCAATTGCTCTTACTCTTAAAATAGTCTTCCTCGCATCTCGCTTGGGGATCTTCAATTTTGCACTCAGTCTTCAATGTCTCATGCTCGAGATGGAATACAATCGAGAGCTTGCACTCCAAACACTTGAATAGCTCGTGTTAGGATATTATCCTTTTATCGGTCGTCAACAAGAAATTTTAAACGAAGGATTAACGGGGACGAGAAATGTGACTTAGGAAAAAGTTTGTAGTTTTTTATTAGAATTTTAAGGTAAAATTGGAACTGGACAGTGGAATTGGGACATTTCCTAAAGTTGGAGTATTCATAAGACAAAAAAATGTCCTCCCCGTTTTCTATGACGTAAAGCCTGATGATGTTAAGCTTTAAATCAAGCTCTATAGATATGACTTGGCCAACAATGACAAACGGTTTCATTTTGATGACGTAAAACGGTTTCATTTTGATGACGTAAAACTTCAACCAAACTCTATGAAATGACCTAGGCAAGAATGAGATGCAATTTCATTTTGGCGAAGCGAAGTAGTATAAAGTGGACCTAATCAAGACGGAGCATATAAAAGCTTTTTTTTATACTTTTACGATGTTCATTGCTTTTTAGTGTTAAGCCACATGGTTTGAACTTACTACAATATGGCCACTTAGTTACAATGTGTCAATACCCGAGTTCCATATTTTTCAGCTATTCACAATTATTTATTTGACCGGATGTTACCTTGTTGTGCAAAGCAACAATCGCATATTATAGAAAATTCTAGGGATAATAAGTCAATCACCAAACAACTTACTCAACAATTCTTCTATGGTCACTTTGAGGAGTCATTTCAAATTGTACCTTGTAGAGCCCAAATTCAATGCCGCAATTTTTGCACAAAGTGGCCCACCCTCAAGATGAGGTGACCGACCATAAGAGAGGAAGAGAACTCAAACCCTCCAACGCGATCTTCACACACTCTCTCTCTCTCTCTCTCTCTCTCTCTCTCTCTCTCTCTCTCTCTCTCTCTCAAGATGAGGTGACTGACCATTAGAGAGGAAGACTACTCAAACCCTCCGATGCGGTCCTCTCTCTCTCTCTCTTCTATTTTTGTATTTTTTTCCTAGCCTTTTTGTCCTTATGTTTTTTTTTTTCGACTTCTTTATGTTTTTTGAGGTTGGAGCAAAATATGTACATAATTTTTTAAATTTTTTAAATTAATTGATGATAATTTAGTTATTCTTTAATAATGATTTTCTTTTTTAAGGTGTCAACAATTCTATCCATATCACATATTCATCAAATTGGACATTTTCCACATTGGTGTTCAATCAGCCAATTTTGACTTATTATCTGATATTTGCTTGTTTGACTTTTTTTGATTGAGGTTTGCATTAAGACCAAAGCCAACCCAAACCAAACCGTGCCTCTCAAATTTATTCATCTTCCCCCATCTGCCATTTCTTAAAACAATCCTAGTTATTTTTCATGACCAAATGAGGAGAGAGAGAGAAAGAGAGGAACCTAGGGGCAACCCCAAGAGATCATGGCAAATTCGAGAAGACATTAGGAGCAAAGTATTTGAGTTACAGATGACTAGATACTTGTTTTACCATAACATGGTGCATGGTAGGATTCGTACCTTCAGGGGCAATTCCCAATCTGAAAACAATTGCCTTAATGAATCCCAAATATATGGTCCCATCTTCTCTAGGAACTAGACTTCAAGATTGTGGTATCTACGAATGGAAAAATGTTGAAATCAGGTGGGAAGAAAGATGTCCTCCCCATTTTCTATGACGTAAAGCCTGATGATGTTAAGCTTTAAATCAAGCTCTATAGAAATGACCTGACCAACAATGAAAAACGGTTTCATTTTGATGACGTAAAACTTCAACCAAACTCTCTGAAATGACCTAGGCAAGAATGAGATGTAGTTTGGTTCTGACGAAGCGAAGTAGTATAAAGTGGATCTAAGTTGTATGCCAAATTTAGCAAGTGTGAATACTGGCTGGACCAGATAATATTTTTAGGGCATGTGGTATTAGGAGAAGGGATTGCAGTAGACCCAGCAAAAGTTGAAATGGTAATAAATTGGCCAAGACTAACAACACCTACTGAAATACGGAGTTTCTTAGGATTGGCTGGCTACTATAGAAGGTTTATTGAAGGATTTTCACAATTGGTGGGACCTTTAACAAAATTGACTCGAAAGAACATGAAGTTTGAATGGAATGGGGAATGTGAAAGGAGTTTCCAGGAGCATAAAAGAAAATTGACCTCGACTCTAATCTTGACTATACCGACAGGATCGGATGGTTTTATAGTGTATAGTGATGCATCTCACAAAGGACTGGGATGTGTTTTGATGCAGCATGGCAAGGTCATAGCCTATGCATCCAGACAACTGAAACCCCATGAACTAAACCACCCAACACACGATTTAGAATTAGCATCTATAGTATTTGCTTTGAAGATATGGAGACATTATTTATATGGGGAAAAGTTTGAGATTTATACTGATCATAAGAGCTTGAAGTATCTGTTCTCACAAAAGGAATTGAACATGAGACAAAGGCGGTGGATGGAGTTGTTAAAGGGTTATGATTGTGAGATACGATACCATCCAGGGAAAGCAAATAAAGTAGCAGATGCTCTTAGTCGTAAGTCAGCTATGGAGATGGCTAGTTTAAGAATGGCGGAATGGAGCTTGTTAAAGTTCGTAGTGGACTCGGAGTTCAAATTGAGAATGGATTGTCTTACAAATATGCTTAGTGCATTAAAAATTGAGCCTGAAATTATTAAGAAAGTTAAGACCTTACAAGAGTCTGACCCGGAAATTTTGAAAGTAAAAGATGTAGTGTCTTTAGGAAGAAGACCGGAATTTCAAGTCTCTGAAGATGGAGTGGTAAGATGCCAAGGACGAATTTGTGTTCTCGACAATGAAGAAGTAAAGAAGGAAATTTTGTCGGAGGCACATAGGAGTAATTACAGTGTTCATCCAGGTAGTACAAAGATGTACAGGAATTTACGTCAGCAATTTGGTGGAATGGTATGAAAGCAAATACGGCTAAGCACGTTTCTCAATGTTTAACGTGCCAGCAAGTAGCGGAGCATCGCAAACCCGCAGGACTCTTGAGACCGTTAGACATACCAGAATGGAAATGGGAACATATAACAATGGACTTTGTACAATGATTGCCAAGGACATCAAGTGGTCATGACTCTATCTGGGTAATAGTGGACCGTTTGACTAAGTCTGCTCATTTCATAGTAGTTTGTATAGATTACCCAATGGACAAATATGCGGATATATATGTAAGTCAAATAGTACGTTTACATGGTGTTCCGGTAACTATTACCTCAGATCGGGATTCAAGATTTACTTTGAACTTTTGGCGAAGTTTTCAAATTGCCTTAGGAACTAAACTCCAGTTTAGTACTGCTTTTAACCCTCAGACAGATGGACAAACAGAAAGAGTAATTCAGACATTAGAGGACATGTTGAGGGCTTGTGTGATTGATTTCAAAGGAAATTGGGATGAAAGATTGCATTTGGTGGAGTTTGCTTATAATAATAGTTTTCAGAAAAATATAAACATGGCTCCTTAAGAAGCATTATATGGAAGGAGATGTAGGACTCCTGTCTGTTGGAACGAAGTAAGTGAAAGGAAATTGACAAGACCTGAACTGGTACAAGTTACCACTGAAGCTGTCGAGATTATCAAGAAAAGACTTAAAATAGCTCAAAGTAGACAGAAAGACTACGCAGATATGTGTAGAAGGCCTTTGGAATTTAATGTGGGAGATCCTGTATTCCTTAAAGTATCCACAATGAAGGGAATATCTCGATTTGGAATGAAGGGTAAGTTAAGCCCTAGATTTGTTGGACCTTTTGAGATACTTGAAAGAATAGGAGATGTAGTTTATTGTTTGGCGCTGCCTCCTAAATTGGGAAATTTACATAATGTGTTTCATGTATCAATGTTGAAATAGTACCAGCCGGATCCTGGTCACATACTCGATCATGAAGCCATCAAAGTGGATGAGAAAGTGAGGTATATCGAAGAACCTGTGCAAGTACTGGATCGAAAAGAACAAATTCTTAGGACTAAGAAGATTCCTTTGGTTAAGGTATTATGGCGACATCATGATATAGAAGAAGCCACATGGGAAAGTGAAGATCAGATGAAGGAAAAGTACCCCTACTAGTTTCAAAAGTAGCTATCTAATTTTGAGGACAAAATTCTCTAAGGAGGGGAGAATTGTGACATCCTAGAATTCCTTGCTAATCTTTAGGGGTATTCTAATTCATGTCTTATATTAAGACTTTGGCCAAGCCTATGGTGAATAATTATTTGATACAAATTTCTATTTTTGGCCATGAAGGATTATGGGTTGGAATGTATTAAAATAGGTCACAAAGTCTTGTGAGTTATAAAATTAAATTAGGTGTTTATAAAATTAAAGTTTAAGGAGGATTATTAGAGTGAGATGTGGGCCGAAGTATTAGCTTAAGACCAGCCCACAAGAAGCCCCACCCTTCGGCCATTTGGGCCTAGCTGCGAAGCCCAAAGGAGGAGGAGGAGGAACCGCCGGCCCATGACTGGCCTCAAGCCCGGCCGAATGGAGCCCCATTGGGCTGTCGACCAAGGAGGAACCGGCCCATGAGAGGCCCACTCCTTTGCATGAAGATTTTGCCAAGTGTTAATTCCCTTTGTCCAAGTGTCCTTCATGCAAAAGCAATGATTGTTCATCATTGATGAGAGGAAAATTGAGGGAACCAGTTGATGATGAAGGGGAAGCGTCGCCGGAGAGAGGGAGTGAGAGAGAGAGCTACTGAGGGGAAGAGAGAAATCAAGAGAGAAATGAGGAAGAGAGGAAAGGAAGGGAGCTGTTCGTCAACCGTCTGCTGTGCGTCCGTCGCTCTTCGCCGTCTGTGTGCTTGCTGTTTGCTCGGTATAGAGGCAATTTGGGATTCTTAATCTGCTCTTGCATGTTGTGTCTAGCATGTATGCTTGAATGGTGATAGATTTTGGATGTTTAGGGTGATAAAAGTCGAAGTTCTAAGAGGGATATTCGATACTAGAAAACTGTTCTTGAGAAAACAGTTTGACCTTGAATGTTCTATGGGCTTGAATGTGTTGTTTGAGTTGGATTTTGACCGTGACTTCTAAACGAAAGTTGTTAAGGACATCTTGAAATATAACATACTCAAATTTTAGACAAAAAAAAAGAGTATAAGTAGGTGAAATATTCATTTTTCGGAGAGACTAGATCTGGAACCCGTTATGCCGACCTTCAGTGATTTCGTGGTCTGTAAAGTCAACTTCTTATGAACATATCACCTTTATCTCTTAACAAAAGTTGTAGAGGACATATTGAGGATTAACATATCAAACATTTAGAGAAAACCAACAAGAATAGGTTGGTGAAAGCATGTTCTTTTCGGAGGGTGGTGAATCTGGAAACTTCGGTATTGAAACAGAAGCTTTAACTGTATATATTAAATCATCTAGAACGAATTTGATTATTATTTCTTCATGAAAAACCTAATTTAGGATCTTTAATATAACATAGTCGAATTTCTTGAATTTTGAAGGTCTTTTGGGTATTAAGTCGGAAATATTTCAAAAGCCGTGTAATCTGACGCTTTCGGGTTTAGCCAGTTACAATGCATGGGTCATATCATTTTTTATGAAGCTCTTTCGGTAAAGTGTTCTTCACGAAGTATCTTTATCTATGTCTTCCCTGAAACATATTCAAATTTCATATTTTTTGAAGTTCATTTGCCTATTTAACTAAAAATGTTTCAAAAACTGTGCAAGCTGTATTGATAGAATAGAAATGCTGTGATGCGTGATCTATATCACATTTTATGAGGTTCTTCTGGTGTAGTTTCCTTTGTGAAATATCTGCCATTTTGTCTTGACTATCACATGTTCGAATTTCTAGAGGCCATTTGGGTATTTAATGGAAATATTTTCTAAAACTGTGCAAGCTGGATTGTGCGAATTTCAAATGCTGAAATTTATGATTATTCTGTTTTGGATGAGCCCTATTAATCATATTGATTGAGGTGATTGAATCTTGCTGAACATGTGACGACATTTGGCATTGCATATAGAATCAAATGTTGAATTTGACTTTGTTGCCATTACATCATGTGCCATGTTGATTGTGAGACATAAATTGACGAATATGAATTATGATGAATGAGGAAACTGTTGGAGGTGGATCGATAATGCCCTGGGAGTATCAGGATGCCCAGGATGGGGGGTGCCGGATGCCCAGTTGTATTGTGATACATGCTCGGATGTCCTCGGGAGTTTCGAGATGCTCGGAATGGTTGGGTGCCGGAAGCCTCGAAGGTTTGTGCCCGGGGAATGCCTCGTGATGCTAGTTGGGATGCGAGATGCCCAGAATGTGGGGGTGCCGAATGCCCGGTGGTGTATGCCGAAGGTTTCTCGCGATGCCAGGTTAGGGTGCGAGTGATAGAATGTGGGATGCAATTACTAATCCCGGGAAAGAAAAATGTGGTGACCAAATTGAAAGATAAAAAGTGGAAATTGAATCATGCACATATGGTATGATTGCATATGCATGGATGTATGATATGATGATGATGAGTGTATGGTTGTGTGTACACCTATGGCATGATGGTGCATGTATGACATGATGATGATGAGTGCATGGTTGTATGTGCACCTATGGCACGATGGTATGCATACATGAGGCATGGTGTGTGCATGACATGATGGTGATGAGTATATGAGGATGTATGTACGTATGGTATGATGACATATGCATGGCTTCAAGGTAAGTTATGCTTGGATACATGAATGACATATACTATGCTATGATTGTTAGGATTGTATTGTGTGTGCATTGAGTAGTTTATTAGATCCTTTACCTGCTGAGTGGCTGTACTCACCCCTTCGGGGACCAACATTTCAAATTAGGAAGATGCCGCTCCCTCTGGTCACGCGGGGTACCTTCTATGGCCTCCCATCTAACGTGGGGGTAGAGTGTTTGGAGATTGACTGCGTTACTATCCCTGGTTTGACGTTTGTGCGAGTTCGAGTGTTGGTCATGTATGATGTGGGCCTGGCTGGGGGCCCAGTTATTCAGGAGTTTTTGTCGGTCCACGTTCGCCGAGATGGAGTGTTTAGGGGGATGTTGCCACCACCACCGCCCGACGCGCCAGGATGGGTGTGATGGCCGCGTGAGGAGTAGAGAGCTGGTGTTTCTTTTTTAGGGTCGCCGACGCTGGTAGATGGAGGATGACACGTGAACGATTATATGGGTCGAGATCTCTTTTGGGTTGTGGTCAAGTTTAGTTGAAAAATCTTGGCTTTTCTTTTTGGTTGTACCAACCCAAGAAATCCATCATGAAAATATGTAAATAAAAGTGGCTCGGCTTTATCTTTTCATATGGTGCGTAGTTGGTGTGCATTGCATTATGGTTATTGGAGGGAGAGATGGTGAGATTCAATTATGCTTCCGCTAATAAGTTGCACTGGGACCGTTTTCAAAAAAAAAAAAAAATTGCCTATGAACTACGATGCTTCTACTAAGAGATGTAACTAGCGTTCATTAGATATAGCGATAGGTACCTGTGGCGACCTTAAATGTTTCAGGGTGCCGTAGCTCTCCACCAGGTATTGTCATTACCTTGTAGTTGGTAGACGGCCGGGGTTACTTTCTCTTCCTCGGAGCACATCAGAAGTGCAAAGGCTTTCTCCAGATCTTGGATCCAAAGAGACATGGCCTCGAGGTCTCTAGTACCCGTGAACCTTAGCGGGTTCAGCTTCAAGAACTATTCCACCAACTTGTGAATCGGCCTTTCTCTCTACACCACTACATTCTCAGGCTAAACTTCGGCAGGTGCGGCAATAGGTGTGGCAGTGGGTGAGACCTCAACGACGGCGGCAGCGGCAGTAGTAGCAACGGCTAGATTCTGGGCTTGTTGCCCTATCAAGTCTCTCATAGTCTCAAGCGCCTGCATGATCTCTTCCATTCTAGGATCACCAAGCGCTACTACCCCAACACTAACGGGAGGTGGTGTCACTCTACTCACGCTAGCCTAAGCTGGCACTCTACCTCGGCCTCCTCGGGTACCGACCCTGGTTGGTGTCCTACCCCGAGTTACGACCCCGATGGTTCTCTTACTAGGAGTCCTCTGCTCCTGATTGCTTATGGATCAGTTCTCTACTAAACCTGCCTCCCAATTCAACACTGAATTAGAAGCTGAGCGATTAACACAACAAGCAACTCTATCAAACAACTATCACAGACATGCATCAGCATGAATTTAAAGGTTATTCCTCCTACTATCCCATAAACCTTCGTACCTTACCACTCCAATTCTAAACCATGCTCTAATACCACTAAATGGGGATGTCACACCTCGATCATCGAGCGCGCACCCATCCTGACTTGGCCGATTAAATAGAGACACCCCAGGACGCATCGCCGACCCATTCATTTTAATACGCATGCAGAAGTTGATAAAAAATATCCAGACAATAAAACAATGGGATAGGAAAGTAGGGCCATATTTTGAAAACCTGAAAACAACAACCACACTTATGTACATCACCAACCAGAATGTATATATATTACAATACAACCTACTAAAGTCAGGTCCTACTCAAAACCAGTCAAAGAACAAGGTTTGCAAACAGGGGTGGGGGTTTCCAAACCACTACGGGTCATCATCATCCTCGATTTCTCCTTCTTCCATGCTCCAGCTGGAGCCTACTACTGAGTACACTGGAGAATCTGGATCATCAAGCTTAGGGTCCTTTGTGTCCACCATTGAACCATCCTTAGGGTATGCTATACCCTTTCCAAAAGCAACCTCCATCACATACAGAGGTATATAAGATTCCGGTACAAGGCCCTCTTTTCGTCCATCACTATAATGGCGATACCATAACCTGTATTGATGGGGCAACTTTTTGGGTAAACCCACATCAACCCAGGCAATGGACCTCACCAATACGTACTTTAACCCTTCAGGGTGCCCATGTATTGGAATATGGTAACTTTGTTTTGTGAACTTCTTCGGTTCTCCAAAATGTTTAGGCGAGGCTGCCATCTATGGACCTAAAATGTTATCCCACAACGGGGTGAGACAACATATCAGCGAGTTCCACCCCCTAAGACTTGACTAGGAAGAAAATACGCCCCGTGAGCTGCCTAGGCACAATCACGAGTTAGAGGACTTACCTTGGCCTCAGTCCCTTCCTGTAGATCAATTAAATATACAGTCCATTGAATCAATCAACCAATCAATTTATCACAACAGATCGAATCATCGATCAATCAATTTAGTCAATTTATGTCATAATGACTATTCAATACTATCTATAATGTCCTATCAAATCAGGACCGCTCACCCTAAGCTGAAGATAGATAGTATAGCTCACCTAAAGCTGATATATTAGGGCCCCCAGGCTGATATAGTATACTTATAATGCTCACCCAAAGCTGATATATTATTGCTCATCCAAAGCTAATATATTATTGCTCACCCAAAACTAATAAATTATTCTTATTCTCACCAATTGAGAATGTCACCATTTTTATCCTTCATGATAAAAATACTCGTGTATGGATACATAGCTGGCCTTAGCTAAAATATAATAATTTCACTTTTCATAAATCCCACCATTTCCAGTAGTCTCAAAATAGATTTTTGGTGCTATAGACGATGCTCGGTAATTTTCTAATTAATTACCAAAATTATCAATTTTGAGACAATTACCCACAACCACCAAACACATTCAATTTGGACAAAATAATAGCGAATTAAATAAACAGATTACACCACCGCAATCGACATAAAATTCTGGTCACTAGCCATTTCGGTCTAATTTTTGAAAAATAAATAAATAAATAAATATGAAAATTAATTATTAAATACCAATAATTAAAACTTAGGCCCATAAAGCCTAATTGAAAGCCGAGATGGACTTGGAAAATTTTCGAATCACTCTAGATAAATACTAGAGCTCATCTAGGCCCTATGCACTAAACTAACCACCTAACATGCAACAATAATTAATCAATTCACTAATCAAATCTAATTAACCACCTAATCCTAGCTTAGTCTAAACTAAACAACCCTTAAGAGTCATTAACCTACTATGTGAGGATTAGTGAGTTAAACTCACTTCTTAAGCGAACCGCTTGGTTCAACTCAACGGGAACACAATGGGGCTTGATCTTCTCCAAAGCGGGCTTACCTTTTGGGGTCGGGAAGCGGGCCAAAACGGGCCTACATTGTACTGGAATACCCACTGATTTTAGTGCTATTCAGTGGCTGAAAGAAGAGGAAACTAGCCTAGTTTGGCGAGGCAAGATCGGCGGTGGACTGGTGGAGGCCTTAGCGACTCAGGCGGGTGGTTTAGCAACTCTAGGGGCGGCGGGACGGCTACGATGGGCTTGGAGAACCTCCTAGGCTCACGGTGGAAGCAAAACGACAGTCTGAGATAGTGGAGGTGTGCGTGCGGGCAGGTGGGGTCGCGGGGACATCAAGCGGCGCGAGGACGGCATGGCTGCGATTCGACGGGCGGCAAACGGTGTCGGCAGGTGGTGTGGCTGCTCTGGTGGCTTCATTGCAAGTCTTTGAAGTCCTCAAGGCACAATGAAGAAGAAAGAAGGGCTGACCGACAGTTTGAGGGGGAGAGAGGGGGCAAGGGGTCCACTTCTCTCTCTTATCTCATCTCTTTGTCCCCCAACTTGTCCACCTTGCATGGCTGTCTTCTACCACCCAATTCTAGCCCTCAAACCTTTCTAGAAGCCTTTTGAAGGGGTCCAAATGTTGTGGGTGGTAGGGGGTTACGAATTTGCTTAGATTTTTCTCCAATTGGACACTCAATCCTTCTTAAATCAACCCAATTTGGCCTTCAAAAATTCAACCAACACCTCATCGATCCAATTGATATTTTTCCTCACTAATTGATTCCACTTGTTTTCCAATTTCGCGTTCAAAACAATCCTCGACATTTTACGAACAAAACAGCCATATGTCGACTTTTTCCCAAAAAAAGTCCGATTTGCAGAAAAATCTTCGAAGGTTGAGTCGACGATCCTACAATTAATTGTGATATGATAGAATTTTCAATTTTTGAAATCGGATTCAAATTCGCGGTTAATTTCAATTCGGCGCGATTTTAGCGTGACCTAGACTATCAGGTAGCTTTTAGAAATTTTTAATGCAAATGACCCGTTGTCAATTTTCTTTAAGCCACAATGAACCTATTCGACATATTGGCGACTCTCAGTTGTCGTGAAAATCTCGAATATTCAAATATGGATACAGGGTATCAAAACGACAGAGAAATCAGTCTAGTGCCGGTCGACGAGAATTTTCCAATTTAGTGGAGTCACCCACGTTTAGCCACACATCTCAGTCGAACTGACCTATCTATGATCTCTAATCGATTTTAAACTGTGTCGTAATGATCTCTAAAGATGAGCACAATTGAGTAGCCGATTCTTGGTTGAATTCTCATTTCTAGATAGTCTAGTTATCTCAAGAGTGATTAGCTCTAAGAACAGCCCTATAGACGCATCAATGAAAAGCCCGATTAATTTAATTGAAAGCAGAAGTGAAAAATCTAGGATGTCATCGCATATATAAAAGCTTTTAAACTTTTCTAGTGTTAATTGCCATCGAGTGCTCAGCCACAAGGTTCAAACTTACGGCAATATGGCCTCTTAGTTACAATGAGTCATTACTTAACTTCCATATTTTCCATAAATTTATAAGTATATATTTGGGTGGATGTCACCCTGTTGTGCAAGGCAACAATCCCATATTATATTATATTTTAGCAAAAAAAAAAATCACATATTATAGACAATTTTAGGTATGATAATAAGTCAATCACCTAACAGTTTACTACACGCTACCATCTAACCTTCCATGGTCAGTCGAGGAACTTTCTCACATTGTACCTTGACTAGCCCAAATTCAATGCTATGATATCTGCAAAAAGTGTCGTACTATATAAATACTTATAATTTTCAGTATTAGTCATTTGTATGGTATGGCAATTTATATAGAGTTACATATTTTTCATAAATTTACAAGTATCTATTTGAGTGGATGTCACCCGATCGTTCAAGGCAACAAAATAAAAATTACCAAACAATTTACTCCACACTCCTATCTAACCTTCTATGGTCACCAAACATATTATATTATAGACAACTCTAGGTATGGTAATATGTCAATCACCAAACAATCTACAACAAGTTGCTATCTAACCTTCTATGGTCAGTTGAGGAACTTTCTCGCATTGTACCCTGAGTGGCCCAAATTCAATTCTGTGATATCTGCACAACGTGTTGTACTATATAAACACTTTTAATTTTCAGTATTAGTCATTTGCATGGTATGGCAATTTATATAAAATTCCATATTTTCCATAAATTTACAAATATCATGATCTCACCATGTTATGCAAGGCAACGATCACATATTATAGGTTGCTCTAGGTGTGATATTAAGTCAATCTCCAAACAATTTACTACACACTGCTATGTAACATTTTATGGCCAATCGAGCAACTTTCTCACATTGTACCTTGACTAGCCCAAATTCAATGCTGTCATATCTGCGCAAACGTAGTATATAAACATTTATAATTTTCAGCACTAATCATTTGTATGGTATGGGCAATTTATATAGAGTTCCACAATTTAGATAATTTTAGAAGTATCTATTTGAGTGGATGTCACCCTGTTGTGCAAGGAAAAAATCACATATTATATTATATGTGATTTTTAGTATTTGCATGGTCTAGCAGTTTATATAAAGTTCCATATCTTCCGTTAATTTACAAGTATCAGGATTTCATCCTGTTGTGTAAGGCAACAATCACATATTAAATCATATTTTAGCAAAAAAAAAAAAATCACATATTATAGGCTATTATAGGTATGATAATAAGTCAATCACCAAACAATTTACTACACACTTCTATCTAACCTTCCATGGTCAGCGGAGAAACTTTCTCGCATAGTCATTGATTGGCCCAAATTCAATGATGTGATATCTGAACAAAGTGTCGTACTATATAAACACTAACAATTTTAGCGTTAGCCATTTGTATGTTATAGCAATTTAAAAAGGTTCCATATTTTCCATAAATTTACAAATATCTATATGAGTGGATGTCATCCTATTGTGCAAGACAACAATCACACACTATATTATATTTTAGCAAAACAAAAACAAAAACAATCACCAAACAATTTTTAGTATTAGTCATTTGCATGGTCTAGCAACTTATATAAAGTTCCATATTTTAGTTTTCAGCATTAGTCGTTTGTATGGTATGGGCAATTTATACAGGGTTCCACAATTTAGATAATTTTAAAAGTATCTATTTGAGTGGATGTCACCCTGTTGTGCAAGGAAAAAATCACATATTGTATTATATTTTAGCCATAACATATTACCAAACAATTTAGTGCACGTTGCTATCTAACCTTCTGTGTCACCAAACATATTATATTAGAGACAACTCTAGGTACTATAATAAGTCAATCACCAAACAATCCACTACACGCTGTTGTTTAACCTTCTATAGTCAGTCGAGGAATATTCTCGCATTGTACCTTGAGGCCCAAATTCAATGGTATGATATCTGCAGCACTATATGAACACTATAATTTTCAGTATTAGTCATTTTTATGACATGGAAATTTCTAAAAAGTTCCATACTTTCCATAAATTTATGAGTATCTATTTGAGTAGATGTCACGCTGCTGGGCAAGGCAACAATCACATATTATATTATATTTTAACAAGAAAAAAAAAACAAACAAATATACTACATGCTACTAACCTTCTATGCTCACCAAAAATATTATATTATAGACAACTCTATCTACGATAATAAGTCAGTCACCAAACAATCCACTGCATGCTGCTATCTAACCTTCTTTGGTCAGTCGAGGAGCTTTCTTGGATTGTACCTTAACTGGCCCAAATTCAAGGCGGTGATAAATAAACACTTACTATTTTCAGTATTTATCATTTGTATGGTATGGCAATTTATACAGAGTTCCATATTTTCTTAAATTTGCAAGTATAAGGATGTCATCCTGTTTTGCAAGGCAATAATCAAATATTATATTATATTTTAACCAAAAAAAAATCACATTATCAACTACTCTAGGTACGATAATAAGTCAATCACCAAACAATTTACTACACGTTGCTATCTAACCTTCAATGGCTAGCCGAGGAACTGTTCACATTGTACCTTGACTAGCCTAACTTCAATGCTATGATAGATGCACAAAGTGGCGTACTATATAACCACTTACAGTTTTCAGCATTAGTCATTTGTATGGTATGGGCAATTTGTATAGAGTTTCATATTTTCCATAACTTTGCAAGTCTTTATTTCTGTGGATGTCACCCTGTTGTACAAGAAAACAATCACATATTATATTATATTTTAGAAAAACATAAACAAAAATAATCACCTAACAATTTTCTACACGCTGCTATCTAACCTTCTATGGTCACCAAACATATTATATTATAGACACTCTAAGTACGATAATGAGTCAATCACCAAACAATCTACTACACATTGTTACCTAACCTTCTATGGTCAGTTGAGAAGCTTTCTCACATTGTATCTTGTAGTATTTTTATTAATACGTCCATGATGGGGTAAGATGAGAACGCACCGTTTCTTCTTGATACGTTACGATGGAAAGACACCTTTGAAAGAGTGTGATGGAGTCATGTAAAAGACTTTTGAAGACAACCGTTGGCATGGTTTGGTAGAACCTATGCTCAAAAAAGTAATTTCTCCTTTTCTTGTCCCCTTTCTATCAAAGAGAAAGAAAGCATTCCATTTCTTTTTTACAAGAACAATTGGCATTTAAGCTGTGGAAATCGAGTGCTTTCCTCATGATTGCATTCAAACCAACGTGAAATATTTTTGTTCGTGATTCATCTGCAATTCAACATGCGTTCTGGGGTTAATTGTTGTTTGCGCATTGGATAAAGGTAAGTCGTTTTCTGCTGACTTGAATTTCAACATTGGTATCAGAGCTCGGTCGTAATTTCTGCCTTGCTTTTCATTTAATTTTCTCGTTTACCATTTGATATTGAGATCAAGAGTATGAAATCTACACTTTTTGGACGTCTATTGGTTGGAATTGTTATCTGAATCGTCGAAAACAAATCGAAGCGAAGAATGGGTTTGGGGTCGGGTACACCTGTACGGTTTTGACCATTTTTCGAAATATTTTTTCAGCCAAATAATTTTTTAAAAATATACAGGGAAAAAGTGCTCGTCGAGACGAGTCTGACGATGGGTCGAGAGCCGTTAGAGCACGCCGGACACGCCCACATGCGCGCCAGAAGCTGCTGCGCGTGGGATTCGCGCGCCTGACGTGCTGGGCATGCTAGTGCATGAATGTCACACACGCGTCGTCAAACTAATGCGTGCGACGTCACCATGACGTCATCCGTGACGTCATGCACCGGTCGGTAACCGCTGGATGACGTCACCACCGGCGGTAGTTGGCCAGCCGGAAACCTGACATGTGACCCGACCCGACTTGAATTTGTTCTAACCCGACCTGATAATTGACAGGTCAATGGATTGGACTAGTCAACCGGTCAGGTGGTCAAAATGATGGGACCGGTCGCCGGTGGGATCGGTTGCTGGTGGGACTAGTGGGACCAGTCAGATCGGCCAGGAGCCGTTGGGATCACTGGCATGTGCGCTACACGCACCGCACACTCAGGCAGCACATGTAGGCGCATTATAGCGCTGATTGGAGCGTGGTCAGTGGCATTTGGTTCGTATAGGTGTGCTCTAGACTGTGGTATATTTATTTTATATTTTTGAGTTTTATAAATGTATAAAAATGCGTAGGAAACCTTAAGTACACATATCTTTGGGGGTTTAATGTATAGTTTATTTATTTTTTAGCTTGTATTTTCTTATGTTTTAGGAAATACAGTAGCTAGCTGTATGAAAATGATGTCATATATGCTGTGTAGAGCTTGGTTCGATGGTAGCATGTATATAGTTTAATATACTTGCAATTTTCTAATTCCAAGAAAATTCAAATAATGGTAGGAAATCCTTGTTTTTTAGTTACATGTTCAATCGCGGTTTTGATTGTAATTGTAGCATGATTATTTTTTGTACGTTGATTTATATCAAGCTATGCTTTTGTGTTAATGGAAAAATGTAGAAATTACATGAAGTCATGTAATTATTTTTCCTAGTGGGAGTTCATAGGTTGGTAAAATTCGAAGGAGTTCTCACCTAGAACTTAAAATTTGCGCAAATTAAACTAATTAATGATAATAAAACAATCGTACATGGGAGCTGATTGGGAATATAGTGAACTTTCCTTTCTGTGTCTTTTGTTAAATTATTATTAATTTAGTTTGTCTTTGCTACAAAATTAAATACGTGTGTTACTCTGAAAATTGTGCTAGTATTGATTGTGCGTTTATTATGTCAATGTGTTATAGTAATTAATTATGGTTTCAACATCCAAGACCATTAGGGTTGACCTCAATAAGGGTGAGAAGCTGAACGGTGACAATTATCATATTTGGCACTGAAAGGTTTAGTACATCCTTGAGGAGCAAGATATTTTGGAAACCCTCAACCACATCATGGATGAACCTGAGCATAGAACTTCAACTCAACACATGAGAAATTTAGAAGCTTATCAAGCTTGGAAGAAGAAAAATAGCATTGCTCGCATCACGTTGCTGAGCTACATACAAGATGATCTCATGTATGAGTTTGAAAGTTATGATAAAGCTCAAATCATGTGGGTTGCCTTGAAAGATAAGTTTGGGGGTACATCTGCTACTAAGTTGAGGAGACTCATCATCAAGTTTGACACATATCGAAAGCGCTCAAATGTAATGATGATGTAGTATCTTCCGGAGATGTCAAACATGATTCATGAGTTTAAGCCGGCAAGTCACTTCCTTACTGATGAACAATAAATTTAGGCTGTTATAAGGTCTCTTCCTGATAATTGGGAGCATATGAAAATCAATATGATGCATAATGAAAATATTGTCACTTTTGATAATATTACGCATTATTTGGAATTAGAGGATGAGCGTCTAGAGGCTGTGAGATCCTCTACCCATGCTTATGTTGCTGAATTGAGTTTGTGCAAGGCTTCGGGCTTAAAGCTCAAAAGGAATCATCAATTCAACAATAAAGGGAAGAGGATTGTTTAGGCACCTAAAAGGGCTAAGACCTTCCAACACAAGAGGTGTGGTGGGAAGAAGGATAATGCCAAGATGAAGTGCTACAATTGTTGCAATATAGGTCACTTTGCTCGTGAATACACTAAGTTGAAAGAAGTACCCTATTACTCCATTATTTTAAGTAATGCCTTTATTTCTAGCACTGTGATGCTTGTTGAATCTCATCTAATGTGGACTGTAGACTCAGGAGCAACAAATCACGTAGCTAGAGATCGAGAAGCATTTGTGGAGTATCGTCGGATACAGCTTGGAAGAAAATAGATATATGTTCGGAATAACTCAAGAATTGAAGTGAAGGGTATCGGCACATGTAAATTAATTTTACGTGGTGGTCGAAACCTGTTCGTACATGATGTCCTGTATGCTCTAGATATTTGACGAAACTTAGTCTCCGTAGTTGTTCTTCTTAGCCTAGGTTATGTATTGAATTTCCATGGTAATTGTGTTGATATTTTGTATGGAACAATTTATTATGGTTCAGGTCATATATCGAATAACTTTATGGTGTTAGACATTGACTATGATTAGTACAATATAGATGTCGATGTTTTTTTTTTCTTTAATTGCATCTTTTAGTAATGTTGAGATTGATGCAAGTACTTGGCATTCTAGATTAGGTCACATTGGGTTGCAAAGAATGCAAAGATTAGCTAGAGAAGGCCTTTTAGGATCACTCACTAATGTTGATCTACCCGTATGTGAACATTGTCTAGCGGGAAAAGCAACTAGAAAACCATTCGGTAAAGGGACTAGAGCCAAATTTCCATTGCAACTCACACATTTTGACATATGTGGTCCTTTAAATGTGAGGACGAGGTAAGGAGCCTCATATTTCATCACTTTCAGAGATGACTTCACACATTTCGGTTATGTTTTTCTGATCTCCCATAAGTCAGAAGCATTAGATTGCTTTAGACGATATATAATGATGGCAGAGAATCGGTTAAACAAAACAATAAAGGCATTGAGAACGATCACAGATGTGAGTATCTATTAGAGTAATTCAAGACTCTTTGGGATGAAAATGGAATTGTATGCCAATTGACTATTCCTGATACTCTACAATAAAATGGGGGTAGCTGAGAGAAGGAATAGAATTCTATTGGAAATTGTTAGGTCTATGATGACGCAAACAAATTTACCAATCTCCTATTGGGGAGATGCGTTATTGGCTGCTGCCTATGTACTTAATTGAGTGCCCTTAAAATCGGTAACTTCCACCTCTTATAAATTATAGACTGGTAGGAAACCAGACTTAAGTATTCTATGTCCATGGGGATGTGCAGCTTATGTTCATGTCTTCCCATAAATATGGTAAATTAGGTCCTAGAGGGAAAAAATGTATTTTTAAAATATTATGTTTTTGATGTATGCTATAATGTGTACTTGACTCGACATATGTTATGCCGTGAGATTGGTGAGCCAATATTAATCAAATCCCAATCAAGCACATTGGAAAGCAGTGAAGAGGATCCTGAGATATTTGAAGGGCACTATAGACTATCGACTTTGTTACCAAAGGAATGACTTACGATTAGGCTACTCAGATGTTGATTGGGTGGAGACCTAGATGAGCATAAATTGACTTTTAGATATGCGTTCTTGCTCAATGGAGGTGTGATTTCTTGGAATAGCAAGAAACAGATATGCATGGTCTTATCTATGATGGAGGCGGAATTTATTGCATGTTTTGCCGCAGTATAAGAAGTAGTATGGCTAAAATGTTTTTTGGAAAATTTAGTCATTGTCATCGAAGTTCCAAGATCGGTAATAGTTTATTGCGATAGTCAAGCAGCCACTGCCTATATGAAAGATCCCGAGTATCATGGAAGGACGAAGCACATTGACATAAAAAACGACTTCAGAAGAGATATAATAGCGCATAAAGAAATGATCCTACAATACATTTCAACCAATAAAGTGGTTGCTGATCCATTTACGAACGCTATTCCTAGAGATTTATTCTTGACCCATAGGATGTCACTAGGATTGTGTAGAATATGATATGTGTTATTGTAGAGGATCATTGGTTTATGTATATGTGAACATATGTATTATACTTGTTTGTTTGTTGATGACATGATATTTTATCAATAAGTACAAATCCATTATGAGACTAGCACAAGCACACATATATTATTGGAAAGAATGTCAGCAGGCAATGATTGGCTTACTCATACGAGCAATCGCCTCAAGTGTTATAGTTAGCACATTGAGATCAGATGTAATGTACAAATAAACGCTGAGGAGCAAGTTTGGTACATAAAATAATATGTCGCCTTGATTTGAGTCAAGATGAGGTATGTGATTTATTTATAATAAGACTGAACATGATAGTTCCACAATTATGTATACCCGAAAGATGCCAGATGCAAGTATTTAATTGGGCGCTATAGAAAGCGAGCTAATATAGCACTCGAGCTAAACATGAGTACGTGAGAAGCACGTGACTATGTTTAGGCTAAGATCCGTATAGTGGATATATTTAATAAATGACATACGCTCTTATAGAAAGAGAAATCCACTATAGTATGTAATTCATACTACATGTGTATTGTACGACCAATAAGGGAAAGTGAGTAAAATTATCCATATTTACTCATCGTGTGAGCTCTTGCGGTAATTTATAATTTACCTCATTTTTGTGCCCTATGTTACTTCTAACTATGTTCTCGAAGTGAAAGATCAATGTTGCTACTTTAGCATGTTACCGGCGGTCATGAATAGATATGACTTTATGGGACGTGTCTAGGAAAGCAATTGTTTTGAAATGGAGAGAGACATGAGTGTGAAGGAAGACTATTGTTGTTTTACATCTATCACATGTATTTACTGGTCTACCAATTATATGCCTTCCGTGGTTGCGAATATGGTGTTTTGAGAATAGTCAAGTATAGCCATTAAGGGATATGTATACTTGGATTAATGTAACAAAATATGTCTGGGGCACTGTGAGACATCGATTGTTTATTTCTTTTTGAGGTTGTAGCCATTATGTCATCCCTAACAGATGCATAATTTGAGCTCCCAAGTGCAAGTATACTCACTAGTCGCGCGGCTTATTTGCTAGTATGAATTATTTTGTAAAGTTGATAAATGTTAAATGCCTTATATTTTTGATAGAGAGCTATCAAGCCCATCATGTCTGAGTGTGAGATGTAGTATTTTTATTAATACGTCCATGATGGGGTGCAATGAGAACGCACCGTTTCATCTTGATACGCTACGATGGAAAGACACCTTTGAAAGAGTGTGATGGAGTTATATAAAAGACTCATGAAGACAACTATTGCCACGGTTTGGCAGAACCTACACTTAGAAAAGAAAGTTCTCATTTTCTTGTGTCTTTTCCATCAAGAGAAAGAAAGCATTCCATTTCTTCTTTACAAGAACAATTGGCATTTACGCTGTGGAAATCGAGTGCTTCCCTCGTGATTGCATTCAGACCAATGTGAAGTATTTTTGTTTGTGATTCATCCGCAATTCAATGTGCATTCTGGGGTTAATTGTTGTTTGCGCATCGGATAAATGTAAGTTGTCTTCCGCTGACTTGAATTCCAACATATCTTGATTAGGCCAAATTCAATGTTGTGATATCTGAATAAAGTGTCATACTATATAAACACTTCTAATTTTTAGTATTAGTCATTTGTATGGTATGACAATTTATATAAAGTTCCATATTTTCCATAAATTAACAAGTACCACAATGTCACCTTATTATGCAAGGCAACAATCACATGCTACATTATATTTTAGCCAAAAAAAAAAAATCATATTGTAGACCTCTCTAGGTATGACAATAAGTCAATCCCCAAACAATTTACTACACACTGCTATTTAACCTTCCACGGTTAGTCGAGGAATTTTCTCGTATTGTACCTTGACTAGCCCAAATTCTGTGTCGTGATATTTGCACGAGGTGTCGTACTATATAAACACTTATAATTTTCAGCATTAGTCATTTGTATGGTATGGGCAATTTATATAGAGTTCCATATTTTCCATAATTTTGCAAGTATCTATTTGATTGGATTTCACCCTATTTTGCAAGGCAATAATCACATATTATATTATATTTTAGCAAGAAAAAGAAGAAAGAAGATCACCGAACAATTTATTACATGCTACTATCTCACCTTATATGGTCACCAATCATAGATAACTCTAGGTACGATAATAAGTTGATCACCAAACAATCTACTACACGCTACTATCTAATCTTCTATGGTTAGTCGAGGAACTTTCTCGCATTGTACCTTGGTTGGCCTAAATTTAATGCTGCGATATCTGCACAAAGTGTCATACTATATAAACACTTATAATTTGCAGTATTAGTCATTTGTATGTCATGGTAATTTATAAACAGTTTCATACTTTCCATAAATTAACAAGTACTCATTTGAGTGCGTCAACCTGTTGTGCAGGGCAACAATCACATATTATATTATATTTTGGCCAAAAAAAAAATCACCAAACAATTTACAATATGCTTCTATCTAACCTTCTATGGCCACCAAACATATATTATTGTAGACAACTTTAGGTACAATAATAAGTCAATTGCCAAACAATTCACTACACGCTGCTATCTAACCTTCTATAGTCAATCGAGGAACTTTCTCACATTGTATCTTGATTGGCCCAAATTCAATGTTGTGATATCTGCACAAGCTATCGTACTATATAAATACTTATAATTTTCAGTTCTAGTCATTTGTATGGTATGGCAATATATATAGAGTTCCATATTTTCCATAAATTTACAAGTATCTATTTGAGTGGATGTCACCCTATTGTGCAAGGCAACAATCCCATATTATATAATATTTTAGAAAAAAATCACATATTATAGACTACTCTTGGTAGGATAATAAGTCAATCACCAAACAATTTATTACACGCTGCTATATAACCTTCTATGGTCAGTCAAGGAACTTTGTTGTGTTGTACCTTGACTGGACCAAATTTGATACTGTGATATTTGTACAAAGTGTCATGCTATATAAACACTTGTGATTTTCAGTCTTAGTCAATTGTATGGTATGGTGATAGAAAGAAAAATTGGTGTTTAATAATAGAAATAAAGTTGCAAAGAAATTGTTTTATGCAATTAGATAGTCCAATTCTCCTAAGGATGGGTAGAGCTTAATATACCTGACTCCAATACTCAAGACATTGTAGAAAATTGCACTACACTATGTGTATAGTAGGGCTGAGCAGTTTTAGGTTTTCTACATGTTTCACCTGAACTTGGAACCTACCCATTGGGACACGTTTTTCATTTTTTGGAACTTGGAACTTGGAACCTACCCTATATATATTGAAACCTAAAACCTACTTTGTCATAGGTTCTAGGTCAATTTCAGGGTCTACTCAAATTACACATGTATTATTAATTGAATAGCTGCAGTAAATTATAACTTTTAATGACTACCAGTTGCTGCTATAATTCACTAAGCATAAATTATATTTAAAAACATGAAAAATATGAAACATTAACAAGGTAAAAAATCTAGTCATAAAATAGAAACTCAAACTAATGGCTCCAGATTATACAATCATTATTGAATGCCATGGAATGTCATAGGATCATGAGAATACATAGACAAAAAAAAAAAAACACACACACACACACACACAAAAACTTAATTCAAGTTATAGGTTATAGATTCTAGGTTCCACCAACCTAGAACTTGGAACCTATGCATCGAAATAAGTTTAACAATTTTTGAAACTAGGAATCTACCCTGAATACCTTGGAAACTGGAGCTAGACAGGTTTCCACTGGTTCAATTTTTAGATTCTAGGCTCTACCTTTGAATCATGCTCACCCCTAGTGTACATGAGTTATTCCACAACGACTTTTCATAGTTCGAGTCAAGCTTGAATATAAATATATATATATATATATATATATATATATTTATATTTATATTTATATTCTTGAAAGTGTTATTAAAACATCGCCATCAAGTTCATAATTTGACTCGTTTTGGGAATTGTCTTTATAGGTGAACTCTCAAATCATTCCTCCGAGAGCTCGTGGTTAAGCTAAAGGTAAAAAATGTAGATTTGTTACCAAGTATCTAGTCGTATTGAATGATCAAGAAGAAGGCACATTGAAACTATTCGTTACCAATCGGAACTACTATTATTGAATGCTTTCTTGTCTAGTCAACCATGTGTTATTGAATGCGTAGGATCACACGAATATATAGACCAAGAAAAACAGAAAAACTTATTTCAAGTTCTAGGTTATAAATTCTAGGTTCCACCAACCTAGAACTTGGAACCTACGCATTGAAATAAGTTTCCCAATTTTTGAAACTAGGAACCTATCTTGCACACCTTGGAAACCGGAGCTAGATAGGTTTCCACGGGTTCGATTTTTAGATTCTAGGCTCTACCCTTGAATCATGCTCACCCCTAGTGTACATGAGTTATTCCACAACGATTTTTTACAGTTCGAGTCAAGCTCAAATATATATATATATATATATATATATATATATATATATATATATATACATATATTTATATTCTTGAAAGTGTTATTAAAACATCGGCATCAAGTTCATAATTTGACTTGTTTTGGGAATTGTCTTTACAGGTGAACTCTCAGATCATTCCTCCGAGAGCTCGTGGTTAAGCTGAAGGTAAAAAATGTAGATTCGTTACCGAGTATCTGGTCGTATCGAATGATCAAGAAGAAGGCACATTGGAACTATACGTTACCAATCGGAACTACTATTATTGAATGCTTTCTTGTCTAGTCAACCATGTATTATAATCAGTCCTTGATGGTGTTACATGCATTTCAAATTCTAATCGTCAGTCACCCTGTGTTGATACATGCAAGCCCCACATGCAGATATCGATGAAAAAATTAATATTATAAGAAAGATTAAAGATGCTTTTTCAAGTATTTTCTTAAGTATCATGAAAATTCCAAGGGGACACAAGTGATTTTGCCTTGGTATATAGTCAATATTAAAACTGAGTAGATGGCAATCGTAAAAAAAGTACATGTCATGTGAGTGTGACCTGTCCATATCGATTTGCTATTACATGTTGCTATAGAGGTAATATCACGAAAAACTTCAAATTGGTTCTTTTATGATAATGGTTAATATCACGAAAACTTCAAATTGATATACTATGATAAATTTACCAAAAAATACTTTTCTAACCACAAAAAATCCTATACTTGATACACTTTTAATAAATTTACCATAAATTGATACACTTGTAACAAAATTTACCCTTTGTTAGTTTCCATTAAATTTTATTGTCAAATTGCTAAGAACTAGTGTATCAATTTCAAATTTTACCCTCCATTTATCATAATTATACTAGTTTTGTAGTTTTTATGTGGTATTAATTCAATTTAATGGAGAATATACTTCTTACATATATACCGGTTTGGATTTTTTAACTCTAAAAAAATTAGCTTGTGGCAAATTTGTTATAAATTAATCCGATTTTACCAAGGGCATAATTATCTTTATTGATTTGGATTTTTTGACGGTAAAAAAAAAAAAATAGTTTTGATTAAATTTATCACAAGTGTACCAATTTAGTTTTTTTTTTTTGGTAAATTTGTTAGAAGTGTACCGGTTTGGTGTTATTCGTGATATTAATCATTTATCTAAATTTTTTACAACGAAAAACTTCTACTTGTGATCCAAACTAATTTTTTAACCATAAAAAAATCCTAAATCGGTACATTACACTTTGTTAGTTTCCATTAAATTGAATTAATATCACGAAAAATCCATAAATTGGTATATATGTGACAAATGGAAAGTAAAATCTCAAACTAATATCTCCTTAATTGTTGTATATCATACGATGCAGTAATTTGATGGTAAAATTCAATAGAAGCTAATGGAATATAAGTTTGTCACGGGTGTATCACTACAAGTTATTTCATAATATTAACCTTAAATCGATGTTGATGAACTGTATAAAGTACTCATTACACAAGCGATGGTTCAAGCCGAATTATTTTGTTACTTTTAACGGCCGGTGATCATTCAGCTTGGATTTTTTTGTAAGCTACCTGGTGCACGTGCAACCTAATTTAATGCAGAAAATAATCCATCCCTAATATATATATATATATATATATATATATATATATATATATATATATATATATATATATATATATATATCTATGACTCGATTTTTTAATTTATATATTGTCTTCGAAGATGGAGGGTGATGAAAGAGTTTTCCTAATTTTTTTTTAGATTATTTTCTCATTCCTACGTGACATTTTTTAAATTTATTTTCTTCCCCAAATCTTATTTAATGTAAAATTAAAAAAACTACAAAAATGCTACAATTTCACTTGAGTAACCAAACTAAAAATAGAAGGGTAGGGCCCTTGTAGGAGGGCACCAAGTTGCCCATTGCCAGAGAGGGCTGCGAGGCTTGCCTAGATCTAGGTTGGTCTCGTTGGCCCTCTCAGGCAATGGGCGTCGGTGGTAGTGTCCCATTGGCAAGGGCCCAGCCATTCTTTACTCTTCTTCTTTTTCTATCATTTTTTTTAAATTTCTAATGCCCTATTTATTTTTTAAATCTAATTTAAGTTAGATTTGAAGAAGAATATAATAAAAAAAATACTCATTAAGATTTGTAGGAGATACTTTAGAAAATGACATGTCAGCATTTTTTGTTAGCTAAATAGATTATATTAATAAAATGATTTGATTGTACCAATTTAATAAGTTTTATAATTTAATTATACTTTTTTCTGTTCGTGAAAAAAACTATCTAACCTATAAGATCACAATGCGGCTCAGATAAGAAACGCCGTTGTAATTTGTAAAATGTTGACTTTCAATGAGATTTTTTTATTACTATCCAAAGCTCTTCTTAATCATTTTTTATCCTTAAGATTTATATTCATTTTGAAAATGTTGTTCGGAATGATTGTCGCGAGATGGGTGATTCCAAAAAGATTCAATACACGTTCGATTATCATTTTGTGGACTTTGGATTTTTATATATATATTATTTTTGGTCGGAGTGGACTTTTATGGTCAACTTGTTCTATTTGTTTACACTTATTAGGTACCTTTTTCTGCCTTTGCTTTCCCTCACAAAAATTGAACAAGAAGATAATTAAGTTTTATAAATTATTGAAAAAAACAAATGGCTCTACTTGTTAATAATCGTATAGTTTTGAAAGCTTTGAAAAATTTGTGATAACTGCAATAATTTAATAATAAATGTTAGAAGTAAGAGACTCCAAACATGCTCTGTCCTCCCCCCGCGCCGCGGCGCCCCCCCCCCAAAGGTTACCTTTGGTTACCTCGCTTGTTCTTCTCCTCAGCACAATCATTCTACCCCCTCTTCTTCTTCATCTTTAGTATCTGCTGCTTTTTTTCATCATTCTCTCTCCATCTCTCTATTTTCTCGCTCTTTCTTTCTCGGAATAAAAAACAATCTAAGAAAAATGTTGGCCTTTTTTGCCGATATTATGAAAATGGTAGTTTTTCCCATCCTGCGTCGATTCGAAAATGTCAAATCCTCCAAGATGTTTGCCAACTGTCTTTGGAAGGATGTCCAGTATCTGGAGAACGAGTTTCAGAGGGTCCGAATTTTGGCAGAAGTGACCAGAAACAATCTTCGGAATTTCTACAGTATGCTGACGGAGCGGGCGGCAAGTACTGAGAAGGCCTAGGCGGAAGTGAGAGACCTGTTGGGCGACTACGAAAAGGCGAGCAAGACTTGCTGCTAGTTGTCACTAGCAATATGTGCTGAAAAAGTATAATTAGGCCATGGAATTTGACGCAAATTATTGAGAAAGAATTAAATTGTTAGTTTGATGAGTAAAGCATGCATCCAAAAAAATGGTGTTGTTACAACAAATGCACATTATTATAGTTCTTTATAGGATTTTTATATTTATTTATTTACATCTTACTTTGTTAATTTACTTTTAAAATTTAAGTGGTTAAGTGGTTAAGTGGATGGATATGGATTTTCATAAGGAAAATTTCAAATAAGGACATGAAGTGTCCTCATTTTCTCAAATAAGAATATGAAGTGGATTTTGTTTCAAATAAAAGCTCAAAGTGATCACGTTAGTCTCAAATAAGGGTTTGAAGTGGCCATGACAGTTTCAAATAAGGGCATGACCTTACCGATCATCGGTCAGCTAGATATCTAGGTTGGTCAAGAGGCATTTTCATCAAAATATAATTTTAATTTTAAATTCTTTTATCGTTTTCTCTTGTTTTTCTTTTTTTGTGAGCCATTGGGCAAGGGCCCGGTGGCCCTTCTTAAAGCTAGTTTCAATCTCCCCTTTACCTCTTTTGAATTTGTTATGTTGTGAAGCTCAAATTTTGGGGAAAATTTTAAATAAGAGCCTAAAAATCCATCATTTTCTCAAATAAAAGCTTTGAGTGGACATTATTTTAAATAAGAGTCCAAAATGTCCTCATTTTTGCAAATAAGGGCCTAAAGTGGGCCCTGTTGCAAATAAAGGTTTGAAATGATCATATTAGTCTCAAAGAAGAGCTTGAACTCAACGGCAAGGGCAATTTCATCTTTTTAAAATATTTTAAAATATTTCTTTTTTCTTTCTTTTCATTAAAAAAAACTCAGAAAAACTAAAACATTTTAAAAAAGGAAAATATAGGGCCCCAATATTGGTGGCCTAGCGGCGATGGCTAACGAGGTTGCTGGCACTAGGGCGAGGGCCAATGACCCTCGCCGACTAGAGATGAGAACGTGCGACCCTCTCCCTTCTTTGGGCAAGGGTCACCTGCCCTCATCCAGTGCTCTCACCCAAGTTTGGGGGCGTTGGGTGAGGGTGAGCACCCTCTCTTAAATCTAGCCCGCCGAGCATCACTGCCTCCCCATTGGTGATGGGTTGAAAATATCTTCTAAGACATTTGAATGAAATGGAATTTTTTTTATCCAAAAAAAAAAAAAATCTGATTTTGATTTTTTAAGCCATTTTATGTGCATGCTACTTAATAAAATGCAGAAAATCGTCCATTTTTTGTATATATATATTTTTTATGTGCCATCCGTTTCTATAACTCGATTTTTTTTATAAAACACTATAGTTGTATGGATTGCGGCGTCCACAGCGGTCTTTTTTTTATAATTTTATGTTTGGCCAGTGATGACTTTAAGTTTTCGGGTACCGAGGAGACGACTGGGGTTGGGTGAAGGCTTCGTTGGTTAGCGAGCTCCCTTGTCTATAACCATATCCTCTTTCGTTCCCGTGATTCGGGTCTCTATTAAGGTCTTAAATCATTGAACCGTCAGTACTAAATCTCGGCCACTGATGATCAAATATTCTGGCAAAAAGTGACTGTTTCTTTCTCCTGCTCTCCGCCGTTCCCCTTCCTTTTTGCACTCCAACCTCTTCTGGCCGTCTTCTCGCTCTTTGTTTCTTGGGGAAAAAAAATCAAAGAAAAATGTCTGCCGATTCTGTTGTTTCTATTGCATGGGATGTCTCGAGGTATGTAGTTAATCCCATCAAGCGTCAATTCGGATACGTGATATCCTCCAAGAGCTACGCCGAAGATCTTAGGATGGAAGTCGAGAAGCTGAGCTGCGACGCTCAGTGTGTCCAAGATGCCGTGCGAGACGCCAGAAACAGTGGTCGGAATGTCTACAGTTATGTCATGCAGTGGCAGGAAGAGGTTGAGAAGGCCTTGAGGTAGGCACGAGACATGTTGGATGACTTCGGAAAGGCGACCCAGACTTGCAGCTACGGTACTCTTCCCAAACCCAATCGTCGCTATCGATTCAGCAGGAAGGCCAAGCACAAGATCAAGGTCATTCGGGGACTCGGTCAAAATGTAGTGAATTCAAGGATCTCTCCTTCAGCGGTCCTGCTCCTGGTGATGTTTCTGCTCTGGTTCCGGCCAGGAGAGAAGGCAAAGATGTCGTTCAGTCGACCAGCACGAGGTTCTCCACTTATGCCTCGACGTCAATTAAGAACGGGGAAGATAGCGTCTTTGAATCCAGGGCTTCGGTCATACGGGACATCATCGACGCTCTTGCCAATAACAGCAATAGCGTGGTCGGAGTTGACGGGATGGGTGGGGTCGGCAAGTCTACCCTTTTGGAGGATGCCGAAAGGAGACTAAGAAAAGAGAAGTCGTTCGATGTGGTTGCTAAGGCTGATGTGTCGGCAAATCCAAACATCAAGAGGATTCAAGGAGAGATTGCGTGCGCATTGGGCCTGGACTTAAAGGACGATGAGTCTGAGAGTGTGCGAGCAGATCGTCTGCGCAGGAGGTTGGAAAATGAGAAACAAAAGGTCCTCATAATACTGGACAACTTGTGGAATGGGCTCGACTTGAAATCAGTCGGCATTCCTTATGGACATGACAACAAAGTCATAGGATGCAAGTTGTTCTTGACGTCGAGGGATCCTGATGTCTTGCGAAGGGAAATGGGCTGCGACAGAGACTTCTTCCTTGGTGCGCTGCAGGAGGAAGAGGCAAAAGAATTTTTTGAGATAATAGGGGAAGACGAAGTTCATGATGACGAGTTCAAACCTTTGGTGGATGAAGCACTCCCCCAACGTGCAGGTTTGCCTTTCCTAACTCTCGCAATGGCAAAACATGTCAAAGACGCTGGTTTATCTGAATGAAAGAATGCTTTGAAGCAAATCAAGATTTCTATAAACAAAATACTCGGAGGTGATAAATATGATGCTGCAATTGTGTTATGATCATTTAAAAAATGCAGAAAGTCATTGTTGGCACTCTGTGTGTTGCTTAGTTGGGCCGTTAAACTTTCAGTAATAAAAGGAGCTCAATATAAGGAATGATTAGCTTCTTGTGACCTAAAACAAAAAGGTAGCGAGAATAATAATTGATATTTGGCAAAAAGCAGGGTACACGGTTCAAGGAGTTAAAAGAATTGTGTGCTGTTTTTGGTGTTTGGCTGCGCTCCTCATGTGTTGCTTGACACACATGCTTTAATTGTTTAATGGATCTTTACTCATCAGGTACTTTTGATGAACCCTGTCAGTTCAAGCCATCGCAACAGGCAGAGGAACTTGAGATATGTTATGACGACATCGAATCCAATCCACCTGAATATAGCAGAACGGTCCTTATGCAGGGGGGTTTAGGACTGACGGAGCTTCTGGAGGTCACACAATGGCAGAGTTTCACAGAGATATACTTGATGGAAAATCAGTTGGCTGAGTTACGCGAGAATCCCCGGTGTCCAGGACTTTTGGTACTGTTTCTAAATAAAAATTGTAAGCTCAGAATGATTAGTCCGCATTTCTTTGATTTCATGCCTGCTCTCAAAATTCTGAATTTATCCCGAACTCGGATCAAGTCCTTGCTAGAGTCTCTATTGAGGTTAAGCCACCTAAAAAGACTATTCTTAAATCATTGTGAGCTATTGAGGGTGTTGCCTCCAAAAATTGGGGAACTTCAGCAGCTTGAGGTGCTTGATATTGAGGGGACCAAGATCATGGATCTGCCGAAGGAGGTTGCGAAGCTAACAAAGCTCACTTGCTTAGAAGTATCTTTTTGTCCAGGCACATATTGTGGCAAAAATTCTGCAGAAGCGAATGCATTGATTCATCAAGGCACTATTTCTGCCCTATCACAATTAGAAGAGCTAAGTATTGATATACATCCAGGGGATGAGGGGTGGGAGAGTGTTGTGGAAGCTATTGTTGATGATATTTGTGGCTTGATGAGGCTGGATACACTTAAACTGTACTTTCCACAAGTGGAACATTTAAGGAAATGGTTTGGCACATCAAAGGTTTCCAGATTGTTGTCACATTTCAAATTCATTGTTGGCAAACATGCTGAACGCATCATGTGTTATCTCCTAGAGGATCTTAAGTTTGAGTTAGAACACTAGGATAGATCCCTGAGGTATGTAAATGGTGTGGGAGTACCCATAGATATCCAGAAGATGCTCCAGCATACTACTACATTTTTCTTAGACCACCATAGGGATGTTGCTAAGCTTTTTGATTTTGGGATTGAGAACATGGAGCAACTGAAATGCTGCATAATTGGGGAGTGTAATGAGATTAAGGTTATTGTTGATGGAGCTGATACGTACAATGAAGCTAATATAAGTCAAATTGTATTGGAAACCTAGGAGGATGGCAGGAGGTTTCTTGGGTCACTTGAATAACTCTACATATATCGTATGAAGAGTTTGAGTTGCATTTATGAGGGGCTGCTGCAGCGAGGATCCTTTTCTCGTCTTAAATGCTTGGCCTTACTCATATGTCCTCAGTTGACTTCTATATTCACACCTGGCATACTGGAAAACGTTGATAGCTTGGAAGAGCTCAGCGTTGAAGACTGCCCTCTCGTCTTAAGTTTGGTAAGGTGTGAAGATACTTCTATTTACAAGAGTGCTTCCTTCCTCCCAAAGTTGAAAAGGATATCCCTAGTCTCATTGCCTGAACTCATTACCATTTCCAATGGCTTATGCATTGCACGGAACTTGGAAAGATTGAGCATTATCGATTGTCCAAATCTCGAGAGTCTATCAGCTGATGAAATGTTGCAGTCATCTGACAGGAGCTAAAGGTTTGACATCCTGAAATTTGACCCCGTTTCGATAAAATGAAATGTGCATATCGTCGGCGCGCCTATGGTCCTTTTTCTCTGAGCTGATTACTCACGAGTTAGCTAACCTATTGGGTGAAGCCGTTAAGGGATATAACTGTGGTAAAATCCCTAAAAGCTACCTAATTGGTTGGATTGGACTAAAATCGCGTCTGGTCGATTTTAATCATGAAATTTAATTTGGTTTTGGGAATCGAATATTTGGGCGTGTCACGATTCATTTTTAGGACCGTCTCATCGTCTATCAATTTATTGTCGAGTCCGAAATTTCAAGAGAGAAATTATTGGAGGAAAAATCGAAGACCAAAAGAAAATAGAAAGGGAAATGGAAAGAGAAAAGAAAATTGAGAATAGTATTATTCTTTTCTTTTCTTTTTTCTCTCTCTCCCTTTTCTCGTTTTTTTCTCTCTCTCTCTTCTCTCTCCTCTCCCCTTCCCCCTCGTGCGATTTCCCCCAACCACCTACCCCCTTCTCTTATTTTCTCTCTTTCTTTTTCCCTCTTTGACCGGTCAACCCTTATCCCTTCTCTCTCTCTCCCCTCTCTCTTCTCTCTTCTTCCCCACGTGACCGAAACCCCCTCTTTCTTTCTTCTTGTTTGTGAAACATAGATGCAAGCGGGAGTAGCAAGCGCACGAAGACAGCTAGCTAGCCACCGTCGCCGCCCGTCTCGCTGCCCGCGCGTTCGCTGTTCACCGTGCGCTTCGCCACCGCCCCTTCGCGCGTCACCGTCACTGCTGTGCGTTGTCCAGGCCGTTCGGCCTCTGTCCAGCTTGATCCGGCCACCTCCGGCCATCGCCTACCTCCATCCGGCCACCGCGCAGCCTCCCCGGCGTACCCCTCACCCTCTGCCGGCCTCTCCTCGTTGCCCTAGCTGCCAGAGCAGCTCCGGCCAGCCAAGGGCAGCAACCCACGAAGTGGGTTTCCAGCAGTTTTAGGCCCGCTTTTGGGCCGTTTCCGGGCCCCGAACTCGAGCCGTGCTTTGGGGTTTATTGTTCCTCGCGCCGTCCCCTTCGGATTGATCCGATTTGCACGCGATTCTGGTGAGTAATCTCACTAATCCTTACTTAGTGGACTAATTACACTTATTGGTTGTTTAGTTTTATTTAATTAGGTTTAGGTAGTTAGATTAGTATTTATTAGTCAATTCATATGCAAATTAGAGAAATTGAATGTGCATTTAGCAAGTAGACGTGGTCTACTATTTATTGAGGGTAGTCCAGGATTTTTCCCGACCCTAATCGGGCTTTAATTTGACAATTCGGGCCTAAGTGGAATTTTTGATATTTAAATATTATTTTTTGATATTAATTAATTAATTATTTATTTTTTGAAAATTAAGGTTGAGATGGCTAGTGATCGAAATACTATGCTGATGATCGTGGTGCAGCCCGTTTATTTAATTGGGCTTTATTTTGAGCTAAATTGGATTTATTGTAATTAATTATTAATTTTCGAAATTAATTAATTAATTAATTATTTTTTGGAAATTAAGGTTGTGTTAGCCGACGATCGAAATTTCGTGATGATTGTCGTGGTGAAGTGCGTTTATTTAATGGAGCTTTATTTTGTGTTGAATTAAATTATTTGCGAAGGATGGGAATTATTCTTTAATTGGAAAATCATTGGTTATTAATTGAAAAATAACCGGGCATCGGTTGATAATGCCTAAACTATTTGAGCGGACTATAGAAAATGTGGGAGTTATAGAAAGGAAAATAGTAGATTTTGGCTAAGGCCAGCCGTGTGCCCACGCACGGTATTTTATCGGGTATTTTTAATACGAAGAAATGAGGCCAAGATATTACTTTAATTGAGGAAGTTAAGTGCGAGGCACAATGTCATTGGGCCGTGAGGGATTAACCGTGTGTCGGCTTATAGTTGAAGCAAGATGACTATTGGAAGTTGATGTGATGTGTGTGGTGTTGAGGGAAACCAATGGATCATGAGCAGGTAAAGGACTAAGTACTACACAAGTAGAAGATTTCTTGTGAGTTACCTTTAGCGCCTTATACCATTGCTTATTGTAGTTAAGGGCTAAGTGTTACATGGCGACCTGAGTCGCATGGAAATTACCTGTAGTGCCTTGCAGCATTGTTATGCATAGTGAAGGGCTAAGTGCTACACGATGGCAAGATCTTGTGTGAGTCACCTCTAGCGCCTTACCCTATTGCATTTCGTAGTGAAGGACTAAGTACTACACAATAGCGAGATTTCGTGTGAGTTACCTCTAGCGCCTTATACTATTGTTATTTATGGTCAAGGACTAAGGACTAAGTACTACACGATAGCGAGATTTCGTGTGAGTTACCTCTAGTGTCTTATAATATTGTTTTTTGTGGTCAAGGACTAAGTACCGTTTGATGACGAGACTTTGTGTTGGGGTCACATCTAGCGCCTTGAGCCTATATTTGAGTGGGAATGTTGAATTGGTACGTTGAGATTAATTATCAGGTATAGATGGAATCACGGATATGAGTTGATTCATTTGTCATGGATTGACTGATTGAACTAAATTGGCCGAGGAAGGGTCATCGTTGACATGTAATCGACTAGGTCGATTGATCTTTTTTTGATCTGGTGTTGTGAACTGCATGATTGAATGGAAATGACCATGAGTGGTCTTGTTGACGTGTAATCAACTGGGCCGATTTGATCGATGCTTCGATCAGTGATGTGATTGCTTGGGTGTCTATTTGAACTGTGCTAATGTGCAGGTGGAATCTGAGGCCAAGGTAAGTCCTTCGACTCATGTTGTGCATAGACAGCCGAGTAGTGTGTTGGTTCCCTAATTGAGTCTTAGTGGGGTAGAACTCGCTGAGACGTAGTCTCATCCCAATTTGGGGAAAACATTTCAAGACCCCTATTGAGGAGCTGAGGAGGAATTTGAGAAGGAGTACTCTCAGGTGAAACCTAAGAAGAAGGATTTTTGTAAGAAGAAGATAATACCGAGAGGGGCCTTGAGTATGACCCGGATTTACTGAGATTCCATCTTCTTTTGGGGATCATGTTTTGATATGATTAGAGTAAAGTAAAAAGTTATGAGTAATTGTGAAGTACTTTGGTTTGCGTTTTGTATAAAAGTTTGGTTATAAGTTTCAATATGAAAAATATGGCCCTGCTTTTCTATCCCATCGATTTACTGTCTGCGGATTTATAACTGCTTTCGCATGTGCGTAATAAATGAAAGGGTCGGCGATATATAGTCTTGAGATATCGCATTCTAAAATCGATCAAGTAGAAGGATGTGTGCGTGCCCGGGGATCGGGGAGTGACAAAAGGTAAGGGTACTAATCAATGGAGAGCATTGTTCTGTTGAAATGGTGCATGTCTTTCTCTTTCAATTTCATTTGACACATTCGATTGAACAAGTTAAAAGCTGCAGGCCCAATTCCAATGAAGAGACAGATTGGAAAGTCAACACTTATCTGAATGAACTCGAATCTGCTTTCAAATCGAATATCTAATTTGTTGCTGTTGAAATGTTTATGAATGAGCTGTGCTAAAATCTGGCAGTTCCACTATTATCTTCAGAATGAATTTTTTCTGATGATATGTATTTCAATTTACAAAACTAAATGTTGTCACAGCATTAGGGTGCACTGATTTGGATTCCTAGTTTATTTTTGCCACTCTAAACATGCTTCAAGCTTGTAGAGTGCCTTAACAATAGCTGGCTTTGTTACTGTTTTTTGGTGGGAGAATGTCTTCATTACAGTACTTCAGGATTTTGTTATTACTTTGGTTAGGTTATTGGAATTCCCGCTCTAAATTTTGAAGAAACATTAATTTAAATATGGTGATATGAAGAACTGACTTTGTAATATTGTGCTTGTATTTGTTGGAGGTACTATATGGGAAAGAGGAAAGGAACATGCTTTCTATTTTTCATTTGGTGAAGAAATGAACTTGAAGTTTATGTTTGGTTTATGTTGCAACCAAGCAAAGGCTTAAGCTATTAGGGCAAGGGAGACTAAAAAATCGATCATCTATTAATTATTATGTTGCAGATCTAGTAATGGCTGATGACAGCAATGTATCATAGGAAGACATAGGTCCGTGAGAGATCTGGAGTAGGTTGAGGATGTGTTATCACAAGAAGTGAGCGTTCAGTACCTCAGATATTGAGAAAAAATTGTATATCAGGTAGAAGGGACTTTTAGCATTCTGAGTTGCTTGAAAGCTTTAGCGTCTCGATAGGCATTGAGTGGAGTTATGTGACGAACTGGAGCCGAAAGGGGTGGAGCTCCTTTGAGGAGTTGGTTGTATCCAGTAGAATGATGTTGTCGTGATTGCATAAGATTATTTTAGTCTATATCAAGAGATCAGGTAGACTCGTTGTTTGCTCATCTTGCAAGTTGAAGTATGTTGCCATACTTATCCATTGTAAACCACACGCAGCCACCTGTGTTGCTACATACCCTCCTCTATTTGGGACCGGATGTTTCCTTGAACTGGAAAAGCAAAACATGCTAGATCAATTGGCAGATTAGCTAATTCATCTTTAAATTCCTGCATCAGTCATGTTTGAAAAGATGAGAGATTTTCTGCTTAAAGTGAAGCTAGCTGTGATATCCCGAAATTTAGCCCTATTTCGAAATATACGAAATGGTTATTTTGTCGATGCCCTTATAGCTACTTTATTCTGAACTAATCACTAACGAGTTAACTAATCTATTAGGTGATGCCGTAAAGGGTTAAAATGTGAAAGACTAGAGAATTCGATCACAAATCAACTACTTGACCATAAGGATCGACAATGGTCAATACTACCAATTAGTGAATGGATATAAATCGATTCAACAGAAGTACGTAGTCGACCTACAGGTGATTCCGCATGATTACGATATTCGCGTCGAACGACGATAAGCCAATTTTATGTTGACATTGTATTTAGGGTATATAATTGAACATCGCTGAGGGTTGTTTGCGATTCGAAAATGCACAAACGTGGATCGAAAATTATCGACCACGGGTCAAACACGCGAGAACACCTAAAAGCCACCCGATAGATTAGGTCGTACTAAAGTCGCGTTCAATCAATTTTTAACCACTAAATTTAATTCGATTTCAAATATCAAATTTTCGAGGGTTTCGAGATTTAATTATTAGACGTCATCTCATCATTTGTCAACTTATTTGGGAATTCGAAATTTTTAGAAAATGAATTATTGGACCAAAAAAAAAAAAAAAGAAAATCGGATCAAGAGGCAAAATTGAAATTTTTGGACCAAAAAGATTATTTTTATGAGATTAGAAATAAAAAGAAAAGTGGGGACATAATACTAAGCCAAGAGGGTTTTAAGGACAAGTGGGTGAAAAGTGTAATGAGATTTTGGGAAATATCTTGATAAACTTTTTTTATTTTCTTTCTTTTTCTTCTCTCTTCTCTCTCTCTCTTACTTCTCCCTTCCCTCACGCCTCCTCCCTTTGCAGACCGCCCATCCTCCCTTCTCTCCTTCTTCTCCACCTCCACTTCATTCCCCCTCCTTCTCACCCCTTCCTCCACTTCATTCCCCCTCCTTCTCACCCCTTCCTCCCCCATCCTCTGTCCATTCTGCCCCCTCCTTTTTTTAGTATTTTTTTCTTTTTACTCAACCTCCCTCATTTTTCTTTCCACCACCATCACCCCCATCCCCACCCCATCACCACCGCCCACACCTCCACCCCTTCCACCAATGTCATCTTCATCACCGCTGGCAAGGTGTCATTGACGTTGCCGCAAGCTGCTATCCCCAAGCCGCCGCCTTCACCATGCCGTTTGTGCCGCTATCGGTGCCATGAGACCTGAGTTCTCGACACTGTCACCCCGCCGTAGCCGCGACCTTGCCGTCGCCGAAAATCCGTGAGTTAACTTCTTAATCATGGATTAGGGTGTTAATTATGTTTAGGGGGTGATTAGTTTAATATTAATAGCAGTTAGTATTAGTTAATCTTAGTTTATTCTTAATTGTGATTAAAGATGGTTTAGATTAAATTTCATTGTGATTAGTTTAAGTAATTTCAATTAGATTACTTAATCGTGGTTAGATTAATTAATTAATTTTAGTTTAATTAATCTCGATTTATTTATTTAATCGTAATTATTTTAGTTAATGTCGATTAATTTTTAATTAATCATAGCTAGGCTAATTAATCGAGTTTGGTTTAATTAATTGTAATTATCCAATTAATCATAATTTGCATAATTAATCGCGATTAGCTTAATTAATTGTGATTAGTGTAATTAATGACGGATTAGCCATTAAGTAGAATTTTATACTCATTTTTCTAGATGAGACTTTGCATAATTTCAGTTTTTTGCACATATGATGTTATGCTATTGATTGCCCAATTATAGATTTTTATTTACTATCCTTAAAGGAGGTTTTTAGGCAAGAAAATAGAAAAATATGAAGTGTTAGGTTTGGATGCCAAATTTTACATGCTAAATAAAATAATGAGGTTTTAAAATAGAAGTGTGCAAAGTTTGATGGCTTGATTTCAAATACGTGACCATGTATGAATATTTTACTGGAATTTTTAAATATGAAAAATTGCCAAAGTTGATTATTTGAAAACGAAATATTGTGTTCTTGGCTAATTAATGGCAATAAAAATTGGCTTGATTGATGGTGTGCTTGAGTGGTAATTTAATTGAACCCGTCACCCAACGGGAGTTTGGGGGCAATGCTTGATTTTTATCGGATGCCCGGCGGGGGTCCGGATGCCGAGTCACGGCTAAGGTTGGACTGATGCTCGTTTATAGAATACCGTTTAGGCGGGGGTTCTAGATGATGCCGTGCCTGATGGAGTGAGACAATGCCCGGTCATGCCGAAAGAACGCCGACTCTTGTGTTGACCGTGGCTTGAGGGGTTATAATAATTGGAACACGTGTGTTAGTTATGCGCATGAAATTTTAGTATGTGTTCTGATTATTATTTATGCATGTTACACTATTATTGCCATGAGAGATGTGCTATTATGTAGAGGTGTTCCAAGGCGAGGTAAGTTTATATGTGGTGCGTGTTTAGGCTATCCTTGTGGCGAATCAGCTTCCTAATTGAGGTTTAGGTTGTTAACTCGCTGAGATTTATATATCACCCCGTTGTTATTAAATATTTTTAGGTCCGTAGTATGGAGTGTTGCCTCATATGTTTTGGGGTCCCTTGGGATATGGGTGTGGAGACTACTCTATTTCCTATCCCAGGGACCGACCGAACCTGCGAGCTAGTGGTCATGACTGTATGGGCAAATGAGGGGTTTGTTTATGTTGTGCTCCACAATTTCAAGGCATGATTTATTAGAGAGGCTAATGGCGATCGAATTGGTCCACTTCGGGATTTTGCTGGACCGCCCTTTGGGAGCATGGAGGACAAGTATGGGACTCCATGGATATCGACATCCCTGATGGTGTCGTTTTGAATCCAAATTCTGATCCGGACTATGAGCCTATAGAGGCATACCCCTCTGACTACGTGCTTGACTTTGCGCCTGGATACTAGGGCAAATGCTTGGAGCTAGTGGAGTTAAAAGTTAACCTTGACCTTTCTGATCCTTTTTATTTGTAGGTCACATAGGAGTTACCTTTTGTTGTAGACCTGTATATGTTAAACTCCTTGGGTTAACAAGTTTTTAAATAAATCGTCACTTTTGGGAAATCGTCTATTGTGTTTTACTATCCCTATTTTGTTGATTGATTGTGTGTTTATTTAAGTTGCTTCCACATGCTTTTAATCAAAAGATAAAAAGAATGGGTCAGCGACACGTTCTGGGATGTCACAATTTAATCAACCGTTGAGGGATGTTCGTGCGCTTAGGGTTTGGGGCGTGACACTGGCTTTCCATTCACGTTATATGATCGATGGAAAGATACTTTGAAAAATTCTTGAGCATGCAGTATGCTTATAGTCATGTTACCAGAGCAATCACTTGCACATCTAGCTAAATGATGGTAGCGACAACTCTCCACATTAAATGATTCTCAAAGCATTGCATATGCGTATATATGATAAGCAAACTTAAAATTTGAATTACGCTATATCTTAAGTGTCACGCCTTGACCCTCGAGCATGCGGCATCCCTTGATCTCTTCGGTCATGGAATTGCGATGTCCTAGGACACGTTGCCGACCCATTCATTTTATCTTTTAATTATATGCAAGCGGAAGCAAAACAAACATCTCCCAACCATTAACAAACAATAGGGATAGTAAAAGGTATACATCAGAACATTAAAACCAAATACTTCCTTTATAAATTTATTGTTAACCCTAGGAAGTTTAAGTTAAAGAAAAGTCCTTAATTGTTTTGAAGCTGACAAAACCTTTCCAAAAAGTCTAGTCTGAAAGACTTGCAGACTTAAGTGTTATAATCTGAATGACTCCAGACTCTACCGTTAAAGTCTGAAGATTGCTAGACTTTAATCTCAAAGTCTAACCACACTGACAGATTCCAGACCGACGAGATAAGACTTATCCAGATGTGAGTTTATCCTCAAGGATTCGGTTCGTATGGTTTGTGGAAGATCTTACGACTGGAGATAGCACCTTGTGATCAATTATTCTTATTGGAATTAATTCGGATAATCAAATCTCTTGAAAGGCAAACTATACTTGGAAGGTTCTACTTATGGAAACCAAGATCCTGATTGTATGGGTGAATATAATTGATGGGCTATCATCACATTCCTTAAACGACTCGAGATCTCCTTGATTGATTCTGTCCAACGGGTAGATTGGAAGAATTCATTTGGAAAGTGCCAATGGTTGTAGAAGCATGGAGGAGTATATAAGGAAGACTCTCAAGTTGTTCGAGTGTGTGTGTGAAAGAAAAATTTCAAAATTTGAAGCTCCTAGTTCTTTGCTATTTCAATTGTTGAGCTTAACTTATATTCAAAAGAGAGATCAAATACTTGTGAGACTTTGGAAGAGTGTAGTAGAGTTTCTACACTGTGAAGTCAAGGACGTGAGACTGTAAAATCTCTTTTTGTTCATAGTGAAATCCAACGAATAGGTTGTTGGTACAGGAGAGTGGACGTAGGCTTGATTTAAGTCGAACCACTATAAACTTTGTGCTTCTATTCTCTTTCCCTGAACTCCTTACTTTAATTCACAGTTTTATATATCTGCCTATAACTGATTACATCTTTAGTCTATTATTTTCTAAAGACGAATTACTTTCATTAAGTCTTGTGAAAATTTCTTTTAACAGCTATTCACCCTCCTTTAGGTGTTCTCACTAGCCCTTTCAATTGGTATCAGAGCTTGTGTGCTCATTGTACTGAAGTGTTTTTACTTTTGAGTTAAAGATCTATGGCTAGTATTTTGGCTTCAGGTTTGGTTGAAGGCCAGAGCAACACCAGACCTCCTTACTTTGATGGAAAGGAATACAATGTGTGGAAAAACAAGATGAAGGCATTTCTGAGATCAAAAGATCCACTGGAATGGGATGTAGTAGAAAAATGGATCATTTCTAAAGCTACATCAATCTCATAAAGAGGAAAAGAAGTTGTAGACGCTGGCGAAATGGGACAAGAAGAAATAACCAAGAGACAAGTTGTTGATGCTAAAGCCATCTACTCTTTATACTGTGCTTTATCTCTTACTCAGTATAACAAAATTTCATTTTGTGAAACAACCAAAGAAGTCTAGGATAGGTTGCAGGTTACCTATGAAGGAATTGATCGAGTTAAAGAAACAAAAATCAATATTTTACTTGGACAGTATGAAGCCTTCAAGATGAATCCAAGAAAATCTATCATTATCATGTTTAGTCGTTTCACAGAAATTGTAAACGGTCTAGCATATCAGGGACAGCCAATATCAGGACCAATGAAGGTTAATAAATTGTTGCATAGACTCTCCAAAGATTGGAATCATGTGAAGACTTCAATAAGAGAAACCTAGAGAATCATGCCGCTTTATATAGATGAACTAGTTGGCACACTTCAATCATATGAAGTGGAGCAAATTAATGAGGAAAAAGATCCTAAAGGTAAGAAGTCAATTGCTTTAAAATCTAACGATAATTCAGATACAGATTCAGAAGATGATATGGACGATGAAGAACTAGCACTCATGATAAGGAAATTTAGAAAGTTGAATAGAAAAGGAAGAAGATTCAACTGGAAGAAGCAATGTGGTTAAGGGCAAATGAAGAGAGAGAAGATGAGGTCATGTACATGGGGAGTTGGAGCATGCATGGAAGAGCCTTGTTGAGGAAGACAACCAGTTCTCTCCTCTCTCTCTCTCTCTCTCTCTCTCTCTCTCTCTCTCCCTCCTTCAATTGAAGCAAATTCGTAGCTTCTCTCTCCTTTGTTTTCCTTCCATCTTGTTTCTGCTCCAATTGACTTTTCTCCGAAAACTTGAGTTGTTTGTTGCCTTCCCATGAAAATCAGCCTTCGTGCAACCTATCATTGCATTCAAAAGGCCCAAAACATTCAGGAGGACCTAGCCGCTCGCCGAAAGGAGCCGTTGACCAACCCGCCTGCCGGCTAGAAGAAGTCGCTTGCCGGTCCGTCGGTTCACCCGCCCGACTGCACTATTTCACGATTTCCCCCATTTTTCTCCCATTCCGAACCTTCCTCTGCCCAGCCTAGCCACTAGCAAGTCCCCCTTGGTTTGGTCGGGCTAGGAGTGAAGGAATCGTGTATACCTATTCTGTTCTAGGAGAATACGGTTAGGGAGTCTTTTGTTTTGTATTATTTTCTTTATGTATATTGATGAAAATAAGAAAGGAACCATTCTACATGATAAAACATCCATTAGATAGAATTAGGAAATTAGTTATAACCATATGAATATAAAAACGTAGAGATAGAAGTGAATTTGGTAAAACCAGTAAACTGTTTTGTGAGAAATGGTTTGACCTTTATTGATTATACGGATTTTCTGTATTTACCTAGTTAGAATTGGACTTTGAATCCTTTATGAAAATTGTATAACACATCTTGAGGAATAACGTGTCAGAATTTGAGATTAAATGGATAAGATTTGGCTAGTGAAACAATTTTCTTTGTAGATAAAGAATCTGGACGTCAATACAAGGTGCTAGTAAGGATTATGGCAATTGTTACTCTTAATGCAGTGAGAATTAGACTTAAGTTTCTGCACGGGAATTGTCAGTCTATATCTTAAATATGACATACTAAAATTTGGTAGTATTTCAACAAGAATTAATATACCTTCTGTGTCCGAAACCGAAACTGTACATTTAGCTGGTAAACTGTCTGGACCTAAGAACATATATTAGATGTTGTGTCTTTTACATCAGGCTTTTGTAATGCAAGTAGAGTCTAATAAACCTCATAATAGATGTTAGTCATATAACAGTAAGTCTCATATCTTATTTGAGATATAAGTGCATATAGTATCATGCGTGTGCAATGAGTGCGGTGCATAGTGCTTGATTATGGGGTAAATATCTGTTTGGCATGGAATGGGATATGTCGTAATGGGTTTTATCTTATAATTTGGACATGCACGTGTGCTAGGTTCATGAGAGTTAGATAGATAGTTAGATACTTTGGAGTCTTTTCTTTTGCATACAATAAATGTATTAATCAAAGGTGTGGTGGTGTGAAACGTGTGCATAAGTGAGTGAATGAACCCATCGGTACAGAGATACCAGTGATGCCCTCGGAAGTTTGGGATGCCCTTGCTGAGTGGTCTTGGATGCCTTGGTAGAGAGATACCGGGATGCCTCGAGTGAGATGCCCTTGTGTGTGATCAAGGATGCCTCAGTTGTGTGATACTGAGATGCCTCGGAGTGAGATGCCCCTTGCTGAGTGGTCTTGGGAGGACCTCGGTTGTGTGATACCGGGATGCCTCAGAGTGAGATGCCCATAATAGAAATATTGTGGAAGTTCGGATGAGGTAACTTCTGGAATTGACTCATTAGGCCGGTAGAGTTCCGGTTAGTGATTGATCGAGGGTGGATCTTATGCTTACTAAATATAATTCTACTTGGCAAGTGAGTCCATTTACTGTTGTTGCATTGCATCTTGATATGAGATTGAGCTTGAGAAAGGTAAGCATAGAAATGGATGCTCATAAGGTGATTATATACATAATGTGTTAATATCCAATTGTTTATACTTGAGATATACTTCCTTTATCATCCTAAATTGTTTGATGATTCTCTTGTAACCTTGATGGCTGTGGATTATTTAAGTTAGAGTTTTATCATTCTTTACTGGGTAAGGTTGTTTGCTCATACCTTACATTTTCAGATTGATAGCATGGATGTACTGCCAGTAGCTTGATACAGGGCGGTAGTGCATCTTGATGTTTCTCTTCATGACGTGTATGATCCCGACATTGACATGACTTTCTCCAAATATGAGGCTACTTTATGGATGGATGATGGTAGAGCTAACTTGATACGATGACGTTCGTTGCATGGTTTATCAACCATGAAGGGGAGATATTTGGCCCTTTACCCTTTGGTGCAGGAGGACCTGGAGTAGGGATGGACAGCGCCTAGACACCTTGGATCATGTAGAAGCTGACTGTCATTTATTTTTTGTTAGATGTGGTCTTGTGCGAGAACTCGTGGAGGAGACACGTTCACCCTTTATCCTTGGCTTTGGTTACGCCTTACTTTTCTTATATATATGTTGTATGTATAGGCGATGAACATGGAAGAGTCCAAGTTGATAAATTTTGTAGGCCCTAATGATGATAAGAAGAAATGAAGCTTCTTGTGATCTTGTTTATGTGCATGAATGAATTGGCCAATACTAAGAATTGAAGGTAGAGTGATTGTAGGATAACCTCATAATATAAACTTAAGATTTTAAATAATCCATGTTAGACATGCTAACCTTCAATGGTAAACAGTATAGATTATCTAAAGGAGATTACAAGTTAGGCAAAATGATAATAATAATTATAATTCTACTTGCGCTTAGTACGTGACGCCCTGGGATGTCACAGATCCAGCCCAAAAACCAACCCAGGGATTGACCGGCCCACACGCACAAGCCCAACTCGGGTGGAGCCCTGCCTGAAAGACAACCCAAGTCCGACCCGGCTCTGTAGCTAGGACCTGGGTCCTAAGAAAAACCCTACCCGGATCCGACTCTACTCCGACCTACAACCCGATTTCCGATCGTCTGGGTTTCGTAAAACACTACTCAAACAACGGCTTGGGTCCGACCCGGGTCGTGACCCGTCACGATGTTTCTTCCCCTTTTCGCTTAAATGCGGTGCCAATGGAGGGGTTGGGACAGCGGATCACATGTACATCATCACCATATCATCATATCACATGTACCATCATCATTACCATGCATCCATGCATGTAACATCATCATCATATCATCATATCACATGTACCATCATCATTACCATGCATCCATGCATGTAACATCATCATCATGTCATGCATATATCATCATGCATAATTTAATTTCAATTTCATTTTGGATCGCCACATTTCTCTTTCTCGGGACCAATGTTTGCATCCCACATTCATCACTCACGCCCAATCCTGGCATCACGAGAACCATCCGGGCATGTATCCAAGATACAACCGGGCATTCGGCACTCCCACATTCCGGGCATCTCGTATCCCAACTGGCATGACGAGAAACCTCCGGGCATGTATCCAAGATACAACCGGGCATTCGACATTTACACTCCCTGGCCGAGCATCTCGCATCCCAACTAGCATCACGAGGCATCCCCCCGGGCACAAACCTCCGGGGCTTCCGGAATTATGTACCGACATACCACCAGGCCTCCCCTGGAATTACGTACCATATAACACTAGGCATCCCGACACTCTCGGGGAATCTCCGGGGCTCGACATGAAAATGGTTTCCCCTACCCTCCAGAATTACGCACCGACATACCACCAGGCCTCCCCTGGAATTACGTACCGTATACCACGGGGCATCCCGACACTCACGGGGAATCGTCGGCTCACACCTCCAACGGCCTTCCTCATTTATCTCAATTCACATTATCAATTATAATTTAATTTGACATGGCATGTGATGTGATGGCAATCAATATCATGTTCATCCTTGAATTCATACATGCATCTCAAATCATCATCATGCATGCAGCAAGACACCATCATCCAATCAATACAATTCATGGAGTCCATGCAATTTAAAATGGTCCATATTTCATGCCTTTTACAAAATTCCAGCAAGTACCATTTTTAGAAAATATTTAAATTAAATATCCATAAGCTTCTCAAAAATCATGAAATTAAGACATGTGATAAACAAGACAATAAGATAGAAATTTCATGCAAAACACATGCCCAATAGAGTTCCACACAAGAAGATACAATTCACACAAAACAGCATGCAATTTTCGGATAGAAACAGAATGCACAGTTTCCGAAATAATTTAATTAAAATATCCAAACGACCTCCGAAAATTATGAAATTTTACCAGATTATAACCAAGACACTAAAGTAGATTTTTATAGTCAAATATCCAGAGTATAGACATCATATGGGTCCATGAAGCCTCGGGTGTCCTGTACCGTGTCTCCAGATTTACCGTCTTAAAGAGTAAGTTGATTCACTAGGTTGTACTTGTTCATTTTACTTCAAATTTGAGTATGTTATAGTTTAAGATTTTCTCCACATGTTCCATGAATAAATTGAAGAGATATTCCTAGTAAAAATCAACATGCAACCACAAATCCAACGAAAGGTCAGTGAAATCGTTCCAGATCTGGTGTCTCCGTGGGATGAGAGTTTGACCCCACAAATATCCATCATTTTGTACCCAATTTTAGTATGTTGTACTTCAAGATGTTACCTACAACTTTCATGAAGAGATAAAAGTCAAAATAGAACTTAAAACATGCATGCAAGCTCTCACAAAGTTCTGACTCAAACGGTTCATGCGAAAACATTCCAGATCTAGCATCTCCGTAGGATGAAAGTTTGACCCTTTAAATCTACATAATTTTGCACCAAATTTTAGTATGTTGTATTTTGAGATGTTATATACAACTTTCATGAAGAGATCAAAGTCAAAATCGAACTCGAAACATGCATACAAGCCTTCACAAGATTCTGGGTCGAGCGGTTCATGCGAAAACAGCAAGCATCTCCAAGAACAAATCTCATGTACTTCGATTTCTAGCCTCTAAACGTCCAAGAATTCAACCACACATGCAAGACACACATGCAAGAGTAGAAATCAATCCCTACTTGCCTCAAAGATCAAGCAGACAGCGACACACGAACGGCACACCGGCGACGGACGGACGGCGTGCGGGCGGCGACGGGTGAGCTCTCCTCCTCGGCCTCCCTCTCTCTCGCATCTCACTCTCTCGGCAACTCTCTCCCTCTCTCTCACTCTCTCAAAACCAGCCACTCTCTCTTTCTCTCTTTCTTTTTGGTGGCTTATATATTGCATGTATCCCCTCTTTGCATGGGGGACACTTGTCCCTAAGAAGGAGACAAGTGTCTCCTTTGCTGAAGACACTTGGAGGAAGCCATGCGTCTCCTCCTTCCCCCTCCATGCACCGACAATGGGCCGGGGTTATGGCCCACTTAAGGCCCATCTCACTTGGGCCTAAGGTCCAAACTTAAATGGCCAAAGTTTATTTTATTTTATTTTTATAATATATCTTAATCATCATTTAAATAAATATCTAATTGCATAAATAATAAGGCCATTAAACTTATAGTCACAAATCCATAAATTCCAATTTATGATGCACATGGCCAATGATAGAATTTTCTTTCCTATCACATAATTATCCCTTAAAAGCTTGGCCATATATCTTATTGCAAATTATGGATTAAATGGCCATAAAATAACTTAATGGTACTTCCATCACCTATTCATAGACTTTAATGTAACTAGAGGTCGTTATGAATTTTGGGATGCCACAATTCTCCCCTCCTTAGAGAATTTCGTCCTCGAAATTAGACATTTCCTATGCCTCCTTTAACAAGTGAGGGTACCTTTCCCTCATCTTATTTTTACTCTCCCATGTGGCTTCCTCCACATCATGATATCGCCATAATATCTTAACCAATGGAATTCTCTTGGTCCTGAAAATTTGTTCCTTTCGATCCAGCATTTGCACAGGCTCCTCAATGTACCTCACTTTCTCATCCATTTCGATGGCTTCATGATCGAGTATGCGACTTGGGTCGGACTGATACTTCCTCTAAAGTTAAGGATGCAAGCTCTTAACATATCTTAATTTATCTCAACACCATAAACAGTTTTAAAACAACAACCACATCTGAAATTTCTTTGAAACGCTTGAAAATCTTGCTTCATGAAATCAAACAATACAAACTGAGGTTTTCAAAAGCATATCAATACTACAATAGCAGGCTTTGAAATCATATGTCATTTCCATGTCAAAACGTTTTCAAATCACCAATGTGGATAATCCTTTGAGTTCTTGAAAATTCCACTTTATAATATCAAATAATGCAAAATAGGGATTTCAAAGACACAGCAGTATAACAATGATAGTCTTTGAAAATAGGTAAATCTCATATCGTTGAAACCAATTCACAAAATCAAAGCATGATACCAAATCCATAAATCCATTTTCACGTTTAAATTTCGAATGTTTTTCAGAATCCACGTGTAAAGCCTTGAGTCGCACTTGCATCATAGCGCGAAATAAAATACTTTATCAAAACCCTTAGTAAATTTAAATCAGTACGTTGGCAAATTCCAATCTCAATCCCAACTTCAATGGGTTGGAATGTTTTCTATAAAAAGTTCAGAAATCTTTAAAATAGAAAACATTTCTTAAAACATTTGGGCACGGTGTCACAGTACTCATAAATTTTGATGAAATTCAAGAGATTTTCTAAAACAGTTCACAATCAAAATCTGCTTTTCGATTGAAGTTCAAAACTTGGAATGTACAGGTGATAATTTCCTCCAAAAACCATAAGCATTTCTTAAACTATTGAAAATCATAGTTCGGCAAGTCGATAATATTGGTCCTGTCGTAAAGATTTTTGAAGCTAAAAACTTTGAAATACCAAAATTCTAAGCCTTTCTTGAAATACCGAAATCAATGCATCGGCGAGTCATCAAACTCAATTCCGACTTTAAGATTTTCAAAGTAGTTTGCATGTAAAATATGAGAGCTTTGAAGACATCCAAACTCAAGTATTTCCAATCTAACTGCACTACATCAGACAACAACGGTAACGCATTATATAGGTTAGTAGACTTTCACTTGCTAGCACATTAAACACGAGGAAATGTGTTTAGCTACATCCGCCTTCATGCCATTCCACGAAAACCGTTGGTGTAATTTCTATACATCTTTGTACTACCCGAATGAATACTATAATTACACCTATGTGCTTCCAACAGGATTTCCCTTGTTTACTTCTTCATTGTCGGGATCACAGAGTCGTCCTTGATATCTTACTACTCCATCTTCAGAGACTTGGAACTCTGGTCTTTTCCCTAAAGACACAGCATTTCGTATCTTTACAATTTCCGAATTGGATTCTTGCAAAATCTTAACTTTCTGAATATTTTTGGGTTCAATCCTTAATGCAGTAAGCATACCATTGAGGTGGTCTACTTCCAACTTAAAGTCTGAATCTGCTATTGACTTTAATAGATTCCACTCTATTATCCTTAGATTAGCCATGTTCGTAGCTGACTTTCGACTAAGGATTTTGCCACCTTATTCACCTTTCATGAGGGGTACCGTAACAGTCAAAATCTTTTAATAATTCCATCCACCTCCTCTGTCTCATTTTCAATTCTGTTTGTGAAAACATCTATTTCAAGCTCTATCCTAAGTGCAACTATCAATCAAATTCAAATTTAAAGAATTCCACCTTCTCGACTCAATCGAACACACTATTTAGCCGAATTATACCTATACCTTTGTCACCACTAATTCAAGCCTAAAACCATCAAAATCGACACCACCAATAACTCATTTGGTTCAGTCCAACAAAGACATTCACTACACTTTCACTGCAACATAGATTCAAGCCTAAAATATAATACCATTCATTCGGTTCAAATATCGATAGTCCACCAAGACTTATTCAATTCAAAGATCGACAATCCACCAAAATAAAACTTATCTAGTTTCCATCAAGTATATCTCAGATCTCATCCTAAATGATCATCACTTAGACTAATCACTCACCAAAATCCACAATTTGAATTTTCACATTTTCACCTTAGAAAGACTATAACCACAATTGATCATATCCACTAATTTCCACCAAACCTTTTCAAACTAAGATCATCACCTAAAATTAAAAGTTGACCACTATCAATTAAACCTATTATTCTGACATATTAACCACAAATAATTTCATGTCTCATATGACCACTCAAACTCATGACTTCCATGATCAATCTATACATACTAAATGCCTCCATGAAATGCATCAAGACTTCTAATGAGATCCTCTAATAGAAAGTCACTACTTAGCTCAAATGATCATAACTTAATCCTCAAATTCATAACTCACTCTCCATAATTCACTTCTTAAGCCTTACTTGCAGCACTACGCTCAGATGCTACGCATGATCTTCGAGCCCTTTAGAATATATCAGGATATCGTCAAATGAAGACAATCACAATTGATCCAAATAAGGCTTAAATATCCTATTCATTAAATCCATGAATGCAGCTAAGGCATTCGTCAATCCAAATAGCATAACCGGGAACTCATAGTGTCCATAGCGACTCCTAAATGCGGTCTTAGGAACGTCTTCCTTCTTAATCCTTAGTTGATATCCTGATCTCAAGTCAAGTTTAGAAAAGACCGAACTTCCTTGTAGTTGGTCAAATAGGTCATCAATTCTAGGAAATGAGTACTTACTCTTAACAATTACATGATTCAATTGCCTATTATCAATGCACAAACGCATCAACCTGTCCTTCTTTTTCATAAACAAGAGTTCTACAAGCTTAACCATGCTTCCGCTACGCCACTCTGATAAAATTATCCCAGAAACACCACCTTTCCAGTTCAGTTCACAGTTCGGTTCACTCTTGTCCCCTTTTGCCATTCTAGAAACCTGCCAGGAGCCTCTCCTTGTTCAGGTCCTCTGACCTCGGCGTCCACTCCCCGCCCTCATCAAGCCGGGACGTTACAGGTACACCAGCTTTCACCTGGTTCGAACCCAAACCACACATCAACTGAAGGGTCTCGTTTCAATAGGGACTAACTTACAGAGTTATTATCCGTTTTGGCCTATCCCATACTAGGCCTCATGGTTTCATCCTTGGCGCATGGGCAAGCACTATCTTAGGTAGCTCTTCGTTTGAATAGAGTCTCTTACCTTATCGCACATCACTCAATGTCACTTGTCTCCTTGATTCCATTCATTCTCTTAACATTTCTTGCTCACCAAGCTGGGCCCTTTCATAAATTTCATTATAATCCCTCACGTTCAGGAGCACTAGTTATCTCCTACTATCTGTCCTTAGGCCCTTAAGGAATCTCTTAACCTTTTCCTCCCAATCCTCTATCAATCTAGGGGCATACCTGGACAGCTCAGAAAGTTTCGCTTCGGGAACAATTTGCGACTCAGTGTCACTAATTTGCTAAGAAGGAGAAGTAATGTTCATACGTTACTAAAGTCATATAAGTAACATAAAAAGTTACTAGCACACAAAAGCAACATTACACTAGTCACCAAGGATCTACGAGTGAATACCCATCACCCGTTGTTTAAAGTTAGTCAACTACTCTTGGTTAGTATCCTATGGTGTGCATTATTCTATCCTCATTTCCATCTGAGACTCCTTATCACTCCAAATAGACCATAGCTCTGATACCAAAACAGGCTGTGGCACCCCTCGACGGCCCCCGATCCATTAGGGTTGCCACAGTTCACTTACCTTTCACTTTTCCTATTAACATGTCACTCTGATACCATTTCAATTGCAGCGGGTCCATACGACCTGGGGGTTTACACTATTTTTTTTTTATAGGTCCTTTGCGCAATTCATATACGGAAGCACATCCAACAAACTTCCTTCCCTATATTCAGAAAACGATGCACACCTACTAAACATCTTATAGATAAAAGCCAAACACTTTTATTAACTTAAACCAGATGGACATCATTCATCAGTACATCAAAATGCCATGATTTTCTATACATGGCTATACTTCAAAAGATGACCGGCATCTCTTCCAACAGTTGTATACTTAAAGTCCATCGATCAGTGTCGGCGTCCAAAAGTTCCTTCCTTTGCTATCCTCCTTCTCGCAGTCATATCCAACCTACTTGATCCATCTACCGGTAGAAGTGGCAGCAGAGGTATCTTATCTAGTCTTAAGTGTTATTCTCCAAAAGGGGTGAGTAAAGCCACTGAGCAGGTAAAGGACCAATAAACCACTCAATACATCATGCCATGCAATCATCACAATCATAGCATCACACGTCATACAAGCATCCTTGCACAACATACCATGGCATCATGCACATGTCATCATACCTCATGTACCATCATCATCATATAGACATCACCATCATATCATACACTTACCATCAACATGTCACATATGGCATCATCCTTACCATGCATCCATGCATATAACAACATCATCATATCACCATATCACATGTACCATCATCATTACCACGCATTCATGCATGTAACGTCATCATCATATCATCATATCACATGTTCCATCATCATTACCATGCATCCATGCATGTAACATCATCACCATATCATCATATCACATGTACCATCATCATTACCATGCATCCATGCATGTAACATCATCACCATATCATCATGTCATGCATATATCATCATGCATAATTTAATTTCAATTTCATTTTGGATCGCCACATTTCTCTTTCTTAGGACCAATGTTTGCATCCCACATTCATCACTTGCGCCCAACCCTGGCATCACGAGAACCATCCGGGCATGTATTCAAGATACAACCGGGCATCCAGCACCCCCACATTCCGGGCATCTCTTATCCCAACTGGCATCACGAGGAACCTCCGAGCATCTCGCATCCCAACTAGCATCACGAGGCATCCCCCCGGGCACAAACCTCCGGGGCTTCCGGAATTATGTACCGACATACCACCAGGCCTCCCCTGGAATTACGTACCGTATACCACTGGGCATCCCGACACTCCCGGGGAATCTCCAGGGCTCGCCATGAAAATGGTTTCCCCTGCCCTCCGGAATTATGTACCGACATACTACCAGGCCTCCCCTGGAATTACGTACCGTATACCACCGGGCATCCCGACACTCCCAGGGAATCGTCGGCTCACACCTCCAACGGCCTTCCTCATTTATCTCAATTCACATTATCAATTATAATTTAATTTGACATGGCATGTGATGTGATGGCAATCAATATCATGTTCATCCTTGAATTCATACATGCATCACAAATCATCATCATGCATGCAGCAAGACACCATCATCCACTCAACACAATTCATGGAGTCCATGCAATTTAAAATGGTTCATATTTCATGCCTTTTACAATATTCCAGCAAGTACCATTTTTAGAAAATATTTAAATTAAATATCCATATGCTTCTCAAAAATCATGAAATTAAGACATGTGATAAACAAGACAATAAGATAGAAATTTCATGAAAAACACATGCCCAATAGAGTTCCACACAAGAAGGTACAATTCATACAAAACAGCATGCAATTTTTGGATAAAAACAGAATGCACAGTTTCCGAAATAATTTAATTAAAATATCCAAAAGACCTCCGAAAATTATTAAATTTTACCAGATTATAGCCAAGACACTAAAGTAGATTTTTTTATGAATATTTCTAAGCCCAATTCGTTTTATATTATTTTCTATAGTCATACGAAGCTTCTAGATCTAACACCGAAACGTCCAATGCATGCTTCTCCGAAATACTGAGTCTTCACCTACCTATTATTTTTCTTTTCCTCTGAAATTTGGATATGTTTTACTTCGAGATGTTCTCTACAAGTTTCATGAAGGGATCTAAGTCAAATATCCAGAGTATAGTCATCATATGGGTCCATGAATTCTCGGGTGTCCTGTACCGTGTCTCCAGATTTACCGTCTTCAAGAGTAAGTCGATTCACTAGGTTGTACTTCTTCATTTTACTTCAAATTTGAGTATGTTATATTTTAAGATGTTCTCCATATGTTCCATGAAGAAATCGAAGATAGATTCCTAGTAAAAATCAACATGCAATCACAAATCCACCGAAAGGTCAGTGAAATCGTTCCAGATCTGGTGTCTCCGTGGGATGAGAGTTTGACCCCTCAAATATCCATCATTTTGTACAAAATTTTAGTATGTTGTAGTTTAAGATGTTAGCTACAACTTTCATGAAGAGATCAAAGTCAAAATCGAACTCAAAACATGCATGCAAGCCTTCACAAGATTCTGTGTCGAGCGGTTCATGCGAAAACAGGAAGCATCTCCAAGAACAAACCTCATGTACTTCGATTTCTAGCCTCTAAACATCCAATAATTCAACCACACATGCAAGACACACATACAAGAGTAGAAATCAATCCCTACTTGCCTCAAAGACTGAGCGGACAGCGACACACGAACGGCACACCGGCGACGGACGGACGGCATGCGGGCGGCGACGGGCGAGCTCTCCTCCTTGGCCTCCCTCTCTCTCGCATCTCACTCTCTCGGCAACTCTCTCCCCCTCTCTCACTCTCTCAAAACCAGCCACTCTCTCTCTCGCTCTTTCTTTTTGGTGGCTTATATATTGCATGTATCCCCTCTTTGCATGGGGGACACTTGTCCCTAAGAAGGAGACAAGTGTCTCCTTTGCCGAAGACACTTGGAGGAAGCCATGCGTCTCCTCCTTTCCCCTCCATGCGCTGACAATGGCCGGGGTTATGGCCCACTTTAGGCCCATCTCACTTGGGCCTAAGGTCCAAACTTAAATGGCCAAAGTTTATTTTATTTTATTTTTATAATATATCTTAATCATCATTTAAATAAATATCTAATTGCATAAATAATAAGGCCATTAAACTTATAGTCACAAATCCATAAATTCCTATTTATGATGCACATGGCCAATGATAGAATTTTCTTTCCTATCACATAATTATCCCTTAAAAGCTTGGCCATATATCTTATTGCAAATTATGGATTAAATGGCCATAAAATAACTTAATGGTACTTCCATCACCTATTCATAGACTTTAATGTAACTAGAAGTCGTTATGAATTTTTGGATGCCACATACTTGGTTGTAGCAACAGCATGACATGACGGTGAATGGTGGCGGTGACGACGACAGGGCAGCGACGGCGGCCCCTTAGCTCTTAGATCTGGCATGGTGTTGGCAAATTCGTTGCAACACGACTCTGTAGGGATGTCGGCTTGCATCGAACAGGGTCGAAGGATGATAGTGGCACGGCGGCTGGCTAGAGGTTCGGCGTGGATGGTCAACAGCGTTGGGGATGGCGGTGGTGGCTTAGTAGGTGACGGCGAAGCAACGTTGTCTCCCAGATTTGCTCAAATCGGGCCCTTCTGCAGACCCTCGCCCTCGAATCTTCAGATCTCATCCGCGGATCTCAGCCCCTCTGGTCTCCCTCCTCTCTTAGGGTTTCGCTTGTTGCCGGCCTCCCCCGATGTCTCTCGGTGGGAGGTCATTTAAGCTCACGACCACTCTTAGCCTTACTCACTCTTTGAGTTCCCTTGAAGTCTCTCAAGGGATCTCTCTAAGCTCGCTGGTTTCTGTGTGTTCGTCGACGGAAGTGGTGCCTCGCTATTTATAGGCAAGGGGGTTCGATCGACGGAGGGGCTCGGCCGTCGACCTTTGGCTTGTCAACCGAACCCCCGCGGCTGAACCGGCGTCTTATCCTCGCTCCTCCACCGAGGCGGGCTTGGCGTTGAAGGCGGCCATTAATGATGCTTGAGATATGTCTCTTTTGGCTGACGTAGGCCTACCCTCTTCAGCCGTAGGTTGTCCTTTACGCATCAGCAGCTTTTACGCGCATGAGTTACAGAGGTGGAGGGGAAGAAGAGGGAAGAAGGAAGAAGAAGAAGAGAGAGGGGGCCGAGCTAAGGGGTGAAGAAAAGGAGGATTGGGCCTTTGGCTCGTGCCAGAGGGAGAAGGGGAAGGAAATGGGGCTGGCGTGAAGGCCCAGCCCCAACGGTTGCTATTTTTGCATTTTATTTGCTTTTATTTATTTTTTTGTTGTTTTTGTAATTTTCTTTTTTATTTGAAAAAAAAGGAAAAATACATAAATAAAGAAACTAAGGCCTATTAAAAACCTAATCAAAATTTAGGTGTCAACAGCTGCCCCTATTTGAAGGTGAGTTCACAGAGGTTGTATTCAAAGACAAACTGATATCTAAATTTTGTCCATGCATATGCAATAGATTATATCTTATTTGGGACCTAGTGTCCTATGTAGAAAATGAGATATATAACAATACATATACTAAGGCAGATAAGAAGATACCTATAGTTACTTACTGGGAATGAGTGAGATAGGGTATGAACCCCGAGTTTGGCAAGTATTAGGGCATCATCTTACATGGTGACGTAAGGAGGTTGCTTTTCCAAGAACCAAACCTTTCTTTAGTCGCCTTGATGGGAAATTGCTTTTTCAGGACCCGAACCTTTCTTCGATCGCCTTAACGAGAAATTGCTTTTCTAGGATCCGAACCTTTCTTCAGTCGCCTATTAAAGCAATAAGTGGTTTGTCTATGATTCGAACCTTTCTTCGGTCACCTTGCTGGGGAATTGCCTTTCCAAGACCCGAATCATTCTTCGGTCGGCTGTTAGAGCAATGAGTGGTTTGTCTAGGACCCGAACCTTTCTTCGGTTGCCTTGACGAGAAAATGCCTTTCTAGGACCTGAACCATTCTTCGGTTGCCTGTTAGAACAATAAGTGATTTACCCGACCTTTCTCAGGGGATGCGCCGACCTTCCTCAAGGCATCTGTTTATGGGGTGCTTAATCCTCTGTCAAGAACACCGGTTGTGGGGTGCTTGATCTTCTGTCAAGGACATCGGTTGAGGGGTGCCTGATCCTCTGTCAAGGAAACCGGTTGTGGGGTGCCTGATGTTATGTCAAGGCCACCGGTTGGGGTGTGCCTAATCCCGGTGTGCCTGATCCTCTTTCAAGGACACCGATTGGGGGGTGTCTAATCCTCTGTCAAGGACACCGGTTGATTGCCCAATTTCTCTCAGGGGATGCACTGACCTTTCTCTGGGCATCTGTTTGTGGGGATACCTGGACATTCACAGGCATTGAAAGAGTACATGGATATTCACAAGTACTAACCTGGAAGATACCTGGTTGTTCGTAGGCATCGAAGGGGTACTTGGACAATCACATGTACGAATTCTGGAGGGTGCCTGGATGTTCGTAGGCATTGAAGGAGTACCTAGTAGATGGAATATCAAGGACTTACTTGAGATATTAGTGAAGGTCTCTCACCTCCTGTATGTGGGAGTATCGAGGACAGGCCTCGCATATTCGTGAAGGTCTCCCACCTCCTGACAATTGTGAATATCGATGACGTACCTTAGATATTTGTGAAAATCTCTCACCTCCTAGTAGTTGGAATATCAAGGATATACCTTGGATATTTATGAAGGTCTCTCATCTCTTAGTGATTGGGAATATCGAGGGCGTGCCTCGCATATTCATGAAGGTCTCTCACCTCCTGATAATTGGGAATATCGAGGACGTGCCTCGCATATTCATGAAGGTCTCTCACCTCCTAGTAATGGGAATATCGAGGACGTGCCTTGGATATTCATAAATGTCACTCACCTCCTGGTAATGGGAATATTGAGGACATACCTTGGATATTCATGAACGTCTCTCACCTTCTGGTAATGGAAATATCGAGGACGTACCTTGGATATTCATGAAGGTCTCTCACCTCCTAGTAATTGGGAATATCGAGGATATGCCTCGCATATTCATGAAGGTCTCTCACCTCCTGATAATTGAGAACATTGAGGACGTGCCTCTCATGTTCATAAAGGCCTCTCACCTTGGTAATTGGGAATATCGAGGACGTACCTTAGATATTCATGAAGGTCTCTCACTTCTTGGTAATTGGAAATATCGAGGACGTACCTTAGATATTCATGAAGGTCTCTCACTTCTTGGTAATTGGGAATATCGAGGATGTGCCTCGGATATTCATGAAGGTCTCTCACCTCCTAGTAATGGGAATATCGAGGATGTACTTGGGATATTCATGAAGGTCTCTCACCTCCTGATAATTGGGAATATCGAGGACGTGTCTCGCATATTCATGAAGGTCTCTCACCTCCTGGTAAATGGGAATATCGAGGACGTACCTTAGATATTCATCAAAGTCTTTCACCTCCTGGTAATTGGGAATATTAAGGGCGTGCCTCACATATTCATGAAGGTCTCTTACCTCCTGATAATTGGGAATATCTAGGGTGTGCGTCGCATATTCATGAAGGTCTCTCACCTCCTAGTAATGGGGATATCGAGAACGTACCTTGCATATTCGTGAAGGTTTCTTACATCCTTATAACATAAATTTGAATGTAGCATGAAGCTTACCTAGATGGCCACAGGCGCTTAAAAGGGTTGGAACACCCGAGTAACCCTAGGCATACAAAGCAGTGAACTACTTGGATAAACACAAGCATTTAATGATATGATCAGGGACCACTCCGGCTGGTCCAAGTGTAAGAAAGCATACCTGGGTAACCGCAAGCGCATAATGCGGTGGAATACTTGAACGGCTACTAGTACTCAATGATACAATTTTGAGGACAACTCAAACAAGTTAAGTGTCACGGAAAGGGAGTACCTAGACAATGAAAGGCACTCAAAGTGTGGCATTCTAGAATTTCTTGTCAATCCTTAGAGGTGCCTTAATTCATGTTTTGCATTGAGATTTTAGCCAAGCTTTTGGTGGGTAATTATTTGATAAGAAAGTTCTATCTTTGGCCATATGTATTATAAATTGGAACTTATCGATTTATGATTTGCAAGTGTATAGCCATTTAATTTGCAATTTAGTACTTTGATTTAATAGGGATTTAGTTAGTTTTTGAAAGGGGTCAAATTTTGGATTTATTTAAGCTTGGGTCTTAGGCCCAAGAGTGTTGGGCCTAAGGTGGGCCCTAATGGCCGGCCCATAAGCCCATGAAGGGCTGTTGTCGCACGAAGGAAGGGGGGGAATCCGATTTGCATGCCTCCCCCATTTGTCTCATGGTGATGGCCAAGTGTCACTCATGCAAAAGGTAACGATGTCTAATGATGATGGGAAGGAAATTAGGGGGAAAGGGTGGCCGGTTTAAGCAAGAGAGGGAGAGAGAGAGAGTAGGGTTCGTCCAAGAGAGAGAGAGAGAGAGAGAGAGAGAGAGAGGAGAGATAAAGAGAAGGAAGAAAGGAAGAAAGGAAGAAGGGAAGAAGGAAGGAGTAAGGGCCGTGCATCACCGTCCGTCGATCATCCGCCGTGCGTCACCGTCCGTCGATCGTCCGCCGTGCGTCACCGTCCGTTGCCGCCGTGTCTCACCGTTGTGCTCGCTGTGTTTGCTCGGCCTAGAGGCAAGTGGGATCCTTGATCTACTCTTGCATGCGGTGCTTAGTTTGTGTGATTGAATGGTAAAAAATTCGGAGGTTTAGAATGTGAAAATTTGAAGTCATAAGAGTGGTGCTCTAGTCTAGTGTACTGTTCTTGAGGAAACAGCTCGATCTTGGACGTTCTAGTGACTTGCATGTGATGTTCGAGTTGGATTTTGGCTTTGACTTATAAATGAAAGTTGTAAAGGACTTCTTGGAGTATAACATACTCAAATTTGGGACAAAAAAAAACAAGTATAAGTGGGTGAAATCATTATTCTTTGGAAAGACTGGATCTGGAAATTTCGGTACTAGGAACAGGGGTTTTAACTGTCCATATTTAATTACCTAGGATGAATCTGACTTTGATGTCTTCATGAAGTATCTACCTCATGGTCTTTGCTATCATATAGTCGAATTTCATAATTTTTGAAGGTCATTTGGGTATTTAATAGAAAATGTTTCTAAAACTGTGCAATTTGATACGTTCGGACTTTGTAAGTTGCAATGCGTGGACTATATCATTTTTTATGAGGTTCTTTTGGAAATGTGTTCTGCATAAAATATCTCTCTTCATGTCTTCCCTACAACATATTCAAAGTTCGTAATTTTTGAAGTTCATTTGCCTATTTAACCAAAAATGTTTCAAAAACTGTGCAAGTTGAACTGTTAGAATAGTAGTGCTGTGATGCATGGTCTATACCGAATTATATGGAAATATTTTGGCATAGTGTTCTGCATGAAATATCTGTCTTTATGTCTTGACTATCACATAGTCGAATTTCATAATTTTTTAAGGTCATTTGGGTCTTTAATTAAAATGTTTTCTAAAACTGTGCAAGCTGGATTGTGTGAATTTTAAAAGCTGTAATGCATGGACTATTCTGCTTTGTATGAAATTATGGTGGTGTTGTGTTCTTCATGAGATAAATGCCTCTAGAGCTTGTCTATGATGTATTAAATTCTTAGAAATTATTAGGGCCAATCACTAAATTTTAAGAAGTGCAAATTAAAAGAACGCATTCCGTTTCTAAAATAATAGTAATAATCCATGAGTTTGCCCATGAATTATATTGTTTTTAAGTGATTGAATCTTGCTGCACATGTGATGATATTTGGCATTACATTTAAAATCAAAAGCTGAAATTGACCTTATTGCCATCATATCATGTGCCATGTTGATATTGAGACACAATTGTGAATATGAATTATGATAAATGAGGATACCGTCGGAGGTGTGAACCGACGATGCCCTAGAAGTGTCGGGATGCCCGGAAGGGAGTGCCGAATGCCCAGAGTGTGTGTGCCGGATGTCCTTGGGAGTTTCGAGATGCTCGGAATGTGGGGGTGCCGGAAGCCTCGAAGGTGTGTGCCGAGGGGATACCTCGTGATGCTAGTTAGGATACGAGATGCTCGGAATGTGGGGGTGCCGGATGCCCGGAGGTGTGTGCCGGAGGTTCCTCGCGATGCTAGGTTGGGTGCGAGCGATAAAATGTGGGATGCAATTACTGGTCCCGGGAAAGAAAAATGTGGTGACCCAATTGAAAGATAAAAGGTTAAAATTGAATCATACATGGTATGGTGACATGTATGCATGGTTGTATGATATAATATATATAAGTGCATGGTGGTATGTGCACATAAGGCATGGATATGCATGAATGCTTGTTGATGAGTGCATGGTTGTATATGCACCTATGGCATGATGGTATATGCATGAATGCTTGATGATGAGTGCATGATGGTGTATGTACATATGATGTGATGACATATGCATGGCTGCAAGGTAAGTTATGCTTGGATGCATGAATGATATGTATTTTGTTTATGATGCCTTGATTGTTTTGTTTGATGCATTGAGTAGTTTAATGGATCTTTTACCTGCTGAGTAGTTGTACTCACCCCTTTGGGGACTAACATTTTAGATTAGAAATATGCTTCTCCCTCCGGTCACGCGGGGTACCTTTTACGGTCTTCCATCTGACGTAGAGGTCAAGTGTATGGAGCTTGATTGTGTCACCATCCCTGGTTTGACGTTCGTACGGGTTCGTGTCCTGGTGAAGTATGACGTGGGCCTGGCTAGGGGCTCATCATCTAGGAGTTCTTGTCTGTCCACGTCCGCCGTGATGGAGTGATGCTTGGGATGTTGTCGCCATCACCGCCCGATGCACCAGGGTGGGTGTGATGGCCCGCGTGAGGAATGGGAGTTGACACTTTTTAGGAATGGCCGACACTTGTATATGGAGGGTTATACATGATTGATATAGGGGGTCGAGATCTCCCTTTTGAGCTGTCGCCAAGTTTAGCTAAAAGTCTTGGCTTTTCTTTTGGGTTGTACCGACCCAAGAAGTCCATCATGAAAATATAAATAAAAGGTGGCTCGGCTTTATCTTTTCTTATGGTGCGTAGTTGGTGTGCATTGCATTATGGTTATTGGAGGGAGAAATGGTGAGACTTGTTTATGCTTCCGTTAATAAGCTGCGCTGGGACTGTTTTAAAAAAAAAAAAAAGCCTAGGAAATAGGGTTCTTCTTTAACCCCAAAACAAAGATATGTAACTGGTATTCATTAGGTGGAGCGATAGGTATCTGTGGCGACCTTAGTTGTTTGGGGGTGCCACAGCGGTGTTTGGTATCAAAGCAATGGTTATAGATTGGAGTGATAAGGAGCCTCATTTGGAAATTGAGGAACATGATCACAATGCACACCATAGGATATTAACTGAAATAGTTGGGTAACTTTGAATAACGGGTGATGAGTATTTATTCATAGATCCCTAGTAGTTATTATGAGTTGCTTTTAAGTACCAGTAACATGGTTATGTTACTTATTTTTCCTTAGTTGCTGTTGTTTTCAATGAAGACATTGAGTCACAGATATTTCCTGAGGCAAATGATTGGAAACTGCAGGAAAATCATGGTACGATATGGAAGTCATCATCCATTGAGGGCTGAATCCCGGATGGAAGATATCTTGCAGGCATTGGCCAATATAGGAAATTTGATGGAAAGACAAGCACAGCAACAACCCAGAGCAGAACACCGTACTCAAGGACTGGTGGAGCAATTTCTGAAGTTGAAACCACCCAAGTTCAGTGGAATGCAAAGTCCTGAGGAGGCAGAGCATTGGATTGATGGGATGGAATGAATTTTCCGGTTGTTGGACTGCAATGATGTTGAGAAAATAACTTTGGCAGAGTACAAACTAGAGGGAAATTCAAAGTTTTGGTGGAGAGCTTCGAGGGACACAATCTTTCCACCAGGTACTTATGTTAATTGGGACAAATTTGTCAGATCTTTCAAAAGAAAGCATTTTTCTGACTATGCTAAGGACAAGAAAATTACAGAATTTGTTTAGTTAGAACAAAAGGAGTCGACAGTGGATCAGTATGAGGCAAGATTTTCTAAACTGTCTAGATATGCTCCTAGACTAATTGAGGATCAAGAAGAGAAAGCTAAGAGGTTTTTGAAAGGGTTGAGAACTGATATCAGGAAACAACTGGTGCCTTTAAACATAAGAGATTATAATGAGATCTATGAAAGGGCACAGTTGGTGGAGCAGGAGTTAGTAAGGGACAGTTGGAGAATAAGAGACATTCGTCTTTTGGTGATGTGAGACGGGGTAAGAGACCCTATATAGGTCAAGGTCAGACCTGGGAGTCTAAGAAGAAGGGCAATTTCGAGAATTTTGGAAAAGGCAGGGATGGCCTGAATCTAGGAAGAGCACCTTATCGAAATGAAGAATGTCGAAGGTGTGACGGGCGACATGGCCCATGAACTTGCAATGGACGACTGAGATATTATGGTTGTGGCCAAATAGGTCATCTTAAAAGAAACTGCCCACAAGAAAGGTCGCAAGTGAGTGTTGGCTTAGTGCGACAGGCACAGCAGAGTGCTGTTAGACCAAACCCACCAAGGAATCCTCAAAGGCCACCAACACAAGTAATGGTGTATGCGATCACCCAAGAGGAAGCGAAAGCTTTCAAAAATGTTATCTCAGGTATGATCCTTATAAATGATAAAAAGGCATATGCATTGTTTGATACGGGTGCTACGCATTCATTTGTGTCTGAAAGGTATAGATAGTTGAGTAAAATAGAAACTACGTCTCTTGAGACGCCTCTTTGTGTTTCTACGCCTTTAAAGAATATGGTATTGTCTATGCTGGTGTGTGGAAATTGTGAGATAACAATGGGAGGAAAGGATATGGAAATAGACTTAGTCGTAATGGCTATGTATGATTTTGATGTTATCATAGGAATGGATTGGCTTCATAAGTATCGGGCTAAAATGGATTGTTATAGAAAAGTGATCCAATTTATTTTACCTGATCAGTCTAGTTGTGAATTTTTGAGAAGTCAAACCAACCTATCTATATAGCACTTATTTCAGCAATAGAGGCCCGTGCGTTGCTTGGCAAAGGATGTCAAGGGTACCTAGCCATGGTTAAAGATTACACTAAGGAAGAGCCTAAGCTTGATGAAATTCGAGTAGCTAATGAATTTCAAGATGTATTTCCTGAGGAGTTGCCTGGATTACCGCTGGAACGAGAAATTGAGTTTGAAATTGAATTAATGCTTGGAACAGGACCTATAACGAAAGCCCTATATAGGATGGCCTTAGTTGAGTTGAAGGAATTGAAGGCGCAACTACAAGAATTGCTTGATAAAGGATTCATTAGGCCAAGTGCTTCACCTTGGGGTGCACCAGTCTTGTTTGTGAAAAAGAAAGATGGATCGATGCGCTTGTGCATTGACTATAGGCAACTGAATCAAGTGACCATTAAAAATAAATATCCTTTGCCTAGAATGGATGCCCGGAGGTGTGTGTCGGAGGTTCCTCGCAGTGCCAGGTTGGGTGCGAGCGATAAAATGTGGGATGCAACTACTAGTCCCGGGAAAGAAAAATGTGGTAACCCAATTAAAAGATAAACAGTTGAAATTGAATCATGCATGGTATGGTGACATGTATGCATGGTTGTATGATATAACATGTATAAGTGCATGGTGGTATGTGCACATAAGGCATGGATATGCATGAATGCTTGATGATGAGTGCATGGTTGTATATGCACCTATGGCATGATGGTATATGCATGAATGCTTGATGATGAGTGCATGTGCATATATGATATCATGGCTGCAAAATAAGTTATGTTTGGATGCATGAATGATATGTACTTTGTTTATGATGTCTTGATTGTTCTGTTTGATGCATTGAGTAGTTTAATGGATCTTTTACCTGCTAAGTGGTTGTACTCACCCCTTTGGGGACTAACATTTCAGATCATAAAGATGCCTCTCCCTCCGATCACGCGGGGTACCTTTTACAACCTTCCATTTGACGTGGAGGTCGAGTGTATGGAGCTTGATTGTGTCACCATCCCTAATTTGACGTTCATACGGGTTCGTGTGCTAGTGATGTATGACGTGGGTCTGGCTGGGGGCCCGGTCATTCAGGAGTTCTTGTCTGTCCATATTCGCTGTGACGGAGTGATGCGGGGGATGTGTGATGGCCCGCATGAGGAGTGGGAGCTGAGACTTTTTGGGAATGGCCGACACTTGTAGATGGAGGGTTATACATGATCGATATAGGGAGTCGAGATCTCTCTTTTGAGCTGTCACCAAGTTTAGCTAAAAGTGTTGGCTTTTCTTTTTGGTTGTACCAACCCGAGAAGTCCATCATGAAAATAAATAAAAAGTGGCTCGGCTTTATCTTTTCTTATGGTGTGTAATTGGTGTGCATTGCATTATGGTTATTGGAGGGAGTGGTGAGACTTGTTTATGCTTTCGCTAATAAGCTGCGCTGGGACCGTTTCAAAAAAAAAAAATGCCTATGAACTGGGGTTCTTCTTTAACCCCGGAACAAAGATATGTAACTTGTATTCATTAGGTGGAGCGATAGGTATCTGTGGCGACCTTAGTTGTTTGGGGGTGCCACACAAAGGTAGTGAGATACTTGGTCAGTTGCAGGCATCTTAGCTATGAAGACAACTTGAACAAGTCGAGTGTTAAGAAAATGGAGTATTCGAACGGTGGCCAGTACTCAAAGACAAAGGGATACCTGGATAGTCGCAAGCATCTAAACTCAAGAGACGACTCGAATTGATCGATTGTCAAGAAGAGAGTACCTAGACAGTGGTCGGTACTCAATGACAAGGGAAAAGGGGTATGCTTATCTGGCGATATCTTTGATTTCTGAGAGTATGTCGGCTATTTGCATAATATGCACACATAATTATATATGCTGTAAATTCATGAGTCAAATAGGATTCATGTATGATAATTTTGTTAGTTTTGCATCATCTGAGTTCTATTGGGGAAAATTTTGACAGACGGCCTTCATTTAGAATGTAGATGTCTTGAGCATGCCAGATGAGGGACTTTCAGTATGAAAGGACTTTTCACTCACTCTCATGGGAAATGTTGTTTTATCCTGACCATTAATGCAGGATTTATAAAGACCATACTATCTCATTGTAATCGTGTCAACAGGGGTCCGAGTATTCTCGAAAGCAGTATGACTTTACCATATGAGAGGTCTTTGTCGGGACCGTAATGTAGGCTCAGTCGACGACTCATCCAAGGGGGCCATCAAGGTCACAACTTTGTGAAAAAGATGCCACACGATCATCTCTGGGTTAGCAAGCCAAGAATGCTGCAAAAAGAGATAGAATAATCTTACTCGTACTTCTTCGAGCGATGCTTATAAACATATGAAATCCTAGGTTAATTAAAGTGCCCTAGTCTAAAAATACTTTTACAATGGGACGTAATGTAAGCTTGACTCTTGTGTAAAACGGTGAGGGTTGGTGATTGCATTGGCATTTGTCACTTGTTTTTCTTCTCACTGTTAGATGGATGCTCTATTAATTAAACCATAATAGCAACTTTTCTTGGCTGTATATTTTTTTTCTAGGGGCATTGGCATTGCTTTTTCCAAGTACACTACTTTTTCATGTCCCTAGTTTTTATTCCAGTTTTTCATTCATGTGCATTGACCTTGCTTTTACTATGTACACTGCTTTTTTATGCCCTTGTTTTTTCTTGTCGTTAGAGGAACTGATCTAGGCAAGTTCAAATGAACACTGCTACAAGACTCTTGTATCTTCATCTTCAGCTGACATTTTAGGCTATACTGCTTGAATAGCGGTAACTAGGGGTGTGCAAAAGAACTGAGACCAGCCTAAACCACTCGGAACCAGACCAGAACTGCTTGGAACCAATGGTTCTTGAGGGAACCGATCTGGTTCCCGGTTCCATGGGCAGATCCATCCACCTGCCCACCCGGACTGGACAGATTATATTAAAATAATATATTAATTTTTAATATTAAAAAAATTGAAATTACTAATTACAAAACTAACATCAAAAGGCAAGCACGAACCCCTTGACAAAACATCGAGAAAATGGAGACGTCCAGAAGTTAAAACGTCCAAAGTGTACCTTGACAAAATGCCAGACTGTTCGGCGTCGAAAAGAAACTTACTGAATAAGGTCAGGCATGAAGAAGCGAGGCTGTATGGCAAAACTCAAAAAGCAAGCACGCAAAGAAGCAGGGCTGCAAGAGGAGGAGAGGAAGAATAGGTCAGGCGAAGAACTGGCAATTTTGATCGAAAACCAAAGTTGTTTTGCATCAAGATCGGAGCTTTTGAGAAACCCAGGAAACCCCTTAGGCTAGGGTTCGTGAGGAAACCCTTGATAGCAGCAGGTCCATCCATCCCTTTCTTTATTCTGGCCTCCGAAAAATCGTCGTTGCCCTTGACAACAGCTGTCCGTCCGTCCATCCCTTTCTCTATTTGGCACTTCGGAAAATCCCCGTTGCCCTTCACAACAGCAGGTCCGTCCATCCAATTCTTTCATTGTCTCTCTATTCAGTCCTTTGGTGTCGATTTTCCGGCATCGTCACCCTTGACAACAAGTTAGCAACAGATTCATGTGGAAGGATCTGCCTAACAAGATCCACCACAAGATCTCCAAGAACTGGGTCACGCCACCCTCCTCCTCGTCCTTCTTGTTGGCACCTACATGTACCTTCTCTCTCTGTCTCTCTGTCTCTGTCTCTGTCTCTCTTTATGCGAATTTGTGTTGATTGAGATTGAAGTCGAATTCGAGTAGTGTTCTTGGGAGTCTCAACGGAGCGACATGAGCTTACTTTTCTCGTGATTGTGCGGGTTGAGAATTAATGTTGTTTTTATACATTTCTTAGTATCTTATGTAGGTATACAATGGCCTTGTCGATCGCTGTGGTGTTCCTCAATTGGCAAAGAAGTTGAATCGGGTAAGGAAGATTTCAGTCAAGTAGGGTAAATTTAATATCGAATACATTATTTTTAATCCATATTTTTAATGACGTGCTTCTTTGTGCATCAAAGTTGTCTTACATGTTATAACTTAAGATACATTGCATATTTCATGCAATATATGTTTAGTTCGCTCGATGAGTCGCGGCTAAGAATATATTTTAGAGCTTCTTATGAATCACTCGAAGGGGAAAGGGTAGCGATGTCACGGTAATAGGTGTTATGTATTGAATGTAGTTGACTCTCCTCACTTAGTATTGGTTCTTTTAAGTTTTAGCTTGTTCTTTTTGTCTCTGTTTTTCATATATTGCTATTGCACTAGAACATTTACTCTTTTACCAATTGCATATATTACTTATAGAAGAATATAATTCATCTGATAGAGTTGATGATACATAACCTAAATATTATGTTTGCACAAGTTTGAGATTCTAAGATAAATCGAGATACGAAAGAAGATTCAAATTCAAAGATAAATTTGGAAAGCTGAGGAATGATGCTAAGAGGCTCTTGCTTTCCTCTAAAAAGGCTCTTTTAGAAAGATAAGGCTTTAGTCATGTTCACTTTGGGCTCTGGGCTATAGAGAAGGTTCTTCTACAATAGAATGCAAAGGAAAAAAGGGAGTTGACTAGAGCTATGAATTTGGATAGTTGTTCTTTTTCTCTTTAGTTCTTTAGGAAGTTGGACTGTTTATTGAGCTCATTATTGTATTATTTTATATCTATTTTCTGTTGTAAGTAAAATATGATTTAGCTCCATGAAAAGTGTTTTAGTGTTGATGACGCGTTGCTTGATTCGAGCAGGTGATTCATTAACATGTCAATGGAAGTAGATGAATCCTATGATGCAATAATGCCAATAGTGGAATCAACATCACAAGAACATGAAGGAGGTGAAAACTTTGAAGAAGCATCCAATACAAATAAGGTATTCGGTCTTTTCCATGTCCTCCTCCTAGTAAGCGAAAATCAGTAGCTTGGCTTTATTTTCGAAAAGGAATAACTCACACAAATGGAAAAGTTTATGAATTTTGCAATTATTGCAGATCTAAGTATTCGTACCACATTGATAATGGTACTTCAAATATGTTGAAGCACTTGAGAAAGTGCAATAAGTATCCTCGCAATATGGATAAAAGGAAAAAATTGTTTGCATCACAAAGAGTAGATAGAACTCAAATGATAGGAGGAGATACTACTAGTAGTACTGGGAGTGGTGGAATTTTAACAACATGGAAGTTTGATCAAGAGAAATGTAGGCAAACGGTTATTCGGATTATTATAATTGATGAACAACCATTTTTGATTGCTAAACGTGTTGGATTTTGTGATTATGTGAACCAATTACAACCTCTTTTCAAGCATATGTCATGATTTACGATGGCTAGGGATTGCATGAAGTTGTATTTTTGTGAAAAAGGAAATTTGAGGGCTTTTTTTCTTAAGCTTAATTCTAGGATCGTACTCATGACTGATACATGGAGTTCCATTCAGAATTTGAACTATCTATGTCTTACTGCACATTTTATTGATGAAAATTGAAAATTGTACAAAAGGATTATCAATTTTGTGGTGATAGTTAGTCACAAGGGCAGGGATATTGGGAAAGTAGTTGAGAAATGCATATATGAGTGGGAAATATTGAAAAAAGTGTCCACAATCATAGTGGATAATGCTAGTTCAAATGATGTGGCCATTGTTTATTTGAAAGAAAAATTTTCAAGAGAGAGGCTATTGATCTTAAATGGTGAATTTTTACACATGAGGTGCCCGGCTCATATATTAAACTTGATTGTGAAGGATGGCTTGGCCAAGATACGTGATTCCATTGCACATATTCAAAACGTGGTTAGGTATGTGAGGAGTTGTCCTATGAGAGCTAAGATATTTCGAGATTGCATTGAAAGTATAAAGATTGTTTATAAGAGTTCAGTTTGTCTTGATATCTCAACTAGGTGGAATTTCACTTATCTAATGTTAGAGAGTGCCATAAAGTTAAGAAAAGCTTTTGAAAGAATGGAAGAAGATGATGTTTCTTTCTTAGCTGAGCTTAATTCTGATATTCCAAGTAGTGTTGATTTGGAAAATGCTATTATTCTTTTTAATTTTTTGAAGAAGTTTTATGATACCACCAAGAAGATGTTCGGAACTTTGTATATCATTTCAAATGATTATTTTGTGGGGATAGCTTCTTTGTATAATTATTTGTGAGAAGTGACGAAGGCTTTTGATCATAGGGTGAGAGTTATGGGCGTAAAAATGAAAGATAAGTTCGACAAATATTATGAGAGTTTCCAAAAAGTAAATATGATGGTATTGATTGCGGCAACATTGGATCTTAGAAAAAAGCTGAATTATGTGGGGTATTGTTGTAAACTCATTTATGATTATGCTGCAAAAATTGATGAGATGTTTGATAAGATGAAGTTTGCCTTGAAATGTGTGTTTAAATTTTATGAGAAATCTTGTCACACTTCTAGAGACAAAAATTTGGATGGCGAATTGGTAAGTTCTACTAATATCGGTAGTAGTTGCGATTCTTATTTCAATGAGAGAAATGAAGAGGATGATTGCAACTTAAATTTCTATGTGCAAGAGCCTTCGTATGATGACATTCTTAATGAGGAGAAGAAAAAGTGTGATGGCAACTTATTTGAGCTCGATCGATATCTTAAAGCTGAACTTGAAGATGGTCGTGATCTTGACATTTTGAATTGGTGGAGTGTCGCTGGCCAAAAGTTTAAAATCTTATCTTTGATGGCTTTGAATATTTTGTCTATTCTCGTTACTACTATTGCTTCAGAATCAACTTTCAGTACTTTTGGTCGTGTGCTTGATGGTTTTTGGAGTTCTTTGACTCCTAGAGTCATGGAAGCTTTGATTTGCACTCATGATTGGTTGAGAGCGGTCCTTGAGCCGATTAATGTTGAAGAGTTTATCGAAAATGCGGAAAATTTTGAATTGGGTAAGTCCATATCATTTCATCATTTAATTCTTTTTTTTTTTTTGGTAGAAGTAAGTAATATAATGGGGAAAGACTAAATTGTACAAGCGATCACGGCTCCAAAAAACTTACACTCAAGATGAGTAGAATCATTATGAGTGGAAGGAAGCTGGGACGAAAAAAGCCAAACGACTAAAACGACAAAACTAGAAGAGCAAGAAAACCAAGAGCGGCACGAACAACCGCCAACCAGATACAATCAAACACAACGACTAGGGCAAGAGAGGTGAGAATCAACCACCTCCCACCGTAGGCAACAGCATCCTCAAACTAAGGCACAAGACCAGTAAAAGCCACCGGACAATAGGTAGATTAGACGAGCGGTTGAAGATCTCCAGAAGAGAAAATAATCAAGTTAATGGCCCAGCTGCGCTGCAACCTCCTATTCCTAGTAGAGTCCTCCACATTCCTAAAGGTGACAGCCTTGTCTTTGACAACTTTTAGAAGATGCTTCTTCATAGTTGGGATGGTAAGCAGCTCCACTCTGAAGAGTATATTGTTCATGTTCTTCCAAATAATATGACAAAGCACACTAAAAGAAAAGCGAGCAATGCACTTATAAAAATCCTTGCTTGAAAGCACGGTTATGGCCCAACGGAGATTCTCACTCCAAGACTTGTTACACCATGGAAGATTGCATCCGTCCGCCCAAAAGAAAGCAATACTAACTGTAATGCGACACTCGAAAAGCAAATGATCAATAGAATTAGGCATATCATTGCAAAAAGGGCAAGAGCCAGTACTTATCATACCATAAGATAGAAGGAGAGCTTAAGTAGGAAGCCTGAGCTTGTTAATAAGCCAAAGGTGAAATTGGTACTGAGGCGTGATGGCATTGTTCCAAACGAATGCATGCCAAAAGACACGGGGCTTCTTCCGTCTAATGGCCTCCCAAGCGATCGCAACTGTAAATCGGCCTGACGAGTTATGCCTCCAACAAAAACAATCCTGGTTCTGAGACAAGGAGGGAAGGGGGTACTCCCACGACTCTAACACCAACTTGATAGCGTGGCCATCATCAGAGAAGAGGTCTTCTATTGTAGCCTGCCTAGAAAGACCGGAACTATAGATGAGCCTTTAGGGTGCCAATTGTCAAACCAAAGTGACACTGAGAGGCCATCCCCTATTCTCCAAAAGAGGGCATGTCGAATCTCCGTCTTGAGTTGTAAGATCTTCTTCCAAGCCCAAGAACAATAAATTGGCTTCTTCACAACCCAGAAGTTCCTCCTCTTTAAGAAGGTCGAGTGAATCCACTTACACCACAGTGACTCCTTATATGAAAACATGATCCAGATATGCTTCAGCATAGCAGCCTTGTTGTAATCGCGGAGTCTTCGGACCAAGACCTCTCTCCTCTTTTAGGAGGCAAACATCGTCCCAGGATAAGTTGGCAACCCCTCTACCCAATTCTAGGCCTTTCCAAAGGAATTGTCTGAGGATACCCTCAATCTGGTCAAAAATAGCCGTAGGAAGAATGAAAACACTTGCCCAATAGGCTTGGATAGAATGAAGAACTGACCTGATCAGCTGAAGACTACCGGAAAATGATAGAAAACGATGAGTCCAAGATTGTACCCTTGCTGTAATGCGATTGACAAGAGCAGCACAATCTGCCTTTCCCAGCCTTGACATAATAATTGAAACTTCCAGATAACGGACCGGTAGGTTCCTTTCATGGAAGCTAAGGTCAAGCAGGATTTGATTCCTTAAAGACGCAAGCCCCCTAACAAGAAAACCTCACTTTTCCTCGAATTCAGGTGCAACCCACTCCAAGCTAAGAAGGTTTAGAGACCTTCTTTGAGGAGAGTCACAGAAGGCAAGTTGGCTTCATAGAATAGGAATACACCGTTCACGAAGAACAAATGCGAGAGGTTTGTAGCCCTGCATCTCCAAAAAAAAAAAAAAAAAAAAAAAAAAAAAAAAACCTAAAAACCAGCTCCAAAGAGCACTTAATGAGGATCTAGGAGAGCACCTCCATAACCAAAGTAAATAAATAGGGAGTTATGGGATCATCATGCCGAAGTCCTCAACCACTAGGAAAGAACCCATGTAACTCCCCATTCAACGTAATGGAAAACCTAGGCGTCCGCACACAGGTCATGATGAGCTATGCCAGGTGATCAGGAAACTAAAAAGCAAGGAGAACACTCTCAAGAAAGTGCCAATCCACTGTGTCATAGGCTTTCCTGAAGTCCACCTTAATTGCACACTTAGGAGAATATGGCTCCAAGTGGAAGCTAAAGAAGATTTCCTGAACCAAAATGATATTGTCCTTAATCCGCTGCCCCTTAACAAAAGCACTTTGAAAAGGACTCACTAGATCCTTCAGTACTGCGGCAACTCGATTCGCCAAAACTTTGGTAATTAACATATAGATGGTATGGCAACACGCAATAGGCCTGTAGTCATCAACGATGGTTGCATTAGGAACCTTCGGCACCAAAACCCAAATTGTGTTGTTGATCTCCCTTAAGAGCCTCCTCGTGGTGAAGAATTCCTTCACGGCTGCCATGACTAGCTGTCCAACCGTCCCCTAGTTCTCCTTAAAGAACTCAACCATGAAACCATCTAGTCCCGGAGCTTTACCCCAAGCTAAAAAAAGAGAGTGTCTCGAATCTCTAGATCGGAGACAGGCCGCGCAAGAGAGGTGATCTGGTCATCTTTTAACAGAGAGCGGATGACTCCTAGATCTCCTGAACCGAAGGCATTCCCTGCACCACCCGAGGCGTGAGGAGGTCCTGGAAATACTCGACAAAATGCTGCTAGACCAGTTGCGGATCAGTGATTTGGTTACCCAAGGTATCCGTTATGAAGAGGATTCTATTTCTCATCTATCTCTTGCTGACATAATGGTGGAAGAACTTTGTATTACGGTCCCCCTCTTTAAGCCATATGATTCTAGCTTTTCGTCTAAAAAGGCCTCCTCCTTAGAGCAAAGGTCTAAGGATGTCCGACGCTGATTCTTCTCCAACTCAGCAAGTTCAACTTTGGTGGGATCCTACTGGAGACCAACTTGTGTTGATTTTAAAGCTTCCCTCACTTCTGTAGTCCTTGCGGAAATGTGGGAGAATGACTCTTTATTTAACTGCTTGAGCCGACCTTTAAGAGACTTAAGCTTGCAAACAAGCCTATACATGGGCACACCCTCCCTGAGATCCTCCCAAATTTGAGTAACGATTGTCTCAAAGTCCAAATGCTTCATCCAAAAGTCAAAAAACTTGAAAGGTTTCCTCCAAAGCACGGGATTCACCACCTTTGTCACGCCCCGATCCTCGAGTGCATGCCCATCCCTCAGTGGTCAATAATAAAAATGCGACTTCCTAGGACGAGTCGCCAACCCTTCAATTTTATTACACATGCGGAAGCAAATAACAAATCCCTTGAGAGTAACCATCTCAGGATAGAAAAGTAGGACAACATATTCACAAATAAAACATGCTTTTATAAATATACTGAGTCATGTACAAATGTCTATAACCAAAAGACTTCAAAAGACAATTCTCCAAAAAGAAGCTGTCCTAACTAACCTTGTGGCATCAAAAAATTCAAAATGACCTCTAGTTATATTAAAGTCTATGAATAGGTGATGGAAGTACCATCAAGTTATTTTATGTCCATTTAATCCATAATTTGTAATAAGATTTATGGCCAAGCTTTTAATGGACAAGTATTTGATAGGAAAGAAAATCCTATCATTGGCCATGTGTTTTATAAATTGGGATTTATGGAATTATGATTTCAAGATTTTGGCCATGTGGAATTTAGTAATTAAATTCTTAAAAGAAAGAATTAAAGATGAATAATTGAAAGGGAAATTGTGGGTTTAATTGGGTTGGGCCTTAGGCCCAAGAGTATGGATTTTGGAGGGCCAAACGGTCGGCCTATTGGAGCCAAGGAGGGGCTGTCGACCAGCCCATTTGCTGGCCCAAGGTTGGCCCAAGAAGAAGGCCCATCAGCCTTGCATGTAACCGGACAAGTGGCATGAAGGAGGTGAAGCATGGTGGACACTTGTCTTCCTCCACAATTACACTTGTCCCCCATGCAAAAAGAGAATACATGCAATATATATACAAAAAAAAAGGAAGAGAGAGAGGGAGTGACTGATGGTGAGGGCTACCGTCCAAGTGGGATGCGAGAGAGAGGGAGGCCGAGAGAGGAGGAGAAGGAGCCGTCGCCGCCCACACGCCGTTCATCCATCGCCGGTGTGCCGTCGTTCGTGTGCTCTAGAGGCAAGTTGGGGCCCTTTGCTGCTCTTGCATGTGTGTTTGTTACATGTATGGTCGATATAGTGTCGAGTTTGGGTGTTTAGGTGAGGAAAACCGAAGTATGGATGGCTTGTTCTTGAATGGTATGGCTGCTTTCGCTCGAACAGTTTGAGTCAGAATGTTGTGTGAGCTTGCATGCATGTTTAGAGTCCGATTTGGGCTTTGATTTCTTCATGAAAGTTGTAGCTAACATCTTGAACTACAATATAATGAAATTTCGTGGAAAATGATGGAGATTTGAGGTGTTAAACTCTCATCATACGGAGATCTCAGATCTGGAACGATTTCACTGACATCTTGTTGGATTTGTGGTTGCATGTTGATTTGTGCCAGGAATATCTCTTTTATTTCTTCATGAAAGTTGTAGGGGACATCTTAAAATACAACATACTCAAATTTTAAGTAAAATGTAAAAAAAGTATAACCTGGTAAATCGACTAGATCTTGAAGACGGTAATTCTGGAGATGTATTACAGGACACCCGAGACATCATGGACCTAAATGACGACAATACTCTGGTTATTCGACTTAGATCTCTTCATGAAACTTGTAGAGAACATCTTGATGTATAACATATCTAAATTTCAGAGGAAACAAAGAAGAAAAGGTAGGTGAAAACTCAGTATTTCGGAGAAGCATGCACTGGACGATTCGGTAATAGATCCAGAAGCTTCGTGAGATTGTAGAAAATAATTTAAAAATAATCTGGCTTGGAAGTCTTCATAAAAGATGTACGAAAATGTCTTGGCTGTAACTCGATGAAATGTCGTAATTTTTGGAGGTCGTATGGATATTTTAATCGAATTTCTTCAGAAACTATGCATTCTGATTTCACCCGAAAATGACATGCCATTTTGTGAGAAGTGTGAAATTGTGTGAAATTCTATTTGGCCATGAATTTTGCATGAAATTATTATTCTATTGTCTTGTTTATCACTTGCCTTAATTTTTATAATTTTTGGGAAGTTATAGATATTAAATTTAATATTTTTGAAAATAACAAAAGCTGGAATTTAAATAAATGAAAAGGGCATGAAAAATGGATTATTTTATTGTCCATAAATTCCATTTAATTTTATTTCATAAATAATTATACCATGTTGCATGTATGATGAGGTCTTGATGTATGCATGACATTGAATTGAGATGCATGTGTACATTCCATGCCAAGTATGACTTGTCTAATGTCATGTCATATGCCATGCTAAATTAAGACCGAAATTGGTAAACATGGATAATGATAAGTGAGGAGATTGTTGTGGTGGAGGATGATGCCCGGAATGTATAGAGATGCAATGCCGGATGGCCCCGGGAGTGTCGGGATGCCCGGTGGTATACGGTACGTAATTCCAGGAGAGGCCCGGTGGTATGTCGGTACATAATTCCGGAAGCCCTGTTGGAGGTTTCTGCTCGAAGGGAACACCTCGCGATGCTAGGATTTGGGGTGCGGGATGCCCGACTAGGGAGTGTAAATGCTGGAAGCCCTGTCGGAGGTTTCTGCCTGAAGGGAATGCCTCATGATGCCAGTTGGGATGCGAGATGCCCGGAATGTGGGGGGTCAGACGCCCGGTGGCCTTGGATGGCTGATTGCCGGAAGCCTCGGAGGTCTTTGCCCGAGGGGATGATGAAATTGATGATTTCAGGAATGGGTGATGTGGTGATCAAATTGAAAGCTAAAAGTGGAAATTAAACCATGGCATGATATGCATGATGATATGCATGATGATGATATGTGATGTGAAATAATGATGATCACCAACGGCATGACATGCATGATGATGATGATGATGATGATGATGATGATGATGATGATGATGATGATGTTGTGAAATAATGATGATCACCCATGGCATGACATGCATGATGATGATAATGATGATGATATATGATATGGCATGATGACATGTGTAATGTGATGATGTCATGATGATGATGACATGTATGATATAATGATGCCATGATGATGATGACATGTGTGATGTGATGATGTCATGATGATGATGCCATGTATGATATAATGATGCCATGATGATGATGACATGTGTAATGTGATGATGTCATGATGATGATGACATGTATGATATAATGATGCCATGATGATGATGACATGTATGATATGATGATGCATGATAGTATGCGCATGGCTTCAAGGTAAGTAACGCTTACAATGCATGTATGATTTGCATGATGCATTGAGTTGTTATTGGATTTCTTTACCTGATGAGTAGTTGTACTCACCCCTTTTTGGGGACCAACATTTCAGATTAGTAGATGGTTTGAGCGGTTGGATATGACCGCGAGGAGAAGGATAGCAAAGGAGGGAACCTTTGGACGCCGACATTGGTTGATGGACCTTAAGCATACGATTGTGGGAGGAGATGTCGGTCATCTTTTGAAGTATAGCCGAGTATAGAAACATTGGCATTTCGATGTACTGACTAAAGATGTCCATCTGCTTTTATGTAAATAAACGTGTTCGGCTTTAACTTATATAAGATGTTTAGTAGGTGTGCATCGTTTTCTGAATATAGAGAAGGGAGTTGTTGGATGTGCTTCCGCATATAAATTGCGCAAGGGACCGATCGAAAAAAAAAATGTAAACCCCCAAGTTGTATGGACCCACTGCAATTAAAATGGTATTAGAGTGACATGTTATTAGGAAGAAGTGAATGGTAAGCGAACTATGGCTACCCTAATTGAATCGGGGGCAATCGAGGGGTGCCACAGCCCTTTATTGGTATCAGAGCTATGGTCTATTTGGAGTGATAAGGTGTCTCAGATGGAAATGAGGATAGAAAGATGCACACGATAGGATATAAAACGGAATAATTGAATAACGGGTGATGGATATTCACTCGTAGATCCCTGGTAACTAGTGTGATATTGCTTTTGTGTGTCGGTAACATTTTATGTTACTTATATGACTTTAGTAACGTATGAACATTGCTTCTCCTTCTTGGCAAATTTGTGACACTGAGTCGTAAATTGTTCCTAAAGTGAAACTTTCTGAGCTGTCTAGGTATGCCCCTAGATTCATAAAGGATTGTGAGGAAAAGGTTAAGAGATTCCTTAAGGGCCTGAGGACAGATAGTAGGAGATAACTAGTGCACCTGAATGTGAGCGATTATAATGAAGTTTATGAAAGGGCTCAGCTTAGAGAGCAAGAAATGTTAAGAGAATGAATGGAGTCAAGGAGACAAGTGACATTGAGTGATGCGCGATAAGGTAAGAGGCTCTATTCAAATGAAGAGCTACCTGAGATAGTGCTTGCCCACGCGCCAAGGATGAAACCATGAGGCCTAGTATGGGATAGGCCAAAACGGATAGTAACTCCGTAAGTTAATCCCTATTGAGACGAGACCCTTTAGTAGATGTGTAGTTCGGGTTCAAACTAGGCGAAAGCTGGTGTACCTGTAACGTCTCGGTTTGATGAGGGCGGGGAGAGGACGCCGAGGTTAGAGGACCTGAACAAGGAACGGCTCTTGGCAGGCTTCTAGAATGGCAAAAGGGGACAGGAATAAACCGAACTATGAACGGAACTAGGAAGGCAGTGTTTCTGGGATAAGTCTATCAGAGTGGCGCAGCGAAAGCATGGTTAAGCTTGTAGAACTCTTGTTGTGAAAGAGAAGGATGGGTCAATGCGTTTGTGCATTAATTATAGGCAATTGAATCATGCAAATGTCTAGAATAAGTATCCCTCACCTAGAATTGATGACCTATTTGACCAACTGCAAGGAAGTTCGGTCTTTTCTAAAATTGACTTGAGATCAGGATATCAGTTAAGGATTAAGAAAGAAGACATTCCTAAGACCGTGTTTAGGACTCGCTATGGACACTATGAGTTCCTAGTTATGCTATTTGGATTGACGAATGCCTTAGCTGCATTCATGGATTTAATGAGTAGGATACTTAAGCCTTATTTGGATCAAGTTGTGATTGTCTTCATTTGATGATATCCTGATATATTCTAAAGGACCTAAAGAGCATACGTAGCATCCAAGCGTAGTGCTGCAAGCAAGGCTTAAGAAGTGAATTATGAAGAGCGAGTTATGAATTTGAGGATTAAGTTATGATCATTTGAGCTAAGTAGTGACTTCCTATTTGAGGATTTCATTGGAAGTCTTGATGCATTACATGGAGGCATTTAGTACGTATAGATTGATCTTGGAAGTCATGAGTTTGAGTGGTCATATGAGACATGAAATTATTTGTGGTTTATATATTGGAATAATAGGTTTAATTGACGATGGTCAACTTTTAATTTTAGGTGATGCTCTCAGTTTGAAAAGGTTTGGTGGAATTAGTGAATATGATCATTTGTGGTTATAGTCTTTCCAAGGTGAAATGGTGGAAGTTCTAGTTGTGGATTTGATGAATGATTAGTCTAAGTGATGATCATTTAGGATGAGATATGAGATATATTCGGTGGAAACTAGACAAGTTTTATTTTGGTGGATTGTCGATTTTTGAATTAAATAAGTCTTGATGGACTATAGACATTTGAATCGAAGGAATGATGCTATATTTTAGGCTTGAATCTATGTTGCGGTGAATGCATAGTGAATGTCTTTGTTGGACTGAGCTAAATGAGTTATTGGTGGTGTCGATTTTGATGGTTCTAGGCTTGAATTGGTGGTGACAAAGGTATGTGAATAATTTGGCTAAATGGTGTGTTTGATTGAGTCGAGAAGGTGGAATTCTTTAAATTTGAATCTCATTGATAGTTGCACTTAAGATAGAGCTTGAAATGGATGTTTTCACAAAAGGAATCGAGTATGAGGCAGAGGAGGTGGATGGAATTATTATAAGGTTTTGACTATTACGGTACCACTCATGAAAGGTGAATAAGGTGGCAAACGCCCTTAGTCGAAAGTCAGCTACGAACATGGCTAATTTAAGGATAACAGAGTGGAATCTATTAAAGTTAATAGCAGATTCAGACTTTAAGTTGGAAGTAGACCACCTCAATGGTATGCTTGAACCCAAAAATATTCAGAAAGTTAAGATTCTGTAAGAACCTGATTCGGAAATTGAGAAGATACGAAATGCTGTGTCTTTAGGGAAAAAACCAGAGTTCCAAGTCTCTGAAGATGGAGTAGTCTATGTTCCCGACAATGAAGAAGTAAAAAGCGAAATCCTGTCGGAAGCACACAGGTGTAATTATAGTATTCATCCGGGTAGTACAAAAATGTACAGAAATTACGCCAATAGTTTTGGTGGAATAGCATGAAGGCGGATATAGCTAAACATGTTTCCTAGTGTAACATGCCAGCAAGTGAAAGTCTACTAACCTATATAATGCATTGCCATTGTTGTCTGATGAAGTGCAGTTAGATTAGAAATACTTCAGTTTGGATGTTTTCAAAGCTCTAAGATTTTACATGCAAACTACATTGAAAATTTTAAGGTCGGAACTTAGTTTGATGACTTGTCCATGCATTGATTTCGGTATTTCAAGAAAAGCTTAGGATTTTGGTATTTCAAAGTTTTTAGTTTCAAAAATCTTTACGATGGGACCAATATTATCGACTCGCTGAACTATGATTTTTAATACTTCAAGAAATGCTTATGGTTTTTGGAGAAAATTATCACCTGTACATTCCAAGTTTTGAACTTCAATCGAGAATCAGATTTCGATTGTGAGCTGTTTTAGAAAATCTCTTGAATTTCATCAAAATTTATGAGTACTGTGACACCGTGCCCAAATGTTTTAAGAAATGTTTTCTATTTTAAAGATTTCTGAACTTTTTATAGAAAACATTCCAACCCATTGGAGTTGGGATTGTGATTGGAATTTTTGCCAACGTACCGATTTAAATTTACTAAGGGTTTTGATAAAGTATTTTATTTCGCGCCGTGATGCAAGTGCGACTTAAGGCTTTACACGTGGATTCCGAAAAACATTTGAAATTTAAACGTGAACATGGATTTTATGGAATTGGTATCATGCTTTGATTTTGTGAATTGGTTTCAACGATATGAGATTTACCTATTTTCAAGGATTATCAATGTTATATTGCTGTGTCTTTGAAATCCCTATTTTGCATTATTTGATATCATAAGGTGGAATTTTCAAGAGCTCAAAGGGATTTTCCACATTGGTGATTCGAAAACGTTTTGACATGGAAAAGACATGATTTCAAAGCTTGCTGTTGTTGTTGAATGCTTTTGAAAACCTCAGTTTGTATTGTTTGATTTCATGAAGGAAGATTTTCAAGTGTTCAAAAGAAATTTCAGATGTGGTTATTGTTTTAAAACTGTTTTTGGTGTTGAGATAAATTAAGATATGTTAAGAGCTTGCATCCTTAACTTTAGAGGAAATATCAACCCGATCCATGACACATACTCGATCATGAAGCCATCAAAATGGATGAGAAAGTGAAGTACATTAAGGAGCCTATGCAAGTATTGGATTGAAAGTAATAAATTCTCAGGACCAAGAGAATTCCATTGGTTAAGATATTATGGATATATCATGATGTGGAGGAAGCCACATGGGAGAGTGCAAATGAGATGAGAGAAAGGTACTCTCACTTATTTCAAGAGACATAAGAAATGTCTAATTTCGAGGACGAAATTCTCTAAGGAGGGAGAATTGTGGCATCCCAAAATTCATAATGACCTCTAGTTATATTAAAGTCTATGAATAGGTGATGGAAGTACCATCAAGTTATTTTATGGCCATTTAATCCATAATTTGCAATAAGATTTGTGGCCAAGCTTTTAATGGACAAGTATTTGATAGGACAGAAAATCCTATCATTGGCCATGTGTTTTATAAATTGGGATTTATGGAATTATGATTTCAAGATTTTGGCCATGTGGAATTTAGTAATTAAATTCTTAAAAGAAAGAATTAAAGATGAATAATTGAAAGGGAAATTGTGGGTTTAATTGGGTTGGGCCTTAGGCCCAAGAGTATGGATTTTGGAGGGCCAAATGGTCGGCCCTTTGGAGCCAAGGAGGGGCTGTCGACCAGCCCATTTGCTGGCCCAAGGTTGGCCCAAGAAGAAGGCCCATCAGCCTTGCATGTAACCGGACAAGTGGCATGAAGGAGGTGAAGTATGGTGGACACTTGTCTTCCTCCACAATTACACTTGTCCCCCATGCAAAAAGAGAATACATGCAATATATATACAACAAAAAGGAAGAGAGAGAGGGAGTGGCTGATGGCGAGGGCTACCATCCAAGTGAGATGCGAGAGAGAGGGAGGCCGAGAGAGGAGGAGAAGGAGCCGTCGCCGCCCGCACGCCATTCGTCCATCAACGGTGTGCCATCGTTCGTGTGGTCTAGAGGCAAGTTGGGGTCCTTTGCTACTCTTGCATGTGTGTTTGTTACATGTATGGTCGATATAGTGTCGAGTTTGGGTGTTTAGGTGAGGAAAACCGAAGTATGGATGGCTTGTTCTTGAATGGTATGGCTGTTTTCGCTCGAACAGTTTGAGTCAGAATGTTGTGTGAGCTTGCATGCATGTTTAGAGTTCTGATTTTGGCTTTGATTTCTTCATGAAAGTTGTAGCTAACATCTTGAACTAGAACATAATGAAATTTCGTGGAAAATGATGGATATTTGAGGGTTAAACTCTCATCATACGGAGATCTCAGATCTGGAACGATTTCACTGACATCTTGTTAGATTTGTGGTTGCATGTTGATTTGTGCTAAGAATCTCTCTTTTATTTCTTCATTAAAGTTGTAGGGGACATCTTAAAATACAACATACTCAAATTTGAAGTGAAATGAACAAGTATAACCTGGTAAATCGACTAGATCTTGAAGACTGTAATTCTGGAGATGTATTACAAGACACCCGAGACATCATGGACCTAAATGACGACTATACTCTGGTTATTCGACTTAGATCTCTTCATGAAACTTGTAGAGAACAGCTTGATGTATAACATATCTAAATTTCAGAGGAAACGACGAAGAAAAGGTAGGTGAAAACTCAGTATTTCGGAGAAGCATGCATTGGACGATTCGGTAATAGATCCAGAAGCTTCGTGAGACTGTAGAAAATAATTTAAAAATAATCTGGCTTGGAAGTCTTCAAAAAAGATGTACGAAAATGTCTTCGCTGTAACTCAGTAAAATTTCGTAATTTGTGGAGGTCGTATGGATATTTTAATCGAATTTCTTCAGAAACTATGCATTCTAATTTCACCAGAAAATGACATGCCATTTTGTGAGAAGTGTGAAATTGTGTGAAATTCTATTTGGCCATGAAGTTTGCATGAAATTATTTTTCTATTGTCTTGTATATCACTTACCTTAATTTTTATAATTTTTGGGAAGTTATAGATATTAAATTTAATATTTTTGAAAATAACAAAAGCTGGAATTTAAATAAATGAAAAAGGGCATGAAAAATGGATTATTTTATTGGCCATAAATTCCATTTAATTTTATTTCATAAATAATTATACCATGTTGCATGTATGATGAGGTCTTGATGTATGCATGACATTGAATTGAGATGCATGTGTAAATTCCATGCCAAGTATGACTTGTCTAATGTCACGTCATATGCCATGCTAAATTAAGACCGAAATTGGTAAACATGGATAATGATAAGTGAGGAGATTGTTGTGGTGGAGGATGATGCCCGGAATGGATAGAGATGCATTGCCAAATGGCCACGGGAGTGTTGGGATGCCCGGTGGTATACGGTACGTAATTCCAGGGGAGGCCTGGTGGTATGTCGGTACATAATTCCGGAAGCCCTGTCGGAGGTTTCTGCCCAAAGGGAATACCTCGCGATGCTAGGATTCGGGGTGCGGGATGCCCGACCAGGGAGTGTAAATGCCGGAAGCCCTGTCGGAGGTTTCTGGCCGAAGGGAATACCTCGTGATGCCAGGATTTGGGGTGCGGGATGCCCGGCCAGGGAGTGTAAATGCCGGAAGCCCTGTCGGAGGTTTCTGCCCGAAGGGAATGCCTCGTGATGCCAGTTGAGATGTGAGATGCCCGGAATGTGGGGGGTCAGATGCCCAGTGGCCTGGGATGGCTGAATGCCGGAAGCCTCGGATGTCTTTGACTGAGGGGATGATGAAATTGATGATTTGAGGAATGGGTGATGTGGTGATCAAATTGAAAGCTAAAAGTGGAAATTAAACCATGGCATGATATGCATGATGATATGCATGATGATGATATGTGATGTGAAATAATGATGATCACCCATGGCATGACATGCATGATGATATGCATGGTGATGATAATGATGATGATATATGATATGCATGATGATATGATGATGATGATGATGATAATGATGATGATATATGATATGCATGATGATATGATGATGATGATGATGATGATATGTGATGTGAAATAATGATGATCACCCATGGCATGACATGCATGATGATATGCATGATGATGATAATGATGATGATATATGATATGCATGATGATATGCATGATGATGATGATGATGATATGTGATGTGAATTAATGATGATCACCCATGGCATGATTGGCATGATGATATGCATGATGATGATAATGATGATGATATATGATATGGTATGATGACATGTGTAATGTGATGATGTCATGATGATGATGACATGTATGATATAAGGATGCCATGATGATGATGACATATATGATATGATGATGCATGATAGTATGCGCATGGCTTCAAGGTAAGTAACGCCTACAATGCATGTATGATTTGCATGATCCATTGAGTTGTTGTTAGATTTCTTTACCTGTTGAGTAGTTGTATTCACCTCTTTTTGGGGACCAACATTTCAGATTAGTAGATGGTTTGAGCGGTTGGATATGACTGCGAGGAGAAGGATAGCAAAGGAGGGAACCTTTGGACGCCGGCACTGGTTGATGGACCTTAAGCATACGATTGTGGGAGGAGATGTCGGTCATTTTTTGAAATATAGCCGAGTATAGAAACATTGGCATTTCAATGTACTAACTAAAGATGTCCATCTGCTTTATGTAAATAAACGTGTTTGGCTTTAACTTATATAAAATGTTTAGTAGGTGTGCATCGTTTTCTGAATATAGGGAAGAGAGTTGTTGGATGTGCTTCTGCATATAAATTGCGCAAGGGACCGATTGAAAAAAAAATGTAAACCCCCAAGTTGTATGGACCCTATGCAATTAAAATGGTATTAGAGTGACATGTTATTAGGAAGAAGTGAATGGTAAGCGAACTGTGGCGACCCTAATCGAATCGGGGGTCGTCGAGGGGTGCCATAGCCCTTTATTGGTATCAAAGCTATGGTCTATTTGGAGTGATAAGGTGCCTCAGATGGAAATGAGGATAGAAAGATGCACACGATAGGATATAAAACGGAATAATTGAATAACGGGTGATGGATTTCACTTGTAAATCCCTGGTAACTAGTTGATTATGGCCACACAAGCACGATCTAACCGTCACACAGTGGTTCTATCCGTCACACAGTGGATCTATCCGTCACATAGCAGATCTAACTATCACACAGCGAATTTATCCATCACACAGCGGATCCATCTGTCACACAGCTACGCGTCATTTCGTCCTATCGAGAATGACAACGTCTACCTCAAGACGGCTTTCCACATAAGAGCATTGTCCACCCGACACATAGTGGGTGATGGATTCTCTTAACCAAGACACGACTATTCCATCTCGGCCGAGGACATCGTGCATTGCACTTAAATACCTCAATTAAAATAGTGATCCTGGCCCATTTTCTTTATATTAAAAACATCCGGAAAATAGTCATGTGTGGGTACATGGTCAATTTGAATTAGAAAAATTCATAACCTTCTCTTTTAAAATCCCACTGTTTTATATAGTATATAAAACCATTTTTGGTGTAAAAATCCTACACCCGGAATTTTCTGAATAAATATCAAAATTCACAATTTTTGGAATAATTGACCAAATTTCCAATCTGCACTCAATTTGCATGAATTAGCATCCAATTGCATAAACTGAATACACCATTGCAATCAGCATGAAATTCCGGTCACTGGCTATCCAGGTCTAATTTTCGGAAAATATTAAATAATTAAGTAAATTATAAAATTAAATAAATAAATACATTAAATGCCATAAATAGAAACTTAGGCCAGAAAAGCCTAATTAAATACCGAAATGGGCTTGGAAAATTTCTAAACTTGTCTAGATAAATAATACGACTTATCTAGTTGCTAATTTAACCATTCTTATCACCTAACATGCAATAACGGATAATTAAATCACTAGTCTAATCTAACTAACCACATAATCCCTAATTAACTTAAACTAAACACCTCTTAAACGTCATTAGCATCCTAAGGAGAGTTTAGTGTATAAACTCACCAGTTTAGTGCGAAAATCGGTTCACCGCGATGGCGGCGCGATGGCGACAGAAACTCGGGCCTATGGTGGTGCCAACAAAGCTCGGACCGAGCTGAAAACGGCCCTGTAAACTCCCTGCTTGAGCTGAAAACCAATTCTGCTCAAGGGCTGGTCACGGGCTTGGCTTGGCGGCTTGGGACTAAAGATGCGGGCTAGAATTTACAAGCTGTTGAGCTCAGGATGGAAGCTGGACTTGGGCCGAACGTGAGGAAGCAGATGGGCTGGCATTGTGCGAAATGGTGGAGCTACAAGGGTACTTCAATGGCTGTTGGGGACGTTGCGGATGAAGGAGCAGCTGGCGCGGGAGAGAATTCGCTGGTAGAAAGCCCGCGGTCAACTTTGATGGATGGAATTTGCTGGGGTTGACTCAGTGTGGGTCATTGATGCGTGGAGTTGGCGAAGCTGGAGGTGGGCTAATGTGTTGGCAACAAGAGAAACAACGTAATGAAAGGGATAAAAGTAGTAGGATAGGAGGGGAGAGCTACTTCGGTGGGGTTTTGGGGGTAAACACCAGGCTTTGCTGGTTGACCTGGTGGAGGACGCGTGCTGGACGAGTGGCTTCGGTGGAGATCCAGCTGCACGAAGGAGAGAGGGAAACATGGAGATGGACTATAGAGTTCGAAGGAAAAGGAAACAAAAGCAAAACAAAAACCCAAGGGGGGTTGCTCGAGCGAAGAAGGGGACGGGCAAAGGCATGCTGGAAAAGATTAGAAAGGGGGGCCAAAAGTCAAGATTAAATATCTAATAATCATCATAACTTAGCCCCAAAAGTCCACATGATTTTCTCCCTTGTCCCCACAATTACTTTCTTGCAATTAATCCCACAAAAACTCCATTTTGATGCCAATGTTGCAGCCCCCATCCAAGGCTCCGAATTTCCTCACCTTAGACTTCAATTTCTTTACCAAATTCCCTAATTTGATCTCCAATTTTATTGAAGAAAAAGCCCACACAAAGTCCACACTTTCCTCTTCATCAAATAGTTCACTTTGGAGGCCAAAAATCCCTTCAATTTGGCCCATCCAAATTTCTATTCTTTTTGGAAACGTCCGAATTGATTTTTCGTAAAAAATTTGAGCTCGCCAAAAATTCTTGAATAATGAGTCGACGTTCCTAAAATAAATCGTGACATGACAAAACTTCCAATTTCTGAAATCGGGTTCAATTTCGTGGTTAATTTCAACTGGATGGGATTTTAGCATGATCTAACCTACTAGGTAGCTTTTATGAATTTTTAATGCAATTAACCCATGGTCTATTATCTTCGAGCCACAATGTGCATTTTCAACTCATTGGTGACTCTCGATTGTTGTGAAAATCTCGAGATTTCAAATACGGGCATAGGGTACCCAAAATGACAAAAAAATCGGTCTAGTGCCGATCGACGAGAATTTTGCAATCAGGTGAAATCACTCACACTTTAATCACATACCTCAGTTGAATCGACCTATCTCTGATATCTAATCAATTTTGACAGTGCCGTAATGACTCTTGCAGATTAGCACGATCGAGCAGTCGATTCATGGTCGAATTCTTAAGTCTATTGTGTTTAGATTCCTTAACGGCTTTACCTGATAGGCTAGTTATCTCGTGAATAATTAGCTCAGGGAAAGGAACTATAGGCGCGTTGATGAAAAGCCCAACTTATTCAATCGAAAACAGAACTTGAAAATTAGGATGTCACAACCTTGACCACCATAGGCGAGTGATCAGAGATCTCAGGTGCAAGGAAAGACACTTCGGAGTAGGAAAAAAAACTTGGCTCCAATAGGAATTCACCAGGACTCTATCTATCTTCCTTGCCTTACGAGAAGTTCCAGAAAAAGTAGACCAGGTGTACCGAAAGCCAATATACCTGAGGTCCTCAAGCTCAACATGATCTAAGCATTGGCTGAACTCGTCAAAGCATGGTATCTAATCGTCATATCCACCTAACCTGTTAGAGGGATCCTTTATAGCATTGAAGTCCCCCATTACCATCCAAGGCAAATTTTGTAAAGTAGTACTCCTAAGTATAAGTTCCTCTGAAAGCAGCCTTCGGGAAGTGAAGGTGTGCTCAGCATAGACTATTGAGACATAGCAGACAGCCCTCAAAACCAAACACTTGAGATTCCCATGAACCGCCTAGTCGGTAATTGAGAAAGCTTCGAAAAACACATGAGAATGATTCCAATCAACCCAAATCCTACCCCAATGGGAGTACTCATAGTTTGACAACCAGCACCAGTTCCTCAACAGATTCCCAGAAATAGAATTGAAGAAATTCTATGACACTTCATCTCCACTAAACTAACAAAAACCAACTTATTCGACAACACCATGTTTAGAACCTCAGCTTATCTAATGGGGTCAACAAGGCCTCTAATGTTCCAGCACCCTATGTACATAAATAAATGTAAAAAGAAACAAGGAAGAATGAGGGTTACCTCCTTTTGGAGGAACTACGCCAAGTGGGAGGTGGAGCAGCACGGATAGAAGAAGGGGGCGGGTTTGTAGCCAAGGTCAGCAGCTTGTCTTGCATAGTCTCGACCTCATACTAGCCTTCGATGAAAGACCAGGGATAGCAGGTCATCATCTGAACTACTAATCAAGTTATCCGAGCCCTTTAGCTCCTCACCAAGACTGGGCAACTCGAGAGCACAAGCCTCCCTTGGGCTGGACGCACCTTTTGCAGGGATAAGGATAGCTACATCTTGCTTCGAGAGAATTTTGAGACCTCTCAGAGCCTTGCGAGTTAAGGTAGAGGGCAGCCCCTTCTCCAAAGTACTAGCCTTCAGCTTCAGAGACCGCCCCTCATCATTGGAACTAACCGGAAGGGTCGAATTTCCTTCCACTGGAGGAGGAGGCTTCTTCTTCTTCCCTTTAACCTACTTCCAAACTTGCTTAGGTTGTGCAGGGCCTTCCAACACTTCCAAAGCAGGGGCGGGGAGTTAGACAGGAATCGAAGAGGTGGGGGGAGCCTAAGCTTGCTATGACGTCGCCTCTAGGGGAAAGCTCACACTTGTGGCCAAAAACGCCACACCTTAAGCACTCAACAGGCTTCCATTCGTATTCAATAGCTATTGATCGCAACACTCCATTCACAACCACCTCAACCGACGAACACCTCGGCTGTTTTGCTTGGATCGCAACGCACACTCTAGCAAAAGAAATCATCCTCACTTGCTCTGTGCATTGATCCACATAAAGGGGTTTGCCAACGGTACTTGCAATGGCACTTATCACCGGTGCCGACCATAGGTCAAAAAGAAGATCTTTAGCCTAATCCACGCCGACACGGAAGATTGCTTGTCTTTCTTTAGCTCTAGAAGAGGCTTCAATTGTTGTAATATGAGGGGTACCCTTACCACTGTTAGAGGCCCCTCTTCCAAGATCTTCTTGTAGAACAAGGGATCCAAAACATGAAAAAAGAAAAAACCTTGATCATTGGCCATCACTTCCACAAGCTTTGGGCCCCAAGTGTTCTTCAAAGCTTGCTCGGTGAGCTAAAAAGGAAGTTTCTTTCCTACATAATACCCAATCAAACATTCATGCCACTTGGGGTCCACAGCCTGAAGCACATCTTCGGATAAGTTAACAACTGGCCTATTGTCCACAAAGGAAGGAGGGACAAAGGTTAGATCATAGCCCTTTGCTACGAGGCGCGCCACATTGGCCTAAGACCGAGCTTGGGGAGGCCTCGAGCTACTGGGCAGTTGTCTCGAGCCCTGAAGGTGCTTGGCAAGAGCATGTGCATGACTTCGACCATGAGAACGCCCTTCACGAGCTGGCCTAAAGCACGACCCTTGCTTGTTCTCAATTGCAGCAATAGCTAGATCCACTTATGGAGAAATGGCCTGACTCGGAATCTCAGCAAGTCGGACCATTACATTACGTGAAGAGGGGCTATGCCCCTTTACACTAACAACACCAAGCTGGGCCTCATTTAAGAGGCCACCCACTTTAGCCAAAGAAGACGCCATAAATGTAGAAGTATCCCTCCAACAGCCCGGAAACCCTTCTACGGTACAGACATCGCAGGGAATGAAGCCATACCAGGGCAAAGGCTAAAACAAGCTGAGGAAGGGCACTGAGGAGTCAAACTTCCACCACAAGGCCCTTGACGCAGCTTTGGCACCCCACACAAACAGAATCAGGGGAGACAGCAGCAGCAAATTGGGCGAGAACTAAAGTAGCTTCGATCTCAAATTGGGGAGCTAAATGGAGCAAACCGCTCAGTGAGATTCAGGAGGGAAGTCAGAAGGAGCTACCCTCCAAAACTCGAGCCAAACCAGCGGCTACAAAGACTGGGTCGAGTGGAAGACCAATCAGAATGAATATAAGCAAATCACGCCCTAGAGAGAAGAACGGTGAACAGTATACCCGATTAATTCTTTTGTATATCTATTATCTAATAACTAAATACTTTATTTAATATCTTATCTTTGTTAGATATGGATCATATTAACATGGAGATTAACGATCCATAGAGTTTACAAGTTGAAGTGGGAGGAATATATGTGGTGAGATTTTCAATAATTGTTTGAGTTTAATTTTTACTAATGTTGAGCAATCATCTATTTATTATTGTTTTACTTTCAGGAGATTGGAACTTAAAATTTAAGAGCTCAAAACTTGGGATTCACAAGCTTTATAAGTCGTGAACTTTTTAGGTGAATCTTGTTGTGATTTTTTTTTTTTTGGGTAAAGAATCTTGTTACAATTGTTGCATAGTTGTAAAGTGTAAAATTGTCTAATTTTACTTTACTTGATGAGTTTGTTCCACATACTTAAATTTGGTTTGGTATGATTTTTTGGACTTGTGCCATCGAGATGGTATGGAGCTCATGTAATCAATTTGATGACCGTTGTGACTTGACTTATAATTAGTTTTACCTTCTTTCACTTTCAACATTTTGTTTTGATTTCCAGTTGTTGTAGCTTTTAGTTTCTAGTATATTACTCATTATGAAGAGTTCTCATGGTGGGATTTAGAAAGTGATATTATTATTATTGTGAGACCGGTTCCATGGATCCACCCAGGAACTGGATCGGACCGGCGATCTGGTTCCTAGGTGGATTCATGCAACAAACGAGTGGATCCCGGTTCATTGAAGAGGTGGATCTCAGACCATGCACACCCCTAGCGGAACTTCGGATTTGCCCCGATGTGAGGTCAAAATCATAGAGTCAAGTGGGTTGTACAATGGGTACAAGTGTATAGAGAATGAATTGCTCTTATCATTCTAAGGCACTTAAATTAACGTGAATGTTCATATGTAATAAAGACACACGAAGATTGATGCAAGTGTGAGTAAGAAAATTTGTATCCCTCTTCTCACCTTGTGACGCTGCTTCGCCTTCGACCTACCCCAATGTGGGGTGGTTCTTAACGGGGGTAGGACATAAATTTCACAAGTGTATGGAGCTCAAAGCAGTGAGCGATGGATAATGTGGTAGAGAAATGAATTGCCTCTCACTATTCTGGTTATCGTACTATTCACGAGAGAACTCTTTATCCTGTTGACATGAAATTTTTTGCGCTCATCTCATAAGTGTATAGATAGGGGACTATGTGTAGGATATGGCTTGCCTTTCATCATTCTGATGCACCTCATCCACCATGCTCAATCAATCTTGTATTATTCATTTAGCTTTTATTATGATAATCCGTAGTGAAATTAGTGATTTAGACAGACAAAATCATCATGCAAAATTCATTCGGAAATGGCATGCAACGTTTTAAATGTGAAAGATTTTGCACAAATGATTGAATTTGCTCAAAATGCTTTATTAATAGAATTGTATTTACAAATATGTTAAATTTTGAACATCAAAAGAGCTATTCAATAGGGAGATGACACAAGAATGATCAGCCAAAGTTGGGAATCTGATCGGGCATCTCTACTATTTGCCTCTACAGAAGAGAAGATGCAAAAATAGATAAATTAGTAGGGCCAAAGTCAAACGTGAATTGAGGCCTAAAGAATTTTTTTTCATTCGCTTTGGCAATACTCAAGATGCCATTTCGCTTGGAAGAGCTCATCAAATTCTGACATGCCTCTCATTGACTTGTTTTTCCCATCTTTGACGGTCAAGTGATCCTACAACTGACAAGAGGGAATGTGTTAGTCACTAACTCTTTCAGAAGTCGAATAACTGGGAGTGAACAATTTTACCCTTCACCGGCTTGCGGATGATTGAGTGGACCTAGGGTACGAGGAGGACACAAAGTCCTACGTCTCTCATTTCGTCAGGTCAATTATTCTCCTTCATTGGCTCATGGACGACACGTCTTTTTACACGAAATCAGGTGAATTTGATACGGGTCATTTCCATGTACTAGCTTGGCCAGTATTGATTTGCCAAACCTAACCATCAAGTTTGGCTCTTGAATCCCGATGCTTCCTACCAATAAGGAAAATATGTCAAAAGTGAGTTTAGAGAGAGGAAGTATTGGAAACGATACCAAATTACCCTTCTCCAGAGTTTGTATTTGCTAACTCCTAGGGATCTCTGAATGTTGATGACAACCTCTTTGTCTTGACATAGCTTTACATCTCTTTCGATTGGCCCTCCTCATTTACAGCCATGTATGGTTATTGATTCATCTTCAGCGTCTTCCTTTTGTGAAATTTTTCTTCTACCTTTGATCATATGAACATTAGTAGCATTAGGTAAAGTCATGCACCTCAAGTTTCCATGAAATTCTATGCTTCTTGGCTCATCAAAGCTAGAAGTCCCATCAATGAACTCGCGATGTCCTACATGCTTCAAGTTTATAGTATGCCTGTGCCCATTACGTCCCATCCTTCATCTCCTGTAGATAGAAGAAAAAGGATGTCATTTCCAACATTATGTTCAAGGAATAAGACTTACCCCTTTTGAAATAGGATGATCCTCTTTGTTTGCCCCCTGCTTTCTTGGAAGGGTGTCTTCGAATTAGGCGAGTTCACACGATGTGCCAGTTTCAAATGCCTCTTATCACACTAAGTCAAAGGGGATGATATTTTGAGACACGAAGTGAGTGAGTCAGAAAGACAAACATGATTAAATTTAACATCTTGTTTTGACAAAGCTTTTGGTAATGAAACATTTTTTGTTTTCGAAAGTATATATCTTTGGGGAGGAAGAAAGCACATGGAAGCCTAGCCCTCAGTATTCTCCTTGGATAATATTTTCTTTTCATGGTTAGATAGCATCACTGGGCTGGTTTGGAATACCACCTCATGCTCTCAAAACAAATATTAGAACTGTACATTAGATTACCGGAATAGAAAATGCAACAGTAATACACTAAACATGACAGGAAACATGAGATAAAAATAGCTAAAACCCCTAAAAATTCTTATGACAAGGAGTGCTTTGGTAGTGCTGGTTATGGAATCAAGCACCTTTGAGTTCCTCGTCTCTAGTGGACTTGAAGTATTCACATGAGAGGACCACTTCATTGAAGCTATGGAAATGCAACCCTTGCAACCAAAAGCGATGCTTGCGAGATAAAGCTCCTATGAACAGTTTTATTATTTCTTCTTCGGCCAGTTGAGGGTAGGTTTGCATCGTAAAAGCCTCTCACCTCCTTGCATATGCTCGGAAATCCTCCATTGGTCTTCTTCTGAAGTGAACCAAGTTCTCGCAAGGCAGTTTAGTTCCAATCTGGCTTTGATACTGATGTAGGAGTGTGGAAGACAACTCATTCCAATCCCTCAAGAGATAAATATTGGTTGTGACGAACCATTGCAATGCAGATCCCGTAAGACTTTCTTGCAATGCTAGAGTTGTGAATGACATCAGGTTGTAATGCTGACTCATTTCTGCGTGGAAATATTGCAAGTGAGCCATGAGGCAAGTTGTGCCGTTATACTTGCCGAGATTAGGTGTTCACATTTTTCTGGGGGTCATGATCCTATAAGAGCAAGACGAGCCTACTGTATCTTGGTTAGGCCACTGGTTTTACCATTGCATATTCATTGCGGTGGTGAATTCTACCGCTTTAGAAAAGCTAGACTCTACCGAGATCATCCCATTGCTTTCTTTCGGGTCAAAATCACCATGAGGATGAGGCGTTTACGTATCCTCATGGTCAAGTAACAAGCTTAGCAGTTCATTGGGAGACAAGTCATTGCAGACAAAGACGAATGATCCCTCTTCTAACGGGCTTTGGATCTTGTGTGTGGGTGGAAGACAGTCATATGATGAATGGTTGATTTCATTCGTATAACATTATAGCCCTCGAGTATGTTTCCTAGGGACTGGTAGCCTTTAGGGTTGTACTCTGGGGATTAGTAGTCTTCAGGATTGTACCCTAGATGATGGTAGCCTTCAGGATTGTACCCTAGGGAATGCTCGAAGTCTTGGTGTGGCATGTCACGCTCCGATCCTCGAGCGCGCGCCCATCCCTCCTTGGTCGATTAAAAGCGACATCTTAGGACGTATAGCCGACCCATTCATTTTAATACGCATGTGGCAGTAATTAATAAATCCCCAGACAACAACAAGGTAGGATAGAAAAGTAGGGCCGATTTTTCACAAAATACATTTTTATAAACACAAAGGTTTATACACCGAAGCCTACAAAAAGGAACCGACTTCCATCAAAAGAGAATTGTCCTATGACTAACTAGTTAGACATGATCGTCAATTCTTTGGGCTTCACCTTTTAAACTTCAGGCCTCGGGTCCTCCACCGCTGTCAACTAGGGACCTGAAAATGTTATCCCACAACGAAGTGAGATGATGTCTTCGCAAGTTCAACCCCCTAAGACCCGATTAGGAAGAAAACACGCTCTGAGGTTGTTTAAGCACATTCATGGGTCAGAGGGCTTACCTTGGCCTCAGTTCCTTCCTGCAGGTCAATACAATTTATAATTCATCGAATCAATTCACCACATCAAATCATTCAATCAGATCAAATCATTAATCAATCGACTCAGTCGATTCCATGTCATTGTGACCGTTCCCCGATCATCTCAATCAATACTATCTATGAGTCTGACCATAGTTTAGAACTGCTCACTTTAAGCCAATAATAGATAGTATAGCTCGCCAGAAGCTGTCAGATCCATTGATCTACTATTCTATATATATGCTCACTAGAAGCTGCAAGATCCATTGATCAGATATAATAATATGTTCACCAGAAGCTACCAAATCCACTAATTTGATATAATAATATGCTCACCAGAAGCTGCCAGATCCATTGATCTGATATAATAATATGCTCACCAGAAGCTGCCAGATCCATTGATACGCTATTCTAAGGCCATTTTTCCATTTTTATCATACTCGATAAAATATTGTGTGTGGATACACGATCGGCCTTAGCCAAAATACAATAATTTCCTTTCCATAAATCCCTCCATTTTATATAGTCCACCAATATATTTTTAGTGTTGTAAACCGACGCTCGATTATTTTCCAATCAATTACTAAAATCAAATAAATTTAATAATAAATTCCAAAAATACAATTTATGCACGATCAGCATAAATTAGAGCTCAATTAAATAAACAGATCGCACCAACGCAATCAAGATAAAATTTCGATCATCGGCTATCCCGATCTAATTTCCGGAAATTAAATAATTAATTAATTAATTTCGAAAATTAATTATTAAATACTAAAAATTCACACTTAAGCTCGAAAAATCTAATTAAATACCGAAACGGGCTCGGAAAATTTCCAAACCACTATAGATAAATACTAGAGCTTGTCTAGGCCCTAATTGCACTAACTATCCACTTAACATGCATCGATAATTAATTAAATTAACTAATCAAATCTAACTAACCAACTAATCCAAGCTTAACTTAAACTAATCAACCCTTAAGCATCATTAACTTACTAAGAGAGGATTAGGAGTTAAACTCATCTGATTAACAATCCGCTTGGATCAAAATGACTAGGACACAACGAGGAACAAAAAGCTCAAAAGCGGCAATGCCAACGGGGCACAGATCGGGCTCGAAAATTGGCTCGCAAAGCTTCTGATTTTCTGCTCGGGTTCCTTGGCTAAAGGGGCTGATTAAGCAATTGATTTGGTGAAAAAAAAAAAAAGACATCAAGGGCACGGCTTCAGACTGCTGCTTCGGTGAAACAAAAAGGAGACAGCAAGGAGGTGAATTCGTGGGGAAAGCTCAGGTCTTCGATCGAGCAAATGAAGAGCATAAAAATTGAAAGAAAAGATGAGATGTTGGAGGGGAACTGAACGAAAGAAAAGGAGAAAATGGGGATGGGATACTTTAGTCATGTGGGGAGGGGATAAGATAAAAAGAAAAGTCAAAGAAAGGGTAGGGAAATGAGACACGGCAGAGGAGGCTATTGGTGGGGGGTTCCGAGAGAGAGAGAGAGAGAGAGAGAGAAAAGGAAAAAAAAGGGAAAGGGGGCATGTGGCCATGGGGGGAAAAGAGAAAATAAAAAGGAATTTAAAAGAAATTCCTAAACCGAATATTGGTCCCACTTGCTCTTCTTTAGTCCAAATTGATCCCTAAAAATCCCCATGCTAAAGTACTTGATCCTCACTTTCTTTGTCGCATCAAATTTCCCACAAACAACAAGTCTCAGGCATCAAATTTCCCTTAAACAATAAATTCAACTCCTTCTGAGAGAATAGGTTCTTGAGACTTTGTTGGTCAGTGAAGATCCAGAATCTTTCTCCACACAACTAAAATCTCCAAATCTTCAGTGCGAAAATTTATGTTGTGAGTTCCAAGTCATGCGTCAGGTAGTTCAACTTGTGAAATCATAGCTGATGGAATGAGTAGGCAACAATCCTAACATGTTGCATCAATACACAATCCAGTCCTCTAAACGATGCATCACTATAAATCTCGTGTCCTCCAAAACCATAAGGAAAGATCAACATAAGTACGGTAGCCAACTTCTACTTAAGCTCTTGGAAATTACGCTCGCACTTGTCTGTCCACACGAATTTCTCTTCTTCCTTCAAGAGTCAAGTCAAAGGCGACGCCAAAGCTGAAAATCCCTCAACAAACCTTCTGTAGTAGCTTGCCAAACCTAGAAAACATCGGATTTCTGTCACTGTAGTTGATCTCAACAAGTTAATCACTGCTTCTATCTTGCTCGGGTCCATGAAAATTCCTTCTCCTGAAATCATGTGGCCTAAAAATGCAACACGAGTCAGTCAAAACTCACAGTTGCTAAACTTAGCATATAGCTAATGAATCATTAAGGTCTGGAGCACTAATCTCAGATGATCCTCATGCTCCTTAGCACTTCTTGAATATACCAAAATATCATCAATGAACATGATCACGAATTGATCCAGGTATTCCTTGAATACTTGGTCCATCAATCCATGAAAGCAGCTGGAGCATTCGTCAACCCGAATGGCATTACATTGAACTTGTAATGACCATACAGAGTACAAAATGCTGACTTTTGAATGTCATCTTTCCTGATCCTTAGCTGATGATATCCTGTCCTCAAGTCGATTTTCAAAAATATCGACGCTCCTTTTAACTGATCAAACAAGTCATCAATCCTCGCAATGGATACTTATTCTTAATTGTCACCTGATTCAGTTCGCAATAGTCGATATACAAGCGCAATGAACCATCTTTCTTTTTGACAAATATAACTGGTGCTCCCCAAGGTGATGCATTGTATGTATAATTTTTTTATCTAGTAATTCTCACATCCGTACCGTTGGTTCCTTTAATTCAGACAACGACAACTAGTAAGAAGTCTTAGTGAGTGTCTCTATCTCGGGTGCTAGCTTGATCACAATCTCTATCTCTTTCTCTGACGATGGCCTGACAATCCTTGTGACAAAACATATAGAAATTCTTGGACCACTAAGATGTCCTCAATTTTCAGCCCTTCAATCTTTCTCATCTATAACAACTGCCACGTACCCTTGGCAACTTTCGTTTAAAAAAAAAGGTTGCTTTCTAGTGATGAGATTAATGAAATCGAGGGTCCTTCTCGACTCCCAATAAACTCGACACTTCCACATGCTAACGGATTAGACTGGATTACTTCATGTCAATAATCCACCACTACGAGAGGCTCCTTGAGTCAACTCTATTCATCTGTGACATCAAAGTTATATCTCAGTAACTAGTCAAGTATAACTATAGCTAGAGATTCCCTTTTTTTCCACTTTATTTCAACAAACTGGTGTTTTCCCTAATTTAACCAAAACTCTGCTGCGTTACTCTGATAAATTCTCCCCAAGAACATTCTTCCTCTAATTGGTGCAGGGTCGATTCTATTCCTGTCCCTTTCGCCATCCTAGTAGCGCCCTACCTGCGATAGCGGTATCTCTGCTCCCTTGGACTTTTACTGGCAATCCTTCACCTAATGGTTGTGCTAGTCACACTCACAGGACGCTCTAGCCATACCTGGACATTGGATTTATTCGTGCTTCTTTCCACAATTTGGCACCAATCTGATGAGTCCCCTATCTCCTATCAAGTGATAGCATGCACTCTTTCTAGTACCGAAGGCATATTCCAAAAACCCCACGGTGCGTTCTATGGTGCACTTCTTCTGATTTGTCCCATTGACGGTGACAGTAGTAACCGTTGCCCAAGTTCCATTGGCTTGCGCGAACAATCCACAAACCAATGTCCGTGCTGGTGACACTTGCCAAAAATTCTTGTCCTTAGAAGACACACGACTGATCCAGATCATCATCCATGGGAACAACATGTTCCACTTTGTCTCGGTGCTTACCTGACTATCCCACCCTTCCTATTGGGTGGAATAGAGTACTCTCCTCTCGACATTAGTCTTTTCCCTGTCCGACTTCCATTCCTGCCTAAACTGAATCTTGACTCAGATAGTAAAGTCTATTCCCTGACCACCAATCCAAGTTGAACCTCAACAAAGGCGGCAACAACAACAGAGGCAACAACGGCGACTTGGTCCTGAGCTTGCTGGCTCAACCGATTCCCAAGGAACACTAGCGCTTTAACGATCCCGTCGAACCTGGGATCGCTCGGTACTGCTACACTCTCAGTACCGACCTACAACAGTACTCTTACACTTGCACCGGCCTGAGCCTACACTCTGCCACAACAACCTTTGGCCCCGATCCTCGAGTGCATGCCCATCCCTCACTAGTCGATTTAATATCGACGTCTTAGGATGCATCGCCAACCCTTTGTTTGTAATACGCATGAGGAAGCATTTAAAATCTCCAGACGATAAAACAATGGGATAATAAAGTAGAGCCAATTTTCAAACTTTTAAAACAAATACTCTTGTATACAATGCAAACCATAATGCATATATATACAAGGCAAACTATTAAGTTGAGTCCAACTTAAACAAGTTCAGAAAACACAGTCTGCAGACATGGCTTGGGTTTCAAAGACTATGAGTCTTCATCCTCCTTTTTATCATCCTCCTCACTCCAACTGGAATCTTCAGCAGACTGCACCAGACTTCCGAGATCTTCAAAATCCAGGTCTACTGCATCTACGTTCGAGCCTTGCGGAAGATTTGCAGTGTCCTTTCTAAAAGCGACCTCTAGAAAACATAGAGATATCTTAGACTCCGGTAGGGGACCCTCTCTCTGGCCATCCTAAGCTTGGCTGTATTAAGATCTGTATCGGTAGGGCACCTTATGGGTGAGACCTGCATCGACCTAGACTATAGACCTCACCAGCTCATAGGTCCAGCCCCTAGGGCTCCTGTGCAACGGAAAGTAAGAGGTCTGCTCTGTAATCTTCTTAAGCCGACCCAAAAACTCAGGAGTGACCATCTAAGGGCCTGAAATGGTTATACAATAGCCAATGAGACAACATTTCAGCAAGTTCAACCCTCTAAGACCCGATTAGGAAGCAAATACGCCCTAAGGGCTGCCTAAGCACACTACAGGTCAGAGGACTTACCTTAGCCTTAGTTCCTTCCTACAAGTCAATATATATCAATTATACATGAACCATATCAATTCACCCAATCAGATCGAACTATCAATCAATTGACTCAGTCGATTACATGTCATCGAGACCATCACACAATCACCTCAATTAATCATTCTCAACTCTTAGCCACGGCCTAACAGGCACAACCTAGATTAAGTGGTAATCACGGCTCCACTGGCAACTTTTCTATATTTAGTGGTCATCACGGCCCCACTTGGCAATTTTCTAAGTTTAGTGATAATCATAGCCCCATTGAGCAATTTTCTAGATTTAGTAGCATCACGGCCCCACTAGGCACTTTTCTTAGATTTAGTGGCATCAAGGCCCCACTCGGCAATTTTCGATATTTAGTGGCATCACGGCCCCACTAGACAATTTCTTAGATTTATACCCACATTATCTAATTTTTGGGATAAATCCTCATAACCTCCAATTTCGCTCAATTACCACAATCTGGTACTCAATTAAATAAACAGAGAGCACCACAATAACCAACATAAAATTCCGATCGTCGGCTATCCCAGCCTAATTTTCGGAAAATAAATAATTAATTAAATAATTACAAAAAATAATAAATAAATGAATAAATCCAAATTAGGCTCGTAATGCCTAATTGGAAGCCGAAACGGACTCGGGAAAATTCTAAGGTTCATTAAATAAATACTAGGAGGTAAACGATCCGATGGGCATGCGGCTTGGTCGAACGACAAGGGGGCTTGCTTCTCTAGTTTTCTCAAGCTTCTAAGCACCCTCAACAATGGAAAAAGCAAGTGGATTGAGGAAGAAGAAGGCTGCTGCAAGAGGGGGGCCACTTGGCTTGTTTTTCCACCAAATTGTCCCCTCGACTCAACCACAGCCATGTCTGGCTTCCTTGGCCACAATCCAACCACCATACTCGCCATCTAGAAGCTTGAAATGGTCTAAAAGTTATGGGGGTGGGGGACATACGAATTTCATGGGTTTTGGCATCAAATGGGCACTAATTGCTTCTCAATTCTATCCAACTTGACCTTCATAATTTCAATTAGCACTTCAATGATCAAATCAATATTTTTCCTCACCAATTGATCCCACTTGCTTCCCAATTTCGCAATAAAAAACGATCCCCAGCATTTTTGGAAAAAGAATGGCCTTAGGACGACTTTTTCCAAAAGAGTCTCGAGTTTCAAAAAAATCTTTTGAGACTAAGTCGACATTCTTGGAATTTATTGTGACATGACAGAACCTTTAATTTCTGAAATCGGATTCAAATTCATGATTAATTTCAATCTGGCTCGTTTTAAGCGTGACCTAGGCTATCGTGTAGCTTTCAGAACTTTTTAGTGCAAATGACCCATGGGCAATTTTCTTCGAGCCATAATGAACCCCTTCAACACATTGGCAACTCTCGGTGGTCATGAAAGTCTTGAGGTTTCAAATACGAAGACAGGGTACCAAAACGATAGAAAAGTCAAAGTAGTGCCGATCGATGAGAATTTTGCAATTTAGTGGGATCACCTAAGTTTAACCACTCATCTTAATCAAATCAACCTATCTCTGATCTCTAATCAATTTACCTCTATGCTGTAATGTGGCGACGGCCCCTGATTCGTTAGGGTCGTCACTGTTCACTTCTCTTTCACTTGACCTAATAATGTAATACTTTGATACTAAGGAATTTCAATATAATTCATGAATCCTGGGGGTTTACATCTTTTAGATCGGTCCCTGCGCAATTTATATGGCGGAAGCACATCCATCAACTCTCTTCCCTATATTCAGAAAATGATGCACACCAACTAAGACATTTGTAGGTAAAAGCTGAACACTTTTATTTACTTAAACCAGAAGGACATTATTCATGGGTACATCAAAATGTCGTAGTCTTCTATACTTGGCTATACTTCAAAAGATAACCGACATCTCCTCTAACTGTCGTATACTCAAAGTCCATCGTTTAGTGTTAGCGTCCAAAAGTTCCTTCCTTTGCTATCATCCTCCTCGCGGTCATATCCAACCACTTGATCCATCTACCGGTGGCAATGGCAGCAGAGGTATCTTATTTAGTCTGAAATGTAAGTCCCCAAACGGGGTGAGTACAATCACTCAACAATAAAGATCCACCAAACTACACGATGCGTCAGACAGAACAATCAAGGTATCACGAATAAAGCACATATCATCCATGTATTCGAACATACCTCACCATACAGCCATGCATATATCACCATACAACGTGCATATACCACCATGCACTTATACATAAACCATCAAGCAGCCATGCATATATCACCATGCAACGTGCACATACCACCATGCACTTGTACATATATCATCAGGCAGTCATGCATATATCATCATGCAACGTGCATATACCACCATGCACTTTTACATATATCATCAGGTAGCCATGCATATATCACCATGCAACGTGCATATACCACCATGCACTTGTACATATATCATCAGGCAGCCAAGCATATATAACCATGCAACGTGCATATACCACAATGCACTTGTACATATATCATCAGGCGGCCATGCATATATCACCATGCAACGTGCATATACCACCATGCACTTCATGCTTGCATTTCCATAAGGTTCATCTCATTCCATATGCACACATCCATGCGATGATTCAATTCTCAATTTTATCTTTCACAAGGATCTCATCATTTTTCTTTCCAGGGACCAGTGTTTGCATCTCTCATTTATCGCTCGCACCCAACTTGGCATCACGAGGAGCCTCCCGCACACACCTTCGGGCATTCGGCACACACCTCCAGGCATCTTGCATCCCACCTAGCATCATGAGAAATCTCCGGGGCTCGCCATGAAAATGGTTACCCCTACCCACCAGGAATGCATCATAATACAACCCCTCATCCTCTGGGCATGTATTATAAAACAATCGGGCATCTCGACACTCCTGGGGAAAACCTCTGGGCATGTATTCATAATACAACCAGGTATCCAAAGGGCATTGACTCATTCGAACCTTTGGGCATCCCGACTCCCGGGGCATCGTTGGCTCACACCTCCGACGGTATTATCATTATCACATTGTATATTCTCATATATGTCTCATTTTCAACATGACATTTGATGAACCAATATCAAATGTCTGAATTGGCTTTTTGATATCATATGATATGCCCAATGTCACCATATATGCAGTACACATAACACGCATGATATCACATTTCATAAAGCAGTTAATTGGTTTTTGAAAATAGAACCAATTTTCAGGTAAAACAGAATGCACCTCTTTAGTAAAAATTCTTGGAAAATTTGTAAAAAATCTCAATAAATTATGAAAATTTATCCTGAGATAAACAAGATCCAGATGAAGATATTTCGTGAAGAACATCATGTCAAGAAAGTTCCACATCAATCAAATAATTCCACACATCACAGCAAAAGAAATTCCAGCACCACTTTTTGCACAGTTTTGGAAATAATTTCAATTAAACCCTTAAATGAACTTAGAAAATTCTGAGATTTTGATATGTTATAGATGAGATCTGGAGGTAAAAGTCTCATGAATAAATCGAAGTATGATTCCTTCTGGATTAAAAGTTATAATTTATAACTCTCCCACTCTCCCTAACTCTCGGTTCACTCTCCAGATTCGCCATTTTCAAAGAAACTCATTTTCCTGATCAATGCTTGTTCTTTTATTCTCAAATTTTAGTATGTTATTCCTCAAGATGTCGCCTACAAGTTTTGTCAAGGACACAAGATCAAATTGCAAGCAGATAATTTTATAAAATTCACAGAATTGCACTAGATCAGCATAACTGTTTCCAGATCTACTTTCTTCAAAGAAAAATGGTTTCACCGACCTATACTTGTTCATTTTCTCTCAAGTTTATATATGTTACTCTTCAAGAAATCCTTTGTAACTTTCATCAAGAAGTCCAAGTCAGATTCCAACTAGAACATCGCATGCAACTCACAAACTCACCAAAGGTCGGACTGTTTTTCCCAGAAAGAAAATAATAGGCTAGAACACAACTTCGAAATTTGACACTTCATCCACATCCTAGATTCACCATTCATCACACACCAAACACAACAAGCAAAGGGTAGATAATGGACTCTACTTTCCTCTAATCTGAGCAAAACACAGCAAGCAAGAACAGTGGGGCAAGGCGGGACTCGGTGGCTCAACGGTGGCGACGAACGGCAGCGAACGGCCTCCCTCTTCCCCTTCTTCTCTCGCACGCTCGCTCTCCCTCTCTCGATTTCACTCCCTCTCTCTCGGTAACCCTCTCTCTCAATCCACCCACTCTCCCTCTCTTTCTTGGTTTGCAATCATTTGGTTTGCATGGCTAATGCCACTTGGCTCTAGGGGAAAGACACTTGGCAAGCTTCTCTTGCCACTTGTTATTTTGCCATGTAGGTTGATGGGCTGATTGGGCCGACCTCTCCCCTTGGTCGACAGCCCATTGGGCTCCTTGGGCTGGTCAAATGGCAGCTCCTTTCCTTTGGGCTTCACGGGCTAGGCCTAAATGGCCGAATGGTGGGGTCTTGTGAGCTGGTCTTGGCCTAAGAATTTTGGCCCACTTCCTCTTTTGATACTCCACTCTAAACCCCCACTCAAATATATACCTAATTGAAATTTATATAACCATAAAACTTGCAACATAAATTAATAAATTCCAACCTATAAAACACATAGCCAAGAATAGAATTTTCTTTCCTATCAAATAATTATCCATTGAAAAGCTTGGCCTCAATCTTATTACAAATCATGGATCAAAGCACATCTAAAGATTGACATGAAATTCTAGGATGCCACAATTCTCCCCTCCTTAGAGAATTTCGTCCTCGAAATTAGACATTTCCTATGTCTCTCGAAACAAGTGAGGGTACCTTTCCCTCATCTCATTTTCACTTTCCCATGTGGCTTCCTCCACATCATGATGTCGCCATAATATGTTAACCAATGGTATTTTCTTTGTTTGTAGGACTTGTTCCTTTCGATCCAAAGACTTGCACAGCTCCTCAATGTACCTCACTTCCTCATCCACTTTGATGGCTTCATGATCGAGTATGTGCCTTGGATCAGGCTAGTACTTCCTCTAAAGACAATGATGCAAGCTCTTAACATGTCCTCTAATGCTTGGATCACTCTTTTCGTTTGTCCATCCGTCTGTGGATGAAAAGCAGTACTAAATGGGAACTTTTTCCCTAAGGCAGTTTGAAGACTTCACCAAAGGTTAGAAGTAAATCTCGAGTCTCGATTCAACGTGATATTTACAGGAACACCATGTAAGTGTACCATTTGGCTTACACATATAACAGCAAGTTTACCCTTCGAATAGTCTACGTGAACTGCTAGGAATCGGGTAGACTTAGTCAAGCAATCTACTATCACCCAAATAGAGTCGTGACCACTTAATGTCCTTGGTAATCCTCACACAAAATCCATCATCACATGATCTCATTTCCACTCTAGTAAATCTAACGGTCTCAATTGAACACACCATTTAGCCAAATTATTCCTATATCTTTGTCACCATCAATTCAAGTCTAGAACCATCAAAATCGACACTACCAATAACTCATTTGGTTCAATCCAAGAAAGACATTCACTACGCTTTCACAGCAACATAAATTCAAGCCTAAAATACAACACCATTCATTGGTTTCAAATATCGATAGTCCACCAAAACTTATTCAATTCAAAGATTGACAATCCACCAAGATAAGAACTTGTCTAGTTTCCATCGAGTATATCTCATGTCTCACCCTAAAGGATCATCACTTGGACTAATCACTCATCAAATCCACAACTTGAACTTTCACCTTTTCACCTTGGAAAGACTATAATCACAATTGATCATATCCACTAATTCCACAGACCCTTTTCAAATTGAGATTATTACCAAAAATTAAAAGTTGACCACCATCGATTAAACCTATTATTCCGACATATAAACCACAAATAATTTCATGTCTCATATGACCACTCAAACTCATGACTTCCAAGATCAATCTATACATACTAAATGCCTCCATGTAATGCATCAAGACTTCCGATGAGATCCTCTAATAGAAAGTCACTACTTAGCTCAAATGATCATAATTTAATCCTCAAATTCATAACTCACTCTCCATAATTCACTTCTTAAGCCTTGTTCGTAGCAGTACGCTTAGATGCTGCGCATGTTCTTCAGGTCCTTTAGAATATATCAGGATATCATCAAATGAAGACAATCACAATTTGATCCAAATAAGGCTTAATTATCCTATTCATTAAATCCATGAATGCAGCTAAGGCATTCATCAATCCAACTCATAGTGTCCATAGCGAGTCCCCAATGCGGTCTTAGAAATGTCTTCTTTCTTAATCCTTAGCTGATGGTATCCTGACCTCAAGTCAATTTTTAGAATAGACCGAACTTCCTTACAGTTGCTCAAATAGGTCATCAATTTTAGGTAATGAGTACTGACTCTTAACAATTACATGATTCAATTGCCTATTATCAATGCACAAACTCATCGACCCGTCCTCAAAAGTTCTACAAGCTTAGCCATGCTTCCGTTGCGCCACTCTGATAAAATTATCCCAGAAACACTGCCTTCCCAGTTAAGTTCATAGTTCGGTTCAATCTTGCCCCCTTTTACCATCCTAGAAGCTTGCCAGGAGCCGCGCCTTGTTCAAGTCCTCTGACCTCGGCGTCCACTCCATGCCCTCATTAGATTGGGTCGTTACAGGTGCACCAGCTTTCGCCTGGTTCGAACCCAAACTACACATCCATTGGAGGGTCTCGTTTCGATAGAGACTAACTTACAGAGATATTATCAGCTTTGGCCTTTCCCATTCTTAGCCTCCCGGTTTTATCCTTAGCGCATGGGTAAGTACTATCTCAGGAGATCATTCATCCTAGTCCATTGCTTATGGAGCTAGTCCATTGCTACGATGAGGTCAAAGTTATACATAACTATCACTACCAAGTCCATCTCCAGATCTCGTTTCCCCTAGCGTTATCTCACACATCTCACATGTTAATGTAGATAACAGCATATCTTTCAGTGATGTAGAAATACGAAGAGGCATATCTAAAGATTTGTTCCTATTTTTCACAATCATCTATATTTTTCGAACACAAATGAATGCGTGCCACTCATATCAAATAGCGCATATGCCTTCTTATCCCTCTATCGAAATCGTACCTGAGATAAAATTTTCGAAGGCTTCCGCTTCCTCTTGGATGACCGCATACACCCTTCCTTGTGCTGGTGGCCTTTGTGGATTCCTTAGTAGGTTTGGTCCACCAGTACTTTGTTGTACCTGTCGCACTGAGCTAACATTCGATTGTGACCTCTCTTATGGACAATCTTTCTTAAAGTGACCTCTCTGCCCACAGCCAAAACATTTCAATCGATCATTACAGGGTCCTGGTCCATGTTGTCCACCACATCTCTCACAAATATTACTTTGGTAGGGTACTCTCCTTAGAACCGGGCCATTCTTGACTTTTCCAGAATTCCCAAAATTATTCCTCTTCTTAGATTCCCGAGGCTGATCTTGATCAGGATAAGGTCTCTTACCCCTTCGAACATCATTAAAGGTCATCTGCCTCTTAAATTCTAATTGCTCTCTCACTAACTCTTGCTCCACCAACTATGCTCTCTCATAAATCTCATTATAATCCCTTATATTCAGAGGCACTAGTTGTTTTCTAATATCAGTCCTTAATCCTTTCAGGAATCTCTTAGCCTTTTCCTCTCGGTCCTCAACCAACCTAGGAGCATACCTAGACAATTCAGAAAATTTTGCCTCATTTTGGTCTATTGTCAACTCCCTTTGTTCCAACTAAACAAACTCAGTGATCTTATCCTTAGCACAATCAGAGAAATGCTTCCTATGAAAAGCTCTAACAAACTCATCCCAGTTTACATCAGTACTTGGTGAAAAGATCGTATCCCTTGAAGCTCTCCACCAAAACTTTGCATTTCCTTCTAGTTGGTACTCTACCAAAGTTATCTTTTCAGCATCTCTACAGTTCAACAACCGGAAAATCCGTTCCATTCCATCAATCCATTACTCTGCCTCCTCAAGACTTCCCATTCCACCGAACTTAGGTGGTTTCAACTTCAAAAAATTGTTCCACTAGTCCTTGAGGGCAACGTTCCACTCCGGGTTGTTGCTGCGCTTGTCTTTCCACTAGATTTTTAATATTGGCCAATGCCTGCAGGATATCTTCCATTTAGGGTTCAGCCCTTGCAGTAGAGGCTTCAGCCCTTGATGGATGAGAACTTCCAGTTTGTACAATGATTTCCCTGCAGTTTTCCAAGCATTTGCCTCAAGAATAATTTGCAACTCAGTGTCACTAGACATATCATTAATTAAGGTTATTACTAAAGTCACATAAGTAACATAGAATGTTACTAACACACAAAAGCAACATCACACTAGTTACCAGGGATCTACGAGTGAATACCCATCACCCGTTGTTCAAAGTTAGTCAACTACTCTTGGTTGGAATCCTATGGTATGCATCATCCTACCCTCAACTCCATTTGAGGCACCTTATCACTCCAAATAGACTATAGCTCTGATACGACTAAATGTGGCACCCCTTGACGGCCCTTAATCCGTTAGGGTCGCCACTGTTTACTTCCCTTTCACTTGACCTGATAATGTAATACTCTGATACCAAGGAATTTCAATATAATTCATGAATCCTAGAACTTTACATCTTTTAGATCGGTCCCTGCGCAATTTATATGGCGAAAGCACATCCATCAACTCCCTTCCCTATATTTAGAATACGATGCACACCAACTAAGACATTTATAGGTAAAGCCGAACACTTTTATTTACTTAAACCAGATGGACATCATTCATGGGTACATCAAAATGCCGTAGTCTTCTATACTCGGCTATACTTCAAAAGATGACCGACATCTTCTCCAACAGTCGTAAACTCAAAGTCCTTCGTTCAGTGTCGGCATCCAAAAGTTCCTTCCTTTACTATCCTCCTCCTCGCGGTCATATCCAACCACTTGATCCATCTACCGGTACTTGTACATATATCATCAGGCAGCCAAGCATATATCACCATGCAACGTGCATATACCACCATGCACTTGTACATATATCATCACACAGCCATGCATATATCACCATGCAACATGCATATACCACAATGCACTTGTACATATATCATCAGGCAGCCAAGCATATATCACCATACAACGTGCATATACCACCATGCACTTGTACATATATCATCAGGCAGCCATGCATATACCACCATGCACTTGTACATAAATCATAAGGCAGCCAAGCATATATCACCATGCAACATACATATACCACCATGCACTTATACATATATCATCACACAGCCATGCATATATCACCATGCAACGTGCATATACCACCATGCACTTGTACATATATCATCAGGCAACCAAGCATATATCACCATGCAATGTGCATATACCACCATGCACTTCATGCTTACATTTCCATGAGGTTCATCCCATGCCATATGCACACATCCATGCGCATAATTCAATTCTCAATTTTATCTTTCACAAGGATCTCATCATTTTTCTTTCCAGGGACCAATGTTTGCATCCCTCATTTATCGCTCGCAGCCAACCTGGCATTGCGAGGAGCCTCCGGCACATACCTTCGAGCATCTCGCATCCCACCTGGCATCGCGAGGAATCTCCAGGGCTCATCATGAAAATGATTACCCCTACCCTCCGGGCATGCATCATAATACAACCCCTCACCCTCCGGGCATGTATCATAATACAACCGAGCATCCCGACACTCTCGGGGAAAACCTCTGGGCATGTCTTTATAATACAACCAGGCATCCAAAGGGCATCGACTCATTTGAACCTTTGGGCATCCCGACTCTCGAGGCATCATCAGCTCGCACCTCTGACGGTATCATCATTATCACAATGTATATTCACATATATGTCTCATTTTCAACATGGCATTTGATGCAACAATATCAAAGGTCTAAACCGGTTTTTTGATGTCATATGATATGCCAAACATCACCATATATGCAGTACACAGAACACCCACGATATCACATTTCATAAAGCATGTCATTGGTTTTTGAAAATAGAACTAATTTTCCGGTAAAACAGAATGCACCTCTTTAGTAAAAATTCTTGGAAAATTTGTAAAATATCTCAGTAAATTCTTAAAATTTAACATGAGGTAAACAAGATCCAGATGAAGATATTTCGTGAAGAACACCATGTCAAGAATGTGGCACCCCTAAACAACTAAGGTCGCCACAGATACCTATCACTCCACCTAATGAATACTAGTTACATATCTTTGTTTCGGGGTTAAAGAAGAACCGTAGTTCATAGTCATTTTTTTTTTAAAGAGAATCTGGCGTAGCGCATAGCGAAATATAAGGACAAGTCACACCATCCCTCTACTCCCATAATGATGATACAATACACACCAACTACACATCGAAGGAAATCATACAGCTGAGCCACTTTTTTTTTTCTATTTTCATGATGGACTTCTCGGGTCGGTACAACCAAAAAGCCAAGACTTTTAGCTAAACTTGGCTACAGCTCAAAAGATAGATCTCAACCCTCTATATCGATCACGTATAACCCTCCATCTACAAGTGTTGGCTATCCCCAAAAAGTGTCAGCTCCCACTCCTCAGGTGGGCTATCACACCCACCCTAGTGCATTGGGCGATGGCGGCGGCAACATCCCCCGCATCACTCTGTCACGGCAGACATGGATAGACAAGAACTCCTAGACTTCCACGTTAGATGGAAGGCCGTAAAAGGTACCTCGCGTGATCGAAGGGAGAGCATCTTTCTAATCTAAAATGTTGGTTCCCAAAGGGGGTGAGTACAACCACTCAGCAGGTAAAAGATCCATTAAACTACTCAATGCATCAAAACAAAACAATCAAAGCATCATAAACAAAGCACATATCATTCATGCATCCAAGTATAACTTACCTTGCAGCCATGTATATGTCATCATGCCGTATGTGCATATACCATCATGCACTCATCATCAAGCATTCATGCATATACCATGATACCATATGTGCAAATACAACCATGCACTCATCATCAAGTATTCATACATATCCATGCCTTATGTGCACATACCACCATGCACTCATCATCAAGCATTCATGCATATCCATGCCTTATGTGCACATACCACCATGCACTTATACATATTATATCATACAGCCATGCATACATGTCACCATACCATGCATGATTCAATTTCAGCTTTTTTATCTTTCCATTGGGTCACCACAATTTTCTTTCCTAGGACCAGTAATTGCATCCCATTTTATCACTCGCACCCAACCTGGCATCGCGAGGAACCTTTGGCACACACCTTCGGGCATCCAGCACACACCTCTGAACATCTCGAAACTCCCCAGGACATCTGGCACACACCTCCGAGCATCTCGACACTCCCGGGGCATCTGGCACACACCTCCGGGTATCCCGACACTCCTGGGGCATCGTCGGCTCATACCTCCAATGATATCCTCATTTATCATAATTCATATTCACAATTGTGTCTCAATATCAACATGGCACATGATGTGATGGCAACAAGGTCAATTTGAGCTTTTGATTTTATATGTAATGCCAAATATCATCACATGTGCAGCAAGATTCAATCACTTAAAAACAATATAATTCATGTGGCAAACTCATGAATTATTGCTATTATTTTAGAAACGGAATGCATTCTTTTAATTTACACTTCTTAAAATTTAGTGATTGGCCCATAATTTCTAAGAATTTAATACATCATAGACAAGCTCCGAGGCATTTATCTCATGAAGAACACAACACCACCAGAATTTCATACAAAACAGAATAGTCCATGCATTACGGCTTTTGAAATTCGCACAATCTAGCTTGTACAGTTTAGGAAAACATTTTAATTAAATACCCAAATGACCTTAAAAAATTATGAAATTCGAACATGTGATAGTCAAGACATAAAGGCAGATATTTCATGCAGAACGCTACACCAAAAGTGTGGCATCCCGGAAATTCAAAGCCGAGCCTTAAGGTGTGTTAAATATCTTTAATTAGGTGATAGAATTTTATGGTTTATGCTTTAGCCAATTTGTCTTTTAATTTGATGAATTTTGCTTGTGATTGTGGAAAATCAAATTTAATAGATAAATGCTTGGCCATATGATTTAAATTTCAATAATTAAAAATATATCCCAAGACTTTGACCAAGGTGAAATTTGAATTTAGAAATATTAATTAAAAGAAATTCAAAAAAAAAAAGAGAAAATAGGTTATTTTCGAAATGGGCCTTGGACCCATTAGCCTAGAGCTTGGTGGGCCAAGCTAGTCGGCCCATTGGGCCCAATAGGTGGCTGTCGACCAGCCCAAGGGGGAATGGCCGGTTGGGCCTAAGCCCAAGCCCATTAACCCAAATCAAATTTCAAAAATTGAAATTACAAGTGGCCAAAGGAAGAGCATGTATTGGCCATAGGTGTGGTGGATCAATCATTACCTATGATGAGCCTAGGGGAGTATAAAAAGGGGATTTGGAGAGAGAGTGGCCGGTTGCTTCTTCATTTCCGTCCAAGAGGGGTGTGCGAGAGAGAGAGAGGGCTTGAGAGGAAGAGAGAAACCAAGAGGGAGGAGGTGGAGCCGAGAGTTCCCGCCGCCCGTTCGCCGTACGCCCGCCTAGTCCGACCGCCGTACGCCGCCGTTCATTGCTGTTGGTTCATCTTGGAGGCAAGTGGGGGTTCCTTTACTTCTCTTGCACGTTGTTTGATGGTTGCATGTTCGGTTTGAGGGGTGATTTGGGCGAAATACCGAAGTAAGGGTTGCATGTGTTCATGTTATGTGGCTGTTTCCGTTCGGTTTGTGGTAGACAGTTTCTTATTCGGGCTTGCATGTGTATTTAGAGTGTGATTTTGGCTTCGGTGTCTTCATGAAAGTTGAATCTAATATCTTGAGGTATGACATACTCGAATTTCATGGAAAACGATGGTGATATGTGGGGTCAAAAGCTTTGTTATACGGTGACCTCAGATCTGCGAATTTCCTACTGACCTTTTGTTGATTTCTTGGTTGCATGTTGATTTCTGTTGGAGATCTCACCTTGTTGTCTTCTTGAAAGTTGTAGGAAACACCCTAAGCTACAACATAATCGAAAATGAGGCAAAAATAACAAGTATAACTTGGTGAATCGGCTAGATCTTTGAGATGGATGGTTCTGTTGGAGTGAACCGAGACACCCGAGACTTCATGGGTTAAAATGGTGACCAAAATCTGGGTATTTTACCTAGATCCCTTCATGAAAATTTTAAAGGACACATTGATGTATAACATACTCGAATTTCAGAAGAAACGAAAGAGAGTTGATGGGTCAAACCTAAGTTTTTCGGTGATGTACGTTCTGGACGAAACGGTGGAGGTTCCAGAAGCTTCGTGGAGTTATATAAATTAATCTATAAAGAATTTGGCTAAGATTTCTGCATGAAAAATGCACGAAAATGTGTTGGCTATCATCCTGTAAAATTTGGGAATTTTCGGAGGTCATATGAGTATTTTAATTGAATTAGTTCGAAAAACTGTGCAATCTGGCCGTGATCCGAATATTGTGTGTATTTTGTGGAAATTTGGGAAATTATGTAAAATGCGAATTAGCCATGGATTTTATGTGAAATCTGATTCTAATTGTTTGTTTAAGGATTGATTGAAGATTATGATTTTTGGAAAATCATAAATACTAAATATAATATTTATTTCTGAAAATAAATAATATAATAATATAATAAAATAATAATATAATAAAATAATAATATAATAAAATAATAAAAAAATAATAAAATAATAATAAAATAAAAAGGGGGATTATTTTATTGGCCATGAGTCCTATTGAACTATGATGCATAGCTATATGACATTGATGCATGTGAAATCATTAATTATGATGTATTGTTATATGGCACTGATGTATGTATGATCATGAATTATGATGTATTGTTATATGGCACTGATGTATGAATGATCATGAATTATGATGCATTGCTATATGACATTGATGCATGTATGATCATGAATTATGATGTATTGTTATATGGCATTGATGTGGGAATGATCATGAATTGTGATGCATGTATGTAAATCATATGCCATGAAATAACAAGATGAAAAGGATGATAAAAAGTGGAAAATGGTATGTGAGAATGAGGTTGTGGTGGAGGATGTTGTCTGGTGGCCTGGTGGCGTAATTCCAGAGATTCCCTGGGAGTTTCAGGATGCCCGGTATGTGGGGGGCCGGAAGTCCGGTTGTATCTCGGATACATGCCCGGAAGTGACTCGCGATGCCAGGATTAGGGTGCGAGATCCCCGGTTAGAAGGGTAAAGACCGGAAGTCCCTGTCGGAGGTTTCTGCCCGAAGGGAGGTTCCTCGTGATGCTAGTTGAGGTGCGAGATGCCCGGAATGTGGGGGGCCGGAAGCCCAGTGGCCATGAGATGGCTGGAATGCTGGGAACCCTGTCGGAGGTTTCTGCCCGAAGGGTGATGATCAAATTGATCATGGAATCCTGTCGGAGGTTTCTGCCCGAAGGATTGATAATGATACCCTGTCGGAGGTTTCTGCCCGAAGGGATGGTGATGATTTGAGAAAAGATAATGTGGGGATCAATTGATAAATAAAAATGGCCAATGATGAGATGATGTGATATGCATGGTGATGCATGGCTAATGATGATATGATGTGATATGCATGGTGATGCATGGTTAGTGATGATGTGATATGCATGGTGATGCATGGCCAATGATGATATGATGTGATATGCATGGTGATGCATGGTTAATGATGATGTGATATGCATGGTGATGCATGGCCAATGATGATATGATGTGATATGCATGGTGACGCATGGTTAATGATGATGTGATATGCATGGTGATGCATGGCCAATGATGATATGATGTGACATGCATGGTGATGCATGGTTAATGATGATATGTATGCTATGATGATGCATGAATATGCTTGTCATCAAAAAGGTAAGTGATGCCTGAATTGTATGATGGTATGCATGGTGCACTGAGTTGTTATTGGATTTCCCTATCTGCTGAGTGGTTGTACTCACCCCTTTTGGGGATAACATTTTAGATTAGCACTATGCCGCTGCCTGCTGTTTCGCGTGGCGTGTTTTACGGTATTCCGTCTCACGTCGAGGTGGAGATGACTGAGATAGATTGTCCCTCGGTACCCGGATTGACTTTTATCCGAGTACGATGCTTAGTCATGTATGATATCGGCCTGGCTGGGGGCCCTGTCATACAAGAGTTCATTTCTGCTCACGTCCGTCGAGATGGTGCTATGCGAGGGATGCTGCCACCGCCACCACCTGATGCACCGGGATGGGTGTGAGATCGCACGCGAGGAGTAGGAGCTAGACCGCTTTTTGGTATAGATAGTTGACGCTCGTGATGGGAGGGTTTTTGTGCTCATATGATGTTAGAGGTCGGAGTTCCTTTTTGAGATTTTAGGAAGGACATGGCAGAATCCTTACCCTTTTCTGTTTCTTTTGTACCGACCCGAGGAAAAAAAAAAAAGCCCATCTCGCTATATGTATGTATGTAAGCAAAGCGTCAACACTGTTTATAAAATCGTGGTGTTTAGCTGGTGTGTATTTGTATCATGTGTTAGAAGGGAGATAGATGACGATGTAAATTTTGCTTCCGCTATGAGTTGCGCATGGGACCGCTTTAAAAAAAAAAAATGCTTGTAATCTGGCAAGGCTTTATTTAGCCAATAGATAGAGTTGTTAAAAGATGAATCATCGGCACTGTTAACGACCTGCGAATGGTTCGGGGTGTTACAAAAAGATCCCCATATAATTCGGTATAGACCATGCATCACAGCACTACTATTCTAACAGTTCAACTTGCATAGTTTTTGAAACATTTTTGGTTAAATAGGCAAATGAACTTCAAAAATTACGAATTTAAATATGTTGTAGGGAAGACATGAAGAGAGATATTTCATGCAGAACACGTTTCCAAAAGAACCTCATACAAAACAATATAGTCTACACATTGCAACTTACAAAGTCCGAACACATCATATTGCACAGTTTTAGAAACATTTCGACAATGTGATAGCCAAGACCATAAGGTAGATACTTCATGAAGACATCAAAGTCAGATTCCTCCTAGATAATTAAATATTGACGGTTAAAACCCCTGTTCCTAATACCGAAATTCCCAGATCCAGTCTTTCCGAAGCATAACGATTTCACCCACTTATACTCATTTGTTTTATCCCAAATTTGAGTATGTTATACTCCAAGGAGTCCTTTACAACTTTCATTTGAGATCAAAGCCAAGATTCAACTAGAACATCACATGCAAGTCACTAGAACATCCAAGGTCGAGCTGCTTTTCTCAAGAACAGTACACTAGACTAGAGCACCACTCTTATAACTTAAATCTTTCACATTCTATACATCCGAAATTGTTACCATTCAATCACACACACTAAGCACAACATGCAAGAGTAGATCAAGGGATCCCACTTGCCTCCAAACCGAGCGAACACAGCAAGTGCCAACGGCGAGACACGATGGTGATGGACGGTGACACACGGCCCCTCCTCCTTCCTTCTACCCTTCTTCCTTTCTTCCTTCTATTTCTCTCCTCTCTCTCTCCCTCTCTCTCGCTTAAACCAGCCACCCTTTTCCCCTAATTTCGTTCCCATCATCATTAGCCATCATCACTTTTTGCATGGGTGACACTTGGCCATCACCATGGGACAAATGGGGGGAGACATGCAATCTGGACTCCCCCCCCCCATCCTTCGTGCGACAACAGCCCTTCATGGGCTTATGGGCCAGCCATTAAGGCCCATCTTAGGCCCAACACTCTTGGACCTAAGACCCAAGCTTAAATAAATCCAAAATTGACCATTTTAAAAACTAACTAAATCCCTATTAAATCAAAGTACTAAATTGCAAATTAAATGGCTATACACTTGCAATCATAAATCCATAAGTTCCAATTTATAATACATATAGCCAAAGATAGAACTTTCTTTCCCAAAATTTATCCATTAAAAGCTTGACCATAAATCTCATTGCGAATCATGGATCAAAAGGCTACAAAAATACAATAACGGTGTTTCCATCGCCTATCCATGGCTCATGGTATACTTAGGGATTTTCATGAAATTCTAGGATGCCACAAAGAAAGTTCCACATCAGTCACATAGATCCACACATCACAGCAAAAGAAATTCCAGCACCACTTTTTGCATAGTTTCAGAATAATTTCGATTAAGCACTTAAATGAATTTAAAAAATTTTGAGATTTTGATATGTTATAGATGAGATCTTGAGGTAAAAGTCTCATGAATAAATTGAAGTCTGATTCCTTCTGGATTAAAAGCTATAATTTATAACTCTCCCTAACTCTCGATTCACTTTCCAAATTCACCCTTTTCAAAGAAAATCATTTTCCCAATCAATGCTTGTTTTTTTATTCTCAAATTTTAGTATGTTATTCCTCAAGATGTCACCTACAAGTTTCATCAAGGACACAAGATCAAATTTCAACCAGATAATTTTATAAAATTCACAGAATCGCACTAGATCAGCATAACTATTTCCAGATCTACTTTCTTTAAAAAAAAATGGTTTCACCGACCTATACTTGTTCATTTCCTCTCGAATTTTGATATGTTACTCTCCAAGAAGTCTTTTACAACTTTTATCCAGAAGTCCAAGTCAGATTCCAACTAGAACATCACATGCAACTCACGAACTCACCAAAGGCCGGACTGTTTTTCCCAGAAACAGAATACTAGGCTAGAACACAACTTTGAAATTTCACACTTCATCCACATCCTAGATTCACCATTCATCACACACCAAACACAACAAGCAAAGGGTATATCAATGGACTCTATTTTCCTCTAATCTGAGCAAAACACAGCAAGCAGGAACGGCGGGGCAAGGCGGGACTCGGCGGCTTGACGGCGGCGACGAACGGCAGTGAACGGCCTCCCTCTTCCCCTTCTTCTCTCGCAGGCTCGCTCTCCCTCTCTCTATTTCACTCCCTCTCTCTTGGTAACCCTCTCTCTCAATTTGCCCACTCTCCCTCTCTTTCTTTCCCATTCATCATTTGCAATCATTTGGTTTGCATGGCTAATGCCACTTGGCTCTAGGGGAAAGACACTTGGCAAGCTTCTCTTGCCACTTGTTTATTTTTCCATGCAGGTTGATGGGCTGATTGGGCCGGCCTCTCGCCTTGGTCGACAGCCCATTGGGCTCCTTGAGCCGATCGAATGGCAACTCCTTTCCTTTGGGCTTAATGGGCCAGGCCTAAATGGCCGAATGCTGGGGTCTTGTGGGCTAGTCTTAGCCTAAGAATTTTGGCCCACTTCCCCTTTTGATACTCCACTCTAAACCCCCACTCAAATATATACCTAATTGAAATTTATATAACCATAAAACTTGCAACATAAATTAATAAATTCCAACCTATAAAACACATAGCCAAGAATAGAATTTTCTTTCCTATCAATTAATTATCCATTGAAAAGCTTGGCCATAATCTTATTGCAAATCATGGATCAAAGCACATCTAAAGATTGACATGAAATTCTAGGATGCCACATGTAATGATCTCATTAGATGAACATGATCGAGCAGCCGATTCCTGGTCGAATCCTCAACTGTATTTGCCTTAAAATCCTTAATGGCTTCCCTTGATAGTTTAGTTATTTGAAGAGTGATCAACTCTGAGAACAGCCTTATAGGCGCATCGATGAAATGCCCGATTAATTTAATTGAAAGCATAAGTGAAAAATACAAGATGTCACACTTTCTTTCCCCAACTTCATCTCTTTGGCAGTCTCTGAAATCTATTTCCCGTTAAAGGCCTCAAGGAAGGCATTCCACTTCGGGACGACACCTTCTAGGAATACTACTCCTTGGGTGGTCCTCCACCAGGTATTTGCAACTCCCTCCAACTGGTAGGTTGCAAGAACAACTTTCTCGGTTTCATTGCACATCAGTAGTGCAAAGGTCTTTTCCAGTCCTTAGATCTGGAAAGCGGCGGCCTCGGGGTCTCCTGCCCCAGTAAACTTAAGTGGATTCAACTTCAAGAATTGTTCCACCAGCTTATGAATCGGTCTCCCAGCAACCACGATTCCTGGCAGGACTTCAGTGAGTGTAGCAGCAGGTGTGGCTGCAGCAACAGCATCGGCAGCGGCAGTAGCGGCAGTTGCAACGATGGTGGTGAAGGCGGCTGCTTGGTTCTAGCCCTGCTACCCCATCATCTCTCGCATAGCATCCAACACTTGGGTGATCCTGACGGTTCCTGGATCACCTGGGGCTGCTATCCTAGCGCCAATTAGATGTGGTGCTACTCCACTCGTGCTGGCCTCAGCCTACACTCCACCTCCGCCACCTCGGGCACCGACCCTTGTCGACGTCCTAGCCCGAGTCACTAAAGATAAGGTCCTTTGCCTAGGAGTCCTCGGCTCTTGGTTGCTTATCTTGCAGTCTTTCTACAAAAACCTGCGTTCCAATTCAACACCAAATTAGAAGTCAAGCGATAACAACAACAATTCTATCAATCAACAACCACAGACATGCACCAGCATGAATTTAAAGGCCATTCCTACTACTATCCTATAAACCATCGCACCTTATCACTCCATTCATAAACCATGCTTCGATACCACTTAAACGAGGATGTCACGCCCCAATCCTCGAGCGCACGCCCATCCCACCTTGGTCGATTAAAAGCGATGTCCTAGAACGTATCACCGACCCATTCATTTTAATACGCATGCAAAAGTAATTAATAAATCCCTAGAAAACAACAAGGTGGGATAGAAAAGTAGGGCCGATTTTTCACAAAATATTTTTTTATAAACACACAGGTTTAAACACTTAAGCCTATAAAAAGGAATCAACATCCATCAAAAGAGAATTGTCCTATGACTAACTAGTCAGACAGGATCGTCAATTCTTCGAGCTTCACCTTCTAAATTTCAGGCCTCGGGTCCTCCACCGCTGTCAACTAGGGACTTGAAAATGTTATCCCACAACGGGGTGAGATGACGTCTAAGCAAGTTCAACCCTCTAAGACCCGATTAGGAAGAAAATACGCCGTAAGGATGCCTAAGTACATTCACTAGTCAGAGGGCTTACCTTGGCCTCAGTTCCTTCCTGCAGGTCAATACAATTTATAATTCATCGAATCAACTCACCACATCAAATCATTTATCATTTAATTAGATCGAATCACCGATCAATCGACTTAGTCGATTCCATGTCAACATGACCATTCCTCGGTCATCTCAATCAATACTTTCTGTGAGTCCGACCATAGTCTAGGACTGCTCACTCTAAGTCAATAATATATAGTATAACTTGCCAAAAGTTGCCAGATCCACTAATCTGCTATTCTATATATATATGTGCACCAGAAGCTACCAAATCCATTGATCTGATATAATAATATGCTCACCAGAAGCTACCAAATCCACTGATCTGCTATACTAAGGCCATTTTTCCGTTTTTATCATACTCGATCAAATATTGTGTGTGGGTAAACGATCGGCCTTAGCCAAAATACAATAATTTCCTTTCCATAAATCCCACCATTTTATATAGTCCACCAAAATATTTTTGACATTGTAAACCGACGCTCGGTTAATTTCCAATCAATTACTAAAATTAAATGAATTTAAGAATAAATTACAAAAATAAAAATCATGCACAATTAGCACAAATTAGAGCTCAATTAAATAAACATATCACACATTTGCAATCAACATAAAATTCCGGTCACCGACTATCCCGGTCTAATTTTTAAAAAAGTTAATTAATTAATTAATTTTGAAAATTAATTATTAAATACTAAAAATTTCACACTTAGGCTCAAAAAATCTAATTAATACTAGAAATTGTCTAGGCCCTAATTGCACTAACTATCCACCTAACATGCATCGATAATTAATTAAATTAACTAAACAAATCTAACTAACCACCTAATCCAAACTTAACTTAAACTAATAAACTCTTAAGCATCATTATCTTACTAAGAGAGGATTAGTGAGTAGAACTCACCTGATTAACGATCTGCTTGGATCAAAACGACTGGGACGTGACGAGGAACAAAAAGCTCCAAAGCGGCGACGCCAACAGGGCATGGATCAGGCCCGGAAATTGGCCTGCAAAGCTTCCGATTTTCTGCTCGGGTTCCTCGACTAAAGGGGCTGATTGAGCGGCTGATTTGGTGAAAAAAAAAAAAAGACAACATGGTCTCGGCTTCAAACGGGTGCTTCGGTGAAACAAAAAGGAGACAGCAAGGAGGTGAATTCGTGGGGGAAGCTCGGGTCTTTGATCGAGAAAATGAAGAGCAGAAAAATTGAAAGAAAAGATGAGATGCTAGAGGGGAACTGAACGAAAGAAAAGGAGAAAAAGGGGAGGGGATGCTTCGGTCATGAAGGGAGGGGATAAGATAGAAAGAAAAGTCAAAGAAAAGGGAGGGGGAAATGAGACACGGTAGAGGAGGCTGTCGATGGGGGGTTCCGCGCGCGCGAGAGAGAGAGAGAGAGAGAGAGAGAAGAAAAAGGGAAAGGGGGCATGCGGCTATATGGGGGGAAGAGAAAATAAAAAGGAATTTAAAAGAAATTCCTAAAACAAAAAATTCTTGGTCCCACTTGCTCTTTTTTAGCCCAAATTGGTCCCCAAAAATCTCCATGCTAAAGTAGTTGATCCTCACTTGCTTTGTGGCATCAAATTTTCCTCAAACAATAAGTCTCGGGCAAGAAAAACGGCAATTTCCTTCAATTTCGAAATCAATTTCCTTTTTCTCGTAATCCGACTTTCTAAATAAATTTCTCCAATTGAGGTCCGATTCGTTGAGGAAAAAGCCCGCAAAATTTCCTGTCACTAATTCAATTACATTAGATGCCAAAAGTCCCTTCAAATTGGCTAATCCAACTTTCCATTCATTTTTCGAATCGTCCGAATCGATTTTCCGTAAAAATTCCAAACTCTCTCAAAATTCTTTGAAAGATAATTTGATGTTTCTTAAATGACCTGTGACATGACAGGACTTTTAATTTTTGAAATTGGATTCAAATTCGTAGTTAATTTCAATCTGGCGCAATTTTAGCATGACCTAGGCTACCGGGTAGCTTTCAGAAATTTTTAGAGCAAATGACTCATGGTCGATTTTTTTTCGAGCCACAATGAACTCGTTCGACACATTGACGACTCTCGGTTGTCGTGAAAATCTCAAGGTTTCAAATACGGACACAGGATACCAAAAAAATTAAAAAAAAAAAATCAATCTAGTTCCGATCAACAAGAATTTTGCAATGTACTGGAATCACCCATGTTTAACCACATATCTCAGTCAAACCGACCTATCTCTGATTTTTAATTGTTCTTACTATGTCGTAATGATCTCGACATATAAGCACGGTCGAACAATTGATTCCTGGTTGAATTCTCAAGTCTATTGCGTTAAAATTCCTTAATGACTTCTCCAGATAGTCTAGTTATCTCACGAGTGATCGGCTTTGAGAATAGCACTATAGGTGCGTCGATAAAAGGCCCGATTAATTTAATTGAAAGCAGAACTGAAAAATTCAGGACGTCACATGGTTACTCATTGATTGTCAGGTTTTGCCTACATTCAATAGTGGGCGTTAACTCGAATTGCTTAGTCCTTCTTTTCTTGATTCCTAGTCCGGACCTTTTAAGTAAAGCCCTTTGTTTTGCTAGCCGGACTTTGTCGAGGGGATTGGGAGATAGTGGAGCTCCGCTCCCAAGGTTGATGGGGGTCGGCATTTTTTGGACCCTAGCTCTTGTGGTAAGCCTAAGAACCTGTCCTATCATGCTTCAATTCTGGGTAGTGTTGACTTTGTCTGCGAGCTCCTTGCCTTTCCTAGTGGGAAGCTTATCAGTAATAGGATATTGCTCGGTCGCCCATTTATCGTGCAAGGCTTCATTGACATCTTCTTCTATGGGCCACACGTCAGAATGGGCGGTCGGGCTTCTTCCTGAGAAAGCATGTGTTCTTAAAAGCATATTTGCCCTCGTTTCTATGACCATAGGCTTTTCATGCTGCACGACTATTGGCTCTTCTTAAGGTAGGGTGATGTCAGCATTGATGTCAACATCATATTCTTAGCAGAAAGTGTGAGTTAGTTCCCCTTGGGTCCTAAGGAGACTAATCCTTCTAACAATGTACCAACGCAAGGTGGGGCCAGTCAAGTTTGATTGGTATGATTGAATCATCCTTCAGACTAGGTAGGCCTACACCTAGGACTCTAGGCAAGAGGTATTATCATACCCTTTTGCATTTAAGTACCTTGAGCTCTTTAGGGATCTTAACGCCGACATAATTAAACGAGTCCATGGGATCTTGACCCTACAGCTAGCTCAACTTCTTCATGATCTTTACAAACTGTTTATCATGTTGGTTATCCTCTGGCAAATTCACAAGTGTCATGAGAGTGTTTAAAGTAGCTACGGAATTGGGCTTGGCTTGAGTGAATTCCATTTGCCTCGAGGGTTGTGGAAAGGCAATGGACTTCTGTCCTATGCCGTGTTCAATGTTGGCAAGGCAATTTTGTACAACATTCTAATGGGGCCCTATCATGTGAGGCCATTCGTAGGTGGCTGGTAGCCAGTGATTCATAATTACCTGGCGTCGCAAAAGCCATGAATGAGTACGAAAGTAAACAAAGATTGACCCATGGCAATGGTCTAACTATTTTTTATTTATTAAAAGAGGATTTTATAGATTGCAGACTTCTAACATCTAAGACTTGAAATTAAAATGACAGAACGAAATATTAAGTATTAAACAAAAGTCCCTAAACAATAGGACAAAATTTTCACGATATTAACACTAGGGGGCACATGACTGCTTTTTATATGCGAAGGGAGCCTTGTTCTTGCGAGAATGCCTGCTTCCTTGGACTGGCTCTGAGACATGTACCCAGCTTATTCCCAAATCCCCTTGCATATGCTATGCTGCTCTTGTGGGTTGATCTCGCTAATTGGATGAGGGATTGATGGCCTCAGTTTCGTTGGGATGTGATGGTTGTTGATATAGGACTCAGAGGCGTGATGGGTCTTTTCTTGTCCCTTAAGGCCTACGGGTACCACAATTCTCTTGCGATAGCACTTGTTCCATGTTTCCTTGATAATGGCAATCTCGAATGCGTAGTTACGGCTTTAATGGGTGAAACGGAGTGGGAGGAGCTTTCTCTTGAAAAGCAGCGGGATTTCCTAAAGGGGTCCATACTGTTGGGCCACCCTATATGGATAATAAGTAGCGCCACCAATGAGGCCAAGCAATGGGATCGGATTGTAACGTTTGTAAGCAAAGCGAGCTCTTTTTTCATGAAACCTGTCAAACCTAAACTCTGATGCATGCACATCCCTCTGTGGTCGATACAATTATGCAACATCCTAGGAACTATTGCCGACTCATTCATTTTACCAAGCATGCGGAAGCGTAATCATAAACTCCAACCAACACAGAGATAGGATAGCAAACATAGGATTATATTTACACTAAACACACATATTTTTACAAGAGTGTTTACATACATAAAAGTCTAACATGACAAGGATTTGTTTCAAAAAGAAGAGCTTCTAGGCTATCTATGCCCCGAGCTCCTCGTCCATGGGAACAAGGTCCCAGGCGATCCCATTAGACTTGTCGATAACAAAAGCGTAAGCTTTCACCCATTATCCAAACTAGATGGAAGACCCATCAACTCTTGATAGAAACTAAACTAAGACCTAGCTTTCACTTCTTCGACTCCCTGTACTTCTCTAGAAAATCGTCCATCTAGGGACCTGAAAAATTTTAGCCCGCAACGGGGTGAGATCACATCTTAGCGAGTTAATCCCCTAAATCCCAAGTAGGAGAAGGTTACACTCTACATATAACATAGTCACGTTTCACACAACTCTTTTAATACCAACATTTTCCTGCATGTTAGTGTCAATTGAATCATACTTATTAGTATCGAGTTCACACATCACATGAATACCTTAACATGAGTATATGCAAGAACATAAATGTCAATGTAAGCATACGGGCCACAGTCAATGCAACAGATAATAGTCTTTTGGCATAACCGGGCATTGTCTCACACCATCGAGCACGGCAACGACTACACTTAGATGGCATTCCGATTAGGAGCCTCAGCCCAGTATCCACTGCGACCGGCATCCGTTGACTTTGGGCAGTCCCGAAGTAGCATCATCCGACCCCAAAGGCTCGTGACAGAATCTCATGTCATGTATGTATTCACCCAATATCACAATTCAATGATCAATTACATATTTCATTTACAACATCAATTAAGCAAATTCCCAACAAGAACACCTTGAGAACAGTTACAAATAACTACTGACCATAATTTGCAGAAACTGTCCATTTGCGCACTTCTTAGTTTAACATTAGAAATCATCTCTAACAAGTTCAAAAAATTCTCAAACTTGAACATGTGATAAATGACATGTAAAAAAACATTTTTCATGAAAACACCGAGGCCCAAATCCATCTAGATTTGGTCTAGAAATTCACTCAATCCAACACCAAAATCGGGTCAGTTTCCAGGGAGTCTGTTTTCCGAAATCAACTTAGTTCGGGGTTTGAAACAGGTCCGTTTGATTTGAAATTAGAGTAGTAAACTAGGGAGATTACCAACAACTTTTGTGAAAGAACCATATGGAAATTCAAACCCTAAGGGTCAGTAATGATCCCTAGAATCCTAACAGTCGTTTTCCGTGTAGTCCGATTTTTTGTCTAAAGATCACGAAGCTAAAATCGTTTTTCTTTTAATTCCCAAAAATCTTGAGAAAATTATATGTTATACTAGAAGGGGTTTAAAACATTTTCTCAGATGAAATTCACTTCAAAATCGTAACACATATCTGTCTACAAAAATAACAAACTACAAGCATCTAGAAAGCAGTTCTGGAGAATAGCCCCTGTCTTGGGCTAAACAGTCCTCTCACGCACGAGTCTTGCTATTTAAACTAAACTAAACTCTTCCATAGCTAATCTAACCTTTCTAAACTAACATTAAACTATATTCAACATCATCTAAACCTTTCTTAACTAATTTCAACCCCTAAATAGCGGTACATAGCCCCTATTCCAGTTTAAGGAAAACAACTCACTTATGTTAAAACCACGCACTTCCTGTGCCGGCGGTGAGGTCTCCACTCCAAGAGATGACGGGACACCTCAAGATGGCTCTTCTTAAGCTGGCGAGACTCTCGACCTACTACTGAGAAGCTGGTTCCTTAGCTGAGTCGGACCGAGCAGTAGCAGCAGGAGCTTCTTGGGGGCGAGGCGGCGAGCGTTTTGCTCGAACGGTGTGTTGCACCAGCAAGGGAGGAGTCACACTGGCAAGACAGCAAAAATGGCAAAGTGAGGGCTGCCTCCAGTGAGGACGGTGAACTGAAACTGCAAAAGGATGAGCTGTTGGTTGGCGACAACAACCGTGGAAGGAGTTGCTCAGTTTTCGGTATAGAGAAGGAGGAGTTATGAAATTTTTAGAGGACTCCGAGTTTGCTGGTGACGATGGTTCGTCGTCAGATAAAGACCACAACCAAGAACAATAAAACATGGTGGTAATTGGGTTGAAATTTCTGTGGGTCTAGGAAATTTGTAATGTCAAGACCACGCCTTCCTCTGTTTTCTTAGTCGTTAGTTTGTCGTCCAAGAGGGAGCAAGAAGGGCCGAATAAACTAGCTTAAAGAAGAAGAAGACAAGACTTTTTATGGCTGTGAAAAGGAAAAGAAAGAAAAAGAAACGAAAGAAAGAGAAGGGAGTGTCACACGGTGTCTAGGGGGAAAGAAGATGCACAGATGGGGGGTGAGAGGAAAAGAAAAACAGCTCATGAAGGACCCCTCTTTCTCTCAAATTTCCAGGTCTTGTGGTACTTTTTTCACGGAAATTTTAAACCGCATCACTCTCAAGTGGCCCACACATCATATACATCCTTATCTTGTCCAAATAAGATGCAAATGGTAGTGGAATCCCTCGTAATGTGCAAGCATCCGAATTTAGAACTAATTCCCATAACTTTTCCTTTTCCATTTTATCCTTTTCACTATCTTAGTTAATAAGGACAATTCTTCATTTAAGTCCTTACAATTCGCTTTTTCAAATGTTCCACAATAAAGGTCCAAAACATATTTAAAATGTGGCATTTCCTTTTTTTTTTTTAATTTGCCGCTCTTACACTTTTCATGAACAATTCCCATCATCAATAAATTTTGAAATGATGCAACAATATCCCTGGGATTAATTATGACACATGAAAGTTCTCAATTTCTAAAATTAGAATGAATTTCACGGTTAAATTCAATCAAATGTGGTTTCAGTGCGACCTAAAGTATTGGGTAGTTTTTGGAAATTTTTGGTGCAATGGACTCGTGGTCGATTATTTTTTAGCCACTATGTACATCTTCGACTCATTGGTGACTCTCAGTTGTCATGAAAAATCTCAGGGTTTCAATTACGGACACAGGGTACCAAAACAACAGAAAAATCGGTTTAGTGCCGATCGACTAAAATTTTTAATTAGGTGGAATCACCCATGCCTAATTATATTTCTCAATTGAATCGATCTATTTCCAGTCTCTGATAGGTTTTCGACTGTGCCGCATTGACCCTTGCAGACTAACACGATCGAGTAGTCGATTCTTGGTCGAATTCTCAAGCATGTTGCACTAAAATCTCTTACTGACTTCTCCAACTAGTCTAGTTATGTCATGAGTAATCAGCTCAGAGAATATCACTATAGACACGTCGATGGAAAGCTCGATTTATTCCATTGAAAACATAAGTGGAAAATTAGATTGTCATAAAACCAATCAGCACACCACTGGAATGCCTTAGGAGCAGGGTTCCTTAGGAAGTTTATCCAATTAAAATAGCTTTGGTTGGGAATGTATGGTCCTAGGACCACAAATTTCTTTAATGGATTTTCAAAATCATTTGTTTTAAACGATTGCATAGGGCCTCGAAATTCACTTAGGTGAGAAAAAGAACCAGACTTGCAAAATTTCCGGGGAGGCTCGCATGATTTTTTCCGTGTTTTCTTTAAAACGATCAAGTGACAAGAATGTTTTGGCTAAAATCATGTTGACACAATTTTGGCCCCTTAAGACCTAATCAACCACCCATGCCATTGAGGGACTTATGGCGTCTCTTTGATGGGGGAAAATGATGAACCCGAAAAAGGCTAGGAGGAAAATTTCACTTTTTTGGGTCATGGGTTGATTTTTCAAAATAGGCCGTCAAAAATGCTAGTGGCAGGTGTTTTGTTTTCAAGAATTTGTCTCACAACATGGAGTTCAGTTCTTAAAAATCGCGCTAACCCACACAACGAGTCGATGCCTGTTAGTGGCCTAACAAGCCTATTCTCAAGAGACTTACCAATGATGATACTGTATTCCTCCAGAGTTGGGGTTAGCTCAAATCTGCTGAACATAAAAGTGGATGTTCTTAGGCATCAGAAATGTGCCATGGCCTGTAGGACTTCGGGACAAATAGGGATTTGAAACAATGATAGGAGATGACTGACTTTGGCTTTCACGCGCTCTTAGGCATGTTGGTCCTATTGACCCCACCATCTGAAGAGCTCTGCTTTGGGAGTAGGAATAAACTAGATATTAGCTTCTCCCATCGCATATAAACTATGACTTGAAATACCTATCTAAATTTCCACAGGCCAATAAAAAATGACTGAGTAAAAGTAAATAATTACTTTGCTTTTAAAGAAAATGGCAAGTACAAAGACATGCGCATGAGATGTGCAGCTCGATTTCTAACTGAGAAAGTTTGTTGAAATTAAAAGGGTGTCTGCCTATCATAGTCTTACGTTGGTAGCATACCCTCTTAACCTCGACTCTACCTAAAGAAGTTCGGGAAAAAGAAAGGCAATCTCTACATCGCAGTCTCGTGTTCGAGGCCATATCTTTCTTAACACCATCCTAAATATCCTACGACGGCCCAGGTCCGACGGCCGGGTCGTGTGTGCCATGTGTAGTGATAAAACAGTAAAGCATGCATAATAGTTTATAATCACAAAACATTCTATTTTAACTAAAAATAAACCTATAAGCTATTGACTTGCACAAAGAAAACAAAAACAAGTCAGTAAAGTGCTTAAACAAGATAAAACGACCTAAGTCCTTAAGAATCCTCAGCAGAATCGCCAAGCTATTGCGACCTCTTTTTTATTTCGATGCCCGATCTGGGCGAGCACCTACGAAGGCTAATGGTCTAGGTATGTCTATTAAGCTTAGCCTGGACTCTCCCAAGTCTACTAATTCACGACTTAATAGTCCAAGTTTTTAACCGGTAAGTTAATTTTAAAAGGACTTGCCACTAATCAATTTGGGGTGAGTCAATTAGAAACCCAAGCAAAATATTAGGAGAAATATTCGCTCCTGCACAACCAGAGAAATTAGGATTGGAGACTTGATTACACTAGTTAATCACTACCACCATTTCAATACCTAATCTTATTTAAATCCAAGGCTATTTAGATTTTTTAAGGAGTTTTCCATGTATTTTGTGAAGGAAAAACATTTTTTGGTTTTTTTGTTTATTTTTTTAACATAAAAAGCATTTTAAAAAAACATTAAAAAACATTTAAAAAACATAAAAAGCATTTTTTTGGATTTTTTATTTTCTAAAAATATAACATTTTTCGGCTTTTTATGACTTTTTGGCCTTTTTTGAGAAAATAAGAGATATTTTTTATTTTTTTAAAATAATTTTTTATTATAATATTATAAATAACCGACCCGGGTTGGATTCCTGGGTTAGGACCAACCCGTGTTGTCCGCTCAAGGGCCGGATGGGCCTACAATGCAAGCCCAGCCTAGGGATTCTTTTCCTTTTAAAATGTAAACAGAACCCATTGATCCGACTCAAAAACCAACCCAGCGATTGACCGGCCCACACGCATAGGCCCAACTCGGGCAGAGTGTCACGCCCCGACCCTCGGTCACGTGATCATCCTTCAAACTTTGGTTGATTTGAAAATGCGATATCCCAGGACTACATATTGCCGACCCTTTCCTTTTTAATAGCACATGCGGAAGCAGTTATAAAACTCCCCAGACAATAAAGCAATGGGATATAAAAGTAGGACTAGAAAATTGAACCTGAAAACCAACGCCCTTATGTACATCTATAATGACTCAGTCATACATGTACATATATAAACCATGCTAAAAAGGTTGGTTTCTACTCAATTAGATTCTATAGCAACAGTCATCAGGATCCTACTTTGGATCATCCTCGAGGTTCTCCTTCAGATACTCCTCTTTGAGTTCTTTCTCCTCAAGTTCTTCATCAGGGTCCTGAAATGTTTTCCCCAAACCGGGATGAGATTACGTCTCAGCAAGTTCTACTCCCTAAGACCTGATTAGTAAACTAATACACCTTATGGCTGCCTATGCATGACATGAGTCAAAGGACTTACCTTGGCCTCAGATTCCACCTGCATATTAATATAGATTAAATAGGCACCCAAGCAATCACATCACAGATAGAAGCATCAATCGAATCGACCTAGTTGATTACACGCCAACAAGACCACTCACGGTCCTTTCCATTCAATCAATCAATTCACAGCATCAAATCAAGGTAAATATCAATCGACTTAGTCAATCTCATGTCAACACGACCCATTATTAGTCGGCACATTCCATACTATCTATAAAGTCCTATCAAATTAGCACTGCTCATCCAAAGTTGACAATTAGATAGTACAGCTCACTCAAGGCTGATAATAAAGTATATTGCTCACCCAAAGCTGACATATCGTCTATAGGTTGATATAGTATACTGGTATACTGCTCACCCAAAGCTAACATATCGCCCGAAGGCCAATATAGTATACCATATGCTCACCCAAAACTGATAATAAAGTATACTACTCACCCAAAGCTGACATATCGTCCGAAGGCCGATATAGTATACCATATGCTCACCCAAAGCTGATAATAAAGTATACTGCTCACCCAAATTTGACATATCGCCCGTAGGTCGACATAGTATACTAGTATATTGCTCACTCAAAGCTGATATATCGCCTGAAGGCCGATATAGTATACCATATGCTCACCCAAAGCTGATAATAAAATATACTGCTCACTCAAAGCTGACATATCGCCCGTAGGTCGATATAGTATACTAGTATACTACTCACCCAAAGCTGACATATCGCCCGAAGGCCGATATAGTATATCATATGCTCACCCAAAGCTGATAATAAAGTATATTGCTCACCCAAAGCTAACATATCGCCCATAGGTCGATATAGTATACTGGTATATTGCTCACCCAAAGCTAACATATCAAAGCCCGTAGGATGATATAGTATACCACCGATGCTCACTAGAAGCTGCCAGCCATACCTTTATAGTATGCCGAAAATAATCATTTAATCAAATCACCATTTTTATCCTTTCTAATAAAAATACTCGTGCGTTGGCACACGGTCGACCTTAGCCAAAGTAATATAATTTCCTTTCCACAAATCCAACAATTATCTGTAATCCACCAAAACACTTTTGGTGTTGTCAATCGACAGCCAGTTATTTTCCAATTATTAATCAAAGATTATTCCATTAAAGAATAATTCCCAATTTCACAAATAATTCAATTCGGCACAAAATAAAGCTCAATTAAATAAACAAACTCCACCACAACAATCAGTATCAAATGTGGTCGCTGGCCATCCCAAATGAATTTTCAGAAAATAAATAATTAAATAAATAATTTCGAAAATTAAATAAATAAATACAATAAATTCAATTTAGCACAATATAAAGCTCAATTAAATAAACGAACTGCACCACGATCATCAGCATAAAATTTCGATCACTGCCCATCCTAGTTGAATTTTCGAAAAATAAATAATTAAATTAATTAATTTCGAAAATTAATATTTAATGACTAAAAATTCCACTTAGGCCCGAATTGCCAAATTGAAGCCCGATAAAGGGTCAGAAAAATCCCAAGCTACATTCAATAAATAGTAGACCATGTCTAGTTGCTAAATGCACACTCAATTTGTCTAATTCGCATCACAATTAACTAATAAACACTAATCCATACTAATCAAACCACCTAAACCCAATTAATTAAAACTAAACAACCTTAAGCATAATTAGCAAACTAAGAAAGCATTAGTGAGTAAAACTCACACAAAACGACGAGGTCAATGCGAGAATCGACTTTCCTCAAAGTGGGCTGAGCATCCGGGCTCGGGAAGATGGCCAAAACGGGCCAAAACCTCACTGTCATACCCATTTCTGCAACCTTCTGATCTCTGTTGGTTAGGGCAAATCCAGGGCTGATTCGAGCTGGACAAGGCCGGCAGAGGGTGAGGGGACTCCAGTGAGGCCGGACAGTGACCAAAGGAGGTTGGGTGGCGGCCTATGCTAGCCGAACAAGACTGAACCGAGGCAAAACTGGGGCTAGGGTCGCACGGCGGGGATGGCCGGCACGAGCGTGAGGCGGCAGAGTACACGACATCGCACCAGCGGCAGTGTGGCAGCTCTAGTGTAGCGGCGTCAAGGAAACTCGTCGCAGCTCCTTCCGGCGACACTAGACGTTGCTTCTATTTCTACTATCTTCTGGTTCTCACAAGCAAGAGGAGGGAGAGAGAGTCGGTCACGAGAGAGTGAGGGAAGAAGAAAGAGAAGAGAGAGGTTTGAAAAGTCAAAGAAAGAAAAAGTAAAGAGGAAGACAGCCAAGCATTCGGTGGAGGGGGTTGCGCATGAGGGGGAAAAGAGAAAAGGGGAGAGAGAGAGAGAGAGAGAGAGAGAGAGAGAGAAAGAAAAAGAAAGAAGGAAAGAGGGAGAGAGAAACTTGGTCCCCACTAGCACTTTGCATCCAAGATCCCTCTTGAATTTCTCTCAATTAACTCTCACAAAATCAATTGATATTTCCATTATCAAATTGATTATTTTCCTTATCCAAGATTCCCTCATGCTTCTCAATTTCACCATCAGAATTAATCCCTAGCTTCAATTCAACGAAAATGGCCACACGACAACTTTTTCTCAAAAAGTGTCGTGTGTCAGAAAAATCTTCTGAGACTGAGTCGATACTCCAAAAATTTATTGTGACATGACAGAAAATCTAATTTCTGAAATCGAACTTAGATTGGTAGTTAATTTCACTTGGACGCGTTTTGAGCGTGACCTAGGCTACCGGTTAGTTTTCAAAAAATTTTAGGTCAAATGACTCGTGGCCAATTTTCTTCGAGCCACAACCCACTCGACCCATCAGCGACTCTTGATTGTCGTGAAAATCTTGATGATTCAAATATGGACAGAGGGCACCAAAACAATAAGAAAATCAAATTAGTGCCGATCGATGAGAATTTTCCAATTTAGTGGAGTCACCCACGATTGGTCATTCATCTTAGTCGAACAAACCTATCTCTAATTTCAAATCGATTTTATGCTATGCCGCAATGATCTCTAAAGATTAGCACGGTCGAGAAGTCGATTCTTGGTCGAATTCTTAACTCTAATTGCCCTAATGTCTTTAATAACTTACCCAACTAGTCTAGTTATCTCATGAGTGGCCAACTCAGAGAACAACACTATAGCTACGTCAATGAAATGCCCAATTTATCTAACTGAAATCAGAACCCAAAAATCTGGATGTCACACAGAGCCCTACCCGAACAACGACCCGGGTCTAACCCGAGTCCTTAGCTGTGACCCAGCTCTTAAGAAAAACCCTACCCAGATCGGACTCAACTTCGACTTGCGACCCGATTTCCGGGCGTCTGGGTTTCGCGGAACCCTACCCGAACGACGGCTCGGGTTCGACCCGGGTTGTGACCCGACACGATGTTTCTTCCCTCTTTCGCTTAAATGCGGCGTCGATAGAGGGGCTGGGATGGCAGATCAGCGTCAACGATGGCGGCGACACAAAGGAGGTGGAGATACAGAGGGAATAGCAGACAAGGCGTGACTGGTGGGACTGGATCCCGCGGTGGCTCGAGGTGGCGAGGACAAATGGCGAGCATTGACTGATACTTGGCTGTAGCAATGGTGTGACGTGGCGGCAAACGGTGGCGGTGACGACGACAGGGCAGCGATGGCAACCCCTCAGCTCTCAAATCTAGCATGGCATCGGTGGATCAGTCGCAACATGGCTCTGTAGGGATCTCGACTCACATCGGACAACGCCAGAGGATGACGGCGGCATGGCGGCTAGCTGGAGCTTTGGCATGGGCGGTCAACAGCATCGGGGATGGCGGTGGTGGCTCGGTAGGTGACGGCGAAGCGACATCGTCTCCCATATCTGATCAGATCTAGCCCTTCTGCAAACCCTTGCCCTCAGATCTTCAGATCTGGTCCGCGGATCTCTGTCCCTCCATTCTCCCTCCTCTCTTCGAGTTCGCTTGCCGCCGGCCTCCCCTGATGTCTCTTTGTGGGAGGTCATTTAAGCTCACGACCCCTTTCTGCCTTGCTTGCTCTTTGAGTTCCCCTAAAGTCTATCGGGGGATCTCTCTAACCCCGTAAGCTTCTGTGTGTTCATCGATGGAGGTGGTGCCTTGCTATTTTTAGGCGAGGGGGTCCGGTTGACGGAGGGGCTTGGCCGCCAACCTTTGGCTTGCTAACTAGACCCCCGCGGCTGAACCGGCGTCCCATCCTCGTTCCTCCACTAAGGCAGGCTTGGCATTGAAGGTAGCCATTAATGGCGCCTGAGATCTGTCTCTTCCGACTGACATCGGCCTACCCTCTTCGACCGTAGGTTGTCCTTCGTGCGTTGGCACCTTCTGCGTGCGTGAGTTGCGAGGGCGGAGGGAAGAAGAGGGAAGAAGGAAGAAGAAGAAGAGAGAGGGGCTGGGCTGGGGGTGAAGAAAAGGAGGATTGGGCCCTTGGCCCATGCGGGAGGGAGAAGGGGAAGGAGGCCCAGCCCCGATGGTTGTTGCTTTTGCTTTTTGTTTGTTTTTATTTATTTTTTTTGTTGTTCTTGTTATTTGTTTTTTTATCCGAAAAAGAGAAAAAATACATAAATAAAGAAACTAAGGTCTAATTAAAAACCTAATCAAAATTTAACTGTCAACAACCCCAACCGGTGTATAACGATAAATTTATTCCAAGCTAATTTTTTGACCACAAAAGACTTCAAATATACCACCAAAAATCCCAAACTCGTCACGTTAGTTTTAGTTAAATTGGATTAATACCACCAAAAAAAAAAAACATAAACTGACAAACAAATGGTAAAATTTCAAACTATTAGACACGTCAACTGTCACGTGTCACCTAACTTTAATGGAGTGTATTTATCACAAGGGTATTGGTTTGGAGTTTGGAGTAAATTTTTCACCAATATACTGATTTGAGGTTTTTAGTGGTATTAACTTAATTCGAAAAGTGGCTCTAGAGATGTCGAAACTAAAGAATTCTCTTCTATTATATAGATAGCGGTTTGGTTACTGTAGTGCCACAATTTTTTATTCGAAACATTTGAGACTTTTACAATAGACAAATATTAACAGATAAATTCACCGTTTCTTTATTAAGTTATATATTTCTCATTTGTCGTTCTCTTACCCATTACTGTCTATTTGATGTAAATAAATCCACATCCACAGCCTGTGCCATCTATTCGAGTTCTCCAGAATTCTGTGCCGACATACGCTTCGAGTCCTCCCGGCAGGGAATTGTTTCCAAATCCTCGAAAAATATCTCCCCCTCCGACGGCTGAAGATGAGCACGTCTTCATCGAATCTCCTTCATAATGCTCCTAGCGATCACGCGGCAAGAATAACAGTTACTGCAGAGAGCATGTACGGATTCTCATATCGGAGTCAGCCAGAGTCCAAGGAGAGGCTAGACATCGCAACCAAGCAAGTTTCCATCCTCTTATCGCGCATCAGAGAGCAGCCAGCGTCGTGGCTGGTTGTAAGAGATGCGGAGGCCACTTTTATTATTAGACGGTAGGCGTATCCTCCATGCAGCTCCTACGCTGGGTCAATGCGTAACGTAGAGCAGATTGTGGATTTAGGGGTTTAATTTGGTTTAATTAGGGGATTGAATATATTGAAGTGAAATTTTGTAGGCTGATTACCAGGTACAGAACATACTTCTATCTAGATATCACCAAGAATCCTGCTTTTAACGAGGAATGAGTTCACGAGGACATTGATATCGGATGTGATACTTCTTTATAATTTACTATTGAAAAGGCCATGATTTCCTCCGATTAGACTTTTCATTGGTTATAATTACTTCCATGCAATTTTTAACATATCCATAAAATGAGTTGTGTGATCTTTAACATAAACTACATTTACTTCGCTATTCCATGAGAAAACTGGCGAGTTTACTATACTAGTCACAATGTGATACCTGCTTAGTATGGGTTTTGGTTCATTTATCAAGTTGAGGAGTGCTCAATTGCTCTCTAGCGTCTAAGAAGCATATAACTTTTGGAGTATAATATGAAATCCAAGAAAAGAAACGACATTGTCCCGTCATAATTCAATAAATTTATAGACTTTTCAAGGTGTGATGTGATTGTAATTATTAGAAGAGGGAAAAACAATTAAGACAAAAAAAATATTTTAAAGAGGAAATGATATGTAGATAAAATTATAAGTATATGGATTGTACTTTAATAAATAAAAGAGAAATATATTAGATTGTGATTAATAAAATAAAAGTAGACTAACTCTAATTGTAGTTTCAATAAAATATGACATTAACCCACAAAGTGCAAGAAGAGTGGAAGTAGCATAATTGACTCCTTTAAACTCAAAATAATATAGTATACTAAAAATTAAGAAGAAAGGAAGAGAAAAGGTGCAGGGAGAAACGTGGACATGGAAGAGATTTTTTTAGCAAAATAGAAATTGGAAAAGAGAAAAAGAAGAGGATAGAAGGGAGAGAGTGACCTGGGTTCTCTCAAAACCCTTCTTTCATACATGGGATAGATTACAGTTTTAAGATGTTGGGCAGCTTGGGCTAACTATTAAGAACTCAATTCACAAAATACGTATGCCCTACACAATCCTTCTTTCCTCATCCTAAAAAAAACCTATTAAATGCTCGAATTTCACTTTTACATTATATATTAAAGATTGTAGCCGTATAAACAAACGGGTAATATATAACTTGCATAATATTGAGAAGAAACTACATTTAATTCACTACTTCTGAGAAGAACCAACTCCTCTTTGTCAAAACTAAAGAAGCTCAATATTGCAACCAAGAGATAAAATACTGATCCTAGAAAAACAAAACCAGAATTGTCCTTATTATTTTCATTACCTCATACCACAACCTTTTAACCATAGATATTACGTGCAAATAAATCTTAAAGGGGAAGTCAGGCTTAATACATAATCTCCAGTTTTTTTTTTTTTTTCCGATCACAACAAACAAGATAAACAAAAAGTAAAGAGTTGCCAAAAAAGACTAGGGGAAGTTGCAAAAAGACCGTAACCTTTGTTCAGTGGCATCGTCTTTCCACACCACTGTAGACCACCATGATCGTTTGGCGTCAATGGATTTTAGATTAATAGCATTTTCCCTGCTAAAGGGAAGTTTCAATAAGGATCCACATAGATCGATCTCCAGTCTCTCTAGAGAAGGCCAAATCAATGAGTCGTCCGGCGTAATGCTCCTCAATTTCAGAAGATCATGAAGTACTAGTTTTTTGAGTCTTGGAAGTGTTCTTGGGTCCAAACATTGATTCTCCGATTCAATGACGATCTCCTCAATTTCCTGGCACTTTTCAACACTCAAATGCTGAAGTTTGGCTAATTGCTCAATCAAACCATTTGAGAAGATCTTCTTCAGCTTAGGGCAATCATACAAGATTAAACTAGTCATCTGACCTAAACTTCCCGCATGCACAGGACGCACAGGATCATTCCAAATGCAATGCAAACTCGGGGCATTCTTTATAATCATTCTCTCTAGCCATTGGAATGTAGGATGTGGTGCTACATTACCGTCTATAATGCATATGATATCCCGACATCTCTTCACTGAACAAGCTCTGAGTTTAGACAGGTTCTTCGTGTCAAACTTTGATAAGCTCAATATATTCTTGTGATCAATCAACTCAAATACATTAGTCTCAGTGAGTACTTCTGAGATCACATGATGTATGCCTTCATCGTTTGCATACTTCAAGAACCTGCATGATTGATATTCAAAATAATCAAAAATTTGATGCTTGACCGAATTGCAAATACCGACCGAAAATTGGAATGTGAAGTTCTCATTCTTCCACATAGGGCTTGATCTAATGAAGATTTCAAGGTCCTCCACCTTAGGAAAGGCAACTGTTAGCAAAGTCAACCGCGTCAAGATAGAAACCTCCTCCACGATGGTCCTCACCACCAGATCAGACAACGAAGTGTTTGGGTCTACCTCAATGATGAGTTCTTCCAATAATGAAAGGCTTGAAATAACCTTGTTTTCGGTGCCAAAATTTGATGATGATGTCCGTAAATATTTCATCTGCGTTAAACATCTAACTTGGATAGGTAAAGAGATGATTCCGGTGCGTCGGATGTCTAGCACCTCTAGATTCAACAATTCTCCTAAGCTTGAAGGCAGTTTTCTTAAACGAGTGCAGGAATTCAAGTAGAGTGCCCTAAGATCAGTCAAGAGAGACAAAGAAGATGGAAGAGATGTGATTCCGCTTTTGTATAAGTCCAAGACTCGGAGTTTTGGCATATACAAGAAGAAGCTCTCTGGGATCAACATCAAGTTGTTATTTCTTTGCAGGAGTAAAGTCGAAAGATTTATGCAATTTGGTGTTGTCGGTAAACTGAGCAAGTCATTATCCATCAAAGAAATTCGACTTACAGAAATTCGACTTACAGATGCCCATTCTTCTTCCTTTGGTGCCTCCTGTAGCCCCACGCATGTTCTTACCAAGAACTTACGGTCATGGCCTTGTGATGAGATTTTAAGCGCCATATTACGAATTACTTTGTTCATTCGGACATGTTCCTTTGCACCTTTTTCTAACAAAGATACATTAATCAGATCATCCAATATCTCATGCCCTCTACTGCGTGCGTCTCGAAACTCATCACTGTAGTGAAGAAATCCCTCTGCCATCCAACATTCGATCAAATAGTGCGTAAATATGTCACACTCTTCAGCAAACAATGCTCCATAAAGAAAGCAATCCTGTTTATCTTTCCCATCTAGACCCTCGTAACAGAATCGCAGAAACTCGAGCACTTGATCTAGGCCTTCAAGTTGGATACCGGTTGAACTCTGCAACCTTGTCAATTCCCATCTCCAGGTGTCAATTTTCTTTATGTGCTTGAATGTGCCAGCCACTTTATCGATCAACAGTGGCAAACGACAACACTCTCCAGCCACGCGTTCTGCTAGCGGTCCGATGTTTGGACTTATGATACTTCGACCGACTTTTTCTTCGAACATTTTATATGCATCATGTTCGGATAAACGCTCCTGATGGACAAGCTCGTCGGCATTCCTTCGGCACAAATCGAAGAATCTACTGGAAAATACCACCCTGCTGTCCTTGTCATTATTAGGAATACCTATCTCATGTAGATCGAGAAAATCCCAAACGTCATCAAGGAGAAGTAAGTACCTCATGTCTCCCAACACCTTTAATATGAGTTGAGCAGTATCCACTTCTCTCTCCACTTTTAGCTTCAAACGCCGTCTGATCTCATCTTGCACCTTCTCCCGGCTCCCCTTCTCTGACACCGATACCCAAATGACAATGTCAAACTTTTTCTTAACCTCTTCACTATTATTCAAATTCTGCATGACTGTGGTCTTCCCGGTGCCCACCATTCCCCAGAGTCCGATACTTTTGATGTTTTTCTCCCTCAGAAAGCCCGATATCTCTTCAACGGTCCCATGTAGTGAAGGATAATCCTTAGTCCTCGGGGCGTTGTCTATGAATATCACGGGCTCCAGGGGTTCTTCAACTAACATATCATCAAGGCGTTTTCCTTCTTCTATTAGGGCTTTTAATTCCTCACCCTTCTGGGCCATCCTTTTGCTAAGATTTCCACGTGGCCAGTGTCGAAGGAATCTCCAAGCACGCTCGATCTCTATCCCATACTTGATTTCCAGTTTGCGCACTTCTTGTTCAGCCTCCTCCACCTTGGAAATCCAAGTTTCACATACGTTGGTAGCCCTCATCAGCTTGTTTCTGTTTATTTTTGCTTGTACATCCTCCTTTGTAGCAGAAACCATTTTTGCTAGTTCGGTCAACTTCCTAAGATTGTCCTCGAAATTCTTAGCATAGTCAATTTTTTTTACTTAAAAATCGACGCCCATCCCGGTATACTTCAACTGCTATTCCAGCATCTGCTTGAGTTGCTACCGCTCCATCCATGACTGTTACAAGAACAAAACCAATTTGGAAAAGCACTCCAAATAAAGCGAGAAGAAAAAGCAGATTGCCTGCGAGTACAAGATAAAGCAAGATATACAATGAAGTCTTTTCGTAATGAGATTTACCCAGACAAAAGGAAAAAAAAAGGCTCGACTTTACATCTGCCAAGTGAACGTGCAGTAAAACATCAGCAAATAAAGAGGAAGGAGATTTGAGACTTCTGCAATTATTAGGAGACTTCAGCAGAGATCTATTAACAACAAAAACCTAAAGACTTCAGCATTTGGCTCAATTATAGTCTAAGTGAGTCTGACCCATATGTACAAATCTGTGTTTTGAGAAAGATCAATAGCTAAACTAGAACATGACTATATTTTAGTGTAATAAAAGCGTAAGGCAAATCTAAGCAGTAAGAGATATCAGTGTTGGAGAAATCTTTCCAGAATATTTTGAAGTTGACAAAACGTTTCTATCAGTCTAGTCTGGATATTTGTAGACCGTCTGTTTAAAGTCTGAAGACTTGCTGATCACCAGACTCAGCAGTCAAGACTCAAGACTCAAGACTCAAGACTCAAGATTATTCTCATTGACAGCCTTTCTGATCCAGTGATGAAGGAAATCCAGAGCCGAAGTTTATGGTTAAGGATTTAATCATATCCTCTGGAGAAGATCTCATGGTTGGATAAATATATATCGGATTCTTTTATTTGTATCTAGATCAATTGAAGATCCGGTGGTCGACGAAATATTCTTGGAATTTTCTATTCTTGGAAACCAAGATCCTGATTGTATGGGCGAACAGGATTGATGAGCTATCGTCAGGTTCCTTTTATAGCTCGAACGATCTCCTTAATTGATTCCGTCCAACGGGTAGATTGGAGGAATTCTTTTGGTAAGTGCCAACGGTATGATGGCATAAAGGAGTATAAAAAGGAAGACGTTCTCGTTGTTTATAGAGCGTGATCGATAGAGAAATTCCAGAGTCTGAAGCACCTTGATTATTAGTCAATACAGTTTGAGCGAAATTGTATACACAAAGAGTGTTTATACTTGGTGATACCTTGAGCGAGTGTGGTAGATCATCTACACCTAGAAATCAAGGAAGATCAACGATGTAACATCTCTTTGTTCATAGTAGAATCCAGCCAATTGGCTGTCAGTGCAGAAGAGTGGACGTAGGCTTGAATCAAGCCAAACCACTATAAACCGCGTGTTCAATTCTCTCCTCTCTTTTCTCAGTCTTACGTTGATTATTATTTGTTGCAAATTATTCAACTGGTTAAGTATTGTGGAATCACAAAGAAAAATCTTTTATATACCTATTCACCCCCCTCTAGGTACTCGTGCTAGCTATATCAATCAGCAGCCATTACCTTGCAGTTCTTGGGTCAGCTCAAGTACACACTGAATCTGAATGTCACCTTTCCACAAAAATGGGCACTGGAAAAGTTAGACCAAATGACACAACGGCTTTATCTTGTAATTGGGTGCTTAAAGGAAGTTGCTACTTGGCTTTCCACAGAGGAAGAAATGTTAGGTTCTACATATACATCCATTGTGTTTAATTTGAGAGACCCAACAGATTCAGAAGAAAATATCTTTAGACCATTAGGTAGTATGTGATGGCAAAAGATGGCTGCTGTTCAAGCTGCAAAAGTGGCATTTTTTGTGATCCGACCATCGTTTCATCAAAGAGTAGAGGAGCAATCTGGCAGGAGAGATTGGATCTTTTCAAGGATAGGTTTGGACAACAGAAAGGAAAGAAATAAAAGGAAAAAGAAAAGATCAATATGCAGTCCCATAAGCAACATATCTCAGATTTAGAGAGAGTGAAGGAACATCCGCGAACCTGATTCTGCCGACATTGAGATTGGCAAGATGAGAATCGCATGTGAGAAACATTTCACCGTTGAAGCTACTTGAGAGAAAAAGACAGATGACCAGTAGGCGATCCATTGACGTTGACTCATCAGAAAGACCAAATTGCACCGAGTAAATTGCCTAAATTCTCTCATGCACCTTAGCGCATGATTGTAAACTGGCATGTTTTGGGACAATTCATCCACGTATCAAACTTTAACTAGATGTTTGAATACTGTCCACCTACTTTTTGTTCGCTTCTTTAATTTTGTTAAGTTCAAATATATTTCAAATTATTAGGACAATGTTTTTATTTTTGGCGAGATGGCGAAAGCCAATAAGCAATTTTTATGCTGGTAAAATGAACGGGACGAAAGAAATTTTTTTTCCCAGAAAAAAATCATCATTCTAACTTTCAAACTTTTAGTCGACATTTGTGGAATCTTTTACCGTTAGGGAGTGTGCAAGCAATACCTACCCTTCCAACGAAAAATTTTCAGATGAGTACAACGCATTTTGCTTGGGTCATTCAAGTTTAGATTCAATGATGAGGCACTGTCAATTAATATCTAATGGGAGAAGTTTCAGGTCAAGGGCTTGGAAGAACTTGTCGTTGATGATCACGGTGACTCTCGCGAGTCTTATCATTATTACAATTAATCATATAAATTGGGCGCTCTGTGTGTTATTGCTCTGTCTGCCAGGTTGCCTTACACACTTGTCCATATGCAGTAACTGCTATACAATGGAGCTCTAATGCTCAATCGCAATTTTATAATCGTTGCTTGAGTTGGATCTATCGTGGCTGCGAGTAGTCAAGCTACCTGATTTGATTGGAATTGTGAGGAAATTAAGTGTAATGAGGATGGGATATACTGTTGGGAAATATGACTTCGAAATGGGTTGAACAATGAAACCGGATCGAGTAAAACAACTCGGACTTTGAAGCGTGATATCACTTTTTTAAGGATTTATTTGCCCCACAATGTTGCTAATGGTCACCGGCAAAAAAAATCCTCCAGGGATACAACAAAGTCTCGGATGAGAATACTAGATAGCAATTCTAGTATTTCTCCGGCGTCTCTCTAGGAAAACAATCGAAAAGTTGGCTGCGGTTTTTTCAGAAAGAAGACTCGAAAAATGACCACACATTTTCTCTCCGAAAATTGACAATTATATATATGAAATAGTCTTGCAACTCTTCGTGAAAATTACGAACAAACACGTCTTTAGAAAATTGTTCGGATAAACAAATGCAACTCTTCGGAAGAAGTTGAAAACGAACAATTGCAATCCTTCAGGAAAATTAAAAAAAAAAAAAAAAACCGAATAGGTAATTTTCCAAAGGTTGTCTTGAAAAGATACAAACAAAATTCGGGATTTTTTTTTTAAATAGAATTTCGAATATTCATTTATATTTCATTTCTGGAATTCTCAAATTAAAGGCAACCTTTGAACTATAAAAAATAAAAAATAAAAAATAAATAGCAAGGGATTAATGCTAATTAAGTGCTAAGTGCGCCAAATAATCGCGCAATTATTCGCGCACCCGCACGCGGGTATGGTGGGGTCTAGCCCCACCTAATCACTCTTTTAACTACAAAAGGAAATCTCACATATTTAAACTGACCCACTTGCTCCCACATTTTCTATGTGGGACAAAGTAAAAAGCACTAATTTTTTCTTAACAAACAAAATTCCAACAATCCCCCACTTTGTTTGTAAAACAAAGATTTCAAAATAATTTTTTTTTAAAAACCATATAGCCAAAGCTTCAGTAAGATTAATATACATACATAAAGGTCTCTTTTGAGTTAAACATTTACTTAGTGCAAATATATCAAAGCTCTATCAAAGTGACAAGTAGCTCGGCTTTAAACTTGTACTTTTATGTAATAGAACCGGACATACCACACATACACTAACCTCTTGTTTTAACGAGAATTTCTATATTACTCCGCACTATTATGGCCTTATGCTTGATCCTGTTTCATGAGCTCTCTAGAAAGCAACCCAAACTTTCGTAAGAAGTGGCACCACTTCTAAGCTCGTATAGGTGAAGTATCTACCATGTGTTTTTGTTACTATCAACACACTACAAACTTGTATCATACTTCATTAAGAATTCAATTCAGCCTTCAAAACGTAACAGACGATACTGACTTCTCATATTAGGGCTACGTCAGTATCAAACAATCACATTCAATAACTTGTTCTTACCCATTAAACCTTGTAACTAGTGATGTTCTAGAAAAAGGTCGGATTACCATTATTGGTGATTTCAATTAAAGGGTTTCAGCCCCATTTCTTGTGAGGTCGTTATTACCATATGTCTTGGTAAAGCCTTCGTCAAAGGATCGGCAAGATTTTTACTTGACCTCACATAGACAATTGTTATGGTACCATCTTTAATCAATTGTCTCACATATTCATGCCTTAGACTAATGTGTCTAGACTTACCATTATATGTGCTACTATAGGCTCTTGCCAAAGTGGCCTGACTATCACAATGGATAGAAATAGGAGGCATAGGACTAAACCATAATTTGATATCTAACAACAAATTTCTAATCCATTCAGCCTCTTTCCCAGCTGCCGCCAAAGCAATAAATTTAGATTCCATTGTTGAGTGAGTTATACATGTCTATTTCTTGCTCGCCCAAGATACAGCACCTCCAGCTAGTGTGAAGATCCATCCAGAAGTGGAACGCTCATCTCCCACACTTGTAATCCAACTAGCATCGGTGTATCCTTCTAATACAGCCGGAAAATTATTGTAGAACAATCCTAAATTTTTAGTTCTCTTAAGATAACCAAAAATTCTAGTAATGGCTCTCCAATGTTCAGTACTTGGATTACTAGTATACCTACTCAACTTGCATACAGAATAAGCCATATCGGTCTAGTACAATGCATCGCATACATTAAAGATCCTATAGCACTTGCATATTCTAGTTGTGCCACCGCTCTACTAGTATTATAGTTTAATTTAATACTAGAATCAAATGGAGTACTTATTTCTTTAAAACCAAGATGTTGAAATTTATCTAATATTTTTTCAACATAACTACATTGGCTTAAAGAATAACTCCCACTATTTTTCTTAACTTTAATACCTAAGATAGTATCTACTTCACCCAAATCCTTCATTTTGAACATGGAAGTTAGATACTTCTTAGTCTCATTAATTCCAGTCATATTCGTTCCAAAGATAAGCATATCATCAACATACAAGCACATTAAGACATCATAGTCTTTAGTGAATTTAGAGTATATACACCTATCGGCACTACTATTGATGAAACCATTTGACAATATGACCGAATTAAACTTTTCATGCCACTGCTAAGGAGCTTGCTTAAGTCTATAAAGAGACTTAATCAATTTACATACTTTTCTTTCATTTCCAGGAAGAACAAAACCCTCCGGTTGCTCCATGTAAATCTCCTCATTCAAGTCTCCATTTAAGAAAGCAGTTTTAACATCCATTTGATGAACACAAAGATCATAAATTGAAGCTAAAGCAAAAAGAACTCGAATAGAAGTTATACGTGCAACAGGAGCATATGTATCAAAATAATCTATTCCTTCCTTTTGCCAATATCCCTTAGCTACAAGCCTAGCTTTAAAAGCTTGAATGGAACCATCAAAATGATATTTTCTTCTAAAAACCCATTTGCACCCAATAGGTTTTGATCCTTTTGGTAAATCTACTAATACCCATGTATTATTGGACACAATTGAGTCCATTTCATCATTCACAGCTTCTTTCCAAAAAGAAGCATCTCTAGAAGACATAACATCATTAAAGCTTTTAGGATCATTTTCTAAATTTAATACTAAATGGTATTTATTTACCACATTATTATCTCCATCTCCTTCAACAAGAAAAACATGAGTAATAAAATCAAGACCTAAGTCTTTTATTTTCCTAGCTCTAGTACTTCTCCTTGGTTCAATCATATCTTTAGAATCATTCGTTTCTTTCTCTTGAGAATCACTTTGAGTTTCCATATGTCTTGAATTATTTTCAATAATTTCAGAACTTGTAAAACATTTATTCTCAAAGAATTCAACGTCTCTCGATTCTATTATGACATTGGACTCTAAATCAAGAAGCCTATAAGCTTTACTATTTTCAGCATACCCTACGAAAACACTTTTAATAGCTCTAGGACCAAGCTTTGTTCTCTTAGGATCTGGAGCACGGTAGTATGCCAAACACCCCCACACTTTAAGATATGACAAATTTGGCTTTCTACCTTTCCATATTTCATAAGGGGTTATGTCATTTTTCTTGGAAGGTATTCTGTTATGAATATAGCATGCAGTAAGTAATGCTTCTCCCCAAAGATTAATTGGTAGCTTTAAATTTGAAAGCATACAATTAACCATTTCTCCAAGAGATCGATTTTTCCTTTCAGCTAAACCATTTTGTTGTGGAGTATATGGTGCTGAAGCTTGATGGATAATACCATGTTTTTCACAAAATGAAGAGAATTCATTTAAGAAATATTCTCCACCTCTATATGATCGTAGAACCTTAATTTTCCTTTCTAATTGATTCTCTACTTCAGCCTTATATTTCTTAAACATGGTAAATGCTTCATCTTTTGATCTCATGAGATAAACATATAAGAACCTACTACAATTATCCACAAAGGTAATAAAATACCTTTTACCTCCACGTGTCAGCATACCATTAAATTCACATATATCACTATGAACCAAATCCAATAAATTCGAATTTCTTTTAACACTAGGAAATGGCTTCTTAGTAAGTTTTGACTTAGCACATATTTCACATTTGTCAAATTCGCCATTAAAATTTATCAAGTCTAATTTTCTCATATTCTTCAAATAACGAATATTTATATGTGCCAACCTACTATGCCATAAAATTGAAGACTTGACAATATAAGCAGAACTAGAAATATTATTATTGATACTCAATTGATACATGCCATCATTGGCATAACCCTTCCCAACAAACAGCCCATTTTTCGACAGGATAACCTTGTCGGATTCAAACAAAACTCGAAACCCCATCTTACAAAGTAAATAAATAGAAACTAGGTTCTTCCTAATTTCAGGTATAAATAACACATTGAGAAGAGTTATCTTCTTTCCAGAAGTGAAGTCTATCTTCACCATGCCTTTTCCGGCAACCTTTGCAAGAGCATTATTCGCCATTAGGACCTCTTGAACATTTGAGTCAACAATCTCTTCAAATTGCTTGAACATGTACTTGTCCTTGCACACATGAACTGTTACTCCAGAATCTATCCACCAACCGGATTGGACAGTGGTAGAATTAATTTCAGAAACCATAGCCATCGCATCATTGACTTTAGAAATTTCCATATTCGAAAACATGTTCGAAATCATGGCTACATAATTTTCTTCAACCAGATTTGCATCTGCTTTCACCACCGGAATGTTCTTGTCCTTTGAAATGCTCTTGCGATGAATGCAATCCTTGGCGTAATGTCCTTGTTTGCCACAAACAAAACAGCAACCCTTTTGCTTCTTTTGTGTTCTCTTGAATTTATGCCCCCCGCTTTTTACTTTGAAGTTATGGCCGAGTTTCCGTTTTTTATCCACAAAATTCACCTTGGAATTGTACAAAACAGAATTATCACGTAAACGTGACTCTTCCTCATTGCGAAGATGTTTCTGTATTTGCTCCAAGGTAAAGTCCTCCGACTTGTGAATCTGCCTTTTTCCATAGTCTTTCCAACTTGGAGGCAATTTCGCAATAATTGCTCCAACTTGAAAAGCTTCTGGAATATCAATCTTGAGAGCGCGAATCTTATTCACAATCACTTGCAATTCATGGACTTGTTCCAGCAAGGGTTTAGTATCAATAAACTTGAAATCAAAATACTTTGCGATTAGATATTTGTTGGTACCTTGCTCCTCCGCTTTGTACTTGAATTCCAGTGCATTCCAAATTTCTCTGGCTGACTTCATTTCAATGAATAAGTCGTACAGACGATCGGAGAGTGTGTTTAGAATGTGTCCTCGACAAAGTAATTCATCCTCCGCACGTTTCTTCTTTTCCTTATTAACCCTCTCAATGGTTTCCACACTTGGCTGTCCTCCATCAAAAGTAGGCTTAGGATCTTCTATTGGCGCCAAGTTAGGATCCAGTATGTAGGAGATCTTCAGAGCAGTGAGTAAGAACATCATCTTGTCCCTCTAGCGAGCAAAATTGTTCCCATCAAACCGGTCTAGTTTGACCATATCTTGATTCATAACTTTGATTGTCTCCGACTCCATTGTAGCAAAAAATAAATCCTTAAAATTGTTGGGAAATATGACTTCGAAATGGGTTGAACAATGAAATCGGATCGAGTAAAACAACTCGGACTTTGAGGCGTGATATCACTTTCTTTAAGGATTTATTTGCCCCACAATGTTGCTAATAGTCACCGGCAAAAATCCTCCAGGGTACAACAAAGTCTCGGATGAGAATACTAGATAGCAATTCTAGTATTTCTCCAGGGTCTCTCTAGGAAAACAATCGAAAAGTTGGTTGCAATTTTCTCAGAAAGAAGACTCGAAAAATGACCACACCTTTTCTCTCCGAAAATTGACAAGTATATATATGAAACAGTCTTGCAACTCTTCGTGAAAATTGCGAACAAACACGTCTTTAAAAAATTGTTCGGATAAACAAATGCAACTCTTCGGAAGAAGTTGAAAACGAACAATTGCAATCCTTCGGGAAAAAAAAAAAAACCGAATAGGTAATTTTCCAAAGGTTGTCTTGAAAATACACAAACAAAATTCGGGATTTTTTTTTAAATAGAATTTCAAATATTCATTTATATTTCATTTCCGGAATTCTCAAAATTAAATGCAACCTTTGAACTAAAAAAATAAAAATAAAAAATAAATAGCAAGGAATTAAGCGCTAAGCGCACCAAAATCGCGCAATTATTCGCGCACCCGCACGCGGGTATGGTGGGGTCTAGCCCCACCTAATCACTCCTTTAACTACAAAAGGAAATCCCACATATTTAAACTGACCCACCCACCTTTTCTATATGGGACAAAGTAAAAAGCACCCATTTTGTTTTAACAAACAAAATTCCAACATATACAAAGATAGAAAAGTTGCTTGAACTGATGCAACTGCCACATTTTTCAAACTTGAAAAACCTGTCGACTTGCGTATGCTCGGTGGTAGAGATACCTATCTTGGAAGCCGTGGTGAAGTTAAGGGAATTGCTAATTACTAGGTGCGGATGCTTCATGAGGACACCAGATCTATCGTGCTTGAGAAATCTACAATCCTTGGAGCTCTATGATTAGAAATAGCTGTTGAGGTTAAGGGTTTGAGGTATCAGAATCTTTGTTGCGCCAAGAAATTTCCCTATGCGATTCAACTGAAAGATTACCCAACCTATGCAGTTTGAAGAAGCTAGGTGAGTTCAACTGAGAGGTTGTTGTAAACTAAGTGCCACGAAAGGCCTCAATAGCTTAGAGTCTTAGAAAGTACTTGGATATCGAAGGTTGTAGATCTCTGGAAAGGTTGACCAGTGTGTCATGATCGACGAAGGTAGAGACAGATTGGACGTTTCCTCAAGCTACCAATTGGAAGATACAACTTATGAAATTTGATTGCTCATAAGATATCTGATAGATTTGATGGTTGATTGTAATATGGACATTTTGTAATCAAGCAGTGTAAATTGTATTCATGGTATGAACAGAAGGCATTAAATGCACAAGTTTCATTTGGTTGATGTGTAACTGTGCATGCAGCTCAGTGGAAGAGATTCATCTACTGACTTATCTAGGTGTTTTCAATACTAATATTCCGTAACATGCTTGTCCTCGAATCAAAATTAGTCATTGATGGTAAGAAAATTAGGTAATAGTTCTTTTTTGTTGTTGATAATGTGACGTTAGATGCATATGAATGCATTGCATTGAAAGATGAAATAAATGTGAGCACCTTTAGAAATCAACGTTAAGTTTATCTCCATATCTGACAGATGGAACATAGTTTTGCTATAGTGATCAGGGAGAGGTCCTATAGAATGCCAAGGACCAAACGACACTAAAGCCTTTTCCTAAATTCCAATATGACTCTTATTGAAAGGCTTTCAATACCTCATTTGAGGTATTTCTTCCAAAAGCCTTAGGGTCATGTGACATCTATTACAGTTTTGTAACAACCGTAGTAGTTATGGCCGCAAGAAAACAATGTGATAAGTAATCCCCTTGTGGTGCACTTGCGATAAACTAAATATATTGCTGTATAAGTAACTACCGATTCTCAGGAAAGGAAGAAGACGACCCGATGTGGATCTCTGGTTGCTCCTCTCCCCTCCTTTTCTTTTCACGAATTTTTTGCCTGTGAATAAGACTTCTGAAAGTGGGATCATGATCGTGGGCATTAGAGAGGAAGCAAGCAAAGAATAATCTTCTTCTGTTTTTCTCCTTAAGATGAGGTGACTGACCATCAAAGAGGAATACAGCTCAAACCTCCCACGCGGTCCTCTTTTTTGTTTTTGTTTTTCACTTTCTTGTTTAGCCGCATGCCTTCTCTCTTTTGTTTTCTTCTTTCAGTCGCATGCCTTTTGGCCCCCATGTTTTCCTGTCTTTTTGTCCTTTTGTTTTTTGAGGTTAGAGCAAAACGTCTACATAAATACATAGATACACAAATGTACACATGCCCGCCCCCCTTTAAGAATTATTTTCCTTTTTAAGGTGTCAACAATTCTCTCTTTATTATATATTTGTCAAATTGAGCATTTTCTGTGTTGTTGCTCCGTCGGCCGAGTTGGCTTGGATTTGATTTTGATTATACAGATGACTACCTTTGTTTTTTTCCTTCCGCCATATAGATGATTATTCTGACTTTCACCATCTGATATTCGCTTGTCTGACTTTTCTAATTGGTGTTCGCATTGAGACTAAAGCCAACCCAAGCCAAACCGTGCCTCTCAAATTCGTTCATCTTCCCTCACCTACCATCTTTCCAACAATCCTAGTTGTTTTTCATGATCCAATGAGGAGAAACAGAGGAAACGAAGAGGCAACCCCAGAGATCACGACGGATTTGATAAGACAATAGGAGTACAGTATTTGAGCTTCGGAGGGCCAGACACAAGTTTTACCATGACATGGTGCATGGCGGATCATGTCTTTAGGGGTGATCAAGAGCTCCCAGTTGGCAAAACAATCACCTCGACAAATCTCTGTTCTATATTCCAATCTTCTCCAGGTACTATACTTCCAGATTGTGGTGTCTACACGTCAAAAAATGTCAAAATCAGGTGGGAAGAAAGATGTCCTCCCAATTTTCTTTGATGTAGAGCTTGATAGTGTTAAGCTTCAAATCAAGCTCTATAGAAATGACTTGACCAAGAATGAGAAAACTTTCGCTTTGATGATGTTAAGCTTCAAATCTAACTCTATAGAAATGACCCAACCAAGAATGAGATACAGTATGATTATAATGAATCGAAGCAATATAAAGTGGCCCTAATTGAGGTGGCACATATAAAAGCTTTTAAACTTTTCTAGTGTTAATTGCCATCGAGTGCTCAGCCACAAGGTTCAAACTTACGGCAATATGGCCTCTTAGTTACAATGAGTCATTACTTAAATTCCATATTTTCCATAAATTTATAAGTATATATTTGAGTGGATGTCTCCCTGTTGTGCAAGGCAACAATAACATATTATATCATATTTTAGAAAAAAAAATCACATATTATAGACAATTTTAGGCACGATAATAAGTCAATCACCAAACAATTTACTACACGCTACTATCTAACCTTCCATGGTCAGTTGAGGAACTTTCTCACATTGTACCTTGACTAGCCCAAATTCAATGCTATGATATCTACAAAAAGTGTCGTACTATATAAATACTTATAATTTTCAGCATTAGTCATTTGTATGGTATGACATTTTATATAGAGTTACATATTTTCCATAAATTTACAAGTATCTATTTGAGTGGATGTCACCCAAGGCAACAATCACATATCATCTTATATTTTAGCCAAAAAAAAAAAAAAAAAAAATTACCATACAATTTACTCCGCGCTCCTATCTAACCTTCTATGGTCACCAAACATATTATATCATAGACAACTCTAGGTATGATAATAAGTCAATCACCAAACAACCTACTACATGTTGCTATCTTACCTTCTATGGTTAGTTGAGGAACTTTCTCGCATTGTATATTGACTGGCCCAAATTCAATGCTGTGATATTTGCACAAAGTGTCGTACTATATAAACACTTATAATTTTCAGTATTAGTCATTTGTATGGTATGCGCAATTTTATAGAGTTCCATATTTTCCATAATTTTGCAAGTATCTATTTGAGTGGATGTCACCCTATTGTGCAAGGCAACAGTCACATATTATATTATATTTTAGCCAAAAAAAAAAAATCACCAAACAAGTTTCTACACTCTACTATCTAACCTTCTATGGTCACCAAACATATTATATTATAAACAACTCTAAGTACGATAATAAGTCAATCACCAAACAGTCTACTACACGTTGCTATATAACCTTCTATGGTTAGTCGAGGAACTTTCTCGCATTGTATCTTCACTAGCCCAAATTCAATGCTGTGACATCTGCATAAAGTGTTGTACTATATAAACATTTTTAATTTTCAGTATTAGTCATTTATATGGTATGGCAGTTTATATAAAGTTTCATATTTTCCATAAATTTACAAGTATCAAGATGTCATCCTGTTGTGCAAGGCAACAATCATATATTATATTATATTTTAGCAAAAAGAAAAGAGAAAAGAAAAACGATCACATATTATAGACTACTCTAGGTATGATAATAAATCAATCGCCAAACAATTTACTACACGTTGCTATCTAGCCGAGCGAGTTCGAGTGAGAAACTAAGTCTCTCCAGTTGGAGTAGCGGATTCGTTAGTGTTAAGCACATATAGTTTTATTCCACAGGGGTAAGCCTATCCAGGAAGGCAAAGAATAAGGGCAAAGATCCATCTAAGGCAAGATCTTATCTTATGATAAAGCTAGTTCTAGGTTCTCACTTCCTTTGAGCAACAAGATAGGGGATTCAATGACACCAAGATCTGATTAAATAGATCTCCTTTATAGTCGAGTCAGGCGAGTTTGAAGTAGGCATCTCAAGCGCAAGGAGGAACTTTCTCGCATTGTACCTTCATTGGCCCAAATTCAGTGCTGTGACATCGAGACAAAGTGTTGTACTATATAAAGGCTTATAATTTTCAGCATTGGTCATTTGTATATTATGGGCAATTTATTTAGAGTTCCATATTTTCTATAACTTTTCAAGTATCCATTTGAGTAGATGTCACCCTGTTGTTCAAGGCAACAATCACATATTATATTATATTTTAGTAAAAAAGAAAAAAAAACACAATCACCAAACAATTTACTCCACACTACTATCTAATCTTCTATGGTCACCAAGCATATTATATTATAGACAACTCTACCTATGATAATAAATCAATCACCAAACAATCCATTGCAGGCTGCTATCCAACCTTCTATGGTCAGTCGAGGAACTTTCTCGCATTGTACCTTGACCAGCCCAAATTCAATGCTGTGATATCTGCACAAATTGTCGTACTATAAAAACACTTATAATTTCCAGCATTAGTCATCTGTATGGTATGGACAATTTATATAGTTCCATATTTTCCATAACTTTACAAGAATCTATTTTACTGGATGTCACCCTATTGTGCAAGGCAACAATCACATATCATATTATATTTTAGCCAAAAAAAAAAATCACCAAACAATTCACTACATGCTGCTATCTAACCTTCTATGGTCACCAAACATATTATTCATAGACAACTCTATCTATGATAATAAGTCAATTACCAAACAATCCACTATTACATGCCACTATCTAACTATCTATGGTTAATCGAGTAACTTTCTCGAATTGTACCTTGACTGACCCAAATTCAATGCTGTGATATATGCACAAAGTGTTGTACCATATGAACACTTATAATTTTCTACATTAGTCATTTGTATGGTATGGCAATTTATATAAAGTTCCATATTTTCCTTAAATTTACAAGTATCAGGACGTTACCTTGTTATGCAAGGCAACAATCACATATGATATTATATTTTAACCAAAAAAAAATCATATTTTATAGACTACTCTAGGTATTATAATAAGCCAATCACCAAACAATTTACTACACGCTGCTATCTAACCTTCTATGGTCTGTCGAGGAATTTTCTCGCATTGTACCTTGACTAGCCCAAATTCTATGTTGTGATGTCTGCAAAAAGTGTCGTATTATATAAACGCTTGAAATTTTCTGCATTAGTCATTTGTATGGTATGGCAATTTATATAGATTTCCATATTTTCCATAATTTTAGAAGTATCTATTTGAGTGGATGTCATCCTTTTGTGCAAGGCAACAACCACATATTATATTATATTTTAGCAAAAAAAAAAAAAAAATCACCATACAATTTACTACGCACTACCATCTAACCTTCTATGGTCACCAAACATATCATATTATAGACAACTCTATCAACGATAATAAGTCAATCACCAAACAATCCACTACACACTGCTATCTAACATTCTATGGTCACCAAACATATCATATTATAGACAACTCTAAGTACGATAATAAGTCAATCACCAAACAATCCACTACACACTGCTATCTAACATTCTATGGTCACCAAACATATCATATTATAGACAACTCTAAGTACGATAATAAGTCAATCACCAAACAATCTACTACACATTGCTATCTAACCTTCTATGGTGAGTCGAGGAACTTTCTCACATTGTACCTTGATTGGCCCATATTCAATGCTGTGATATCTATGCAACGTGTCATACTATATAAACACTTCTAATTTTCAGTATTAGTCATTTAACTGGTATGGCAATTTATATGAAATTCCATATTTTCCATAAATTTACAAATATCAAGATCTCACTCTGTTGTGCAAGGCGACAATCACATATTGTATTATATTCTAGCAAAAAAAAAAAAATCACATATTATAGGTTGCTCTAGGTGCAATATTAAGTCAATCTCCAAATAATTTACTACACACTGCTATCTAACCTTCTATGGTCATCAAAAATATTATATTGTAGACAGCTCTATCTACGATAGGGTGACATCTACTCAAATAGATACTTATAAATTTATGGAAAGTATGGAACATATTAGAAATTTCCATGCCATACAAATGACTAATACTGAAAATTATAAGTGTTAATATAGTGCAGCACTAAGTGCAAATATCACAACATTGAATTTGTGCCAGTCAAGGTGCAATGCGAGAATATTCCTCGACTGACTATAGAAGGTTAAATAGCAGCATGTAGTGGATTGTTTGTTGATTGACTTATTATAGTACCTAGAGTTGTCTATAATATATTATGTTTGGTGACCACAGAAGGTTAGACAGCAGCGTGCAGTTGGTAATATTTTTTGGCTAAAATATAATATAATATGTGATTTTTTTTCCTTGCACAATAGGGTGACATCCACTCAAATAAATACTTCTAAAATTATCTAAATTGTCGAACTCTATATAAATTGCCCATACCATATAGATGAGTAATGCTGAAAATTATAAGTGTTTATATAGTACGACACTTTGTGCATATATGACAGCATTGAATTTGGGCTAGTCAAGGTATAATGTGAGAAAGTTGGTCAGCACAAAGTGGCGTACTATATAATCACTAATAATTTTCAGCATTATTCATTTGTATGTTATGGGCAATTTGTATAGAGTTTCATATTTTCCATAACTTTACAAGTCTTTGTTTCAGTCGCTGTCACCCTGTTGTGCATGACAACAATCACATATTATATTATATTTTAGAAAAACAAAAACAAAGATAATCACCAAAAAATTTACTACACGCTGCTATCTAACCTTCTATGTTCACCAAACATATTATATTACAGACAACTCTAAGTACAATAATGAGTCGATCACCAAATAATCTACTACACGCTGCTATCTAATCTTCTATGGTCAATCGAGAAGCTTTCTTGCATTGTATCTGGATTGGGCCAAATTCAATGTTGTGATATCTGAACAAAGCATCGTACTATATAAACACTTTTAATTTTTAGTATTAGTCATTTGTATGGTATGACAATTTATATAAAGTTCCATATTTTCCATAAATTAACAAGTACCAGGATGTCGCCTTATTGTGCAAGGCAACAATCACATATTACAATATATTTTAGCAAAAAAAAAAAAATGGCATATTATAGACTACTCTAAGTACGATAATAAGTCAATCACCAAACAATTTACTACACACCGCTATCTAACCTTCCATGGTTAGCTGAGGAACTTTATCGTGTTGTACCTTAACTAGGCCAAATTCTGTGTTGTGATATCTGCATGAGGTGTCGTACTATATAAACCATTATAATTTTCAGCATTAGTCATTTGTATGGTATGGGCAATTTATGTAGACTTCCATATTTTCCATAATTTTACAAGTATCTATTTGAGTGGATGTCACCCTATTTTGCAAGGCAATAATCAAATATTATATTATATATTAGCAAAAAAAAAAAAAAAAAGGATCACCAAACAATTTATTACATGCTGCTATCTAACCTTCTATGGTCACCAATTATAAATAACTCGAGGTACGATAATAAGCCGATCACCAAACAATCTACCAAGCGCTGCTATCTAACCTTCTATGGTTAGTTAAGGAACTTTCTCGCATTGTACCTTGGTTGGCCTAAATTCAGTGCTGTGATATATGCACAAAGTGACATACTCTATAAACACCTATAATTTTCAGTATTAGTCATTTGTATGTCATGGTAACTTATAAAGAGTTCCATACTTTCCATAAATTGACAAGTATCCATTTGAGTGTGTGTCAACCTGTTGTGCAAGGTAACAATCACATATTATATTATATTTTAGCCAAAAAAATAACCAAACGATTTACTATACGCTTCTATTTAACCTTCTATGGCCACCAAACATATATTATTGTAGACAAGATAATAAGTCAATCACAAAACAATTTACTACACGCTGCTATCTAACCTTCTATAGTCAATCGAGGAACTTTCTCACATTGTATCTTGATTGGCCCAAATTCAATGTTGTGATATTTGCACAAGCTATCCTATTATATAAATACGTATAATTTTCAATTTTAGTCATTTGTATGGTATGGCAATTTATATAGAGTTCCATATATTTGTACAAAGTGTCCTGCTACATAAACACTTGTAATTTTCAGTATCAGTCAATTGTATGGTATGGTGATAGAAAGAAAAAGTGGTGTTTAATAATAGAAAAAAAATGCAAAGAATTTTTTTTTTTACACAATTAGATAGTTAGATTCTCCTGAGGATGGGTAGAGCTTAATATACCCGATTCCAATACTCAAGGCATTGTAGAAAATTGCACTACACTATGTGTACAGTAGGGGTGAGCAATTTTAAGTTTTGCACATGTTTCGGCTGAATTTGGAACCTATCCATTGGAACATGTTTATCATTTTTTGGAACTTGGAACCTATCCTATATATCTTGAAACCTAAAACCTACTTTGTCATAAGTTCTAGGGTCGGTTTTAGGGTCTACTCAAGTTACACATGTATTATTAATTGAATGATTGCAATAAATTATAACTTTTAATGACTACCGGTTGCTGCTATAATTCACTAAGCATAAATTATATTTAAAAACATGAAAAATAGGAACCATTAACGAGGTAAAAATCTAGTTATAAAATAAAAAATCAGACTAATGGCTCTAGATTATACACTCATCATTGAATGCTGTGGAATACCATAGGATCACACAAATATATAGACCAAGAAAAACACAAAAAACTTATTCCAAGTTTTAGGTTATAGATTCCAAGTACCACTAACCTAGAACTTGGAACCTACGCATTGAAATAAGTTTTCCAATTTTGGAAATTGGGGCTAGATAGGTTTCCATTGGTTCGATTTTCAGATTCTAGGTTCTACGCTTGAATCATGCTCACCTCTAGTGTACGAGTTATTCCACAACGACTTTTCACAGTTTGAGTCAAGCTCGAATATATATATATATATATATATATATATATATATATATATATATATATATATATATATATATATTCTTCGAAATGCTATTAAAACATCACTCTCAAGTTCATCATTTGACTTGTCTTGGCAATTCTCTTTACAGGTGAACTCTTAGATCATTCCTCCGAGAGATCGTGGTTAAGTTGAAGGTAAAAAATGTAGATTCGTTATCGAGTATCTGGTCGTATTGAATGATCAAGAAGATGGCATAGTGAGACCATTCGTTACCAATTGGAACTACTATTATTGAATGTGACATCTTGAATTTCAGGTTTTGATTTCGATTAAATAAGTTGGACTTTTCATCGACGCACCTATAGTTCTTTTCCCTGAGCTAATCACTCACTGGATAACTAGTCTATTAGGTGAAGCTGTTAAGGGATTTTAACACAATAGACATGAGAATTTAGCCAAGAATCGACTACTCGACTGTGCTAATCTACAAGAATCATTACGGCACTGTCAAAATCGATCAGAGACCAGAGATAGGTCGATTCGACAAAGGTATGTGATTAAGTGTGGGTGATTCCACCTAATTGTAAAATTCTCGTCGAATGACACTAGACTAATTTTTCTATCTTTTATGTGTCATGTGTCTGTATTTCAAACCTCCAGATTTTCACGACAACCGAGAGTCGCCAATGTATCGAAGATGTACTTTGTGGCTTGAAAATGATCGATGTTATGACCTCTTTTTTTTTGGCGCCCGATCGGGGCGGGTGCCTTGCAGAGGCTAATGGTTCGGCTAGGTCTTTTAGCCTAGACTCTCCCAAGTCTACCAATTCATGACTTAAAGGTCCAAGTTTTTTAACCTATAAATTAATTTTAAAATGGAGTTGCCACTAATCAATTTGGGTGGGTTGATTAGAAACCCAAGCGAAGTATCGAGAGAAATACTCGCTCCTGCGCAACCAGAGAAATTATGATCGGGGACTTGATTACACTAGTTAATCACTAATGCCCTTTCAATACCTAATCTTATTTAAACCTAAGGTTTTTGGATTTTTTTATGGATTTTCCATGCATTTGTGGAGGAAAAATATTTTTGGGTCTTTTTCTCTTTTTTTTGACATAAAAAGCATTTTTTTGGATTTTTTATTTTTATGAAAATATGAACCATTTTTTGGGCTTTTTCTGAATTTGTTGGCCTTTTTTAGGAAAATATGATATTTTTTGATATTTTTTATTTTTTAGGAAAATAAAATATTATAATATAAAAAGCTGACCCGGGTCTGATTCAGGGTTGGGTCCGACCCAGCTCGGTAGTGGCTGGTCCGAGCGGGCCCAAAACGCGGACCCGGCCCGGACTCCTTTTCCTCCTTTTCTTTTGTTCATCCAAGCCCATGAAGTAACCCAGGCCCATCTATGCACAAAAAACAGCCCACACAACCGGGCCCTAAATGTGGCGCCCTCAAACAACTAAGGTCGCCATAGATACCAAAAGAAGAATCGTAGTTCATAGGCATTTTTTTTTTTTTCATATATGATGGTCCCAGCGCATCTTATTTGCGGAAGTATAATCAAGTCTTACCAATTCTCCCTTCAACAATCATGATACAATGCACACCACTAAGCACCATATGAAAGATAAAGCCGAGCCACTTTTTATTTATATATTTTTCAAGATGGATTTCACGGATCGGTACAACCAAAAAGAAAGCCAAGACTATTGGCTAGACTTGGCCACAACTCAAAAAGAGATAACTTGACCCTCTATGTCAATCATGTATAATCTTCCATCTACAAGTGTCGGCTATGTCCAAAAAGTGTCAGCTCCCACTCCTCACGCGGGCCGTCACATCCATCCCAATGCGTCAGGCGATGGCGGCGGCAACATCCCCCGCATCACTCCGTCACGACGGACGTGGACAGATATGAACTCCTGAATGATTGGGCCCTCAGCCAGGCCCACGTCATACATCACTAGTGCATGAACATGAATGAACGTCAGACCAGGGATGGTGGGACAGTCGATTTCCATAAACTCGACCTCCACGTCAGATAGAAAGCCGTAAAAGGTTCCTCGCGTGATAGTAGGGAGCGGCATCTTTCTAATCTAAAATGTTAGTCCACAAAAGAGGTGAGTACAGTCACTAAACAGGTAAAAGATCCATTAAACCACTCAATGCATCACTCAGAACAATCAAGACATTTCAAACAAAGCACATGTCATTCATGCATCCAAGCATAACTTACCTTGCAGACATGCATATGTCATTATACCATATGTGCATACACCATCATGCATTCATGCATATATCATCATGTCATAGGTGCATATACATCCATGCACTCATCATAAAGCATACATGCATATACCATCATGTCATAGGTGCATCTACATCCATGCACTCATTATCAAGCATTCATGCATACATGTCACCATACCATGCATGACTCAATTTCAATTTCTCAATTTTTATTCTTTCAATTGGACCACCACATTTTTCTTTCCCGGGACCAGAAATTGCATCCCACATTTATCGCTTGCACCCAACCTGCCATCACGAGGAACCTCCGGCACACAGCTCCAGACATCCGGCACACACACTCCAGGCATCTTGTACCTCAACTGGCATTACGAGGTATCCCCCGGATCACACCTCCGGGCTTCCGGCACCCCCACATCTCGAGCATCTCGAAACTCCCGAGGACATCCGGCACACACACTTCGGGCATCCGGCATACACACTCCCTAGCTGGGCATCCCAACACTCCCGGGCATCGTCGGCTCACACCTCCGACGGCATCCTCATTTATCATAATTCACATTCACATTTATGGCTCAATACCAACATGGCATATGTTATGATGGCAACAAGGTCATTTTCAGCATTTTGATTCTTATATGTAATGCCAAATATCATCACATGTGCAGCAAGATTCAACCACTTAAGACAACATAATCCATGGGGTTTACACAACTTAGAACAATCCATACATCACGGCTTTTGAGATTTACAAAATCCAGCTTGCACAATCTTAGAAAACATATTAATTAAATACCCAAATGACCTTTAAAAATTATGAAATTTGAACGTGTGATAGTCAAGACATAAAACCAGAAACTTCATGAAGAATACTACACCAAAAGATCTCCATGTAATTTAATATAAACCGTGCATCACAATTCTATTATTCTCACGGTTCAATTTGCACAGTTTTTGAAATATTTTTGGTTAAATAGAAAAATGAACTTCAAAAATTACGAAATTTATATATGTTTCAGGGACGACATAAAGAGAGATATTTTATGCAGAACACATATCCAAAAGAACCTCACACAAAAAGATATAGCACGCATTACAGCTTGCAAAATTCGGACACATCAGATTGCGTGGTTTTAGAAATATTCCAAATTAAATACCCATATGACCTTCAAAAATTATGAAATTTTACCATGTGGTAGTCAAGATCCTAAGGTATATTTTTTATGAAGACATAAAAGTCAGATTCGTCCTAGATAATTAACTATGGACGGTTGAAGCCCTTGTTCCTAGTACCGGACATTCCAGGTTTAGCCGTCTCCTAAAAATCACGATTTCACCTACTTATATTCCATATTTTCCTCTTAATTTTTGATATGTTTTGCCTCAAGAGGTCTACTAAAACTTTCATTAAGGTATAAAGGTGATATTTTCAAAGGAAAGTCACTTTATAGTCCACGGAGTCACTAGAGTTCAGTACAACATTTCCAGATCTAATGTTTTCAAAAGAAAAATCGTTTCACTAGGCTATACTTGTTAGTTTTACCTAAAATTTGAGTATGTTAGTCGTCAAGATGTTCTCTTCAAATTTTGTGAAGGGGTCAAAGTGAAATTCTCAGTAACAAGTTACATGTAACACACAAAATCGCCAAGAGGTCAACAAAACAGCTTCAGACCTAACATTTTCGTAGAGGGAGGGTTCCACTCATCAAAACTCATCCATTTTGCCTAAAATTTTATTACGTTATACTTTAAGATGTTTTCTACAACTTTCATGAAGAAGTTTAAGCCAAAATCTGACTCAAACATCGCATGCAAACCACTACAACATTCTAGGTCAGACTGTTTACTCGAGAACAGTTTACTTCTTCAAAACAACACTCTTAAAACTTCGGTTTTTCACACCCTAGACATCCGAAATTCATCACCATTCAATAACACATTCTAGACACAACATGCAAGAGTAGATCAAAGGATCTAACTTGCCTCTAAATCGAGCTACGGCGAGCACAATGGCGGCAGGACATGGTGGCGATGGTCACGGCTCCTCCTCCTTCTTCTTCTCTTCTTCCTTTCCTTCCCTTTCCTTTCTCTCTCCCTCTCCTCTCTCTCTCTCTTACAGTCGACACACCCCCTCCCTAAACCGGCCACCTTTTCTTTTTATTTCTCTCATACTTATCATTAGCCAGTTCCCCCCCTTCCTTACGGTCGACGGCCCCTCATGGCTCTAATGGGCGAGCCAATTGGCCCATCTTAGGCCCAACATTCTTTGGCCTAAGAACCAAGCTTAATTAAATCCAATTTTAACCCCTTTTTAAAACTAATCAAATCCCTATTAAATCAAAGTACTAAATTACCAATTTAAATGGCTATAATACTTTGTAACATAGACTAATAAAATCCAACTTATAAAATTCATGGCCAAAAGTATAATTTCCTCATAAAATGAATCGGGATCTTACATGGGCATGGAACATATTTCTAACAAAATATTAGCCCATTAGGTGCTCGGCCATTAATTCTATTACATTTCTTTGATCTAATGGCCACAACATGCTTCAATGACACAACCATTCCCTTTTCCATAGGTCGTAATGTCTCTGTAAATTTCCATGAGATTTTGGGATGCCACATAGAAGACCTAAATGGGGGAAAAACCCTACCCGGATGGGAGTTTCGCCGGACCCAATTCTGACCCGGTAGGCACCTCTCTCCCTTCTCTTTTCCTTGTGGCGTCGATGAAGGATGACCGGGACGTCACAGGGCAGTGACACAGCGACGGTGGCGACGCAGCAGGTAATGGCACAGTGACAGTGTGAGGTGTGACGGCGATTGAAAACGCCACAGGGGGTCTCAGTGAGTCATCAGGGACGGCGTCAGGGGGTTGTGATTGCGATAGGACGTCTGGGAACGGCAGCAGCCCAGCGCTGCCAAGGGTCACGGCTGGTTTGCTGGGGACGGTGTTGGGGGAGGACTGCAGCATGGCTCGGGAGCAGTTCGGTGCAGCAATGGCGAGTGTAGCGACGGCGACGGAACCCTTACCTTCCGGAACCCATTAACTCAGATCTGGACGGCGTCGGGGCACAGCTCGGGGTGGTGTCGAGGGTGCAATGGAGTTCAATCAAGCCTAGATCTGGGCCTTGACTGACCCCTGTTCTCTGAAACCCACTCACTCAGCCCCTTCCGCCCTCTGATTTCCCTCCTCTCTGCGAGTTCACTTGCCGGCGGCCTCCCCCAATGTCTCTCAGTGGGAGGTTGTCTAAGCTCACGACCCACTCTCTCTCTCTCGCTTGCTCTTCAGTCTCCCCCTGAAGTCTCTCAGGAGAAGGTTTCCGAGCTTGCGATGCCCTTCGATAGAGGTTGTGCCCTCCTATTTATAGGCAAGGAGGTCTGGTCGACGGAGGGACTCGGCCGCCGGTCTTTAGCTTGCCGAGCGGACTCCCGCGGCCAAACCGACGTCTCATCTTAGCATTAAAGGTGCACATTAAAGGTAAATGCGTGTCGTCCTCTCCTTCAGCGGCCTACCTCCATGCCTCTCTACTGTAGGCTGCCTTTGAGCGCATCGCCGTCCACCGTGCGTGAGATGCAGAGGCGAATGAAGAAGAAGAAGACAGGAGGAAGAAGAGAGGGGGGGCCGGGCCAAAACTCAAGAAAAAGAGGGCTGGGCCCTGGGCCCGCATGGAAAAGAAAAAGAGGGGAGGGGCTGGCTTTTTTTTGTTTTCTTTTGTTTTTACTATATATTTTTTTTTGTTTTTATGAAAAAAGGAAAAAAACATAAACATAGAAACTAAAGTCTAATCAAAATTTAGGTGTCAACAATCGACCACAGGTCAAAAGCGTTAAAAGTTCCTAAAAGCTACCCAAGTAGATTAGGACGCGCTAAAATCGTGCTAGATTGAAATTAACTGAAAAATTGAATGTGATTTCAGAAATTGGAAATTCTGTCATGTTACAAACCATTTTAGGAACATCGAATCATCCTCCAAAGATTTTTCTGCAAATCGAGATTTTTGGCAAAAAATTCAAAGTAAGGGTATTTTGGACCGGAAAAATCCGAGGACCTTTTTTGGTCACATTTTTAGGATTTGAGTTAGACGAATGGACGAGGAAAAATGTGGATTGGAGTGTGGACACCTTGGTGGGATTTATCGACTCCAATTTAGGTCCAATTGGAGGTTAATTGGAGAGGATGTAGTCTAATTTGATGGCCAAGAGTTCAAAATTCGTAGCCCCATGGTCTCAACCTTTTGAACCATTTGGGAGGCTTGTTTGAGAATCCAAGGGGCTGTAACTTGACTGAGGATGCCAACCAAGGTGGTGGGGCAGCCACTTGAGAGCTTAGGATATTTTGGTGACCCTCTCCTTGACTAGTAGCCCTTCTTCCTCCTTGAAGCTTGGCTTTCTCCATTGTTGAGGTGTAGAGAGAGCTTGAGAAACAAAAGAAAACCGAGCAGCAGCTTCCCCTCCACCGTCGCACACCCGCAAAGCCAACATCAACCTCTTTTCCCCCTCAATTTTCTCATCTTCTTGTTTCTACTCCAGCTAACCTTTCTCCAAACATTTGAGTTTAAGGTTGCATTCCCGTGCAAATCAGCCCCCGTGCCACCCATCGCCGTGACCAGGAGACCCAATCCGTACGGACGGTGGTTGCCGCTCACCGAACAGAGCCGCCGATCGGAAGCCACCACTCACCAGTTCGTTAGTCTGCCTACTCGCTTGCACTGTTTCGCGATTTTCGCGATTTTCCTCCCATTACGACCCTTCCTCCGCCTAGCCCAACCACCAGCAAGTCTCCCTTGGCCCCCAAGTGTTGCTGGTTGCGGGCCATCCACTCACCAGAGCTCTAGCCAAGTCGCCCAACTTCATTTCTCCTCTAGCAGTCCATTTTTTGGGAGTTTCAGTGGGAATCCGAGTTTTTGTTGTTGTTGTGAGCTTGAGACTACCTTGGATCACTATGGTAGAGGCTCCTGAGCATAGCCACCACCGTCCAGCCACCTAAGCTGCTCCGCTTGCCTCGACCAATTGCCATTCAATCCTTGGTTCTCTACGCTTTAGCCAAGAATAGAAGCCGAGGAACCAATAAGGCTTTGGGACTTCGTGGCCTATTTCTAAGCCCTTCTTGGCCTCACTTGGTGTCGTTGCTAGGGGTTTTATCGCTCGCCTTGGCGTTGCCGTCACCGTAGACTCACCGGAACGCTAAACCAGTGAATTTACTTGCTAAACCTTACTTAGGAGGTTAATTATACTTAAGGGGTGTTTAAACTAAGCTAAGTATAGTTAGGTTGTTAGATTAGTATAATTAATTGTTAATTAGATTAAGGGATGTGATTAGCTTAGTGGATAATTAATTAAGGATAATTAGGTGATTAAATTAGTGTAATATTGATTAGGCCCTTGATTAATTACTCTAAATTAATTAGTTAATTCGAATTTATAAATATTATTTTATTAAATTATATTAATATATTATATTATTTATTTAATTTCGAAATATATTTAATTATTTATTTTTTTTTTTTTTTCGAAAATTATACCGAGATAGCGGTGACCGGAATTCCGTGCTAATTGCAATGGTGTGTTCAGCTTATGCAATTGGATGTCAAATTGTGCAAATTAAGTGCTGATTGGATTTTTGGTGATTTATTCCAAAATTTGTGAATTTCAGTATTTATTCATAAAATCCCAAGTGTCGGATTTTAACATCGAAAATGGTTTTATATACTATAAAAAACAGTGGGATTTTAATTTGAGGTTATGAATTTTTCGAGTTTGATCTGATCATGTATCCACACACGATTATTTTGACAGAGTATTTTTAATATTAAGAAAACAGGCCAGGATCACCATTTTAATGGAGGCATTTTAGTGCAATACACAGTGTCCTAAATTGAGATTGATTGATCGTGTGTTGATTAAGAGAACTCATCTCGAGCTTTTAAGTCGGACGTTACCCTATATGGGATACCCACTCAGTGGGACTCGAGTCGCAGTAGATTCTGGACCTACGCTCCTTCGAAAAAGCCGTCTTTGAGAGACGTCGCCGTGCTTAATGATGGTGAGACAATGCCTAGCTACGCTAGAAGACACCGAACTTATAAGTAGGTTGTACCATTGAGGGGCAAATTTAACAATTGGAATGCATAATTGATTGAGTTAGATGTGCCTAATTATGAGACAAAACCGTGTGGCATGGTATGGGACATGTCATAATGATTTGGCCTTATAATCGAGACCCTTGTGATTAATTGAGTTGTTAAGGCGTTTCAATTGTTATGTGCATTAATTATATGCATTTATGATATGAATTGTGCTGACGTGCAGGAAGAAACTGAGGCGAGGTAAGTCCCCTATTCTAATTGTGTGGTTGTGTAGCTAGAGCACCCTAAGGTGTATTTTCTTCCTAATAGGGGTTTAGGGGGTGAACTTGCTGAGACATTGCCTCACTCCATTGTGGGCTTAAATTTTTAGGTCCTTAGCTGGTGGTTATGGAGGACCCGAAGCCCCGGAGTCCTTGGAGGTGGAGTCTGAAGGATCGGCGTATGTGTCCGGCTAGTATATCGTAGAATAGCTTCTTTTTTAGAGCCGACCTTTTTGTAGACTTTTGACCAAACCCATTTTGTATCTAAACCCATTGTTTATAAAAGTTGGCTTTTGTGAAATGTGCCATGCTTTCCTATCCTATGCTGTTTGTTGTCAGGGGTATTTATTTTGCTTCCGCATGTGTATTAAAAATGAATGGGTCGGTGACACATCTTGGGAACGTCGCATTTGTATCGATCGCAGAGGGATGTGCACGCACTCAAAATTCGAGGCGTGACATTGAATGCTTTCTTGTCTAGTCAACCATGTATTTAAATCAATCCTTGAGGGTGTTACACGCATTTCAAATTCTAATCATCAGTCACCCTGTGTTGATACATGCAAGTGCCCACATGCAGATATCAATGAAAATATTAATATTATAAGAAAGATTAAAGATGCTTTTTCAAGTATTTTCTAAAGTATCATGAAAATTCCAAGGGGACACAAGTGATTTTGCCTTGGTATATAGTCAATATTAAAATTAAGTAGATGGCAATTGTAAAAAGTACATGTCATGTGAGTCTAACCCGTATATTGATTTGCTATTACATGTTGCTATAGAGATAATATCACGAAAAATATCAAATTGGTACATTTATAATAAGGGTTAATTTCACAAAAACTTCAAACTGATATACCAAAAACTAATTTTTTGACCACCAAAAACCTCAAACTGATACACCTTTAATAAATTCACCACAAACTAATACACATGTAACAATTTTACCCTCTGTTAGTTTTCATTAAATTTTATTGTCAGATTGCTAAGAACTAATGTATCAGTTTGAAATTTTACCCTCTATTTATCATAATTATACTAGTTTTGTGGTATTAATTCAATTTAACAAATGGTAAACTTGTCACAAATATATCAGTTTGGGTTTTTCGATTGTCAAAAACATTAGTTTGTAGCAAATCTGTCATAAAGTAATCCAATTTTACCGAGGGTATTCTTATCACAAATATATTTATTTGGATTTCTTTGGTGGTCAAAAAAATTAGTTTGGATTAAATTTATCACAAGTGTACCAAGTTAGTTTTTTTTTTGGTAAATTTGTTACAGGTGTATTAGGTTTGAGTTCTTCATGATATTAACCCTTTATCTAAATTTTTCACAACAAAAAACTTTAAATTAATATACTTGTGATCCAAACTAATTTTTTTAACCATAAAAAACCCTAAATTGGTACATCACACTCTGTTAGTTTCCATTAAATTGAATTAATACCACGAAAAACCCATAAATTGGTACACATGTGACAAATGGAGAGTAAAACCTCAAACTAGTATCTCCTTAATTATTGTTTATCATTTAACTTAGTAATTTGATGGTAAAATTCAATAGAAGCTAATAGAATATAAGTTTGTCACAAGTGTATCAGTGTGGATTTTTTCATAGTATTAACCTTAAATCAATGTTGATGAACTATATAAAGTATCATTACACAAGCGATGGTTCAAGCCGAATTATTTTCTTACTTTTAACGGTCAGTGATCATTCAACTTTGAATATATTTTTTTTAAGCTACTTGGTGCACGTGCAACTTAATTTAATGTAGAAAATAATCCATCTCTAATATATATGTGTGTGTGTGTGTGTGTGTGTGTGTGTTATGAAATACATGAATGAATATTCATTATATTCATCTTATCTAATGTACTTATTATGGTACAATTATGGTACATTTGTATCATACATTCTAAGTACATCTCCCTATACAATGAATGTTCATATTCCTATCCAACGTATGTATTATTCAATACATTAATATTAATGATAAGTACATTATTGTTTTCTTATAAATAGGAGCTTAGTTTTTGTCATAGATATACGGTGATATATTGGAAATAAAATTCTCTCTTCTGACTTTCTCTATGATCTCTATTGTCTAGCTTTCTTTACTATTTTTGGTGTTTACCTATTTTCTCTTCTCCATCTCTTTATTCTCTCTATTATATATTTGCAATGCAATATTTTATAACACATTATCAGCACAATGATCTACCAACTGATTAAGTAATTTTTGCAAGGTATGTGTTCTTTTTATTTTCTTAATTAACTTATACTTCATCTTCTCCTATCAATTCTTCATTTTTATTTTTTTCGGCTCAAAACCAATTTCAAATCTAAAAATATCCTTCTGCTCCTAAAGTAACGGTGGATATTTAGAAATCATTTTAATTAATTTAAGGATTTATTTTTGCAATGATTATGACAAATATTGAAAGGCCCAAATTCCACATCCTGGAAGTGAGTGGAAAGAATTATCTATCCTAGTACCTTGACATGGAAATGCACCTCCAAGGGCAAGGTCTCGCTAATACAATTACAAAGGATGGAACCTCAAATGCAAAAGATAAAACAAATGCACTAATTTTTATTCGTCGTCATTTGCATGAGAGCCTGCAGACTCAATATTTATCCGTTCGAGACCCTCACATCTTGTGGAGGAGGTTGAAGGATAGGTATGATCATACCAAGACCATTATCCTCCCTCAAGCACAACATAACTGGCAAAATCTCAAACTGCAAAATTTTAAATTAGTATCTGACTATAACTCTGCTTTATTAGATATTGTTTCTCGACTTGAGTTATGCGGTATCAAACTCGCTGATGCAGAATTGTTAGAAAAAAATGTCTCCACCTTCCATCCTTTGAATATTGTATTGCAACAGCAATACCGATAGTGTCGGTTTGCCATATACTCTGAATTAATTTTTGTGCTCCTCACCGCCGAGCAAACTAATAAATAACTGCTCAAAAATCATGATTTTAGACCTGCTAGCTCAAAAGCATTGCCTGAAGCACATGCTAAGTCTAAGAAAAATACTAGTCATTTTAAGGGTTATAAGCGCAGGCAAGAATATAATCCTAGAAGGGATGGCAAGAAATTTAACCGCCCTATGAAATCTAACTTTGGCCTGAATCATGGCAAAGAAAAGAAGTCAAATAAGGTGATTAATGAAAGTATTTGTCATCGCTATGGCATGATTAGGCACTGGTCACGTACTTGTCATACACCAAAGCACTTTATTGATCTATACCGGGCATCTTTAAAAAAATATGGGCAAGCATGGTGAATCTACTGTCATTGAAATCAATCATACTGTCATAACCATTGTTAAGACCAACAATATCTCTATTGGTGGGACTCCTCTTGCTCCTGAAGTAGCAAATGCATCCCTGGATGTCTCTAATTTCTTTGAGGACCTCTGATTACTTTGATGAGGCATCAGACTAGTGGATGATAATTTGAACTTCGAATTCTATGATCATAATAATTTATGTTCTAGTTGTTTTGTGACATCCTAAATTTTGACATCATCCCGATTTTATGAAATCAACATTTCATCAACGCACCTATAGTCCTTTTTCTTTGAGCTGATCACTCATAAGTTAACTAACCTATTCGGTGAAGCCGTTAAGGTCAATATGAGAATTCGATCAGAAATCGACTGCTCGACCGTGATAATTGGTAAAGGTCAATATGGTACTGTTATAATTGATTAGTGATCGAATATAGGTTGATTTGATGGAATGGCGTAATTAAATTGTAGGTGATTCCACATGAGTGCAAAATTTGTGTCGAACGGCACTAACCCAATTTTCTGTCAACTCCATACTCGGTACCCGTAATTGAAACCTTAAAATTTTTACGACAACTGAGAGCTGCTGACAAGTCGAAGATGTACAAATGTAGATCAAAATTATCGATCACGGGTCAAATGCGCTAAAATCCCTAAAAGCTACCCAATAGGTTAGGTCGTGCTAAAATCGCGTCCGGTCGATTTTAACCACGAAATTGAATTCGGTTTCGGGAATCAAACATTTGAGCATGTCACGATTTATTTTTTAGGACATCATCTCATCTTTTGAGAAATTTTTGTGAGTCTGGAATTTTTATGGAAAATCAATTTTAGCAAATTAGAAATTAAGGAGAAATTTGTATGAGCTGGTTTATTGGTCTGTTTGTGAATAAATGGGAGCTAAGTTTCCATTGGAGGGTCCCTAGACTTTGTGGACAAAATTAAAGGACTTCTTGGCCTCCAAATTGAATTAATTTGTGAGGAATTGGAGGGAAATTCGTAGGGGCAGCTGAAGGGGATATATTGGCCACCATATTGGCTTTATTTGTGAAGGAAATGAGGGAAAATTGGCTATTGGTTGATGCTTGGATTTGGAGGGCATAAGACTTTAGGGGCTTATGTAGTCAAGTGAGAGATATTTGTGCATGGCTCCCTATTGGCCAAAGCTTGGACTTCCTTGGCCCCTGTCCCCCTCCCTTCTTCCCCCTTCTCCCTCCTTATGTGACCAACCCCCTTCCCTGCAAAACAGCTGCTGCTTCTTCCTCTTCCTCATCTCTTCATCACCATTTCCACTGCAAGTTCAGCCACATACCTCCATAGCTAGCCTGCCAGTAGCAGCAAACTAGCCACCGCACATTCATCTAGCTAATCTAGCACTACTGTCCCACCAAGCTAAGACGCTAGCTAGCAACGCCAGCCCCGCCTCACCTTCACGCCTTCAGTCCCGTGACTAACTCTTCCTGTCGCTACCGTCCGTTTGCCAACCGTCTGCCATAGCCAGCCGCTCGACCGTCCACCTCTACCATCACTATCCGCCCCTAGCCACGCTAAGCCACGCTATCCTCAGCCCAAACTGCCGGCCACAAAACCAAGATCCCAGCTCAAGCTGTGAGCTTGTGGGCTATTTTTTAGCCTCTTCCAGCCCTTCGTTAGAGATACCATAGGCTCAAGTCTTGGTCGCCTTCGCACTGCTGTTGCCGTGTACCCCTTACCTCGCTAATCTAGTGAATTAGTGCCCTAATATTAGATTTGGAAGTTAATTGCACTTAGTGGATTAGTTTATGCTTAATTAAGGATTAGTGGTTAGTTAGTTAGTGTAACTTAGTTAGGTTAGTTAGTTGCCTAGACTAATTAGTGAGGTGGTTAGTTAGGTTAGTTAGTTAGCCTAATTAGATTAATGTAGTTAGCCTAGCTAGATTAATTTAGTTAGTTCGGTTAGTTTAATTAGATTAATTAAGTGGATTAGTTTAAATAATTTGTAATTTATTTAATTAATTATAATTAGCATAAATTGTGCTGGGATAGCCAGTTAGTGCAATTTTACACTGACCGTCGTGGATGTGTTGATATGTGAAATTGATTTATAAATTAGGCAATTGAGTGCTTGGTAATGATTTTTTTATCATTATTGCAAAAATATGATTTTATGGTATTTGATTAGAAAAATAATAGGTGTCGGGTTTTAATGCCAAAAATATTTTAGGTACCATATAAAATCGTAGAATTTTGAAATGGGAGAGTATCATGTTTTGTGAATCAATTTAAATATGTGACCACGCACAATTATTTTACTGGGTATTTTTAATACAAAGAAAATTGGCCAAGTCCATTGTTTGAAATGGAAGTATTTGAGTGCAAAGTACGGTGTTCTTGGCCAAATATTGATATGCGTGTGGTCATTATCGGAACCCGTCCTGATGCTTTCACGCAGGACGATGCCTCATTAATTTCAGATGCCATTGACAACGGATGCCAGTCGTAGTGGAGGCTGGGCTGATGCTCCTTTATGGAATGCCATCTAGATGTAGACGTTGCCGTGCCCAACGGAGCAGGACGACACCCAGTTACGCCTGATGATCGCCAACTAATGAGTTGATCGTGACCATTAGGTCGTAAATAATTGGACACGCTTGAGTGATTGAGATAGTCACGCTTGATTATGGGACAAAATTGTGTGACACGAAATAGGATGTGTCATACTGATTTGGCTTTATAATCGAGACCCCTGTAATTGTTTGAGAATGAATTGATGTGTTCCAGTTATGGAATATGTTTGTTATATGCATATGATATATGAGATGTACTAATGTGCAGGAAGGTGCTGAGGCGAGGTAAGTCCTACATGGTGCATGTTTAGGCTGCCCCTAGGTGAATTCTCGTCCTAATTGGGGTTTAGGATGTAAACTCGCTAAGATTTATCTCACCCCGTCTAAAATTTTCAGGTCCTTAGATGGAGGTACGTCACGTACGTTTTGGGTATCCATGGGAGGTGAAGTTCGAGACTACCCTTCTCCCCATCCATGGGACCACTTGGACCCGTGAGCTTGTAGTGACCACTGTTTGGGTCGATGAGGGCCTACCTCACTTGGCACCTCATCACTTCAAAGCATGGTACATTAACGAGCCTAACGAGGTTTGGGAGGGCCCCCTGGAGGGTTTTGACAGACATACCGTCGATACCGAGTATGAGGAGGTACTCGACCCCATATTTGATATTGATATATTGTAAGATATCGCGGCAAACCCGGGGCCCGAGGCTGAAGGGCCTAGAGTAAAGGTAGCTTATTCATTGGACATCGACATCCCAGATAGTGTCGTTGTGGACCCAAATCCCGAGCAGGTAGGGTCCAAAGTAGGATTGACTTAGTAGCTTCTTTTTGGGATATAGACTTCTGTATATAGACCTACAAGACTGACTTAGCATGTATATAAAGTTTGTTTTATGAAAATGGCGTAGCATATGTTTTACTATCCCTGTGTTTGATTATTGTCTAGAGTTTATGATTTCACTTCCGCATGTGCATAAAACGAATGGGTCGGCGATGAGTCTTGAGAACATCACAATTTAATTGACTATCAAGGGATGGGTGTGTGCTTAGGGTTCGGGGCGTGACATGTTTTGCTTTAAATGTATTACTTTTTATTGTTCTTTAATATGGTTATGAAATGCTTATGAATCTTATATAATATTTATTTTGAAAATTTATTTGACTTTATAACTAATATGCAAATTTTATGATATTTGACACCTGAAGCTGTCAACATAAATGTAAATGAAAAATACTGAGAAAAATGAATATGTTTGTTTGTTTGATAGTAAAACACATACTATATTTCATAATAGACACTTTTTCTTTAGTATGATATTGCGTAAGGCACAAATTCATACAATATCAGGTCATGTTCCAATTATTGATGATTTTGGGAATGCTACAATTGTTTTGCCAAATGGCACCATCCTACATATTGAGGATGCATTTTTAAGCAGTAGATCAAGAAGAAATCTACTCAGTTTCAAAAATGTATGCCATAATGAGTACCATATTGAGACTATTTATGAACAAGAAAATGAATATATTGGCATTTCCTCTTATAAGATAGGCCTGAAGACCATCTATGAGAAGCTAGAAGCTTCTTCTATGGGTTTGTATTGTGTCATGATTAAGGCTGTTGAAACCTACGCCACCACATTTTGGAGATTGCTAAACCCTAATCAATTTGGATTGTGGCATGATCGTTTTAGTCACCCTGGCGCTTCAATGATGTGTAGAATAAGTCAAAATACAAAAGGGCACCCTTTAAATGATACAAAGGTATTGTTGTCCAAAGATTATAATTTTGAGGCTTACTCACAAGGAAAGCTCATTATCAAATCTTCTATAACAAAAGTTAATCTTGAATCCTCTTTATTCTTGTTAAGAATTCAGGGTGATATTTGCAGACTAATATAACCACCGAGTGAACCATTTCAATATTTTATGGTACTAGTAGACGCATCCTGTAGATGGTCTCATGTTTGCCTATTATCTACGTGCAATGTCACATTTGCACGTTTACTTGCGCAGATTATAAAGCTCCTGGCACAATTCCCTGATTATCCAATTAAGAGCATAAGAATGGATAATGCTGGTGAATTTACATCAAAGAATTTTGATACTTATTGTGTTTCACTTGGAATCAAAGTTGAGCACCCGATTGCATATGTTTATACTCAAAATGGATTGGTAGAATCCTTGATTAAACATATCCAAATTATTGCTCGCACTCTATTATTGAAAACGAATCTCAGTGATACAGCATGGGGTCATGCAATTTTGCATGCGGCAACCCTAATAAAATTACGCCCATTGCTAGTCTTTTACAATCTCCCCTTCAAATGGTTGTTAGTTATGAACCAGATATTTCACATTTATGCACATTTGATTGTGTAGTACATGTGCCTATAGCACCGCCAAAAAGAATGAAAATGAGTCCCCAACGCCATTTTGGCATCTATGTTGGGTTAATTTCACCATCCATCATTAAGTTCTTGGAACCAACTATAGGCGGTCTTTTTACTGCCAGATTTGCAGATTATCATTTCAATGAGACTAGGTTTCCATTAATTGGGACACCTACAACTTCCATGACTGCAAAACAAAAACCAATTAAGGTTTTCTCTTGGAGTGAGAAAAATTTATCTCAATTAGACCCAACGACTCCTAAATGTAAAAACAAGGTGCAGCACATAATCCATTTACAAGTTATGGCCAATAGACTTTCCGACGCATTTAATGATGCTACTAAGGTAATGAAATCTCATATTCTAGCTGCAAATGCTCTAGTTAGGATAGCCGTTCCCAAAGGATAAGCTAAAATGGATCAAAACCCCCTGCACTTGAAGTGTGGTAGACAGATAGGATCAAAAGATAATGTTCCTTGAAAACGAATGGGAAAGAATCAGGAATCCACTCTAGAAGAGCTTAGCATTGTGCTTGTTCCCAAAAAGCTTATTGCCCCTGAAGAGGCACAAACCCATGAAAGGAACACCAACCCCAAGAATATTGAGAATTTCATTACATATTGTAACAAAATTTGGGATCGAAATGAAATCATCATTGATGATATTTTTGCATTCTCAGTTACTCATAAAATTATAGATGACGATTGTGAGCCACAATCTATTATTGAATGTCGTCAAAGACAAAATTGGCCTAAGTGAGAGGAAGCAATTAAGATTGAATTAGCTTCCTTAGCTAAACAAGAGGTTTTTGGATCCGTAACTCGACCCGATAATGTAAAGCCCATTGAATATAAATGGGTATTTGTTCGGAAACGAAATGAGAAAAATGAGATTGTCATGTATAAAGCCCGACTCATTGCCCAAGGGTTCTCTCAAAGACTTGGGATTGGTTATAATGAGACATATTCACCTGTGATGAATATGATTACATTTCGTTTTCTCATTAGCCTAGTAATCTATAAAAGATTGGAAATGCGACTTTTAGATGTTGTAACAGCATATCTATATGGCTCATTAGATTCTAATATTTATATGAAAATTCCTGAGGGATTTAAAATGCCTGAAGCATGCACTCCCCACAATTTATTCTTAATAAAATTGCAAAGATCCTTGTACGGATTAAAGCAATCTGGTCGCATGTGGTATCAATGCCTAAGTGAGTACCTAACTAAGGAAAGGTACAAAAATGATCCTATTTGCCGATGCATGTTTATTAAGAAATCAGAAACCGAATTTGCTATTGTAGCAGTTTATATCGACAATATAAATTTAATTGGAATTCTAGAAGAGTTAGCTAAAACTGCTAAGTGTTTCAAAATGGAGTTTAAAGTTAAAGATTTGGGTAAAATCAAACTTTGTCTTGGTCTAGAGCTTGAGCATAGAGCAAATGGAATAATTGTCCATCAATCAGCATATGTTGAAAGATTGCTTAAATGCTTCAACATGGACAAAGCTCACCCATTAAACACCATTATGGTTGTAAGTTTTCTAGATCCCCAAAAGGACCAATTTCGTCTTAGAGAATATGATGAAGAGATACTTGGTCCTGAAGTACCATATCTCAATGCAATTGGGGCTTTGATGTACTTGGCACAATGTACGAGACCAGATATCACTTTTGCGGTAAATTTATTGGCATGTTTTAATTCTAAGCCAACTCGGAAAGACTGGAATGGAGCTAAACATATTTTCCGTTATCTTCGAGGAACCATAGATTTGAAATTATATTATTCCAAGAATTCTACTAACTCTGGTTTAGTTGGATATGCTAATACTGTATATAGATCTTATCCACATAAGACTCACTTTCAAACCGATTATTTATTTTGTCATAACAGCATTGCTATTTCTTGGCGTTCTACGAAGCAATCGCTAGTAGCTACATTCTCTAACCACTCTGAGATTATTGCTTTATATGAAGCTGGAAGGGAGCGTGTTTGGTTAAGATCCGTTATAACGCATATTCATAATTCTTGTTATTTAATACCGGTCACAAATTCTCCTACTATAATTTATGAAGATAATGTTGCTTGTGCACAAGTTAGGAGATGATATATCAAAGGTGATAGGACGAAGCATATCTCGCCGAAATTTTTCTAGACTCATGAACTCCGAGAAAATTGACAAATTGATGTTAAACAAATTTGATCCATAAATAATCTTGCAGATCTTTTTACCAAATCATTGCCAACGTCAAGTTTTGAGAAATTAGTATATGGCATTGGTATGCAGCGAGTTCACAATATGCAAGATTAACTAACCCCAACAGTGGGGGGAGATACTATGAACTATGCATTGCACTCTTTTTTCTTTCTATCCGGTTTTTTCCCAAAGGGTTTTTCAGACTTAAAGTTTTTAACGAGGTAATTAATGCATCCATAAAAGGGAAAGATCATAAAATTTGTGCTCTGCACTCTTTTTCCCTTTTATCTGGTTTTTGTCCCATTGGGTTTTTCCGACTTAAGGCTTTTAATGAGGCAGTATCATTCGAGGCACCTTCATAATAAATATAATGAATATTCAAGGAGGAGTGTTATGAAATACATGAACGAATGAAATACATGAATGAATATTCATTATATTCATCTTATCTAATATACTCATTATGGTACATTTGTATCATACATTTTAAATACATCTCCCTATACAATGAATGTTCATCTCCAAATCCAATGTATGTATTATTCAATACATTGATATTAATGATAAGTACATCCTTGTTTTTTTATAAGTAGAAGCTTAGTTTTTGTCATAGATATACGGTAATATACTAGAAATAAAATTCTCTTCTCTCACTTTCTCTACGATCTATGGTGTTTGGTTTTTTCTACTATCTCGTGGTGTTTACCCATTTTCTTTTCTCAATCTCTTTATTCTTTCTATTATATATTTGCAATGCAATATTTTACAGCAATATTTTTTTATTTTCTCATTCGTACATGACATTTTTTTAACATTATTTTCTTCCCCAAATCTTATTTAATGTAGATTAAAAAACTAGAAAAATGCTACAATTTCACTTGAGTAAGCAAGCTAAAAATAGAACGGTAGGGCACTTGTAAGAGAGGCATTGAGTTGCCCATCACCGGAGAGGGTAGGCAAGGCTTGCCTAGATCTAGGTTGGCCTTGTCGACCCTCTCAGGCAATGGGCGTCAGTTGTGGTGTCCCACTAGCAAGGTCCCAACCATTCTTTCTTCTTCTTCTTTTTCTATCATTTTGTTTTTATTTCTAATACCCAATTTATTTTTTAAATCTAATTTAAGTTAGATTTGAAGAAGAATATAATAAAAAATACTTAGTGAGCTTTCTAGGAGATAGTTTAAAAAATGACATGTCACCATTTTTTGTTAGCCAAATAGATAATATTAATGAAATGATTTGATTGTACCGAAATAAGTTTTATTATTTAATTAGGGTTAATACCCTGCAAAACCTTAAATTGGTAAACCTATGACAAATTCACCAAAAACTAATTTTTTTACCACAAAAAATCCTAAACTTGTACACATTTGATAAATTAACCTCAAACTAGTATACTTGTGACAAATTTATCATCTATTTGTTTTCATTAAATTTTATTGTAAAATTACTATGTTAGATGACATGTGATAGTGGACTAGTGTACTAATTTGAGACTTTACTATATATTTGTACAGTTGTATCATTTTATGATTTTTTGTGTTGTTAAACTAATTTAACAGAAGTTATATTTGCCACAAATATACCAATTTGGGGTTTATGACGGTTGAACAAATTATGTTATGGTAAATTTGTCACAAGTATATTAGTTTAAGATTTTTTGTGATTACTTGGGGTAAATTTATCACAAGTGTAAGGGTTTAGGATTTTTCATGGTTAAAAAGTTAGTTTGGGATAAATTTGTCACTGATATACCAGTTTTTGGTTTAGGGTATTAACCCATTTAATTGTACTTTTTTCCGTTCGTGAAATAAATGATCTAGATACAAGATCTCAATGCAGCGCAGATAAGAAACGCCTTTGTAATTTGTAGTATGTTGACTTTCAATGAGATTTTTTATTATTATCCAAAGCTCTTCTTAATCATTTTTTATCCTTAAGATCTATATTCATTCTGAAAACGTTGTTCAGAATGATTGTTGCGGGAGGGGTGATTTCGAAAAGATTCAATACACGTTCCATTATCATTTTGTGGAATTTGGACTTTTATAACTGTTTCTTTTTTTTTTGTCGGAGTGGACTTTTATAGTCAACTTGTTCTATTTGTTTACACTTATTAGGCACCTTTTTTTGCCTTTGCTTTCCCTCACAAAAATTAAAAATGAAGATAATTAAGTTTTATAAATTATTGAAAAAAACAAATGACTCTACTTGTCAATGTTCCTATAGCTTTGGAAGCTTTGAAAAATCAATTTGTGATAACTGCAATATTTTAATAATAAATGTTAGAAGTAAAAGACTCCAAACATGCTCTGTTTCCCCCACCACCACCAAGGGTCCACAGGAAGCCCCCAGGTTACCTTTGGTTACCTCGCTCGTTCTTCTTCCTCCTCAGCACAATCATTCTACCTCCTCTTCTTCTTCATCTTTAGTATCTATTGCTTTTTTTCGTCATTCTCTCTCCCTCTCTCTATTTTCTCGCTCTTTCTTTCTCGGAATAAAAAAAAAAAAACAAGCAGCATCTTAAAAGGTAGACCCGTTAAACGGGTTGGTCGGGTCATAAATGGTCCGACCCAAATCGACCCATTTAACCCGTTTATGACCTGTTTATTGCAATGAAAAAATTTTGACCCATACCCGACCCGACCCATACCCAACCCATACCCGACCCATTTAATTAAACTTAATTTATTATATATATATATTTAAAAAATGGTATTGCTAAAATAATTTTATACAACACAAATTTAATGGATAATTTTTTAAAATTTTAAAATAATGATTTTAAAAAATGGAATTTTAATTACTTTTTTTAAAATAAAATTTTAATTATTTTAATTTTTTAAATATAACTTTTCTTTTTCTTTTTTCTTTTTCTTTTTCTTTCTTTCTTCTTCTTCTTCTTCTTTTTCTTTGGCCGGCCGCCGGTCACGACGACAATGGTGGCCGGCCATAGCGAGCCTCGAGCTCGACTCTCACCAGATCGGCGAGGCTCGAGCCTCGCCAGATGTCGGCGAGGCCTCCGCCTCCCCAGATCTGGCAAGCTCGAGGCTTGCCGGCGTCGGGCCAGGCCTCCGCCTTGTCAGATCCAAGGAGCTCAAGGCTCGCCGACGTTGGGCGAGGCTCGAGCCTCGCCGATCTGGCGAGCCTCGAGGTCGCCTGGCCGGTCGCCGGCCATCGCCGTGCCGGCGATCGGAGGAAGAGGAAGGAAAAAAAAAAGAAAGAAAAATAAAAAAAGAAAAGAAAAATAAATGGGTTGCACAACCCATCTTTAGACTTTAATGGGTTTGTAAATGGGTCTTAAATGGGTACCCATTTAAGACCCATTTATTTTAGTTCTTTTATTTTTAAAACCCATCAGGGTACCTTATTTCTCAAGGTCTGACCCATTAACGATCCATTTATGCTTAAATGGGTCCATAAATGGGTTGCACAACCCATTTAACACCTCTTTTAAAAGGGAACTCATGTACCTTTCGAGATGATGATTAACAGGAGCAAAATAAAGTCCACAATCACAGAAGCCATTGTTCTCAGGCTTGTCACTGTAATCAAAGCCATAGGAGAAGATTTTGGGGACTTCCTCGTTCGACGTCGCATACCATGCACACCTTACCTTGGCGGTGTCGCTGCCGCCGTTCTTCTACACTTGTAATTGACAACTCAGCAAGATAATAGTCTATTTGTTGATTGACAGGTGTCCTGCGGGCCCACTTTGTCAGATTTTTCACAAAATCTCTCTCACTTGCCTTCATCTTTTTTCTCCCTCCGTCTCAACTATGCTTCGTCTCTTCCCTTTAGAAAGAGAGGCCGAGATCTCGGCATTTATGGAAGTTGGTCTTTCCTTCATCGATCTTGGCCTCGGTCGACCGGCCGGCGATGGAGTAGTCGACGGAGGCAAGAGATCTTGGTGCGGGGAGGAACGCGGTGGGCTGCTGGAGGTCGAGCATCTCACCACGGAGCTTGTTAGGCTTGACGTCAATGAGGCTCAGCTCGACGGCAAGGTCCTGGGTGAGGATGGTCTGGGTGATGGCCATGCCGATGTTGCTGACCTCCATGACGGCGATCTTAGTGTGGTGCTTAGAAGGCGAGGGCGAAGCTTGTCATTTCACCATCCCAAATCCACCATGATTGTGCCAATAGCTGGTCACCCAGGACCTTCCCCGAGGGCAAAGCGCGAGTCGGGAGGGAGAGAGAGCTTTAGGGAGGAAGGGAGACCGTGAAGAGAGAGAGAGAGAGAGACTTTTCCGAAGGGAAGAGATGGACCAAAGATGAGACGGAGGAAGAAGAAAGCAGGAGGAAGGCAAGCCAGAGAGATTTGAGAAAATTCTGACAGAGTTGGGCCCACAGGGCACGTGTCAATCAACAAATGCGTGGTTGGAAGAAACGGATCAGAGATGAGACGGATGAAGAAAAAGCGGGAGGAAGGCAAGCGACGGAGATTTGGGAAAGATTTTTCAAAGTGGGGGCCGCAGGACACGTGTCAATCAAGAAATGCGTGGCCTCCCCAATTTTTGTCTGTTCTCTGCCGCTTATGTAGACGTAACAATTCAAGCGCTGATGGAAAAGGGAAGATTTCATTTCCCCTTGAGAACGTCCCAGTACACAGTACTCAATTCTTCTTTCCTTCTTCTCAATATGTGGATATATTTGGCTTGATTTAGTCCATGGCCAGGTCGTGATTCTTTCTCTGTCCACTGATTTTTCCAATCTGATAAAAGAAAATCTATTGCAAATATTGTCCCCCTAGATGACTGGTCTTTCTCATCTATAAGAGAAGGTCAGTTCCAATATCAAGACCATGACACCAATTCTCCATATAATTGAGATTTTAATGGAATAATAGCATTATTGTTCATGATCTTGCCAAGTTCAGAACAATTCACATGCATAGCACGTGCAATCCTCGGTCAACATGAAAAATTACAAGCTTGGCAAAATCTCAATCATCACGGGCTTAGAACTTTTCACTTAAAAATCATTTGTCGCTACTCCAACAAATATGCAAATGTATGAGCTTATATATATGCAAAATGCTTCTAAAAACTATATGATAATATTTTTTATAGGAACCAAGCTCGATCCCTATTTTCTTGGACAAAATACACCCCAAGTGCCAAAACTTGGACGGATTGACACTTAAGTGTCAAAATTGGAGCAAAATGGATTACTAAGTACTACTTTGGCCAAAATCCGGCCAAAAGGCCGATGTGGCAATTTTTCGGCGAAGGAACTACAAAACGACGTCGTTTTGCACGCTAATGTGGCTAGATAATACAAAAATGACATCGTTTTGGTGTTGACGTGGTAAAAAAATTAATCAAATTAAATTTGAAACTAAATTTATTTAAAACATTTAAAAATAAAATAAAAATATTAAAAGGGGGTAGGTGGTTGAGGGCTAAGCCCTTGCCGCCGCCACCTCCCAGCCACTGTCGGAAGGGCCGGCGGTGGAGGAGGGAGGGTCGGCCGGGGTCGCCAGGCCCTGGCCAGGGGCTGACAACCTAGCTGACCGATGGCGAGGGCTCGCGAGCCCTCGCCTAGATCCACTGAGGGTCGGCGGCCCTTGCCATTGATCGGCCGAGGTCGCCGGGCCCTAGCCAGGCTCGGCAACCTCGGCTGACCCTCCGCCCTCCACCGTCGGCCCTTCCGGCGACGGCAGGGAGGCAAGGCATGCGCGCGAAGGCTCAACTCTCACGCTTACCCCCCCCCCCCCTTTTTTTCCTTTTTTTGTTTAATTTTTAGTTTTTTTAATATTTTTATTTTATATTTAAATGTTTTAAATAAATTTAGTTTTAAATTTAATTTAATTAATTTTTATAAATTTTTTTATTACGTCGCCACCAAAACGATGTCGTTTTTGTATTGTCTAGCCACGTTAGAGTACAAAACGGTGTTATTTTGCACTTCCTTCATCAGAAAATCGCCACGTCGGCATTTTTGTCAGATTTTGGCCGGATTGGCACTTAAGTGATCCATTTTGTCCAAATTTTGGCACTTAAGTGTCACTTTCCAAACTTTTGGCATTTAAGTGTCCCTCCGTGCCAAGTTTTGGCACTTCAGATTTCCGTACCTCCTATTTTCTAAGCAATGAATTACTAGATATGACGCCACAGTTTAAGTGTCAACAAAGGTTACTAGTAAATCTCGTGTGATTAATAATTAATTTTCTAGGTTAGTAATATTGGCATATTCTTTGACCAAAAATAAATATTGATATACTCAATGAAAATTTTAGAACACTCTTTTAAGTTCTCGAACTCATCGTTCTCTCTTTATGTACACATGGAAGAATCCAAGTACACCGGGGAAATTAGACCAACACCCTCATCCTTCCAAGGCATCCATTTCGGTTACTACTACCAATCGAGTGAAGCGATGAGACATTTGGAATCATAAAGCACATGCGTGTAGGATAGCAACATTGTCAACACGCATCAACAAAGTAAAATTACAGCACCATATCCAACATATTTCTGGCACAAATTTTCATCCGATTTGATGTAGCTTGAGTAATCAATTTTTGAACTTGAAGTTTCACAGATAAACCAAGATCGACTTCATGAAGATCACCCGAAAATATATTGCTGGGATCCATGTATTGTTGGTGAGAGCTGCTGGATACACGACTGCTGGAAAAGTCACGGCCCGCAAGCTCATGATTCATCCGAGCCATACCCATATCAGCATATTCATTCAGCACCTCATTTGCATCAACAAGTTGATTGACTTGACGGCCTATACAAAACATATCAAAATGTAAGGATCAATTAGATAATGGTAGTCTTAGACCAAAGAGAAAAAGAAATTAGATAATGGCAGTTTCATTCTCTTCCTCTTCTGAATTTGTCTGCCTGAAGTAGTTCCCTTTCTCGTTGGACCCATATGACGGAGAGAGAAGGAGATATGAGCTCGTCGGACGCAGAGAACGAATCGGCTCTGCTGACGGGGCTCTAGGAGGCAAAGGCGGAGGTGGAGGCGGCGGCTTGGTTGGGAGCAAGGAGAGAGAGGCGCATCTTAGGGAGGGAGGGAGAGTGCGAAGAAAGAGAGCCTCAGTAACTTTCCAGGAACAGAGTGGATGGAACAGTAACGGGGAGACAGAAGAGGAGTTTGGAAATTTTTGACAGGTCGGACCCCATAGTACACGTGACGAGAGCTTAACAGAGTGACACATTACTAACATGGCAACATTGACCTATGTAATATTTTCTCAGTTATAAAGGGTCATACTTCATGAGAATTCCTTTCACAGATTTTAATTGGGTCGATGTGAATTCAAGCTTTGGGTCATGCATATACCGACTGGGGACACAAGTACTCCAATAAAGCAGGTTATTTTAGGGCTTCTTTTGTTATCTAATGCATGCAATTTTAGGGGATGCAAGAACATTGTGGCGAAGAAGTTTACCTCTTTGAAATAAACCAACTAGAACATCACCTCGCTAAAGAAGTAGCTTTTCTGTAAGTACCATGAAGTTTTCTCATAATTTCAACTCCAATAATCCAATTAACCAATAGCTACATAACACTGAAAAATATTTTCAAAGACTTTCCCTCCTTAAAAGCTGATATGATGTTTTTTTGTTGTCGTCCGTCCCTTTCTTTATTGGGAGGTACTACACCTTTGGTACACAATTTACATCTACTATTTCTTGGAAAAGCTTAAACAAGAATATTTAAGACAACAGACACTTCATAAAAAAACATGGGGAGAATAACCTGCATAAGCTTTACCATCGATCGTCGCATGAGCAGTGCCCACTTAAGAAGTGGTGAAATCTCGATGCATCCCTCAAGGGTATGTGTCTATATGTGATGGCAGAAGGGTATTTCAAGAACCGATGGCATTCCTCACAAAGGCCGATGTTCTTTACAATCTTGATGGGTTTTCCTGGTCTATTCATTAAAAGCCGAGTGCTGCAGTAAGTTTTGCACCGTGATAGAACAAGAAATCCTTTTTCTGATGTTCTCCAACTTCATGAGGAACGAAACATGTGTCAGGCATATACGCAGCTTTTTACAAATTAAATGGCGCTCACAAACCACTTAATATATTTCTTTATTGTGTATATTATTCACCTCTAATTTTCAAGTTTATAGAGATTCAATAGCTATTTTCTTGATAATTCTGCAGGTTTTTTTGCCTCCACAAAAGAAAAATCGCGTGGAGAAAAATTTCTTAGAACATCTTTACCCTTTGGTCATGTGTGTCCTTCGTGAATGGACCAAAAGAAACTGACAAAATAGAGTTTAGTTTGTTCCTCCATAAGAAGTATGAGCTTGCATGGGGGATTGCCCGAGACATTCTGGGTGGATACAATTAACACAACAGAATATCTTATTAATAGGGGACCTTAAATGGAATGGACAGAATGTAAATCTCTCATATTTGATAATTTTTTGTTGTGTTTCGTATGTCCACATAGATTTTGAAAATAGAGATAAACTTGATGCAAAAGGTAAAAAAAAAATGTTTTTCATTGGATATGGCTTTAATTATTTTGGCTATCAATTCTAGGATGAACAAAATACGAAAATAATAAGAACTACTGATGTTACATTCAATGAAAACATGTTTTATAGGGATGAATCTATGGTAGAATCTAGTGTGAAGAAACCAACGGTGGAGATTAGAGAGATTGAATTGGAGGAGGTTTCTAAGAGTGTTCTTGTTGAAATTCCTAAAACTGTTATTATAGAATCTGATAAAAAAACTAGTACAAGAATCATGTACACCCGAATCCACTTTGAGAAGATCTAGTAGAACATCTAAACTTGTACATAGATATTCTCCGTCATTGGATTATTTGCTTTTGATTGATGCTAGCGAACCCACACCTAAACCTATATAAAGATATTCTCCATCATTGGATTATTTGCTTTTGATTGATGCTAACGAATCAAAAAATTCTTTTGGAAGTAGCATAGGTTAAAGATTTTGTTAAGTGGGAGTTAGCAATATAGGAAGAGTTTGATTCGTTCAAGCATAATAGAACTTTGGTATTAACTCAATCACCAAATTGGAAGAAGGCATTGCAAAACAAGTGAGTGTACTAGGTCAAAGGAGAACCTAATAACAACAAGAAGTACAAAGCAAGGTTAGTAACAAAAGAATTTCAGCAAAAGAAAGGAATTGACTACATAAAGGTTTTCTCTCCAATTGTAAAATTGACTGCTCTTAGGCTAATATTAAGTATTGTTGTTGTTGAGAATTTACATCTAGAGTAGTTAGATGTTAAAACTCCATTCCACCATGGATTGATTTTTTTTTTTTAGAAGGATATCTACATGGCACAATCAGAAGGTTTTCAGGTTCCAAGAAAAGAAAGCAAACTAAAGAAAAGTCGGTATGACTTAAAATTGGCTCATGGATAGTGGTACAAGTAATTCGATACATTTATATGTGGCAATAGATTCGCTAGAAGTGATATGGATCACTGTTACTTCAAGAAATTTAATGATTACTATATTATATTGCTGTTGTATGTGGATGAAATGCTCATTGCAAGATCCAATATGAGGGAGATCAACATATTGAAGCAATAATTAGCAAAAGAGTTTGAGATGAAGGACTTAGGCACAATGAATTAAATTTTTGGGATGAGGATTATGAAAGATAAATCCAAAAGAATTTTGAAGTTATCCCAATAAAAGTACATTAAAAATGCATTAGACAGATTCAAAGTTAATAATGTAAAACCCATAAAACTATTTTAAGAAGCCACTTCAAGCTCCTAAAGAAGCAATCACCAAAAACAGATAAAGAGCAGGAGTATATGGCTAAGGTGCCTTATGCATAAGCTATTGGTAGTTTAATATACGCTATGGTATGTACCAAATCAGACATAATTCATACCGTGGGAGTTGTGAGCAGATATATGACTAACCTAGGAATAAAACATTTGGAAACTAAAGTTGTTATTAAGATACATGAGAGACTCTTTAAGTATGTCATTATGTTTTATGAAAAACGGTATAACTTTATTAGATTTTGTTGATGCAAATCTTGGTGGTGACTTGAATAATAGGGAAAGCACCTTAGGTTATGTTTTTACCTTAGATGGTGTTGACACCTAAATTTTAACGACCCGTTTAGTAATTTATCTCATTAAAAAATCATGGATTAATTTTAACCCCTACAAAAAAATTAATTAATTGCATAGCATATAAGTTTAGGTGCATTTATTATTATTGCAATTGTATTGGACCGGCAACGGATGGGTTCGACTTGATGGTTCGAAATTTTAATTTGATGAGTTGGGCTAAGCCCATGAAGAGAGCAAGCCCATATCCTCAGGGAGATTTTTGGAATTTATCTTTGTGAGATTTCAATTCAAAAACAAATATTGCGTTCGGAAAATCAAATATTGCATTTGGAAAAGAAATCTTCATGGATATGGATTTGGAAAATTAAAACCCTAATCTGGAAACGCATAGGAGAGAGGGGGAAACGGAAAAAGCAGAAGCGGCGGAGGAGAGAGGTGAGGGGACGTTTACGGGTCATCGTCTCCCTCACACTTATTGCTCGCTTTTGCCATCCCTCTGCCGGATCCGTTTCTACTCCGCCCCCTGTGATGATCGACTCCATTTCTGCTCCGCCCCTGGACCCCGGTCTTCCACTTTCGCTGCCCGCGACTCCTGATTGCCGGCTCCACGTTCATTGCCTCGCATTTGCAACTGACTGCTAGCTCCTCCTCACCCGCGTTATGCTTGCACCACTGCTCGACCCCAGCAATGAAGCCACTTCTGCTTGCAACCCAGCTGTACCACCAGTCACCGCCACTCCACCGGTTGTCCACGATCGCCCAGCGTAGATCCAGCGACTCGATGTCCCTACTCTGTTCGTGAGCCACCCGAGATGCCTATAGCCCTTTGTTCCCCTCGACGACCGCTGCTGCTGCTCCCGCACCTCTATCCGATCTACTGCTACTGCTCCCGTGCCTCTATCCAATCCGCTGCTGTTGCTCCCACGCCTTTGTCCAACCAGCCGAACCGATCTGCCAGCAAAGCCGTGAGCACCTCTCGCTGATCCAGCAGACCGACCTTGCCATGCCTCTGCCGCCAGTCACGACGCCACCACTGCTATCTCTCAGCTGAGCACCGCGCTTGATTCGAGCCTCCCCGAGTGACTGCCCAGTAGCCCCCGCAATGCCAAGCAACTCCCTTGTTTTGCCGCTACCCCCTCACTGCTGCCCGAGCCTGCCTTCACCAGACCTCACCGGAGCCCTTGGCAACCCACCATCATAGCCACCGTCCTTAGCCATGCCGAGCCTCCATCGTGGTTCACTTAAGCCCTGTAGATTTTGGAAAAAATTCAAATTTAGGTAGAGATTTTATTTTATTAGGTAGATTTATTTTATCTTATCTTTTTTTTGTATATTTTTTTATTTATATTTCTCGATACATGGTTGAAATTGCCGATGTACCGCTTCAATTTGCAACCACACATGAATTTTTATTCCATTTATAAGGCTTTAGATGAAATAATTAATCACGCTGGAGTAAAATTGATATCTTGATCTTTAAGGCTTAAGATCAATTTATCAATTTTATTAGCGAAATAATCAAGTTTGAATTTAAATTTGAATGATGGATAACATTTTTTATGACCATGGATGATTTGGTGTTTATCTTTTAATTGTTTTTTTTAATCCTGAAAATAGAAAAAAAAATGACATTTCCATTCCATGTAGATTAAAATTGATTCATGATGGGTTAGTTAGATTTTTTTTTTTAAAATGCATATTTAGGAGGTATCTAGAATAGATAATATCTCACATTTAGTCAGATTTTTATTGTTGGTGGTTTTAATTATGAATTTTCATAAAAAAATACAAAAAAAATCATGCGCATGTCATGTAGAATTAAATTCATGAAATGCATGTCATTTAGTGTTTGTTGCTGAGTTCATTTAATTAGAAATTGTTCGTCATTAGGTTAAGTTAGATTGCACATTTAATTATTGCATTTCTTTAGAAATTATTTCACTTTCGTCAAATAATTAGGTCATGTTGCCATGTCATATCATTTCATCTTAGATTAAAAGCATACCTTGCATGATTCCTGTTAATTAAGTGAAAACAAAAAAAGAAAAAAGAAATTATGTTTTAATTAGAAATCATGGTTAGAAGTGTTGATGTGAATTCTTATTTAACATTGCAGATGCTTTCATATCATTTATTCATTGCTTTATCTAGGTGTTAAATTGGTAGTTTGCACACCCACATGATCACCTCATATGTTAGGGAAATGAATTAAAATTAATTCAAGCTACTTGCCAAACATTTTTTTCAAAATATAAGAAAAAGGTACCGAAAGGGTATTAGAGAAATCTAGCGTAACCAAGTCACTCACAATCTCTGGTTCGTAGGATTAACGTAAATTTCCCATTACTTTACTTGGGTTTCTAATCGTCCCACAAAAAATAGATTAGTGACGACTCCTAGTTGAAAAATCATTTGTATGTTAACAATTTGAACATAAGTTGCGAATTAGTATACGCTTGGAAGAGCCCGAGTTAAATTTAGGCATAACAATCTATTAGCTAAACATTAGGTGGTTCACCTGAAAATTTGGTCGCGATAGCTTGGCTACTCCACTGGGGACTTGAGTTGAAACTCTTAGTGGACTTAGGCCAATTTTCTTTTTGGAAAAAATATTTTTGTTTGGCAGCAAGGATTTCAAGTACGTCCCTAACATTTAAGGTGTTAAATGTTCTTGCAGGATGGGAGGTATAAGGGGAAGTGTTTGCTAATCTTTGTTTTGTAGGGAGGTGTATGAATGTATGGTTTATTTTCATGAACGAAGTGTTGTTTGATATAAACTGGTGTGCATGCTTTGCATTTACACTATACTCTTGCACACACAACCTGCCGTCGGACCTAGGCTACACTAGGACACTTAGGATGGTATTGAGTTGGATACGACTTCGATCGCGAGGCTACTTAGTAAAGGTTGCTCAACTCAATCCCGAAAGCTTTTTCTTGATGTCAAGAATGCTTACCTCTACCCGCAAGGCTACGCCGCATTGGGGGTATCATCCTTGACTAAGCCGGAGTTAGGAGGACTTGATTTAGTATGCGAGGCTGCAACTAGTCATCCCACCCTGCTAACTTCACTTTGCTAAGCTTGTCTAGAATAGAAATCGAGCCTCACATCTCATCTGCATGTCTATGTGATTACCTTCGATTTTTCTTCGTGAAGTAAGTCTTCTATCCCTATACTACGCCATTTATTTTGTTGTGCTTTTGGTCGGTCCATGACAATTTAGGTCAATCATTGATTTAATTCCTTTGTCAATTAGGAATAAAATGAGGACATTGCCATGTAATGAATCATTTGGAAAATAAAAATTGAAAATTGAAAATTTGTTTTCAATTCATGTTTTTATTGCTATTATTAGGAAGTTTCAAATTTTGGCTTTTCCTAGTTCATGTTTGGGAAATTTCGTCCCTATTAGGGCATCCCATGTCTTTATTTTCCTAGTCCATTTTTAGGAAATCCTCTTCATATGTGGACTTTTCGTAACTAAAAAAATTGATTGTTGTCATGGATTGGCTCTCTATTACACCTCGTACTTACATATTTTCATTCATTTTAATCAGGTGATAACGGATCCTTCACATTCGTCCACTATTACAAGATTAAGAGCTAGAATGGCCGATCAAGCTGAAATGCGTGATTGTATCTCCATCATGGAAGACCAACTCCAACAGTTAGTCACCTCTATGCAGCTTCTGACAACTCAAATCCAATCCCTCCAAGTGGATTTGACTCATGTATCTCCTCTCCCTGAAATAGTAGTCCCGAAGCAGACAAGTATGGCCCAAATGGGTGATGACAATATGCCTGAGCTGGAAGATGATTTGCTATTGGTAACTGTCAAAAAAACTAAGCCTAACAATGCCCCTAAGACAGAGCAAGATGAATGCTTCGCAAAGCTTGAAGAGAAGGTGAAGCAATTGCAAGAGTCGCAGAGTTCACTTCCGTTCGACTTGTCCATGTATGAGAAAGTTAAGATGCCAAAATGTTTAAAATGCTGAAGTTCGAGAAATACGATGGTACTTCCTGCCCAAAAGCTCATTTGCAGATGTACCACATACACATGGTCCAATATGTCAAGAATGAGCCCTTCATGATCCAATCATTTCATGCGAGTTTGACCGGGCCCACACTGAGTTGGTACGTGATGAAGAATGTCAATCTTCTTGACATTTGGAATGAAGTGGCTGATGCATTCCTCAAGCAGTATAAATTCAACATGGACATTGCACCTTCCTAAGATCTTGAGAGGATGGAGAAAAAGAGGAGGGAGTCATTCAAAGAGTATGACGTGAGATGCCAAAATCTAGCAGCTCAAATCACTCTTGAGCCTACTAACAAGGAGTTGATGAAGTTGTCCGTCAAGGCTCTCCCATCTGAGTTCTATAACCGAATGGCCACTACAAACGTTGAGAACTTCAATCAACTTATTCCTATGGGAGAACAAATCGAGATGGGGATAAGGGAAGGATGGTTTACTAAGCCATCCAACAAAAGGTTTTCTACCAAGAAGAAGAAGGAAGCTGCTGTAGATGTGAATGTGGCTTATCGCCAAGAAAGTATTAATTGCACCTCGGCTATCCAAATGAATCCAATGCAACAACAAACTGCTAGCCGTTGATAGAGCTAGTAAGAGCACCTAAGGGGGGTGAATAGGTGATCAAAGACGTTTTTGCAAAACTTAACAAATTAATTCATCTTTTAAGAATGATAGTCTAAAGATGTAAAAGACTATAAACAATTTTATAGAGCTGCGAATTAAAGTAAAGAGATTAGGGATAGAGAATCAAAACACAAGGTTTATAGTGGTTCGGCTTAGATCAAGCCTACGTCTACTCTCCCGCACTGACAGCCCATCGGCTAGATTCCATTAAGAACCAAAAGAGATTTTATAGTCTTATGTCCTTGATTCCACAGTATAAAGACTATGTTACACTTCCTTAAGGTCTCACAAGTATTTAATATCTCTTTTGAGTACAATTTGAGCTCAACAATTGAAACAGCAAAGAGCAAGGAACTTCAGACTTTGGAATTTTTCTTTCATGCACACACTCGAATAACTTGAGCGTCTTCCTTATATACTCTTCCATGCATTCATAACCGTTGTGCACTTTCCAAAGGAGTTCTTCCAATCAACCCCTTAGATAGAATCAATTAGAGAGATCTTAAGATATTTAAGGAATGTGATAATAGCCCACTAATTTTGCTTGCCCATATAATCAGGATCTAGGTTTTCATAAGTAAAAATTTTCCAAGTATACTTCGCCAATCAATCAATCTAATTATTCGAATTAATTTCAATATGAATAATTGATCTCGAGATGCCATCTCCAGCCATGAGATCTTCTTCAACCGTACGAATCAAATCTTTAAAAATATACTCACATCTAGATAAGTCTTCTTCGATGGATAATACTTTTCTTCGTTAGTCTGGAAACTATTAGTGAGGGCAGACTTCAAATTTTGAGTGTAGAGGTCTTCAAACTTTGATGATAGAGTCTGCAAGTCTTCAGACTAGACTGATGGAAACGTTTTGTCAGCTTCAAAATAAATAAGGAAGTTTTCTCCAACAATCTCCCCCTTTTTGATGGTGACAAATTTTTCCCGCAAATTTGGATACTTTTGACCTGCAAGACAACACTTAAGTAAACCAATTTTAGGATAAGGATAATAGTGATTCTGCATCCACAAAAAATGAGTTAGTCTTATAAAAACAACTATCTTTACCATAACCATTAACATAGCTTAAGATACTGCAAGCATTAAAAGACCAAAACCAAACAGTCCAAACCAGTCCAAGTCACAACCAAACAAAAGATAAGTCCAAAAGTCAAAACCAATCAAAGTCAAATCTACACCAACTTCTCCCCATTTTTGTCAACAGTAAAAGGTGGAGAACAAATAAAAGAGATGTTTAAAAATGGAGTCAAAATCATGGTTGTTTTGGAAGCCGAACAAGCTTGAACTCTCCCATAAAGTTCATTGTCTTCTCAAGCCTTGCAAAAATTTGATTCAGTGACTGAAAATCTTCACCCTGCATTGTAGGCTGCACTTGATTCTTCAGGGCTTGTAAATGATCATGCAAAGACACTGAAGTGGCCATGAAAGCATTCTTGAGATCCTACATCTCATACCCCATAGCATATTGTTGCTTCCTCACATCCAATAAGATCTCGAGCAACCTCGAAAAGTCTGTTGTTTGCTCTGTTGCATCACTAAGACCAGCTGAGTCAAATCCACGGGTTTTGAGAATGGATGAAACTTCAGTAGATTGTCCACCATGACTATGAGTGGAGGCTTCCAGATAATGAGAGGCATACACATCCTCTGGATCTGTTGTAAAACGACTCACATCACTAGTAAAGATAGGTGAAGAAGTACCTTTCTGTCCAATAGCTCGCCCTGTTTGGTTACCTTCAAGTGGAGTAGGTAAGATTTCTTCTTGATCAACTTCAGCTTCTGAGTGATGCGCATCACTAGTTTCAGTTCCTTCTATCTCAGATTCACTGGACAAGGAGACAGCCAAAGTTGGCTCAAAAGAGTCTTCTTGAACCTTGTCTCTTTCTTCCTCTTTTTGTCCTCTTTCTTCTCTTCTCTCTCCTTCTTCTTCATATCCTTTTTTTCCCTCTTCTTCCTCTTCTCCTTCTTCTCTTCTTTCCTTTGTCATCCTTTGTTCTTCATCTTCCTTCTATATCTCTCCTCTCTCTTTTTCTCCTTCTTCCGTCTCTTCTTGAATCTTTTCAAAACTGACAAAACTCTTCAAATTTCGTAAGGTTGAAAGACTCATTTCATCCTCATCATCTTCATCCTGCAAGATGAGAATTCTTTTCCTCTTCACTGGAGTAGCTATGGGCTCCTTGCCTTTCCTCTTTTCTACAGCAGAGTCTTGTTTTGCTTTTGCGAGAGACTTCTCATTCATACGCTCCAACACCTTGTTCAGCTCTTTCGAATGCATCTTTGTAACCATTTTAAATCCAATCACCATTGGACAAATGTTTGTCAAACATAATGGTCCAGGGATGTGAATTTTAAAATGTCAAAAAGACGCGAGATAAGAGCCGAATAAGGGAGTTGTCCCTTATCCTTCATCACTGATCGACACATGTGAAACAAGATGATGTGGGGCAAAGAGAATTTGTAGCTAGTGTTGATGGCATACATTAATTTCACTTCAGACTGAGAGACATCAGTCTTGGATGTCGACTTTGGACGGATGTAGTTGATAACTATCTTGTGCAACAAGATATTAGAGGCATTCATTCTAGAATAGGAAATCTTGCCTTCAACATCTCGATCTTTCACCAATGACAGAGTAGCATGAGCAGCAGAGACACTAATTGGTTGGAAACTCAATCATTCCACCCCAATTATGTTAGCCAGAGTGTCCATATTGACCAAAAACTCCTTCTCCCTCACTGTGAAAGAGAAAAGGTTCCACTTCTTCCAACACTTCTTCCTTTGGATGAGTTAGTGGTGGAGTTTATGCTGCTGAGAAAGTTGTTGCTATTTTTGTTGCTGTTGAGGAGTAGAAACTTCTTCTTCAGTCAAGTCGAAGTGGGTAGGACTCTCGCGCATGTGACGTGGTCCCCTGCTTGCAATTCTTGATGACTTTCTCGAAGACATTGTCTCTTTTAAGGGAGAAATTCATAGTCTTGCTCGAAAGGTGAAAACTTTTTGGATTAAACAACAAGGAAATTGAGAGCAAGTGGGAGTTTAGAGCTTTTAGGGTTTGATAGTGAAAAGAAAGAAGATGGATTTCAACAGTATATAAAGCAAGTGAAGCGAGGTAAACGAAGTGACATAAAAGGAAAAAGTAAAAATGCCTTTTCGAAAAAGAATAACTACCTTTTTGAAAATAGATAACTGTCTTTTCGAAAATGAATAAATGCCTTTTCGAGAATGAATAAATGTCATAAAGGAAACTTGGAAAAATAATTTCAATCAATCAGCGATTAATGAGTAACTGTACCTTTTCAAATTTTTAACCAAAAATTAAATTTACCAATACCGAAATAACTTACAGTCGAAACTCTTGCTCTTCCGAGTCCGAACATCTTCGACTTTATCCTTGAGTCTCGAGCTTCTTTAGACTTTAAGAGATAAGATGTTAAATTTGATGCGAATAGACTCAAATAGGTTTTTCTCCAGTGGCTTTGTAAATATATCTGCCAGCTGATTCTTTGAGTCAATGAATTGAATCATAACTTCTCCATTTTGAACATGATCTCTAATAAAATAGTGTTGAATCTCTATGTACTTTGCTCTTGAATGAAGAATTGGATTCTTTGTAAGATTAATTGCGCTAGTGTTGTCACATTTGATCTCAATGCATGAGTCATTGATTCCAAAGTCTCTTAGTTGTTGTTTTATTCTTAAGATTTGAGAACAACAATTTCTAAGGGCCACATACTCTGCCTCTACTGTTGAAAGAGCCACAGTATTCTAAGGGCCACATACTCTGCCTCTACTGTTGAAAGAGCCACAGTACTTTGCTTCCTTGAAAACCAAGATACTGTCCTGTTACCAAGCAATTGATAAGTGCCGGAAATACTCTTTCTATCAACTCTGCAACCTACTAGATTTACATATGAATATCCAAGGAGAGTAAAGTCTTATTCTTTGGGACCACAGCCCTAACTTTGAGGTTGTTGCAACATATTTGATGATGCGTTTTGCAGTACTTAGATGAGATTCTTTGGGATCTGATTGAAATCTGGTACAAATGCAAACACTAAACAAAATGTCAGGTCTAAAAATATTAAGATAAAGAAGTGAACCAATAATACTCCTGTAGAGCTTCTAGTCAACTTTCTTTCCTCATTCATCTTTATCCAGCTTCGAAGAACTAGACATTGCTATCTCAGTCTTTTTGCAATTCTCCAATCCGAACTTTTTAACAAGTTCTTTTGCATATTTTTCTTGGTGAATGAAAATTCATTTCTTCAATTGTTTCACTTGTAGTCCGGGAAAGAAGGATAGTTCCTTCATCATGCTCATCTTGAATTCATCCTACATAGACTTAGAAAACTTCTTGCACAGGTTTTTGTTAGGTGATCCAAATATAATATAATCAACATAGATTTGAACAAGTTGAAAGTTTTTACCTTCTCTTTTAATGAACAAAGTAGTGTTCACTTTTCCTTTAACAAAATCATTTTGAATTAAAAAGTTACTTAACCTGTCATACCAAGTTCGAGGTGTTTGCTTTAATCCATATAGAGCCTTTTTCAGTCTGAATATTGAGTCTGGTTTCCTTGGATCTTCAAAACCGAGAGGTTGTTCCACATAGACTTCTTCTTAGATAAATCCATTCAGGAATGTACTTTTGACGTCCATTTGGAATAACATGAAATTATTAGAATAAGCAAAAGTAAGTAATAATTTAATTGCTTCTAACCTTGCTACTGGAGCGTAGGTCTCATCATAGTCTATCCCTTCTTCTTGCGTATATCCTTTGGCCACAAGTCTTGCTTTGTTCCTTACCACTTTTCCTTTTTCATCCATCTTGTTCCTGAAAACCCATTTAGCTCCAATAATAGATTTACATTTTTGTTTAGGAGTTAATTCCCAAACATCGTTAATGCTGAACTACTTGAGTTCTTCTTGCATTGCTTCAATCCAGCTTTCGTCAGTGAAAGCTTCTTATATGCTTTTGGGTTCTATTTCAGAAATAAGTGCCATAGCACTAGACTTTTCTTGCCTTTTGGATCTGGTACGAATCCTTTCATTAATGTCACCAATAATAAGTTCTTTGAGATGACTAGACTTGTGCTTCCGGTCACCGGTCAATCTCGACGATTGTTGATCTTCTTCTTCGCTTGATTCTTCAACATCCGTTCGTTGTTGTTCTTCTAAAGTCCGAGCCGCTTCGGGGGAGGTAGACTTTGTAGAGTCTGGAGTAGGTTCAGATTCTTCAAGTTAAGTTTGAATCGATTGATTTTGCAAAGAGTCTTGAAATTTGACATTCATTGACTCTTCCACGATCGAGTCTTCTTGTTGAATACTCGTAGGCTTTGGTGGAGGTTGAATATCTAAGGAAGATTCATTCGTCTAATTTTTCTTCAAACTTACCAATTCAATCATTTTGATTTTCCAAGACAAAACATTTGCAACCAAACACATGAAAATAAGAAACTATTTGTTTCTTTTCTTTGAATAACTCATAAGGAGTTTTCTCCATAATAGGCCTTAAGAATACTCTGTTAATAATATAACATGCTGTAGAAACTGCTTCAGCCCAAAAACGATAAGAAATATTACTTTCGATTAAAAGAGTTCTTGCGATTTCTTGCAAAGATCTATTATTCCTTTCCATAACTCCATTATGTTCATGAGTGTATGGAGAGGAGAGCACATTATGAAAACTTGATTCATCACAAAATTAGTGAAAGCTTGATTTATTAGTTTAAAAAAACTTCTAACCTATTTTCCCAACACACATGGTGTGCATAAGTTAGATTTGTGATATTTCAGGTTGGGTAGTCCACGAACAAGTTTCTTGGAAGAGATTTTGGCAATTTGCTTCATGTTGATATGGCCAAGCTTTCGATACTAGAGATTCGCTTCATCTTGTATTGATATTAGGCATTGAGATCTTTGTGATTTTATATCCAGAAGATTAATATTCACATGTCTTCGTCCAGTAAAAGATTGAGAGAAATTTTTACTAGTTCCCGAACATATTTCTTCCTGGAAATTGATTTTGAATCCAGTGTCGCACAGTTGGCTTATGCTGTGTAGGTTGTAATTTAGTCCTTCCACCAACGAGACATTGTTGATTGTGAGACTTCTAATCTTTACTATTCCGCATCCAACAATTATTCATTTGCTAGTTCCACCAAAAGAGACTTTTCCTCCATTTGTTTGAACAAACTTTATAAAACAACTTGAATCTCCTGTCATATGTCTTAAACAGCCACCTTGATAGTGGCTTGTAATTAAAAAAGACACTCAAGCTTTCTTTGGTACCCATATTTTCTTGGGTCTAGTGGAGTTAGTGCAATATACAGCCTTTGCCCAATCCTTCTTAACAAGTCTCCAAACCATAGGACATTCTTTCTCAAAGTGTTCTGAGCCGTTACACTTAAAACATTTGAGAGCACTTCGACTAACAGGTTTTAAAAAACTTTTTGAAAATGATTTCTATAAAAGGCTTTTGTAGGTCTTTATTTGATTCTTTCCTTTACTTTTGGAAAATCAATTAGAGGAATGGTTTCAAAAGTCATTCCTAAGCCTGATTCGTTAAAGTAAGGTCTTTGTACTGAAATAATCTTTTCTTACTTCTCAGATTCTATTGAAAACCTTTTTGAAATATTTGAAATGTCATTTTTCAAACATGTATTTTCTTTTGAAAGAGAGTCAAGACTTTTATCTAAATTTTCAAACTTTTCTTTCCAAGAGTTTTCCTGTTGCTTCAGTGTAGAATTCTCTCTTTTTAGCTCGGAAATCCTCTTATGAGGAGTTTTGAGGCTAAGACAAAGTTCATCAATATGTTTCTAGACTTTTGTAGGAATTTTTAAATTACTTACCTCAATTTCGTTGTCTGAGTTTGAGTCTGTATCTATCTCAGAGTCCGAGTCTAATTCTGATTTTACCATTAAACAAATATTAGCATAATCATCATCACTCTTTTTGCATTCAGTATCACTTCATGTTTCTGCTTTGAGAGCATTTTTGTATTTCTCAGTTTTTCCTTTCTTTTTCTTCAACAAAGGATAGTTAGGTCTGATGTGTCCATTTTTCTTGCATTCAAAACAAATCACATCTTTATTGGATTCATCATCCTCAGTTGATTTGTTTTGAAACTTTTGAGTGCTTTGTTTCGTCCAATTGAATCTTCTTCCATTTTTGTTCAGTTTCCTGAACCTTCTTATCATAAGTCCATATCTTCTTCAGAGTCTATAACATCAGAGTCATCGTTAGATTTTAAGGCAATAGACTTCTTACCTTTGGGATCTTCTTCTTCGTTGATTTGCTCCACTTCATAGGACTGAAGTGTTCCAACCAATTCGTCTACGGAGAGCGGCATGATCCTTTGTGTTTCTCTTATTAAAATCTTTACATGACTCCAATCTTTGGAAAGTCCATGCAGCAATTTGTTAACCTTCATGGATCTTGAGATTAGTTGACCCTGATACTTTAGACCATTTACGATTTCTGTAAAATGACTAAACATGTCAGTGATAGATTCTCCTAGCTTCATCTTGAAGGCTTCATATGGTCTGAGGAGAATATTGATCCTGGTTTCTTTCACTTGATCAGTTCCTTCATAGGTAATGTGCAACCTATCCCAGACTTCTTTAGCTGTTTCACAAGAAGATATTATATTGTACTCAGTAGGAGATAACGCACAATATAAGGAGTAAATTATTTTTGCATTAAGAGCTTGTCTCTTGGTTATCTCTTCTTGAGTCATCTTGCTAGCCTGTGCAACTTCTTTTCCCCTCTTTGAGATTGATGTAGCTTTAGGAATGATTCATTTTTCTATCACATCCCATTCTAGAGGATCTTTCGATCTTAGGAATGCCTTCATCTTATTTTTCCATTTACTGTATTCCTTTCCATTGAAATAAAGTGGTCTGGTGTTGTTTTGGCCTTTAACCAAACTTGGAGCCAACATATTAGCCATGGATCTTTAACTCAGAAGTAAAAACACTTCAATTAAATGAGCACACATGCTCTGATACCAATTGATAGGGCTAGTAAGAGCACCTAAAGGGGGGTGGATAGGTGATCAAAGATGTTTCTTGCAAAACTTAACAAATTAATTCATCTTTTAAGAATGATAGTCTGAAGATGTAAAAGATTATAAACAGTTATATAGAGCTGCAAATTAAAGTAAAGAGATTAGGGATAGAGAATCAAAACACAAGGTTTATAGTGATTTGGCTTAGACCAAGCCTACATCCACTCTCCCGCACTGACAAGCCTCCGGCTGGATTCCACTAAGAATCAAAAGAGATTTTACAGTCTAATGTCCTTGATTCCACAGTGTAAAGACTCTGCTACACTTCCTCAAGGTCTCACAAGTATTTAATCTCTCTTTTGAGTACAATTTGAGCTCAACAATTGAAACAGCAAAGTACAATGAACTTCAGACTTTGGAATTCCTCTTTCACGCACACACTTGAATAACTTGAGTGTCTTCCTTATATACTCTTCCATGCCTTCATAACCGTTGGCACCTTCCAAAGGAGTTCTTCCAATCAACCCGTTGGACAAAATCAATCAGGGAGATCTTGAGTTATTTAAGGAATGTGATGATAGCCCACCAATCATGCTCGCCCATACAATCGGAATCTAGGTTTCCATAAGTAGAACTTTTCCAAGTATACTTTGCCAATCAATCAATCTAATTATTCGAATTAATTTCAATATGAATAATTGATCTCGAGATGCCATCTCCAGCCGTGAGATCTTCTTCAACCGTACGAATCAAATCCTTAAAGATATACTCGCATCTGAATAAGTCTTCTTCAACGGATAATACTTTTCTTCGTCGGTCTGGAAACTATCAGTGAGGGCAGACTTTGAATCTTGAGTCTAGAGATCTTCAGACTTTGACGATAGAGTCTGCAAGTCTTTAGACTAGACTGATGAAAACGTTTTGTCAGTTTCAAAACAAATAAGGAAGTTTTCTCCAACAGCCATCAATCGTTTGCCCAAGCAAATAATAAAAGGCAGTTCACTCCTCTTCCTAGATCTTCATCTCAAGTGTTGGCAATCCTCTGAAAGAAAGATTTGCTTACTAGCGAGTCGAAGCGGCCTAATCGCAAAAACATTCGTGGTTATGACTTGACAAACAAGTGTGACTATCACAGTGGTGAATTGGGACATTCAACTGATGAATGTTTCACCTTCAAGCACCAGATTCAAAACCTCTTGGATACAAAGGCATTCTCTTTCAGTAGTAATCAGAAAAATCCTCTGCCCAGCCATGACGGAGGCGCAAATGTTGTCACTGAGTGAAGAAGTTCTTATCTTCACACTCCTCTATGAAGGAGTCTTTTTTTTTTCTTTTTTTTTATACTCTCTAGGTTTCAAGTTTTTTTTTCGAGGATTTCCTGCTTTCTAAGATTTCAATTATCGCTTTCATTTCTAGGGTTTGCTTGTTTACATTTTCCATTCCAATAATGTAATTCATTTGATTCTATTTAATGAAATTACAATTTTATTTCCAATTTTGAGGGCATGACGGGGTACACCAAACTAGTCCAATGACGATATCCAACAATAAAAAGAAAATATCATCCACGGAGAAATCCTGAGGGCTGGACTTTCTCATGCTTCCTCCCAATTTTTTTTTTTTTTGGAAAACAAAAGCATTTTACTATTAAAAAACATTTTCCCAAAGCTCATAGCAGATTAAACTGGTTTGTTTGTCTGCCTCATTTACTTCTTGTCTCGGAGCATAATTCTATAACATGTTATGACAAAGGACATCTGAAAATAGCGTATCAAATTTCAATGATCATAAACTTGACTCGTGATAAACAGGCTTAGAGCGCACTTGCAATAAAAAAATAGATTTGGGGCAAGTAAAATAGGACCATAATTCTCCGGTGAATGATCCTGAGGGCAAGTTTACTCCAAATTACAGCGGCCCATATGTGGTGAAGAAGGTACTTCCTGGAGGTGCCTTGATCCTAGCAGAAATGGATGATCGTGAGTTTTCCACTCCAGTTAATTATGATACTGTCAAGAAATATTACCCATGATATAATTTGTTGTGTCATGTTTTGAACTGCAAGCATTTTTATAATGAATAAATTGCCTCATTGAATTGCTAATTCAATTGTCTAAACTTGTTGTAAATCTTGCATGTTTTCCTTGATGAATTGTGTGAGATAAATTAACGTGTCAAATGGGATATTTTGGAATGATGAAAGTCAAGCCTTATTCCATACACTATTTCATACACTAATCCCCAGTGGGTTGTGTGAAAAATTTCATGCCTATGAGGAAAATGGTGATCTTGCAAAGGGCACGTCAACCAAGGTGATGAGAGGCGATTTCTTCCTCTACCCAAAACACTACAGGTATACCCATTGTTTAGCCCTTTGAGCCCACACACATGAAGAGCTCTTTAAATTATCCTTATCAAGGATCATCCCATACTGGGACAAAATTTGAACTGAATGATAGGAATTTTTTTACTCACACTTGCATTAATCTTCGAGTATTGCTTTCGCAGTGTAACTTATACGGTAATTGAAGTGCCTTAGGGTGACGAAGAGCAGTTCTTTCTCTATCATACACACTTTTATCCATTGCATAGCCCATTTGAGCCCCTACACTGGGGCAAGGCAAAAAAAAAAAAATGGCATGGTTTAGAATGCCGATAAAGATGGAGGCTATGTGAGTCCAAAGAAATGAGTGCAAAAGAGGGGCATGAAAAAGCAGTGCGCCTGGTAAAAGCAAGGCCAATGCTGAGATAGATATTATAAGCACCTAGAGGGGGGTGAATAGGTGCACAAACAATTTATTGAGATACGGAAGCGATTCTAGGCAGCCGATAGAAAGGAGTTCACAAAATGAAGTACGATCAAAGTAAAGAGAGTAAGGAAGAGAAAATTAAACACACGATTTATAGTGGTTCGTCTTATTCCAAGCCTACGTCCACTCTTCCGCATTGACAGCCCACCGACTGGATTTCACTATGAACAAAAGTGAAGTTACAGCACAGCTTTTCCTTGATTCCACAGTGTAGATGTTCTATCACACCTCCTCAAGGTTTCTCACAAATATAGACACTCTTTTGTATACAAGTATTCGCTCAAAGAAATTGTCTAAACAACAAAGAGCTTCAGACTTTGGAATTCTTCTATCGCGCAGACCTCAACAACTTAGAACGTTTTCCTTATATACTCCTTTATGCCATCATACCCGTTGGCACTTACCAAAGGAATTCCTCCAATCTACCCGTTGGACGGAATCAATTAGGAAGATCATTCGGGCTATTAAAGGAACGTGTCGATAGCCCATCAATCCTGTTCGCCCATACAATCAAGATCTCGGTTTCCATAAGTAGAACCTTCCAAGAATATTTAGGCAATCATCGATTCCTTAATCTTCGAGTCAATCTCGATCAATCAAAGGATTCCGTTCTATCTTTTCCAGCTAGGAGATCTTCTCCAGTCGATAAGGTCATATCCTTAATGAAACATCCAGTTCTGGATAACCTTTCTTCAATGGATTAGAGATTGTCAATGAGGATAGACTTTGAGTCTTGAGTCTGGCTGTCCGGAGGTCTTCAGACTTTAAATAGCAGAGTCTGCAAACCTTCAGACTAGACTGATGGAAACGTTTTGTCAGCTTCAAAACATTTCAAGAAGATTTCTCCAACAATCTCTCCCTTTTTGATGGTGACAAAACTTTCCTGTAGATTTGGACAACTTTGTCCTGCAAAACATTTCTCAAACACATATGCATATCTTATAGAGATAAATGGCTAATGAATAACACTAGAATCTACATCCACAGAAAATAGGTTAGTCTAATATGTGATAAAGCCATCCATAGGATATCAATAGTAGTTAATAGAAGTAGTTAAGTTCAAGTCTAGTTCAGTTCTCATCCAGACACAAAAACAAAGTCAAATAGATCAAAACAATCCAACAAACAGTCCAACAAACCACACGATTAAAAGTTAAGTTGTTCAAATCTTGCATCTCTCCCCTTTTTTTGTCAACATTAAAAAGGTTGAGATGAAAATGGAATAGAGTCAAGATTTCTTGGGAACGCGGACAAGCTAGAAATCTCCCATAGACTGAACGATGCCTTCCAGCCTTTTCAAGTCTTCCTTCAGTTGTGCGATCTCCTCACCCTTGGCATTGGCCCGAGTCTAAACGGTGAGGGCTTGGATTTTATCATTCAATGAACATGAAGAAACTTGACCCGTAGTTTGCAAGTTTTGAACTTCGCATCCCAAAGCATAAATTTGACCTCGCATCTCCAAGAGAATATCCATGATTCTGCGAAAATCTGCTGCATTATCAGTCTGAGTACTTGCTTCGGCTTGTCTGATGGAGTAAATGCAGACGATGGTAGATCAGCATAATCTCGCAGGTTTGGCGATGAAACTTCATGACATTCTTCTGGAAATTGAGAGGCATAAACGTCATCTGGGTCTGTAGGTGAGCGACTGACTCCTTCACTTGCATTAGGATATGAGGACTTCTCTCCTTTCTCTTGATCTCCCCCTGTTTCTATGCCTACAGGTGGAGAAGAGTGTTCCTCAGGTTCTCCTTCTTCTCCTCTTTCCTTCTCAGCTTCTCTTTCTTCCTCGTCTTTCTCCTCTACTTCCTTCTCATCTGCTTCTTTCATCTCTGTTTCTTTCCTCATTTGTTCCGATTCTTTCTCTGAAACAGGACGACTTAAGTTCTTCAAAGCCATTGCAGAGATGGTGAGATTTTCATCATCATCTTCATCTTCAACAATAAGAGCTCTTCTTTTCGGTTTTGAAGCAACCAAGGGCTCCTTTCCTTTCCGCTTTGATGAAGAAGAGGGTTGATGAGCTTTGAGTGGAGTCTTCTCCTTGAATTTCTCCAACGCCTTGTTCAATTCCTTCAGACGCATCTTGGTCACCATTTTCAGTCCTACCACCTTATGATCGCACGATTGAACACAAAAGATTTGCGGAGGCTGAATATTCAAATGTCTGAATAACTTCGTCACAAAACTTGGGTAAGGAAGCAGGCCTCTGTCCTTCATCATGGCTCTATACATGTGGAACATAACAGTGTGAGGAAGAGAAAACCTTTTCCCAGTGAGAATGGCATACATCAGCTTTGCCTCTGAACTTGAAACATCAGTCTTGGAAGTTGATTTTGGTTGAAGGCAATTGATCACAATCTTGTGAAGCAAGATGTTGAATGCACTCATCCTTAAGTAGGAAATCTTTTCCTCTGTTCTCCTGTCCTTAACAAGTTCCAATGTAGCACGAGTAATAGAAACTTTGATCGGTTGATATCTTCCTCTCTCGACTCCAACACATCTGCCAGCATATCCATATCCACAACATAGTCTTGATCTTTGACACTGAAGGAAAATCTATTCGCATCCAAAAAGCTAAGATTTGAATAGAAATATGCGGTTAGTTCAGCATAGGCCTCTGTAGTGTCGAAGAAGAACTTTTCAAGTTGAAGATAACCAAACTTTTCCCTCAAGTTCACATTTACAGCATCCAGAAAATCAAAATCCACACTCCTAGGGTTTATTACCCCACGCTTCAGCAGTTTTGAGTACAGATCCTTCTGTTCTTTCGATCTGAACAAGTCTCCCATTTTTCCTCGATTTTCAACCCAATACCCATTCTTGGTTGAAATTGGCTGTACAATTTATCATCATCATTCCCATCTACAGGATTCACTCCCCAATCACGAGGATCACTTGGAATATTCGCAAGGGTTTCTTCTGCCACCCCTTTACGAGCAATTCCCAAACTTTCCATTTTTTACAGAAAGATATATTCATTTCCATACCCTTTCTCTTTAAGAAAATCATCGACATACTTCAAAGGAGTATGAGTCCCTTTTAAAGCATGATACATCTTATAAATAAAAGCGGGCTTTTGAACTCTTACAGGGTCTGCATCCTCGATGATTTCTTCCTCTTATTGATGATCGACGCCTTGAGGACCAGATGGAGGAGAGTGACGCTGCTGAGAATGTTGTGGGCTCGGTTGCTGTTCTGGAGACACTTCTTCTTCGGTAAGATCGAAGTGCGTAGGCCCCTCACTCATTTGTCGTGGTCCCCTGCTTGTGATTTTCGAAGACTTTCTTGAAGACGACATCTTTGGAAGATTCCTTGCTTGACTTTCCCAAGAAAGATGACAACTTTTTCGACGATTAAACAAGGGAAGAAAACGGGAATGGAAGATCGATGCTTTCTAGGGTTTTTGAGAGTAAAGTGAAGAGCAATCAACAGTGCACGATTGGTTAAAAAGGGAGATAAACGAACCATCACAAAGGAAAATAAAAAGATGCCTTTTCAAAATAACTGTCTTTTTCCACGAAAATAGTCATTTCAAAAATAACTTCCTTTTTGAAAATGAAATGATGCAGTAATTACGTCGATTAAATATAGCAACAATTTAAACACAGTCTGACGATCGTACCTCTTCAAGATAAGATTCGAGAGAGAGAGAGAGGGACTAACTTACAGTCTGACGGTCGTACCAAGACTAACTTACAGTTAAAGTCTTGTATGTCTGAGTCTAAAATACTTTAGACTTTGATTTCCTCATACCTCAAAATGTTGAGTCTGGAACGGATAGATTCAAACTGATTTTTCTCCAAAGGCTTTGTGAATATATCCACCAGTTGGTTCTTTGAGTCAACAAATTGAATTGAAACATCTCCATTTTGAACATGGTCTCTAATAAAGTGATGTCGAATCTCTATGTGTTTTGCTCTTGAGTGGAGAATCGGATTTTTTGTGAGATTTATAGCGCTGGTGTTGTCGCAATTAATCTTTGTGCATGAGTCTTCAATTCCAAAGTCTCTTAGCTGTTGTTTTATCCACAGAATTTGTGAACAACAACTTCCGAGAGCTATATACTCTGCTTTTGTTGTAGAGAGAGCTACTGTACTTTGCTTTCTTGAAAACCAAGACACTGTCCTGCCTCCAAGCAATTGACAAGTACCTGAGGTGCTCTTTCTATCGACTCTGCATCCAGCAAGGTCTGCGTCTGAATATCCAAGAAGAGTAAAGTCTCCCCTTTTTGGATACCAGAGACCAACGCTTGAAGTTGATGAAATATACTTGATAATACGCTTCGCAGCATTCAAATGAGATTCTTTTGGGTCTGATTGAAATCTGGCACAAATGCAAACACTAAACAGAATGTCAGGTCTAGAAGCAGTAAATAAAGAAGTGATCTGATGATACTCCTGTATAGCTTTTGGTCGACTTTCTTTCCTCCTTCATCTTTGTCTATCTTCAAGGAACTTGACATTGGTATGTCAGCCTTTTTGCAATTGTCCAGTCCAAACTTTTTGACATGATCATTTGCATACTTTTCTTGATGAATGAAGGTTCCTTCCTCCAGCTGTTTCACTTGAAGCTCGAGAAAGAAGGTTAACTCACCCATCATGCTCATTTCAAATTCATACTGCATAGTCTTAGAGAATTTCTTGCACAAACTTTCATTAGAAGATCCAAAAATAATATCATCCACATATATTTGAACAAGTAAAAAGCTTTTGCTTTCTTTTTTAATAAAAAGGGTAGTGTCTACTTTACCTTTAACAAAACCATTTTGAATTAAAAACTTACTTAGTCTGTCGTACCAAGCTCGAGGCGCTTGCTTTAAGCCATATAAGGCCTTTTTGAGTCTGAATACTGAGTCTCGTTTCCTTGGGTCTTCAAACCCAGGTGGTTGTTCCACATAGACTTCCTCATGGATGAATCCATTTAGAAAGGCACTTTTGATATCCATTTGGAATAACCTGAAATTCTTATGACAAGCAAATGCAAGTAATAAACGAATTGCTTCTAACCTTGCTACCGGTGCATAAGTCTCGTCATAGTCGATCCCTTCTTCTTGTGTGTATCCCTTGGCCACAAGTCTAGCCTTGTTTCTTATGACTTTTCCTTTTTCGTCCATCTTGTTCCTGAAAACCCATTTAGCTCCAACAATTGATTTACCTTTTGGTTTAGGAGTCAGCTCCCAAACATCATTAATTCTGAATTGTATGAGTTCTTCTTGCATAGCTTCAATCCAGCTTTCATCGGATAAAGCTTTTTCTATGCTCTTGGGTTCTATTTCAGAAATAAGAGCCACGACACTAGACTCTTCTCGCCTTTTGGATCTTGCGCGAATTCCTTCATTGATGTCGCCAATGATAAGATCTTTGGGATGAATGGACTTATGTTTCCAGTTGCTTGTTGATTTATCAGATTGATGATCACTTCCTTCACTTAAATCTTCAACAGTTACTTGTTGCTGGTCCTTCAAAGTCTGAGCTGCTTCTTGAGAATTAGACTTTGTAGAGTCTGGAGCAGATTCAGTCTCTTCAAAATGAGTCTGAATCGATTCATTTGTATAGAATCTTGGAATTTGACATTCATTAATTCTTCCACAGTTTGAGTCTTCTTGTTGTAGACTTTGTACACTTTGCTTGTGGTTGAATATCTAAGAAAGTTGCCTTCATCTGACTTTTCTTCAAACTTACCAACTCGATCATTTGCATTTTTCAATATGAAACATTTGCATCTGAATACATGAAAATATGAAACAATGGGCTTCTTTTCTTTGAATAATTCATAGGGGGTTTTTTCTAGAATAGGCCTTAGAAAAACTCTATTGATAATATAACATGATGTTGAAGAGGACAATTGGGTCTGATGTGTCCATTTTTCTTACATTCAAAGCAGACTATATCTTTGTTTGATTCATCATCTTCAACAGACTTAGTCTGTTGCTTTTGAAAACTTTGTTTATTTGAATTGAATCTTCTTCCTTTTCTGTTCAGCTTTCTGAATCTTCTTATCATGAGAGCAAGTTCTTCATCATCCATGTCGTCTTTAGAATCTGTTACATCAGAACCATCATTAGATTTTAATGCAATTGATTTCTTACCTTTGGGATCTTCGTCTTCATTGATTCGTTCCAGTTCATAAGACTGAAGGGTCCCAACCAGCTCATCGACGACAAAGGGCATGATTCTTTGAGTCTCTCGATTGAGGTCTTTATGTGATTCCAATCCTTGGAGAGTCCACGCAGTAGCTTGTTTACTTTCATGGGATCGAAATTGGTTGACCTTGATTTTCAAGACCATTCACGATTTCGTAAAACGACTAAACATGTCAGTTATAGATTCTCCTGGTTTCATTATGAAGGCTTCGTATTGACCGAGAAGAATGTTGATTCTTGTCTCTTTCACTCGATCGGTTCCTTCATAGGTAATGTGTAATCTATCCCAGACTTCTTTGGCTGTATCATAAGAAGATATTTTGTTATATTCAGTAGGTGATAAAGCACAATATAAAGAATAAATTGCTTTTGCATCAAGAGCTTGTCTCTTGATTATCTCTTCCTGAGTCATTTCGCTAGACTCAACAGTGCATTTTCCTCTTTCTGAGACAGATGCAGCTTTAGGAACGATTCCTTTTTCTACAACGTCCCATTCCAGAGGATCCTTTGATCTTAAGAACGTCTTCATCTTTTTTTTTTCCATATGTTGTAGTTCTTTCCATCAAAGTAAGGAGGTCTGGTGTTGCTTTGCCCTTCTACCAGCCCTGGAGCCAAAATACTAGCCATGGATCTTTAACTCTGAAGTAAAACACTTCAAACAAAGTAAGTACACAAGCTCTGATACCAATTGAGATAGTTAGTACAAGCACCTAGAGGGGGTGAATAGGTGCACAAACAAGTTATCGAGATACAGAAGCGATTCTAGGCAGCCGATAGAAAGGAGTTCACAAAATGAAGTACGATCAAAGTAAAGAGAGTAAGGAAGAGAAAATTAAACACAAGGTTTATAGTGGTTCGGCTTATTCCAAGCCTATGTCCACTCTTCCGCACTGACAGCCCACCGGCTGGATTTCACTATGAACAAAAGTGAAGTTACAGCACAGCTTTTCCTTGATTCCATAGTGTAGATGTTCTATCACACCTCCTCAAGGTTTCTCACAAATATAGACTCTCTTTTGTATACAAGTATTCGCTCAAAGGAATTGTCTAAACAACAAAGAGCTTCAGACTTTGGAATTCTTCTATCGCACACACCTCAACAACTTAGAACGTCTTCCTTATATACTCCTTTATGCCATCATACCCGTTGGCACTTACTAAAGGAATTCCTCCAATCTACCCGTTGGACGGAATCAATTAGGAAGATCATTCGGGCTATTAAAGGAACATGTCGATAGTCCATCAATCATGTTCGCCCATACAATCAGGATCTCGATTTCCATAAGTAGAACCTTCCAAGAATATTTAGGCAATCATCGATTCCTTAATCTTCGAGTCAATCTCGATCAATCAAAGGATTCCGTTGTGTCTTTTCCAGTCAGGAGATCTTCTCCAGTCAATAAGGTCATATCCTTAATGAAACATCCAGTTCTGGATAACCTTTCTTCAACGGATTAGAGATTATCAATGAGGATAGACTTTGAGTCTTGAGTCTGGCTGTCCGGAGGTCTTCAAACTTTAAATAGCAGAGTCTGCAAGCCTTCAGACTAGATTGATGGAAACATTTTTTAGCTTCAAAACATTTCAAGAAGATTTCTCCAACAAATGCCAAAAGAGAAAAATCAAACACTTGATGTAGTGAGTCGTATCCCCAATAAGGCGGTACTAAAAAACTCAAATGATGTTGCAATCAATGGAGTTGTGATTTGAAGAAAATCTTTGAAGGTGGAGAAGAAAATTGGTGGAAATGTCAAGATGATCACCAACTTCGACCCCTTAAGCACTTTTTGAGCCTAATGATCCTTTTATTTCTCAACCCATGAACCAAGCCTGCATTACGTCTCTTGCCAATTCTCTTCAGATTAGGGCACTTGAATTAACGCAAAAGTTCATATGTTCGAAAGCGTCGCTTGAAGAAATGTAAGTAAAGCAATTTCTACCTCATTTCGCATGTTTCTTGACTTGTAAACCCCAAGATGATCGCAGAATATCACTCATGTTAAGCCATTGACCAAGCCCACATTACAGTCCCTATTAAAGACCTCTCAGATTGGTAAGGTCGTATCACTCGTGAGTTTGCTTAGACCCTTGTTTGGCATGGCAATGGTGAGATAGAGTGATTGTCGAAATCATGTATCAAAGGTCAGGATGAAATGACCATTTTAATGAGGACGAGTGAAAGGTCATTTCAGACTAAAAGATCCTTCATTTGACACATCCATGACACTCATGTGTTCATATTGGAATATTCATTTAAAATCCTTCCTAATGGATATTAGGTGATGCAAGATCATTACGCATGAACCTCACTTGAATTAATGCATGTTTGCGACTACAAATGCATGTTGCCTCTCCTACGACCAAGTTTTACACGAGACATATCCCTCAGGAGCAGAGATGTTACCAGGTAAGTATATCTCTATCCATACCTTAAATACTTTTCATTGCACAAGTATTCCCTTTTGAGTATACCGACACTCGATTGAGTTGTCCTCCAAAGATTTTTCTCCAAATTCAATCTGATTAAGGCGACCAAAAAAAGGTTCGGGTCCTAGCCAAACAAAACCTCAGTTTAGGCGACTGTAGAATGGTATGGGTCCTAGACAACATTTATTGCTCTAACAAGCGATCGTAGAAACGCACGAGTCCTCGAAAAGCAATTTCCCCATTCAAGCGACCGTAGAAAGGTACGGGTCCAAGACACAACTACACACTGCCATACTGGGTGATCGTAGAAAGGTACGGGTCCTAAGAAAGCATTTTCCTTACAAAACTACTGCCATACTGGGCGACCGTAGAAAGGTACGGGTCCTAACAAAGCAGTTTCCTTACAAAGTCTTGTTGCTATTCTGGACAACCATAGAAAGCTACGGATTCTGGACATGTAACACTAACTATCGTGAATCACTTTACCCTCCTTGTCGGTAAGATATTCCAGGTAGGTTCCTTTGACATCTCAGTCTGGATCTGGATGTCTTAATTCATTTCGTTGAACATTTTACTTTAGATGTGAATGTTTTTCGATCTTTCTCGTTATAACTTAGTCTGGATCTAGGTATTTCGAGTTCCAAAAATCTTGACATCTCGGTCTAGATCTGGATGTCTTAATTCTTTTCGTTGAACATTTAACTCTAGATGTGAATGTTTTTCAATCTTTCTCGTTATACCTTAGTCTGTATCTAGGTATTTCAAGTTCAAAAATCTTGACATCTCAGTTTGGATCTGGATATCTTAATTCTTTTCGAAGAACACTTCACTCTGGATGTGAATATTCTTCTTAGTCCGAATGTTTTAATTTATTACCTATTAGACTCTTCAAGGAACCTGATTGAAAACTGGGTACTTGTGGAGAGGATTTATCATGTACCTCAAGATGCTCTACCGCACTGATTAGTAAGTAACTGTAGGTATGTTCTTTCATTTCGCATCATGCATTTGCTTTAGCACATCCATGCATCACATAGATTGCATTTTAAAATGGGATTCATATTTCAAAAAAAAAAAAAATCATTCATTACATGTGCATGGTCAAAATTTAGGTCTCAATTTGTCTTTGAAGGCAACCTATATGAGCTCACCTCTAAAAAGACGCAGCAGTTGACACCTAAATTTTGGTGACCCGTTTAGTAATTTATTGCATTAAAAAATCATGGATTAATTTTAACCCCTACAAAAAAAAATTAATTAATTGCATAGCATATAAGTTTAGGTGTATTTATTATTATTGCATTTGCATTGGACCGGCGACAGATAGGTTCGAATTGATGGTTTAAAGCTTTAATTTGATGAGTTGGGCTAAGCCCATGACGAGCGCAAGCCCGTATCCTCAGAGAGATTTTACGGATTTATCTTTGTGAGATTTCAATTCAAAAACAAATATTACGTGCGGAAAAGCAAATATTGCCTTTGGAAAAGCAAATATTACGTTTGGAAAAGAAATCTTTGTGGATATGGATTTGGAAAATTAAAACCCTAATCCAGAACCTATAAATAGGTTAAAATGCGTTGGGTTTTTGGGGTGGGGCTTTTTCTCGTTTTCTCTTGAGTTAAAGGAAAATTGCCAAAAAGAAGAAGGGAGGAAGTCTTTTCCATGGTGTTTTCCTTCGAAGAGAAGCATAAGAAAAGAAAAAAGCTTGAGGAAAAAGTAAAAAAGAAAAGGAGGAGAGGGGGAAACGGAAAAAGCAGAAGTGGCAGAGGAGAGAGGTGAGGGGACGTTTACTGTTCATCGTCTCCCTCACACTTATTGCTCGCTTTTGCGCTCCCTCTGTCGGATCTGTTTCTGCTCCCCCCTGCGATGACCGGCTCTGTTTCTGCTCCGTCCCTGGGACCCCAGTCTTCCACTTTCGTTGCTCACGGCTCCCAATCGCCGGCTCCACGTTCACTGCCTCGCATCTACAACTGATCGCTGACTCCTCCTCACCCATGCTGTGCTCGCACCACCGCTCGACCCTAGCAGCGAAGCTGCTTCTGCTTGTGACCCAGCCGCACCACCAGTCACCGCCACTCCACCAATTATCCATGATCGCCCAACGTAGATCCAGCGACTCGACATCCTTGCTCTGTTCGTGATCCACTCTAGACGCCTGCAGCCCTCTATTCCCCTTAACGACCACTGTTGCTGCTCCCGCGCCTCTGTCCGATCCGCTACTATTGCTCCTGTGCCTTTGTCTGACCAGCCGCGTTGATATGCCGTCAAAGCCATGAGCACCTCCCTTTGTTCCAGCAGACCGACCTTGCCGTGCCTCTATCGCCAGTCACGACACCACCGCTGCTGTCTTCCAGCCCAGCACCACGCCTGATCCGAGCCTCCACGAGTGACTACCTTGTAGCCCCCACAACGCCGAGCGACTCCCCTGTTTTGTCGCTGCCCCCTCGCTGCCACCTGAGCCTGCCTTCACCAGACCTCACCGGAGCCCTTGGTGACCTACCATCACAGCCACCATCCTTAGCCGCGCTAAGCCTCCATCGTGGTTTACTTGAGCCCGGTAGATTTTGCAAAAAAATTCAAATTTAGGTAGAGATTTTATTTTATTTGGTAGATTTATTTTATCTTATCTTATTTTTTATATTTTTTTTTTCTTTATTTATATTTCTCGATGCATGGGTGAAATTCCTGATGTACCGCTTCAATTCGCAACCACACATGTATTTTTATTCCGTCTATAAGGCTTTAGATGGAATAATTAATCACACGGGAGTAAAATTGTTATCTTGATCTTTAAGTCTTAAGATCAATTTATCAATTTTATCAATTTTATTAGTAATATAATCAAGTTTGAATTTAAATTCGAATGATGGATAGCATTTTTTATGACCATGGATGATTTGGTGTTTATCTTTTAATTGTTTTGTTTATCTTGAAAATACAAAAAAAAAAAAAAATGACATTTCCATTCAATGTAGATTAAAATTGATTGCATGATGGTTTAGTTAGATTTTTTAAAATAAAAAATGCATATTTAGAAGGTATCGAGAATAGGTAATATCTCACATTTAGCTAGATTTTTACTTTTAGTGATTTTAATTATAAATTTTCATAAAAAATACAAAAAAAAAATCATGCTCGTGTCATATAGAATTAAATTCATGAAATGAACGTCATTTAGTGTTTGTTGCTGGGTTCATTTAATTAGAAATTGCCTATCATTAGAATTAAGTCATTAGGTTAATTTAGATTGCACATTTAATTATTGCATTTCTTTAGAAATTATTTCACTTTCGTCATATAATTAGGTCATGTCACCATGTCATATCATTTCATGTTAGATTAAAAGCATACCGTTTATGATTCTTGTTAATTAAGGGAAAACAAAAAAAAGAAAAAAAGAAATTGCGTGTTTATTAGAAATCATATTTAAGACTGTCGATGTGAATTCTTATTTAATATTGCGGATGCTTTCGATGTCATGAGGTAAGTCCTGCAATTTATTCATTGCTTTATCTGGGTGTTAAATTGGTGGTTTGTGCACCTGCATGATCACCTCATATGTTAAGGAAATGAATTAAACTTAATTCAAGCTGCTAGCCAAACATTTTTTTCAAAATAAAAGAAAAATGTATCGAAAGGGCATTAGAAAAATCTAGCGTAACCAAGTCCTCGAACTCATAATCTCTGGTTCGTAGGAGTAAAGTAAATCTCTTGTTACTTTACTTGGGTTTCTAATTAATCCACAAAAAATAGATTAGTGGCGACTCTTAGTTGAAAAATCATTTGTATGTTAACAATTTGAACCTAAGTTGCGAATTGGTATGGGCTTATGAAAGCCCAAGTTAAGTTTAGGCTTGACATTCCATTAGCTAAACATTAGGTGGTTCACTTGAAAATTTGGTCGCGACAGGTGGCATTGCAATCAGTTGGATGTCTACGCTTTAAACATGTCTGTCCCTCCCAACCATTGAGGTAGAGTATGTCGCTATATTTGAAGTTAGTAAAGAGATGATTTGGTTGAAAAATTTTCTGAAGAAAATAGGCAAGGAGCGGGATAACAATGTTCTTTTCAGTTACAATCAAAGTACCATTTGTCTTGCAATGAATCTTGTATTTCATTCAAGGATAAACACATTAAGTTAAAGTATCATCAAATTTGTCAATTGATAGATGATGAAGCAATGTCATCGAAGAAGATTCTTGGTGTAGAAAATCCAATAGATATGTTCGTTAGGAAAATCCCTTATGATGTTTTGAATAGGACAAAATAAATCAAAGGATACTAATGTGTTTAATGATTGAGTAAAAGACTATGCAGATGATATTAAGTATAAAGTATATTGTCAAAGATTATACATGAAAGAGTCAGAAGACTATATTCAGACTTACGTCCAGATTGAAAAGTTTTTTCAAATGAAACACACTCAAACTTTACATACAGAACGAGACACAAGTCCAAAACGTGACAAGGTCCAAAATAAGACAAATGTCCAAAACATAACAAGTTCAGAATGAAGCATGTTTAGAACGAGACAACTTAACAAAACGTGATATTAGCCCAAAACGTATAACGACTAGTGATCTAATTTAGATTATACTTTAAGATAGATTTCATTGACTCAATCTAATTGATTGACAATTGGATCTTGAAGACAAGAACTTTCTAAATGAAGAAACTAGACTTATGGAAACTAAGATTCTGTTTGTATGGGCGATCAGAATCAACTTGGGATTCTACTTCTGTCACCCAACAACTATCTAATCTTCTTGATATAGATCTGTTCAACAGATAGATTAGAAGACGATTCTCTAGATACTGTCCAATGGCTAGTTTGGAAATGGGGAAGTCTTTAAGGAGACCAAGGACTGAGGAGTAAGAAAAATACGAAGCATAGAATTTAGAATTCCAAAGTCTGAGCAAACTTCGATCATACACTTGTTTTTTGTGAGCTTATACATTTATGATCGTGAGAGATATACTAAAAGAGTGACTTAGTGAGATAATGTAATCTCCCACCGAGTGTTTGTACTCAAAGTTGTAATCTGTTGTTGATCATATAGTGGAATCCAACCAATAAACTGTCAGTGGACGTAAGCTTAATCTAAGCCGAACCACTATAAATTTCATATGCAATCTTCTCTTCCATTAACTTTCCTTATTTAAGTCTGTTGCACATTTACACGTTATTTTAGAAATATGTTCCATCGCATAACAGATTTTGAACTTCTACCAAAAGTTTAGTGACTCATTTATCAGACTCTGATCCTTATTCAAATGTTGCTCGTAACTTATTTTATTCCACATTTATTTGTCAAGACTTCTTTTGAACACATATTCACCTCCTCTAGGTGTTTGTACTAGTTTTATCAATTGGTCTTAGAGACAAGTGCTCATTTTATTGAAGTGTTTTTACTTCTGATCTAAAGATTTTCTATGGCTAATATCTTAGCACCAGGGCTTGTGGAAGGACAGAGCAACACCAAGCCACCATATTTTGATGGAAAAGAATACGATGTTTGGAAGAACATAATGAAGGCATTCATAAGATCCAGAGATCCCTTGAAATGGGATGTCGTGAAAAAGGAAATCAATCTCACTGCTGCGTCTACATCAAATAAGAATGGCAAAGACAAAGAAACCGAACCCCCTGCTCCTATGCCTCAGACGAAGATGTCCAAAAGAGAAGCTCTTGATGCAAAAGTCATTTATTCTTTAAATTGCACCTTGTCTCTTCTTGTGTATAATAGAATCTTTTCATGTGAAATAGCTAAAAAAATCTAGAATAGACTTCACATTACTTATGAAGGTACAGGTCGTGTAAAGGAGACAAAGGTGAACATTTTACCTGGCCAATATGAGTCCTTCAAGATGAAGGCAAGAGTCAATTGGAGATATGTTCAGTTGCTTTATAGAGATAATGAATGGTTTGGCATATCAAGGACAACCAATTTTGAGTCTAATGAAGGTCAACAAACTTCTACGAGAACAAATCAACAATGAAACTCCCGAAGGTAAGAAGTCCATAGCTTTAAAATCTAATGTTGATTTTGATGATACATATTCAAAGATGACATGGATGATGAAGAATTGGCACACCTAATAAAGAAATTTAGAAAGCTGAACAAAAAGGGAAAAAGATCTAGTGGAAGAAGACAATACAAGCAGAATAGGCAAAAAAGAATAATTCAAGAAGATGGTGAGCAAGGAAATATATGCTTAATGGTACATTCAAAATCAGAATCAGACACGGAACTTGAGGTAAATTATCTCAAAATCCCTCTGAAGATATCTAAATATATTGATAAGCTGTATTTAAATCTCAAATCTACTCTTAAAAGGATTTCCGAACTGAAAAAGGAAAATTTTCGGCTAAGGCAATAGGATATTTTTCGAAAAGAGAAGTTCGAAAATTTGCAAAATGATTTTATGCAAATAAAAGAAAGTTGTGATTTACTTGTCAAAGAAAATAATTCTTTAAAGAAAGAATTCTCAAATATTTTGACAACATTTTCAAAGGGTTCAAAAACATTAGAGCATATCATTTCCATACAAGTACCTTACTATAACAAATCGGGACTTGGTTTTAATAAAGAAAGTGATTATCTAATAGACTTTCCTAAAGTCAATGAGAGACTTAGACAAGCACCTCCTAGACTTGCTTACAAGAAGCATTTTCAAAGGATCTTTACAAAACCTGTTGGTAGAAATGCCCTAAAGTGTTCAAATTGTGGAAACTCAGAACACTTTAAAAAAAAAATGTCATAAAGTCTGGAGACCTATTAAAAAAGATTGGGTAAAAAAGATGAGTTGTTTTTGCAGGCAATAAAGGAAAAAAATTGGTAGGGAAGGTGTATTTTTTTTTAAATTCTCAATTTGATTTGGGTACATAATTTAAAAATTCTCATTATACTTGATATTCGATATATACTCTGTGCCTCAATTCATTTAGACTTTATAATGACCATATTATATGATTCGTTACATTGAAGGAAGAATTGTGTGATATATTTTTGGTAATTTGTAAGATGGAATTTGTTTAAAGAATTTGATTGATTGATATCTTGCCTTCAAATAATTCAATTGAGTGGACATATACTTAAGGTTATTATTCTCTTTGATCTTATGATGGTTTACTTAGTGAGAATTTTTTCTTTTTATGAGATATTATTATGCAATATATTTTCCCTAAATACTCTACTAAGATGAGTTAGGAAAGTATCATTGAGTTTCTATGGAGATTTTATATTTTACTCTGACGTCAAAGAAGGATTCAAATACAAGGATACCAGAAAAGAAATAAGTTTATTGCAGAATACTCCATGAAGGAAGAATGATTGCAAAGCTACGCAAATTATGGTGTAATCAGAAAAGTATCTCATGCGAAAATTGGCAATAATCATCTTTAGATCAATGGTATATTTCAAACATGTACCTTGGGAAAGGGAATAGTTTTTTTTTCTTTTTCTTTTTTTTGTATCTATCACCTTGCCTTGCAAATTTCTACACGTACTTGTCATGATTTTGGATGTTTGCTTATCATTTATATTGCAAATATCTCTTGTCATAAACATAAGACATTGCACATTTTTACTTGATTTGGCACATGATAGATACATTCATTTTCCTTTTGCAAAATGCATCAGTAATATATTTTTGAGATTTATGCCCAAGGAAATCCCTTTAATCGTGAAAGATATTATTGCATATTGATGGATACTCTTGCTATATTCTTAGAAGATGTTTTATATCTAGCAAGTTTAATCTGCAAATCGGAGGATGGTATTATGTGATATTTTTGCAAAGATTGTTACCTATTATACAAGAATTTGCAAGTGGCAAAAGTATAAGTTTGGAAAGTTTGATTAAAAAATTATGGAGATTCTGTACTATTTTCCAGAGGCTTGAAAAATTCTCTTTCTTGTGCAAAGTTCTTGCAAATTATTGAGCAAGTCCCTAATGTGTCATATGAAAGGTTGAGTAACTCTGAATTTAAATATTTGATAATCTTATATATACTATTCAATTATTTATTTGAAGAAATGGCATTATATATTACATGGATGTTCTAACAACGAATAATGCAAAATAGGGATTTCAAAACGTTTTCAAATCACCAATGTGGAAAATCCTTTGAGTTCTTGAAAATTCCACTTTATAATATCAAATAATGGAAAATAGGGATTTCAAAGACACAGCAGTATAACAATGATCGTCTTTGAAAATAGGTAAATCTCATATCGTTGAAACCAATTCACAAAATCAAAGCATGATACCAAATCCATAAATCCATTTTCACGTTTAAATTTCGAATGTTTTTCGGAATCCACGTGTAAAGCCTTGAGTCTTACTTGCATCACAGCGCGAAATAAAATACTTTATCAAAACCCTTAGTAAATTTAAATTAGTACGTTGGCAAATTCCAATCTCAATCCCAACTTCAATGGGTTGGAATGTTTTCTATAAAAAGTTCAGAAATCTTTAAAATAGAAAAAATTTCTTAAAACATTTGGGCACGGTGTCACAGTACTCATAAATTTTGATGAAATTCAAGAGATTTTCTAAAACAATTCACAATCAAAATCTGCTTTTCAATTGAAGTTCAAAACTTGGAATGTACAGGTGATAATTTCCTCCAAAAACCATAAGCATTTCTTAAAATATTGAAAATCATAGTTCGGCAAGTTGATAATATTGGTCCTGTCGTAAAGATTTTTGAAGCTAAAAACTTTGAAATACCAAAATCCAAAGCCTTTCTTGAAATACCAAAATCAACACATCGGCAAGTCATCAAACTCAATTCCGACCTTAAGATTTTCAAAGTAGTTTGCATGTAAAATATTAGAGCTTTGAAGACATCCAAACTCAAGTATTTCCAATCTAACTACACTACATCAGACAACAACGGTAACGCATTATATAGGTTAGTAGACTTTCACTTGCTGGCACGTTAAACACGAGGAAATGTGTTTAGCTACATCCGCCTTCATGCCATTCCACCAAAACCGTTGGTGTAATTTCTGTACATCTTTGTACTACCCGAATGAATACTATAATTACACCTATGTGCTTCCAACAGGATTTCCCTTGTTTACTTCTTCATTGTCGGGATCACAGAGTCGTCCTTGATATCTTACTACTCCATCTTCAGAGACTTGGAACTCTGGTCTTTTCCCTAAAGACACAGCATTTCGTATCTTTACAATTTCCAAATCAGATTTTTGCAAAATCTTAACTTTTTGAATATTTTCAGGTTCAATCCTTAATGCAATAAGCATACCATTGAGGTGGTCTACTTCCAACTTAAAGTCTGAATCTGCTATTGACTTTAATAGATTCCACTCTGTTATCCTTAGATTAGCCATGTTCGTAGCTGACTTTCGACTAAGGGCGTCTGCCACCTTATTCACCTTTCATGAGGGGTACCGTAACAGTCAAAATCTTTTAATAATTCCATCCACCTCCTCTGTCTCATTTTCAATTCCTTTTGTGAAAACATCTATTTCAAGCTCTATCCTAAGTGCAACTATCAATCAAATTCAAATTTAAAGAATTCCACCTTCTCGACTCAATCGAACACACTATTTAGCCGAATTATACCTATACCTTTGTCACCACCAATTCAAGCCTAAAACCATCAAAATCGACACCACCAATAACTCATTTGGTTCAGTCCAACAAAGACATTCACTACACTTTCACTGCAACATAGATTCAAGCCTAAAATATAATACCATTCATTCGGTTCAAATATTGATAGTCCAGCAAGACTTATTCAATTCAAAGATCGACAATCCACCAAAATAAAACTTATCTTGTTTCCATCAGGTATATCTCATATCTCATCCTAAATGATCATCACTTAGACTAATCACTCATCAAACCCACAATTTGAATTTTTACATTTTCACCTTAGAAAGACTATAACCACAATTGATCATATCCACTAATTTCCACCAAACCTTTTCAAGCTAAGATCATCACCTAAAATTAAAAGTTGACCATTATCAATTAAACCTATTATTCTGACATATTAACCACAAATAATTTCATGTCTCATATGACCACTCAAACTCATGACTTCCAAGATCAATCTATACATACTAAATGTCTCCATGAAATGCATCAAGGCTTCTAATGAGATCCTCTAATAGAAAGTCACTACTTAGCTCAAATGATCATAACTTAATCCTCAAATTCATAACTCACTCTCCAAAATTCACTTCTTAAGCCTTACTTGAAGCACTACGCTCAGATGCTACGCATGATCTTCGAGCCCTTTAGAATAGATCAGGATATCATCAAATGAAGACAATCACAATTGATCCAAATAAGGCTTAAATATCATATTCATTAAATCCATGAATGCAGCTAAGGCATTCGTCAATCCAAATAGCATAACCAGGAACTCATAGTGTCCATAGTGAGTCCTAAATGCAGTCTTAGGAACGTCTTCCTTCTTAATCCTTAGTTGATATCCTGATCTCAAGTCAGGTTTAGAAAAGACCGAACTTCCTTGCAGTTGGTCAAATAGGTCATCAATTCTAGGAAATGAGTACTTACTCTTAACAATTACATGATTCAATTGCCTATTATCAATGCACAAACGCATCAACCTGTCCTTCTTTTTCATAAACAAGAGTTCTACAAGCTTAACCATGCTTCCGCTACGCCACTCTGATAAAATTATCCCAGAAACACCACCTTTCCAGTTCAGTTCATAGTCTGGTTCACTCCTGTCCCCTTTTGCCATTCTAGAAGCCTGCCAGGAGCCATTCCTTGTTCAGGTCCTTTGACCTCGGCGTCCACTCCCCGCCCTCATCAAACCGGGACATTACAGGTACACCAGCTTTCACCTAGTTCGAACCCAAACCACACATCGACTGAAGGGTCTCGTTTCAATAGGGACTAACTTACAAAGTTATTATCCGTTTTGGCCTATCCCATACTAGGCCTCATGGTTTCATCCTTGGCGCATGGGCAAGCACTATCTCAGGTAGCTCTTCGTTTGAATAGAGTCTCTTACCTTATCGCGCATCACTCAATGTCACTTGTCTCCTTGATTCCATTCATTCTCTTAACATTTCTTGCTCACCAAGCTGGGCCCTTTCATAAATTTCATTATAATCCCTCACTTTCAGGAGCACTAGTTATCTCCTACTATCTGTCCTCAGGCCCTTAAGGAATCTCTTAACCTTTTCCTCTCAATCCTCTATCAATCTAGGGGCATACCTAGACAGCTCCGAAAGTTTCGCTTCGGGAACAATTTGCGACTCAGTGTCACTAATTTGCTAAGAAGGAGAAGTAATGTTCATACGTTACTAAAGTCATATAAGTAACATAAAAAGTTACTAGCACACAAAAGCAACATTACACTAGTCACCAGGGATCTACGAGTGAATACCCATCACCCGTTGTTTAAAGTTAGTCAACTACTCTTGGTTAGTACCCTATGGTGTGCATCATTCTATCCTCATTTCCATCTGAGGCTCCTTATCACTCCAAATAGACCATAGCTCTAATACCAAAACAGGCTATGGCACCCCTCGACGGCCCCCGATCCATTAGGGTCGCCACAATTCGCTTACCTTTCACTTTTCCTATTAACATGTCACTCTGATACCATTTCAATTGCAGCGGGTCCATACGACCTGGGGGTTTACACTATTTGTTTTTTTATAGGTCCCTTGCGCAATTCATATACGGAAGCACATCCAACAAACTTCCTTCCCTATATTCAGAAAACGATGCACACCTACTAAACATCTTATAGATAAAAGCCAAACACTTTTATTAACTTAAACCAGATGGACATCATTCATCGGTACATCAAAATGCCATGATTTTCTATACATGGCTATACTTCAAAAGATGTTCGGCATCTCTTCCAACAGTTGTATACTTAAAGTCCATCGATCAGTGTCGGCGTCCAAAAGTTCCTTCCTTTGCTATCCTCCTTCTCGCAGTCATATCCAACCTACTTGATCCATCTACTGGTAGAAGTGGCAGCAGAGGTATCTTATCTAGTCTGAAGTGTTATTCCCCAAAAGGGGTGAGTACAACCACTCAGCAGGTTAAGGACCAATAAACCACTCAATACATCATGCCATGCAATCATCACAATCATAGCATCACATGTCATACAAGCATCCATGCACAACATACCATGGCATCATGCACATGTCATCATACCTCATGTACCATCATTATCATATAGACATCACCATCATATCATACACTTACCATCATCATGTCACATATGATATCATCCTTACCATGCATCCATGCGTATAACAACATCACCATATCACCATATCACATGTACCATCATCATTACCATGCATTCATGCATGTAACGTCATCATCATATCATCATATCACATGTACCATCATCATTACCATGCATCAATGCATGTAACATCATCACCATATCATCATATCACATGTACCATTATCATTACCATGCATCCATGCATGTAACATCATCATCATATCATCATGTCATGCATATATCATCATGCATAATTTAATTTCAATTTCATTTTGGATTGCCACATTTCTCTTTCTCAGGACCAATGCTTGCATCCCAAATTCATCACTCGCGTCCAATCCTAGCATCGCGAGAACCATCTGGGCATGTATTCAAGATACAACCGAGCATCCGGCACCCCCACATTCCAGGCATCTCGTATCCCAACTGGCATCACGAGGAACCTTCGGGCATGTATCCAAGATACAACCGGGCATCTCGCATCCCAACTAGCATCACGAGGCATCCCCCTGGGCACAAACCTCCGAGGCTTTCGGAATTATATACCGACATACCACCAGGCCTCCCCTGGAATTACGTACCGTATACCATCGGGCATCCCGACACTCCCGAGCAATCTCCGGGGCTTGCCATGAAAATGGTTTCCCCTACCCTCCGGAATTATGTACTGACATACCACCAGGCCTCCCCTTGAATTATGTACCATATACCACCGGGCATCCCGACACTCCCGGGGAATCTACGGGGCTCGCCATGAAAATGGTTTCCCCTACCCTCCGGAATTATGTACCGACATACCACCAGGCCTCCCCCGGAATTACGTACCGTATACCACCGGGCATCTCGACACTCTCGGGGAATCGTCGGCTCACACCTCCAACGGCCTTCCTCATTTATCTCAATTCACATTATCAATTATAATTTAATTTGACATGGCATGTGATGTGATGGCAATCAATATCATGTTCATCCTTGAATTCATACATGCATCTCAAATCATCATCATGCATGCAGCAAGACACCATCATCCAATCAATACAATTCATGGAGTCCATGCAATTTAAAATGGTCCATATTTCTAAGTACCATTTTTAGAAAATATTTAAATTAAATAACCATATGCTTCTCAAAAATCATGAAATTAAGACATGTGATAAACAAGACAATAAGATAGAAATTTCATGAAAAACACATGCCCAATAGAATTCCACACAAGAAGGTACAATTCACACAAAACAGCATGCAATTTTCGGATAGAAATAGAATGCACAGTTTCTGAAATAATTTAATTAAAATATCCAAACGACCTCCGAAAATTATGAAATTTTACCAGATTATAGCCAAGACACTAAAGTAGATTTTTTTTATGAATATTTCTAAGCCCAATTCGTTTTATATTATTTTCTATGGTCATACGAAGCTTCTAGATCTAACACCGAAACGTCCAATGCATGCTTCTCCGAAATACTGAGTCTTCACCTACCTATTATTCTTCTTTTCCTCTGAATTTGGATATGTTTTACTTCAAGATGTTCTCTACAAGTTTCATGAAGGGATCTAAGTCAAATAGCCAGAGTATAGTCATCATATGGGTCCATGAATTCTCGGGTGTCCTGTACCATGTCTCCAGATTTACCGTCTTCAAGAGTAAGTCGATTCACTAGGTTTTACTTGTTCATTTTACTTCAAATTTGATTTTGTTATATTTTAAGATGTTCTCCACATGTTCCATGAAGAAATCGAAGAGAGATTCCTAGTAAAAATCAACATGCAACCACAAATCCACCGAAAGGTCAGTGAAATCGTTCCAGATCTGGTGTCTCCATGGGATGAGAGTTTGACCCCTCAAATATCCATCATTTTATACTAAATTTTAGTATGTCGTATTTTAAGATGTTAGCTACAACTTTCATGAAGATATCAAATTCAAAATCGAACTCAAAACATGCATGCAAGCCTTCACAAGATTCTGGGTCGAGCAGTTCATGCGAAAACATCAAGCATTTCCAAGAACAAACCTCATGTACTTCGATTTCTAGCCTCTAAACATCCATGAATTCAACCACACATGAAAGAGTAGAAATCAATCCCTACTTGCCTCAAAGATCGAGCGGACAACGACACACGAACGGCACACCGGCGACGGACGGACGGCATGCGGGCGGCGACGGGCGAGCTCTCCTCCTCAGCCTCCCTCTCTCTCACTCTCTCAAAACCAGCCACTCTCTCTCTCTCTCTCTCTCTCTTTCTTTTTGGTGGCTTATATATTGCATGTATCCCCTCTTTGCATGGGGGACACTTCTCCCTAAGAAGGAGACAAGTGTCTCCTTTGCCGAAGACACTTGGAGGAAGCCATGCGTCTCCTCCTTCCCCCTCCTTGTGCCAACAATGGGCTGGGCTTATGGGCCACTTTAGGCCCATCTCACTTGGGCCTAAGGTCCAAATTAAATGGCCCAAGTTTATTTTATTTTATTTTTATAATATATCTTAATCATCATTTAAATAAATATCTAATTGCATAAATAATAAGGCCATTAAACTTATAGTCACAAATCCATAAATTCTTATTTATGATGCACATGGCCAATGATAGAATTTTCTTTCCTATCACATAATTATCCCTTAAAAGCTTGGCCATATATCTTATTGCAAATTATGGATTAAATGGCCATAAAATAACTTAATGGTACTTCCATCACCTATTCATAGACTTTAATGTAACTAGAGGTCGTTATGAATTTTTGGATGCCACATACTTGGTTGTAGCAACAGCGTGACATGACAGTGAATGGTGGCGGTGATGACGACAGGGCAGCGACGGCGGCCCCTTAGCTCTTAGATCTGGCATGGCATTGGCAAATTGGTTGCAACACGACTCTGTAGGGATGTCGGCTTGCATCGAACAGGGTCGAAGGATGATAATGGCACGGTGGCTAGCTAGAGCTTCGGCGTGGACGGTCAATATCGTTAGGGATGGCGGTGGTGGCTTAGTAGGGGACGGCAAAGCAGCGTTGTCTCCTAGATTTGCTCAAATCTGGCCCTTCTGCAGACCCTCGCCCTCGAATCTTTGGATCTCATCCGCGGATCTCAGCCCCTCCGGTCTCCCTCCTCTCTTAGGGTTCGCTTGTTGCCAGCCTCCCCCGATGTCTCTCGGTGGGAGGTCATTTAAGCTCACGACCACTCTTAGCCTTACTCACTCTTTGAGTTCCCTTGAAGTCTCTCAGGGGATCTCTCTGAGCTCGCTGGTTTCTGTGTGTTCGTCGACGGAAGTGGTGCCTCGCTATTTATAGGCAAGGGGGTTCGGTCGACGGAGGGGCTCGGCCGCCGACCTTTGGCTTGTCAACCGGACCCCCGCGGCTGAACCGGCGTCTTATCCTCGCTCGTCCACCGAGGCGGGCTTGGCGTTGAAGGCGGCCATTAATGGCGCTTGAGATATGTCTCTTTCGGCTGACGTAGGCCTACCTTCTTTGGCCGTAGGTTGTCCTTTGCACGTCAGCACCTTCTACGCGCATGAGTTACAGAGGTGGAGGGGAAGAAGAGGGAAGAAGGAAGAAGAAGAAGAGAGAGGGGGCCGAGCTAAGGGGTGAAGAAAAGGAGGATTGGGCCTTTGGCTCGTGCTGGAGGGAGAAGGGGAAGGAAATGGGGCTAGCGTGAAGGCCCAGCCCCAACGGTTACTGTTTTTGCATTTTATTTGCTTTTATTTATTTTTTTGTTGTTTTTGTAATTTTCTTTTTTTTTGAAAAAAAGGAAAAATACATAAATAAAGAAACTAAGGCGTATTAAAAACCTAATCAAAATTTAGGTGTCAACAGCTGCCCCTATTTGAAGGTGAGTTCGCAGAGGTTGTATTCAAAGACAAACTGATATCTAAATTTTGTCCATGCATATGCAATAGATTATATCTTATTTGGGACGTAGTGTCCTATGTAGAAAATGAGATATATAACAATACATATACTAAGGCAGATAAGAAGATACCTATAGTTACTTACTGGGAACTTGTGAGATAGGGTGTGAACCCCGAGTTTGGCAAGTATCAGGGCATCATCTTACATGGTGACGTAAGGAGGTTGCTTTTCCAAGAACCAAACCTTTCTTTAGTGACCTTGATGGGAAATTGCTTTTTCAGGACCCGAACCTTTCTTCGATCGCCTTAACAAGAAATTGCTTTTCTAGGATCTGAACCTTTCTTCAGCCGCCTATTAAAGCAATAAGTGGTTTGTCTATGATTCGAACCTTTCTTTGGTCACCTTGCTAGGGAATTGCCTTTCTAAGACTCGAACCATTCTTCGGTCGGCTGTTAGAGCAATGAGTGGTTTGTCTAGGACCCGAACCTTTCTTCGGTTGCCTTGACAAGAAAATGCATTTCTAGGACCTGAACCATTCTTCGGTTGCCTGTTAGAACAATAAGTGATTTACCCGACCTTTCTCAGGGGATGCGCCGACCTTTCTCAAGGCATCTGTTTATGGGGTGCTTGATCCTCTGTCAAGAACACCGGTTGTGGGGTGCCTGATCTTCTGTCAAGGACACTGGTTGAGGGGTGCCTGATCCTCTGTCAAGGACACCGGTTGTGGGGTGCCTGATGTTATGTCAAGGCCACCGGTTGGGGCGTGCCTGATCCCGGTGTGCCTGATCCTCTTTCAAGGACACCGATTGGGGGGTGTCTAATCCTTTGTCAAGGACACCGGTTGATTAACCAATTTCTCTCGGGGGATGTATCGACCTTTCTCGGGGCATCTGTTTGTGGGGGATACCTGGACATTCACAGGCATTGAAAGAGTACATGGATATTCACAAGTACTAACCTGGAAGATACCTAGTTGTTCGTAGGCATCGAAGGGGTACTTGGACAATCACATGTACGAATTCTGGAGGGTGCCTGGACGTTCGTAGGCATTGAAGGAGTACCTAGTAGATGGAATATCAAGGACTTACTTGAGATATTAGTGAAGGTCTCTCACCTCCTGGTAATTAGGAATATCAAGGGCGTGCCTCACATATTCATGAAGGTCTCTTACCTCCTGATAATTGGGAATATCTAGGGTGTGCCTCGCATATTCATGAAGGTCTCTCACCTCCTAGTAATGGGGATATTGAGAACGTACCTTGCATATTCATGAAGGTTTCTTACATCCTTATAACATAAATTTGAATGTAGCATGAGGCTTACCTGGATGGCCATAGGCGCTTAAAGGGGTTGGATCACCCGAGTAACCCTAGGCATACAAAGCAGTGAACTACTTGGATAAACACAAGCATTTAATGATATGATCAGGGACCACTCCGGCTGGTCCAAGTGTAAAAAAGCATACTTAGGTAACCGCAAGCGCATAATGCGGTGGAATACTTGAACGGCTACTAGTACTCAATGATACAATTTTGAGGACAACTCAAACAGGTTAAGTGTCACGGAAAGGGAGTACCTAGACAATGAAAGGCACTCAAAGTATGGCATTCTAGAATTTCTTGTCAATCCTTAGAGGTGCCTTAATTCATATTTTGCATTGAGATTTTAGCCAAGCTTTTGGTGGGTAATTATTTGATAAGAAAGTTCTATCTTTGGCCATATGTATTATAAATTGGAACTTATGGATTTATGATTTGCAAGTGTATAGCCATTTAATTTGCAATTTAGTACTTTGATTTAATAGGGATTTAGTTAGTTTTTAAAAGGGGTCAAATTTTGGATTTATTTAAGCTTGGGTCTTAGGCACAAGAGTGTTGGGCCTAAGGTGGGCCCTAATGGCTGGCCCATAAGCCCATGAAGGGCTGTTGTCACACGAAGGAAGGGGGGGAATCCGATTTGCATGCCTCCCCCATTTGTCCCATGGTGATGGCCAAGTGTCACTCATGCAAAAGGTAATGATGTCTAATGATGATGGGAAGGAAATTAGGGGGAAATGGTGGCCAGTTTAAGCAAGAGAGGGAGAGAGAGAGAGTAGGGTTCGTCCAAGAGAGAGAGAGAGAGAGAGAGAGAGAGAGAGAGAGAGAGAGAAAAGATAAGGAAGAAATGAAGAAAGGAAGAAGGGAAGAAGGAAGGAGGAAGGGCCGTGCATCCCCGTCCGTCGATCGTCCGCCGTGCGTCACCGTCCGTTGCCGCCGTGTCTCACCGATGTGCTCGCTGGGTTTGCTCAGCCTAGAGGCAAGTGGGATCCTTGATCTACTCTTGCATGCGGTGCTTAGTATGTGTGATTGAATGGTAAAAAATTCGGAGGTTTAGAATGTGAAAATTTGAAGTCATAAGAGTGGTGCTCTGGTCTAGTGTACTGTTCTTGAGGAAACGGCTCGACCTTGGACGTTCTAGTGACTTGCATTTGATATTCGAGTTGGATTTTGGCTTTGACTTCTAAACTAAAGTTGTAAAGGACTTCTTGGAGTATAACATACTCAAATTTGGGACAAAAACAACAAGTATAAGTGGGTGAAATCATTATTCTTTGGAAAGACTTGATCTGGAAATTTCGGTACTAGGAACAGGGGTTTTAACTGTCCATATTTAATTACCTAGGATGAATCTGACTTTGATGTCTTCATAAAGTATCTACTTCATGGTCTTGGCTATCATATAGTCGAATTTCATAATTTTTTAAGGTCATTTGTGTATTTAATAGAAAATTTTTCTAAAACTGTGCAATTTGATGCGTTCGGACTTTGTAAGTTGCAATGCGTGGACTATATTGTTTTCTATGACGTTCTTTTAGAAATTTGTTCTGCATGAAATATCTCTCTTCATGTCTTCCCTACAACATATTCAAATTTCGTAATTTTTGAAGTTCATTTGCCTATTTAACCAAAAATGTTTCAAAAACTGTGCAAGTTGAACTGTTAGAATAGTAGTGCTGTGATGCATGGTCTATACCGAATTATATGGAACTATTTTGGCATAGTTTTCTGCATGAAATATCTGTCTTTATGTCTTTACTATCACATAGTCGAATTTCATAATTTTTTAAGGTCATTTGGGTCTATAATTAAAACAATTTCTAAAACTGTGCAAGCTGGATTGTGTGAATTTCAAAAGCTGTAATGCATGGACTATTCTGCTTTGTACGAAATTATGGTGGTGTTGTGTTCTTCATGAGATAAATGCCTCTAGAGCTTGTCTATGATGTATTAAATTCTTAGAAATTATTAGGGCCAATCACTAAATTTTAAGAAGTGCAAATTAAAAGAACGCATTCCGTTTCTAAAATAATAGTAATAATCCATGAGTTTGCCCATGAATTATATTGTTTTTAAGTGATTGAATCTTGCTGCACATGTGATGATATTTGGCATTACATTTAAAATCAAAAGCTGAAATTGACCTTGTTGCCATCGCATCATGTGCCATGTTGATATTGAGACACAATTGTGAATATGAATTATGATAAATGAGGATACCGTCGGAGGTGTGAGCTGACGATGCCCTGGAAGTGTCGAGATGCCCGGAAGGGAGTGTCGATGCCTAGAGTGTGTGTGCCGGATGTCCTCGGGAGTTTCGAGATGCCCGGAATATGGGGGTGCCGGAAGCCTCGGAGGTGTGTGCCGAGGGGATACCTCGTGATGCTAGTTGGGATATGAGATGCTCGGAATGTGGGCGTGCCGAATGCCCGGAGGTGTGTGCCGGAGGTTCCTCGTGATGCTAGGTTGGGTGCGAGCGATAAAATGTGGGATGCAATTACTGGTCCCGGGAAAGAAAAATGTGGTGACCCAATTGAAAGATAAAAAGTTAAAATTGAATCATACATGGTATGGTGACATGTATGCATTGTTGTATGATATAATATGTATAAGTGCATGGTGGTATGTGCACATAAGGCATGGATATGCATGAATGCTTGTTGATGAGTGCATGGTTGTATTTGCACCTATGGCATGATGGTATATGCATGAATGCTTGATGATGAGTGCATGATGGTGTATGTACATATGATATGATGACATATGCATGGCTGCAAGGTAAGTTATGCTTGGATGCATGAATGATATGTATTTTGTTTATGATGCCTTGATTGTTTTGTTTGATGCATTGAGTAGTTTAATGGATCTTTTACCTGCTGAGTAGTTGTACTCACTCCTTTGGGGACTAACATTTCAGATTAGAAAGATGCTTCTCCCTCCGGTCACGCGGGGTACCTTTTATGGTCTTCCATCTGACGTGGAGGTCGAGTGTATGGAGCTTGATTGTGTCACCATCCCTGGTTTGACGTTCATACGGGCTTGTGTGCTGGTGATGTATGACGTGGGCCTGGCTAGGGGCTCATCATCTAGGAGTTCTTGTCTGTCCACGTCCGCCGTGACGGAGTGATGCGGGGGATGTTGTCGCCACCACCTCCCGATGCACCAGGGTGGGTGTGATGGCCCGCGTGAGGAATGGGAGTTGACACTATTTGGGAATGGCCGACACTTGTATATGGAGGGTTATACGTGATTGATATAAGGGGTCGAGATCTCTCTTTTGAGCTGTCACCAAGTTTAGCTAAAAGTCTTGGCTTTTCTTTTGGGTTGTACCGACCCAAGAAGTCCTTCATGAAAATATAAATAAAAAGTGGCTCGGCTTTATATTTTCTTATGGTGCGTAGTTGGTGTGCATTGCATTGTGGTTATTGGAGGGAGAAATGGTGAGACTTGTTTATGCTTCCGTTAATAAGCTGCGCTGGGACTATTTTAAAAAAAAAGCCTATGAAATAGGGTTCTTCTTTAACCCCGAAACAAAGATATGTAACTGGTATTTATTAGGTGGAGCGATAGGTATCTGTGGCGACCTTAGTTGTTTGGGGGTGCCACAGCGGTGTTTGGTATCAAAGCAATGGTTATAGATTGGAGTGATAAGGAGCCTCATTTGGAAATTGAGGAACATGATGACAATGCACACCATAGGATATTAACTGGAATAGTTGGGTAACTTTGAATAACGGGTGATGAGTATTTACTCATAGATCCCTAGTAGTTATTATGAGTTGCTTTTAGGTACCAGTAACATGGTTATGTTACTTATTTTTCCTTAGTTGCTGTTGTTTTCAATGAAGACATTGAGTCACAGATATTTCCTGAGGCAAATGCTTGGAAACCGCAGGAAAATCATGGTACGATATGGAAGTCATCATCCATCGAGCGCTGAAGCCTCTGTAGCAAGGGCTGAACCCCGGATGGAAGATATCTTGTAGGCATTGGCCAATATAGGAAATTTGATGGAAAGACAAGCACAGCAACAACTCGGAGCAGAACACCGTACTCAAGGACTGGTGGAGCAATTTTTGAAGTTGAAACCACCCAAGTTCAGTGGAATGGGAAGTCCTAAGGAGGCAGAGCATTGGATTGATGGGATGGAACGAATTTTCCGGTTGTTGGACTGCAATGATGTTGAGAAAATAACTTTGGCAGAGTACCAACTAGAGGGAAATGCAAAGTTTTGGTGGAGAGCTTCAAGGGACACAATCTTTCCACCAGGTACTGATGTTAATTGGGACGAGTTTGTCAGATCTTTCAATAGAAAGCATTACTCTGACTGTACTAAGGACAAGAAAATTACAGAATTTGTTCAGTTAGAACAAAAGGAGTCGACAGTAGATCAGTATGAGGCAAGATTTTCTGAACTGTCTAGATATGCTCCTAGACTAATTGAGGATCAAGAAGAGAAAGCTAAGAGGTTTCTGAAAGGGTTGAGAACTGATATCAGGAAACAATTGGTGCCTTTGAACATAAGAGATTATAAGAGACAATCGTCTTTTGGTGATGTGAGACAGGGTAAGAGACCCTATATAGGTCAAGGTCAGACCTGGGAGTCTAAGAAGAACAGCAATTTCGAGAATTTTGGAAAAGGCAGGGATGGCCTGAATCTAGGAAGAGCACCTTATCGAAATGAAAAATGTCGAAGGTATGACGGGCGACATGGCCCATGACCTTGCAATGGACGACTGAGATGTTATGGTTGTGGCCAAATAGGTCATCTTAAAAGAAACTGCCCACAAGAAAGGTCGCAAGTGAGTGTTGGCTCGGTGCGACAGGCACAACAGAGTGCTGTTAGACCAAACCCACCAAGGAATCCTCAAAGGCCACCAACACAAGTAATGGTGTATGCGATCACCCAAGAGGAAGCGAAAGCTTTCAAAAATGTTATCTCAGGTATGATCCTTATAAATGATAAAAAGGCATATGCATTGTTTGATACGGGTGCTACGCATTCATTTGTGTCTGAAAGGTATAGACAGTTGAGTAAAATAGAAACTACGTCTCTTGAGACGCCTCTTTGTGTTTCTACGCCTTTAAAGAATATGGTATTGTCTATGCTAGTGTGTGGAAATTGTAAGATAACAATGGGAGGAAAGGATATGGAAATAGACTTAGTCGTAATGGCTATGTATGATTTTGATGTTATCATAGGAATGGATTGGCTTCATAAGTATCGGGCTAAAATGGATTGTTATAGAAAAGTGATCCAATTTATTTTACCTGATCAGTCTAGTTGTGAATTTTTGGGAAGTCAAACCAACCTATCTATAGCACTTATTTTAGCAATAGAGGCCCGTGCGTTGCTTGGCAAAGGATGTCAAGGGTACTTGGCCATGGTTAAAGATTATACTAAGGAAGAGCCTAAGCTTGATGAAATTCGAGTAGCTAATGAATTTCAAGATGTATTTTCTAAGGAGTTGCCTGGATTACTGCCGGAACGAGAAATTGAGTTTGAAATTGAATTAATGCTTGGAACAGGACCTATAACGAAAGCCCTATATAGGATGGCCTTAGTTGAGTTGAAGGAATTGAAGGTGCAACTACAAGAATTGCTTGATAAAGGATTCATTAGGCCAAGTGCTTCACCTTGGGGTGCACCAGTCTTGTTTGTGAAAAAGAAAGATGGATCAATGCGCTTGTGCATTGACTATAGGCAACTGAATCAAGTGACCATTAAAAATAAATATCCTTTGCCTAGAATGGATGCCCAGAGGTGTGTGTCGGAGGTTCCTCGTAGTGCCAGGTTGGGTGCGAGCGATAAAATGTGGGATGCAACTACTAGTCCCGGGAAAGAAAAATGTGGTAACCCAATTAAAAGATAAACAGTTGAAATTGAATCATGCATGGTATGGTGACATGTATGCATGGCTGTATGATATAATATGTATAAGTGCATGGTGGTATGTGCACATAAGGCATGGATATGCATGAATGCTTGATGATGAGTGCATGGTTGTATATGCACCTATGGCATGATGGTATATGCATGAATGCTTGATGATGAGTGCATGTGCATATATGATATGATGACATATGCTTGGCTGCAAGGTAAGTTATGTTTGGATGCATGAATGATATGTACTTTGTTTATGATGTCTTGATTGTTCTGTTTGATGCATTGAGTAGTTTAATGGATCCTTTACCTGTTAAGTGGTTGTACTCACCCCTTTGGGGACTAACATTTCAGATTATAAAGATGCCTCTCCCTCCGGTCACGCGGGGTACCTTTTACAACCTTCCATCTGACGTGGAGGTCAAGTGTATGGAGCTTGATTGCGTCACCATCCCTAATTTGACGTTCATACGGGTTCGTGTGCTGGTGATGTATGCCGTGGGTCTGGTTGGGGGCTCGGTCATTCAGGAGTTCTTGTCTGTCCATATTCGCCGTGACGGAGTGATGCGGGGGATGTTGCCGCCGCCGCCGCCACCGCCCAATGCACCAGGGTGGGTGTGATGGCCCGCATGAGGAGTGGGAGCTGACACTTTTTGGGAATGGCCGACACTTGTAGATGGTGGGTTATACGTGAACGATATAGGGGGTCGAGATCTCTCTTTTGAGCTATCACCAAGTTTAGCTAAAAGTCTTGGCTTTTCTTTTTGGTTGTACCGACCCGAGAAGTCCATCATGAAAATATAAATAAAAAGTGGCTCAGCTTTATCTTTTCTTATGGTGCGTAATTGGTGTGCATTGCATTATGGTTATTGGAGGGAGTGGTGAGACTTGTTTATGCTTTCGCTAATAAGCTGCACTGGGACCGTTTTCAAAAAAAAAAAAATGCCTATGAACTGGGGTTCTTCTTTAACCCCGGAACAAAGATATGTAACTGGTATTCATTAGGTTGAGCGATAGGTATCTGTGGCGACCTTAGTTGTTTGGGGGTGCCACACAAAGGTAGTGAGATACTTAGTCAGTTGCAAGCATCTTAGCTATGAAGACAACTTGAACAAGTCGAGTGTTAAGAAAATGGAGTATTCGAACGGTCGCCAGTACTCAAAGACAAAGGGATACCTGGATAGTCGCAAGCATCTAAACTCAAGAGACGACCCGAATTGATCGATTGTCAAGAACAGAGTACCTAGATAGTGGTCGGTACTCAATGACAAGGGAAAAGGGGTATGCTTATCTGGAGATATCTTTGATTTCTGAGAGTATGTCGGCGATTTGCATAATATGCACACATAATTATATATGTTGTAAATTCATGAGTCAAATAGGATTCACGTATGATAATTTTGTTAGTTTTGCATCATCTTAGTTCTATTGGGGAAAATTTTGACAAACAGCCTTCATTTATAATGTAGATGTCTTGAGCATGCCAGATGAGGGACTTTCAGTTTGAAAGGACTTTTCACTCACTCTCATGGGAAATGTTGTTTTATCCTGACCATTAATGCAGGATTTATAATGACCATACTATCTCATTGTAATCGTGTCAACAGGGGTCTGAGTATTCTCGAAAGCAGTATGACTTTACCATGTGAGAGGTCTTTGTCGGGACCGTAATGTAGGCTCAGTCGACGACTCATCCAAGAGGGCCATCAAGGTCACAACTCTGTGAAAAAGATGCCACCCGATCATCTCTGGGTTAGCAAGCCAAGAATGCTGTGAAAAGAGATAGAATAATCTTGCTCGTACTTCTTCGAGCGATGCTTATAAACATATGAAATCCTAGGTTAATTGAAGTGCCCTAGTCTAAAAAGACTTTTACAATGGGAGTAATGTAAGCTTGACTCATGTGTAAAATGGTGAGGGTCGATGATTGCATTGGCATTTGTCACTTGTTTTTCTTCTCACTGTTAGATGGATGCTCTATTAATTAAACCATAATAGCAACTTTTCTTGGCTGTATATTTTTTTTCTAGGGGCATCGGTGTTGCTTTTTCCAAGTACACTACTTTTTCATGTCCCTAGTTTTTATTCCAGTTTTTCATTCATGAGAATTGACCTTGCTTTTACTATGTACACTGCTTTTTTATGCCCTTGCTTTTTCTTGTCGTTAGAGGAACTGATCTAGGCAAGTTCAAATGAACACTACTACAAGACTCTTGTATCTTCATCTTCAGCCGACATTTCAGGCTATATTGCTTGAACAGCGGTAACTAGGGATGTGCAAAAGAACCGAGACCAGCCTAAACCACTCGGAACTAGACTGGAACTGCTTGGAACCAGTGGTTCTTGAGGGAACCGATTTGGTTCCCGGTTCCATGGGCAGATCCATCCACCCGCCCACCCGGATTGGACAGATTATATTAAAATTATATTAATTTTTAATATTAAAAAAATTGAAATTACTAATTACAAACCTAGCATCAAAAGGCAAGCACAAACCCCTTGACAAAACACCGAGAAAATGGAGACGTCCAGAAGTTAAAACGTCCAAAGCGTACCTTGACAAAATGCCAGACTGTTCGACGTCAAAAAGAAACTTACTGAATAAGGTCAGGCATGAAGAAGCAAGGCTTTAGGGCAAAACTCAAAAAGCAAGCACGCGAAGAAGCAAGGCTGCAAGAGGAGGAGAGGAAGAATAGGTCAGGCGAAGAACTAGCAATTTTGATCAAAAACCAAAGTTGTTTTGCATCAAGATCGGAGCTTTTGAGAAACCCAGGAAACCCCTCAGGCTAGGGTTCGTGAGGAAACCCTTGATAGCAGCAGGTCCATCCATCCCTTTCTTTATTCTAGCCTTCGAAAAATCGCCGTTGCCCTTAACAACAGCTGTCCGTCCGTCCATCCCTTTCTCTATTTGGCACTTCGGAAAATCCCCGTTGCCCTTCATAACAGCGGGTCCGTCCATCCAATTCTTTCATTGTCTCTCTATTCAGCCCTTTGGTGTCAATTTTCCGGCATCGTCACCCTCGACAACAAGTTAGCAACAGATTCATGTGGAAGGATCTACCCAACAAGATCCACCACAAGATCTCCAAGAACTGGGTCACGCCACCCTCCTCCTCGTCCCTCTTGTTGGCACCTACACGTACCTTCTCTCTCTGTCTCTCTGTCTTTGTCTCTGTCTCTCTCTATGCGAATTTGTGTTGATTGAGATTGAAGTCGAATTCGAGTAGTGTTCTTGGGAGTCTCGACGGAGCGACATGAGCTTACTTTTCTCGTGATTGTGCGGGTTGAGAATTAATGTTGTTTTTATACATTTCTTAGTATCTTATGCAGGTATACAACGGCCTTGCCAATCGCTGTGGTGTTCCTCAATTGGCAAAGAAGTTGAATCGGGTAAGGAAGATTTCAGTCAAGTAGGGTAAATTTAATATCGAATACATTATTTTTAATCCATATTTTTAATGACGTGCTTCTTTGTGCATCAAAGTTGTCTTACATGTTATAACTTAAGATACGTTGCATATTTCATGCAATATATGTTTAGTTCGCTTGATGAGTCGCGGCTAAGAATATATTTTAGAGCTTCTTATGAATCACTCGAAGGGGAAAGGGTAGCGATGTCATGGTAATAGGTGTTATGTATTGAATGTAGTTGACTCTCCTCACTTAGTATTGGTTCTTTTAAGCTTTAGCTTGTTCTTTTTGTCTCTGTTTTTCATATATTGCTATTGCACTAGACCATTTACTCTTTTACCAATTGCATATATTACTTATATAAGAATATAATTCGTCTGACAGAGTTGATGATACATAACCTAAATATTATGTTTGCATAAGTTTGAGATTCTAAGATAAATCGGGATACGAAAGAAGATTCAAATTCAAAGATAAATTTGGAAAGCTGAGGAATGATGCTAAGAGGCTCTTGCTTTCCTCTAAAAAGGCTCTTTTAGAAAGATAAGGCTTTAGTCATGTTCACTTTGGGCTCTAGGCTATAGAGAAGGTTCTTCTGCAATAGAATGCAAAGGAAAAAATGGAGTTGACTAGAGCTATGAATTTGGATAGTTGTTCTTTTTCTCTTTAGTTCTTTAGGAAGTTGGACTGTTTATTGAGCACATTATTGTATTATTTTATATCTATTTTTTGTTGTAAGTAAAATATGATTTAGCTCCATGAAAAGTGTTTTAGTGTTGATGACGCGTTGCTTGATTCGAGCAGGTGATTCATTAACATGTCAATGGAAGTAGAGGAATCCTATGATGCAATAATGCCAATAGTAGAATCAACATCACAAGAACATGAAGGAGGTGAAAACTTTGAAGAAGCATCCAATACAAATAAGGTATTCGGTTCTTGTCCATGTCCTCCTCCTAGTAAGCGAAAATCAGTAGCTTGGCTTTATTTTCGAAAAGGAACAACTCACACAAATGGAAAAGTTTATGAATTTTGCAATTATTGCAGATCTAAGTATTCATACCACATTGATAATGGTACTTCAAATATGTTGAAGCACTTGAGAAAGTGCAATAAGTATCCTCGCAATATGGATAAAAGGCAAAAATTGTTTGCATCACAAAGAGTAGATAGAACTCAAATGATAGGAGGAGATACTACTAGTAGTACTGGGAGTGGTGGAATTTTAACAACATGGAAGTTTGATCAAGAGAAATGTAGGCAAATGGTTATTCGGATTATTATAATTGATGAACAACCATTTTTTATTGCTAAACGTGTTAGATTTTGTGATTATGTGAACAATTACAACCTCCTTTCAAGCATATGTCACGATTTACGATGGCTAGGGATTGCATGAAGTTGTATTTTTGTGAAAAAGGAAATTTGAGGGCTTTTTTTTTGTAAGCTTAATTCTAGGATCGCACTCATGACTGATACATGGAGTTCCTTTTAGAATTTGAACAATCTATGTCTTACTGCACATTTTATTGATGAAAATTGAAAATTGCACAAAAGGATCATCAATTTTATGGTGATAGTTAGTCACAAGGGTAGGGATATTGGGAAAGTAGTTGAGAAATGCATTTATGAGTGGGAAATATTGAAAAAGTGTCCACAATCATAGTGGATAATGCTAGTTCAAATGATGTGGCCATTGGTTATTTGAAAGAAAAATTTTCAAGAGAGAGGCTATTGATCTTAGATGGTGAATCTTTACACATGAGGTGCCCGGCTCATATATTAAACTTTATTGTGAAGGATGGCTTGGCCAAGATACATGATTCCATTACACATATTCAAAACGTGGTTAGGTATGTGAGGAGTTGTCCTATGAGAGCTAAGACATTTCGAGATTGCATTGAAAGTATAAAGATTGTTTATAAGAGTTCAGTTTGTCTTGATATCTCAACTAGGTGGAATTCCACTTATCTAATGTTAGAGAGTGCCATAAAGTTAAGTAAAGCTTTTGAAAGAATGGAAGAAGATGATGTTTCTTTCTTAGCTGAGCTTAATTCTGATATTCCAAGTAGTGTTGATTTGGAAAATGCTATTATTCTTTCTAATTTTTTGAAGAAGTTTTATGATACCACCAAGAAGATGTTCGGAACTTTGTATATCATTTCAAATGATTATTTTGTGGGGATAGCTTCTTTGTATAATTATTTGTGAGAAGCGACAAAGGCTTTTGATCATAGGGTGAGAGTTATGGGCGTAAAAATGAAAGATAAGTTTGACAAATATTATGGGAGTTTCAAAAAAGTAAATATGATGGTATTGATTGCGGCAACATTGGATCTTGGAAAAAAGCTTAATTATGTGGGGTATTGTTGTAAACTCATTTATGATGATGCTGCAAAAGTTGATGAGATGTTTGATAAGATGAAGTTTGCCTTGAAATGTGTGTTTAAATTTTATGAGAAATCTTGTCACACTTCTAGAGACAAAAATTTGGATAGCGAATTGGTAAGTTCTACTAATATCGGTAGTAGTTGCGATTCTTATTTCAATGAGGGAAATGAAGAGGATGATTGCAGCTTAAATTTCTATGTGCAAGAGCCTTCGTATGATGACTTTCTTAATGAGGAGAAGAAAAAGTCTGATGGCAACTTATTTGAGCTCGATCGAAATCTTAAAGCTGAACTTGAAGATGGTCGTGATCTTGACATTTTGAATTGGTGGAGTGTTGCTGGCCAAAAGTTTAAAATCTTATCTTTGATGGCTTGGAATATTTTGTCTATTCTCGTTACTATTATTGCTTCAGAATCAACTTTCAGTATTTCTGGTCGTGTGCTTGATGGTTTTTGGAGTTCTTTGACTCCTAGAGTCGTGGAAGCTTTGATTTGCACTCATGATTGGTTGAGAGCGGTCCTTGAGCCGATTAATGTTGAAGAGTTTATCGAAAATGCGGAAAATTTTGAATTGGGTAAGTCCATATCATTTCATCATTTAATTCTTTTTTTTTTTTTGGGTAGAAGTAAGTAATATAATGGGGAAAGACTAAACTGTACAAGCGATCACGGCTCCAAAAAACTTACACTCAAGATGAGTAGAATCATTATGAGTGGAAGGAAGCTGGGACGAAAAAAGCCAAACGACTAAAACAACAAAACTAGAAGAGTAAGAAAACCAAGAGCGGCACGAACAACCGCCAACCAGATACAATCAAACACAACGACTAGGGCAAGAGAGGTGAGAATCAACCACCTCCCACCGTAGGCAACAGCATCCTCAAACTAAGGCACAAGACCAGAAAAAGCCACCAGACAATAGGTAGATTAGATGAACGGTTGAAGATCTCTAGAAGAGAAAATAATCAAGTTAATGGCCCAGCTGTGCTGCAACCTCCTATTCCTAGTAGAGTCCTCCACATTCCTAAAGGTTACAGCCTTGTCTTTGACAACTTTTAGAAGATGCTTCTTCATGGTTGGGATGGTAAGTGGCTCCACTCTGAAGAGTATATTGTTCATGCTCTTCCAAATAATATGACAAAGCACACCAAAAGAAAAGCGAGCAATGCACTTATAAAAATCCCTGCTTGAAAGCACGGTTATGGCCCAACAGAGATTCTCACTCCAAGACTTGTTACACCATGGAAGATTGCATCCGTCCGCCCAAAAGAAAGCAATAATAATTGTAATGCGACACTCAAAAATAAAATGATCAATAGAATCAGGCATATCATTGCAAAAAGGGCAAGAGCCAGTATCTATCATACCATAAGATAGAAGGAGAGCTTAAGTAGGAAGCCTGAGCTTGTTAATAAGCCAAAGGTGAAACCGGTACTGAGGCATGATGGCATTGTTCCAGACGAATGCATGCCAAAAGACACGGGGCTTCTTCCGCCTAATGGCCTCCTAAGCCATCGCAACTGTAAATCGGCCTGATGAGTTATGCCTCCAACAAAAACAATCCTGGTTCTGAGACAGGGAGGGAAGGGGGTACTCCCACGACTCTAACACCAACTTGATAGTGTGGCCATCATCAGAGAAGAGGTCTGCTATTGTAGCCTGCCTAGAAAGACCAGAACTATAGATGAGCCTTTAGGGTGCCAATTGTCAAACCAAAGTGACACTGAGAGGCCATCCCCTATTCTCCAAAGGAGGGCATGTCGAATCTCCGTCCTGAGTTGTAAGATCTTCTTCCAAGCCCAGGAACAATAAATTGGCTTCTTCACAACCCAGAAGTTCCTCCTCTTTAAGAAGATCGAGTGAATTCACTTACACCACAGTGACTCCTTATATGAAAACAGGATCCAGATATGCTTCAGCATAGCAGCCTTGTTGTAATCGCGGAGTCTCCAAACCAAGACCTCTCTCCTCTTTTAGGAGGCAAACATCGTCCCAAGATAAGTTGGCAACCCCTCTACCCAATTCTAGGCCTTTCCAAAGGATTTGTCTGAGGATACCCTCAATCTGGTCGAAAACAGCCGTAGGAAGAATGAAAACACTTGCCCAATAGGCTTGGATAGCATGAAGAACTGACCTGACCAGCTGAAAACTGCCGAAAAATGATAGAAAACGATGAGTCCAAGATTGTAGCCTCGCTGTAATGCGATTGACAAGAGCAACACAATCTGCCTGCCCCAGCCTTGACATAATAATTGAAACTTCCAGATAACAGACCGGTAGGTTCCTTTCATGGAAGCTAAGGTCAAGCATGATTTGATTCCTTAAAGACGCAAGCCCCCCAACAAGAAAACCTCACTTTTCCTCGAATTCAGGTGCAACCCACTCCAAGCTAAGAAGGTTTAGAGGCCTTATTTGAGGAGACTCACAGCAGGCAAGTTGGCTTCATAGAATAGGAATACACCGTTCACGAAGAACAAATGCGAGAGGTTTGTAGCCCTGCATCTCCAAAAAAAAAAAAAAAACCTAAAAACCAGCTCCAAAGAGCACTTAACGAGGATCTAGGAGAGCACCTCCATAACCAAAGTAAATAAATAGGGAGATATGGGATCATCATGCCGAAGTCCTCAACCACTAGGAAAGAACCCATGTAACTCCCCATTCAACGCAATGGAAAACCTAGGCATCCATACACAGGTCATGATGAGCTATGCCAGGCGATCAAGAAACTGAAAAGCAAGGAGAACACTCTCAAGAAAGTGCCAATCCACTGTGTCATAGGCTTTCCTAAAGTCCACCTTAATTGCACACTTAGGAGAATATGGCTCCAAGTGGAAGCTAAAGAAGATTTCCTGAACCAAAATGATATTGTTCCTAATCCACTGCCCCTTAACAAAACCACTTTGAAAAGGACTCACTAGATCCTTCAGCACTGCAGCAACTCGATTCGCCAAAACTTTGGTAATTAACATATAGATGGGATGGCAACAAGCAATAGGCCTGTAGTCATCAACAATGGTTGCATTAGGAACCTTCGGCACCAAAACCCAAATTGTGTTGTTGATCTTCCTTAAGAGCCTCCTCGTGGTGAAGAATTCCTTCATGGCTGCCGTGACTAGCTGTCCAACCGTCCCCCAGTTCTCCTTAAAGAACTCAACCATGAAACCATCCGGTCCCGGAGCTTTACCCCGAGCTAAAAAAAAGAGAGTGTCTCGAATCTCTAGATCGGAGATAGGCCGCGCAAGAGAGGAGATATGGTTGTCTGTTAACGGAGAGTGGATTACCTCCTAGATCTCCTGAACTGAAGGCATTCCCTGCACCACCCGAGGCGTGAGGAGGTCCTGAAAATACTAGACAAAATGCTGCTGGACCAGTTGCGGATCAGTGATTTGGTTACCCAAGGTATCCGTTATGAAGAGAATTCTATTTCTCATCTATCTCTTGCTGACATAATGGTGGAAGAACTTTGTATTACGGTCCCCCTCTTTAAGCCATCTGATTCTAGCTTTTCGTCTAAAAAGGCCTCCTCCTTAGAGCGAAGGTCCAAGAATGTTCGACTCTGATTCTTCTCCAACTCAGCAAGTTCAACCCTAGTGGGATCCTACTGGAGGCCAACTTGTGTTGATTTTAAAGCTTCCCTCACTTCTGTAGTCCTTGCAGAAATGTGGGAGAATGACTCTTTATTTAACTGCTTGAGCCGACTTTTAAGAGACTTAAGCTTGCAAACAAGCCTATACATGGGCACACCCTCCCTGAGATCCTCCCAAATTTGAATAACGATTGTCTCAAAGTCCAAATGCTTCATCCATAAGTCAAAAAACTTGAAAGGTTTCCTTCAAAGCACGGATTCACCTGTGGCATCCCAAAATTCATAATGATCTCTAGTTACATTAAAGTCTATGAATAGGTGATGGAAGTATCATCAAGTTATTTTATGGCTATTTAATCCATAATTTCGATAAGATTTATGGCCAAGCTTTTAATGGATAATTATTTGATAGGAAAGAAATCCTATAATTGGCCATGTGTTTTATAAATTGGAATTTATGGATTTATGATTTCAAGTTTTATGGCCATATGAAATTGTAATTTAGTATTTATACAAATGGGGATTTAAGGTAAATTATTAAAAGTGAAATGGACTTATCTTGGGCTATTTAAGTTTGGGCTTTAGGCCCAAGTGAGATGGGCCTAAAGTGGGCCATAGGAGCCCGGCCCATGAAGCCCATTGGGCCCAAGGTGCATGAAGGGGAGGAGGAGCACCGCATGGTCTCCAAGTGTCATGAAAGGTGAAGCATGGGTGTCCCCCATGCAAAAGGGAATGCAATATAAATACAACCAATAAAAGGGAAGAGAGAGAGATGGCCGGTTGGAATTCGGCCAAGGGAGAGAGAGAACCGTGCGAGAGAGAGGGAGAGTGAGGCCAAGAGAGGAGAAGCCGAGAGGCAGGAGGAGGAGCCGCTCGCCATGCTCGCCCTCGTGTGCCGTCGTCCGTCCGGTCTAGAGGCAATTTGGGGATCCTTTGCTGCTCTTGCATGTGTGTATGTTACTTGCATGTTGAATTTTTGGGTGTTTAGGTGAGGAAAACCGAAGTGTGGATGGTTTATTCTTGAGTGGTATGACTGTTTTTGCTCGAACAGTGTGAGTCAGAATGTTGTGTGAGCTTCCATGCATGTTTGGAGTCATATTTTGGCTTCGATTTCTTCATGAGAGTTGTATCTAACATCTTGAACTACAACATACTGAAATTTCGTGGAAAATGATGGAGATTTGAGGGGTTAAAATCTCATTCTACGGAGACCTCAGATCTGGAACGATTTCACTGACATCTTGTTGGATTTGTGGTTGCATGTTGGTTTGTGCTAAGAATCTCTCTTAGATTTCTTCATGAAAGTTGTAGGAGACATCTTAAAATACAACATATTCAAATTTGAAGTGAAATGAACAATTATAGCCTAGTAAATCGACTAGATCTTGAAGACGGTGATTCTGGAGATGTATTACAGGACACCCGAGACTTCATGGACCTAAATGACGACTATAATCTGGTTATTTGACTTAGATGTCTCCATGAAACTTGTAGAAAATATCTTGATGTAGAACATATCCAAATTTCATTGAAAACGAAGAAGAATAGATAGGTGAAAACTTAGTATTTCGGAGAAGTATGCACTGGACGATCCGGTGATGGATCCAGAAGCTTCGTGTGACTGTAGAAAATAATCTAGATAGAATCTGGCTTGGAAGTCTTCATGAAAGATGTACGAAAATGTCTTGGCTATAACTCAGTAAACTTTCGTAATTTTTGGAGGTTTTATGGATATTTTAATCGAATTTCTTCAGAAACTGTGCATTCTGATTTCACCCGAAAGTGACATGCCATTTTGTGAGAATTGTGAAATTGTGTGAAATTCTATTTGCCCATGAATTTTGCATGTAATCATCATCCTATTGGTTTGTTTATTAATTGCCTTAATTTTTATGATTTTTGGGAATTTATAGATAATTAAATTTAATATTTTTAAAATAATAATAATGGAATTTAAATAAATGTAAAATAAAATAAATAATAAATGGATTATTTTATTGGCCATAAATTCCATTAATTTTATTTTATAAATAATTATACCATGTTGCATGTATGATGAGGTCTTGATGTATGCATTTGAATTGAGATGCATGTGTGAATTCCATGATGAAGTATGACTTGTCATGATGTCACATCATATGCCATGCTAAATTAAGACTAAATTGGTAAACATGGATAATGATAAGAGAGGATGGTTGTGGTGGATGATGATGCCCGGAATGTATAGAGATGCATGAGCCGGGATAACCCGGAGTGTCGGGATGCCCAAAGGTTCCTATGGTATGCCCTTTGGATGCCTGGTTGTATTATGAATACATGCCCGAGGTTTTCCTCGGGAGGTCGGGATGCCGGTTGTATTATGATACATGCCCGGAAGGGGTTGTATCATGATTCATGCCCGGAGGGTAGGGGTAACCATTTTCATGGATGCCAGATGCCATTGGGGTGCGGATGCCTAGAGGTTCCAGGGAGTGTAAATGCCCTTTGATGCCCTATTGTATCTTTCTACATATGGGAATGCCTCGTGATGCTAGTTGGGATGCGAGATGCTCGGAATGTGAGGGGCCGGATGCCCGTTGGCTTGGGAGGCTGAATGCCGGAAGCCTCAAGAGGTCTTTGCTCGAGGGGATGACGAAATTGATGATTTGAGGAATGGGTGATGTGGTGATCAAATTGAAAGCTAAAAGTGGAAATTAAACCATGGCATGATATGCATGATGATATGCATGATGATGATGATGATGATGATGATAATGATATGTTATGAGAAATAATGATGATCACCCATGGCATGATATGCATGATGATGATGATGATGATGATGATGATATGTGATGAGAAATAATGATGATACCCCATGGCATGATATGCATGATGATATGCATGATGATGATGATGACGATATGTGATGTGATACAATGATGACCACGCATGGCATGATATGCATGATGATAATTGATATGACGATGCCATGATGACGATGACATATATGATATGATGATGCCATGATGATGACAGGTGTGATGTGATGATGTCATGATAATGATACACATGTATGTGTTATGAATTGTGATGATGATGAATGATAGTACGCGCATGGCTTCAAGGTAAGTAACGCCTGCAATGTGTATATGATTTGTATGATGCATTGAGTTGTTATTGGATTCCTTATCTGCTGAGTGGTTGTACTCACCCCTTTTGGGGTTAACATTTCAGATTAGTAGATGGTTTGAGCGGTTGGATATGACCACGAGGAGAAGGATAGCAATGGAGGGAACCTTTGGATGCCGACACTGGTTGATGAACCTTAAGCATACGATTGTGGGAGGAGATGTCGGTCATCTTTTGAAGTGTAGCCGAGTATAGAAGACTACGGCATTTTGATGTACCAACTAAAGATGTCCATCTGCTTTATGTAAATAAACGTGTTCGGTTTTAACTTATATAAGATGTTTAGTAGGTGTGCATCGTTTTATAAAATATAGGGAAAAGAGTTTGTTGGATGTGCTTCCGTATTTAAATTACGCAAGGGACCGATCAAAAAAGATGTAAACCCCCAGGTTGTATGGATCCGCTGCAATTAAAATGGCATCAAAGTAATATGTTAATAAGGAAAGTGAATGGTAAGTGAACTGTGGCGACCCTAATCGGATCGGGGACCGTCGAGGGCTGCCACAGCCCTTTATTGGTATCAGAGCTATGGTCTATTTGGAGTGATATGGTGCCTCAGATGGAAATGGGGATAGAAAGATGCACACCATAGGATATAAAACGGAATAATTGAATAACAGGTGATGGATATTCACTCGTAGATCCCTAGTAACTAGTGTGATATTGCTTTTGTGTGTCAGTAACATTTTATGTTACTTATATGACTTTAGTAACGTATGAACATTTCTTCTCCTTCTTAGCAAATTTGTGACACTGAGTTGCAAATTGTTCCTAAAGCGAAACTTTCTGAGCTGTCTAGGTATGCCCCTAGATTGATAGAGGATTGGGAGGAAAAGGTTAAGAGATTCCTTAAGGGCCTAAGGACAGATAGTAGGAGATAACTAGTGCTCCTGAACGTGAGGGATTATAATGAAATTTATGAAAGGGCCCAGTTTGGAGAGCAAGAAATGTTAAGAGAATGAATGGAATCAAGGAGACAAATGACGTTAAATGATGCACAATAAGGTAAGAGACTCTATTCAAATGAAGAGTTACCTGAGATAGTTTTTGCCCATGTGCCAAGGATGAAACCATGAGGCATAGTATGTGATAGGCCAAAATGGATAATAACTATGTAAGTTAATCCTTATTGAAACGAGACCCTTCAGTAGATGTGTAGTTTGGGTTCGAACTAGGCGAAATTTGGTGTACCTGTAACTTCCCGGTCTGATGAGGGCGGGGAGTGGATGCCGAGGTCAGAGGACCTGAACAAGGAGCGGCTCCTGGCAGGCTTCTAGGATGGCAAAAGGGGGCAGGAATGAACCGAACTATGAACTGAACTAGGAGGGCAGTGTTTCTGGGATAATTTTATCAGAGTGGCGCAGCGGAAGCATGGTTAAGCTTGTAGAACTCTTGTTTGTGAAAAAGAAGGACAAGTTGATGCGTTTGTACATTAATTATAGGCAATTGAATCATGTGATTGTTAAGAATAAGTACTCATTACCTAAAATTGATGACCTATTTGACCAACTGCAAGGAAGTTCGGTCTTTTTTAAAAGTCGATTTGAGATCAGAATATCAATTAAGGATTAAGAAAGAAGACATTCCTAAGACCGCATCTAGGACTCGCTATGGACACTATGAGTTCCTAGTCATGCTATGTGGATTGACGAATGCCTTAGCTGCATTCATGGATTTAATGAATAGAATATTTAAGCCTTATTTGGATAAATTTTGATTGTCTTCATTTGATGATATCCTGATATACTCTAAAGGACCCGAAGGACATGCGTAGCATCTAAGCGTAGTGCTGCAAGCAAGGCTTAAGAAGTGAATTATGGAGAGTAAGTTATGAATTTGAGGATTAAGTTATGATCATTTGAGCTAAGTAGTGACTTCCTATTTGAGGATTTCATTGGAAGTCTTGATGCATTACATGGAGGCATTTAGTATGTATAGATTGATCTTGGAAGCCATGAGTTTGAGTAGTCATATGAGACATGGAATTATTTGAGGTTTATATGTCGGAATAATAGGTTTGATTGATAATGGTCAATTTTTAATTTTAGGTGATGATCTCAGTTTAAAAAGGTTTGGTGGAATTAGTGGATATGATCATTTGTGGTTATAGTCTTTCCAAGATGAGATGGTGGAAGTTCAAATTGTGGATTTGATGAATGATTAGCCTAAGTGATGATCCTTTAGGATGAGATATGAGATATATTCAGTGGAAACTAGACAAGTTTTATTTTGATGGATTGTCGATCTTTCAATTAAATAAGTCTTGGTGGACTATAGACATTTGAATCGAAGGAATGATGCTATATTTTAGGCTTGAATCTATGTTGCGGTGAATGCATAGTGAATGTCTTTGTTGGACTGAACCAAATGAGTTATTAATGGTGTCGATTTTGATGGTTCTAGGCTTGAATTGGTGGTGACAAAGGTATAGGAATAATTTGGCTAAATGGTGTGTTCGATTGAGTCGAGAAGGTGGAATTCTTTAAATTTGAATTTGATTGATAGTTGCACTTAGGATAGAGCTTGAAATAGATGTTTTCACAAAAGGAATTGAATATGAGACAGAGGAGGTGGATGGAATTATTAAAAGATTTTGACTGTTACGGTACCACTCAGGAAAGGTGAATAAGGTGGCAAACGCCCTTAGTCGAAAGTCAGCTACGAACATGGCTAATCTAAGGATAACAGAGTGGAATCTATTAAAGTCAATAGCAGATTCAGACTTTAAGTTGGAAGTAGACCACCTCAATGGTATGCTTACTGCATTAAGGATTGAACCCGAAAATATTCAAAAAGTTAAGATTCCATAAGAACCTGATTCGGAAATTGTGAAGATACGAAATGCTGTGTCTTTAGGGAAAAGACCAGAGTTCCAAGTCTCTGAAGATGGAGTAGTAAAATATCAAGGACGACTCTATGTTCCCGACAATGAAGAAGCAAAAAGGAAAATCCTGTCGGAAGCACATAGGTGTAATTATAGTATTCATCTGGGTAGTACAAAGATGTACAGAAATTACGCCAACAGTTTTGGTGGAATGGCATGAAGGCGGATGTAGCTAAACACATTTCCTAGTGTTTAACATGCCAGCAAGTGAAAGTCTACTAACCTATATAATGCATTGCCGTTGTTGTAGTGTAGTTAGATTGGAAATACTTGAGTTTGGATGTTTTCAAAGCTCTAAGATTTTACATGCGAACTACTTTGAAAATTTTAAGGTCGGAACTAAGTTTGATGACTTGCCATGCATTGATTTCGGTATTTCAAGAAAAGCTTAGGATTTTGGTATTTCAAAGTTTTTAGTTTCAAAAATCTTTACGATGGGACCAATATTATCGACTCGCCAAACTATGATTTTCAATACTTCAAGAAATGCTTATGGTTTTTTTTTGAGAAAATTATCACCTGTACATTCCAAGTTTTGAACTTCAACCGAAAAGCAGATTTTGATTGTGAATTGTTTTAGAAAATCTCTTGAATGTCATCAAAATTTATGAGTACTGTGACACCGTGCCCAAATGTTTTAAGAAATGTTTTCTATTTCAAAAAAAAAAAATTCTGAACTTTTTATAGAAAACATTCCAACCCATTGGAGTTGGGATTGAGATTGGAAATTGCCAATGTACCGATTTAAATTTACTAACGGTTTTGATAAAGTATTTTATTTTGTGCCATGATGCAAGCGCGACTTAAGGCTTTAGACATGGATTCCGAAAAACATTTGAAATTTAAACGTGAACATGGATTTTATGGATTTGGTGTCATGCTTTGATTTTGTGAATTGGTTTCAACAATATGAGATTTACCTATTTTCAAAGACTATTATTGTTATATTGCTGTGTCTTTGAAATCCCTATTTTACATTATTTGATATCATGAAGTGGAATTTTTGAGAACTCAAAGGATTTTCCACATTGGTGATTTGAAAACGTTTTGACATGGAAATGACATATGATTTCAAAGCTTGCGGTTGTTGTGGTTTGCTTTTGAAAACCTCAGTTTGTATTGTTTGATTTCATGAAGGAAGATTTTCAAGCGTTCAAAAGAAATTTCAGATGTGGTTGTTGTTTTAAAACTGTTTATGGTGTTGAGATAAATTAAGATATGTTAAGAGCTTGCATCCTTAACTTTAGAGGAAGTATCAGCCCGATCCAAGACACATACTCGATCATGAAGCCATCAAAATGGATGAGAAAGTGAGGTACATTGAAGAGCCTGTGCAAGTATTGGATTGAAAGGAACAAATTCTCAGGACCAAGAGAATTCCATTGGTTAAGATATTATGGCGATATCATGATGTGGAGGAAGCCACATGGGAGAGTAAAAATGAGATGAGGGAAAGGTACTCTCACTTATTTCAAGAGACATAGGAAATGTCTAATTTCGAGGACGAAATTCTCTAAGGAGGGGAGAATTGTGGCATCACAAAATTCATAATGATCTCTAGTTACATTAAAGTCTATGAATAGGTGATGGAAGTACCATCAAGTTATTTTATGGCCATTTAATCCATAATTAAGCTAATAAGATTTGTGTTTATGAGATTTTAAATTATAATATTTGATAAATGAAAATAATTTATGCTTGGCCATGTGTTTTATAAATTAAATTTATAAATTTAATGTTACAAGACTTTGGCCATGTGAAAAATTAAAATTTAAAAATATTTATACAAATGAAATTTAAAAAAAATTATTAAAAGTGAAATGGACTTATCTTTATTTAGGTTTGGGCTTTAGGCCCAAGTGAGATGGGCCTTGATGTGGCCAAGTTGGCCCGGCCCATGAAGCCCATTGAACCTTGCGTCGGTGCATGAGGCCCAACAAGGAGTTCAGCCGGCATGGTCTCCAAGTGTCTTGCCAAGTGGCAAGAAGACACTTGTCTTGGTCCATTTAAGGGACAAGTGTCCCCCATGCAAAGAGGGGGTGCATGCAATATAAATACAACCAATAAAAGGGAAGAAGAGGAGAGAGAATGGCCGGTTAGCCATTCGGCCAAGAGAGAAAGGGAGAGAGAGAGTGAACCGTGCGAGAGAAAGGAAGAGGGTGCGGCCAAGAGGGAGAGGAAGGAGCCGTCGCCGCCCGCACGCCGTTCGTCCGTCGCCAGTGTGCCGCTGTTCGTGTGGTCTAGAGGCAAGTTGTCCTTTGGTCTTGCATGGCAATATGTATGGAGGGTGATTAGGAGAGGAAAACCGAGGCTTGCTGCTTGTTCTTGAGTGGTGTTGCTTGCATGTTGAGTGAATGTTGTTGAGCTTGCATGTTTAGAGTTTTTTGGTTTTGATCTTAGGAAAGTTGTAGAGAAAATACAACATACCAAAATGGATGGGAAACTTATGGATATTCTTGAAACTGGATGCTAGCTGTTTTGCTGAATCCGCTGAGTCAGAATGTTGTGTGAGCTTGCATGTATGTTTGGAGTCCGATTTTGGCTTTGATTTCTTCATGAAAGTTGTAGATAACATCTTGAAATACAACATACTAAAATTTGGTGGAAAATGATGGAGATTTAAGGGGTTAAACTCTCATTCTACGGAGACCTCAGATCTGGAACGATTTCACTGACATCTTGTTGGATTTGTGGTTGCATGTTGGTTTGTGCTAAGAATATCTCTTCGATTTCTTCATGAAAGTTGTAGGGGACATCTTAAAATACAACATACTCAAATTTGAAGCAAAATGAACAAGTATAAACTAGTAAATCGACTAGATCTTGAAGACGGTAATTCTGGAGATGTATTACAGGACACCCGAGACTTCATGGACCTAAATGACGACTATAATCTGGTTATTTGACTTAGATCTCTTCATGAAACTTGTAGAGAACATCTTGATGTAGAACATATCCAAATTTCAGAGGAAACGAAGAAGAATAGGTAGGTGAAAACTCAGTATTTCGGAGAAGCATGCACTGGACGATCCGGTGATGGATCCAGAAGCTTCATGTGACTGTAGAAATTAATCTAAAAAGAATCTGATTTGGAAATCTTCATGAAAGATGTACGAAAATGTCTTGGCTATAACTCGGTAAAATTTCGTAATTTTTGGAGGTCGTATGGATATTTTAGTCGAATTACTTCGGAGACTGTGCATTCTGATTTCATCCGAAAAGTACATGCTGTTTTGTGTGAATTATGAAATTGTGTGAAATTCTATTTGGCCATGTATTTTGCATGAAATCATTATCCTATTGTCTTGTTTAATGATTTCTTAATTTTATGATTTTTGAGAATTTATAGATATTAAATTTAATATATTTGAAAATGGCACAAAATGGAATTTAAATAAATGTAAAAAGGGCATGATAAATGGATTATTTTAATTGGCATAAATTCCATTAATTTTATAAATAATTATACCATGTTGCATGTATGATGAGGTCTTGATGTATGCATGACATTGAATTGAGATGCATGTATGAATTCAATGATGAATATGATCTTGATTGCCATCACATCACATGCCATGCTAAAATTAAGACTATAATTGAAGATGAGAAATGAGAAGTAGGAGAATGGTTGTGGTGGATGATGATGCCCGGAATGTATAGAGATGCATTGATGGCCCCGGGAGTGTCGGGATGCCCAAATGGTATACGAGTCGATAATTTGGGAGGCCTGGTGGTATTATGAATACATGCCATAATTTTGGAAGCCCTGTCGGAGGTTTTTGCCCGATTATGATACATGCCTCGCGATGCCGGATTGGGGATGCGGATGCCCGGCCAAGGAGTGTAAATGCCATTTTCATGGGGAGCCCCGAGATTCCTCGTGATGGTTTGCGAGATGCCCAAGGGAATGCCGGTTGTATCTTGTGATGCTAGTTGGGATGCGAGATGCCCGGAATGTGGGGGGCGGATGCCCGGTGGCCTATATGGATGACATGCCCGGATGGTTCTCGCAGGTCTTTGCCCAAGGGAATGATGATGAATTGAGATGCAAACATTGGTCCTGGGAATCAAATTGAAAGCTCCAAAATGAAATTAAAATTGAATTATGCATGATGATATGATGATGATGATGATGATGATATGATATGGCATGATGAGATACATATATGATGATATGATGATGTCATGATTATGATGATGATGTGTGATGATGATGATGATGATGATGATGATATGTGATGTGATATGATGATGATGTACCCATGATGATGATACATGCATGATATGATGATGTTGATGATGATGATGACATGATGATGATGACATATATGATGATGATGTATGGCATGATGACGTCATGATATGATATGATGATGATATGATGATGTCATGATGAAGATGACATGATGATGACATGTGATGATGATGATGATGTCATGATGGTGTCAATGATATGACATGTATGACATGATGATGATGTCATGATGATGATGATGATATGAGTATGACATGATGATACACATGTATGTGATGATTGATGCATGATAGTATATGCATGGCTTCAAGGTAAGTAATGCCTGCAATGCATGTATGAGTTGTATGATGCATTGAGTGGTTATTGGATTCCTTTACCTACTAAGTGGTTGTACTCACCCCTTTTGGGGACCAACATTTCAGATTAGTAGATGGATTGAGCGGTTGGATATGATTGCGAGGAGGAGGTTAGCAAAGGGAGGAACTCTTGGACGCCGACACTGATCGATGGACTTTAAGTGTATGACTATTGGAGGAAATGTCGGTCATCTTTTGGAGTGTAGCCGAATATAGAAGACTACGGCATTTTGATGTACCAACTAAAGATGTCCATCTGCTTTATGTAAATAAACGTGTTCGGTTTTAACTTATATAAGATGTTTAGTAGGTGTGCATCGTTTTCTGAATATAGGGAAGGGAGTTTGTTGGATGTGCCTCCGCATTTAAATTGCGCAAGGGACCGATCAAAAAAGATGTAAACCCCCGGGTTGTATGGACCCGCTGCAATTAAAATGGTATCAGAGTGATATGTTAATAAGGAAAGTGAATGGTAAGCAAATTATGGTGACTCTAATCGGATCGGAAAGGGAAAAAGGCAGTAGGATAGGAGGGGAGAGCTACTTCGGTGGGGTTTTGGGGGTCAACACCAGGCTTTGCTGGTTGACCTGGTGGAGGACGCGTGCTGGACGAGTGGCTTCGGTGGAGATGCAGCTGCACGAAGGAGAGAGGGAAACATGGAGATGGACTATAGAGTTCGAAGGAAAAGGAAACAAAACAAAACAAAAACCAAAGGGGGGTTGCTCGAGCGAAGAAGGGGACAGACAAAGGCGTGCTGGAAAAGATTAGAAAGGGGGGCCAAAAGTCAAGATTAAATATCTAATAATCATCATAACTTAGCCCCAAAAGTCCACATGATTTTCTCCCTTGTCCCCACAATTACTTTCTTGCAATTAATCCCACAAAAACTCCATTTTGATGCCAATGTTGCAGCCCCATCCAAGGCTCGAATTTCCTCACCTTAGACTTCAATTTCTTTACCAAATTCCCTAATTTGATCTCCAATTTTATTGAAGAAAAAGCCCACACAAAGTCCACACTTTCCTCTTCATCAAATAGTTCACTTTGGAGGCCAAAAATCCCTTCAATTTGGCCCATCCAAATTTCTATTCTTTTTGGAAACGTTCGAATTGATTTTTCGTAAAAAATCTGAGCTCGCCGAAAATTCTTGAATAATTAGTCGACGTTCCTAAAATAAATTGTGACATGACAAAACTTCCAATTTTTGAAATCGGGTTCAATTTCGTGGTTAATTTCAACTGGATGGGATTTTAGCATGATCTAACCTACTAGGTAGCTTTTACGAATTTTTAATACAATTAACCCGTGGTCTATTATCTTTGAGCCACAATGTGCATTTTCAACTCATTGGTGACTCTCGATTGTTGTGAAAATCTCGAAATTTCAAATACGGGCATAGGGTACCCAAAACGACAAAAAAATCGGTCTAGTGCCGATCGACGAGAATTTTGCAATCAGGTGAAATCACTCACACTTTAATCACATACCTCAGTTGAATCGACCTATCTCTAATATCTAATCAATTTTGACAGTGCTGTAATGACCCTTGCAGATTAGCACGATCGAGCAGTCGATTCATGGTCGAATTATTAAGTCTATTGTGTTTAGATTCCTTAACGGCTTTACCCGATAGGCTAGTTATCTCATGAGTAATTAGCTCAGGGAAAGGAACTATAGGCTCGTCAATGAAAAGCCCAACTTATTTAATCGAAAACAGAACCTGAAAATCAGGATGTCACAACCTTGACCACCATAGGCGAGTGATCAGAGATCTCAGGTGCAAGGAAAGATGCTTCCGAGTAGGAAAAAAACTTGGCTCCAATAGGAATTCACCAGGACTCTATCTATCTTCCTTGCCTTACGAGAAGTTCCAGAAAAAGTAGACCAGGTGTACCGAAAGCCAATATACCTGAGGTCCTCAAGCTCAACATGATCTAAGCACTAGCTGAACTCGTCAAAGCATGGTATCTAATTGTCATATCCACCTAACCTATTAGAGGGATCCTTTATAGCATTGAAGTCCCCCATTACCATCCAAGGAAAATTTTGTAAAGTAGTACTCCTAGTATAAGTTCCTCCGAAAGCGGCCTTCGGGAAGTGAAGGTGTGCTCAGCATAGACTATTGAGACATAGCAGACAGCCCTCAAAACCAAACACTTGAGATTCCCATGAACCGCCTAGTCAGTAATTGAGAAAGCTTCGAAAAACACATGAGAATGATTCCAATCAACCCAAATCCTACCCCAATGGGAGTACTCGTAGTTTGACAACCAGCACTAGTCCTCAACAGATTCCCAGAAATAGAATTGAAGAAATTCTATGACACTTCGTCTCCACTAAACTAACAAAAACCAACTTATTCGACAACACCATGTTCCGAACCTCAGCTTATCTAATGGGGTCTACAAGGCCTCTAATGTTCCAGCACCCTATGTACATAAATAAATGTAAAAAGAAACAAGGAAGAATGAGGGTTACCTCCTTTTGGAGGAACTACGCCAAGTGGGAGGTGAAGCAGCACGGATAGAAGAAGGGGGCGGGTCTGTAGCCAAGGTCAGTAGCTTGTCTTGCATAGTCTTGACCCTCATACTAGCCTTCGGTGAAAGACACAGGGATAGCAGGTCATCATCTGAACTACTAATCAAGTTATCCGAGCCCTTTAACTCCTTGCCAGGACTGGGCAACTCGAGAGCACAAGCCTCCCTTGGGCTGGACGCACCTTTTGCAGGGACAAGGATAACTACATCTTGCTTCGAGAGAATTTTGAGACCTCTCAGAGCCTTGCCAGTTAAGGTTGAGGGCAGCCCCTTCTCCAAAGTACTAGCCTTCAGCTTCAAAGACCGCCCCTCATCATTGGAACTAACCGGAAGGGTCGAATTTCCTTCCATTGGAGGAGGAGGCTTCTTCTTCTTCCCATTAACCTACTTCCAAACTTGCTTAGGTTGTGCAGGGCCTTCCAACACTTCCTAAGTAGGGGTGGGGAGCTGGACAGGAACCGAAGAGGTGGGGGGAGCCTAAGCTTGCTATGACGTTGCCTCTGGGGGAAAGCTCACACTTGTGGCCAAAAACGCCACACCTTAAGCACTCAACAGGCTTCCATTCATATTCAATAGCTATCGATCGCAACACTCCATTCACAACCACCTCAATCGACGAACACCTCGGCTGTTTTGCAAAAGAAATCATCCTCATTTGCTCTGTGCATTGATCCACATAAAGGGGTTTGCCAACGGTACTTGCAATGGCACTTATCATCGGTGCCGACCATAGGTCAAAAGGAAGATCTTTAGCCTAATCCACATCGACACTGAAGATTGCTTGTCTTTCTTTAGCTCTAGAAGAGGCCTCAATTGTTGTAATATGTGGGGTACCCTTGCCACTGTTAGAGGCCCCTCTTCCAAGATCTTCTTGTAGAACAAGGGATCCAAAACATGAAAAAAGAAAAAACCTTGATCATTGGCCATCACTTCCACAAGCTTCGAGGCCCAAGTGTTCTTCAAAGCTTGCTCGGTGAGCTAAAAAGGAAGTTTCTTTCCTCCATAATACCCAATCAAACATTCATGCCACTTGGGGTCTACAGCCTGAAGCACATCTTCGGATAAGTTAACAACTGGCCTATTGAACAACAGGCCTATTGTCCACAAAGGAAGGAGGGACCAAGGTCAGATCATAGCCCTTTGCTGCAAGGCGCGCCACATTGGCCTAAGACCAAGCTTGGGGAGGCCTCGAGCTACTAGGCAGTTGTCTCGAGCCCTGAAGGTGCTTGGCAAGAGCATGTGCATGACTTCGACCATGAGAACGCCCTTCACGAGCTGGCCTAAAGCACGACCCTTGCTTGTTCTCAACTACAGCAATAGCTAGATCCACTTATGGAGAAATGGCCTAACTCGGAATCTTAGCAGGTCGGACCATTACATTACGTGAAGAGGGGCTACGCCCCTTTACACTAACAACACCAAGCTGGGCCTCATTTAAGAGGCCACCCACTTTAGCCAAAGAAGACGCCATAAATGTAGAAGTATCCCTCCAATAGCCCGGAAACCCTTCTACAGTACAGACATCGCAGGGAATGAAGCCATACCAGGGCAAAGGCTAAAACAAGCTGAGGAAGGGTACTGAGGAGTCAAAACTTCCACCACAAGGCCCTTGACGCAGCTTTGGCACCCCACACAAACAGAATCAGGGGAGACAGCAGCAGCAAATTGGGCGAGAACTAAAGTAGCTTCGATCTCAAATTGGGGAGCTAAATGGAGCAAACCGCTCAATGAGATTCAGGAGGGAAGTCAGAAGGAGCTACCCTCCAAAACTCGAGCCAAACCAGCGGCTACAAAGACTGGGTCGAGTGGAAGACCAATCAAAATGAACAGAAGCAAATCACGCCCTAGAGAGAAGACCGGTGAACAGTATAGCCGATTAATTCTTTTGTATATCTATTATCTAATAACTGAATACTTTATTTAATATCTTATTTTTGTTAGATATGGATCATATTAACATGGAGATTAACAATCCATAGAGTTTACAAGTTGAAGTGGGAGGAATATATGTGGTGAGATTTTCAATAATTGCTTGAGTTTAATTTTTACTAATGTTGAGCAATCATCTATTTATTATTGTTTTACTTTCAGGAGATTGGAACTTAAAATTTAAGAGCTCAAAACTTGGGATTCACAAGCTTTATAAGTCGTGAACTTTTTAGGTGAATCTTGTTGTGATTTTTTTTTTTTTTTTGGTATAGAATCTTGTTACGATTGTTGCATAGTTGTAAAGTGTAAAATTGTCTAATTTTACTTTACTTGATGAGTTTGTTCCATTTACTTAAATTTGGTTTGGTATGATTTTTTGGACTTGTGCCATCGAGATGGTATGGAGCTCATGTGATCAATTTGATGACCGTTGTGACTTGACTTATAATTAGTTTTACCTTCTTTCACTTTCAACATTATGTTTTGATTTCTAGTTGTTGTAGCTTTTGGTTTCTAGTATATTACTCGTTATGAAGAGTTCTCCTGGTGGGATTTAGAAAGTGATATTATTATTATTGTGAGACCGGTTCCATGGATCCACCCAGGAACTGGATTGGACCGGCGATCTGGTTCCTAGGTGGATTCATGCAACAAACGGGTGGATCCCGGTTCATTGAAGAGGTGGATCTCGGACCATGCACACCCCTAACGGAACTTCTGCTTTGCCCCGATGTGAGGGCAAAATCATAGAGTCAAGTGGGTTGTACAATGGGTACAAGTGTATAGAGAATGAATTGCTCTTATCATTCTAAGGCACTTAAATTAACGTGAATGTTCATATGTAATAAAGACACCCGAAGATTGATGCAAGTGTGAGTAAGAAAATTTGTATCCCTCTTCTCACCTTGTGATGCTGCTTCGCCTTCGAACTGCCCCAATGTGGGGTGGTTCTTAACGAGGGTAGGACATAAATTTCACAAGTGTATGGAGCTTAAAGCGGTGAGCGATGGATAACGTGGTAGAGAAATGAATTGCCTCTCACTATTCTGGTTACCATACTATTCGCGAGAGCACTCTTTACCCTGTTGACGTGGAATTTTTGCGCTCATCTCATAAGTGTATAGATAGGGGACTATGTGTAGGATATGGCTTGCCTTTCATCATTCTGATGCACCTGATCCACCATGCTCAATCAATCTTGTATTCTTCATTTAGCTTTTATTATGATAATCCGTAGTGAAATTAGTGATTTAGACAGACAAAATCATCATGCAAAATTCATTCGGAAATGGCATGCAACGTTTTAAATGTGAAAGATTTTGCACAAATGATTGAATTTGCTCAAAATGCTTTATTAATAGAATTGTATTTACAAATATGTTAAATTTTGAACATCAAAAGAGCTATTCATAAATGGATGTTGATGAATTGTCCCTATTCAATAGGGAGATGACACAAGAATGATCAGCCAAAGTTGGGAATCTAATCGAGCATCTCTACTATTTGCCTCTACAGAAGAGAAGATGCAAAAATAGATCAATTAGTAGGGCCAAAGTCAAACGTGAATTGAGGCCTAAAGAATTATTTTTTTCATTCGCTTTGGCGATACTCAAGATGCCATTTCGCTTGGAAGAGCTCATCAAATTCTGACATGCCTCTCATTGACTTGTTTTTCGCATCTTTGACGGTCAAGTGATCCTACAACTGACAAGAGGGAATGTGTTAATCACTAACTCTTTCAGAAGTTGAATAACTGGGAGTGAACAATTTTACCCTTCACCGGCTTGCAGATGATTGAGTGGACCTAGGGTACGAGGAGGACACAAAGTCCTACGTCTCTCAGTTTGTCAGGTCAATTATTCTCCTTCATTGGCTCATGGACGACACGTCTTTTTACACGAAGTCAGGTGAATTTGATACGGGTCATTTCCATGTACTAGCTTGGCCAGTATTGATTTGCCAAACCTAACCATCAAGTTTGGCTCTAGAATCCCGATGCTTCCTACCGATAAGGAAAATATGTCAAAAGTGAGTTTAGAGAGAGGAAGTATTAGAAACGATACCAAATTACCCTTCTCCAGAGTTTGTATTTGCTAACTCCTAGGGATCTCTAAATCTTGATGACAACCTCTTTGTCTTGACACAGCTTGACATCTCTTTCGATTAGCCCTCCTCATTTACGACCATGTATGGTTATTGATTCATCTTCAGCGTCTTCCTTTTGTGAAATTTTTCTTCTACCTTTGATCATATGAACATTAGTAGCATTGGGTAAAGTCATGCACCTCAAGTTTCCATGAAATCTTATGCTTCTTGACTCATCAAAGCTAGAAGTCCTATCTGAACTCACGATGTCCTACATGCTTCAAGTTTATAGTATGCCTGTGCCCATTACGTCCCATCCTTCGTCTCCTGTAGATAGAAGAAAAAGGATGTCATTTCCAACATTACGTTCAAGGAATAAGACTTACCCCTTTTGAAATAGGATGATCCTCTTTGTTTGCCCCTCGCTTTCTTGGAAGGGTGTCTTTGAATTAGGCGAGTTCACACGATGTGCCAGTTTCAAATGCCTCTTATCACACTAAGTCAAAGGGGATGATATTTTGAGACATGAAGTGAGTGAGTCAGAAAGAAAAACATAATTAAATTTAACATCTTGTTTTGACAAACCTTTTGGTAATGAAACATTTTTTGTTTTCAAAAGTATATATCTTTTGGCAGGAAGAAAGCACATGGAAGCCTAGCCCTCAGTATTCTCCTTGGATAATATTTTCTTTTCATGGTTAGATAGCATCACTAGGCTGGTTTGGAATACCACCTCATGCTCTCAAAACAAATATTAGAACTGTGCATTAGATTATTGGAATAGAACATGACATGAAACATGAGATAAAAACAACTAAAACCCCTGAAAATTCTTATGACAAGGAGTGCTTTGGTGGTGCTGGTTATGGAATCAAGCGCCTTTGAGTTCCTCGTCTCTAGTGGACTTGAAGTATTCACATGAGAGGACCACTTCATTGAAGCTACGGAAATGCAACCCTTGCAACCTAAAGCGATGCTTGCGAGATAAAGCTCCTATGAACAGTTTTATTATTTCTTCTTCGGCCAGTTGAGGGTAGGTTTGCATCATAAAAGACGCTCACCTCCTTGCATATGCTCGGAAATCCTCCATTGGTCTTCTTCTGAAGTGAACCAAGTTCTTGCAAGGCAGTTTGGTTCCAATCTGGCTTTGTTACTGATGTAGGAGTGTGGAAGACAACTCATTCCAATCCCTCAAGAGATAAATATTGATTGTGACGAACCATTACAATGCAGATCCCGTAAGACTTTCTTTAAATGCTAGAGTTGTGAATGACATCAGGTTGTAATGTTGACTCATTTCTCCGTGGAAATATTGCAAGTGAGCCATGAGGCAAGTTATGCCGTTATACTTGCTGAGATTAGGTGTTCACATTTTTCTAGGGGTCATGATCCTATAAGGGCAAGACGAGCCTACTGTATCTTGGTTAGGCCACTGGTTTTACCATTGCATATTCATTGCGGTGGTGAATTCTACCGCTTTAGAAAAGCTAGACTCTACCGAGATCATCCCATTGCTTTCTTTCGAGTCAAAATCACCATGAGGATGAGGCGTTTACGTATCCTCATGGTCAAGTAACAAGCTTAGCAGTTCATTGGGAGACAAGTCATTGCAGACAAAGGCGAATGATCCCTCTTCTAACGGGCTTTGGATCTTGTGTGTGGGTGGAAGACAGTCATATGATGAATGGTTGATTTCATTCGTATAACATTGATAGCCCTCGAGTATGTATCCTAGGGACTGGTAGCCTTTAGGGTTGTACTCTAGGGATTAGTAGTCTTCAGGATTGTACCCTAGGGAATGCTCGAAGTCTTGGTGTGGCATGTCACACCTCGATCCTCGAGCGCGCGCCCATCTCTCCTTGGTCGATTAAAAGCGACATCTTAGGACGTATAGTCAACCCATTCATTTTAATACGCATGTGGAAGTAATTAATAAATCCTCAGACAACAACAAGGTATGATAGAAAAGTAGGGTCAATTTTTCACAAAATACATTTTTATAAACACATAGGTTTATACACCGAAGCCTACAAAAAGGAACCGACTTCCATCAAAAGAGAATTGTCCTATGACTAACTAGTTAGACATGATCGTCAATTCTTTGGGCTTCACCTTTTAAACTTCAGGCCTCGAGTCCTCCACCGCTGTCAACTAGGGACCTGAAAATGTTATTCCACAACGAAGTGAGATGATGTCTTAGCAAGTTCAACCCCCTAAGACCCGATTAGGAAGAAAATATGCCCTGAGGTTGTTTAAGCACATTCATGGGTCAGAGGGCTTACCTTGGCCTCAGTTCCTTCCTGCAGGTCAATACAATTTATAATTCATCAAATCAATTCACCACATCAAATCATTCAATCAGATCAAATCATTAATCAATCGACTCAGTCGATTCCATGTCATCGTGACCATTCCCCGATCATCTCAATCAATACTATCTATGAGTCTGACCATAGTTTAGAACTGCTCACTTTAAGCCAATAATAGATAGTATAGCTCGCCATAAGCTGTCAGATCCATTGATCTACTATTCTATATATATGCTCACTAGAAGCTGCAAGATCCATTGATCTGATATAATAATATGTTCACCAGAAGCTACCAAATCCACTAATTTGATATAATAATATGCTCACCAGAAGCTGCTAGATTCATTGATCTGATATAATAATATGCTCACCAGAAGCTGCCAGGTCCATTGATACGCTATTCTAAGGCCATTTTTCCATTTTTATCATACTTGATAAAATATTGTGTGTGGATACACGATCGGCCTTAGCCAAAATACAATAATTTCTTTTTCATAAATCCCACCATTTTATATAGTCCACAAATATATTTTTAGTGTTGTAAACCGACGCTCGATTATTTTCCAATCAATTACTAAAATCAAATAAATTTAATAATAAATTCCAAAAATACAATTTATGCACGATCAGCATAAATTAGAGCTCAATTAAATAAACAGATCACACCACTGCAATCAGTATAAAATTTCGATCACCGGCTATCCTGGTCTAATTTCCGGAAATTGAATAATTAATTAATTAATTTCAAAAATTAATTATTAAATACTAAAAATTCACACTTAAGCTCGAAAAATCTAATTAAATACCAAAACGGGCTCGAAAAATTTCCAAACCACTATAGATAAATACTAGAGCTTGTCTAGGCCCTAATTGCACTAACTATCCACTTAACATGCATCGATAATTAATTAAATTAACTAATCAAGTCTAACTAACCAACTAATCCAAGCTTAACTTAAACTAATCAACCCTTAAGTATCATTAACTTACTAAGAGAGGATTAGGAGTTAAACTCACCTGATTAACGATCCGCTTGGATCAAAACGACTAGGACACAATGAGGAACAAAAAGCTCCAAAGCAGCAATGCCAACGGGGCACGGATCGGGCCCGAAAATTGGCCCGCAAAGCTTCTGATTTTCTGCTCGGGTTCCTTGGCTAAAGGGGCTGATTAAGCAATTGATTTGGTGAAAAAAAAAATAAGACATCAAGGGCACAGCTTCAAACTGCTACTTCGGTGAAACAAAAAGGAGACAGCAAGGAGGTGAATTCGTGGGGAAAGCTCAGGTCTTCGATCGAGCAAATGAAGAGCATAAAAATTGAAAGAAAAGATGAGATGTTGGAGGGGAACCGAACGAAAGAAAAGGAGAAAATGGGGATGGGATGCTTTAGTCATGTGGGGAGGGGATAAGATAAAAAGAAAAGTCAAAGAAAGGGTAGGGAAATGAGACACGACAGAGGAGGCTATTGGTGGGGGGTTCCGAGAGAGAGAGAGAGAGAGAGAGAGAGAGAGAGAAGGAAAAAAGGGAAAGGGGGCATGCGGCCATGGGGGGAAAAGAGAAAATAAAAAGGAATTTAAAAGAAATTCCTAAACCGAATATTGGTCCCACTTGCTCTTCTTTAGTCCAAATTGATCCCCAAAAATCCCCATGCTAAAGTACTTGATCCTCACTTGCTTTGTGGCATCAAATTTCCCACAAACAACAAGTCTCAAGCATCAAATTTCACTTAAACAATAAATTCAACTCCTTCTGAGAGAATAGGTTCCTGAGACTTTGTTGGTCAGTGAAGATCCAGAATCTTTTTCCACACAACTAAAATCTCCAAATCTTCAGTGCGAAAATTTATGCTGTGAGTTCCAAGTCATGCGTCAGGTAGTTCAACTTGTGAAATCATAGCTGATGGAATGAGTAGGCAACAATCCTAACATGTTGCATCAATACACAATCCAGTCCTCTAAACGATGCATCACTATAGATCTCGTGTCCTCCAAAACCATAAGGAAAGATGAGCATAAGTATGGTAGCCAACTTCTTCTTAAGCTCTTGGAAATTACGCTCGCACTTGTCTGTCCACACGAATTTCTTTTCTTCCTTCAAGAGTCAAGTCAAAGGCGACGCCAAAGCTGAAAATCCCTCAACAAACCTTCTGTAGTAGCTTGCCAAACCTAGAAAACTTCGGATTTCTGTCACTGTAGTTGATCTCAACCAGTTAATCACTGCTTCTATCTTGCTCGGGTCCACGAAGATTCCTTCTCCTGAAATCATGTGGCCTAAAAATGCAACACGAGTCAATCAAAACTAGCAGTTGCTAAACTTAGCATATAGCTAATGAATCCTTAAGGTCTGGAGCACTAATCTCAGATGATCCTCATGCTCCTCAGCACTTCTTGAATATACCAAAATATCATCAATGAACATGATCACGAATTGATCCAGGTATTCCTTGAATACTTGGTCCATCAATCCATGAAAGCAGCTGGAGCATTCGTCAACCCGAATGGCATTACAATGAACTTGTAATGACCATACCGAGTATGAAATGCTGACTTTGGAATGTCATCTTTCCTGATCCTCAGCTGATGATATCCTGTCCTCAAGTCGATTTTCAAAAATATCGATGCTCCTTTTAACTGATCAAACAAGTCATCAATCCTCACAATGGATACTTATTCTTAATTGTCACCTGATTTAGTTCGCAATAGTCGATATACAAGCGCAACGAACCATCTTTCTTTTTGACAAATATAACTGGTGCTCCCCAAGGTGATGCATTGGTATGTATAATTTTTTTATCTAGTAATTCTCACATCCGTACCGTTGGTTCCTTTAATTCAGACAACGACAACTGGTAAGAAGTCTTAGTGAGTGTCTCTATCTCGGGTGCTAGCTTGATCACAATCTCTATCTCTTTCTCGACGATGGCCTCGACAATCCTTGTGACAAAACATATAGAAATTCTGGACCACCGAGATGTCCTCAATTTTCAGCCCTTCAATCTTTCTCATCTATAACAACTGCCACGTACCCTTGGCAACTTCCGTTTAACAAATAGGTTGCTTTCCAGTGATGAGATTATTGAAATCGAGGGTCCTTCTCGACTCCCAATAAACTCGACACTTCCACATGCTAACGGATTAGACTGGATTACTTCATGTCAATAATCCACCACTACGAGAGGCTCCTTGAGTCAACTCTATTCATCTGTGACATCAAAGTTATATCTCAGTAACTAGTCAAGTATAACTATAGCTAGAGATTCCCTTTTTTTCCACTTTATTTCAACAAACTGGAGTTTTCCCCAATTTAACCAAAACTCTGCTGCGTTACTCTGATAAATTCGCCCCAAGAACATTCTTCCTATAATTGGTGCAAGGTCGGTTCTATTCCTGTCCCTTTCGCCATCCTAGTAGTGTCCTACCTACGATAGCGGTATCTATGCTCCCTTGGACTTTTACTGGCAGTCCTTCACCTAATGGTTGTGCTAGTCACACTCACAGTACGCTCTAGCCATACCTGGACATTGGATTTATTCGTGCTTCTTTCCACAATTTGGCACCCATCTGATGAGTCCCCTATCTCCTATCAAGTGACAGCATGCACTCTTTGTATTACCGGAGGCGTATTCCAAAAACCCCACGGTGCGTTCTATGGTGCACTTCTTCTGATTTGTCCCATTGACGGTGACAGTAGTAATCGTTGCCCAGGTTCCATCGGCTTGCATGAACAATCCATAAACCAATGTCCGTGCTGGCGACACTTGCCAAAAATTCTTGTCCTTAGAAGACACAATACTGATCCAGATCATCTTCCATGGGAACAACATGTTCCACTTTGTCTCGGTGCTGACCTGACTATCCCACCCTTCCAATTGGGTGTTATAGAATACTCTCCTCTCGACATTGGTCTTTTCCCTATCCGACTTCAATTCCTGCCTGAACTGAATCTTGACTCAGATAGTAAAGTCTATTCCCTGACCACCAATCCATGTTGGACCTCAACAAAGGTGGCAACAATAGAGGTGATGGCACTGACAATGGTAGTGATAGTGGCAACAACGGCTACTCGGTCCTGAGCTTGCTGGCTCAACCAGTTCCCAAGGAACACTAGTGCCTGAACGATCCCGTTGTTTCCTTTAATTCACACAACGACAACTGGTAAGAAGTCTTAGTGAGTGTCTCTATCTCAGGTGCTAGCTTGATCACAATCTCTATCTCTTTCTCTGACGACGGCCTGACAATCCTTGTGACAAAACATATAGAAATTCTTGGACCATTGAGATGTCCTCAAATTTTAGCCCTTCAATCTTTCTCATCTATAACAACTGCCACGTACCCTTGGCAACTTCCGTTTAGCAAACTAGTTGCTTTCTAGTGATGAGATTAATGAAATCGAGGGTCCTTCTCGACTCCCAGTAAACGCGACACTTCCACATGCTAACGAATTAGACTGGATTACTTCACATCAATAATCCACCACTTTGAGAGGCTCCTTGAGTCAACTCTATTCATCTATGACATCAAAGTTATATCTCAGTAACTAGTCGAGTACAACTATAGCTAGAGATTCCCTTTTTTTTCCAATTTATTTCAACAAACTAGAGTTTTCCCCAATTTAACCAAAACTCTGCTGCACTACTCTGATAAATTCGCCCCAAGAACATTCTTCCTTTAATTGGTGCAGGGTCGGTTCTATTCCTATCCCTTTCGCCATCCTAGTAGCGTCGTACCTGCGATAGCGGTATCTGTGCTCCCTTGGACTTTTACAGGTAGTCCTTCACCTAATGGTTGTGCTAGTCACACTCACAGCACGCTCTAGCCATACCTAGACACTGGATTTATCCATGCTTCTTTCCACAATTTCGCACCCATCTGATGAGTCCTCTATCTCCTATCAAGTGACAGCATGCACTCTTTCTAGTACCGGAGGCCTATTCCAAAAACCCCACGGTGCGTTCTATGGTGCACTTCTTCTGATCTATCCTATCGACGGTGACAGTAGTAACTGTTGCCGAGGTTCCATCGGCTTGCGCGAACAATCCATAAACCAATGACCATGCTGGCGACACTTGCAAAAAGTTCTTTTCCTCAGAAGACACAAGACTGATCTAGATCATCTTCCATGGGAACAACATGTTCCACTTTGTCTCGGTGCTGACCTGACTATCCCACCCTTCCTATTGGGTGGAATAGAGTACTCTCCTCTCAACATCAGTCTTTTCCCTGTCCGACTTCCATTCCTGCCTAAACTGAATCTTGACTCAGATAGTAAAGTCTATTCCCTGACCACCAATCCAAGTTGGACCTCAACAAAGGCGGCAACAACAACAGTGGCAACAACGGCGACTTGGTCCTGAGCTTGCTGGCTCAACCAGTTCCCAAGGAACACTAGCGCCTAAACGATCCCGTCGAACCTGGGATCACTCGGTGCTGCTACACTCTCCGTACCGACCTACGGCATTACTCTTACACTTGCACCGGCCTGAGCCTACACTCTGCCACAACAACCTCTGGCCCCGATCCTTGAGTGCATGCACATCCCTCACTGGTCGATTTAATAGCGACGTCTTAGGATGCATCGCCAACCCTTTGTTTGTAATACGCATGAGGAAGCATTTAAAATCTCCAGACGATAAAACAATGGGATAATAAAGTAGAGCCAATTTTCAAACTTTTAAAACAAACACTCTTGTATACAATGCAAACCATAATGCATATATATACAAGGCAAACTATTAAGTTGAGTCCAACTTAAACAAGTTCAGAAAACACAGTCTGCAGACATGGCTTGGGTTTCAAAGACTACGAGTCTTCATCCTCCTCTTTATCATCCTCCTCACTCCAACTAGAATCTTTAGCAGACTGCACCACACTTCCGAGATCTTCAAAATCCAGGTCTACTGCATCTACGTTCGAGCCTTATGGAAGATCTGCGATGTCCTTTCTAAAAGCAACCTCTAGAAAACATAGAGATATCTTAGACTCCGGTAGGGGACCTTCTCTCTGGCCATCCTGAGCTTGGCTGTATTAAGATCTGTATTGGTAGGGCACCTTATGGGTGAGACCTGCATCGACCTAGACTATAGACCTCACCAGCTCATAGGTCCAGCCCCTAGGGCTCCTATGCAACGGAAAGTAAGAGGTCTACTCTGTAATCTTCTTAAGCCGACCCAAAAACTCAGGAGTGACCATCTAAGGGCCTAAAATGATTATACAATAACCAATGAGACAACGTCTCTGCAAGTTCAACCCTCTAAGACCCGATTAGGAAGCAAATACGCCTTAAGGGCTGCCTAAGCACACTACAGGTCAGAGGACTTACCTTAGCCTTAGTTCCTTCCTACAAGTCAATATATATCAATTATACATGAACCATATCAATTCACCCAATCAGATCGAGCTATCAATCAATTGACTCAGTCGATTACATGTCATCGAGACCATCACACAATCACCTCAATTAATCATTCTCAACTCTTAGCCACGGCCTAACAGGCACAACCTAGATTAAGTGGTAATCACGGCTCCACTGGCAACTTTTCTATATTTAGTGGTCATCACGGCCCCACTTGGCAATTTTCTAAGTTTAGTGATAATCACAGCCCCATTGAGCAATTTTCTAGATTTAGTAGCATCATGGCCCCACTTGGCACTTTTCTTAGATTTAGTGGCATCACGGCCCCACTCGGCAATTTTCGATATTTAGTGGCATCACGGCCCCACTAGACAATTTCTTAGATTTATACCAACATTATCTAATTTTTGGGATAAATCCTCATAACCTCCAATTTCGCTCAATTACCACAATCCGGTACTCAATTAAATAAACAGAGAGCACCACAATAACCAACATAAAATTCCGATCGTCGGCTATCCCACCTAATTTTCGGAAAATAAATAATTAATTAAATAATTATGAAAAATAATAAATAAGTGAATAAATCCAAATTAGGCTCGTAATGCCTAATTGGAAGCCGAAACAGACTCGGAATAATTTTAAGGTTCATTAAATAAATACTAGGAGGTAAACGATCCGATGGGCATGCGGCTTGGTCGAACGACAAGGGGGCTTGCTTCTCTAGTTTTCTCAAGCTTCTAAGCACCCTCAACAATGGAAAAAGCAAGTGGATTGAGGAAGAAGAAGGTTGCTGCAAGAGGGGGGCCACTTGGCTTGTTTTTCCACCAAATTGTCCCCTTGACTCAACCACAGCCATGTCTGGCTTCCTTGGCCACAATCCAACCACCATACTCCCCATCTAGAAGCTTGAAATGGTCTAAAAGTTATGGGGTGGGGGACATACGAATTTCATGGGTTTTGGCATCAAATGGGCACTAATTGCTTCTCAATTCAATCCAACATGACCTTCATAATTTCAATTAGCACTTCAATGATCAAATCAATATTTTTCCTCACCAATTGATCCCACTTGCTTCCCAATTTCGCAATAAAAAACAATCCCCGGCATTTTTGGAAAAAAAAATGGCCTTAGGATGACTTTTTCTAAAAGAGTCTCGAGTTTCAGAAAAATCTTTTGAGACTAAGTCGACGTTCCTAGAATTTATTGTGACATGACAGAACCTTTAATTTCTGAAATCGGATTCAAATTCACGATTAATTTCAATCTGGCTCGTTTTTAGCGTGACTTAGGCTATCATGTAGCTTTAAGAACTTTTTAGTGCAAATGACCAATGGGCGATTTTCTTCGAGCTATAATGAACCCCTTCAACACATTGGCAACTCTCGGTGGTCGTGAAAGTCTTGAGGTTTCAAATACGAAGACAGGGTACCAAAACGATAGAAAAATCAAAGTAGTGCCGATCGACGAGAATTTTGCAATTTAGTGGGATCACCTAAGTTTAACCACTCATCTCAGTCGAATCAACCTATCTTTGATCTCTAATCAATTTACCTCTATGCTATAATGTGGCGACGGCCTCTGATTCGTTAGGGTCGTCACTGTTCACTTCTCTTTCACTTGACCTAATAATGTAATACTTTGATATTAAGGAATTTCAGTATAATTCATGAATCCTGGGGGTTTACATCTTTTAGATCGGTCCCTGTGCAATCTATATGGCAGAAGCACATCCATCAACTCTCTTCCCTATATTCAGAAAATGATGCACACCAACTAAGACATTTATAGGTAAAAGCCGAACACTTTTATTTACTTAAACCAGAAGGACATTATTCATGGATACATCAAAATGCCGTAGTCTTCTATACTCGGCTATACTTCAAAAGATAACCGACATCTCCTCCAACAGTCGTATACTCAAAGTCCATCGTTCAGTGTTAGCGTCCAAAAGTTCCTTTCTTTGCTATCATCCTCCTCACGGTCATATCCAATCACTTGATCCATCTACTAGTGGCAATGGCAGCAGAGGTATCTTATTTAGTCTGAAATGTAAGTCCCCAAACAGGGTGAGTACAATCACTCAACAATAAAGATCCACCAAACTACACGATGCGTCAGACAGAACAATCAAGGTATCACGAATAAAGCACATATCATCCATGCATTCGAACATACCTCACCATACAACCATGCATATATCACCATACAACGTGATCATCAGGCAGCCATGCATATATCATCATGCAACGTGCATATACCACCATGCACTTGTACATATATCATCAGGCAGCCATGCATATATCACCATGCAACGTGCCTATACCACAATGCACTTGTACATATATCATTAGGCAGCCAAGCATATATAACCATGCAACGTGCATATACCACCATGCACTTGTACATATATCATCAGGCGGCCATGCATATATCACCATGCAACGTGCATATACCACCATGCACTTCATGTTTGCATTTCCATAAGGTTCATCTCATTCCATATGCGCACATCCATGCGCATGATTCAATTCTCAATTTTATCTTTCACAAGGATCTCATCATTTTTCTTTCCAGGGACTAGTGTTTGCATCCCTCATTTATCGCTCGCACCCAACCTGGCATCGCGAGGAGCCTCCCGCACACACCTCTGGGCATTCGGCACACACCTCCAGGCATCTTGCATCCCACCTAGCATCATGAGAAATCTCCGGGGCTCGCCATGAAAATGGTTACCCCTACCCTCCGGGAATGCATAATAATACAACCCCTCATCCTCTGGGCATGTATTATAATACAACTGGGCATCTCGACACTCCTGGGGAAAACCTTTGGGCATGTATTCATAATACAACCAGGCATCCAAAGGGCATCGACTCATTCGAACCTTTGGGCATCCCGACTCCCGGGGCATCGTCGGCTCACACCTCCGACGGTATCATCATTATCACATTGTATATTCACATATATGTCTCATTTTCAACATGACATTTGATGCAACAATATCAAAGGTCTGAATTGGCTTTTTGATATCATATGATATGCCCAATGTCACCATATATGTAGTACACATAACACGCACGATATCACATTTCATAAAGCAGTTCATTGGTTTTTGAAAATAGAACCAATTTTCAGGTAAAACAGAATGCACCTCTTTAGTAAAAATTCTTGGAAACTTAGTAAAAAATCTCAATAAATTATGAAAATTTATCCTGAGGTAAACAAGATCCAGATGAAGATATTTCGTGAAGAACATCATGTCAAGAAAGTTCCACATCAATCACATAAATCCACACATCACAGCAAAAGAAATTCCAGCACCACTTTTTGCACAATTTCGGAAATAATTTCAATTAAGCCCTTAAATGAACTTCGAAAATTCTTAGATTTTGATATGTTATAGATGAGATCTGGAGGTAAAAGTCTCATGAATAAATCGGAGTCTGATTCCTTCTGGATTAAAAGTTATAATTTATAACTCTCCCTAACTCTCGGTTCACTCTCCAGATTCGCCATTTTCAAAGAAAATCATTTTCCTGATCAATGCTTGTTCTTTTATTCTCAAATTTTAGTATGTTATTCCTCAAGATGTCGGCTACAAGTTTCATCAAGGACACAAGATCAAATTGCAAGCAAATAATTTTATAAAATTCACAGAATTGCACTAGATCAGCATAACTGTTTCCAGATCTACTTTCTTTAAAGAAAAATGGTTTCACCGACCTATACTTGTTCATTTTCTCTCAAGTTTATATATGTTACTCTTCAAGAAATCCTTTGCAACTTTCATCAAGAAGTCCAAGTCATATTCCAACTAGAACATCGCATGCAACTCATAAACTCACCAAAGGTCGGACTGTTTTTCCCGGAAAGAAAATACTAGGCTAGAACACAACTTCGAAATTTGACACTTCATCCACATCCTAGATTCACCATTCATCACACACCAAACACAACAAGCAAAGGGTAGATAATGGACTCTACTTTCCTCTAATCCGAGCAAAACACAACAAGCAAGAATAGCGGGGCAAGGCGGGACTCAGTGGCTCAACGGTGGCGACGAACGGCAGCGAATGGCCTCCCTCTTCCCCTTCTTCTCTCGCATGCTCGCTCTCCCTCTCTCTCGGTAACCCTCTCTCTCAATCCACCCACTCTCCCTCTCTTTCTTTCCCCTTCATCATTTGGGATCATTTGGTTTGCATGGCTAATGCCACTTGGCTCTAGGGGAAAGACACTTGGCAAGCTTCTCTTGCCACTTGTTTATTTTTCCATGTAGGTTGATGGGCTGATTGGGCCGACCTCTTCCCTTGGTCGACAGCCCATTGGGCTCCTTGGGCTGGTCAAATGGCAGCTCCTTTCCTTTGGGCTTCACGGGCCAGGCCTAAATGGCCGAATGGTGGGGTCTTGTGAGCTGGTCTTGGCCTAAGAATTTTGGCCCACTTCCTCTTTTGATACTCCACTCTAAACCCCCACTCAAATATATGCCTAATTGAAATTTATATAACCATAAAACTTGCAACATAAATTAATAAATTCCAACCTATAAAACACATCGCCAAGAATAGAATTTTCTTTCCTATCAAATAATTATCCATTGAAAAGCTTGGCCTCAATCTTATTACAAATCATGGATCAAAGCACATCTAAAGATTGACATGAAATTCTAGGATGCCACAATTCTCCCCTCCTTAGAGAATTTCGTCCTCGAAATTAGACATTTCCTATGTCTCTTGAAACAAGTGAGGGTACCTTTCCCTCATCTCATTTTCACTTTCCCATGTGGCTTCCTCCATATCATGATGTCGCCATAATATCTTAACCAATGGTATTTTCTTTGTTTGTAGGACTTGTTCCTTTCGATCCAGCACTTGCACAGGCTCCTCAATGTACCTCACTTCCTCATCCACTTTGATGGCTTCATGATCGAGTATGTGCCTTGGATCAGGCTAGTACTTCCTCTAAAGACAATGATGCAAGCTCTTAACATGTCCTCTAATGCTTGGATCACTCTTTTCGTTTGTCCATTCGTCTGTGGATGAAAAGCAGTACTAAATGGGAACTTTGTCCCTAAGGCAGTTTGAAGACTTCGGCAAAGGTTGGAAGTAAATCTCGAGTGTCGATTCGACGTGATATTTATAGGAACACCATGTAAGTGTACCACTTGGCTTACACATATAACAGCAAGTTTACCCTTCGGATAGTCTACGTGAATTGCTAGGAAATGGGTAGACTTAGTCAAGCAATCTACTATCACCCAAATAGAGTCGTGACCACTTAATGTCCTTGGTAATCCTCACACAAAATCCATCGTCACATGATCTCATTTCCACTCTAGTATATCTAACGGTCTCAATTGAACACACCATTTAGCCGAATTATTCCTATATCTTTGTCACCATCAATTCAAGTCTAGAACCATCAAAATCGACACTACCAATAACTCATTTGGTTCAGTCCAATAAAGACATTCACTACGCTTTCACTGCAACATAAATTCAAGCCTAAAATACAACACCATTCATTGGTTTCAAATATCGATAGTCCACCAAAACTTATTCAATTCAAAGATTGACAATCCACCAAGATAAGAACTTGTCTAGTTTCCATCGAGTATATCTCATGTCTCACCCTAAAGGATCATCACTTGGACTAATCACTTATCAAATCCACAACTTGAACTTTCACCTTTTCACCTTGGAAAGACTATAATCACAATTGATCATATCCACTAATTCCACAGACCCTTTTCAAATTGAGATTATTACCAAAAATTAAAAGTTGACCACCATCAATTAAACCTATTATTCCGACATATAAACCACAAATAATTTCATGTCTCATATGACCACTCAAACTCATGACTTCTAAGATCAATCTATACATACTAAATGCCTCCATGTAATGCATCAAGACTTCCGATGAGATCCTCTAATAGAAAGTCACTACGTAGCTCAAATGATCATAACTTAATCCTCAAATTCATAACTCACTCTCCATAATTCACTTCTTAAGCCTTGTTTGCAGCAGTACGCTTAGATGCTGCGCATGTTCTTCAGGTCCTTTAGAATATATCAGGATATCATCAAATGAAGACAATCACAATTTGATCCAAATAAGGCTTAATTATCCTATTCATTAAATCCATGAATGCAGCTAAGGCATTCATCAATCCAAATAGCATAACTAGGAACTCATAGTGTCCATAGCGAGTCCTCAATGCGGTCTTAGAAATGTCTTCTTTCTTAATCCTTAGCTAATGGTATCCTGACCTCAAGTCAATTTTTAGAATAGACCGAACTTCCTTATAGTTGCTCAAATAGGTCATCAATTTTAGGTAATGAGTACTTACTCTTAACAATTACATGATTCAATAGCCTATTATCAATGCACAAACGCATCGACCCGTCCTCAAAAGTTCTACAAGCTTAGCCATGCTTCCGCTGCGCCACTCTGATAAAATTATCCCATAAACACTGCCTTCCCAGTTAAGTTCATAGTTCGGTTCATTCTTGCCCCCTTTTACCATCCTAGAAGCCTGCCAGGAGCTGCTCCTTGTTCAAGTCCTCTGACCTCGGCGTCCACTCCATGCCCTCATTGGATTGGGTTGTTACAGGTGCACCAGCTTTTGCCTGGTTTGAACCCAAACTACACATCCATTGGAGGGTCTCGTTTCGATAGGGACTAACTTACAGAGATATTATCCGCTTTGGCCTTTCCCATTCTTAGCCTCACAGTTTTATCCTTAGCGCATGGGTAAGTACTATCTCAGGAGATCATTCATCCTAGTCCATTGCTTATGGAGCTAGTCCATTCCTACGATGAGGTCAAAGTTATACATAACTATCACTACCAAGTCCATCTCTAGATCTCGTTTCCCCTAAAGTTATCTCACACATCTCACATGTTAACGTAGATAACAACATATCTTTCAGTGATGTAGAAATACGAAGAGGCATATTTAAAGATTTGTTCCTATTTTTCACAATCATCTATATTTTTCGAACACAAATGAATGTGTGCCACTCATATCAAATAGCACATATACCTTCTTATCCCTCTATCAAAATCGTACCTGAGATAAAATTTTCGAAACCTTCCGCTTCCTCTTGGATGACCGCATACACCCTTCCTTGTGTTGGTGGCCTCTGTGGATTCCTTGGTAGGTTTGGTCCACCAGTACTTTGTTGTACCTGTTGCACTGAGCTAACATTCGATTGTGACCTCTCTTGTGGACAATCTTTCTTAAAGTGACCTCTCTGCCCACAACCAAAACATTTCAATCGATCATTACAGGGTCCTGGTCCATGTTGTCCACCACATCTCTAACAAATATTACTTTGGTAGGGTACTCTCCTTAGAACCGGGCCATTCTTGACTTTTCCAGAATTCCCAAAATTATTCCTCTTCTTAGATTCCCGAGGCTGATCTTGATCAGGATAAGGTCTCTTACCCCTTCGAACATCATTAAAGGTCATCTGCCTCTTAGATTCTAATTACTCTCTCACTAACTCTTGCTCCACCAACTGTGCTCTCTCATAAATCTCATTATAATCCCTTATATTCAGAGGCACTAGTTGTTTTCTAATATCAGTCCTTAATGCTTTCAGGAATCTCTTAGCCTTTTCCTCTCGGTCCTCAACCAACCTAGGAGCATACCTAGATAATTCAGAAAATTTTGCCTCATTTTGGTCTATTGCCAACTCCCTTTGTTTCAACTGAACAAACTCAGTGATCTTATCCTTAGCACAATCAGAGAAATGCTTCCTATTAAAAGCTCTAACAAACTAATCCCATTTTACATCAGTACTTGGTGAAAAGATCGTATCCCTTGAAGCTCTCCACCAAAACTTTGCATTTCCTTCCAGTTGGTACTCTACCAAAGTTATCTTTTCAGCATCTCTACAGTTCAACAACCGGAAAATCCGTTCCATTCCATCAATCCATTGCTCTGCCTCCTCAGGACTTCCTATTCCACTGAACTTAGGTGGTTTCAACTTCAAAAATTGTTCCACTAGTCCTTGAGGGCAACGTTCCACTCCGGGTTGTTGCTGCGCTTGTCTTTCCACTAGATTTCCAATATTGGCCAATGCCTGCAGGATATCTTCCATTTAGGGTTCAGCCTTTGCAATAGAGGCTTCAGCCCTCTATGGATGAGAACATCCAGTTCGCACAATGATTTCCCTGCAGTTTTCCAAGCATTTGCCTCAAGAATAATTTGCAACTCAGTGTCACTAGACATATCATTAATTAAGGTTATTACTAAAGTCACATAAGTAACATAGAATGTTACTAACACACAAAAGCAACATCACACTAGTTACCAGGGATCTACGAGTGAATACCCATCACCCGTTGTTCAAAGTTAGTCAACTACTCTTGGTTGGAATCCTATGGTATGCATCATCCTACCCTCAATTCCATTTGAGGCACCTTATCACTCCAAATAGACCATAGCTCTGATACGACTAAATGTGGCACCCCTCGACGGCCCCTAATCCGTTAGGGTCGCCACTGTTTGCTTCCCTTTCACTTGACCTGATAATGTAATACTCTGATACCAAGGAATTTCAATATAATTCATGAATCCCAGAAGTTTACATCTTTTAGATCGGTCCCTGCGCAATTTAAATGTCGAAAGCACATCCATCAACTCCCTTCCTTATATTCAGAAAACGATGCACACCAACTAAGACATTTATAGGTAAAGCCGAACACTTTTATTTACTTAAACCAGATGGACATCATTCATGGGTACATCAAAATGCCGTAGTCTTCTATACTCGGCTATACTTCAAAAGATGACTGACATCTTCTCCAACAGTCGTAAACTCAAAGTCCATCGTTCAGTGTTGGCATCCAAAAGTTCCTTCCTTTGCTATCCTCCTCCTCGCGGTCATATCCAACCACTTGATCCATCTACTGGTACTTGTACATATATCATCAGGCAGCCAAGCATATATCACCATGCAACGTGCATATACCACCATGCACTTGTACATATATCATCACACAGCCATGCATATATCACCATGCAACGTGCATATACCACCATGCACTTGTACATATATCATCAGGCAGCCAAGCATATATCACCATACAACGTGCATATACCACCATGCACTTATACATATATCATCAGGCAGCCATGCATATACCACCATGCACTTGTACATATATCATAAGGCAGCCAAGCATATATCACCATGCAACGTACATATACCACCATGCACTTCATGCTTGCATTTCCATGAGGTTCATCCCATGCCATATGCACACATCCATGCGCATAATTCAATTCTCAATTTTATCTTTCACAGGGATCTCATCATTTTTTTCCAGGGACCAATGTTTGCATCCCTCATTTATCGCTCGCAGCCAACCTGGCATTACGAGGAGCCTCCGGCACATACCTTCGAGCATCTCGCATCCCACCTGGCATCACGAGGAATCTCCAGGGCTCGTCATGAAAATGATTACCCCTACCCTCCGGGCGTGCATCATAATATAACCCCTCACCCTCCGGGCATATATCATAATACAACCGAGCATCCCGACACTCTCGGGGAAAACCTCTGGGCATGTATTTATAATACAACCAGGCATCCAAAGGGCATCGACTCATTTGAACCTTTGGGCATCCCGACTCTTGGGGCATCATCAGCTCGCACCTCCGGCGGTATCATCATTATCACATTGTATATCCACATACGTGTCTCATTTTCAACATGGCATTTGATGCAACAATATCAAAAGTCTAAACCGTTTTTTGATGTCGTATGATATGCCAAACATCACCATATATGCAGTACACAGAACACCCACGATATCACATTTCATAAAGCAGTTCATTGGTTTTTGAAAATAGAACTAATTTTCGAGTAAAACAGAATGCACCTCTATAGTAAAAATTCTTTGAAAATTTGTAAAAAATCTCAGTAAATTCTTAAAATTTAACATGAGGTAAACAAGATCCAAATGAAGATATTTCGTGAAGAACACCATGTCAAGAATGTGGCACCCCCAAACAACTAAGGTCGCCACAGATACCTATCGCTCCACCTAATGAATACCAGTTACATATCTTTGTTTCGGGGTTAAAGAAGAACCGTAGTTCATAGTCATTTTTTTTTAAAAGAAAATCTGGCATAGCGCATAGCGAAATATAAGGACAAGTCACACCATCCCTCTACTCCCATAATGATGATATAATACACACCAACTACACATCGGAGGAAATCATAAAGTTGAGCTACTTTTTTTTTTCTATTTTCATGATGGACTTTTGGGGTCGGTACAACCAAAAAGCCAAGACTTTTAGCTAAACTTGGCTACAGCTCAAAAGATAGATCTCAATCCTCTATATCGATCACGTATAACCCTCCATCTACAAGTGTCGGCTATCCCTAAAAAGTGTCAGCTCCCACTCCTCACGCAGGCTACCACACCCACCCTAGTGCATTGGGCGATGGCGGCGGCAACATCCCCCGCATCACTCTATCACGGCAGACGTGGATAGACAAGAACTCCTAGATGACTGAGCCCCCAGCCAAGCCTACATCATACATCACTAGCACACGAACCCGTATGAACGTCAAACTAGGGATGGTGACACAATCAAGCTCCATACACTTGACTTCCACGTTAGATGGAAGGCCGTAAAAGGTACCCCGCGTGATTGGAGGGAGAGCATCTTTCTAATCTGAAATGTTGGTCCCCAAAGGGGGTAAGTACAACCACTCAGCAGGTAAAAGATCCATTAAACTACTCAATGCATCAAAACAAAACAATCAAAGCATCATAAACAAAGCACATATCATTCATGCATCCAAGTATAACTTACCTTGCAGCCATGTATATGTCATCAGGCCATATGTGCATATACCATCATGCACTCATCATCAAGCATTCATGCATATACCATGATATCATATGTGCATATACAACCATGAACTCATCATCAAGTATTCATGCATATCCATGCCTTATGTGCACATACCACCATGCACTCATCATCAAGCATTCATGCATATCCATGCCTTATGTGCACATACCACCATGCACTTATACATATTATATCATACAGCCATGCATACATGTCACCATACCATGCATGATTCAATTTCAGCTTTTTTATCTTTCCATTGGGTCACCACAATTTTCTTTCCCAGGACCAGTAATTGCATTCCATTTTATCGCTTGCACCCAACTTGGCATCGCGAGGAACCTTCGGCATGCACCTTCGGGCATCTGGCACACACCTCTGAACATCTCGAAACTCCCCAGGACATCCGGCACACACCTCCGGGCATCTCGACACTCCCGGGGCATCTAGCACACACCTCCGAGTATCCCGACACTCCTGGGGCATTGTCGGCTCATACCTCCAATGATATCCTCATTTATCATAATTCATATTCACAATTGTGTCTCAATATCAACATGGCACATGATGTGATGGTAACAAGGTCAATTTGAGCTTTTGATTTTATATGTAATGCCAAATATCATCACATGTGCAGCAAGATTCAATCACTTAAAAACAATATAATTCATGGGGCAAACTCATGAATTATTGCTATTATTTTAGAAACGGAATGCATTCTTTTAATTTACACTTCTTAAAATTTAGTGATTGGCCCATAATTTCTAAGAATTTAATACATCATAGACAAGCTCTAGAGGCATTTATGTCATGAAGAACACAACACCACCAGAATTTCATACAAAACAGAATAGTCCATGCATTACAGCTTTTGAAATTCGCACAATCCAGCTTGTACAGTTTAGGAAAACATTTTAATTAAATACCCAAATGACCTTAAAAAATTATGAAATTCGAACATGTGATAGTCAAGACATAAAGGCAGATATTTCATGCAGAACGCTACACCAAAAGATCCCCATATAATTCGGTATAGACCATGCATCACAGCACTACTATTCTAACAGTTCAACTTGCATAGTTTTTGAAACATTTTTGGTTAAATAGGAAAATGAACTTCAAAAATTATGAATTCAAATATGTTGTAGGGAAGACATGAAGAGAGATATTTCATGCAGAACACGTTTCCAAAAGAACCTCATACAAAACAATATAGTCTACGCATTGCAACTTACAAAGTCCAAACACATCAGATTGCACAGTTTTAGAAACATTTCGACCATGTGATAGCCAAGACCATAAGGTAGATACTTCATGAAGACATCAAAGTCAAATTCGTCCTAGATAATTAAATATTGACGGTTAAAACCCCTGTTCCTAGTACCGAAATTCCCAGATCCAGTCTTTCCGAAGCATAACGATTTCACCCACTTATACTTATTTGTTTTATCCTAAATTTGAGTATGTTATACTCCAAGGAGTCCTTTACAACTTTCATTTAGAGATCAAAGCCAAAATTCAACTAGAGCATCACATGCAAGTCACTAGAACATCCAAGGTCGAGCTGCTTTTCTCAAGAACAGTACACTAGACTAGAGCACCACTCTTATAACTTCAATCTTCCACATTCTATACATCCGAAATTGTTACCATTCAATCACACACACTAAGCACAACATGCAAGAGTAGATCAAGGGATCCCACTCGCCACCAAACCGAGCGAACATAGCAAGCGCCAACGGCAAGACACGGTGGTGATGGACGGTGACACACGGCCCCTCCTCCTTCCTTCTACCCTTCTTCCTTTCTTCATTCTCTTTCTCTCCTCTCTCTCTCTCCCTCTCTCTCGCTTAAACCAGCCACCCTTTTCCCCTAATTTCCTTCCCATCATCATTAGCCATCATCACTTTTTGCATGGGTGACACTTGGCCATCACCATGGGACAAATGGGGGGAGGCATGCAATCCGGACTCCCCCCCCCCATCCTTCGTGCGACAACAGCCCTTCATGGGCTTATGGGCCGGCCATTAAGGCCCATCTTAGGCCCAACACTCTTGGACCTAAGACCCAAGCTTAAATAAATCCAAAATTGACCATTTTAAAAACTAACTAAATCCCTATTAAATCAAAGTACTAAATTGCAAATTAAATGGCTATACACTTGCAATCATAAATCCATAAGTTCCAATTTATAATACATATGACAAAAGATAGAACTTTCTTTCCCAAATTTATCCATTAAAAGCTTGACCATAAATCTCATTGCGAATCATGGATCAAAAGGCTACAAAAATACAATAACGGTGTTTCCATCGCCTATCCATGGCTCATGGCATACTTAGGGATTTTCATGAAATTCTAGGATGCCACAAAAAAAGTTCCACATCAATCACATAGATCCACACATCACAAGAAAAGAAATTCCAGCACCACTTTTTGCACAGTTTCGGAAATAATTTCGATTAAGCACTTAAATGAATTTCAAAAATTTTGAGATTTTGATATGTTATAGATGAGATCTTGAGGTAAAAGTCTCATGAATAAATTGAAGTCTGATTCCTTCTGGATTAAAAGCTATAATTTATAACTCTCCCTAACTCTCGATTCACTTTCCAAATTCACCCTTTTCAAAGAAAATCATTTTCCCAATCAATGCTTGTTTTTTTATTCTCAAATTTTAGTATGTTATTCCTCAAGATGTCACCTACAAGTTTCATCAAGGACACAAGATCAAATTTCAACCAGATAATTTTATAAAATTCACAGAATCGTACTAGATCAGCCTAACTATTTCCAGATCTACTTTCTTCAAAGAAAAATGGTTTCACCGACCTATACTTGTTCATTTCCTCTTGAATTTTGATATGTTACTCTCCAAGAAGTCCTTTACAACTTTTATCCAGAAGTCCAAGTCAGATTCCAACGAGAACATCACATGCAACTCACGAACTCACCAAAGGCCGGACTGCTTTTCCCAGAAACAGAATACTAGGCTAGAACACAACTTTGAAATTTCACACTTCATCCACATCCTAGATTCACCATTCATCACATACCAAACACAACAAGCAAAGGGTATATCAATGGACTCTATTTTCCCCTAATCTGAGCAAAACACAGCAAGCAAGAACGGCGGGGCAAGGCGGGACTCGGTGGCTTGACGGCGGCAACGAACGGCAGTGATCGGCCTCCCTCTTCCCCTTCTTCTCTCGTAGGCTCGCTCTCCCTCTCTCTATTTCACTCCCTCTCTCTTGGTAACCCTCTCTCTCAATTTTCCCATTCTCCCTCTCTTTCTTTCCCATTCATCATTTGCAATCGTTTGGTTTGCATGGCTAATGCCACTTGGCTCTAGGGGAAAGACACTTGGCAAGCTTCTCTTGCCACTTGTTTATTTTTCCATGCAGGTTGATGGGCTAATTGGGCCGGCCTCTCGCCTTGGTCGATAGCCCATTGGGCTCCTTGAGCCGGTTGAATGGTAGCTCCTTTCCTTTTGGCTTCACGGGCCAGGCCTAAATGGCCGAATGGTGGGGTCTTGTGGGCTAGTCTTGGCCTAAGAATTTTGGCCCACTTCCCCTTTTGATACTCCACTCTAAACCCCCACTCAAATATATACCTAATTGAAATTTATATAACCATAAAACTTGCAACATAAATTAATAAATTCCAACCTATAACACACATAGCCAAGAATAGAATTTTCTTTCCTATCAAATAATTATCCATTGAAAAGCTTGGCCTTAATCTTATTGCAAATCATGGATCAAAGCACATCTAAAGATTGACATGAAATTCTAGGATGCCACATGTAATGATCTCGTTAGATGAACATGATCGAGCAGCCGATTCCTAGTCGAATCCTCAACTGTATTTGCCTTAAAATCCTTAATGGCTTCCCTTGATAGTTTAGTTATCTGAAGAGTGATCAACTCTGAGAACAGCCCTATAGGCGCATCGATGAAATGCCCGATTAATTTAATTGAAAGCATAAGTGAAATATCCAAGATGTCACACTTTTTTTCCCCAACTTTATCCCAACACACTAGTGTCTTGCACACCCTGCCATACAACGCTTCAAAAGGGGCCATATGAATGCTCTGCTGATAACTATTGTTGTGGGAAAATTCCACCAGGTGAAGCTGTTCTTCCCAACATCCCTTAAAATCTAGTACACAAGCCCGCAACATATCCTCGAGGGTCTGAATTGTCCTCTCACACTGACCATCTATTTGCGGATGATATGTTGTACTGTATTGTAGCTTTGTACCTATAGCACTTTGCAAGCTCTTCCAAAAAGCGGCTGTAACCGACACTCCATGCAAACAAACTACCTGACATATGTACAGATCTGCGTGTCTATCCAAACTGAGGTTCTTTCATACTGCACTGAAGTGAGCCGACTTTATCAGTCTGTCGACCACTACCCAAATGGAATGATTACCTCTTTGACTCCTCTGTAGGCCGGTCATGAAATCCATCGTGATATGCTCTCATTTCCACTCTGGGATCTCGAGAGGCTGCAGAAGTCCTCTCGGCTTGCAATGCTGAGCTTTGACTTGCTAACACATCAAACACTTGGCAACATGCTTGGCGATGTCTGCCTTCATACCTAACCATCAATAGTGTTGACGCATATTCTGATACATCTTAGTACTACTAGGATGAATGCTGTAACTGCTACGATGTGCTTTTGATAAGGTATTCTCTCTAAGCTTCACATCGTCAGGTACAACCAAACGTCCTCAGAACCTCAGTATTCCATCATCAGAAATCTGAAAGTTAGCTTTCCTTTTCTCGGTGTCTTCTTGCAAAATTTTCTGAACATCCGAGTCTGTCGGTTGGAGTAACTTGATTATGATCTGGACATCTAGTTCAATTCTAAGGATAGCCATAAGACTCGAAAGATGGCCTACCTCAAATTTGAATACTGAATCTCGAGCTCTCTCGATTAGGTTCCATTCCTTAACCAACATGTGAGCGACTAAAGACATTCGACTCAAAGCATCAACGACCTTATTTGCCTTTCCTGGGTGATATAGAATATCACGGTCGTAGTCCTTCAGCAATTCCATCCATCAGCGTTGTCTCATATTCAACTCCTTCTAAGAGAATAGATACTTGAGACTTTGATGGTTCGTGAAGATCTAGAATCTTTCTTCGCACAAGTAATGTCTCCAAATCTTCAGGGCGAAAATAATTGCTACGAGTTCTAAGTCATGCGTCGGGTAATTCTGTTCATGAGGCCTCAACTGACAGGAGGTGTATGCAACAACTTTGACATGTTACATCAGCACGCCCTCAGAATGACGTATCACTATAGATCTCAAATCCTCTAGGACTAGATGGAATGGTCAGCACAAGTGCGGTAGTCAACTTTTACTTCAACTATTGAAAACTACGCTCACACTTGTCTATCCCCACAATTTTTTCTTTTTTCTTCAGGAGTCTTGTCAAAAGCGATGCTAATGATGAGAACCCCTCTACGAACCTTCTGTAATAACCTGCCAAACCCATAAAACTTCTTATTTCTATCACGGTAGTCCATCTTGGCCAATCGATCACTACTTCAATCTTGCTCGAGTCCGCAGAGATTCCTTCACCTAAAATCACATGACCTAAGAAAGCAACACGAGCCAACCAAAACTCGTACTTGTTGAAATTGGCATATAACTGATGGACTCTCATGCTCTTCATTGCTTCTCGAATACACCAGAATATCATCGATGTACACAATCACAAATTGATCCAGGTATTCCTTGAACACTTAGTTCATCAGATCCATGAAGGCAGCTGGAGCATTCATCAACCCGAATGACATCACTGTGAACTCATAATGACCATAACAAGTACGAAATGCTAACTTTGGAATGTCCTCCTTCTTGATCCTTAGCTGATGATATCCTGTTCTTAAGTCAATCTTCGAGAATATTAACGCTCCTTGTAATTGATCAAACAAGTCATCAATCCTCAGGAGTGAATACTTGTTCTTGATCGTTATCTGATTGAGTTGCCAATAGTCGATGCATAAGCGCAACGAACCATTTTTCTTCTTTACAAATAGAACTGGTGCTCCCTAAGGTGATGCACTGGGATGTATGAATCCCTTTATCCAATAGCTCCTGCATCTGCACCTTTAGTTCTTTTAATTCAGATAAAGACATCCGGTAAGGAGCCTTAGAGATTGGCTCTGTCCCGGGTGCTAGCTCAATTACGAACTCAATTTCTTTCTCTGGCGGTAACCCTAGCAATTCCTTCAGAAAGACATCTGGAAATTCTTGTGCCACTACAATGTCTTCCATCTTCAGCTCCTCAACTATCGTATCCACGACAGTTGCCAGGTAACCTTGACAACCATCATCTAACAAACGGGTTATCAGGCGACGAGATCAAAGTAAACGAGGGTCCTCCTTGATTCCCAACAAACTCAAAGCTCTCACCCTTTAACGGGTCAAACTGAATCGCCTTGCGATAGCAGTCCATCTTAGCTCGTTGCTTGGCGAGCCAGTCCATGCCAATTATTAAATCAAAGTCATACATGGCTAGGACTAATAAGTCAATTTTTCCCTCTCACTCACCAATCGCTAACTTGCAACCAGAATAACCCAAAGTAGCTAACACCTTATCCTTTAACGGTGTAGATATGCTAATTGCCGACTCCAATAATACAGAACTTAATCCTATCAACTTAACATACTGCTCGACAATAAAGGAATGAGTTGCTCCTAGATCGAATAAAGCATAAAAAGGATGGTCATTCAGCGAAACCATACCTGTGATCACGTCAGGCGCAGCCTCTGCCTAACCTTAAGTAATGGCATACATCGTGCCCTGAATTGGGGGTCTAAGCTGTCCTCATTGCGATGCGTTCTAAGGTGCGTACCCTCTAGTCTGTCCTCTCTACGGTGTCGGTGGCAACTGCGGTTGTCCTCTTGGTCGCCTAGGACAATCCCTGGCCATGTGACCCTGTTGGCGACACTTGAAATAAGCACCCGTCTTTCGTGGGCACGAGGCTGTATCGTGTCGCCTTCCACAAAAGTGACACAGGCCATTCTGACCAGGCCTTATCTTCCCAATTCTACCTTTCCTACTGGGCAGAATGTGAAACCTTCCTCTAGTCATGGGCCTCTTCCCATGTCAGATCCCTTCTCAACTCGATCCGAACGGTGATCCAGATGCGGCGGCTCTCTCATTCTGATCTGTCTTGATCATCTGGGCCCTCTCATACAAGTCATTGTAATTTCTCAAATTCAGTGATCAGTATACTCCTCAAGTCTGGCCTAAATCCGTTCCTGAACCTTCCCATTCAATTTGCTGGATTCTCAACTAGCTCGGGAGCATATTAAGTTAGTTCAGCGAACTTCGCCTCATACTGATCAACAGTCATGGAGCCTTGGCAAAGGTGCTAAAACTTTACCATCTTCATCTCTTTAGCAGTCTCTGAAAAGTATTTCCCGTTAAAGGCCTCAAGGAAGGCATTCCACTCCGGGACGACACCTTCTAGGAATACTACTCCTTGGGTGGTCCTCCACCAAGTATTTGCAACTCCCTCCAACTGGTAGCTTGCAAGAACAACTTTCTCGGTTTCATTGCACATCAGTAGTGCAAAGGTCTTTTCCAGTCCTTAGATCTGGAAAGCGGCGGCCTCGGGGTCTCCTGCCCTAGTAAATTTAGGTGGATTCAATTTTAAGAACTGTTCCACCAACTTATGAATCGGTCTCCCAGCGACCACGATTCCTGGTGGGACTTCAGCGGGTGCAGCGGCAGGTGCGGCTGCAGCAACAGCATTGGCAGCGGCAGTGGCGGCGGTTGCAACGGCGGTGGTGAAGGCGGCTGCTTGGTTCTAGGCCTGCTACCCCATCATCTCTCGCATAGCATCCAACACTTGGGTGATCCCGATGGTTCCTGGATCACCTGGGGCTGCTACCCTAACACCAATTAGATGTGGTACTACTCCACTCGTGCTGGCCTCAGCCTGCACTCCACCTCAGCCACCTCGGGCACCGACCCTTGTCGACGTCCTAGCCCGAGTCACTAAAGATAAGGTCCTTTGCCTAGGAGTCCTCGGCTCTTGGTCGCTTATCTTGCAGTCTTTCTACAAAAACCTGCGTTCCAATTCAACACCGAATTAGAAGTCAAGCGATAACAACAACAATTCTATCAATCAACAACCACAGACATGCACCCGCATGAATTTAAAGGCCATTCCTACTACTATCCTATAAACCATCGCACCTTATCACTCCAATCATAAACCATGCTTCGATACCACTTAAACGATGATGTCACGCCCCAATCCTCGAGCGCACGCCCATCCCACCTTGGTCGATTAAAAGCGATGTCCTAGAACGTATCACCGACCCATTCATTTTAATACGCATGCAAAAGTAATTAATAAATCCCTAGAAAACAACAAGGTGGGATAGAAAAGTAGGGCCGATTTTTCACAAAATATCTTTTTATAAACACACGGTTTAAACACTTTTATAAAAAGGAATCAACATCCATCAAAAGAGAATTGTCCTATGACTAACTAGTCAGACGGGATTGTCAATTCTTCGAGCTTCACCTTCTAAATTTCAGGCCTCGGGTCCTCCATCGCTGTCAATTAGGGACTTGAAAATGTTATCCCACAACGGGGTGAGATGACATCTAAGCAAGTTCAACCCTCTAAGACTCGATTAGGAAGAAAATATGCCCTAAGGCTGCCTAAGCACATTCACCAGTCAGAGGACTTACCTTGGCCTCAGTTCCTTCCTATAGGTCAATACAATTTATAATTCATCAAATCAATTCACCACATCAAATCATTTATCGTTTAATTAGATCGAATCATCGATCAATCGACTTAGTCAATTCCATGTATAAACACACAGGTTTATACACTGAAGCCTATAAAAAGGAATCGATATCCATCAAAAGAGAATTGTCCTATGACTAACTAGTCAAACAAGATCATCAATTCTTCGAGCTTCACCTTCTAAATTTCAGGCCTCGGGTCCTCCACCGCTGTCAACTAGGGACTTGAAAATGTTATCCCACAATGGGGTGAGATGACGTCTAAGCAAGTTCAACCCTCTAAGACCCGATTAGGAAGAAAATACGCCCTAAGGATGCCTAAGTACATTCACTAGTCAGAGGGCTTACCTTGGCCTCAGTTCCTTCCTGCAAGTCAATACAATTTATAATTCATCGAATCAACTCACCACATCAAATCATTTATCATTTAATTAGATCAAATCACCGATCAATCGACTTAGTCAATTCCATGTCGACATGACCATTCCTCGGTCATCTCAATCAATACATTCTATGAGTCCAACCATAGTCTAGGACTGCTCACTCTAAGTCAATAATATATAGTATAACTTGCCAAAAGTTGCCAGATCCACTAATCTGCTATTCTATATATATGTGCACCGAAGCTACCAAATCCATTGATCGATATAATAATATGCTCACCGAAGCTACCAAACTCACATTTGCTATACTAAGGCCATTTTTCCGTTTTTGTCATACTCGATCAAATATTGTGTGTGGGTAAACGATCGGCCTTAGCCAAAATACAATAATTTCATTTCCATAAATCCCACCATTTTATATAGTCCACCAAAATATTTTTGACATTGTAAACCGATGCGCTCGTGTTAATTTCCAATCAATTATTAAAATTAAATGAATTTAAGAATAAATTACAAAAATAAAAATCATGCACAATTAGCACAAATTAGAGCACAATTAAATAAACATATCACACATTTGCAATCAGCATAAAATTCCGGTTACCGACTATCCCGGTCTAATTTTTAAAAATGGTAATTAATTAATTAATTTTGAAAATTAATTATTAAATACTAAAAATTTCACACTTAGGCTCCCGAAAAAATCTAATTAATACTAGAAATTGTCTAGGCCCTAATTGCACTAACTATCCACCTAACATGCATCGATAATTAATTAAATTAACTAAACAAATCTAACTAACCACCTAATCCAAGATTAACTTAAACTAATCAACTCTTAAGCATCATTAACTTACTAAGAGAGGATTAGTGAGTAGAACTCACCTGATTAACGATCCGCTTAGATCAACTGGGATGCGACGAGGAACAAAAAGCTCCAAAGCGGCGACGCCAACAGCGCATGGATCAGGCCCGAAAATTGGCTTGCAAAGCTTCCGATTTTCTGCTCGAGTTCCTCGACTAAAGGGGCTGATTTGGTGAAAAAAAAAAAAGACAACATGGTCTCAGCTTCAAACGAGTGCTTCGGTGAAACAAAAAGGAGACAGCAAGGAGGTGAATTCGTGGGGGAAGCTCGGGTCTTCAATCGAGAAAATGAAGAGCAGAAAAATTGAAAGAAAAGATGAGATGCTAGAGGGGAACTGAATGAAAGAAAAGGAGAAAAAGGGGAGGGGATGCTTCGGTCATGAAGGGAGGGGATAAGATAGAAAGAAAAGTCAAAGAAAAGGGAGGGGGAAATGAGACATGGTAGAGGAGGCTGTCGATGGGGGATTCCGCGCACGCGCGCGCGAGAGAGAGAGAGAGAGAAGAAAAAGGGAAAGGGGGCGTGCGGCCATATGGGGGGAAGAGAAAATAAAAAGGAATTTAAAAGAAATTCCTAAAACAAAAAATTCTTGATCCCACTTGCTCTTGTTTAGCCCAAATTGGTCCCCAAAAATCTCCATGCTAAAGTAGTTGATCCTCACTTGCTTTGTGGGATCAAATTTCCCTCAAACAATAAGTCTCGGGCAACAAAAACGACAATTTCCTTCAATTTCGAATTCAAATTCCTTTTACTCGTAATCCGACTTTCTGAATAAATTTCTCCGATTGAGGCCCGATTCGTTGAGGAAAAAGCCCACAAAATTTCCTGTCACTAATTCAATTACATTAGATGCCAAAAGTCCCTTCAAATTGGTCAATCCAACTTTCAATTCATTTTCCGAATCGTCCGAATCAATTTTCCGTAAAAATTCCAAACTCTCTGAAAATTCTTTGAAAGATAATTTAATGTTCCTTAAATGACCTGTGACATGACAGGACTTTGAATTTCTGAAATTGGATTCAAATTCGTAGTTAATTTCAATCTGGCGTAATTTTAGCGTGACCTAGGCTACCGGGTTGCTTTCAGAAATTTTTAGAGCAAATGACTCATGGTCGATTTTTTTTCGAGCCACGATGAACTCGTTCGACACATTGACGACTCTCGGTTGTCATGAAAATCTCAAGGTTTCAAATACGGACACAGGGTAACAAAAAAATAAAAAAATCAATCTAGTTCCGATCAACGAGAATTTTGCAATTTACTGGAATCACCCACGTTTAACCACATATCTCAGTCAAACCGACCTATCTCTGATTTTTAATCATTCTTACTATGTCGTAATGATCTCGGCAGATAAGCACGGTCGAACAATTGATTCCTAGTTGAATTCTTAAGTCTATTGCATTAAAATTCCTTAATGACTTCTCCAGATAGTCTAGTTATCTCACAAGTGATCGGCTCTGAGAATAGCACTATAGGTGCGTCGATAAAAGGCCCGATTAATTTAATTGAAAGCAGAACTGAAAAATCCAGGACGTCACATGGTGACTCATTGATTGTCAGGTTTTGCCTACATTCAATAATGGGCGTTAACTCAAATTGCTTAGTCCTTCTTTTCTTGATTCCTGGTCCGGACCTTTTAAGTAAAGCCCTTTGTTTCGCTAGTCAGACTTTGTCGAGGGGATTGGGAGATAGTGGAGCTCCGCTCCCTAGGTTGATGGGGGTCGGCATTTTTTGGACCCTAGCTCTTGCGGTATGCCTAAGAACCTGTCCTATCATGCTTCAATTCTGGGTAGTGTTGACTTTGTCTGCGAGCTCCTTGCCCTTCCTAGTGGGAAGCTTATCAGTAATAGGATACTGCTCGGTCGCCCATTTATCGTGCAAGGCTTCATTGACATCTTCTTCTATGGGCCACAGGTTAGAATGGGCGGTCGGGCTTCTTCCTGACAAAGCATGTGTTCTTAAAAGCATATTTGCCCTCGTTTCTATGACGATAGGCTCTTCATGCTGCACGACTATTGGCTCTTCTTAAGGTAGGGTGATGTCAGCATTGATGTCAACATCATATTCTTAGCAGAAAGTGTGAGTTAGTTCCCCTTGGTTCCTAAGGAGACTAATCCTTCTAACAATGTACCAACGCAAGGCGGGGCCAGTCAAGTTTGATTGGTATGATTGAATCATCCTTCAGACTAGGTAGGCCTGCAAGTAGGTCTCTAGGCAAGAGGTATTATCATACCCTTTCGCATTTAAGTACTTTGAGCTCTTCATGGATCTTAACGCCAACATAATTAAACGAGTCCATGGGATCTTGACCCTGCAGCTAGCTCAACTTCTTCATGATCTTTACAAACTGTTTATCATGTTGGTTATCCTCTGGCAAATTCGCAAGTGTCATGAGAGTGTTTAAAGTAGCTACGGAATTGGGCTTGGCTTGAGTGAATTCCATTTGCCTCGCGGGTTGTCGAAAGGCAATGGACTTCTGTCCTATGCCGTGTTCAATGTTGGCAAGGCGATTTTGTACAACATTCTTATGGGGCCCTATCACGTGAGGCCATTTGTAGGTGGTTGGTAGCTAGTGATTCATAATTACCTGGCGTCGCAAAAGCCATGAATGAGTACGAAAGTAAACAAAGATTAACCCATGGCAATGGTCCAACTAATTTTTATTTATTAAAAGAGGATTTTATAGATTGTGGACTTCTAACATCTAAAACTTGAAATTAAAATGATAGAACGAAATATTAAGTATTAAACAAAAGTCCCTAAACAATAGGACAAAATTTTCACAATATTAACACTAGGGGCACATGACTGCTTTTTATATGCGAAGGGAGCCTTGTTCTTGCGAGAATGCCTGCTTCCTTGGACTGGCTCTGAGACATGTACCCAGCTTATTCCCAAATCCCCTTGCATATGCTATGCTGCTCTTGTGGGTTGATCTCGCTAATTGGATAAGGGATTGATGGCCTCAATTTCGTTGGGATGTGATGGTTGTTGATATAGGACTCAGAGGCGTGATGGGTCTTTTCTTGTCCCTTAAGGCCTTAGGGTACCACAATTCTCTTGCGATAGCACTTGTTCCATGTTTCCTTGATAATGACAATCTCGAATGCATAGTCACGGCTTTAATAGGTGAAACAAAGTGGGTGGAGCTTTCTCTTGAAAAGCAGCGGGATTTCCTAAAGGGGTCCATACTGTTGGGCCACCCTATATGGGTAATAAGTAGCGCCACCAGCGAGGCCAAGCAATGGGATCGGATTGTAACGTTTGTAAGCAAAGCGAGCTTTTTTTTCATGAAACCTGTCAGACCCAAACTCCGATGCATGCACATCCCTCCGTGGTCGATACAATTATGCAACATCCCAGGAACTATTGCCGACTCATTCATTTTACCAAGCATGCGGAAGCGTAATCATAAACTCCAACCAACACAGAGATAGGATAGCAAACATAGGATTATATTTACACTAAACACACATATTTTTACAAGAGTGGTTACATACATAAAAGTCTAACATGACAAGGATCTGTTTCAAAAAGAAGAGCTTCCAGGCTATCTATGCCCCAAGCTCCTCGTCCATGGGAACAAGGTCCCAGGCGATCCCATTAGACTTCTCGATAACAAAAGCATAAGCTTTCACCCATTATCCAAACTAGATGGAAGACCCATCGACTCTTGATAGAAACTAAACTAAGACCTAGCTTTCACTTCTTCGACTCCCTGTACTTCTCTAGAAAATCCTCCATCTAGGGACCTGAAAAATTTTAGCCCGCAACGGGGTGAGATCACATCTCAGCGAGTTAATCACCTAAATCCCAAGTAGGAGAAGGTTACACTCTACATGCAACATAGTCACGTTTCACACAACTCTTTTAATACCAACATTTTCCTGCATGTTAGTGTCAATTGAATCATACTTATCAGTATCGAGTTCACACATCACATGAATACCTTAACATGAGTATATGCAAGAACATAAATGTCAATGTAAGCATACGGGCCACAGTCAATGCAACAGATAATAGTCTTTCGGCATAACCGGGCATTGTCTCGCACCATCGAGCACGGCAACGACTACACTCAGATGGCATTCCGATTAGGAGCCTCGGCCCAGTATCCACTGTGACCGGCGTCCGTTGACTTTGGGCATTCCCGAAGGAGCATCATCCGACCCCAAAGGCTCATGATGGAATCTCATGTCATGTATGTATTCACCCAATATCGCAATTCAATGATCAATTACATATTTCATTCACAACATCAATTAAGCAAATTCCCAACAAGAACACCTTGAGAACAGTTACAAATAACTACTGACCATAATTTGCAGAAACTGCCCATTTGCGCACTTCTTAGTTTAACATTAGAAATCATCTCAAACAAGTTCAAAAAATTCTCAAACTTGAACATGTGATAAATGACATGTAAAAAAACATTTTTCATGAAAACACCAAGGCCCAAATCCCTCTGGATTTGGTCCAGAAATTCACTCAATCCAACACCAAAATCGGGTCAGTTTCCAGGGAGTCTGTTTTCCGAAATCAACTTAGTTCAGGGTCTGAAACAGGTCCGTTTGATTTGAAATTAGAGTAGTAAACTAGGGAGATTACCAACAACTTTTGTGAAAGAACCATATGGAAATTCAAACCCTAAGGGTCAGTAATGACCCCTAGAATCCTAACAGGTCAGGTTTTCTAGTGTAGTCTGATTTTCTGTCTAAAGATCACGGAGCTAAAATCATTTTTCTTTTAATCCCCAAAAATCCTGAGAAAATTATACGTTATACTAGAAGAGCTCTAAAACATTTTCTCAGAAGAAATTCACTTCAAAATCGCAACACACATCTATCTACAAAAATAACAAACTACAAGCATCTAGAAAGCAGTTCTGGAGAATAGCCCCTGTCTTGGGCTAAACAGTCCTCTCACGCACGAGTCTTGCTATTTAAACTAAACTAAACTCTTCCATAGTTAATCTAACCTTTCTAAACTAACATTAAACTATATTCAACATCATCTAAACCTTTCTTAGCTAATTTCAACCCCTAAATAGAGGTACATAGCCCCTATTCCAGTTTAAGGAAAACAACTCACTTATGTTAAAACCACGCACTTCCTGTGCCAGCGGTGAGGTCTCAACTCCAAGAGATGACGGGACACCTCAAGATGGCTCTTCTTAAGCTGGCGAGACTCTCGACCTACTACTGAGAAGCTGGTTCCTTAGCTGAGTCGGACCGAGCAGTAGCAGCAGGAGCTTCTTGGGGGTGAGGCGGCGAGCGTTTTGCTCGAACGGTGTGTTGCACCAACAAGGGAGGAGTCACACCAGCAAGACAGCAACAACGGCGAAGTGAGGGCTGCCTCCAGTGAGGACGGTGAACTGAAACTACAAAAGGATGAGCTGTTGGTTGGCAACAACAACAGTGGAAGGAGCTGCTCAGTTTTCGGTACAGAGAAGCAGGAGTTATGAAATTTTTAGAGGACTCCGAGTTTGCTGGTGACGATGGTTCGTCGTCAGATAAAGACCACAGCCAAGAACAATAAAACATGGTGGTAATTGGGTTGAAATTTCTGTGGGTCCAAGAAATTTGTAACGTCAAGACAACGCCTTCCTCTGTTTTCTTAGTCGCTAGTTTGTCGTCCAAGAGGGAGCAAGAAGGGCCGAATAAACTAGCTTAAAGAAGAAGAAGACAAGACTTTTTATGGCTGTGAAAAGGAAAAGAAAGAAAAAGAAAGGAAAGAAAGAGAAGGGAGTGTCACATGGTGTCTAGGGGGAAGGAAGATGCACAGATGGGGGGTGAGAGGAAAAGAAAAACAGCTCATGGAGGACCCCTCTTTCTCTCAAATTTCTAGGTCTTGTGGTACTTTTTCCACGGAAATTTTAAACCACATCACTCTCAAGTGGCCCACACATCATATACATCCTTATCTTGTCCAAATAAGATGCAAATGGTAGTGTAATCCCACGTAACGTGGAAGCATCCGAATTTAGAACTAATTCCCATAACTTTTCCTTTTCCATTTTATCCTTTTCACTATCTTAGTTAATAAGGACAATTCTTCATTTAATTCCTTACAATTCCCTTTTTCAAATGTTCCACAATAAAGGTCCAAAAGCTATTTAAAATATGGCATTTCCTTTATTTTTTTTTTTAATTTGCCGCTCTTACACTTTTCACGAACAATTCCCATCATCAATAAATTTTGAAATGATGCAACAATTTCCCTGGGATTAATTATGACACATGAAAGTTCTCAATTTCTAAAATTAGAATGAATTTCACGGTTAAATTCAATCAAACGTGGTTTCAGTACGACCTAAATAACCGACCCGGGTTGGATTCCTAGGTTGGGACCAACCCGTGTTGTTCGCTCAAGGGCCAGATGGGCCTGCAACGCAAGCCCAGCCTAGGGATTCTTTTCCTTTTAAAATGTAAACAGAACCCATCGATCCGACTCAAAAACCAACCCAGGGATTGACCGGCCCACACGCACAAGCCCAACTCGGGCAGAGTGTCACGCCCCGACCCTCGGTCACATGACCATCCTTCAAACTTTGGTCGATTTTAAAATGCGATATCCCAAGACTACATATTGCTGACCCTTTCCTTTTTAATAGCACATGCGGAAGCAGTTATAAAAATCCCCAGACAATAAAGCAATGGGATATAAAAGTAGCACTAGAAAATTGAACCTAAAAACCAACACCCTTATATACATCTATAATGCCTCAGTCATACATGTACATACATAAACCATGCTAAAAAGGTTGGTTTCTACTCAATTAGATTCTATAGCAACAGTCATCAGGATCCTACTTTGGATCATCCTCGGGGTTCTCCTTCGATACTCCTCTTGAGTTCTTTCTCCTCAAGTTCTTCATCAGGGTCCTGAAATGTTTTCCCCAAACCGGGATGAGATTACGTCTCAATAAGTTCTACTCCCTAAGACCTGATTAGTAAACTAATACACCTTATGGCTGCCTATGCATGACATGAGTCAAAGGACTTACCTTGGCCTCAGATTCCACCTGTATATTAATATAGATCAAATAGGCACCCAAGAAATCACATCACAGATAGAAGCATCAATCGAATCGACCTAGTTGATTACACGCCAACAAGACCACTCACTGTCCTTTCCATTCAATCAATCAATTCACACAATCAAATCAAGGTAATGATCAATCGACTTAGTCAATCTCATGTCAACACGACCCATTCTTGGTCGGCACATTCCATACTATCTATAAAGTCCTATCAAATTAGCACTGCTCATCCAAAACTGACAATTAGATAGTATAGCTCGCTCAAGGCTGATAATAAAGTATATTGCTCACCCAAAGCTGACATATCGTCTATAGGTCGATATAGTATACTGGTATACTGTTCAACCAAAGCTAACATATCGCTCGAAGGCCAATATAGTATACCATATGCTCACCCAAAACCGATAATAAAGTATACTACTCACCCAAAGCTGACATATCGCCCGAAGGCCGATATAGTATACCATATGCTCACCCAAAGCTGATAATAAAGTATACTGCTCACCTAAAAGTGACATATTGCCCATAGGTCGATATAGTATACTGGTATATTGCTCACTCAAGGCTGACATATCGCCCGAAGGCCGATATAGTATACCATATGCTCACCCAAAGTTGATAATAAAGTATACTGCTCACTCAAAGCTGACATATCGCCCGTAGGTCGATATAGTATACTAGTATACTACTCACCCAAAGCTGACATATCACCCGAAGGCCGATATAGTATATCATATGCTCACCCAAAGCTGATAATAAAGTATATTGCTCACCCAAAGCTGACATATCGCCCATAGGTCGATATAGTATACTGGTATACTACTCACCCAAAGCTGACATATCAGAGCCCGTAGGATGATATAGTATACCGCCGATGCTCACTAGAAGCTGCCAGCCATACCTTTATAGTATGCCGAAAATAATCATTTAATCAAATCACCATTTTTATCCTTTCTAATAAAAATACCCGTGCGTTGGCACACGGTCGACCTTAGCCAAAATAATATAATTTCCTTTCCACAAATCCAACAATTATCTGTATTCCACCAAAACACTTTTGGTGTTGTCAACCGACAGCCAGTTATTTTCCAATTATTAATCAAAGATTATTCCATTAAAGAATAATTCCCAATTTCACAAATAATTCAATTCAGCACAAAATAAAGCTCAATTAAATAAACGAACTCCGCCACAACAATCAGGATCAAATGTGGTCGCTGGCATCCCAGTTGAATTTTTAGAAAATAAATAATTAAATAATTAATTTCGAAAAATAAATAAATAAATACAATAAATTCAATTTAGCACAATATAAAGCTCAATTAAATAAACGGACTGCACCACGATCATTAGCATAAAATTTCGGTCACTGCCCATCCTAGTTGAATTTTCGAAAAATAAATAATTAAATTAATTAATTTCGAAAATTAATATTTAATTACTAAAAATTCCACTTAGGTTCGAATTGCCAAATTGAAGCCCGATAAAGGGTCAGAAAAATCCCAAGCTACCTTCAATAAATAGTAGACCATGTCTAGTTGCTAAATGCACACTCAATTTGTCTAATTCGCATCACAATTAACTAATAAACACTAATCCATACTAATCAAACCACCTAAACCTAATTAATTAAAACTAAACAACCTTAAGCATAATTAGCAAACTAAGAAAGCATTAGTGAGTAAAACTCACACAAAACGACGAGCATCCGGGTCAATGCGAGAATCGACTTTCCTCAAAGTGGGCTGAGCATCCGGGCTCGGGAAGATGGCCAAAACGGGCCAAAACCTCACTGTCATACCCATTTCTGCAACCTTCTGATCTCTGTTGGTTAGGGCGGATCCGGGGCTGATTCGAGCTAGACAAGGCCGACGGAGGGTGAGGGGACTCCAGTGAGGCCGGACAGTGGCCAAAGGAGGTTGGGTGGCGGCCTATGCTGGCCGAACAAGACTGAACTGAGGCAAAATAGGGGCTAGGGTTGCACGGCGGGGACGGCCAGCGCAAGCATGAGGCGGCAGAGTGCACGACGTCACACCAGCGGCAGTGTGGCAGCTCCAGTGCAGCGGCGTCAAGGCAACTCATCGCAGCTCCTTCCGGCGACACTGGATGTTGCTTCTATTTCTACTATCTTCTGGTTCGCACAAGTAAGAGGAGGGAGAGAGAGTTGGTCACAAGAGAGTGAGGGAAGAAGAAAGAGAAGAGAGAGGTTTAAAAAGTCAAAGAAAGAAAAAGTAAAGAGCAAGACAGCCAAGCATTCGGTGGAGGGGGTTGCGCACGAGGGGGAAAAGAGAAAAGGAGAGAGAGAGAGAGAGAGAGAGAGAGAGAGAGAGAGAGAGAGAGAGAGAGAGAAAAAGAAAGAAGGAAAGAGGGAGAGAGAAACTTGGTCCCCATTGGCACTTTGCATCCAAAATCCCTCTTGAATTTCTCTCAATTAACTCTCACAAAAATCAATTGATATTTCCATTATCAAATTGATTATTTTCCTTATCCAAGAATCCCTCATGCTTCTCAATTTCACCATCGAATTAATCCTCGGCTTCAATTGAACGAAAATGGCCACACGACAACTTTTTCTCAAAAAGTGTCGGGTGTTAGAAAAATCTTTTAAGACCGAGTCAATACTCCCAAAATTTATTGTGACATGACAGAAATTCTAATTTCTGAAATTGAACTTAGATTGACAACTGATTAATTTCACTTGGACGCGTTTTGAGCGTGACCTAGGCTATCGGTTAGTTTTCAAAATTTTTTAGGTCAAATGACTCATGGTCAATTTTCTTCGAGCCACAACCCACTCGACCCATCAGCAACTCTCGATTGTTGTGAAAATCTCGAGGATTCAAATATGGACACAGGGCACCAAAACAGTAAGAAAATCAAATTAGTGCCGGTCGATGAGAATTTTCCAATTTAGTGGAGTCACCCACGATTGGTCAATCATCTCAATTGAACCGACCTATCTCTAATTTCAAATCGATTTTATGCTATGCCGCAATGATCTCTAAAGATTAGCACGGTCGAGAAGTCGATTCTTGATCGAATTCTCAAGTTTAATTGCCCTAAAGTCTTTAATAACTTACTTAACTAGTCTAGTTATCTCATGAGTGGCCAACTCAAAGAACAACACTATAGCCACGTCGATGAAATGCCCAATTTATCTAACCGAAATCAGAACCCAAAAATCTGGATGTCACACAGAGCCCTACTCGAACAACGACCCGGGTCTGACTCGAGTCCTTAGCTATGACCCGGCTCTTAAGAAAAACTCTACCTAGATCTGACTCGACTTCGACTTGCGACCCGATTTCTAGGCATCTGGGTTTCGTGGAACCCTACTCGAACGACGGCTCGGGTTCGACCCGGGTTGTGACTTGACACGATGTTTCTTCCCTCTTTCGCTTAAATGCGACGTCGATAGAGGGGCTGGGATGGTAGATCAGCGTCGACGATGGCAACAACACAAAGAATAGTAGCGGTAAGAGGATGCGACGCAGCGGTACTGTGGCAGTGGGGGTGGAGATACAGAGGGAACAGCAGACAAGGCGTGACTGGTGGCACTGGATCCCGCGGTGGCTCGAGGTGGCGAGGACGAATGGCGAGCATTGACTGATACTTGGCTGTAGCAATGGCATGACGTGGCGGCAAACGGTGGCGGTGACGACGACAGGGCAGCGTTGGCAACCCCTCAGCTCTCAAATCTAGCATGGCATCGGTGGATCGGTCGCAACATGGCTCTGTAGGGATCTCGACTCACATCGGACGACGCCAGAGGATGACGGTGGCATGGCGGCTGGCTGGATCTTTGGCGTGGGCGGTCAACAGCATTGGGGATGGCGATGGTGGCTCGGTAGGTGACGGTGAAGCGACGTTGTCTCCCATATCTAATAAGATCTAGCCCTTCTGCAAACCCTTGCCCTCAGATCTTCAGATCTGGTCCGCGAATCTCAGTCCCTCCATTCTCCCTCCTCTCTCCGAGTTCGCTTGCCGCCGGCCTCCCCTAATGTCTCTTTGTGGGAGGTCATTTAAGCTCACGACCCCTTCCTGCCTTTCTTGCTCTTTGAGTTCCCCTAAAGTCTATCGGGGGATCTCTCTAAGCCCGCAAGCTTCTGTGTGTTCGTCAGGCGAGGGGGTCCGGTTGACGGAGGGGCTTGGCCGCCAACCTTTGGCTTGCTGACTAGACCCCCGCGGCTGAACTGGCGTCCCATCCTCGTTCCTCCACTAAGGCAGGCTTGGCATTGAAGGTAGCCATTAATGGCGCCTGAGATCTGTCTCTTCCGACTGACATCGGCCTACCCTCTTCGGCCGTAGGTTGTCCTTCGTGCGTTGGCACCTTCTGCGTGCGTGAGTTGCAGAGGCAGAGGGGAAGAAGAGGGAAGAAGGAAGAAGAAGAAGAGAGAGGGGGCTGGGCTGGGGGTGAAGAAAAGGACGATTGGGCCCTTGGCCCATGCGGGAGGGAGAAGGGGAAGGAGGCCCAGCCCCGATGGTTGTTGCTTTTGCTTTTTGTTTGTTTTTATTTATTTTTTTGTTGTTCTTGTTATTTGTTTTTTTATCAGAAAAAGAGAAAAAATACATAAATAAAGAAACTAAGGTCTAATTAAAAACCTAATCAAAATTTAACTGTCAACAATCCCAACTGGTGTATCACTGATAAATTTATTCCAAACTAATTTTTTGACCACAAAAGACTTCAAATATACCACCAAAAATCCCAAACTGGTCACGTTAGTTTCAGTTAAATTGGATTAATACCACCAAAAAAAAAAAACATAAACTGACAAACAAATGGTAAAATTTCAAACTATTAGACACGTCAACTGTCACGTGTCACCTAACTTTAATGGAGTGTATTTATCACAAGGGTATTGGTTTGGAGTTTGGAGTAAATTTTTCACCAATATACTGATTTGAGGTTTTTAGTGGTATTAACTCAATTCGAAAAGTGGCTCCAGAGATGTCGAAACTAAAGAATTCTCTTCTATTATATAGATAGCGGTTTGGTTACTGTAGTGCCACAATTTTTTATTCGAAACATTTGAGACTTTTACAATAGACAAATATTAACAGATAAATTCACCGTTTCTTTATTAAGTTATGTATTTCTCATTTGTCGTTCTCTTACCCATTACTGTCTATTTGATGTAAATAAATCCACATCCACAGCCTGTGCCATCTATTCGAGTTCTCCAGAATTCTGTGCCGACATGCGCTTCGAGTCCTCCCGGCAGGGAATTGTTTCCAAATCCTCGAAAAATATCTCCCCCTCCGACGGCTGAAGATGAGCACGTCTTCATCGAATCTCCTTCATAATGCTCCTAGCGATCACGCGGCAAGAATAACAGTTACTGCAGAGAGCATGTACGGATTCTCATATCGGAGTCAGCCAGAGTCCAAGGAGAGGCTAGACATCGCAACCAAGCAAGTTTCCATCCTCTTATCGCGCATCAGAGAGCAGCCAGCGTCGTGGCTGGTTGTAAGAGATGCGGAGGCCACTTTTATTATCAGACGGTAGGCGTATCCTCCATGCAGCTCCTACGCTGGGTCAATGCGTAACGTAGAGCAGATTGTGGATTTAGGGGTTTAATTTGGTTTAATTAGGGGATTGAATATATTGAAGTGAAATTTTGTAGGCTGATTACCAGGTACAGAACATACTTCTATCTAGATATCACCAAGAATCCTGCTTTTAACGAGGAATGAGTTCACGAGGATATTGATATCGGATGTGATACTTCTTTATAATTTACTATTGAAAAGGCCATGATTTCCTCCGATTAGACTTTTCATTGGTTATAATTACTTCCATGCAATTTTTAACATATCCATAAAATGAGTTGTGTGATCTTTAACATAAACTACATTTACTTCGCTATTCCATGAGAAAACTGGCGAGTTTACTATACTAGTCACAATGTGAAACCTGCTTAGTATGGGTTTTGGTTCATTTATCAAGTTGAGGAGTGCTCAATTGCTCTCTAGCGTCTAAGAAGCATATAACTTTTGGAGTATAATATGAAATCTAAGAAAAGAAACGACATTGTCCCATCATAATTCAATAAATTTATAGACTTTTCAAGGTGTGATGTGATTGTAATTATTAGAAGAGGGAAAAACAATTAAGACAAAAAAATATTTTAAAGAGAAAATGGTATGTAGAGAAAATTATAAGTATATGGATTGTACTTTAATAAATAAAAAAAAATATAATAGATTGTGATTAATAAAATAAAAGTAGACTAACTCTAATTGTAGTTTCAATAAAATATGACATTAACCCACAAAGTGCAAGAAGAGTGGAAGTAGCATAATTGACTCCTTTAAACTCAAAATAATATAGTATACTAAAAATTAAGAAGAAAGGAAGAGAAAAGGGGCAGGGAGAAACGTGGACATGGAAGAGATTTTTTTAGCAAAATAGAAATTGGAAAAGAGAAAAAGAAGAGGATAGAAGGGAGAGAGTGACCTGGGTTCTCTCAAAACCCTTCTTTCATACATGGGATAGATTACAGTTTTAAGATGTGGGGCAGCTTGGGCTAACTACTAAGAACTCAATTCACAAAATACGTATGCCCTACACAATCCTTCTTTCCTCATCCTAAAAAAAAACCTATTAAATGCTCGAATTTCACTTTTACATTATATATTAAAGATTGTAGCCGTATAAACAAACGGGTAATATATAACTTGCATAATATTGAGAAGAAACTACATTTAATTCACTACTTCTGAGGAGAACCAACTCCTCTTTGTCAAAACTAAAGAAGCTCAATATTGCAACCAAGAGATAAAATACTGATCCTAGAAAAACAAAACCCGAATTGTCCTTATTATTTTCATTACCTCATACCACAACCTTATAACCATAGATATTACGTGCAAATAAATCTTAAAGGGGAAGTCAGGCTTAATACATAATCTCCAGTTTTTTTTTTTTTTTTTTCCGATCACAACAAACAAGATAAACAAAAAGTAAAGAGTTGCCAAAAAAGACTAGGGGAAGTTGCAAAAAGACCGTAACCTTTGTTCAGTGGCATCGTCTTTCCACACCACTGTAGACAACCATGATCGTTTGGCGTCAATGGATTTTAGATTAATAGCATTTACACTGCTAAAGGGAAGTTTCAATAAGGATCCACATAAATCGATCTCCACTCTCTCTAGAGAAGGCCAAATCAATGAGTCGTCCGGCGTAATGCTCCTCAATTTCAGAAGATCATGAAGTACTAGTTTTTTGAGTCTTGGAAGTGTTCTTGGGTCCAAACATTGATTCTCCGATTCAATGACGATCTCCTCAATTTCCTGGCACTTTTCAACACTCAAATGCTGAAGTTTGGCTAATTGCTCAATCAAACCATTTGAGAAGATCTTCTTCAGCTTAGGGCAATCATACAAGATTAAACTAGTCATCTGACCTAAACTTCCCGCATGCACAGGACGCACAGGATCATTCCAAATGCAATGCAAACTCGGGGCATTCTTTATAATCATTCTCTCTAGCCATTGGAATGTAGGATGTGGTGCTACATTACCGTCGATAATGCATATGATATCCCGACATCTCTTCACTGAACAAGCTCTGAGTTTAGACAGGTTCTTAGTGTCAAACTTTGATAAGCTCGATATATTCTTGTGATCAATCAACTCAAATACATTAGTCTCAGTGAGTACTTCTGAGATCACATGATGTACGCCTTCATCGTTTGCATACTTCAAGAACCTGCATGATTGATATTCAAAATAATCAAAAATTTGATGCTTGACCGAATTGCAAATACCGACCGAAAATTGGAATGTGAAGTTCTCATTCTTCCACACAGGGCTTGCTCTAATGAAGATTTCAAGGTCCTCCACCTTAGGAAAGGCAACTGTTAGCAAAGTCAACCGCGTCAAGATAGAAACCTCCTCCACGATGGTCCTCACCACCAGATCAGACAACGAAGTGTTTGGGTCTACCTCAATGATGAGTTCTTCCAATAATGAAAGGCTTGAAATAACCTTGTTTTCAGTGCCAAAATTTGATGATGATGTCCGTAAATATTTCATCTGCGTTAAACATCTAACTTGGATAGGTAAAGAGATGATTCCGGTGCGTCGGATGTCTAGCACCTCTAGATGGAACAATTCTCCTAAGCTTGAAGGCAGTTTTCTTAAACGAGCGCAGGAATTCAAGTAGAGTGCCCTAAGATCAGTCAAGAGAGACAAAGAAGATGGAAGAGATGTGATTCCGCTTTTGTATAAGTCCAAGACTCGGAGTTTTGGCATATACAAGAAGAAGCTCTCTGGGATCAACATCAAGTTGTTATTTCTTTGCAGGAGTAAAGTCGAAAGATTTATGCAATTTGGTGTTGTCGGTAAACTGAGCAAGTCATTATCCATCAAAGAAATTCGACTTACAGATGCCCATTCTTCTTCCTTTGGTGCCTCCTGTAGCCCCACGCATGTTCTTACCAAGAACTTACGGTCATGGCCTTGTGATGAGATTTTAAGCGCCATATTACGAATTACTTTGTTCATTCGGACATGTTCCTTTGCACCGTTTTCTAACAAAGATACATTAATCAGATCATCCAATATCTCATGCCCTCTACCGCGTGCGTCTGGAAACTCATCACTGTAGTGAAGAAATCCCTCTGCCATCCAACATTCGATCAAATAGTGCGTAAATATGTCACACTCTTCAGCAAACAATGCTCCATAAAGAAAGCAATCCTGTTTATCTTTCCCATCTAAACCCTCGTAACAGAATCGCAGAAACTCGAGCACTTGATCTAGGCCTTCAAGTTGGATACCGATTGAACTCTGCAACCTTGTCAATTCCCGTCTCCAGGTGTCAATTTTCTTTATGTGCTTGAATGTGCCAGCCACTTTATCGATCAACAGTGGCAAACGACAACACTCTCCAGCCACGCGTTCTGCTAGCGGTCCGATGTTTGGATTTATGATACTTCGACCGACTTTTTCTTCGAACATTTTATATGCATCATGTTCGGATAAACGCTCCTGATGGACAAGCTCGTCGGCATTCCTTCGGCACAAATCGAAGAATCTACTGGAAAATACCACCCTGCTGTCCTTGTCATTATTAGGAATACCTATCTCATGTAGATCGAGAAAATCCCAAACGTCATCAAGGAGAAGTAAGTACCTCATGTCTCCCAACACCTTTAATATAAGTTGAGCAGTATCCACTTCGCTCTCCACTTTTAGCTTCAAACGCCGTCTGATCTCATCTTGCACCTTCTCCCGGCTCCCCTTCTCTGACACCGATACCCAAATGACAATGTCAAACATTTTCTTAACCTCTTTACTATTATTCAAATTCTGCATGACTGTGGTCTTCCCGGTGCCCACCATTCCCCAGAGTCCGATACTTTTGATGTTTTTCTCCCTCAGAAAGCCCAATATCTCTTCAACGGTCCCATGTAGTGAAGGATAATCCTTAGTCCTCGGGGCGTTGTCTATGAATATCACGGGCTCCAGGGGCTCTTCAACTAACATATCATCAAGGCGTTTTCCTTCTTCTATTAGGGCTTTTAATTCCTCACCCTTCTGGGCCATCCTTTTGCTAAGATTTCCACGTGGCCAGTGTCGAAGGAATCTCCAAGCACGCTCGATCTCTATCCCATACTTGATTTCCAGTTTGCGCACTTCTTGTTCAGCCTCCTCCACCTTGGAAATCCAAGTTTCACATACGTTGTTAGCCCTCATCAGCTTGTTTCTGTTTATTTTTGCTTGTACATCCTTCTTTGTAGCAGAAACCATTTTTGCTAGTTGGGTCAACTTCCTAAGATTGTCCTCGAAATTCTTAGCATAGTCAATTTTTTTACTTAAAAATCGACGCCCATCCCGGTATACTTCAACTGCTATTCCAGCATCTGCTTGAGTTGCTACCGCTCCATCCATGACTGTTACAAGAACAAAACCAATTTGGAAAAGCACTCCAAATAAAGCGAGAAGAAAAAGCAGATTGCCTGCGAGTACAAGATAAAGCAAGATATACAATGAAGTCTTTTGGTAATGAGATTTACCCAGAAAAAAGGAAAAAAAAGGCTCGACTTTACATTTGCCAAGTGAACGTGCAGTAAAACATCAGCAAATAAAGAGGAAGGAGATTTGAGACTTCTGCAATGATTAGGAGACTTCAGCAGAGATCTATTAACAACAAAAACCTAAAGACTTCAGCATTTGGCTCAATTACAGTCTAAGTGAGTCTGACCCATATGTACAAATCTGTGTTTTGAGAAAGATCAATAGCTAAACTAGAACATGACTATATTTTAGTGTAATAAAAGCGTAAGGCAAATCCGAGCAGTAAGAGATATCAGCAGCCATTACCTTGCAGTTCTTGGGTCAGCTCAAGTACACACTGAATCTGAATGTCACCTTTCCACAAAAATGGGCACTGGAAAAGTTAGACCAAATGACACAACGGCTTTATCTTGTAATTGGGTGCTTCAAGGAAGTTGCTACTTGGCTTTTGACAGAGGAAGAAATGTTAGGTTCTACATATACATCCATTGTGTTTAATTTGAGAGACCCAACAGATTCAGAAGAAAATATCTTTAGACCATTAGGTAGTATGTGATGGCAAAAGATGGCCGCTGTTCAAGCTGCAAAAGTGGCATTTTTTGTGATCCGACCATCGTTTCATCAAAGAGTAGAGGAGCAATCTGGCAGGAGAGATTGGATCTTTTCAAGGATAGGTTTGGACAACAGAAAGGAAAGAAATAAAAGGAAAAAGAAAAGATCAATATGCAGTCCCATAAGCAACATATCTCAGATTTAGAGAGAGTGAAGGAACATCCGCGAACCTGATTCTGCCGACATTGAGATTGGCAAGATGAGAATCGCATGTGAGAAACATTTCACCGTTGAAGCTACTTGAGAGAAAAAGACAGATGACCAGTAGGCGATCCATTGACGTTGACTCATCAGAAAGACCAAATTGCACCGAGTAAATTGCCTAAATTCCCTCATGCACCTTAGCGCATGATTGTAAACTGGCATGTTTTGGGACAATTCATCCACGTGTCAAACTTTAACTAGATGTTTGAATACTGTCCACCTACTTTTTGTTCGCTTCTTTAATTTTGTTAAGTTCAAATATATTTCAAATTATTAGGACAATGTTTTTATTTTTGGCGAGATGGCGAAAGCCAATAAGCAATTTTTATGCTGGTAAAATGAACGGGACGAAAGAAATTTTTTTTCCCAGAAAAAAATCATCATTCTAACTTTCAAACTTTTAGTCGACATTTGTGGAATCTTTTACCGTTAGGGGAGTGTGCAAGCAATACCTACCCTTCCAACGAAAAATTTTCAGATGAGTACAACGCATTTTGCTTGGGTCATTCAAGTTTAGATTCAATGATGAGGCACTGTCAATTAATATCTAATGGGAGAAGTTTCAGGTCAAGGGCTTGGAAGAACTTGTCGTTGATGGTCACGGCGACTCTCGCGAGTCTTATCTTTATTACAATTAATCATATAAATTGGGCGCTCTGTGTGTTATTGCTCTGTCTGCCAGGTTGCCTTACACACTTGTCCATATGCAGTAACTGCTGTACAATGGAGCTCTAATGCTCAATCGGAATTTTATAATCGTTGCTTGAGTTGGATCTATCGTGGCTGCGAGTAGTCAAGCTACCTGATTTGATTGGAATTGTGAGGAAATTAAGTGTAATGAGGATGGGATATACAAAGATAGAAAAGTTGCTTGAGCTGATGCAACTGCCACATTTTTCAAACTTGAAAAACCTGTCGACTTGCGTATGCTCGGTGGTACAGATACCTATCTTGGAAGCCGTGGTGAAGTTAAGGGAATTGCTAATTACTAGGTGCGGATGCTTCATGAGGACACCAGATCTATCGTGCTTGAGAAATCTACAATCCTTGGAGCTCTATGATTAGAAATAGCTGTTGAGGTTAAGGGTTTGAGGTATCAGAATCTTTGTTGTGCCAAGAAATTTCCCTATGCGATTCAACTGAAAGATTACCCAACCTATGCAGTTTGAAGAAGCTAGGTGAGTTCAACTGAAAGGTTGTTGTAAACTAAGTGCCACGAAAGGCCTCAATAGCTTAGAGTCTTAGAAAGTACTTGGATATCGAAGGTTGTAGATCTCTGGAAAGGTTGACCAGTGTGTCATGATCGACGAAGGTAGAGACAGATTGGACGTTTCCTCAAGCTACCAATTGGAAGATACAACTTATGAAATTTGATTGCTCATAAGATATCTGATAGATTTGATGGTTGATTGTAATATGGACATTTTGTAATCAAGCAGTGTAAATTGTATTCATGGTATGAACAGAAGGCATTAAATGCACAAGTTTCATTTGGTTGATGTGTAACTGTGCATGCAGCTCAGTGGAAGAGATTCATCTACTGACTTATCTAGGTGTTTTCAATACTAATATTCCGTAACATGCTTGTCCTCGAATCAAAATTAGTCATTGATGGTAAGAAAATTAGGTAATAGTTCTTTTTTGTTGTTGATAATATGACGTTAGATGCATATGAATGCATTGCATTGAAAGATGAAATAAATGTGAGCACCTTTAGAAATCAACGTTAAGTGTATCTCCATATATGACAGATGGAACATAGTTTTGCTATAGTGATCAAGGAGAGGTCCTATAGAATACCAAGGACCAAACGACACTAAAGCCTTTTCCTAAATTCCAATATGACTCTTATTGAAAGGCTTTCAATACCTCATTTGAGGTATTTTCTTCCAAAAGCCTTAGGGTCATGTGACATCTATTACAGTTTTGTAACAACCGTAGTAGTTATGGCCGCAAGAAAACAATGTGATAAGTAATCCCCTTGTGGTGCACTTGCGATAAATACATAGATACACAAATGTACACATGCCCGCCTCCCTTTAAGAATTATTTTCCTTTTTAAGGTGTCAACAATTCTCTCTTTATTATATATTTGTCAAATTGAGTGCAAATATATATATATATATATATATATATATATATATATTTGTCAAATTGAGCATTTTCTGTGTTGTTGCTCCGTCGGCCGAGTTGGCTTGGATTTGATTTTGATTATACAGATGACTACCTTTATTTTTTCCTTCCGCCATATAGATGATTATTCTGACTTTCACCATCTGATATTCGCTTGTCTGACTTTTCTAATTGGTGTTCGCATTGAGACTAAAGCCAACCCAAGCCAAACCGTGTCTCTCAAATTCGTTCATCTTCCCTCACCTACCATCTTTCCAACAATCCTACTTGTTTTTCATCATCCAATGAGGAGAAACAGAGGAAACGAAGAGGCAACCCCAAGAGATCACGACAGATTTGATAAGACAATAGGAGTACAGTATTTGAGCTTCGGAGGGCCAGACACAAGTTTTACCATGACATGGTGCATGGCGGATCATGTCTTTAGGGGTGATCAAGAGCTCCCAGTTGTCAAAACAATCGCCTCGACAAATCTCTGTTCTATATTCCCATCTTCTCCAGGTACTATACTTCCAGATTGTGGTGTCTACACGTCAAAAAAAGTCAAAATCAGGTGGGAAGAAAGATGTCCTCCCAAATTTCTTTGATGTAGAGCTTGATAGTGTTAAGCTTCAAATCAAGCTCTATAGAAATGACTTGACCAAGAATGAGAAAACTTTCGCTTTGATGATGTTAAGCTTCAAATCTAACTCTATAGAAATGACCCAACCAAGAATGAGATACAGTTTGATTATAATGAATCGAAGCAATATAAAGTGGTCCTAATTGAGGTGGCACATATAAAAGCTTTTAAACTTTTCTAGTGTTAACTGCCATCGAGTGCTCAGCCACAAGGTTCAAACTTACGGCAATATGGCCTCTTAGTTACAATGAGTCATTACTTAAATTCCATATTTTCCATAAATTTATAAGTATATATTTGAGTGGATGTCTCCCTGTTGTGCAAGGCAACAATAACATATTATATCATATTTTAGAAAAAAAAATCACATATTATAGACAATTTTAGGTACGATAATAAGTCAATCACCAAACAATTTACTACACGCTACTATCTAACCTTCCATGGTCAGTTGAGGAACTTTCTCACATTGTACCTTGACTAGCCCAAATTCAATGCTATGATATCTACAAAAAGTGTCGTACTATATAAATACTTATAATTTTCAGCATTAGTCATTTGTATGGTATGACATTTTATATAGAGTTACATATTTTCCATAAATTTACAAGTATCTATTTGAGTGGATGTCACCCAAGGCAACAATCACATATCATCTTATATTTTAGCCAAAAAAAAAAAAAATTACCATACAATTTACTCCGCGCTCCTATCTAACCTTCTATGGTCACCAAACATATTATATCATAGACAACTCTAGGTATGATAATAAGTCAATCACCAAACAACCTACTACACGTTGCTATCTTACCTTCTATGGTCAGTTGAGGAACTTTCTCGCATTGTATATTGACTGGCCCAAATTCAATGCTGTGATATTTGCACAAAGTGTCATACTATATAAACACTTATAATTTTCAGTATTAGTCATTTGTATGGTATGCGCAATTTTATAGAGTTCCATATTTTCCATAATTTTGCAAGTATCTATTTGAGTGTATGTCACCCTATTGTGCAAGGCAACAGTCACATATTATAGACACTGCTATCTAACATTCTATGGTCACCAAACATATCATATTATAGACAACTCTAAGTACGATAATAAGTCAATCACCAAACAATCCACTACACACTGCTATCTAACATTCTATGGTCACCAAACATATCATATTATAGACAACTCTATGTACGATAATAAGTCAATCACCAAACAATCCACTACACACTGCTATCTAACATTCTATGGTCACCAAACATATCATATTATAGACAACTCTAAGTACGATAATAAGTCAATCACCAAACAATCTACTACACATTGCTATCTAACCTTCTATGGTGAGTCGAGGAACTTTCTCACATTGTATCTTGATTGGCCCATATTCAATGCTGTGATATATGTGCAACGTGTCATACTATATATACACTTCTAATTTTCAGTATTAGTCATTTAAATGGTATGGCAATTTATATGAAATTCCATATTTTCCATAAATTTACAAATATCAAGATCTCACTCTGTTGTGCAAGGCGACAATCACATATTGTATTATATTCAAGCAAAAAAAAAAATCACATATTATAGGTTGCTCTAGGTGCAATATTAAGTCAATCTCCAAATAATTTACTACACACTGCTATCTAACCTTCTATGGTCATCAAAAATATTATATTGTAGACAACTCTATCTATGATAGGGTGACATCTACTCAAATAGATACTTATAAATTTATGGAAAGTATGGAACATTTTAGAAATTTCCATGCCATACAAATGACTAATACTGAAAATTATAAGTGTTTATATAGTGCAGCACTAAGTGCAAATATCACAACATTGAATTTGTGCCAGTCAAGGTGCAATGCGAGAATATTCCTCGACTGACTATAGAAGGTTAAATAGCAGCATGTAGTGGATTGTTTGTTGATTGACTTATTATAGTACCTAGAGTTGTCTATAATATATTATGTTTGGTGACCACAGAAGGTTAGACAGCAGCGTGCAGTTGGTAATATTTTTTGGCTAAAATATAATATAATATGTGATTTTTTTTCCTTGCACAATAGGGTGACATCCACTCAAATAAATACTTCTAAAATTATCTAAATTGTCGAACTCTATATAAATTGCCCATACCATGTAGATGACTAATGCTGAAAATTATAAGTGTTTATATAGTACGACACTTTGTGCATATATGACAGCATTGAATTTGGGCTAGTCAAGGTATAATGTGAGAAAGTTGGTCAGCACAAAGTGGCGTACTATATAATCAGTAATAATTTTCAGCATTATTCATTTGTATGTTATGGGTAATTTGTATAGAGTTTCATATTTTCCATAACTTTACAAGTCTTTGTTTCAGTCGCTGTCACCCTGTTGTGCATGACAACAATCACATATTATATTATATTTTAGAAAAACAAAAACAAAGATAATCACCAAAAAATTTACTACACGCTGCTATCTAACCTTCTATGTTCACCAAACATATTATATTACAGACAACTCTAAGTACGATAATGAGTCGATCACCAAATAATCTACTACACGCTGCTATCTAATCTTCTATGGTCAATCCAGAAGCTTTCTTGCATTGTATCTTGATTGGGCCAAATTCAATGTTGTGATATCTGAACAAAGCATCGTACTATATAAACACTTTTAATTTTTAGTATTAGTCATTTGTATGGTATGACAATTTATATAAAGTTCCATATTTTCCATAAATTAACAAGTACCAGGATGTCACCTTATTGTGCAAGGCAACAATCACATATTACAATATATTTTAGCAAAAAAAAAAAATGGCATATTATAGACTACTCTAAGTACGATAATAAGTCAATCACCAAACAATTTACTACACACCGCTATCTAACCTTCCATGGTTAGCTGAGGAACTTTCTCGTGTTGTACCTTAACTAGGCCAAATTCTGTGTTGTGATATCTGCATGAGGTGTCGTACTATATAAACCCTTATAATTTTCAGCATTAGTCATTTGTATGGTATGGGCAATTTATGTAGACTTCCATATTTTCCATAATTTTACAAGTATCTATTTGAGTGGATGTCACCCTATTTTGCAAGGCAATAATCAAATATTATATTATATATTAGCAAAAAAAAAAAAAAAAAAAGGATCACCAAACAATTTATTACATGCTGCTATCTAACCTTCTATGGTCACCAATTATAAATAACTCGAGGTACGATAATAAGCCGATCACCAAACAATCTACCAAGCGCTGCTATCTAACCTTCTATGGTTAGTTAAGGAACTTTCTCGCATTGTACCTTGGTTGGCCTAAATTCAGTGCTGTGATATATGCACAAAGTGTCATACTCTATAAACACCTATAATTTTCAGTATTAGTCATTTGTATGTCATGGCAATTTATAAAGAGTTCCATACTTCCCATAAATTGACAAGTATCTATTTGAGTGTGTGTCACCCTGTTGTGCAAGGTAACAATCACATACTATATTATATTTTAGCCAAAAAAATAACCAAACGATTTACTATACGCTTCTATTTAACCTTCTATGGCCACCAAACATATATTATTGTAGACAAGATAATAAGTCAATCACAAAACAATTTACTACACGCTGCTATCTAACCTTCTATAGTCAATCGAGGAACTTTCTCACATTGTATCTTGATTGGCCCAAATTCAATGTTGTGATATCTGCACAAGCTATCCTATTATATAAATACGTATAATTTTCAATTTTAGTCATTTGTATGGTATGGCAATTTATATAGAGTTCCATATATTTGTACAAAGTGTCCTGCTACATAAACACTTGTAATTTTCAGTATCAGTCAATTGTATGGTATGGTGATAGAAAGAAAAAGTGGTGTTTAATAATAGAAAAAAAAATGCAAAGAATTTTTTTTTTTTACACAATTAGATAGTTAGATTCTCCTGAGGATGGGTAGAGCTTAATATACCCGACTCCAATACTCAAGGCATTGTAGAAAATTGCACTACACTATGTGTACAGTAGGGGTGAGCAATTTTAAGTTTTGCACATGTTTCGGCTGAACTTGGAACCTATCCTATATATCTTGAAACCTAAAACCTACTTCGTCATAAGTTCTAGGGTCGGTTTTAGGGTCTACTCAAGTTACACATGTATTATTAATTGAATGATTGCAATAAATTATAACTTTTAATGACTACTGGTTGCTTCTATAATTCACTAAGCATAAATTATATTTAAAAACATGAAAAATATGAACCATTAACGAGGTAAAAATCTAGTTATAAAATAAAAACTCAGACTAATGGCTCCAAATTATACACTCATCATTGAATGCTGTGGAATACCATAGGATCACATAAATATATAGACCAAGAAAAACACAAAAAACTTATTCCAAGTTTTAGGTTATAGATTCCAAGTACCACTAACCTAGAACTTGGAACCTATGCATCGAAATAAGTTTTCCAATTTTGGAAATTGGGGCTAGATAGGTTTCCATTGGTTCGATTTTCAGATTCTAGGTTCTACGCTTGAATCATGCTCACCTCTAGTGTACGAGTTATTCCACAACGACTTTTCACAGTTTGAGTCAAGCTCGAATATATATTCTTCGAAATGCTATTAAAAACATCACTCTCAAGTTCATCATTTGACTTGTCTTGGCAATTCTCTTTACAGGTGAACTCTTAGATCATTCCTCCGAGAGATCGTTGTTAAGCTGAAGGTAAAAAATGTAGATTCGTTATAGAGTATCTTGTTGTATTGAATGATCAAGAAGATGGCATAGTGAGACCATTCGTTACCAATTGGAACTACTATTATTGAATGTGACATCTTGAATTTCAGGTTTTGATTTTGATTAAATAAGTAGGACTTTTCATCGACGCACCTATAGTTCTTTTCCCTGAACTAATCACTCACTGGATAACTAGTCTATCAAGTGAAGCTGTTAAGGGATTTTAACACAATAGACATGATAATTTAGCCAAGAATCGACTGCTCGACTGTGCTAATCTACAAGAATCATTACGGCACGGTCAAAATCGATCAGAGACTAGAGGTAGGTCGATTCGACAGAGGTATGCGATTAAGTGTGGGTGATTCCACCTAATTGCAAAATTCTCGTCGAATGACACTAGACCGATTTTTCTATCTTTTATGTATCATGTGTCTGTATTTGAAACCTCTAGATTTTCACGACAACCGAGAGTCGCCAATGTATCGAAGATGCACTTTGTGGCTTGAAAATGATCGATGTCATGACCTCTTTTTTTTTGGCGCTCGATCGGGGCGGGCGCCTTGCGGAGGCTAATGGTTCGGCTAGGTCTTTTAGCCTGAACTCTCCCAAGTCTACCAATTCACGACTTAAAGGTCCAAGTTTTTTAACCTATAAATTAATTTTAAAATGGAATCGCCACTAATCAATATGGGTGGGTTGATTAGAAACCCAAGCGAAGTATCAAGAGAAATACTCGCTCCTGCGCAACCAAAGAAATTATGATCGGGGACTTGATTACGCTAGTTAATCACTAATGCCCTTTCGATACCTAATCTTATTTAAACCCTAAGGTTTTTTGGATTTTTTTATGGATTTTCCATGCATTTGTGGAGGAAAAATATTTTTTGGGTCTTTTTCTCTTTTTTTTTGACATAAAAAGCATTTTTTGGATTTTTTATTTTTATGAAAATATGAACCATTTTTTTGGGCTTTTTCTGAATTTTTTGGCCTTTTTTTAGAAAAATATGATATTTTTTGATAATTTTGATTTTTTTGGAAAATAAAATATTATAATATAAAAACGACCGGGTCGATTCGGGGTTGGGTTCGACCCGCTCGATGTGGCTGTCCGAGCGGGCCCGAAACGCGGACCCGGCCCGGACTCCTTTTCCTCCTTTTCGGAAGCATAATCAAGTCTTACCAATTCTCCCTTCAACAATCATGATACAATGCACACCACTAAGCACCATATGAAAGATAAAGCCGAGCCACTTTTTATTTATATATTTTTCAAGATGGATTTCACGGATCGGTACAACCAAAAAGAAGCCAAGACTATTGGCTAGACTTGGCCACAACTCAAAAAGAGATAACTCGACCCTCTATGTCAACCATGTATAATCCTCCATCTACAAGTGTCGGCTATGTCCAAAAAGTGTCAGCTCCCACTCCTCACGCGGGCTGTCACATCCATCCCGATGCGTCAGGCGATGGCGGCGGCAACATCCCCCGCATCAATCCGTCATGACGGACGCCCCAGCCAGGCCCACGTCATACATCACTAGTGCACGAACACGAATGAACGTCAGACCAGGGATGGTGGGACAGTCGATTTCCATAAACTCGACCTCCACGTCAAATAGAAGGCCGTAAAAGGTGCCTCGCGTGATAGCAGGGAGCGGCATCTTTCTAATCTGAAATGTTAGTCCCCAAAAGGGGTGAGTACAGTCACTAAACAGGTAAAAAATCCATTAAACCACTCAATGCATCACTCAAAACAATCAAGACATTTAAAACAAAGCACATGTCATTCATGCATCCAAGCATAACTTACCTTGCAGACATGCATATGTCATTATACCATATGTGCATACACCATCATGCATTCATGCATATACCATCATGTCATAGGTGCATATACATCCATGCACTCATCATCAAGCATACATGCATATACCATCATGTCATAGGTGCATCTACATCCATGCACTCATTATCAAGCATTCATGCATACATGTCACCATACCATGCATGACTCAATTTCAATTTCTCAATTTTTATTCTTTCAATTGGACCACCACATTTTTCTTTCCCGGGACCAGAAATTGCATCCCACATTTATTGCTTGCACCCAACCTGCCATCACGAGGAACCTCCGGTACACAGCTTCGGGCATCCGGCACACACTCCAGGCATCTCGTACCTCAACTGGCATCACGAGGTATCCCCCGGCTCACACCTCCGGGCTTCCGGCACCCCCACATCTCGAGCATCTCCCGAGGACATTCGGCACACACACTTCGGGCATCCGGCATACACACTCCCTAGCCGGGCATCCCAACAATCCCGGGCATCGTCGGCTCACACCTCCGACGGCATCCTCATTTATCATAATTCACATTCACATTTATGGCTCAATACCAACATGGCATATGTTATGATGGCAACAAGGTCATTTTCAGCATTTTGATTCTTATATGTAATGCCAAATATCATCACATGTGCAGCAAGATTCAACCACTTAAGACAACATAATCCATGGGGTTTACACAACTTAGAACAATCCATACATCACGGCTTTTGAGATTTACAAAATCTAGCTTGCACAATCTTAGAAAACATATTAATTAAATGCCCAAATGACCTTTAAAAATTATGAAATTTGAACGTGTGATAGTCAAGACATAAAACCAGAAACTTCATGAAGAATACTACACCAAAAGATCTCCATGTAATTTAATATAAACCGTGCATCACAATTCTATTATTCTCACAGTTCCATTTGCACAGTTTTTGAAATATTTTTGGTTAAATAGACAAATGAACTTCAAAAATTACGAAATTTATATATGTTGTAGGGACGACATAAACAGAGATATTTTATGAAGAACACATATCCAAAAGAACCTCACACAAAAAGATATAGAACGCATTACAGCTTGCAAAATTCGGACACATCAGATTGCGTGGTTTTAGAAATATTCCAAATTAAATACCCAGATGACCTTAAAAAATTATGAAATTTTACCATGTGATAGTCAAGATCCTAAGGTATATTTTTTTATGAATACATCAAAGTCAGATTGTCCTAGATAATTAACTATGGACGGTTGAAGCCCCTGTTCCTAGTACCGGACATTCCAGGTTTAGCCGTCTCCTAAAAATCACGATTTCACCTACTTATATTCCATATTTTCCTCTTCATTTTTGATATGTTTTGCCTCAAGAGGTCTACTAAAACTTTCATTAAGGAATCAAGGTGAGATTTTCAAAGGAAAGTCACTTTATAGTCCACGGAGTCACTAGAGTACAGTACAACATTTCCAGATCTAATGTTTTCAAAAGAAAAATCGTTTCACTAGGCTATACTTGTTAGTTTTACCTAAAATTTGAGTATGTTAGTTTTCAAGATGTTCTCTTCAAATTTTGTGAAGGGGTTAAAGTGAAATTCTCAGTAACAAGTTACATGTAACACACAAAATCGCCAAGAGGTCAACAAAACAGCTTCAGATCTAACATTTTCGTAGAGGGAGGGTTCCACCCATCAAAACTCATCCATTTTGCCTAAAATTTTATTATGTTATACTTTAAGATGTTTTCTACAACTTTAATGAAGACGTTGAAGCCAAAATCCGACTTAAACATCGCATGCAAACCACTACAACATTCTAGGTTAGACTGTTTACTCGAGAACAGTTTACTACTTCAAAACAACACTCTTAAAACTTCGGTTTTTCACACCCTAGACATCCGAAATTCATCACCATTCAATAACACATTCTAGAAACAACATGCAAGAGTAGATCAAAGGATCTAACTTGCCTCTAAATCGAGCTACGGCGAGCACGACGGCGGCGGGACATGGTGGCGACGGTCACGGCTCCTCCTCCTTCTTCTTCTCTTCTTCCTTTCCTTCCCTTTCCTTTCTCTCTCCCTCTCCTCTCTCTCTCTTACGGTCGACACACCCCCTCCCTAAACCGGTCACCTTTTCTTTTTATTTCTCTCATACTTATCATTAGCAATGATTGATTCTTGCATGGATGACACTTGGTCATCAACTTGGGACAAATGGGGGAGGACATGCAAAAACCGGTTCCCCCCCCCTTCCTTACGGTCGACGGCCCCTCATGGCTCTAATGGGTGAGCCAATTGGCCCATCTTAGGCCCAACATTCTTTGGCCTAAGACCCAAGCTTAATTAAATCCAATTTTAACCCCTTTTTAAAACTAATCAAATCCCTATTAAATCAAAGTACTAAATTACCAATTTAAATGGCTATAATACTTTGTAACATAGACTAATAAAATCTAACTTATAAAATTCATGGCCAAAAGTATAATTTCCTCATAAAATGAATCGGGATCTTACATGGGCATGGAACATATTTCTAACGAAATATTAGCCCATTAGGTGCTCGGCCATTAATTCTATTACATTTCTTTGATCTAATGGCCACAACATGCTTCAATGACACAACCATTCCCTTTTCCATAGGTCGTAATGTCTTTGTAAATATCCATGAGATTTTGGGATGCCACATAGAAGACCTAAATGGGGGAAAAACCCTACCCGGATGGGAGTTTCGCCGGACCCGATTCTGACCCGGTAGGCACCTCTCTCCCTTCTCTTGTCCTTGCGGCATCGACGAAGGATGACCGAGACGTCACAGGGCGGTGACACAGCGACGGTGGCGACGCAGTAGGCAATGGCACAGTGATGGTGTGAGGTGTGACGACGGTTGGAAACACCACAGGGGGTCTCAGTGAGTCGTCGGGGATGGCGTCGGGGGGTTGCGATTGCGATAGGACGTCTAGGAACGGCAGCAGCCCAGCATCGCCAAGGGTCATGGCTGGTTTGCTGGGGACGGTGTCGGGGGAGGACTGCAGCATGGCTCGGCAGTAGTCCGGTGCAGCAACAGCGGGTGCAGCGACGGCGATGGAACCCTTACCTTCCGAAACCCATTAACTCAGATCTGGACGGCGTCAGGGCACAGCTCGGGGTGGCGTCAAGGGTGCGATGGAGTTGAATCAACCCTAGATCCGGGCCTTGACTGACCCCTGTTCTCTGAAACCCACTCACTCAGCCCCTTCCGCCCTTTGATTTCCCTCCTCTCTGCGAGTTCACTTGCCAGCGGCCTCCCCTAATGTCTCTCGGTGGGAGGTTGTCTAAGCTCACGACCCGCTCTTTCTCTCTCGGTTGCTCTTCAGTCTCCCCCTGAAGTCTCTCAGGAGAAGGTTTCCAAGCTTGCGATGCCCTTCAACAGAGGTTGTGCCCTCCTATTTATAGGCGAGGAGGTTTGGTCGATGGAGGGACTCGGCCGCCGATCTTTGGCTTGCCGACCGGACTCCCGCGGCCAAACCGGCGTCTCATCTTAGCATTAAAGGCGCACATTAAAGGCACATGCGCATCGTCTTCTCATTCAGCGGCCTACCTCCATGCCTCTCTGCCGTAGGCTGCCTTTGAGCGCATCGCCGGCCACTGCACGTGAGATGCAGAGGCGAATGAAGAAGAAGAAGACAGGAGGAAGAAGAGAGGGGGGGCCGGGCCAAAACTCAAGAAAAAGAGGGCTGGGCCCTGGGCCTGCATGGAAAAGAAAAAGAGGGGAGGGGCTGGCTTTTTTTTGTTTTCTTTTGTTTTTACTATATATATATATATATATATATATATTATGAAAAAAGGAAAAAAACATAAACATATAAACTAAAGTCTAATCAAAATTTAGGTGTCAACAATCGACCACAGGTCAAAAGCGTTAAAAGTTCCTAAAAGCTACCTAGTAGATTAGGACGTGCTAAAATCATGCTAGATTGAAATTAACCGAGAAATTGAACGTGATTTCAGAAATTGGAAGTTCTGTCATGTCACAAATCATTTTAGGAACATCGAATCATCCTCCGAACATTTTTCTGCAAATCGAGATTTTTGGCAAAAAATCCAAAGTAAGGGTGTTTTGGACCGGAAAAATCCGAGGACCATTTTCGGTCACATTTTTAGGATTTGAGTTAGACGAATGGACGAGGAAAAATGTGGATTGGAGTGTGGACACCTTGGTGGGATTTATCGACTCCAATTTAGGTCCAATTGGAGGTTAATTGGAGAGGATGTAGTCTAATTTGATGGCCAAGAGTTCAAAATTCGTAGCCCCATGGTCCTCAACCTTTTGAACCATTTGGGAGGCTTGTCTGAGAATCCAAGGGGCTGTAACTTGGCTGAGGATGCCAACCAAGGTGGTGGGGCAGCCACTTGAGAGCTTAGGATATTTTGGTGACCCTCTCCTTGACGAGCAGCCCTTCTTCCTCCTTGAAGCTTGGCTTTCTCCATTGTTGAGGTGTAGAGAGAGCTTGAGAAACAAAAGAAAACCAAGCAGTAGCTTCCCCTCCACCATCGCACACCTGCAAAGCCAACATCAACCTCTTTCCCCCCTCCATTTTCTCTTCTTCTTATTTCTACTCCAGCTAACCTTTCTCCAAACATTTGAGTTTAAAGTTGCATTCCCGTGCAAATCAGCCCCCGTGCCACCCATCGCCGTGACCAGGAGACCCAATCCGTACGGACGGTGGTTGCCGCTCACCGAACAAAGCCGCCGGTCAAAAGCCACCACTCACCAGTTCGTTAGTCTGCCTACTCGCTTGCACTGTTTCATGATTTTCGCGATTTTCCTCCCATTCCGACCCTTCCTCCGCCCAGCCCAACCACCAGCAAGTCTCCCTTGGCCCCCAAGTGTTGCTAGTTGCGGGCCATCCACTCACCAGAGCTCTAGCCAAGCCGCCCAACTTCAATTCTCCTCTAGCAGTCCATTTTTTGGGAGTTTCAGTGGGAATCCGAGTTGTTGTTGTTGTTCTGAGCTTGAGACTGCCTTGGATCGCTATGGTAGAGGCTCCTGAGCATAGCCACCACCGTCCAGCCACCTAAGCTGCTCCGCTTGCCTCGACCAGTCGCCATTCAATCCTTGGTTCTCTGCGCTTTAGCCAAGAACAGAAGCCGAGAAACCAATAAGGCTTTGGGACTTCGTGGCCTATTTCTGAGCCCTTCTTGGCCTCACTTGGTGTCGTCGCTAGGGGTTTTATCGCCCACCTTGGCGTTGTCGTCACCGTAGACTCACCGGAACGCTAAACCAGTGAATTTACTTGCTAAACCTTACTTAGGAGGTTAATTATACTTAAGGGGAGTTTAGACTAAGCTAAGTATAGTTAAGTTGTTAGATTAGTATAATTAATTGTTAATTAGATTAGGGGATGTGATTAGCTTAGTGGATAATTAATTAAGGATAATTAGGTGATTAAATTATTGTAATATTGATTAGGCCCTTAATTAATTATTCTAAATTAATTAATTATTTCGAATTTATAAATATTATTTTATTAAATTATATTAATATAATATATTATTTATTTATTTAATTTCGAAATATATTTAATTATTTATTATTTTTCGAAAATTATACCGAGATAGCCGGTGACCGGAATTTCGTGCTAATTGCAATGGTGTGTTCAGCTTATGCAATTGGATGTCAAATTGTGCAAATTAAGTGCTAATTGGATTTTTGGTGATTTATTCCAAAATTTGTGAATTTCAGTATTTATTCAGAAAATCCCGGGTGTCGGATTTTAACACCGAAAATGGTTTTATATACTATATAAAACAGTAGGATTTTAATTTGAGGCTATGAATTTTTCGAGTTTGATCTGATCATGTATCCACACACGATTATTTTGACAGAGTATTTTTAATATTAAGAAAACAGGCCAGGATCACCATTTTAATGGAGGCATTTTAGTGCAATACACGGTGTCCTAAATCGAGATTGATTGGTCGTGTGTTGATTAAGAGAACTCATCTCGAGCTTTTAAGCCGGACGTTACCCTATATGGGATACCCACTCAGTGGGACTCAAATCGCAGTAGATTCTGGACCTACGCTCCTTCGAAAAAGCCATCTTTGAGAGACGTCGCTGTGCTTAATGATGGTGAGACAATGCCTAGCTACGCTAGTAGACACCGAACTTATAAGTAGGTTGTACCATTAAGGGGCAAATTTAACAATTGTAATGCATAATTGATTAAGTTAGATGTGCCTAATTATGAGACAAAACTGTGTGGCATGGTATGGGACATGTCATAATGATTTGGCCTTATAATCGGGACCCTTTGTGATTAATTGAGTTGTTGAGGCATTTCAATTGTTATGTGCATTAATTATATGCATTTATGATATGAATTGTGCTGATGTGCAGGAAGAAACTGAGGCGAGGTAAGTCCCCTGTTCTAATTGTGTGGTTGTGTAGCTAGAGCACCCTAAGGTGTATTTTCTTCCTAATAGGGGTTTGGGGGGTGAACTTGCTAAGACATTGTCTCACTCCATTGTGGGCTTAAATTTTTAGGTCCTTAGCTGGTAGTTATGGAGGACCTGAAGCCCCGGAGTCCTTGGAGGTGGAGTCTGAAGGATCGGCGTATGTGTCTGGCTAGTATATCGTAGGACGGCTTCTTTTTTAAAGCCGACCTTTTTGTAGACTTTTTACCAGACCTGTTTTGTATCTAAACCCATTGTTTATAAAAGTTGGCTTTTGTGAAATGTGCCATGCTTTCCTATCCTATGATGTTTGTTGTCAGGGGTACTTATTTTGCTTCCGCATGTGTATTAAAAATGAATGGGTCGGCGACACATCTTGGGAACGTCGCATTTGTATTGACCGCAGAGGGATGTGCACGCGCTCGAAATTCGAGGCGTGACATTGAATGCTTTCTTGTCTAGTCAACCGTGTATTTAAATCAATCCTTGAGGGTGTTACATGCATTTCAAATTCTAATCATCAATCACCCTGTGTTGATACATGCAAGCGCCCACATGCAGATATCAATGGAAATATTAATATTATAAGAAAGATTAAAGATGCTTTTTCAAGTATTTTCTAAAGTATCATGAAAATTCCAAGGGGACACAAGTGATTTTGCCTTGGTATATAGTCAATATTAAAATTAAGTAGATGGCAATTGTAAAAAGTACATGTCATGTGAGTCTAACCCGTATATTGATTTGCTATTACATGTCGCTATAGAGATAATATCACGAAAAATCTCAAATTGGTACATTTATAACAAGGGTTAATTTCACGAAAACTTCAAACTGATATACCCAAAACTAATTTTTTGACCATCAAAAACCTTAAACTGATACACCTTTAATAAATTCACCACAAACTAATACACATGTAACAATTTTACCCTCTGTTAGTTTTCATTAAATTTTATTGTCAGATTGCTAAGAACTAATGTATCAGTTTGAAATTTTACCCTCTATTTATCATAATTATACTAGTTTTGTGGTATTAATTCAATTTAACAAATGGTAAACTTGTCACAAATATATCAGTTTGGGTTTTTCGATTGTCAAAAAAATTAGTTTGTAGCAAATCTTTCATAAAGTAATCCAATTTTACCGAGGGTATTCTTATCACAAATATATTTATTTGGATTTCTTTGGTGGTCAAAAAAATTAGTTTGGATTAAATTTATCACAAGTGTACCAAGTTAGTTTTTTTTTTTTTGGGTAAATTTGTTACAGGTGTATTAGGTTTGAGTTCTTCGTGATATTAACCATTTATCTAAATTTTTCACAACGAAAAACTTTAAATTAATATACTTGTGATCCAAACTAATTTTTTTAACCATAAAAAACCCTAAATTGGTACATCACACTCTGTTAGTTTCCATTAAATTGAATTAATACCACGAAAAACCCATAAATTAGTACACATGTGACAAATGGAGAGTAAAACCTCAAACTAGTATCTCCTTAATTATTGTTTATCATTTAACTTAGTAATTTGATGGTAAGATTCTATAGAAGCTAATAGAATATAAGTTTGTCACAAGTGTATCACTGCGAATTTTTTCATAGTATTAACCTTAAATCAATGTTGATGAACTATATAAAGTATCATTAGACAAGCGATGGTTCAAGCCGAAGTATTTTCTTACTTTTAACGGCCAGTGATCATTCAACTTTGAATATATATTTTTTAAGCTACTTGGTGCACGTGCAACTTAATTTAATGCAAAAAATAATCCATCTCTAATGTGTGTGTGTGTGTGTGTGTGTGTGTGTGTGTGTTATGAAATACATGAATGAATATTCATTATATTCATCTTATTTAATGTACTTATTATGGTACATTTGTATCATACATTCTAAGTACATCTCCCTATACAATGAATGTTCATATTCCTATCCAATGTATGTATTATTCAATACATTAATATTAATGATAAGTACATTATTGTTTTCTTATAAATAGGAGCTTAGTTTTTGTCATAGATATACGGTGATATACTGGAACTAAAATTCTCTCTTCTGACTTTCTCTATGATCTCTGTTGTCTGGCTTTCTCTACTGTCTTTGGTGTTTACCTATTTTCTCTTCTCAATCTCTTTATTCTCTCTATTATATATTTGCAACGTAATATTTTATAACACATTATCAGCACAATGATCTACCAACTGATTAAGTAATTTTTGCAAGGTATGTGTTCTTTTTATTTTATTAATTAACTTATACTTCACCTTCTCCTTTCAATTCTTCATTTTTATTTTTTTCGGCTCAAAACCAATTTCAAATCTAAAAATATCCTTCTGCTCCTAAAGTAACGGTGGATATTTGGAAATCATTTGAATTAATTTAAGGATTTATTTTTGCAATGATTATGACAAATATTGAAAGGCCCAAATTCCACATCCTGGAAGTGAGTGGAAAGAATTATCTATCCTAGTACCTTGACATGGAAATGCACCTCCAAGGGTAAGGTCTCGCTAATACAATTACAAAGGATGGAACCTCAAATGCAAAAGATAAAACAAATGCACTAATTTTTATCCATCGTCATTTGCATGAGAGCCTGCAGACTCAATATTTATTCGTTCAAGACCCTCACATCTTGTGGAGGAGGTTGAAGGATAGGTATGATCATACCAAGACCATTATCCTCCATCAAGCACAATATAACTAGCAAAATCTCAAACTGCAAAATTTTAAATTAGTATCTGACTTTAACTCTATTTTCTTTGATATTGTTTCTCAACTTGAGTTATGCGGTATCAAACTTGCTGATGCAAAATTGTTAGAAAAAAATGTCTCCACCTTCCATCCTTCGAATATTGTATTGCCACAGCAATACCGATAGTGTCGGTTTGCCATATACTCTGAATTAATTTTTGTGCTCCTCACTGCTGAGCAAACTAATAAATAATTGCTCAAAAATCATGATTTTAGACCTGCTAGCTCAAAAGCATTGCCTGAAGCACATGCTAAGTCTAAGAAAAATACTAGTCATTTTAAGGGTTATAAGCGCAGGCAAGAATATAATCCTAGAAGGAATGGCAAGAAATTTAACCGCCCTATGAAATCTAACTTTGGCCTGAATCATGGCAAAGAAAAGAAGTCAAATAAGGTGATTAATGAAAGTATTTGTCATCGCTATGGTATGATTAGGCACTAGTCATGTACTTGTCATGCACCAAAGCACTTTATTGATCTATACCAGGCATCTTTAAAAAAATATGGACAAGCATGGTGAATCTACTGTCATTGAAATCAATCATACTGTCATAACCATTGTTAAGACCAACAATATCTCTATTGGTGGGACTCCTCTTGCTCCTGAAGTAGCAAATGCATCCCTGGATGTCTCTAATTTCTTTGAGGACCTCTAATTACTTTGATGAGGCATCAGACTAGTGGATGATAATTTGAACTTCGAATTCTATGATTATAATAATTTCTGTTCTAGTTGTTTCGTGACATCATAAATTTTGACATCATCCCGATTTTATGAAATCAACATTTCGTCAACGCACCTATAGTCCTTTTTCTTTGAGCTGATCACTTATAAGTTAACTAACCTATTCGGTGAAGCCGTTAAGGTCAATACGAGAATTCGATTAGAAATCGACCGCTCGACCGTGATAATTGGTAAAGGTCAATACAGCACTGTTATAATTGATTAGTGATCGAATATAGGTTGATTCGATGGAATGGCGTAATTAAATTGTAGGTGATTCCACATGAGTGCAAAATTTGTGTCGAACGGCACTAACCCAATTTTCTGTCAACTCCATACTCGGTACTCGTAATTGAAACTTTAAAATTTTTATGACAACCAAGAGCTACTGACGAGTCGAAGATGTACAAATGTAGATCAAAATTATCGATCACGGGTCAAATGCGCTAAAATCCCTAAAAGCTACCCAATAGGTTAGGTCGTGCTAAAATCACGTCCGGTCGATTTTAACCATGAAATTGAATTCGGTTTCGGGAATCAAACATTCGAGCATGTCACGATTTATTTTTTGGACATCGTCTCATCTTTTGAGAAATTTTTGCTTCGTCTGGAATTTTTATGGAAAATCAATTTTGGCAAATTAGAAATTAAGGAGAAATTTGTATGAGCTGGTTTATTGGTATTTTGAGCTGCCAAATTGGTCTGTTTGTGAATAAATGGGAGCTAAGTTTCCATTGGAGGGTCCCTAGACTTTGTGGGCAAAATTAAGGGACTTCTTGGCCTCCAAATTGAATTAATTTGTGAGGAATTGGAGGGAAATTCGTAGGGGCAGCTGAAGGGGATATATTGGCCACCATATTGGCTTTATTTGTGAAGGAAATGAGGGAAAATTGGCTATTGGTTGATGCTTGGACTTGGAGGGCATAAGACTTTAGGGGCTTATGTAGTCAAGTGAGAGATATTTGTGCATGGCTCCCTATTGGCCAAAGCTTGGACTTCCTTGGCCCTTGTCCCCCTCCCTTCTTCCCCCTTTTCCCTCCTTATGTGACCAACCCCCTTCCCTGCAAAATAGTTGCTGCTTCTTCTTCTTCCTCATCTCTTCATCACCATTTCCACTGCAAGTTCAGCCACATACCTCCATAGCTAGCCTGCCAGTAGCAGCAAACTAGCCACCGCACATTCACCTAGCCAATCTAGCGCTATCGTCCCACCGAGCTAAGACGCTAGCCAGCAACGCCAGCCCCGCCTCACCTTCATGCCTTCAGTCCAGTGACTAACTCTTCCTGTCGCTGCCGTCCGTTTGCCAACCGTTTGCCATAGCCAGCCGATCGACCATCCACCTCTACCATCACTATTCGCCCCTAGCCACGCTAAGCCACGCTATCCTCAGCCCAAACTGCCGGCCACAAAGCCAAGATCCCAGCTCAAGCTGTGAACTTGTGGGCTGTTTTTTAGCCTCTTCCAGCCCTTCGTTAGAGACACCATAGGCTCAGGTCTTGGTTGCCTTCGCACTGCCGTTGCCATGTACCCCTCACCTTGCTAATCTAGTGAGTTAATGCCCTAATTTTAGATTTGGAAGTTAATTGCACTTAGTGGATTAGTTTATGCTTAATTAAGGATTAGTGGTTAGTTAGTTAGTGTAACTTAGTTAGGTTAGTTAGTTGCCTAGACTAATTAGTGAGGTGGTTAGTTAGGTTAGTTAGTTAGCCTAATTAGATTAATGTAGTTAGCCTAGCTAGATTAATTTAGTTAGTTCGGCTAGTTTAATTAGATTAATTAAGTGGATTAGTTTAAATAATTTGTAATTTATTTAATCAATTATAATTAGTGTAAATTGTCTTTGGGATAGCCGTTAGTGCAATTTTACACTGACCATCGTGGATGTGTTGATATGTGAAATTGATTTCTAAATTAGGCAATTGAGTGCTTGGTAATGATTTTTTTTATCATTATTGCAAAAATATGATTTTATGGTATTTAATTAGAAAAATAATAGGTGTCGGGTTTTAACGCCAAAAATATTTTAGGTACCATATAAAATCGTGGAATTTTGAAATGGGAGAGTATCATGTTTTGTGAATCAATTTAAATATGTGACCACACACAATTATTTTACCGAGTATTTTTAATACAAAGAAAATTGGCCAAGTCCATTGTTTGAAATGGAAGTATTTGAGTGCAAAGTACGGTGTTCTTGGCCAAATATTGATATGCGTGTGGTCATTATCGGAACCCGTCCTGATGCTTTCACGCGGGACGATGCCTGATTAAGTTCAGATGCCATTGACAACGGATGCCAGTCGTAGTGGAGGCTGGGCTGATGCTCCTTTATGGAATGCCATCTAGATGTAGACGTTGCCGTGCCCGACGGAGCAGGACGACACCCGGTTACGCCTGATGATCGCCAACTAATGAGTTGATCATGACCATTAGGTCGTAAATAATTGGACACGCTTGAGTGATTGAGATAGCCACACTTGATTATGGGACAAAATTGTGTGACACGAAATAGGATGTATCATAATGATTTGGCCTTATAATCGAGACCCCTGTAATTGTTTGAGAATGAATTGATGTGTTCTAGTTATGGAATATGTTTGCTATATGCATATGATATATGAGATGTACTAATGTGCAGGAAGGTGCTGAGGCGAGGTAAGTCCTACATGGTGCATGTTTAGGCTGCCTCTAGGTGAATTCTCGTCCTAATTGGGGTTTAGGATGTAAACTCGCTAAGATTTATCTCACCCCGTCTAAAATTTTCAGGTCCTTAGATGGAGGTACGTCACGTACGTTTTGGGTGTCCATGGGAGGTGAAGTTCGAGACTACCCTTCTCCCCATCCACGGGACCACTTGGACCCGTGAGCTTGTAGTGACCACTGTTTGGGTCGATGAGGGCCTACCTCACTTGGCACCTCATCACTTCAAAGCGTGGTACATTAACAAGCCTAACGAGGTTTGGGAGGGCCCCTTGGAGGGTTTTGACAGACATACCGTCGATACCGAGTATGAGGAGGTACTCGACCCCATATTTGATATTGATATATTGTAAGATATCGCGGCAAACCTAGGGCCCGAGGCTGAAGGGCCTAGAGTAAAGGTAGCTTATTCATTGGACATCGACATCCCAGATAGTGTCATTGTGGACCCAAATCCCGAGCAGGTAGGGTCCAAAGTAGGATTGACTTTGTAGCTTCTTTTTGGGATATAGACTTCTGTATATAGACCTATAAGACTGACTTAGCATGTATATAAAGTTTGTTTTATGAAAATGGCGTAGCATATGTTTTACTATCCCTGTGTTTGATTATTGTCTAGAGTTTATGATTTCACTTCCGCATGTGCATAAAACGAATGGGTCGGCGATGAGTCTTGGGAACATCACAATTTAATTGACTGTCGAGGGATGGGTGTGTGCTTAGGGTTCGGGGCGTGACATGTTTTGCTTTAAATGTATTACTTTTTATTGTTCTTTAATATGGTTATGAAATGCTTATGAATTTCATATAATATTTATTTTGAAAATTTATTTGACTTTATAACTAATATGTAAATTTTATGATATTTGACACCTAAAGCTGTAAACATAAATGTAAATGAAAAATACTGAGAAAAATGTAGATGTTTGTTTGTTTGTTTGATAGTGCAACACATACTATATTTCATAATAGACACTTTTTCTTTAGTATGATATTGCGTAAGGCACAAATTCATACAATATCAGGTCATGTTCCAATTATTGATGGTTTTGGGAATGCCACAATTGTTTTGCCAAATGGCACCATCCTACATATTGAGGATGCGTTTTTAAGCAGTAGATCAAGAAGAAATCTGCTCAGTTTCAAAAATGTATGCCATAATGAGTACCATATTGAGACTATTTATGAACAAGAAAAGGAATATATTGGCATTTCCTCTTATAAGATAGGCCTGAAGACCATCTATGAGAAGCTAGAAGCTTCTTCTATGGGTTTGTATTGTGTCATGATTAAGGTTGTTGAAATCTATGCCACCACATTCTGGAGATTGCTAAACCCTAATCAATTTGGATTGTGGCATGATCATTTTAGTCACCCTGGCGCTTCAATGATGTGTAGAATAAGTCAAAATACAAAAGGGCACCCTTTAAATGATACAAAGGTATTGTTGTCCAAAGATTATAATTTTGAGGCTTGCTCACAAGGAAAGCTCATTATCAAACCTTTTATAACAAAAGTTAATCTTGAATCCTCTTTATTCTTGTTAAGAATTCAGGGTGATATTTGCGGACTAATATAACCACTGAGTGAACCATTTCAATATTTTATGGTACTAGTAGACGCATCTTGTAGATGGTCTCATGTTTGCCTATTATCTACGTGCAATGTCACACTTGCACGTTTACTTGCGTAGATTATAAAGCTCATGGTACAATTCCCTGATTATCTAATTAAGAGCATAAGAATGGATAATGCTGGTGAATTTACATCAAAGAATTTTGACACCTATTGTGTTTCACTTGGAATCAAGGTTGAGCACCCGATTGCATATGTTTATACTCAAAATGGATTGGCAGAATCCTTGATTAAACATATCCAAATTATTGCTCGCACTCTATTATTGAAAACGAATCTCAGTGATACAGCATGGGGTCATACAATTTTGCATGCGGCAACCCTAATAAAATTACGCCCATTGCTATTCTTTTACAATCTCCCCTTCAAAGGGTTGTTAGTTATGAACCAGATATTTCACATTTATGCACATTTGATTGTGTAGTACATGTGCCTATAGCACCACCAAAAAGAACGAAAATGAGTCCCCAACGCCGTTTTGGCATCTATGTTGGTTTAATTTCACCATCCATCATTAAGTTCTTGGAACCAACTATAGGCGGTCTTTTTACTGCCAGATTTGCAGATTATCATTTCAATGAGACTAGGTTTCCATTAATTGGGACACCTACAACTTCCATGACCGCAAAACAAAAAACCAATTAAGGTTTTCTCTTGGAGTGAGAAAAATTTATCTCAATTAGACCTAAGGACTCCTAAATTTAAAAACAAGGTGCAGCGCATAATCCATTTACAAGTTATGGCCAATAGACTTCCCGATGCATTTAATGATGCTACTAAGGTAATGAAATCTCATATTCTAGCTGCAAATGCTCTAGTTAGGATAGCCATTGCCAAAGGATAAGCTAAAATGGATCAAAACCCTCCGCACTTGAAGCGTGGTAGACAGATAGGATCAAAAGATATTGTTCCTTGAAAACGAATGGGAAAGAATCAGGAATCCACTCCAGAAGAGCTTAGCATTGTGCTTGTTCCCAAAAAGCTTATTGCCCCTAAAGAGGCACAAACCCATGAAAGGAACACCAACCCCAAGAATATTGAGAATTCCATTACATATTGTAACAAAATTTGGGATCGAAATGAAATCATCATTGATGATATTTTTGCATTCTTAGTTACTCATAAAATTATAGATGACGATTGTGAGCCACAATCTATTATTGAATGTCGTCAAAGACAAAATTGGCCTAAGTGAGAGGAAGCAATTAAGATTGAATTAGCTTCCTTAGCTAAACGAGAGATTTTTGGATCCATAACTCAACCCGATAATGTAAAGCCCATTGAATATAAATGGGCATTTGTTCGAAAACGAAATGAGAAAAATGAGATTGTCATGTATAAAGCCCGACTCATTGCCCAAGGATTCTCTCAAAGACTTGGGATTGATTATAATGAGACATATTCACCTGTGATGAATATGATTACATTTCGTTTTCTCATTAGCCTAGTAATCTTAAAAGATTGGAAATGCGTCTTTTGGATGTTGTAACAACATATCTATATGACTCATTAGATTTTAATATTTATATGAAAATTCTTGAGGGATTTAAAATGCCTGAAGCATGCACTCCTCACAATTTATTCTCAATAAAATTGCAAAGATCCTTGTACGGATTAAAGCAATCCGGTCGCATGTGGTATCAATGCCTAAGTGAGTACCTAACTAAGGAAATGTACAAAAATGATCCTATTTGCCCATGCGTGTTTATTAAGAAATCAGAAACTGGATTTGCTATTGTAGCAGTTTATATCAACAATATAAATTTAATTGGAACTCTAGAAGAGTTAGCTAAAACTGCTAAGTATTTGAAAATGGAGTTTAAAGTTAAAGATTTGGGTAAAATCAAACTTTGTCTTGGTCTAGAGCTTGAGCATAGAGCAAATGGAATAATCGTCCATCAATCAGCATATGTTGAAAGATTGCTTAAATGCTTCAACATGGACAAAGCTCACCCATTAAACACCACTATGGTTGTAAGGTTTCTAGATCCCCAAAAGGACCCATTTCGTCTTAGAGAATATGATGAAGAGATACTTGGTCCTAAAGTACCATATCTCAATGCAATTGGGGCTTTGATGTACTTGGCACAATGTACGAGACCAGATATCACTTTTGCGGTAAATTTATTGGCATGTTATCTTCGAAGAACCATAGATTTAAAATTATATTATTCCAAGAATTCCACTAACTCTGGTTTAGTTGGATATGCTAATACTGTATATAGATCTTATCCACATAAGACTCACTCTCAAACCGATTATTTATTTTGTCATAATAGCATCGCTATTTCTTGGCGTTCTACGAAGTAATTGCTAGTAGCTACATTCTCTAACCACTCTAAGATTATTGCTTTATATGAAGCTGGAAAGGAGCGTGTTTGGTTAAGATCCGTTATAACGCATATTCATAATTCTTGTTATTTAATACCGGTCACAAATTCTCCTAGTATAATTTATGAAGATAATGCTGCTTGTGTTGCACAAGTTAGGAGATGATATATCAAAGGTGATAGGACGAAGCATATCTCACCGAAATTTTTCTAGACTCATGAACTCCGAGAAAGTTGACAAATTGATGTTAAACAAATTTGATCCATAAATAATCTTGCAGATCTTTTTACCAAATCATTGCCAATGTCAAGTTTTGAGAAATTAGTATATGGCATTGGTATGCAGTGAATTCACAAGATGCAAGATTGACTAACCCCAACAGTGGCTATATGGCTCAATTGAGGGTGAGATACTATGAACTATGCATTGCACTCTTTTTTCATTCTATCCGGTTTTTTCCTAAAGGGTTTTTCGGACTTAAAGTTTTTAACGAGGTAACTAATGCATCCATAAAAGGGAAAGATCATAAAATTTGTGCTCTGCACTCTTTTTCCCTTTTATCTGGTTTTTGTCCCATTGGGTTTTTCCGACTTAAGGCTTTTAATGAGGTAATATCATTTGAGGCATATTCATAATAAATATAATGAATATTCAAGGAGGAGTGTTATGAAATACATGAATGAATGAAATACATGAATGAATATTCATTATATTCATCTTATATAATATACTCATTATGGTACATTTGTATCATACATTTTAAATACATCTCCCTATACAATGAATGTTCATCTCCATATCCAATGTATGTATTATTCAATACATTGATATTAATGATAAGTACATCCTTTTTTTTTTTATAAATAGAAGCTTAGTTTTTGTGATAGATATACGGTAATATACTAGAAATAAAATTCTCTTCTCTCACTTTCTCTACGATCTATGGTGTTTGGTTTTTTCTACTATCTTTGGTGTTTACCCGTTTTCATTTCTCAATCTCTTTATTCTTTCTATTATATATTTGCAATGCAATATTTTACGACAATATACATATTTTATATGCCATCTATTTCTATGACTCAATTTTTTAATTGATATAGTGTCTTCCAAGATGGAGGGTGATGAAAGAGTTTTCCTAATTTTTATTTTATTTTCTCATTCATACATGACATTTTTTTAACATTATTTTCTTGCCCAAATCTTATTTAATGTAGACTAAAAAACTAGAAAAATGCTACAATTTCACTTGAGTAACCAAGCTAAAAATAGAACGGTAGGGCACTTGTAAGAGAGGCATTGAGTTGCCCATCACCGGAGAGGGTAGGCAAGGCTTGCCTAGATCTAGGTTGGCCTTGTCAACCCTCTCAGGCAATGGGCGTCAGCTGTGGTGTCCCACTAGCAAGGTCCCAACCATTCTTTTTCTTCTTCTTTTTCTATCATTTTGTTTTTATTTCTAATACCCAATTTATTTTTTAAAATCTAATTTAAGTTAGATTTGAAGAAGAATATAACAAAAAATACTTAGTGAGCTTTCTAGGAGATAGTTTAAAAAATGACATGTCACCATTTTTCGTCAGCCAAATAGATAATATTAATGAAATGATTTGATTGTACCGAAATAAGTTTTATTATTTAATTAGGGTTAATACCTTGAAAAACCTCAAATTGGTAAACCTATGACAAATTCACCAAAAACTAATTTTTTTACCACAAAAAATCCTAAACTTGTACACATTTGATAAATTAACCTCAAACTAGTATACTTGTGATAAATTTATCCTCTATTTGTTTTCGTTAAATTTTGTTGTAAAATTACTATGTTAGATGACATGTGATAGTGGACTAGTGTACTAATTTGAGACTTTACTATATATTTGTACAGTTGTATCATTTTATGATTTTTTGTGTTATTAAACTAATTTAACAGAAGGTATATTTGCCACAAATATACCAATTTGGGGTTTATGACGGTTGAACAAATTAGTTTATGGTAAATTTGTCGCAAGTATATTAGTTTAAGATTTTTTGTGATTACTTGGGGTAAATTTATCACAAGTGTAACAGTTTAGGATTTTTCATGGTTAAAAAGTTAGTTTGGGATAAATTTGTCACAGATATACCAGTTTTTGGTTTAGGGTATTAACCCATTTAATTGTACTTTTTTCTGTTCGTGAAATAAATGATCTAGATACAAGATCTCAATGCAGCGCAGATAAGAAACGCCTTTGTAATTTGTAATATGTTGACTTTCAATGAGATTTTTTATTATTATCCAAAGCTCTTCTTAATCATTTTTTATCCTTAAGATATATATTCATTCTGAAAACGTTGTTTAGAACGATTGTTGCGGGAGGGGTGATTCCGAAAAGATTCAATACACGTTCCATTATCATTTTGTGGAATTTGGACTTTTATAACTGTTTTTTTTTGTCGGAGTGGACTTTTATAGTGAACTTGTTCTATTTGTTTACACTTATTAGGCACCTTTTTCTGCCTTTGCTTTCCCTCACAAAAATTAAAAATGAAGATAATTAAGTTTTATAAATTATTGAAAAAAACAAATGACTCTACTTGTCAATGTTCGTATAGCTTTGAAAGCTTTGAAAAATCAATTTGTGATAACTGCAATATTTTAATAATAAATGTTAGAAGTAAAAGACTCCAAACATGCTCTGTTTCCCCCACCACCACCAAGGGTCCCACGGGAAGCCCCCAGGTTACCTTTGGTTACCTCGCTCGTTCTTCTTCCTCCTCAGCACAATCATTCTACCTCCTCTTCTTCTTCATCTTTAGTATCTGCTGCTTTTTTTCGTCATTCTCTCTCCATCTCTCTATTTTCTCGCTCTTTCTTTCTCGGAATAAAAAAAAAAAAAAACAAGCAGCATCTTAAAAGGGAACTCATGTACCTTTCGAGAGGATGATTAAGAGGAGCAAAATAAAGTCCACAACCATAGAAGCCATTGTTCTCAGGCTTGTCATTGTAATCAAAGCCATAGGAGAAGATTTTGGGGACTTCCTCGTTCGACGTCGCATACCATGCACACCCCACCTTGGCGGTGTCGCTGCCGCCGTTCTTCTACACTTGTAATTGACAACTCAGCAAGATAATAGTCTATTTGTTGATTGACAGGTGTCCTGCGGGCCCACTTTGTCAGATTTTTCACAAAATCTCTCTCACTTGCCTTCATCTTTTTTCTTCCTCCGTCTCAACTATGCTTCGTCTCTTCCCTTTAGAAAGAGAGGCCGAGATCTCGGCATTTATGGAAGTTGGTCTTTCCTTCATCGATCTTGGCCTCGGTCGACCGGCCGGCGATGGAGTAGTCGACGGAGGCAAGAGATCTTGGTGCGGGGAGGAACGCGGTGGGCTGTTGGAGGTTGAGCGTCTCGCCACGGAGCTTGTTAGGCTTGACGTCAATGAGGCTCAGCTCGACGGTAAGGTCCTGGGCGAGGATGGTCTGGGTGATGGCCATGCCGATGTTGCTAACCTCCATGACGGCGATCTTAGTGTGGTGCTTAGAGGGCGAGGGCGAAGCTTGTCATTTCACCATCCCAAATCCACCATGATTGTGCCATGGGCTCCGCCGATGACCGGGATGGGGGAAAAAGGCCAATAGCTGGTCACCCAGGACCTTCCCCGAGGGCAAAGCGCGAGTCGGGAGGGAGAGAGAGCTTTAGGGAGGAAGGGAGACCGTGAAGAGAGAGAGAGAGAGAGACTTTTCCGAAGGGAAGAGATGGACCAAAGATGAGACGGAGGAAGAAGAAAGCACGAGGAAGGCAAGCCAAAGAGATTTGAGAAAATTCTAACAGAGTTGGGCCCACGGGGCACGTGTCAATCAACAAATGCGTGGTTGGAAGAAACGGAGCAGAGATGAGGAGAAAATATTGGGTGGTCCAGGACCTCCACGTCAGCGTGGTCCCCGGCCACTCATGAGATGCCATGTGGAGGGGTGGGCTCACTTGGTGTCTTCTCCCTTCTTCCCATTCTCTCTCCTCTTTCTCCTAGCCTGCCGACGCCCTCTCTCCTCCTAGCCTGCACGCTCTGTCTCCTGTGCAGCGCATTTATTGCGGGGAAAAACTTTTCTCTTTCCTTCGCAAACGAAGGAAAGAGAACCCGTTCGTTCCTCTATCCCTCTCCATTTCTTTCCTTTTGAAATTTTGAATCCGAAATTTTCTCCCTCCGCGCTCTCGTTGTTGCTCCGGCGTGCATCAAGCAGCCTTTCCCCTGCCATCGCCGATGAACCACATTGCGGCCGCCCCTACTCCGGTGCTCGCTCGCTTCTCTCTTCGGCTCGTTGCTGCTCATCATTCGTTCCCACGTTCCCGGATCGCAGATGCAGCACGTGGAGGAGAAGCGGGCCTCTTCGAGCTCCCCTCAATGTAGGCGAGCGTTGCCCACCGAGCGAGACCCCCCACACACAGAAGGCTTAGAGGCGAGGTTGCTGGAGAAGCTGGTGCCGTATGCGAAACAGCTTGGTGCTGGGCTGCCTCGTCGTGTTTGCGGGCTCCGCCACCTCGACCCGAACCGTTCTCTCCCCGTTCTCCGTTCCTTTGCGGGGAGAACAAAATTGCGGAGGGTTCAGAGGAAAACATAAAGGTTGAGCCCCTCCGCCTCCGCTGGTTGCTTCCATCACCCCTACACTGACGCCGACGCCGCCGACGCTCCTTCGCCTCCCTCTCGCAACGTCCGCTCTGCTCTCTCTCTCCCCCCTTTGCGAAGTCGTGCCTCTCTTCCAGCGAAACGCGACGCTGACGTCCGCTCTGCACAACTTGATATGCATGTCTTTTTTCAATGTTATTATTGTTCTGCGATTCGATGGTTCTTGTCCTTTGAGGCCTAAGATGAGTGAATTCTGGTTGAAATTCCACCTCTGAATGGTAGGATCATTGTTTGTGCCTCAGGGTTTCAGGAAAATTGATCCAGACAGGTGGGAATTCGCCAACGAAGGCTTTCGGAGAGGGAAGAAGCACTTGCTCAAGAACATCAAGAGAAGAGGTAGAATCACTAAAAAAAAAAAAGGACCCACAATTCCCGAGGATATTCAAACAACGGAGATGGATTTTCAAAGAACAGAGGTGGAATCCGAAATTCGGACACTCAAGGAAGATCAGGAGACACTGAAGTCGGAAATTCTCGAACTGAGGCAGCAACAGGAGTGTTCGTAGAGTGAAATCGGTGCTGTTTAAAAACGGATTCGGTGTGCGGAGTGCCGGCAACAGCAGATGTTCCTCTTCCTCGCCAAAGCAGTGAGGAACCCCCATTTTGTGGAGCGGCTAGTTCAGAAAAGGAAGCCAAACAGAGAGATTCAGGCGGGCAAATTCATCCAGAAAAGGAGGCTCCTCACGTCCGAGCCGGATCCCAACAGGTGCGACTTTGAAGGGACCAATGATGACAAGTCCAGTGCTTGTGGAGATGGCCAGAAAGGGATTTTAATGGAGTGTGTGGATCCGAAGCTAGATGGGTTTGCAGATCGTTTGTCAAATGAGACTTTTACTGATGCATTCAAATTAAAGTTTAACAATGTGATGCTGCACAAGGATGCGTCCACAATCTATGATGCAATGTCAGAGATGCTGCTCGATGACAGTGGCCTGATCGTCGAAGGAGAGATCGGCAAAGAACTTGCTGTCACAGTAACATATACCTGGAACTGGAGTACCTGATTGGGGAGCCGCATGACTGGGGCAGGGTGAACGAACTCAAGGAGCAACCCGTGGCATTAATGCCTTCATCGGCTGTATGATCTTTTCTTGCCCTGCGAAGACGTACAGATGGGAGGTTCTCCCTTGGAAGGTTGAATTAGACTTTGCTCTTGAGTGCATGAGCTGGTTTCAGAAGTTGCAGGCTCAAAAAGTCTAGAAGTCCACTCTTCCAACCCGTGCATAAGCTATTAGGTTCAAGTCAAGTCCATTACTTTTTAGCCTCCTAGTTACACAGCTCTGTTGCAGATTTATATGTAAATTCCAGTGGTGATAGATGTTAGCAAGTTCACTTAAGTCTTTACTTCTACAATACTACTAAGTTTGCACAGCTATGTTGTATTGTATGACAGTACCTCACCATAGAGCAATGATCTTTTTACCAAGTTCCAATGGCGTTCGTTCAGTTTTTGCCCGATCACATAGCCTAGATTTCAAGACTCTCTGCGGATTTGAGGCTGAGATTTGTGGATGAGAAAGGATATGATACTTCTGGGTCCATCCTCATTCCCAATTGTTATCATTATTATCTGCCCTATGCTTTGGGTTCTCCCTGGAAACTTCCATCTAGATTTGCTAGCAAAGTGAAGCTGATGCAGTAGCAAGGCCCTCCCAATTCAGGCAGAAGGTTGCTTTCGAAGAGATCTCGTGTTACCAAAAGAGGCAAACTCGCGGATAATATATAATAAAAGATTGGTCCAATTTAGGTTGATGAAGTTCGGTCGATGAGATTTGCCAAGGGATGGGTCCAGGCTAACAGACCAATGCACTAGCAGGTTTAGATGAGACTTGTGACACGATCCCTCTATAACGTTCTCACATTTCTCCAACGTAAATGTTCTGCTTTTCATTCTGAAGTATGCGCAGTTCAACGAAGTACAAATAAAATAAGAATTTCAACGAAGTACACATAAATAAGATGAAAGCGATATTTACACCAAAGCAACCTGATGGATTTATGAGATGGGCTTAAGGCCCATCCGCTCAAGTTGGGCCCAAAAAGGCCCGACCCACGGGAATAGGGCTCGTGGATGGGGGAAGGTATAAAAGGGAGGAGAGAGAGAGAGAAGACACCTCTTGGGAAATCAGAACATACGTACGTTCCTCTCCCTCTCTCCCTCCAAGAAAAAGAAAAGAAAAATGCTTAAGGCGTCCCGTCTTCCCTTCAAGGCAAATTGGCATCATCGGATCAGAATTTCTTCCTCAGTCTTCAGCATTGGTGTTTAATCTGTGGCTAACAAGGTACGCTCGAATCCGTGGTGTGCTTTACGATTGGTGATACGTGTTTTCCCGGGCTTCGTCTTCCGCATTGATTTAGGGGTTCGATTCGGTGTCGAATCCGGTTTTAGGGGATCCGTTATTCCCAACATTGGTATCAGAGCCCTAGTTCACGTTTTCCCGATCAATTTGATGTATTTTGAATGATTTTTCGCGAAAAATTTTCGGCTGTACGGATCGAGGCGAGAAATCCCGACACTCGAGTGTTGTTCGGCCATTTTTTTGAGTTTTCGTAAGTTGAAATGGTTTTCCGAACACATGGGGAGAAAGGCGACGTCGAGACGAGTCCGACGACATGTCGCACGCTGCCGTAAGACGCCGCACGCGCCCACACGCGTGGCCAGAAGCCGCTGCACGTGGGCGCGATGTGCCCGAAGCACTGGCAATGGCCAGCGCGTGCACCACATGCGCCGGTGACGAACCGGCACGTGCGCGCCGGCGACCAGCGAAACGGCATGCGTCGGTCGGCGAACCGACACGTGCTGACGTCACCCGCTGACGTCATCGTGACATCACCCAATGGTCGATAACCGTCGGGATAACGTCATTGATGACGTTAGCGCCGATGATGGTTAGCCGGCCGGTCACCGGCCGACGACCCGACCTGACAGCGACTGACCCGATCAGCCTGGCGCATGCTGCGCACGTGCGGTTGACGTCTGCATGACGTCAGCACGCTCACACGCGAGGCATGTGCCGGCTTACGTCTGCGTGACGTTAGCTAGAGCACGCGCGCGGCACGTGTGGTCGGTTCGTCCGACCAGCACGGCCGGTCCGACCGCCCCGACCGGTCCGACCGGTCCTCCGACCCGCGCGCCCGTTTACCCGACCCGTTGACCCGACCCGTTGACCGTTGACCTTTGACCCGAAAAAAAAAGGAATTTGTTTGTTTTTCAGTCATGCCTATGTGAGTTATAAGTAATCTATTTTAATTCTGCATTTGTTGCATGAATTTTGGAAAATTATGTATTTTCCCTTATATTTATTATGGATTATAAGTGATCCATTTTTTGTTCTGCATTTGTTACAGGAACTATGATGCGTTATGCAAGGATACCTGCAATCCCGAGAACGGACGAGGGAAATGCAAGACTTAAAAGGCTGATGTCAGAATTAGCTAATTATCGATGGCATGATGGTGATTTAGTATCACATGTGGTCAGGGTCAATCAGATGATACAAGAAATCATCAGTAATGGTTATCTTATGCCGGATTTTGAGAAAGTGCCGGTTTTGATTAACACTCTTCCACCTGAATGGCAAGCAGTGTTGGATCGGCTATGGGAGGTCAACGTGGTCTCGGGTTATAGGAGGCTGGTGGAAGCTTTTGTAAGAGAGCACTATAGGATTGAGCGCCACATGGCGTAGAGTAAATGCGCCTTGGTGGCGACATGAATGCTCTCCAAGAGTTTTTCCATAGTTGGCAAATGTTCCTTTAGTTTTCTCAGATGTTTTGACTGATAGATTAGAAGGGACATTCCCTATTTATTTCTTTGATTAATTATGTAATGTTTACTACTTGATTGTTGTTGATGTAGCAACCGATATGTTAGTTGTATCATGTGAAAGCATTGTTATTTTATTGGATGTTAAGATTTTATTTGCTTTCTGCCATTGTTGGTTGTCAGGTAATTAGTCAGGGTAGTAATAGAAGTTTTTGTAACTTCATAGAATTTATTTGCATAAGATAATTATATTAATAATAATTTTGAGTTAGGATTTTTGGAGGATGATTGGAAATACAGTGACCTTTTGATTCTAAAGCCTTACTTGAAATTATTCATTAATATGATGGGTCTATGCAAATAGGGATGCATAAATGATAAGTATTAATTATTCGTGCATATATGTCTGATGTGTTCAGATCGATGGTTTCAGCAACTAAGAACGTGATTGTTGATATGAACGGTAACAATTGTGAAATATTGAATAAGAAGATTCAATATGTGCTGAAAAAGCAAGAAGCACTAGAAGCTCTTGACCATGTTATGGAAGATCTTGAGGATGCTGTGCGCCACCTTGAGCTGGTAGAGGACCACTTGATGGCATGCGAGCCAAAAATAGACATCGGCAATGCTGGTTCTAGCTCATAAAGGGCTTTGAGCTCTAAGCGCAAACATATTGATTCGTTCAATACGTGGAATGCAAAGGATCAAGTCCTTATTGCAAGAAATCAAGAGTTAACCAACATAAGAGAGGAAAACGTCCTCAAGTGAAGAAAATGTCAAGGGTGAAGTGTTACAATTGTGACAAGAAGGGTCACTATGCTCGTAACTGTCGTGAGCCAAAGAAAGTAAACACCCCTTGTACCTTTCAGAACTTTACTTTTGTGTCGAGTTCTGTATTCTTAACTGAGTCTAATCTTTTATGGATTATAGATTTAGGAGCGACATACCATGTAGCAAAGGATGGAGGATCCTTCGTGGAATTCCAACGATACCAACTGGAACTAAGTGGATCTATATTGGAAATAACTCCAGAACTGAAGTTAAAGGGATTGGCACCGACCAATTGAACATGAGTGGTGGACGCACCTTGATGTTCAATATGCTCTGGAGATTCGTCGAAATTTAGTGTATGTCTTAGTGTTGGTTAAGCTTGGTTTTGGTATGAACTTCCATAATAAAGGTGTAGATTTGTGTTTAGATACAAACTACTATGGTTGTGGTCACTTACTGAATGGTTTTATTGTACTAAATGTTGATTGTGATGATGTCAATATGTTATTCCCTTGTTTCATGTCTTATACCTTATATGATAATGATGTGAATATGGTGGCTTGCTAGACTTGGTCATATGGGCCAACAACATATGAATAGACTAGCCAAAGAGGGCTTGTTGGGCAATATTGAAAAAGTCGATTTGTCCATAAGTGAGCATTGCCTAGTAGGGAAAATGACAAGGAAACCATTTGCAAAAGGTAAAAGAGCTGAATTTTCTCTGCATTTAATCCATTTGGGCGTCTGTGGTTCAATGAATGTGAGAGGAAGGCAAGGGGCTGTTTATTTCATCACTTTTTTATAGATGATTATACTCGAGTCGGATATGTCTATTTGATTTCTCATAAATCTGAAGCATAAGTTGTTTCAGAAGGTTTATGAACCTGGCAGAAAATCAATTAGACAAGAAAATAAAGGTATTTAGATCCGATCGAGGTTGAGAATATTTATCTGATAAGTTCAGAAAATTATGTGATGAAAAAGGAATAGAAAGATAGTTATCTATTCCATATACTCCTCAACAAAAAGGTGTTGCAGAGAGAATAAACAAAACCCTACTGGAATGGTTAGGTCCAAGATGGCGCATGCTAACTTACCTATCACTTTTTGTAGTGATGCGTTATTAACTGGTGCCAATATACTTAACCGGATACCTTCCAAATCAGTTATTTCCACTTTCATATGAATTATGGACAGTTAGAAAACCGGACTTAAGTTTTCTTAAGCCATGAGGTTGTGCTGCCTATATTCATGAGTCCTCTCACAAGTTTGGGAAATTGAGTCCCAAAGAAAATAAGAGTATTTTCATGAGATACTGCGAACACTCAAAAGGGTATGTGTTCATAGGTGAGCAGGAAAGTGGGAGTATAACTGAATTTGAATCACGGGATGACACATTCTTAGTGGATGAATTTCTTAAGAAGGGAAAAATAAGGGAAGATTACTCCTATTTGAGACATTGGATCAAGATAATGATATTAATGGAGTTCGTCCGAGTGGGAGTAACATGAGAAGTGATGAATTTAATTCAACTCACTCTCAATTACAACCACTGATGAGATGATATCATCATTATCTAATCCAAGTGGGAGCATAATGGGAAATGATGTGCTAAGTGTACAATTTCCCATACGGCGAACAAGTCGCCAAAGTATTCCCCGTCGACGTTCGACATTGAAGGGGAAACTTTTATAATTGCTCCACAAGATAAGGATGAGCCAAGAAATATTAATGAGGCTCTGAAATGCCCTAGTAAGAAAAAAATGGATTTATGCAATGAAAGAGGAGATGGAGTCAATGAAGTCAAACCAAGTCTGGGAACTGGTTGATCTTCCAAAGGGATGCAGAGCTATTGGGAACAAGTGGGTTCTCAAAATAAAGCGAAAGGCTGATGGCTCGATAGAAAGGCATAAGGCTTGCCTTGTGGCGAAGGGGTATAATCAACAGGAAGGAATTGATGATGAAGACACATTTTCTCCTGTAAAGGGATTTATCTCGATTCGCATTATTCTGACAATAATGGCTAGTATGGATCTTGAGTTATATCAAATGGATGTAAAGACTGCTTTCCTCAATGGAGAATTAGATGAAGAAATATATGGAACAACTTGCTAGTTTCATAATGAAAGGCCAAGAAGAAAAGATATATCGATTTTTGAGGTCAATATATGGCCGTAAGCAGTCATCGAGACAATGGTATACACGTTTTCATAGTGCCAAAATGGCATATGCTTTTACAATGATAGATGAGGATCATTGTGTATATATCAAAAGATCCAAGGATCAATTTGTGATCATATTATTATATGTTGATGATATACTAATTGCCAGAAGCAATATGGAGTTTGTCAATACTGTCAAAAGTTGGTTGTCTTCTAACTTTGAGATGAAGGATATGGGTGAGGCTGCATACATTCTTGGAGTTAAGATTTCAAGAGTTCGTTTGAAGAGATCGTTGTCTCTTTCGCAAGAAACATATATAAATAATGTTCTTGAACGATTTCGTATGCAAGACTATAAACCCATAGACACTCCTATTGCAAAAGGTGAAGGATTGAGCCATAGACTGTGTCCAGGGACTCCACAAGAGAAGGAACAAATGAAACATGCTCCTTATGCTAGTGTTGTTAGAAGCTTTATGTACGCTATGATGTATACAAGACCTGACATATGTTTTGCAGTTGGAATGGTGAGTAGTTACCAATCCAATCTAGGTCAAGCACATTGGAAAGCCGTTAAGAGAATACTAAGGTATCTAAAGGGGATTGCTGATTATACGTTGAGTTATTAAGGAAAGGATCTGCAACTCAAAGGCTATTCTGATACTGATTGGGGAGGAGATTTAGATGAAAGAAAATCTACCTCTGGCTTTGTTTTCTTACCGAATAATGGCACCATATGTTGGAGCAGTAAGAAAATAAAGTGTATAGCCTTGTCCACGATGTAAGTTGAGTTCGTGGCATTATCAGCAGCAGTATAAGAAAGTGTTTGGCTTAAGAGATTTTTGGATCATTTAGGTGTTATTGGAAGTGCTGCAGATTAATTATTGGTTAACTGTGATAGCCAAGCAGCAAAAGCGTACACCAAAGATCCAAAATATCATGGCAAGACCAAACATATAGATACCAAGTATAATATTGTCAAGGATATGATTGCATGAAAAGATATGAACTTAGAGTACATACTACGCATAGAATGGTAGCAGATCCTATGATAAAGCCAATACCTAGAGATGTGTTTTGTGGCCATATGAAATCTCTAGGATGCGTAGATGCTGATGTAGTGAATATTGTAATTTCCCTAAATGTTCACAATTTGATGAATTTGTGTTTTCATCATTAATGCCTATGAATCTTTATTTGATCTTTATGCATCTTAATGCTTAGTGCATTACTTTAAGTTGAGAAGTATGTCGGATAGATATAAGATTAGCCCACTCTCACGGCTAATCGCCTCTATTTACTGTGTGATAAATAGAGATGAGACTATTTTTAAGCTTATTATCTAGGTAATAATCGAGAGCTCAAGCTTAAAACAAGTATGTCGCCTTAACTAGGTGTTAAGATGAGAATATGATACTTACTATGTCCGAAAGTAAAATACCCCACATATTTTACTTTATCTGTCTAAGATGCCAGATGTGAGTTCTGATGAATTTTATGAATGAGTAGATACGTGAACTCAAGTTAGACATTGGGTATGTCTGAACTATCATCTGTACGGTATTGAAAGGTGTAGACATACGCTCCATGAGAAATGAGTTAATACCGTAATACGTATTTCATACTACGTATGCATGAGACGACCAATAAGAGTGGCAAAAGTTTGATCTCAACTTTTATGTCGTGTGAGACTCTTGAGGAATAGAGTTCCTCAGTTTTAGTCCCCTCATGACTCTTACTTATTCTTAAGATTTCTATTTAGTGTTTGCTATCTTAGAATGTTGCCAATGGTCATGAGTGATTCAATCTAATGGGGCATTTCTAGAAAAGCAAGTTGAACTGAAATTGAGAGTTTGAAGGAAAGAGGAAGATCGAATTTGGAGAATCACATTGTAGTTTTGTATTCACCGGTTAACCAATTATGACTATCTTTGTGATAATCATAAATGTGAATACAATATGTATATCATTGTTTAAAAGAGATCAAGAGAGATATAAATGTGATCGATCGATCTAGGGTACTGCATACTAAATCTACTCGGAGTGTGATGCCCATTATGAGCTGTTATATATTCCTAACAGATGTATGGCAACGAGCTCTCAATGTATGCTGGTCGCACGGATTATTCACCGGTATGAATGTTGAAGAGAGGAAAAGATGATTCTGTTCGGCCCACCATGTTAAGTAAGAGTCTATGATGGATTATTCTCTGATGGGACTGAGTAGGGCCTGTCCGCCCAAGTTGGTTTTGGACCACCATGTGCGAGTGGGAGATGATGGATTTATGAGATGGGCTTAAGGCCCATCCGCTCAAGTTGGGCCCAAAAAGGCCCGGCCCACGGGAATAGGGCCCGTGGATGGGGGAAGGTATAAAGGGAGGAGAGAGAGAGAAGACACCTCTTGGGAAATCAGAACGTACGTACGTTCCTCTCCCTCTCTCCCTCCAAGAAAAAGAAAAGAAAAACGCTTAAGGCGTCCCGTCTTCCCTTCAAGGCAAATTGGCATCATCGGATCAGAATTTCTTCCTCAGTCTTCAGCATTGGTGTTTAATCTGTGTCTAACAAGGTACGCTCGAATCCGTGGTGTGCTTTACGATTGGTGATACGTGTTTTCCCGGGCTTCGTCTTCCGCATTGATTTAGGGGTTCGATTCGGTGTCAAATCCGGTTTTAGGGGATCCGTTATTCCCAACACAACCCTTTATCAAAACTAAATGCAATCTATCTTTATACCAGTCGGAACGGTGAAATTACTAGACCTGAGTTGATTTAGACATAAGAGGAAGCTATCAAGACCAATGGATGAGTTAACTTTCCGAGTGCATCTCTCGTAACCGTGAAGATATAGCTTCTTAAATACCCGGTTACATCCATAAAAAATTCATCAACCAGCCAAAAAGAAATGATTTACTATTAAGACATTCATCTGCATGTACGTATATCACTCCTCATCTATTTCCTGTGTAGATGAGTACTTACGAACGACTGGCTATAAAGATACATCAAATGGGAAAAAATTGGAATATTGTACAATGAGAAAGATGTCTTTTGGCATCTTAAATCTCGCAGTGCCGCTGCTGGTCACTTCCCGTTAATTCACCATTAGGCTTCAGGAAACTCATTGAAGTCGACGATGAAGAAGACAATATACTAGACTTATCAGTCTCCTCTTTGTCTTGAGTATAAGCTTCAGTCATCTCTTCTTCAACTTCTATATGCCTTTGCTTCTTACGAAGTTGTTCCTTTGGAGTGTCATCACCAACAGTTCCCAGCCATGACAAGTCACCGGTATCGATGATCTTATTGATTACGACCGAGCATCAAGGAAAGAAGCGCTTTCCAAGTTCCACTACTCACAAAGATGAAGGAGATAGGCCCATTAGGAGGAAATGCAATTAAAGAGTTCAAACGTACACAGATTGGGCATGTTTGGCAAGAACTGATCATATGCATTGTAGAGTCCAATGTCAAATAAGCATTTATCAAAAAGAGAAGCCTAAGTTATGGGTATTAACTCGTCAATGAGAAGTGCAATTTGACGGTGCCGGGGTATCACTGCATTATCAACACAAGCTAAGTCCAATTCTTTATTTTCATTTATTTATTTTGTCTTTTGATAATCCGAGGGAACAGATATTAAGGCCCCACTGCCTGGAGATTGAGGAAACACCCAGTAAGCCCCATGAGCCAGTTAAGTCCAAGCTTTTGACCTATGCAGGTGACCCTAACTTAGAGCTGTGCTAGAAATCTGCAACGCCCAACTAACTGTTCTAACTCTAGAGATAAGCTAAACTCAATGCAAAAGGAGTATTACCTGTTTTGGAGAGTGCTCTCATCCTATTCAGATGCTCCTCTTGGATTTTGAAAGGGGCTTCATTTAAATCCACATTTGCCCCTTGTTTACAAGCCAAATTCTCAATGCTTACCAAAGGATACTCAGAAGTTTCATCTACTTGAGCAATATCCATTGCCACTTTAGCTTCTATTGGAAAGAGGAGCTTAGCCAATGCAACTGACAAATGAACATGGGTAAGAATCACCATCAGACTTTCAAACAACATAGGAATAGGATACATCAAAAGTACCCGAAATTTCCTCACCTTGCTTTATTATAATGCCTTCAGAATTAAAACCCAATGAAAACAGAAAAAGTAGTACTCTTCATTCATTTCCCATGCCTTATTAAGTGCTTGATGAACCTCATATCTTGTATACTTTGTAATGAACCTTACCGGATTCATTCTTTCCACTATTAGCCTGCTCTCATAGACCGCACAAACTACACTGATCAACCAATTTCTAGCAAAAAGTAAGAGTAAGTGAACAAAGTATAACCTGGCTATTGCTAATATCTTGCCTGCTTCTTAGTCACTTAATTTTGTAATTCAAAACAGATATCATTCGACTAATTGATCATGTTTCCTGCAACATGCAGGCTAGGATACTGCAACTAATTCATAAACCTTAGAATTTGTCTAACATCAGATGTTTGTGCATCCAAGACAGGGTCACATAAATGAGGTTATTATGATTTACCAGCAAAGTTATGTCGAAGAAAATCAAAATTGTTTATGTTTTTGGCACATACTATATTACCCAATCAAAGATATACATCTTAAACCAAGTTACTTTGTTCAACTTTTTTCTTGAGTTACACATGTATTGACACCATCAAGTGTAAATTTTGGGTGATTTTCTTATGCAACCCGAACAGCTCTCTAGCAAGTAACAACAGTTCAAATGCGACATGAATATGTGATGATGTGTCCATACATGCATATACAGAAACATTCCCAATGATCACTGGTGTGCATGTTTACATTGAAGACAACAGGGAAACAAGAAAGTCACCTCTATTTTCCAGGTATAAAAATTTCTTCCGCAGATCATCCCCCGCTATAGCAAGAGAAAGAGCAGCTGCTCCTAGTAAAAAAATCTCTTCTTTCAGCTTGCTCCAATATCTCCACACACAGTCGCTCCTCGGAAGTAGCTTTTCCTTCCTCAGTTGATTTATATAATCCGCAGCCCTAGTGAGCCTCTTAGATATCTGAAGTGCTTTTCTACCATCCAAAGTGAGGTCGGATGCCCGAGCTCCTTTTACTAAAAGAGACAATAATCTTCGGCTCTTTCCTCAATGCTGCAACATGCAGAATGGTATAGCCTCTGGGGTTTCTTTGATTAATATCAGCAATACCAAGATCAAGAAGTTCGGTGGTAGTCTTGGCATCACAGTAAGCAACAGCATAATGGAGTGCACATGCATGATCAAGAGTAGTACGTGCCTCCCTGAGTAGCATTCTGACTAGCTCAACATCATCCGAATCCAAAGCCCTGTGTATTCTCTTCACGTGCTTATCAGGGAAAGCTTTCACATTCTGGCCTATTCAAGCCAAGTTCCATTCTGGCATCCATGATCTGCTTAACAATATAATGGGGCAAAGCTGTCTAGGGTAACAACATCAACATCTGATTTAACGACAAGCTCAATGCAACGAGCTGACAAACCCTCACACACATTACTGCACATATTTGCAACAGATAGAACTACCAGTAGATCATCTATGGCGACCCTGTCAAGAATGTCGAGCAGTTCCTTCTGCAATACCATTCTCCAGTCAAAACACAAGTACAAAAACGCTCGATGTGGATAAAGGATGAGATTAATTATATTATTATGACAAGTAACGATATCAGATGCATTATACTGCATTCAAGACTTACAAGCATGATCAACTCTTTACTCTTCAGGATCATGAAGTAAAAAAGAGCCTACATGGTGCCACTTTGGACATAGCTAATAACGGATAAGAAAAGATTTCTAGAATACCCAAGCTCTTTAACCTAAAATGTATATCGAGACGGAAATGCAGAGCAAGTGAGAGAGTTTTTCCAGACTTTTTACCCTTTTGGGCAAAGCTTCGACGGAGGCAACCGGCGGGGGGACGTCGGCATCGAGGTTTGCTGGAAGAGAGGTGCAACTTCGAGGATGAAAGAGAGAGAGAGAGGACTAGAGGTCGCGAGAGGGAGGCGGAGGGGCGTCGGCGTCAGAGTTGGGTTTAGGGGAGGAGGTGGAGTCGGCGTCGGCGTTGGAGTCGAGGGCGACCGAATCAACCGGCGGAGGCGGAGGTGGAGGGCCGTCGGCGTCGCGTTTCGCGTACGGCACCAGTTTCTCCAGCAACCTCGCCTCCGAGCCTTCCTTGTGTGGGGGTCTCGCTCGGCGGGCGACGCTCGCCGACGTTGAGGGGAGCTCGAAGAGGCCTGCTTCTGTGACATCCTGAAATTCGACCCCGTTTCGATAAAGTGAAATGGGCATTTCGTCGGCGTGCCTATGGCCCTTTTTCTCTGAGTTGATCACTCACGAGTTAACTAACCTATTAGGTGAAGCCGTTAAGGGATGTATCAGCTGTAAAATCCCTAAAAGCTACCTAATTGGTTGGATTGAGCTAAAATCACGTCTGATCGATTTTTAACCACGAAATTGAACTCGATTTCGGGAATCGAATTTTAAGCACGTCATAATTCTTATTTTTAGGATCTTGTCTCATCGCTCGTCAATTTATTGACGAGTCCGAAATTTCAATAAAGAAATTATCGGAAGAAAATTTGAAGACCAAAATAAAATAGAAAGAGAAAAGGAAAATTTGCATAAAAGAATTATGTATTTCCCTTTTCTTTTTCCTCTCTCTCTCCCTCTCTTTTCTTTTCTTTCTTTTTCTTTTTCTCTCCCTCTCTCCTTTCCCCTTTCCCTTTCCCCTCGTGCGAATAGCCCCCACCCACTCACTTTTCTCTCCCTTATCTCTTCCCTCTCTCTCCTCTCTCTTCTCTCCCACTTTTTCCCCCACGTGACCGAACCCACCCCCTTCTTTCTTCTTCTCCTGCTTTCTTCTTCGTGGAATCGGCGAACCAGAAACGAAGAAGAAGAAGCCGCACGGTTGCCGCTCGTCCTGCCATCGCACCGCCGCACCGCCGCCCGCGCCGCGCCCGCGCGCTTCGCCCGCCGCCCAGGCCGTGCGAACCAGCTGCTGTTTGCCCCTGTTCCAGCACCGACCAGCCACCGTCCGGCCACCTCCGGCCACCGCCTAGCCCCGACGGACCTCCCCCTCGTTCCCCTCGCCCTCCGCCGGCCTGCCCTCGCCGCCCTAGCCGCCGGAGCAGCTCCGTTCGGCCCCGACCAGCAGACCCACGGAGTGGGTTTCAGCAACTTCGGGCCCGCTTTTGGGCCGTTTTCGGGCCCCGGATCTGCGAGTCGCTTTGGGAACAATCGTTCCTCGCGTCGCCGCCGTCGGATTGATCCGATTTGCGCGCGATTTGGTGAGTAATCTCACTAATCCAGAATTAGTGGCTAATTATGCTTTAAGCTGGTTTAGATTTAATTAATTATGTTTAGGTTGTTAGATTAGATTAAATTAGCAATTATTAGCCAATTGTGATGTGAATTAGATAAATTGAATGTGTAATTAGCAAGTAGACATTGTCTACTAATTATTGGAAGTGCCTCGGGATTTTTCCCGACCCCTAATTGGGCTTCAATTTGGCGATTCAGGCCTAAGTGAGATTTTTGGGCATTTAAATATTAATTTTCGGAATTAAATTAAATAATTATTTATTTTCCGAAAATTCAAGGGAGATGGTCTGGAACCGGAAAATTTTGCTGATGATCGTGGGCAAAGTCCGTTTATTTAATCGGACTTTATTTTAAGCTAAATTGAATTTTTAATATTAATTAATTTTCGAAATTAATTAAATAATTATTTATTTTCCGAAAATTCAACTGGGATGGCTCGATCGGAAAATTTTGCTAATGACCGTGGTGAAGTCCGTTTATTTAATTGGGCCTTATTTTGAACTAAACGGAATTTTTTATATTTATTAATTAATTTTCGAAATTAATTAATTAATTATTTATTTTTCGGAAATTAAGATGGAGATGGCGATGACCGAAATCTCGTGCCGATTGTCGTGGTGCAGTCCTGTTTATTTATTTGAGCTTTGAATTGTGCCAAATTGAATCTTGAAAGTGGTCGAAGTGGGGCCGTAAAGCCATTGATTCTTGAAAGTGGTCGAGTGGGACCGTAAAGCCATTGATTCTTGAAAGTGGTCGAGTGGGACCGTAAAGCCATTGAATCTTGAAAGTGGTCGAGTGGACCGTAAAGCCATTGAATATCAAAAGTGGTCGAAAGTGGGACCGTAAAGCCATTGATTCTTGAAAGTGGTCGAGTGGGACCGTAAAGCCATTGAATCTTGAAAGTGGTCGAGTGGGACCGTAAAGCCATTGATTCTTGAAAGTGGTCGAGTGGGACCGTAAAGCCATTGAATATCGAAATTGGTCGAGTGGGACCGTAAAGCCATTAAATCTTTGAATGTTGTCGAGTGGGACTCTGAGTAGCAATAGCTTGAATGACCGGGAAATGGTCAGGTTGACATGTAATCGACGAGGTCGATTGATCATTGTTTTGATTTGATGTTGTGAATTGATTGACTGAATGGGAGTAACCGTGAGTGGTCTTGTTGGCTTGTAATCGACTAGGTCGATTTAATTGATGCTTTGATCGGTGATATGATTGCTTGAGTGCCTATTATGAATTGTACTGACTTGCAGGTGGAATCTGATGCTAAGGTACGTCTTCTAACCTATGCGTGTTTAGGCAGCCTTTAGTATAATGGTTCACTAATCGGGCTTAGTGGGGTAGAACTCGCTGAGACGTAGTCTCATCCCAGTTTGGGGAAAACCATTTCAGGACCCCGCTAAGGAGCTGAGGAGGAAGAGTTGGAGAAGGATTTTGGGAGAAGAAGACAATTTTGAGAGGGGCCTTGAGTACGACCTAGTTTGTTTAAGTTTCTCTTCTTTTGATATCTCCATTTTGATGTGAATAGAGTTTAGAATAAAAAGTTGTGAAGTGCTCTAGTTTGTGGTTTGTACGAAAGTTTGGTTATAAATTTCAATATGAAAAATATGGCCCTGCTTTTCTATCCCATCGTTTTATTGTCTTGGGATTTTAACTGCTTCCGCATGTGCTTAAAAATGAAAGGGTGGGCGATACATTGTCCTGGGATATCGCATTATAAAATCGACCAAGTGAGACGGATGTGTGCGTGCCTGAGGATCGGGGCGTGACATCCAGTTTAAGTGGTATCAGAGCGAAGGTTGAAGATTGGAGTGATAAGGAGCGATGGTTAATGGGATAGTTAGTAGGAAAGGCCTTTAAATTCATGCTGGTGCATGTCTGTGTTAGCTGAGTGCTAAAATTGTTTGTTGTTTGAATCGCTCCGTTTCTAATTCGGTGTTGAATTGGAAGCAGGTGTCAGTAGATTAAAGTGACACCATGAGCGATCAGGAGCCAAGAACTCCTAGGCAGAGGACTTTGTCCTCAGTGACTCGGACTAGGACACCGACAAGAGTTGGTGCTCGAGGTGGCCGAGGTAGAGCGCAAGCTGAGGCTAGCGCGAGTGGAGCAGCACCACATCCTGTTGGTGCCGGGGTAGCAGCCCCAGTTGATCAGGGAATAGTTGGGATCACGCAAGCGTTGGACGCTATGCGTGAGATGATGGGGTAACAGGCCCGGGATCAAACAGCTGCATTTATTGCCGCCGTTGCTGCCGCTACTACTGCTGCTGCCAATGCTGTTGCTGCAGCCACACCTGTTGTCGTACCTGCTGAAGTCCCGCCTGTGAGGCCGATGCCTAGTTTGGTGGAGCAGTTTTTGAAATTGAAGCCACCGAAGTTTACTGGGGCAGGAGACCCCGAAGCTGCTGCTCTGTGGATCCAAGGACTGGAGAAAGCATTTGCACTATTGATGTGTTCTGAGACTGAGAAAGTGGTCCTCGCAGTCTACCAATTAGAAGGAGTTGCGAGTACTTGGTGGAGGACCACTCAAGGAACGATATTTCCCGAAGGTGTAGCCCCAGAATGGAACGCCTTTGTTGAAGCTTTCAACGGGAAATATTTTTCAGAAACTGCTAAAGAGATAAAGATGGTTGAGTTCCAACGCCTTCGCCAAGGCTCTATGACTGTGGATCAATATGAGGCGAAGTTTGCTGAACTGTCGCAATATGCCCCTAAATTAGTGGAGAATCCAATAAACCGAGGGAGAAGATTCAGAGATGGACTCAAGCCAGAGTTGAGAAGCCCATTGATTTTGCTGAATCTGAGAAATTATAATGACCTTTATGAGAGGGCTTGGATGATTGAGAGAGACCAGAACGATAGAGCCGCCTCATTTGGATCGAGATTTAACTTTCACAGAGACAACATCCGCCAAGGAAAGAGGCCGATGTTTGGAAATAAATTCCAAGGCCCGCCCAGTAAGAAAAGTGGATTTAATAGGCCAGTACCAAGTAGTGTTGGTGTATGTCGTTTTTGTGGGAGAAGACACGGGACAGCACCGTGCCCAGCTAGGACGATTGTGTGTTTTGAATGTGGCCAACAGGGTCACATCGCAAGGAATTGTCCAAGGAAGCAAAGAGGACAACCTCAATTGCCACAGCCGCCACCGCTGAGACAGATAGGAGGGTATGCCCCTCAGAATGCACTGCAAGGAGGACAGCAGAGACCTCCAGCTCAGGGCACTGTGTACGCGATTACCCAAGGTTAGGCAGAAGCTGCGCCTGGCGTGATTACAGGTACGGTCTCCCTCAACGACCAACTTGCTTATGCTTTGTTTGATTCGGGAGCAACCCATTCCTTCATTGCCGAGCAATATGTTAGGATGCTAGGATTGAATCCTGTATTGTTGGAATCGGCAATTTGCATATCTACATCATTGAAAGATAAAGTTATTGCTGCTTTGGGATGTTCGGGGTGCAAGTTAGAGATTGGTGAGCGAGTGGGGAAAATTGACTTGTTAGTCCTAGCCATGTATGATTTTGATTTGATAATTGGCATGGACTGGCTCACCAATCAACGAGCTAAAATGGACTGCTATCGCAAGGCGATTCAGTTTGACCCATTAGAGGGTAAGAGCTTTGAGTTTGTCGGGAATCGAGGAGGACCTTCGATTTCCTTAATCTCGTCGCCGGAAGCAACTCGTTTGTTAGACGAGGGCTACCAAGGGTACTTAGCAACTATCGTGGATACGACAGTTGAAGAGTTAAAAATGGAAGATATTGCAGTGGTACAGGAGTTTCCAGATGTCTTTCCAAAAGAATTGCCAGGGTTACCGCCAAAAAGAGAGATTGAATTTGTAATCGAGCTAGCACCAGGGACAGAACCGATCTTAAAGGCACCGTACCGAATGGCGTTATCTGAGTTGAAGGAACTGAAGGTGCAGATGCAAGAGTTACTGGATAAAGGATTTATTCGTCCTAGTGCATCGCCTTGGGGAGCACCAGTTCTGTTTGTTAAGAAGAAAGATGGTTCGTTGCGTTTGTGCATCGACTATCGGCAGCTCAATCAGGTAATGATCAAGAACAAGTATCCATTGCCGAGGATAGATGACTTATTTGATCAACTGCAAGGAGCGTTAATATTCTCGAAGATCGATTTGAGGACAGGATACCATCAACTGAGGATTCGGAAAGAGGATATTCCTAAGTCAACATTTCGTACCCGGTATGGTCATTATGAGTTTACAGTGATGCCATTCGGATTGACGAATGCTCCAGCTGCCTTTATGGATTTGATGAACAGAGTGTTCAAGGAATATCTAGATCAATTTGTAATCGTATTCATAGATGATATCTTGGTCTATTCGAGAAGTAATGAAGAGCACGAGAATCATCTGAGATTAGTGCTTCAGACCTTAAGAACTCATCAGCTGTATGCTAAGTTTAGCAAATGCGAGTGTTGGCTAACTCGTGTTGCGTTCTTAGATCATGTGATTTCCGGAGAAGGAATCTCCGTCGACCCGAGCAAGATAGAAGCCGTGATCAGAGATCGACATCAGTGACAGAGATAAGAAGTTTTCTGGGGTTAGCAGGTTATTACAGACGGTTTGTGGAAGGATTCTCATCGATAGCGTCGCCTCTGACAAAGCTCACAAAGAAAAATGAGAAATTCATATGGACAGACAAGTGCGAGCGTAGTTTCCAAGAGCTAAAGGAAAAGCTGACTACCGCACCTGTGCTGACGATTCCATATGGTCCTGGAGGATTCGAAATCTATAGTGATGCGTCATTCAGGGGATTGGGTTGCGTGCTGATGCAACATGGCAGAGTTGTTGCATACGCTTCCCGGCAGTTGAGACCTCATGAATTGAATTATCCGACGCATGACTTAGAACTCGCAACCATCATATTTGCATTGAAGATTTGGAGACACTACTTGTGTGGGGAAAAGTTTCAGATCTTCACGGACCATCAGAGTCTCAAGTATTTGTTCTCTCAGAAGGAGTTGAACATGAGACAACGGCGATGGATGGAATTGCTAAAAGACTACGATTGTGATATTCTATATCACCCGGGAAAGGCGAACAAGGTCGCCGATGCATTGAGTCGGAAGTCTTCAGTGGCACGAATCTTGGTTAAGGAGTGGAACTTAATCGAGAAAGCTCGAGATTCGGAATTCAAATTTGAGGTAGGCCACCTCTCAAGTTTTATGGCCACCCTCAGAATTGAGCCGGATATCCAGGTCGGAATCAAGCAACTTCAACCGACAGATCCAGACGTACAGAAAATTCTTCAAGAGGATACCGACAAAAGAAAAGCTGATTTTCAAGTTTCTGATGATGGAGTACTGAGGTGTCGTGGACGTTTGGTTGTACCTGACGATGTAGAGCTTAGAGAAGAAATTTTATCTGAAGCACATCGTAGCAATTACAGCGTTCATCCTGGAAGCACTAAGATGTATCAGAATTTGCATCAACACTATTGGTGGTCAGGTATGAAGGCGGACATCGCCAAGCATGTGGCCAAGTGTTTGACTTGTTAGCAAGTAAAAGCCCAACATTGCAAGCCGGGAGGATTTCTGCAACCTCTCGCAATCCCAGAGTGGAAATGGGAGCATATCATGATGGACTTCGTGACTGGACTACCAAGGAGTCAAAGAGGAAATGATTCGATTTGGGTAGTAGTAGACAAGCTGACAAAGTCGGCTCACTTCATTGCAGTTTGAAAGGACCTAAGTCTGGATAGACACGCAGACCTGTATGTGCGTCAGGTGGTTCGTATGCATGGAGTGCCAGTTACGATAACATCTGATAGAGACCCAAGGTTTACTGCTGCTTTTTGGAAGAGCTTACAGAGTGCTTTGGGTACAAAGCTTCAGTACAGTACGGCATATCATCCTCAGACGGATGGCCAATCGGAAAGGACGATTCAGACTCTTGAAGACATGCTGAGAGCGTGTGTAATAGACTTCAGAGGAAGCTGGGAGGATCAGCTTCATCTGGTGGAATTCGCCTACAACAACAGTTATCAGCAGAGCATCAAGATGGCTCCATTTGAAGCGTTGTATGGTAGAGCGTGCAGAACTCCAGTGTGTTGGGATGAAGTCGGAGAAAGGAAGATAACAGGCCCTGAGTTGGTTCAGCAATCAGTAGATGCCGTGGCAGTGATCAGAGACAGATTGAAGACAGCGCAGAGCAGGCAGAAGAGTTATGCAGATAAGCGCCGAAGGTCTTTGGAATTCCAAGTTGGTGATCACGTTTTTCTGAAAGTGTCACCAATAAGGGGAACTTCGCGCTTTGGTAAGAAAGGCAAACTGAGTCCGAGGTACGTAGGTCCGTTTGAGATTCTTGAAAGAATCGGAAACCTAGCGTATCGTCTTGCGTTACCGCCAAGATTGGCGTAAGTGCATGACGTCTTTCACATGTCGATGTTAAGGAAGTACGAGCCTGACCCGACCCACGTGCCCAATTTCGAGGAATTGGACGTGGATGACCGTGTGTCATACGTTGAAAGCCCGGTTCAGATTGTCGATCGTAAAGAGCAAGTTCTGCGCACAAAGACCATCCCGTTGGTCAAAGTGGTCTGGCAACACCACGGCACTGAAGGAGCGACTTGGGAGACTGAAGAATCGATGAGACAGTTGTACCCCCACCTTTTTGAACAAAGTGTAATGGTTTAAATTTCGAGGACGAAATTTTTATAAGAGGGGAAGAGTTGTGACATCCTGAAATTCGACCCCGTTTCGATAAAGTGAAATGGGCATTTCGTGGGCGTGCCTATGGCCCTTTTTCTCTGAGCTGATCACTCACGAGTTAACTAACCTATTAGGTGAAGCCATTAAGGAATGTATCAGCTGTAAAATCCCTAAAAGCTACCTCATTGGTTGGATTGAGCTAAAATCACGTCTGATCGATTTTTAACCACGAAATTGAACTCGATTTCGGGAATCGAATTTTAAGCACGTCATAATTCTTATTTTTAGGATCCTGTCTCATCGCTCGTCAATTTATTGACGAGTCCGAAATTTCAATAAAGAAATTATCGGAAGAAAATTTGAAGACCAAAATAAAATAGAAAGAGAAAAGGAAATTTTGCATAAAAGAATTATGTATTTCCTTTTTTTTCCTCTCTCTCTCCTCTCTTTTCTTTTCTTTCTTTTTCTTTTTCTCTCCTCTCTCCTTTCCCCTTTCCCTTTCCCCTCGTGCGAATAGCCCCCACCCACTCACTTTTCTCTCCCTTATCTCTTCCCTCTCTCTCCTCTCTCTTCTCTCCCACTTTTTCCCCCACGTGACCGAACCCACCCCCTTCTTTCTTCTTCTCCTGCTTTCTTCTTCGTGGAATCGGCGAACCAGAAACGAAGAAGAAGAAGCCGCACGGTTGCCGCTCGTCCCACCGTCGCACCGCCGCCCGCGCCGCACCCGCGCGTTTCGCTCGCGCCCAGCCGCCCGTCCGCGCGCCCAGGCCGTGCGAACCAGGGGGCTGTTCGCCCTTTTCCAAAGACTGACCAGCCACCGTCCGGCCACCTCCGGCCACCGCCTAGCCCCGCCGGACTACCCCCTCGTTCCCCTCGCCCTCCGCCGGCCTCCCCTCGCCGCCCTAGCCGCCGGAGCAGCTCCGTTCGGCCCCGACCAGCAGACCCACGGAGTGGGTTTCAGCAACTTCGGGCCCGCTTTTTGGGCCGTTTTTCGGCCCCGGGATTCGCGAGTCGCTTTGGGAACAATCGTTCCTCGCGTCGCCGCCGTCGGATTGATCCGATTTGCGCGCGATTTGGTGAGTAATCTCACTAATCCAGGATTAGTGGCTAATTATGCTTTAAGCTGGTTTAGATTTAATTAATTATGTTTAGGTTGTTAGATTAGATTAAATTAGCAATTATTAGCCAATTGTGATGTGAATTAGATAAATTGAATGTGTAATTAGCAAGTAGACATTGTCTACTAATTATTGGAAGTGCCTCGGGATTTTTCCCGACCCCTAATTGGGCTTCAATTTGGCGATTCGGGCCTAAGTGAGATTTTTGGGCATTTAAATATTAATTTTCGGAATTAAATTAAATAATTATTTATTTTCCGAAAATTCAAGGGAGATGGTCTGGAACCGGAAAATTTTGCTGATGATCGTGGCGAAGTCCGTTTATTTAATCGGACTTTATTTTAAGCTAAATTGAATTTTTAATATTAATTAATTTTCGAAATTAATTAAATAATTATTTATTTTCCGAAAATTCAACTTGGATGGCTCGTGACCGGAAAATTTTGCTGATGACCGTGGTGATGTCCCTTTATTTAATTGGGCCTTATTTTGGGCTAAACGGAATTTTTTATATTTATTAATTAATTTTCGAAATTAATTAATTAATTATTTATTTTTCGGAAATTAAGATGGAGATGGCAGATGACCGAAATCTCGTGCCGATTGTCGTGGTGCAGTCCGTTTATTTATTTGAGCTTTGAATTGTGGCAAATTGAATCTTGGAAGTGGTCGAGTGGGACCGTAAAGCCATTGATTCTTGAAAGTGGTCGAGTGGGACCGTAAGTGCCATTGATTCTCGAAAGTGGTCGAGTGGGACCGTAAAGCCATTGATTCTTGAAAGTGGTCGAAATGGGACCGTAAAGCCATTGAATATCGAAAGTGGTCGAGTGGGACCGTAAAGCCATTGATTCTTGAAAGTGGTCGAGTGGGACCGTAAAGCCATTGATTCTTGAAAGTGGTCGAGTGGGACCGTAAAGCCATTGAATATCGAAAGTGGTCGAGTGGGACCGTAAAGCCATTAAATACTGAATGTTGTCGAGTGGGACTCTGAGTAGCAATAGCTTGAATGACCGGGAAATGGTCAGGTTGACATGTAATCGACGAGGTCGATTGATCATTGTTTTGATTTGATGTTGTGAATTGATTGACTGAATGGGAATAACCGTGAGTGGTCTTGTTGACTTGTAATCGACTAGGTCGATTTAATTGATGCTTTGATCGGTGATATGATTGCTTGAGTGCCTATTATAAATTGTACTGACTTGCAGGTGGAATCTGATGCTAAGGTACGTCTTCTGACCTATGCGTGTTTAGGCAGCCTTTAGTATCATGGTTCACTAATCGGGCTTAGTGGGGTAGAACTCGCTGAGACGTAGTCTCATCCCAGTTTGGGGAAAACCATTTCAGGACCCCGCTAAGGAGCTGAGGAGGAAGAGTTGGAGAAGGATTTTGGGAGAAGAAGACAATTTTGAGAGGGGCCTTGAGTACGGCCTAGTTTGTTTAAGTTTCTATCTTCTTTTGATATCTCCATTTTGATGTGAATAGAGTTTAGAATAAAAAGTTGTGAAGTGCTCTAGTTTGTGGTTTGTACGAAAGTTTGGTTATAAATTTCAATATGAAAAATATGGCCCTCGCTTTTCTATCCCATCGTTTTATTGTCTCGATTTTAATCGCTTCCGCATGTGCTTAAAAATGAAAGGGTCGGTGATACATTGTCCTGGGATATCGCATTATAAAATCGACCAAGTGAGACGGATGTGTGCGTGCCTGAGGATCGGGGCGTGACAGCTTCTCCTCCGCGTGCTGCATCTGCGATCCTGGGAACGCCGGAACGAACGGTGGAGTAGCAACGAGCCCGAAGAGAGAAGCAAGCGAGCACCAGAGTAGGGGCAGCCGTAATGTGGTTCGTCGGCGATGGGAGGGGAACGGCCGCTTGATGTACGGCGGAGCAGCAACGAGCGCGGAGAGAGGGAGAAAAGTTCAGATTCAAAATTTCGCGAGGAAACAAATGGAGAGGGACAGGAACGAGAGGAACGAACGGCCGTTTTCGTTCTCAAAAGAAGGAAAGAGAAAAGTTTTTCCCCGCAATAAATGCTCTGACAGGAGAGAGAGCGTGCAGGCTAGGAGGAGAGAGGGCGTCGGCAGGCTAAGAAGGGGAGAGAGAGGGGAAGAGGGCAGAAGACACCAAGTGTGCCCACCATCCACATGGCACCTCGTGAGTGGCCGGGGACCACGCTAACGTGGAGGTCCCGAACCACCCAATATTTTCTCCAGAGATGAGACGGATGAAGAAAAAGCGGGAGGAAGGCAAGCGACGGAGATTTGGGAAGGATTTTTCAGAGTGGGGGCCACAGGACACGTGTCAATCAAGAAATGCGTGGCCTCCCCAATTTTTGTCTGTTCTCTGCCGCTAATGTAGACGTAACAATTCAAGCGCTGATGGAAAAGGGAAGATTTCATTTCCCCTTGAGAACGTTCCAGTACACAGTACTCAATTCTTCTTTCCTTCTTCTCAATATGTGGATATATTTGGCTTGATTTCGTCCATGGCCAGGTCGTGATTCTTTCTCTGTCCACTGATTTTTCCAATCTGTTAAAAGAAAATCTATTGCAAATATTGTCCCCCTAGATGACTGGTCTTTCTCATCTCTAAGAGAAGGTCATTTCCAATATCAAGACCATGACACCAATTCTCCATATAATTGAGATTTTAATGGAATAATAGCATTATTGTTCATGATCTTGCCAAGTTCAGAACAATTCACATGCATAGCACGTGCAATCCTCGGTCAACATGAAAAATTACAAGCTTGGCAAAATGTCCATCATCACGGGCTTAGAACTTTTCACTTAAAACTCATTTGTCGCTACTCTAACAAATATGCAAATGTATGAGCTTATATATATGCAAAATGCTTCTAAAAACTATATGATAATATTTTTTATAGGAACCAAGCTCGATCCCTATTTTCTTGGACAAAATACACCCCAATTGCCAAAACTTGGTACGGATTGACATTTAAGTGCCAAAATCGGAGCAAAATGGATTACTTAAGTACTACTTTGGCCAACATATTTCTTGCACAAATTTTCATGCGATTTGATGTAGCGTGAGTAATCAATTTTTGAACTTGAAGTTTCACAGATAAACCAAGATCGACTTCATGAAGATCACCCAAAAATATATTGCTGGGATCCATGTATTGTTGGTGAGAGCTGCTGGATACACGACTGCTGGAAAAGTCACGGCCCGCAAGCTCATGATTCATCCGAGCCATACCCATATCAGCATATTCATTCAGCACCTCATTTGCACCAACAAGTTGATTGACTTGACGGCCTATACAAAACATATCAAAATGTAAGCATCAATTAGATAATGGTAGTCTTAGACCAAAGAGAAAAAGAAATTAGATAATGGCAGTTTCATTCTCTTCCTCTTCTGAATTTGTCTGCCTGAAGTAGTTCCCTTTCTCGTTGGACCCATATGACGGAGAGAGAAGGAGATATGAGCTCGTCGGACGCAGAGAACGAATCGGCTCTGCTGACGGGGCTCTAGGAGGCAAAGGCGGAGGTGGAGGCGGCGGCTTGGTTGGGAGCAAGGAGAGAGAGGCGCATCTTAGGGAGGGAGGGAGAGTGAGAAGAAAGAGAGCCTCAGTAACTTTCCAGGAACAGAGTGGATGGAACATTAACGGGGAGACAGAAGAGGAGTTTGGAAATTTTTGACAGGTGGGACCCCATAGTACACGTGACGAGAGCTTAATAGAGTGACACATTACTAACATGGCAACATTGACCTATGTAATATTTTCTCAGTTATAAAGGGTCATACTTCATGAGAATTCCTTTCACAGATTTTAATTGGGTCGATGTGAATTCAAGCTTTGGGTCATGCATATACCGACTGGGGACACAAGTACTCCAATAAAGCAGGTTATTTTAGGGCTTCTTTTTTTATCTAATGCATGCAATTTTAGGGGATGCAAGAACATTGTGGCGAAGAAGTTTACCTCTTTGAAATAAACCAACTAGAACATCACCTCGCTAAAGAAGTAGCTTTTCTGTAGGTACCATGAAGTTTTCTCATAATTTCAACTCCAATAATCCAATTAACCAATAGCTACATAACACTGAAAAATATTTTCAAAGACTTTCCCTCCTTAAAAGCTGATATGATGTTTTTTTGTTGTCGTCCGTCCCTTTCTTTATTGGGAGGTACTACACCTTTGTTACACAATTTACATCTACTATTTCTTGGAAAAGCTTAAACAAGAATATTTAAGACAACAGACACTTCATCAAAAAACATGGGGAGAATAACCTGCATAAGCTTTACCATCGATCGTCGCATGAGCAGTGCCCACTTGAGAAGTGGTGAAATCTCGATGCATCCGTCAAGGGTATGTGTCTATATGTGATGGCAGAAGGGTATTTCAAGAACCGATGGCAGTCCTCACAAAGGCCGATGTTCTTTACAATCTTGATGGGTTTTCCTGGTCTATTCATTAAAAGCCGAGTGCTGCAGTAAGTTTTGCACCGTGATAGAACAAGAAATCCTTTTTCTGATGTTCTCCAACTTCATGAGGAACGAAACATGTGTCAGGCATATACGCAGCTCTTTACAAATTAAATGGCGCTCACAAACCACTTAATATATTTCTTTATTGTGTATATTAGTCACCTCTAATTTTCAAGTTTATAGAGATTCAATCGCTATTTTCTTGATAATTCTGCAGGTTTTTTTGTCTCCACAAAAGAAAAATCGCGTGGAGAAAAATTTCTTAGAACATCTTTACCCTTTGGTCATGTGTGTCCTTCGTGAATGGACCAAAAGAAACAGACAAAATAGAGTTTAGTTTATTCCTCCATAAGAAGTATGAGCTTGCATGGGGGATTGCCCGAGACATTCTGGGTGGATACAATTAACACAACAGAATATCTTATTAATAGGGGACCTTAAATGGAATGGACAGAACGTAAATCTCTCATATTTGATAATTTTTTGTTGTGTTTCGTATGTCCACATAGATTTTGAAAATAGAGATAAACTTGATGCAAAAGGTAAAAAAAAAAAAAATGTTTTTCATTGGATATGGCTTTAATTATTTTGGCTATCAATTCTAGGATGAACAAAATACGAAAATAATAAGAACTACTGATGTTACATTCAATGAAAACATGTTTTATAGGGATGAATCTATGGTAGAATCTAGTGTGAAGAAACCAACGGTGGAGATTAGAGAGATTGAATTGGAGGAGGTTTCTAAGAGTGTTCTTGTTGAAATTCCTAAAACTGTTATTATAGAATCTGATAAAAAAACTAGTACAAGAATCACGTACACCCGAATCCACTTTGAGAAGATCTAGTAGAACATCTAAACTTGTACATAGATATTCTCCGTCATTAGATTATTTGCTTTTGATTGATGCTAGCAAACCCACACCTAAACCTATATAAAGATATTCTCCATCATTGGATTATTTGCTTTTGATTGATGCTAACGAATCAAAAAATTCTTTTGGAAGTAGTGTAGGTTAAAGATTTTGTTAAGTGGGAGTTAGCAATATAGGAAGAGTTTGATTCGTTCAAGCATAATAGAACTTCAGTATTAACTCAATCACCAAATTGGAAGAAGGCATTGCAAAACAAGTGAGTGTACTAGGTCAAAGGAGAACCTAATAACAACAAGAAGTACAAAGCAAGGTTAGTAACAAAAGAATTTCAGCAAAAGAAAGGAATTGACTACATAAAGGTTTTCTCTCCAATTGTAAAATTGACTGCTCTTAGGCTAATATTAAGTATTGTTGTTGTTGAGAATTTACATCTAGAGTAGTTAGATGTTAAAAATCCATTCCACCATGGATTGATTTTTTTTTTTTTTAGAAGGATATCTACATGGCACAATCAGAAGGTTTTCAGGTTCTAAGAAAAGAAAGCAAACTAACGAAAAGTCTGTATGACTTAAAATTGGCTCATGGATAGTGGTACAAGTAATTCGATACATTTATATGTGGCAATAGATTCGCTAGAAGTGATATGGATCACTGTTACTTCAAGAAATTTAATGATTACTATATTATATTGCTGTTGTATGTGGATGAAATGCTCATTGCAAGATCCAATATGAGGAAGATCAACATATTGAGGCAACAATTAGCGAAAGAGTTTGAGATGAAGGACTTAGGCACAATGAATTAAATTTTTGGGATGAGGATTATGCAAGATAAATCCAAAAGAATTTTGAAGTTATCCCAATAAAAGTACATTAAAAATGCATTAGACAGATTCAAAGTTAATAATGTAAGACCCATAAAACTATTTTAAGAAGCCACTTCAAGCTCCTAAAGAAGCAATCACCAAAAAGAGATAAAGAGCAGGAGTATATGGCTAAGGTGCCTTATGCATAAGCTGTTGGTAGTTTAATATACGCTATGGTATGTACCAAATCAGACATAATTCATACCGTGGGAGTTGTGAGCAGATATATGACTAATCTAGGAATAAAACATTTGGAAACTAAAGTTGTTATTAAGATACATGAGAGACTCTTCAAGTATGTCATTATGTTTTATGAAAAATGGTATAACTTTATTAGATTTTGTTGATGCAAATCTTGGTGGTGGCTTGAATAATAGGGAAAGCACCTCGGGTTATATTTTTACCTTAGGTGGTGTTGACACCTAAATTTTAGCGACCCGTTTAGTAATTTATCTCATTAAAAAATCATGGATTAATTTTAACCCCTACAAAAAAATTAATTAATTGCATAGCATATAATTTTTGGTGCATTTATTATCATTACAATTGTATTGGACCGGCGACGGATGGGTTCGACTTGATGGTTCGAAATCTTAATTTGATGAGTTGGGCTAAGCCCATGCAGAGAGCAAGCCCATATCCTCGGGAGATTTTAGGAATTTATCTTTGTCGATTTCAATTCAAAAACAAATATTGCGTTCGGAAAAGCAAATATTGCGTTTGGAAAATCAAATATTGCATTTGGAAAAGAAATCTTCGTGGATATGGATTTGGAAAATTAAAACCCTAATGCGGAAACGCATAGGATTTTTTTTTTGGGGGGGAGCTTTTTCTGGTTTTCTCTTGAGTTAAAGGAAAATTGCAAAAAAGAAGAAGGGAGGAAGTCTTTTCCGTAGTGTTTTCCTTCGAAGAGAAGCACAAGAAAAGAAAAAAGCTTGAGGAAAAAGTAAAAAAGAAAAGCAGGAGAGAGGGGAAAACGGAAAAAGTAGAAGCGGCGGAGGAGAGAGGTGAGGGGACGTTTACTGTTCATCGTCTCCCTCACACTTATTGCTCGCTTTTGCCCTCCCTCTGCTGGATCCGTTTCTGCTCCGCCCCCTGTGACGACCGGCTCCGTTTCTGCTCCGCCCCTGGACCCCGATCTTCCACTTTCGCTGCCCGCGGCTCCCGATTGCCGGCTCCACGTTCACTACCTCGCATTTGCAACTGATTGCTAGCTCCTCCTCACCCGCGTTGTGCTCGCACCACTGCTCGACCCCAACAGTGAAGCTGCTTCTGCTTGCGACCCAGCTGCACCACCAGTCACCGCCACTCCACCGGTTGTCCACGGTCGCCCAGCGTAGATCCAGCGACTCGATGTCCTTGCTCTGTTCGTGAGCCACCCGAGACGCCTGTAGCCCTCTGTTCCCCTCGACGACCGCTGCTGCTGCTCCCGAACCTCTGTCCGATCTACTTCTGCTGCTCCCATGCCTCTATCCAATCCGCTGCTACTGCTCCCGCGCCTTTGTCCGACAAGCCATGCCGATCTGCCAGCAAAGCCGTGAGCACCTCTCGCTAATCCAGCAGACCGACCTTGCCATGCCTCTGCCGCCAGTCACGACGCCACCACTGCTGTCTCTCAGCCGAGCACCGCGCTTGATTCGAGCCTCCCCGAGTGACTGCCCAGTAGCCCCTGCAATGCCGAGCAACTCCCCTGTTTTGCCACTACCCCCTCATTGCTGCCCGAGCCTGCCTTCACCGGACCTCACCGGAGCCTGGCAACCAACCATCACAGCCACCGTCCTTAGCCGCACCGAGCCTCCATCGTGGTTCACTTAAGCCCCGTAGATTTTGGAAAAAATTCAAATTTATGTAGAGATTTTATTTTATTAGGTAGATTTATTTTATCTTATCTTATTTTTTGTATTTTTTTTATTTATATTTCTCGATGCATGGTTGAAATTGCCGATGTACCGCTTCAATTTGCAACAGCACATGAATTTTTATTCCATTTATAAGGCTTTAGATGAAATAATTAATCACGCGGGAGTAAAATTGATATCTTGATCTTTAAGGCTTATGATCAATTTATCGATTTTGTTAGCGACATAATCAAGTTTGAATTTAAATTTGAATGGTGGATAACATTTTTTATGACCATGGATGATTTGGTGTTTATCTTTTAATTTTTTTTTATCTTGAAAATAGGAAAAAAATGACATTTCCATTCCATGTAGATTAAAATTGATTGCATGATGGGTTAGTTAGATTTTTTTTTAAATGCATATTTAGGAGGTATCTAGAATAGATAATATCTCACATTTAGTCAGATTTTTATTATTAGTGATTTTAATTATGAATTTTCATAAAAAAATACAAAAAAAATCATGCGCATGTCATATAGAATTAAATTCATGAAATGCACGTCATTTAGTGTTTGTTGCTGAGTTCATTTAATTAGAAATTGTTCGTCATTAGGTTAAGTTAGATTGCACATTTAATTATTGCATTTCTTTAGAAATTATTTCACTTTCGTCAAATAATTAGGTCATGTTGCCATTTCATGTTAGATTAAAAGCATACCTTGCATGATTCTTGTTAATTAAGTGAAAACAAAAAAGAAAAAAGAAATTATGTTTTAATTAGAAATCATGTTTAGAAGTGTTGATGTGAATTCTTATTTAACATTGCAGATGCTTTCGAAGCCATAAGGTAAGTCCTGCAATTTATTCATTGCTTTATCTGGGTGTTAAATTGGTATTTTACACACCCGCATGATCACCTCATATGTTAGGGAAATGAATTAAAATTAATTCAAGCTACTTGCCAAACATTTTTTTCAAAATAAAAGAAAAAGGTACCGAAAGGGTATTAGAGAAATCTAGCGTAACCAAGTCACTCACAATCTCTGGTTCGTAGGATTAACGTAAATCTCCCATTACTTTACTTGGGTTTCTAATCGTCCCACAAAAAATAGATTAGTGACGACTCCTAGTTGAAAAATCATTTGTATGTTAACAATTTGAACATAAGTCGCGAATTAGTATAGGCTTGGAAGAGCCCGAGTTAAATTTAGGCATAACAATCTATTAGCTAAACATTAGGTGGTTCACTTGAAAATTTGGTCGCGACAGCTTGGCTACTCCACTGGGGACTTGAGTTGAAACTCTTACTGGACTTAGGCAATTTTCTTTTTGGAAAAAATATTTTTGTTTGGCAGCAAGGATTCCAAGTACGTCCCTAACGTTTAAGGTGTTAAATGTTCTTGCAGGATGGGAGGTATAAGGGGAAGTGTTTGCTAATCTTTGTTTTGTAGGGAGGTGTATGAATGTATGGTTTATTTTCATGAACGAAGTGTTGTTTGATATAAACTATTGTGCATGTTTTGCATTTACACTACACTCTTGCACACACAACCTGCTGTCGGACCTAGGCTGCACTAGGACACTTAGGATGGTATTAAGTTGGATACGACTTCGATCGCGAGGCTGCTTAGTAAAGGTTGCTCAACTCAATCCCAAAAGCTTTTTCTTGATGTCAAGAATGCTTACCTCTACCCGCAAGGCTACGCCGCATTGGGGGTATCATCCTTGACTAAGCCAGAGTTAGGAGGACTTGATTTAGTATGCGAGGCTGCAACTAGTCATCCCACCCTGCTAACTTCACTTTGCTAAGCTTGTCTAGAATAGAAATCGAGCCTCACATCTCATTTGCATGTCTATGTGATTACCGTCGATTTTTCTTTGTGAAGTAAGTCTTCTATCCCTATACTACGCCATTTATTTTGTTGTGCTTTTGGTCGGTCCATGACAATTTAGGTCAATCATTGATTTAATTCCTTTGTCAATTAGGAATAAAATGAGGACATTGCCATGTAATGAATCATTTGGAAAATAAAAATTGAAAATTGAAAATTTGTTTTCAATTCATGTCTTTATTGCTATTATTAGGAAGTTTCAAATTTTGGCTTTTCCTAGTTCATGTTTGGGAAATTTCGTCCCTATTAGGGCATCCCATGTCTTTATTTTCCTAGTCCATTTTTAGGATATCCTCTTCATAGGTGGACTTTTCGTAACTAAAAAAATAGATTGTTGTCATGGATTGGCTCTCTATTACACCTCGTACTTACATATTTTCATTCATTTTAATCAGGTGATAACGGATCCTTCACATTCGTCCATTATTACACGATTAAGAGCTAGAATGGCCGATCAAGCTGAAATGCGTGATTGTATCTCCATCATGGAAGACCAACTCCAACAATTAGTCACCTCTATGCAGCTTCTGACAACTCAAATCCAATCCCTCCAAGTGGATTTGACTCATGTATCTCCTCTCCCTGAAATAGTAGTCCCGAAGCAGACAAGTATGGCCCAAATGGGTGATGACAATATGCCTGAGCTGGAAGATGATTCGCTATTGGTAACTGTCAAAAAAACTAAGCCTAACAATGCCCCTAAGACAGAGCAAGATGAACGTTTCGCAAAGCTTGAAGATAAGGTGAAGCAATTGCAAAGTCGCAGAGTTCACTTCCGTTCGACTTGTCCATGTATGAGAAAGTTAAGATGCCAAAAAGTTTAAAATGCCGAAGTTCGAGAAATATGATGGTACTTCCTGCCCAAAAGCTCATTTGCAGATGTACCACATACGCATGGTCTAATATGTCAAGAATGAGCTCCTCATGATCCAATCATTTCATGCGAGTTTGACCGGGCCCACACTGAGTTGGTACGTGATGAAGAATGTCAATCTTCTTGACATTTGAAATGAAGTGGCTGACGCATTCCTCAAGCAGTATAAGTTCAACATGGACATTGCACCTTCCTAAGATCTTGAGAGGATGGAGAAAAAGAGGAGGGAGTCATTCAAAGAGTATGACGTGAGATGCCAAAATCTAGCGGCTCAAATCACTCTTGAGCCTACTAACAAGGAGTTGATGAAGTTGTCTGTCAAGACTCTCCCATCTGAGTTCTGTAACCGAATGGCCAGTACAAACGTTGAGAACTTCAATCAACTTATTCCTATGGGAGAACAAATCGAGATGGGGATAAAGGAAGGATGGTTTACTAAGCCATCCAACAAAAGGTTTTCTACCAAGAAGAAGAAGGAAGCTACTTGTAGATGTGAATGTGGCTTATCACCAAGAAAGTACTATCAGTGAGGGCAGACTTTAAATCTTGAGTCTGGAGGTCTTCAAACTTTGATGATAGAGTCTGCAAGTCTTCAGACTAGACTGATGGAAACGTTTTGTCAGCTTCAAAATAAATAAGGAAGTTTTCTCCAACAATCTCCCCCTTTTTTATGGTGACAAATCTTTCCCGCAAATTTGGATACTTTTGACCTGCAAGACAACACTTAAGTAAACCAAGATATCTCATAAAAGATAAGTAGATTAGGATAAGGATAGTAGCGATTTTGCATCCACAAAAAATGAGTTAGTCTTATAAAAACAACTATCTTTACCATAATCATTAACATAGCTTAAGATACTGCAAGCATTAAAAGACCAAAACCAAACAGTCCAAACTAGTCCAAGTCACAACCAAACAAAAGATAAGTCCAAAAGTCAAAACCAATCAAAGTCAAATCTACACCAACTTCTCCCCATTTTTGTCAACAGTAAAAGGTGGAGAACAAATAAAAGAGATGTTTAAAAATGGAGTCAAAATCATGGTTGTTTTGGAAGCCGAACAAGCTTGAACTCTCCCATAAAGTTCATTGTCTTCTCAAGCCTTGCAAAAATTTGATTCAGTGACTGAAAATCTTCACCCTGCATTGTAGACTGCACTTGATTCTTCAAGGCTTGTAACTGATCATGCAAAGACACTGAAGTGGCCATGAAAGCATTCTTGAGATCCTTCATCTCATACCCCATAGCATATTGCTGCTTCCTCACATCCAATAAGATCTCGAGCAACCTTGAAAAGTTTGCTGTTTGCTCTGTTGCATCACTAAGACCAGCCGAGTCAAATCCAGGGGTTTTGAGAATGGATGAAACTTCAGTAGATTGTCCACCATGACTATGAGTGGAGGCTTCTGGATAATGAGAGGCATACACATCCTCTGGATCTGCTGTAAAACAACTCACATCACTAGTAAAGATAGGTGAAGAAGTACCTTTCTGTCCAACAACTCCCCCTGTTTGGTTGCCTTCAAGTGGAGTAGGTAAAATTTCTTCTTGATCAACTTCAGCTTCTGAGTGATGCACATCACTAGTTTCAGTTCCTCCTATCTTAGATTCATTGGACAAGGAGACAGCCAAAATTGGCTCAAAAGAGTCTTCTTGACCCTTGTCTCTTTCTTCCTATTTTTGTCCTATTTCTTCTCTTCTCTCTCCTTCTTCTTCATATCCTTTTTTCCCTCTTCTTCCTCTTCTCCTTCTTCTCTTCTTTCCTCTGTCATCCTTTGTTCTTCATCTTCCTTCTATATCTCTCCTCTCTCTTTTTCTCCTTCTTCTGTCTCTTCTTGAATCTTTTCAAAACTGACAAAACTCTTCAAATTTCGTAAGGTTGAAAGAGTCATTTCATCCTCATCATCTTCATCTTGCAAGATGAGAATTCTTTTCCTCTTCACTGGAGCAGCCATGGGCTCCTTGCCTTTCCTCTTTGCTATAGTAGAGTCTTGTTTTGCTTTGCTTTTGCGGGAGACTTCTCATTCATACGCTCCAACACCTTGTTCGGCTCTTTCGAATGCATCTTTGTAACCATTTCAAATCCAATCACCATTGGAGAAATGGTTGTAAAACATAATGGTGCAGGGATGTGAATTTTAAAATGTCAAAAAAGACGTGAGATAAGAGCCAAATAAGGGAGTTGTCCCTTATCCTTCACCACTGATCGGTACATGTGAAACAAGATGATGTGGGGCAAAGAGAATTTGTAGCTAGTGTTGATGGCATACATTAATTTCACTTCAGACTAAGAGACATCAGTCTTTGTGTCGACTTTGGACGGATGTAGTTGATAACTATCTTGTGCAACAAGATATTAGAGGCATTCATTCTAGAATATGAAATCTTGCCTTCAACATCTCGATCTTTCACCAATGACAGAGTAGCATGAGTAGCAGAGACACTAATTGGTTGGAAACTCAATCTTTCCACCCCAATTATGTCAACCAGAGTGTCCATATTCACCAAAAACTCCTTCTCCCTCACAGTGAAAGAGAAAAGGTTCCACTTCTTCCAACACTTCTTCCTATGGATGAGTCAGTGGTGGAGTTTATGCTGCTAAGAAAGTTGTTGATGTTTTTGTTGCTGTTGAGGAGTAGAAAATTCTTCTTCGGTCAAGTCGAAGTGGGTAGTACTCTCGCGCATGTGACGTGGTCCCCTGCTTGCAATTCTTGATGACTTTCTCGAAGACATTGTCTCTTTTAAGGGAGAAATTCACAGTCTTGCTCGAAAGGTGAAAACTTTTTGGATTAAACAACAAGGAAATTGAGAGCAAGTGGGAGTTTAGAGCTTTTAGGGTTTGATAATGAAAACAAAGAAGATGGATTTCAACAGTATACAAAGCAAGTGAAGCGAGGTAAATGAAGCGACATAAAAGGAAAAAGTAAAAATGCCTTTTCGAAAAAGAATAACTGCCTTTTTGAAAATAGATAACTGTCTTTTCGAAAATGAATAAATGTCATAAAGGAAACTTGGAAAAATAATTTCAATCAATCAGCGATTAATGAGTAACTGTACCTTTTCAAATTTTTAACCAAAAAATTAAATTTACCAATACCGAAATAACTTACAGTCGAAACTCTTGCTCTTCTGAGTCTGAACATCTTCAGACTTTATCCTTGAGTCTAAGCTTCTTTAGACTTTAAGAGATAAGATGTTAAATTTGATGCGAATAGACTCAAATAGGCTTTTCTCCAATGGCTTTGTAAATATATCTGCCAGCTGATTCTTTGAGTCAATGAATTGAATCATAACTTCTCCATTTTGAACATGATCTCTAATAAAGTGGTGTTGAATCTCTATGTACTTTGCTCTTGAATGAAGAATTGGATTCTTTGTAAGATTAATTGCGCTGGTATTGTCACATTTGATCTCAGTGCATGAGTCATTGATTCCAAAGTCTCTTAGTTGTTGTTTTATTCATAAGATTTGAGAACAACAATTTCTAAGGGCCACATACTCTGCCTCTACTATTGAAAGAGCCACAGTACTTTGCTTCCTTGAAAACCAAGATACTGTCATGCTACCAAGCAATTGACAAGTGTCGGAAGTACTATTTCTATCAACTCTGCAACCTGCTAGATTTACATATGAATATCCAAGGAGAGTAAAGTCTCATTCTTTGGGACCACAGCCCTAACTTTGAGGTTGTTGCAACATATTTGATGATGCGTTTTGCAGTACTTAGATGAGATTCTTTGGGATCTGATTGAAATCTGGTACAAATGCGAACACTAAACAAAATGTCAGGTCTAAAAGTAGTAAGATAAAGAAGTGAACCAATAATACTCCTGTAGAGCTTATGGTCAACTTTCTTTCCTCCTTCATCTTTATCCAGCTTCGAAGAACTAGACATTGGTATCTCAGTCTTTTTGCAATTCTCCAATCCAAACTTTTTAACAAGTTCTTTTGCATATTTTTCTTGGTGAATGAAAATTCATTCCTTCAATTGTTTAACTTGTAGTCCGGGAAAGAAGGATAGTTCTTTCATCATGCTCATCTTGAATTCATCCTACATAGACTTAGAAAACTTCTTGCACAGGTTTTTGTTAGGTGATCCAAATATAATATAATCAACATAGATTTGAACAAGTTGAAAGTTTTTACCTTCTCTTTTAATGAACAAAGTAGTGTTCACTTTTCCTTTGACAAAATCATTTTGAATTAAAAAGTTACTTAACCCGTCATACCAAGTTCGAGGTGTTTGCTTTAATCCATATAGAGCCTTTTTCAGTTTGAATATTGAGTCTGGTTTCCTTGGGTCTTCAAAACCGGGAGGTTGTTCCACATAGACTTCTTCTTGGATAAATCCATTCAGGAATGCACTTTTGACGTCCATTTGGAATAACCTGAAATTCTTATAACAAGCAAAAGTAAGCAATAATTTAATTGCTTCTAACCTTGCTACTGGAGCGTAGGTCTCATCATAGTCTATCCCTTCTTCTTACGTATATCCTTTGGCCACGAGTCTTGCTTTGTTCCTTACCACTTTTCCTTTTTCATCCATCTTGTTCCTGAAAACCCATTTAGCTCCAATAATAGATTTACATTTTTGTTTAGGAGTTAATTCCCAAACATCGTTAATGTTGAACTGCCTGAGTTCTTCTTGCATTGCTTCAATCCAGCTTTCGTCAGTGAAAGCTTCTTATATGCTTTTGGGTTCTATTTCAGAAATAAGTGCCATAGCACTAGACTTTTCTTGCCTTTTGGATCTGGTACGAATCCTTTCATTAATGTCACCAATAATAAGTTCTTTGAGATGACTAGACTTGTGCTTCCGGTCACTGGTCAATCTGACAGATTGTTGATCTTCTTCTTCAGTTGATTCTTCAACATCCGTTCGTTGTTGTTCTTCTAAAGTCTGAGCTGCTTCAGGGGAGGTAGACTTTGTAGAGTCTGGAGTTGGTTCAGATTCTTTAGGTTAAGTTTGAATCGATTGATTTTGCAAAGAGTCTTGAAATTTGACATTCATTGACTCTTCCACAGACTGAGTCTTCTTGTTGAATACTCTGTAGGCTTTGGTGGAGGTTGAATATCTAAGGAAGATTCATTCGTCTAATTTTTCTTCAAACTTACCAATTTAATCATTTTGATTTTTCAAGACAAAACATTTGCAACCAAACACATGAAAATAAGAAACTATTGGTTTCTTTCCTTTTAATAACTCATAGGGAGTTTTCTCCATAATAGGCCTTAAGAATACTCTGTTAATAATATAACATGCTGTAGAAACTGCTTCAGCCCAAAAACAAGAAGAAATATTACTTTCGATTAAAAGAGTTCTTGCGATTTCTTGCAAAGATCTATTATTCCTTTCCATAACTCCATTCTATTCAGGAGTGTATGGAGAGGAGAACACATTATGAAAACCTGATTCATCACAAAATTTGACAAGGTCTTAATTTTCAAACTCACCTCCATGGTCTGTCCGTATGCTTGAAATAGCATACCCTTTCTCATTATGTACTTTTTTGGCAAACTTTGAAAAGTGAGAAGGTTTTAAATTTACTTGCCAGAAAGCAAACCCAAGTAAATCTTGAATAATCATTCACTATTACTAGGTAATATCTCTTTCCACCAATGCTTTGAGTTCTAGTTGATCTAAAGAGATCCATATGCGGAAGCTGTAGCACACGATTAGTGAAAGCTCGATTTATTGGTTTAAAAGAACTTCTAACCAATTTTCCCAACACACATGGTGTGCATAAGTTAGATTTTTGATATTTCAGGTTGGGTAGTCCACGAACAAACTTCTTGGAAGAGATTTTGGCAATTTGCTTCATGTTGATATGGCCAAGCTTTCGATACTAGAGATTCGCTTCATCTTGTATTGATATTAAGCATTGAGATCTTTGTGATTTTATATCCAGAAGATTAATATTCCCATGTCTTCGTCCAGTAAAAGATTAAGAGAAATCTTTACTAGTTCCAGAACATATTTCTTCCTAGAAATTGATTTTGAATCTAGTGTTGCATAGTTGGCTTATGCTGTGTAGGTTGTAATTTAGTCCTTCCACCAACGAGACATTGTTGATTGTGAGACTTCTAATCTTTACTATTCTGCATTCAACAATTCTTCCTTTACTAGTTCCACCAAAAGAGACTTTTCCTCCATTTGTTTGAACAAACTTTATAAAACAACTTGAATCTCCTGTCATATGTCTTAAACAGCCACTATCTAAGTACTATTTAACCTTTTTCTTGATAGTGGCCTGTAATTAAAAAAGACACTCAAGCTTTCTTTGGTACCCATATTTTCTTGGGTCTAGTGGAGTTAGTGCAATATACAGCCTTTGCCCAATCCTTCTTAACAGGTCTCCAAACCATAGGACATTCTTTCTCAAAGTGTTCTGAGCCGTTACACTTAGAACATTTGAGGGCACTTCGGCTAACAGGTTTTAAAATCCTTTTTGAAAATGATTTCTATAAAAGGCTTTTGTAGGTCTTTATTTGATTCTTTCCTTTACTTTTGGAAAATCAATTAGAGGAATGGTTTCAAAAGTCATTCCTAAGCCTGGTCTTTGTACTGAAATAATCTTTTACAACTTCTCAGATTCTATTGAAAACCTTTTTGAAATATTTAAAATGTCATTTTTCAAACATGTATTTTCTTTTGAATCTTTTGAAAGAGAGTCAAAACTTTTATCTAAATTTTCAAACTTTTCTTTCCAAGAGTTTTCCTGTTGCTTCAGTGTAGAATTCTCTCTTTTTAGCTTGGAAATCCTCTTAAGAGAAGTTTTGAGGCTAAGACAAAGTTCATCAATATATTTCGAGACTTTAGTAGGAATTTTTAAATTACTTACCTCAATTTCGTTGTCTGAGTTTGAGTCTGTATCTATCTCAGAGTCCGAGTCTAATTTTGATTTTACCATTAAACAAATATTAGCATAATCATCATCACTCTTTTTGCATTCAGTATCACTTCATGTTTCTGCTTTGAGAGCATTTTTGTATTTCTCAGTTTTTCCTTTCTTTTTCTTCAACAAAGGACAGTTAGGTCTAATGTGTCCATTTTTCTTGCATTCAAAACAAATCATATCTTTATTGGATTCATCATCCTTAGTTGATTTGTTTTGAAACTTTTGAGTGCTTTGTTTCTTCCAATTGAATCTTCTTCCATTTTTGTTCAGTTTCCTGAACCTTCTTATCATAAGTGCTAGCTCTTCATCGTCCATATCTTCTTCAGAGTCTGTAACATCAGAGTCATCGTTAGATTTTAAGGCAATAGACTTCTTACCTTTGGGATATTCTTCTTCGTTGATTTGCTCCACTTCATAGGACTGAAGTGTGCCAACCAATTCGTCTAAGGAGAGCGGCATGATCCTTTGTGTTTCTCTTATTAAAATCTTTACATGACTCCAATCTTTGGAAAGTCCATGCAGCAATTTGTTAACCTTCATGGATCTTGAGAATAGTTGACCCTGATACTTTAGACCATTTACGATTTCTATAAAATGACTAAACATGTCAGTGATAGATTCTCCTGGCTTCATCTTGAAGGCTTCATATGGTCTGAGGAGAATATTGATCCTGGTTTCTTTCACTCGATTAGTTCCTTCATAGGTAATGTGCAACCTATCCCAGACTTCTTTAGCTGTTTCACAAGAAGATATTATATTGTACTCAGTAGGAGATAACGCACAATATAAGGAGTAAATTATTTTTGCATCAAGAGCTTGTCTCTTGGTTATCTCTTCTTGAGTCACCTCGCTAGCCTCTGCAACTTCTTTTCCCCTCTCTGAGACTGATGTAGCTTTAGGAATGATTCATTTTTCTACCACATCCCATTCTAGAGGGTCTTTCGATCTTAGGAATGCCTTCATCTTATTTTTCCATATACTGTATTCCTTTCCATTGAAATAAAGTGGTCTGGTGTTGCTTTAGCCTTCAACCAAACTTGGAGCCAACATATTAGCCATGGATCTTTAACTCAGAAGTAAAAACACTTCAATTAAATGAGCACACATGCTCTGATACAAATTGATAGAGCTAGTAAGAGCACCTAAAGGGGGGTGGATAGGTGATCAAAGATGTTTCTTGCAAAACTTAACAAATTAATTCATCTTTTAAGAATGATAGTCTGAAGATGTAAAAGATTATAAACAGTTATATAGAGCTGCGAATTAAAGTAAAGAGATTAGGGATAGAGAATCAAAACGCAAGGTTTATAGTGATTTGGCTTAGACCAAGCCTACATCCACTCTCCCGCACTGACAACCCACCGGCTGGATTCCACTAAGAATCAAATGAGATTTTATAGTCTAACGTCCTTGATTCCATAGTGTAGAGACTTTGCTACACTTCCTCAAGGTCTCACAAGTATTTAATCTCTCTTTTGAGTACAATTTGAGCTCAACAATTGAAACAGCAAAGAGCAAGGAACTTCAGACTTTGGAATTTTTCTTTCACGCACACACTCGAATAACTTGAGCGTCTTCCTTATATACTCCTCCATGCATTCATAACCGTTGTGCGCTTTCCAAAGGAGTTCTTCCAATCAACCCCTTAGACAGAATCAATTAGGGAGATCTTGAGTTATTTAAGGAATGTGATAATAGCCCACCAATTTTGCTTGCCCATATAATCAGGATCTAGGTTTTCATAAGTAGAAATTTTCCAAGTATACTTCGCCAATCAATCAATCTAATTATTCGAATTAATTTCAATATGAATAATTGATCTCAAGATGCCATCTCCAGCCATGAGATCTTCTTCAACCGGACGAATCAAATCCTTAAAGATATACTCGCATCTGGATAAGTCTTCTTCAACGGATAATACTTTTCTTCGTCGGTCTGGAAACTATCAGTGAGGACAGACTTTGAATCTTGAGTCTAGAGGTCTTCAGACTTTGACGATAGAGTCTGCAAGTCTTTAGACTAGACTATTGAAAACGTTTTGTCAGTTTCAAAACAAATAAGGAAGTTTTCTCCAACAGCCGTCAATCGTTTGCCCAAGCAAATAATAAAAGGCAGTTCACTCCTCTTTCTAGATCTTCATCTCAAGTGTTAGCAATCCTCTGAAAGAAAGATTTGCTTACTAGTGAGTCGAAGCGGCCTATCGCAAAAACATTCGTGGTTATGACTTGACAAACAAGTGTGACTATCACAGTGGTGAATTGGGACATTCAACTGATGAATGTTTCACCTTCAAGCACCAGATTCAAAACCTCTTGGATACAAAGGCGTTCTTTTTTAGTAGTAATCAGAAAAATCCTCTGCCCAGCCATGACGGAGGCGCAAATGTTGTCACTGAGTGAAGAAGTTCTTATCTTCACACTCCTCTACGAAGGAGTCTTTTTTTTTTTTTTTAATACTCTCTAGGTTTCAAGTTCTTTTTTTTTTTTTTTGAGGATTTCCTACTTTCTAAGATTTCAATTATCGCTTTCATTTCTAAGGTTTGCTTGTTTACATTTTCCATTCCAATAATGTAATTCATTTGCTTCTATTCAATGAAATTACAATTTTATTTCCAATTTTGAGGGCATGACGGGGTACACCAAACTAGTCCAATGACGATATCCAACAATAAAAAGAAAATATCATCAACGGAGAAATCCCGAGGGCTGGACTTTCTCATGCTTCCTCCCAATTTTTTTTTTTTTAAACAAAAGCATTTTACTGTTAAAAAACATTTTCCCAAAGCTCATAGCAGATTAAACTGGTTTGTTTGTCTGCCTCATTTACTTCTTGTCTTAGAGCATAATTCTATAACTTGTTATGACAAAGGACATCTAAAAATAGCGTATCAAATTTCAATGATCATAAACTTGACTCGTGATCAACAAGCTTAGAGCGCACTTGCAATAAAAAAATAGATTTGGGGCAAGTAAAATAGGACCATAATTCTCCGGTGGAAGATCCGGGGGGCAAGTTTACTCCAAATTACAGCGGTCCATATGTGGTGAAGAAGGTACTTCCTAGAGGTGCCTTGATCTTGGCAAAAATGGATGATCGTGAATTTTCCACTCCAGTTAATTTCGATGCTGTAAAAAAATATTACCCATGATAGAATTGGTTGCATCATGTTTTGAACTACAAGCATTTTTATAAATTGCCCCATTTAATTACAAATTCAATTGTCCAAATTTATTACAAATCTTGCATGTTTTCCTTGATGAATTGTGTGAGATAAATTCAATGTGTCAAATGGGATATTTTGGAATGATGAAAGGCAAGCCTTATTCCATACACTATTTCATACACTAATCCCCAGTGAGTTGTGTGAAAAATTTCATGCCTATAAGGAAAATGGTGATCTTGCAAAGGGTACGTCAACCAAGGTGATGAGAGGCGATTTCTTCCTCTACCCAAAACACTACAGGTATACCCATTGTTTAGCCCTTTGAGCCCACACATATGAAGAGCTCTTTAAATTATCCTTATCAAGGATCATCCCATAGTGGGACAAAATTTGAACTGAATGATAGGAATTTTTTTACTCACACTTGCATTAATCTTCGAGTATTGCTTTCGCAGTGTAACTTATACGGTAATTGAAGTGCCTTAGGGTGACGAAGAGCAGTTCTTTCTCTACCATACACACTTTTATCCATTGCATAGCCCATTTGAGCCTATGAATTTGTTTCATATTAAACCCAGTTAGTGATCATCCCCTACACTGGGGCAAGGCAAAACGAAAAAAAAATGGCATGGTTTAGAATGCTGATAAAGATGAGGCTGTATGAGTCCAAAGAAATGAGTGCAAAAGAGGGGCATGAAAAAGCAGTGCGCTTGGTAAAAGCAAGGCCAATGCCAAAAGAGAAAAATCAAACACTTGATGTAGTGAGTCGTATCCCCAATAAGGCGGTACTAAAAAACTCAAATGATGTTGCAATCAATGGAGTTGTGATTTGAAGAAAATCTTTGAAGGTGGAGAAGAAAATTGGTGGAAATGTCAAGATGATCACCAACTTTGACCCTTTAAACACTTTTTGAGCCTAATGATCATTTTATTTCTCAACCCATGAACCAAGCCTGCGTTACGTCCCTTGCAAAGTCTCTTCAGATTAGGGCACTTGAATTAACGCAAAAGTTCATATGTTCGAAAGCATCGCTTGAAGAAATGCAAGTAAAGCAATTTCTACCTCATTTCGCATGTTTCTTGACTTGTAAACCCCAAGATGATTGCAGAATATCACTCATTTTTCAATAACCTCGACTCAAAGACTCCCCTTTATTAAGCCGTTGACCAAGCCCACATTATGGTTCCTATTTAAGACCTCTCAGATTGGTAAGGTCATATCACTCGTGAGTTTGCTTAGACCCTTGTTTGGCATGGCAATGGTGAGATAGAGTGATTGTCGAAATCATGTATCAAATGTCAGGATGAAATGACCATTTTAATGAGGATGAGTGAAAGGTCATTTCAGACTAAAAGATCCTTCATTTTACACATCCATGACACTCACGTGTTCATATTGGAATATTCATTTAAAATCCTTCCTAATGGATATTAGGTGATGCAAGATCATTACGCATGAACCTCACTGAATTAATGCATGTTTGCGACTACAAATGCATGTTGCCTCTCCTATGACCAAGTTTTACACGAGACATATCCCTCAGGAGCGGAGATGTTACCAGGTAAGTATATCTCTATCCATACCTTAAATACTTTTCATTGCACAAGTATTCCCTTTTGAGTATACCGACACTCGATTGAGTTGTCCTCCAAAGATTTTTCTCCAAATTCAATCTGATTAAGGAGACCAAAGAAAGGTTCGGGTCCTAGCCAAACAAAACCTCAGTTTAGGCGACCGTAGAATGGTACGGGTCCTAGACAACATTTATTACTCTAACAAGCGATCGTAGAAACGCATGAGTCCTGGAAAAGTAATTTCCCTATTCAGGCGACCGTAGAAAGGTACGGGTCCAAGACACAACTAAACACTGCCATACTGGGTGATCATAGAAAGGTACGGGTCCTAAGAAAGCATTTTCCTTACAAAACTACTGCCATACTGGGTGATCGTGGAAAGGTACGGGTCCTAAGAAAGCAGTTTCCTTACAAAGTCTTGTTGCTATTCTGGATAACCGTAGAAAGCTACGGATTTTGGACATGTAACACTAACTATCGTGAATCACTTTACCCTCCTTGCCGGTAAGATATTCCAGGTAGGTTCTTTTACCCTCCTTGTCGTTAAGATATTCCAGGTAGGTTCCTTTGACATCTCAGTCTGGATCTGGATGTCTTAATTCATTTCGTTGAACATTTCACTTTAGATGTGAATGTTTTTCGATCTTTCTCGTTATACCTTAGTTTCGATCTAGGTATTTCGAGTTCCAAAAATCTTGACATCTTGGTCTAGATCTGGATGTCTTAATTCTTTTCGTTGAATATTTAACTCTAGATGTGAATGTTTTTCAATCTTTCTCGTTATACCTTAGTCTGTATCTAGGTATTTCGAGTTCAAAAATCTTGACATCTCAGTCTGGATCTAGATATCTTAATTCTTTTCGTAGAACACTTCACTCTGGATGTGAATATTCTTCTCAGTCTGAATGTTTTAATTTATTACCTATTAGACTCTTCAAGGAACCTGAGTGAAAACTGGGTACTTGTGGAGAAGATTTATCATGTACCTCAAGATGCTCTACCGCACTTATTAGTAAGTAATTGTAGGTATGTTCTTTCATTTCGCATCATGCATTTGCTTTAGCACATCCATGCATCACATAGATTGCATTTTAAAATGGGATTCATTTTTCAAAAAAAAAAAAAAAAAAAATCATTCATTACATGTGCATGGTCAAAATTTAGGTCTCAATTTGTCTTTAAAGGCAACCTCTACAAGCTCACCTTTAAAGAGAGGCAGCTGTTGACACATAAATTTTGGTGACCCGTTTAGTAATTTATTGCATTAAAAAATCATGGATTAATTTTAACCCCTACAAAAAAAATTAATTAATTGCATAGCATATAAGTTTAGGTGTATTTATTATTATTGCATTTGCATTGGACCGACGACAGATAGGTTCGACTTGATGGTTTAAAGCTTTAATTTGATGAGTTGGGCTAAGCCCACGACGAGAGCAAGCCCGTATCCTCAGGGAGATTTTACGGATTTATCTTTGTGAGATTTCAATTCAAAAACAAATATTACGTGCGGAAAAGCAAATATTGCCTTTGGAAAAGCAAATATTACGTTTGGAAAAGAAATCTTTGTGGATATGGATTTGGAAAATTAAAACCCTAATCCAGAACCTATAAATAGGTTAAAATGCGTTGGGTTTTTGGGGTGGGGCTTTTTCTCGTTTTCTCTTGAGTTAAAGGAAAATTGCAAAAAAAGAAGAAGGGAGGAAGTCTTTTCCATGGTGTTTTCCTTCGAAGAGAAGCATAAGAAAAGAAAAAAGCTTGAGGAAAAAGTAAAAAAGAAAAGGAGGAGAGGGGGAAACAGAAAAAGCAGAAGCAGCAGAGGAGAGAGGTGCGGGGACGTTTACTGTTCATCGTCTCCCTCACACTTATTGCTCGCTTTTGCCCTCCATCTGTCAGATCTGTTTCTGCTCCCCCCTGCAATGACCGACTCTATTTCTGCTCCGTCCCTGGGACCCCAATCTTCCACTTTCGTTGCTTGCGGCTCCCAATCGTCGGCTCCACGTTCATTGCCTCGCATCTACAACTGATCGCTGGCTCCTCCTCACCCATGCTGTGCTCGCACCACAGCTCGACCCTAGCAGCGAAGCTACTTCTGCTTGTGACCCAGCCGCACCACCAATCACCACCACTCTGCCAATTATCCACGATCGCCCAGCATAGATCCAGCGACTCGACATCCCTGCTCTGTTCGTGATCCACCCGAGACGCCTGGAGCCCTCTGTTCCCTTAACGACCACTGCTGCTGCTCCCGCGCCTCTGTCTGATCCGCTACTATTGCTCCTGTGCCTTTGTTTGACTAGCCGCGCTGATATGCCATCAAAGCCACGAGCACCTCCCTTTGTTCCAGCAGACCGACCTTGCCGTGCCTCTATCGCCAGTCACGACACCACCACTGCTGTCTCTCAGCCCAGCACCGCGCCTGATCCGAGCCTCCCCGAGTGACTACCTTGTAGCCCCCACAACGCCGAGCGACTCCCCTATTTTTTCGCTGCCCCCTCGCTGCCACCTGAGCCTGCCTTCACCGGACCTCACCGAAGCCCTTGGTGACCTACCATCACAGCCACCATCCTTAGCCGAGCCAAGCCTCCATTGTGGTTCACTTAAGCCCGGCAGATTTTGGAAAAAATTCAAATTTAGGTAGAAATTTTATTTTATTTGGTAGATTTATTTTATCTTATCTTATTTTTTATATTTTGCTTTCTTTATTTATATTTCTCGATGCATGGTTGAAATTCCTGATGTACCGCTTCAATTCGCAACCACACATGAATTTTTATTCCATCTATAAGGCTTTAGATGGAATAATTAATCACGCGGGAGTAAAATTGTTATCTTGATCTTTAAGTCTTAAGATCAATTTATCAATTTTATTAGTAAAATAATCAAGTTTGAATTTAAATTCGAATGATGGATAACATTTTTTATGACCATGGATGATTTGGTGTTTATCTTTTAATTGTTTTGTTTATCTTGAAAATACAAAAAAAAAAATGACATTTCCATTCTATGTAGATTAAAATTGATTGCATGATGGTTTAGTTAGATTTTTTTTTAAAATAAAAAAAGCATATTTAGAAGGTATCGAGAATAGATAATATCTCACATTTAGTTAGATTTTTAATTTTAGTAATTTTAATTATAAATTTTCATAAAAAATACAAAAAAAAATCATGCTCGTGTCATATAGAATTAAATTCATGAAATGCACGTCATTTAGTGTTTGTTGCTGGGTTCATTTAATTAGAAATTGCCCATCATTAGAATTAAGCCATTAGGTTAATTTAGATTGCACATTTAATTATTGCATTTCTTTAGAAATTATTTCACTTTCGTCATATAATTAGGTCATGTCACCATGTCATATCATTTCATGTTAGAATAAAAGCATACCGTTTATGATTCTCATTAATTAAGTGAAAACAAAAAAAAAAAAAAAAAGAAATTGCGTGTTTATTAGAAATCATATTTAAGACTGTCAATGTGAATTCTTATTTAATATTGCGGATGCTTTCGATGTCATGAGGTAAGTCCTGCAATTTATTCATTGCTTTTTCTGGGTGTTAAATTGGTGGTTTGTGCACCTGCATGATCACCTCATATGTTAAGGAAATGAATTAAACTTAATTCAAGTTGCTAGCCAAACATTATTTTCAAAATAAAAGAAAAATGTATCAAAAGGGCATTAGAAAAATCTAGCGTAACCAAGTCCTCGAACTCACAATCTCTGGTTTGTAGGAGTAAAGTAAATCTCCTGTTACTTTACTTGGGTTTCTAATTAACCCACAAAAAATATATTAGTGGCGACTCTTAGTTGAAAAATCATTTGTATGTTAACAATTTGAACCTAAGTCGCGAATTGGTATGGGCTTATGAAAGCCCAAGTTAAGTTTAGGCTTGACAATCCATTAGCTAAACATTAGGTGGTTCACTTGAAAATTTGGTTGCGATAGGTGGCATTGCAATCAGTTGGATGTCTACGCTTTAAACATGTCTGTCCCTCCCAACCATTGAGGTAGAGTATGTTGCTATATTTGAAGTTAGTAAAGAGATGATTTGGTTGAAAAATTTTCTGAAGAAAATAGGCAAGGAGCGGGATAACAATGTTCTTTTTAGTTACAATCAAAGTACTATTTGTCTTGCAACGAATCTTGTATTTCATTCAAGGATAAACACATTAAGTTAAAGTATCATCAAATTTGTCAATTAATAGATGATGAAGCAATGTCATTGAAGAAGATTCTTGGTGTAGAAAATCCAATAGATATGTTCGTTAGGAAAATCCCTTATGAGGTTTTGAATAGGACAAAATAAATCAAAGGATACTAATGTGTTTAATGATTGAGTAAAAGACTATGCAGATGATATTAAGTATGAAGTATATTGTCAAAGATTATACATGAAAGAGTCAGAAGACTATATTCAGACTTACGTCCAAATTGAAAAGTTTTTTCAAATGAAACACACTCAAACTTTACATACAGAACGAGACACAAGTCCAAAACGTGACAAGGTCCAGAACAAGACAAATGTCCAGAACATAACAAGTTCAGAATGAAGCATGTTTAGAACGAGACAACTTAACAGAACGTGATATTAGCCCAAAACGTACAACGACCAGTGATCTGATTTAGATTATACTTTAAGATAGATTTCATTGACTCAATCTAATTGATTGACAATTGGATCTTGAAGACAAGAACTTTCTAAATGAAGAAACTACACTTATGGAAACTAAGACTCTGTTTGTATGGGCGATCAGAATCAACTTGGGATTCTACTTCTGTCACTCAACAACTATCTAATCTTCTTGATACAGATCTGTCCAACAGATAGATTAGAAGACGATTCTCTAGATATTGTCCAATGGCTAGTTTGGAAATGGGGAAGTCTTTAAGGAGACCAAGGACTGAGGAGTAAGAAAAATACGAAGCATAGAATTTAGAATTCCAAAGTTTGAGCAAACTTCGATCATAAACTTGGTTTTTGTGAGCTTATACATTTATGATCGTGAGAGAAATACTAAAAGAGTGACTTAGTGAGATAGTGTAATCTCTCATTGAGTGTTTGCACTCAAAGTTTTAATCTCTTGTTGATCATATAGTGGAATCCAACCAATAAACTATCAGTGGACGTAAGCTTAATCTAAGCCGAACCACTATAAATTTCATATGCAATCTTCTCTTCCATTAACTTTCCTTATTTAAGTATGTTGCACATTTACACGTTATTTTAGAAATATGTTCCATCGCATAACAGATTTTGAACTTCTACCAAAAGTTTAGTGACTCATTTATCAGACTCTGATCCTTATTCAAATGTTGCTCGTAACTTATTTTATTCCACATTTATTTGTCAAGACTTCTTTTGAACACATATTCACCTCCTCTAAGTGTTTGTACTAGTTTTATCAATTGGTCTTAGAGACAAGTGCTCATTTTATTGAAGTGTTTTTACTTCTGATCTAAAGATTTTCTATGGCTAATATCTTGGCACCAGGGCTTGTGGAAGGATAGAGCAACACTAAGCCACCATATTTTGATGGAAAAGAATACGATGTTTGGAAGAACATAATGAAGGCATTCATAAGATCCAGAGATCCCTTGAAATGGGATGTCATGAAAAAGGGAATCAATCTCATTGCTGCGTCTACATCAAATAAGAATGGCAAAGACAAAGAAACCGAACCCCCTGCTCCTATGCCTCAGACGAAGATGTCCAAAAGAGAAGCTCTTGATGCAAAAGTCATTTATTATTTAAATTGCACCTTGTCTCTTCTTGAGTATAATAGAATCTTTTCATGTGAAATAGCTAAAAAAATCTAGAATAGACTTCACATTACTTATAAAGGTACAGGTTGTGTAAAGGAGACAAAAGTGAAAATTTTGCCTGGCCAATATGAGTCCTTCAAGATGAAGGCAAGAGTCAATTGGAGATATGTTCAGTTGCTTTATAGAGATAATGAATGGTTTGGCATATCAAGGACAACAAATTTTGAGTCTAATGAAGGTCAACAAACTTCTACGAGAACAAATCAACAATGAAACTCTCGAAGGTAAGAAGTCCATAGCTTTAAAATCTAATGTTGATTTTGATGATACATATTCAAAGATGACATGGACGATGAAGAATTGGCACACCTAATAAAGAAATTTAGAAAGCTAAACAAAAAGGGAAAAAGATCCAGTGGAAGAAGACAATACAAGCAGAATAGGCAAAAAAGAATAATGCAAGAAGATGATGAGCAAGGAAATATATGCTTAATGGTACATTCAAAATCAGAATCAGACATGGAATTTGAGGTAAATTATCTCAAAATCCCTCTGAAGATATCTAAATATATTGATAAGCTGTATTTAAATCTCAAATCTACTCTTAAAAGGATTTCCAAACTGAAAAAGGAAAATTTTCGGCTAAGGCAATAGGATATTTTTCGAAAAGAGAAGTTCGAAAATTTGCAAAATGATTTTATGCAAATAAAAGAAAGTCGTGATTTACTTGTCAAAGAAAATAATTCTTTAAAGAAAGAATTCTCAAATATTTTGACAACATTTTCAAAGGGTTCAAAAACATTAGAGCATATCATTTCCATACAAGTACCTTACTATAACAAATCGGGACTTGGTTTTAATAAAGAAAGTGATTATCTAATAGACTTTCCTAAAGTCAATGAGAGACTTAGACAAGCACCTCCTAGACGTGCTTAGAAGAAGCATTTTCAAAGGATCTTTACAAAACCTGTTGGTAGAAATGCCCTCAAGTGTTCAAATTGTGGAAACTCAGAACACTTTGAAAAAAAATGTCATAAAGTCTGGAGACCTATTAAAAGATTGGGTAAAAACAACATACTCAATTAACTCTCATGGACCCATGAAAATTTGGGTACCAAAGAAAAGATGAGTTGTTTTTGCAGGCAATAAAGGAAAAAAAAATTGGTAGGGAAGGCATATTTTTTTAAAATTCTCAATTTGATTTGGGTACATAATTTAAAAATTCTCATTATACTTGATATTCGATATATACTCTTTGTGCTTCAATTCATTTAGACTTTATAATGACCATATTATATGATTCGTTACATTGAAGGAAGAATTGTGTGATATATTTTTGGTAATTTGTAAGATGGAATTTGTTTAAATAATTTGATTGATTGATATCTTGCCTTCAAATAATTCAATTGAGTGGACATATACTTAAGGTTATTATTCTCTTTGATCTTATGATGCTTTACTTAGTGAGAATTTTTTCTTTTTATGAGATATTATTATGCAATATATTTTCCCTAAATACTCTACTGAGATAAGTTAGGAAAGTATCATTCAGTTTCTATGGAGATTTTATATTTTACTCTGACGTAAAGAAGGATTCAAATACAAGGATACCAGAAAAGAAATAAGTTTATGGCAGAAAACTCCATGAAGGAAGAATGATTGCAAAGCTACGCAAATTATGGTGTAATCAGAAAAGTATCTCATGCGAAAATTGGAATAATCATCTTTAGATCAATGGTATATTTCAAACATGTACCTTGGGAAAGAGAATAGTTTTTTTTTTGTATCTATCACCTTGCCTTGCAAATTTCTACACGTACTTGTCATGATTTTGGATGTTTGCTTATCATTTATATTGCAAATATCTCTTGTCATAAACATAAGACATTGCACATTTTTACTTGATTTGGTACATGATAGATACATTCATTTTCCTTTTGCAAAATGCATCAATAATATATTTTTGAGATTTATGCCCAAGGAAATCCCTTTAATCGTGAAAGATATTATTGCATATTGATGGATACTCTTGCTATATTCTTAGAAGATGTTTTATATCTAGCAAGTTTAATCTGCAAATCGGAGGACGGTATTATGTGATATTTTTGCAAAGATTGTTACCTATTATACAAGAATTTGCAAGTGGCAAAAGTATAAGTTTGGAAAGTTTGATTAAAAAATTATGGAGATTCTGTACCATTTTCCAGAGGCTTGAAAAATTCTCCTTCTTGCGCAAAGTTCTTGCAAATTATTGAGCAAGTCCCTAATGTGTCATATGAAAGGTTGAGTAACTCTGAATTTAAATATTTGATAATCTTATATATACTATTCAATTATTTATTTGAAGAAATGGCATTATATATTACATGGATGTTCTAACAACGAATTTGTGCAAAAAATTTATTGAATTTATGCAGATTGAATTTGAGACGGGCTTGATGAAAGAAAACAAATTTATGCCTCGAATTTCAAAAAACAAATGGTTGTTGCAGATGTTGTTGCTACGAAGGAAATAAAGGAACAACATTTTGTTCAACGTGCACAAGCCACAATAAGTGTTACTCGCAAATATTATCATGATGACAAGGGAAGAAAGTGAATCCAAAAAAAAAGGGGGGAGAATCGTGATCACCTCAAAAAGGCAACTAATTGAGGGGTAGCATTGATTAATTATGGAAAAATCTTTTTGAATTAATCATGATCTTGACTGTTGTGGAAGGAAGGAAAATGTAAATGTGATAGAACTTATTAAATTCTACAAAATCCGGTTAGTGCATCTTTTATTACTTTTTGTCATCAACAAATCTGTTATTTACATTATTATTTTATTATGACAAAAAGGATAAGTGAATTTTGTAATGCATCCGTAATTCTTATTAAATATTTGCCAAAATATATATGATGAACATGAGTTATATTGCATACCTTTGATGTTCGACTTACTTTGTAGATGATGATATTTCTGGAAATTATGTTTCATACAAAATATATTTTGAAGATATTATGTGAATTTGAGCTGACTTTATATCTTTCATACAAAATATTTCTACGCAATACCCTTTCCATTGTTATCACTTTTTGATTACGACAGAAAGGGAGAGAGAATATAAATATGCATATGTGTTGATATTTTGCGATTATCTTTCCACATATTATTATGTTCAATCTATTTGCTATCTTCTACTATCTTCTCATTTGAATTATATTCTTTGAATATCTCAAATTTAGAGACTACATTATGTGCTTAAGATTGCCCTGATTTATTAGTATCTTTAAAAGCATGTTTACACATATGCATATTCTGATAATGTTTTGTCATCATCAAAAATGAGAAGATTGTCAAGAAAATCCCTTATAATGTTTTGAATATGACAAAATAAATCAAAGGATATTAACGTGTTTAATAATTAAGTAAAAGACTATGTGGATGATAGAACGTGTAAAGGATATTATCAAAGATTATACATGAAAGAGTTAGAAGACTATATTCAAACTTATGTCCAAACTAAAAAGTCTCTTTAGATGGAACACACTCAAACTTTACATACATAATGAGACACAAGTCCAGAACGAGACATAAGTCCAAAACATGACAAGGTCCAGAACAAGACACATGTCCAGAACGTGACAAGTTCAGAACGAAGCATGTTCAGAACGGGACATAAGCCCAAAACATATAACGGCTAGTGATCTGGTTTGGATTCTACATCAAGATGAATTTGATTGACTCAATCTAATTGATTGACAATTGGATCTTGAAGACAAGAACTTTCTAAACAGAAAATCTTTACTTATAGAAACCAAGATTCTGTTTGTATGTACGATCAGAATCAACTTGGGATTATGCTTTTGTCACTCAATAGTTACCTAATCTTCTTAATACAGATCTGTCCAATGGATAGACTAGAAGAGGATCCTCTGGATACTGTCCAACGACTAGTTTGGAAGTGGAAGAGTATTTAAAGAGACTAAGGACCGAGGAGTAAGAAAGAGACGAAGCGTAGAATCTAGAATTTCAAAGTATGAGCGAACTTCAGTCATACATTTGTCTTTTGTGAGTTTAAATGTTTGTGATTGTGAGAGAAGTATCAAAAGAGTAATTTAGTGAGATAGTGTAATCTACCACTGAATGTTTGCACTCAAAATTGTAATCTTTTGTTGATCTTATAGTGCAATACAGCCAGTAAGCTGTTAGTATGGGAGAGTAGATATAGACTTGATTTAAGCTGAACCACTATAAATTCATGTGCAACCTTCTCTTCCATTAACTCTCCTTATTTAAGTAAGTTACAAACTTTTAGGTTATTTTAGAAATATGTTCCATCGCATAATAGATTCTAAACTTCTACTAGAAGTCTAGTGGCTCCTTTATCAAACTTTGATCCTTGTTCAGACTTTGTTTACAACTTATTTTTATTCCACATTTATTTGTCAAGGCTTCTTTTAAACACCTATTCACCCCACCTAGGTGTTTGTACTAGCTTTATCAATATCAACAAAGGTTGTCACCACTGAGAAATTGAGGCTTTGTATTGTCTCAATTGGCCTTCATGGTAAGTGATAGGAGGGCCATCGCATAAGGACAAATTGGGTTATAAGGATTAAAAGTATGAAAGATTATTGTTGTTTCTTGAAGATCAATCCCCAAGCAGGAGATTGATGGAGTTATGGAATTTGATAGAGGAAAATAATATTCAAACACAGAAACACTTCGTTGTGGGCGGGCACTTCCTAGTAGGTCACCAATCCCATCATGTTGAAGTAGATTGTTTTTACTACTGCTATGGTATACATGTAATTTCTATCATAATTATGTATGCTCTAAACTCCTGCTATATCTAGGGGGCAATATATTTTATTGTTGTAACGTTGAAACTTGTAACTACAGAGCTTGTAACATTGATACTAATAGTGGAGAAATTGCCAAGTCCGGTATCATGGGTTTTGCCTTTCTGATTTTTGGAAGGGTTTTCTACATAAAAATTATCACTTGTTTTTCCTTCTCTATTTTCCTCTTCAAAGATTCACATTCCTAACAAGTGATTATGGATTGTGATGGATGAATGATAGTAAGGTCATTTAGTTCTCTTTGAAAGACTTTACTATCTTCCCGTTGAATGTTATTTTATTTTTCCATAGTCTTAGAATGTTGAATGTGTTTATTGCTCTGAGAAGCTTATGTGGAGATTTTTTATTATGTTGATGCGTCGATCTATAAGGTATGCATTCGGTGAAAACAATTAGTGTGGTCAATAAGATAGGCAAAAGACTATGACGATAGAAGGGCACTAGTCGAGCAAGGCACGATTCTTGGCTTAGAACCAATATGTGGTTTATGTTTTGCCCAATTGTTACTGTTGGAGAAATCTTTCCAGAATATTTTGAAGCTGACAAAACGTTTCTATCAGTCTAAAGTCTGGATGATCGGAGACCGACAGTTTAAAGTCTGAAGACTTTGTATTCTCGAGACTCAAGACTCAAGACTCAAGACTTAAGACTCAGGACTCAAGACTTAAGTCTATTCTCACTGACAGTCTTTCTAATCCAGTGACGAAGGAAATCCAAAGCCGAGGTTTATGGTTGAGGATTCGATCCTATCCTCTGGAATAGATTCTTTGGTTGGATAATCATTTCGGATTCTTTAATTCTTATCTAAGATCGATTGAAGATCCGATGGTCGACGAAATAATCTTGGAATGTTCTATTCTTGGAAACCAAGATCCTGGTTGTATGGGCGAACAGGATTGATGGGCTATCATCAGATTCCTTAAATAGCTCGGATGATCTTCTTGATTGATTCCGTCCAACGGGTAGATTGGAGGAATTCCTTTGGTAAGTGCCAACGGCTATGATGGCATGAAGGAGTATAAAAGGAAGTCGTTCTAGTTGTTTTAAGTGTGTGATCGATAGAAAAATTCCAGAGTCTGAAGATCCTTGATTGTGAGTTGAGACTGTTCGAGCGAAATTGTATACAGAGAGTGTTTATACTTGGTGACACCTTGAGTGAGTGTGGTAGATCATCTACACCTAGAAATCAAGGAAGATCAACACTGTAACATCTCTTTGATCATAGTGGAATCCAGCCAATCGGCTGTCAGTGCAGAAGAGTGGACGTAGGCTTGAATCAAGCCGAACCACTATAAACCGAGTGTTCAATTCTCTCTTTCCCTTACTCAGTCTTGCGATTGAATTTTTAACTGTTGCAAATCTTCTAACTGTTTAAATATTGTGCAAGCTTCGAGAAAATTTTTATATACCTATTCACCCTCCCTCTAGGTACTCGTACTAGCTATTTCAATTGGTATCAGAGCTCGTGTTCTTACTCTGTTTGAAGTGTTTTACTTCAGAGTAAAAGATCCATGGCTAGTATGCTAGCACCGGGGCTGATGGAGGGGCAAAGCAATACCAGACCTCCCTACTTCGATGGAAAGGATTACAACATCTGGAAGAACAAGATGAAAGCCTTCCTACGATCAAAGGATCCTCTGGAATGGGGCGTTGTGGAAAGAGGAATCACTCCTGCTGCTGCATCAATCTCTGAAAGAGGAAAAGACACTATTGAAACCAGCGGAATGGCTCAGGCAGAAATAAACAAGAGACAAGCACTCGATGCAAAAGCAATTTACTCTTTATATTGTGCTTTATCTCCAACTGAATATAACAGAATATCTTCTTGTGTTATAGCAAAAGAAGTATGGGATAGGTTACACATCACCTATGAAGGGACAGATCGAGTGAAGGAGACCAGAATTAACATTCTCCTCGGTCAATATGAGGCCTTCAAAATGAAACCAAGAGAATCTATAACTGACATGTTTAGTCGTTTCACAGATATTGTCAATGGTCTTGAGAACCAAGGACAAAAAATTTCTGATCCCATGAAGGTGAACAAGCTTCTGCGTGGACTCTCCAAGGATTGGAATCATATAAAGACTTCAATAAGAGAGACTCAAAGAATCATGCCATTATCTGTAGACAAACCGATTGGAACTCTTCGATCTTACGAAGTGGAACGAATTAATGAAGACGAAGATCCAAGAGGTAAGAAATCTATTGCACTAAAATCAAATGATGATTCGATGATGCAGATTCTGAAGATGATATGGATGATGAGGAGCTCGCCCTCATGATAAGAAGATTCAGAAAACTGAATAGAAAAGGCAGAAGGTTCATCCCAAAGAAACAAAGTTTTCAGAGACAGCAAACCAAGTTTGTTGATAATGAGGAACCAAACAAAGATGTAGTTTGCTTCGAGTGTAAGAAAAAGGGACACATCAGACCCAACTGTCCTCTTCTGAAGAAGAAAAGAGGAAAGCCTGAGAAGTCTCGAAAAGCTCTTAAAGCCGAAACCTGGAGCGATACAGAGTGTGAAGAAAGTGATGAGGAATATGCCAACCCGTGTCGATGGCGTAATCGGACTCAAACTCTGGATCAGACTCAGACAGTGAATTTGAGGTAAGTGATTATAAAATCCCTGTCAAAGTCTCTAAATACATTGATGAATTATGTTTTAGTCTCAAGACTTCTTTGAAAAAGATTTCCGAACTTAAAAAGGAAAACTCAGTTTTAAAACAAAAGGAAAACATTTTAGAAGAAAAGGTGAAAAATTTAGACTTGAATGTTTCTACTCTTAAAGAGAATGAAGACAAACTTTCAAAAGAAAATGCTTTCTTAAAAACTGATTTATCAAATATTTCAAAGAAATTTTCAATAGGGTCCGAAAAACTTGAAAAAGTTCTTTCAGTCCAAAGACCCTACTTCAATAAGTCGGGTCTAGGTATGACAGCTGAAACAATCCCTTTGATTGATTTTCCGAAAGTTAAAGAAAGAATTAAGAAAAGACCATCAAGAGAAGCTTACAAAAATCATTTCAAGAAAGTTTTTATAAAGCCTGTTGGTCGAAATGCTCTAAGGTGTTCAAAGTGTAACAGTCTAGATCATTTTGAAAAAGACTGTCCTATGGTTTGGAAGCTCATTAAGAGAGTATGGCCTAATAATGCTCATCCTACTAACACCAAAGGACCCAAGAAAATTTGGGTACCAAAGAAAGCTTGAGACTCTCTTTCCGAATGCGGGTCTCGTCAAAAGAAGGTAAAATGGTATCTTGACAGCGGATGCTCAAGACACATGACAGGAGACTCAAATTGTTTCATAAAGCTTATTCAAGTAAATGATGGAAAAGTTTCATTCGGAGGAAATAGCAAAGGAAGTATTGTGGGATTTGGAACTGTGAAAATTGGAAATCTCACAATAAGCAATGTCTCTCTAGTGGAAGGACTCAATTATAATCTTCTCAGCATTAGCCAATTGTGTGATACCGGTTTCAAGATTTCCTTTCAAGAAGGCATATGTTCTGGAATTAGTAAAGATTCGACTCAGTCTTTCATGGGTCGAAGGCATGGAAACATCTACCTCCTTGATGTAAAGCCAAATGAAGAACAATGCTTAATCTCAATTCAAGATGAAGCAGTTCTATGGCACAGAAAACTTGGCCATATCAACAAGAAGCAATTAGCCAAAATCTCATCAAAGAAGCTTGTTCGAGGTCTACCTAAATTGCCATACCAAAAGTCTGACTTATGCACTCCATGCATTCTGGGAAAGCAGGTAAGAAATTCATTTAAGTCAATAAATCATGTCTCTACTAATCATGTATTACGGTTGCTTCATATGGATCTCTTCGGACCAACAAGAACCCAGAGCATTGGAGGTAAGAAATATTGTCTAGTAATCGTGGATGATTACTCTCGCTTTACCTGGGTATATTTTCTTGCAAATAAGTCAGAAACCTTTTTGTACTTTGAGAAGTTTGCTAAAAAGGTTCAAAATGAAAAAGGATGTGCTATTTCAAGTATAAGAACAGATCATGGAAGTGAATTTGAAAATCAAGATTTTACGAAATTCTGTGATAAATCTGGTTTTAATCACATGTTTTCCTCTCCATATACTCCAGAGCAAAATGGAGTTGTGGAAAGAAAGAATAGATCTCTTCAAGAAATGGCTAGAACACTTTTAATTGAAAGTAAAATTTCTTCACGATTTTGGGCTGAAGCTGTTTCAACTGCATGCTATATTATAAATAGAGTCTTCCTAAGACCTATTCTTGAGAAAACCCCCTATGAATTGTTCAAAGGTAAGAAGCCAATCGTTTCATACTTTCATGTGTTCGGTTGCAAATGCTTTATTTTGAAAAATGCAAATGATTGAATTGGTAAGTTTGAAAAAAGATCAGATGAAGGCATCTTCCTTGGATATTCTACATCAAGCAAAGCATACAGAGTCTACAACAAGAAAAGCCAGTCTGTGGAAGAATCAATGAATGTCAAATTCCAAGAATCAGTGCAAGATGAATCCAGCCAGACTCAGTACGAAGAGACTGAACCCGCTCTAGACCTTCCAATGTCTACATCTCAAGAAGCATCTCAGACTCTGGAAGTTCATCATCAAGATGCTAATGAAGATTCAAATAAAGAAAGAGATCATCAACCAGGCAAATCAACTAGTAACTGGAAGCACAAATCCAGTCATCCTAAAGATCTCATTATTGGCGAAATTAATGAAGGAATTCGCACCAGATCCAAAAGACATGAAGAATCTAGTGCTGTAGCTCTCATTTCTAAAATTGAACCAAAAAGCATAGAAGAAGCTTTATCTGATGAAAGATGGATCGAAGCTATGCAAGAAGAGCTCAGACAGTTCAACATTAACGATGTCTGGGAATTGACATCTAAACCAAAAGGTAAAACTGTTATTGGAGCCAAATGGGTATTCAGGAACAAGATGAATGAAGAAGGAAAAGTCGTACGAAATAAAGCAAGACTCGTGGCCAAAGGATATACGCAAGAAGAAGGAATAGACTATGATGAGACTTACGCTACTGTAGCAAGGTTAGAAGCTATTCGTCTATTACTTGCATTTGCTTGTTACAAAAATTTCAGGTTATTCCAAATGGACGTCAAAAGTGCTTTCTTAAATGGATTTATCCAAGAGGAAGTTTATGTGGAACAACCGCCTGGATTTGAAGACCCAAAGAAGCCAGACTCAGTCTTCAGACTGAAAAAGGCTCTATATGGTCTAAAGCAAGCACCTCGAGCTTGGTACGACAGACTAAGTAAGTTCTTATTAAAGAACGGATTTGTCAAAGGTAAAGTAGATACTACTCTGTTTATCAAAAATGAAAACAAAAGTTTCTTACTCGTTCAAATATATGTTGATGATATTATTTTTGGATCACCTAATGAAAGTCTATGCAAGAAATTTTCTAAGTCTATGCAGGATGAGTTTGAAATGAGTATGATGGGAGAGTTAACATTCTTTCTTGGACTCCAAGTGAAACAAATGAAGGAAGGAACTTTCATCCATCAAGAAAAATATGCGAATGATCTTGTCAAAAGGTTTGGATTGGGAAAGTGCAAAAAGACCGACATACCAATGTCATGTTCTCAGAAGATAGACAAGGATGAAGAAGGGAAGAAAGTAGATCAAAAGCTGTACAGGAGCATGATCGATGCAGATCTGGCCGGTTGCAGAGTCGATAGAAAGAGCACTTCTGGAACTTGTCAACTGCTTGGAAACAAGACAGTGTCTTGGTTCTCAAGGAAGCAAAGCACTGTAGCTCTTTCAACGACAGAAGCAGAGTATGTAGCTCTTGGAAGCTGTTGTTCGCAAATTCTATGGATAAAACAACAGCTACAAGACTTTGGCATTGAAGACTTATGCACGAAATCGATGTGACAACACCAAATACGATCAATCTCACCAAAAATCCAATCCTTCATTCAAGGCCAAAGCATATTGAGATTCGACATCACTTCATTAGAGATCATATTCAAAATGGAGAAATCTCGATTCAATTTGTTGATTCAAAAAGTCAACTAGCGGACATATTCACAAAGCCTTTGGAGAAAAATCAATTCGACTTTATCCGCTCAAGACTCAACATTTTGAAGCTTGAAGAAGTTGAAGTCTAGAGACTCACCAACTCTAAGACTCTGATCTCTTAGACTTTGAATCTTGAGACTCAATCATTCATGGCTAAAGACTGTAAGTTGCTATTTTAACTAAAGGGTACGAATTCTTGTTTATCTTATCTCGAAAAGGTACGTTCTTTCATTCAGATATAATTCGTGTGAAATTTGAAAACTTATATTTTTTTTAGGAATTAATTTTGGCAGTTATTGATTTTTTGAAAAGAAGTGTTCGTACACTTTCCTTGTACCGATTGAACTTCCCTTTTCAAAAACTGAGATATATATATACAGTTTTTCTACGCCCAAATCTTCAAAACCCTAAAAGGCACTCTCCTCCCGATACTGTTTCTACTTCTTGTTCATCGTCGAGAAAGTGGTCATTTTTCTTGGGAAAAGCAAGTGAAGGAATCTTCCAATAGACAAAGAAAGATGTCGTCTTCGAGGAAATCATCAAGAATCGCAAGCAGGGGACCACAAAGAATGGAGAAGGGACCGACTCACTTCGATCTTACTGAGGAAGAAGACTTATCAAGTCAGCGACAAAGTCCGATTTGCTCTCCTCCACATCATTCATCGTCTCCTGCCCCACAAGGTGCAAGTCAAAATCTGGAAGAAGAGATAATCGAGGATGCCGACCCAGTAAGAGTCCAAAAACCCTCCGTTATCTATAAGCTTTATCGTGCGTTGAAAAGCACCGGTACTTCGTTAAAATATATAAATGACTTCCTTAAGGACAAAAATTATGGGAATGAGTATCTTTTTCTGCGGAAAATGGAGGAATTGGGAATTGCTCCTAAAGGAAGGGCAGAGGAGGCTCTTGCGAACATTCCAAGTGATCCTCGTATGCCAGGACAAAATCTGATTGACGGGAACGATGATGACAAAATGTTCCTTGAATTTAAACCTAGAATGGGTGTGGCAGCAAAGGTGAAAGGAAATCAGATGGATTTGTTTAAATCCAAGGATCAGGAAAAAGTGTATTTCAGGCTGTTGAAAAAAGGGGTGATAAACCCTAGAAGTGTCGATTTTGACTTCCTGGATACCATCAACTTGAACTTAAGAGAGAAGTTGAATTTGCTTCAACTTGAGACTTTTTGCTCTGACTCTACGAACGGGTATGCTCAACTGACCGCTTATTTCTATTCAAATCTTAGCTTTTTGGATGCGAATAGAATTTCATTCAGTGTTCGAGACCAAGTCTACGTGGTAGATGTGAATATGTTGGCGGACATAGTTGGAGTTGAACGAGGACGTTATCTTCCAATCAAAGTCTCACCTGCTCGTACTACTCTGGATCTTGTCAAAGATAGGGACGTAGAGAAGAAAATTACCTATTCCAGGATGAATGTCATCAACATTGTGCTTCATAAGATTGTGATCAACTGTCCCAGACCGAAGTCTACGTCAAAGACTTCTGTGTCTCTTTCCGAAGCAAAGTTGATGTATGCGATCAACTCAGGACGGAAGTTTTCTCTCCTGCACACTATTCTCTTCCATATGTACAGAGCAATGTCAAAAGACAAAGGACAATTGCCTTATCCTGGTCTGGTGACCAAGATCTTCAGACATCTAAACATTGAACTGCCACATACTTTTTGTGTTCGACCATGTGATAAGATGGTGGTAGGGTTGAAAATGTTAATGAAGATGCGTCTGCAAGAACTCTCCAAGGCAATGGAGAAATTCAAAGTGAAATCTCCAGTCCAGTCTGCTTCAAAAAGGAAAGGAAAGGAGGCCATTGGTGCTCCATCGAAAAAGAAGAAAAGAACTCTCATCCTTGAGGATGAAGATGAAGATGAAGATGATGAAGATCCCACTATCCAAGCTCTGACAAGAACAAGACGTTCTGTGTCTCATCTGACAGAACTTCAGCAGAGCAGAGAAGACGAAGAGCAGAACAGAGAAAAAGAGCAGAACAGAGAAGAAGAAGAACAGAGAGAGAAGGAGAAAGAAGTTGAAGAAGAAGAAGAAGGAGAAAAAGAAAAGTCTGCTGACAAATCTGGAGAGAAGGGAAATGAAGAGCATGATCATCACTCTTCCCCTTTCGATGTCCTAGAGACAGGGGGAATTAGCGAGCAAGAGAGGTCTACACCTCATGCTGCTGTCAGTGAAGATCTAAGACAATCTCCAGAAGACCCAGAAGAAGTTCAGGTCTCTCTATTGCCTGAAGAAGGTGATACATCGATTCCAAATCTGCCAGACCATACTGAAGCGCCATCGTCTGCATTTACTCCATCAGAGAAAGCTCATGCCAGTACACAGACGGATGATTCTGCAGATTTTCGTAGTATCATGAATATTCTTCTGGAAATGCGTAGCCAGATATATGTTCTGGACTGTGAAATCCAAGCTTTGAAGAATGCTGGACAAGCATCTTCAGTCTCTCTGGAGGATAAATTCAAAGACCTCGCTCTGCAACTTCAAGCCAATGCCAAGGGAGAAGAGGTAGCTCATCTGCGAGAAGACCTGAAGAAGCTCGAAGGAGTAGTCCAGTCCATTGGGGATTTCCAGATCGTGCGCATTCCCAAGCAGACATGACTCCTTTCTCACCATTTTCAATGCTGACAAAAAGGGGGAGAACCAATTTGAACCATCATCTTTTAAACTTTGAGTTTTGTGGTTATGTTTATTTTTGAGTATGACTTGAGAACTTGAACTTGGGTGTGAATTTGACTGAATTGACTGTGGATTGTAATGCTTGACTGGTTGCATTTTTATCAAGTGGTGTTATATGGTATTACTCATGAAAGACTAACCAATTTTCTGTGGATGCAAAGTCTGGTTGCTTTATTAATCTTTTTGAGTTAGCCATATTGCTTGAGAAATGTTTTTGCAGGTCAAAGTTGTTCAAATCTTCAAGAAAGTTTTGTCACCATCAAAAAGGGGGAGATTGTTGGAGAAATCTTTCCAGAATATTTTGAAGCTAACAAAACGTTTCTATCAGTCTAAAGTCTGGATGATCGGAGACCGACAGTTTAAAGTCTGAAGACTTTGTATTCTCGAGACTCAAGACTCAAGACTCAAGACTTAAGACTCAGGACTCAAGACTTAAGTCTATTCTCATTGACAGTCTTTCTAATCCAGTGACGAAGGAAATCCAAAGCCGAGGTTTATGGTTGAGGATTCGATCCTATCCTCTGGAATAGATTCTTTGGTTGGATAATCATTTCGGATTCTTTAATTCTTATCTAAGATCGATTGAAGATCCGATGGTCGACGAAATAATCTTGGAATGTTCTATTCTTGGAAACTAAGATCCTGGTTGTATGGGCGAACAGGATTGATGGGCTATCATCAGATTCCTTAAATAGCTCGGATGATCTTCTTGATTGATTCCGTCTAACGGGTAGATTGGAGGAATTCCTTTGGTAAGTGCCAACGGCTATGATGGCATGAAGGAGTATAAAAGGAAGTCGTTCTAGTTGTTTTAAGTGTGTGATCGATAGAAAAATTCCGTGCTCAAGATCCTTGATTGTGAGTTGAGACTGTTCGAGCGAAATTGTATACAGAGAGTGTTTATACTCGGTGACACCTTGAGTGAGTGTGGTAGATCATCTACACCTAGAAATCAAGGAAGATCAACACTGTAACATCTCTTTGATCATAGTGGAATCCAGCCAATCGGCTGTCAGTGCAGAAGAGTGGACGTAGGCTTGAATCAAGCCGAACCACTATAAACCGAGTGTTCAATTCTCTCTTTCCCTTACTCAGTCTTGCGATTGAATTTTTAACTGTTGCAAATCTTCTAACTGTTTAAATATTGTGCAAGCTTCGAGAAAATTTTTATATACCTATTCACCCCCCCTCTAGGTACTCGTACTAGCTATTTCAGTTACAAAGGTCTGTTTTACTTTGATGGTGTGTAGAAAATTTAACAAGGTGAATCTATCTCACTGCTCTTGAATATTCTACTTGTTGATTACTTGATATGGTAAACTGCATCTAAGCAATGATGATAATTCTATAGTTAAGTTTATCTGGACATGTAATGTCCTGGAGTCCGGAGCAGTATCTTGAGAAGTGATTGTTTTTTATTTCACGGGAACCTTTAGCTTTCCTTATGATGTATTGAAACCAAAAACATCATAATTAATATTGCAGTTAGGAAAAAAATTCTAAACACGTACATAAGGATATTTATGTCATTTGAAAGGTTTTGGGTGTTTAGTTATTCACATTGAAATTATATGTAAAAAAATACAATAGACATTCAAAGCAAACACAATCATTTACAATATTGCCATAGCGCAACCATTTATTTTGGTACTTGTTATGTTAAATCCTTTACTCATCTTACCACTATACCTCAAAATCATTCTGTTCTATATTCATTTTTATCCTTTCATTTGTCTATCTATGGGGTATATTTGATCTAGTATTTCTTAATTATTGAAAAATGCATATCTATTTAGCTTCTAGCATTTGAAGATATGGAGATCCCAACGCACAAGACAAAGAATATTATAAGACCATGTCAAGCAAATGGAGAACACTAAAGAAGTGTACCCATTTAATGCAATACATTATTTAATAAAGCAATACACAATTCAAAATTTTATCACATTCTAACTTGGTATTATAGCTAGATTGTTCCTCTTTTGAACTCAATCTATGAAGCCTACCGCCCTCTGACATTGGTGACAATAATGCCAAACTTGACCTTCTGGATGGCACGCTATGTGACATCCTAGATTTTCAATTATGCTTTCGATTGAATAATCGAACATTTCATCAACGCGCTTATAGTGCTACTCTCGGAGCTGATCACTCGTGAGATAACTAGACTACCTATGGAAGCCATTAAGGATTTTAAGATAAATAGACTTGAGGATTCGACCAGGAATTGGCTGCTCGACCATGTTCATCTGCCGAAATCATTACAGCACAAACGTAAATTGATGAGATATCAAAGATAGGTTGGTTCGACTGAGATGAGTGGTTAAATGTGGGTGATCTCACTAAATTGCAAAATTCTCATCAACCGGCACTAGTTTGATTTTTCTATCGTTTTGGTACCCTATGTCTGTATTTGAAACCTCGAGATTTTTACAACAATCGAGGATCGCTAATATGTTGAAGAGGTTCGTTGTGGCTCGAAATAAATCGACCGCAGGTCATTTGAACTAAAAATTTCTAAAACTTACCCGGTAGCCTAGGTCACGCTAAAAACGCTCCAGATTGAAATTAACCGCGAATTTGAGTCTGATTTTAGAAATTGAAGTTCTGTCATGTCACAATTAATTCTAGGAACGTTGACTCGGTCTTAGAAGATTTTTCTGCAATCCGAGACTTTTTGGGACAAAGTCGTCCTATGGCCGTTTTTGTCCAGAAAAAGCCAGGGACTATTTTTTATCGCAAAATTGGGAAGTAAGTGGGATCAATTGGTGAGGAAAAATACCAATTGGATCGGTGAGGTGTCGATTGAATTTATTGAGGCATAATGGTGTTGATTCAAGCAAGATTAAGTAACCAATTGAGAAGAAATCTTAGTAAATTCGTATGCCCCCTTGCCTAGCCCATTTTGGACCATTTCAAAGGTTACAAGAAGAACATGGGTACCACCCACCTGGGTGGCATTGCTGGCTTTGGGCCCTCTCCCCCTTACGAAGGGGAGGGGTTCGAATCCCCAGTGCGTCGCAGGGTGACTTAACCGCTGGCGTGAGTGTGGTGGCCAGCTTGCGTCAACCTCACGTTCTTCTCGCCGGCTGTCGGCTTTCGGGGTTTCCTGGGTTACCAAAAAAAAAAAAAAAGAAGAAGAACATGGGTGGCTGAATATGAGCCATGGAAGACAACCTTGGCTATGGTTGAGTCAAGGGGACAAGTTGGTGGAAAATCAAGGCAAAGTGGCCCCCTTGGTTCCCTCTCTCCTTCCTCTCTCCCACACCAACCGGCCAAGCATTCCTTAGCCCCTCTACTCTGCCATTTTTGAACTAGCAGAAGAGGAGAAGCCGAGTAGCTAGTCAGCAAGTAGAATTGCCACCACCAGACTGCCCGTCCAGCGCCGTTGTTGCCTCACGCCAGCCTACGCAACCTCGAACCCCTAGCCACGCCTCTCGCCATCCTAGCTACTGCCCCATGACTTCTGGAGCTCAACTGGAGCTGTTTGGCCCACCTCCGACCTCCGTGAGTCCTCGTCAAGGCCCGATTTGGCCCTTTAAACCTTCCTCGGTCCATTCCCGCCTAAACGAAACCACCCTCTTGTCCTTGCAGCCACCAAATAGCCAAGATTAGAGAGCAAAACAGTGGGTTTTCCAGCAACTTTGTGGCCCATTTTGAGGTGGTTTTGGGTTCTAAAAGTTAGGCCCGCTTTGGAGAGAACTAAGCCCCGTTGCGTCCTTGTCGATTTGAACTGACCGGCTCACCGAACAAGTGAGTTTAACTCACTAATCATCACTTAGTAGGTTAATTGTGCTTAGGGGTTGATTAGTTTAGTCTAAGATGGATTATGTGGTTAGATTATATTATATTAGTGAATTTAATTAATTGTCATTGCATGTTATGTGGTTAGTTAGTACAATTAGTGAGTAAATAGACTCTAGTATTTATTTAACAAGTCTTGAAATTTTTCCGGGCCCGTTTTGGCATATAATTAGGCTTTACAGGCCTAAGTATGCATTTATTGTATTTATTTAATATTTTTCATAATTATTTATTTATTTATTTATTTTTCGAAAATTAACCCTAGATAGCCGGTGACTGGAATTTCATGCTGATTGCAGTGGTGCTCTCTGTTTATTTAATCAATACCTAATTGTGCAAATTGATTGTGATTAGTGTTTGTGGGTATTAATTTCTAAAAATGGATAATTGTGGTAATTAAGTGGAAAATTACCGGGTGTTAGTCCACAGCGCAAAAAATCTATTTTGGGATTGCTGAAAATAGAGGGAAGTTCGAAAGTGAAAACCTTGTATTTTGGCTAAGGCCGACCGTGTACCCACACACGAATATTTTTATCAAGTATGATAAAAAGGGTAAAATTTATTGCATCTTCGGAACAATATACTTTAACGGCTCGATGATTCATATGTCATCTTGGAGAATGGACGTTATACTATTATAGCTCGATGACTCTCCTGTCATCTTGAGAATGAATTGCATATATACCAGCTTGGTGGCTCTATATGTCACCTTGGAGAAAAGACGATATGATATAATAGCTCGATGACTCTATATGTCATCTTGAGAAAGAATAGTGTGTTATAACGGCTTGATGACTTGATATGTGGTCTTGGAGATAGAACGTTATACACAGGTATGTTATAACAACTCAATGACTATATATGTCATCTTAGAGATAGAACGTTATGCATACCCGCTCGATGGCTCTATATGTCATCTAGAGATAGGATAGTACTATCTATATTTCACTTTGATTGAGGTGTGGCACCCCTTGACACGGCCCCCGATCCGGTAGGGTCGTCACAAGTACTTATCTTTTATGTCCATAAAACCTGGGGGTCTACAATTTTTTTTTTTTTATTGATCGGTCCCAGCACAGCTCATCAACGGAAGCATAAACGAGTCTCACCATCCTTTACTCCAATAACAATAATGCAATTGCACACCAACTATTCACCATATATAAAACGATAAAGCCGAGTCACTTTTAATTACATTCTCACGAAGGACGTCTCGAGTCGGTACAGCGAAAAGGCCAAAGCTTTTAACTATGCTCGACTAACTCAAAAGAACACGACCCTACGTTTGACATATACACCCATCTATCATCTAGTGCCGACTAACCAAAAAGTATCGGCTCCCACCAGTCGTACGTGCCATATCACCTAACTCGGTGCATCGAGCGGGGGCAGCGGCAGCATCCCTAGCATCACTCCACCATGCCGGACATGAATAGACAAAAAACTCCTGGATAACCGGGCCATTAGCAAGACCCACATCGTACATCACTAAGACACGGACTCGGACATACACCAGACCAGGTACACTAACACAGGAATGCTCCGTGCACTCCACCTCGACATCAGATGGCAATCCATAATAAGTACCATGCGCGATTGGTAGCAAAGGCATCTTTCTAATCTGAAATGTTAATCCCCAAAGGGTTGAGTACAACTACTTAGCAATAAAGATTCACCAAACTACACAATGCGTCAAACAAAACAATCAAGGTATCATGAACGTGCATACACCACCATGCACTTATACATGTATCATCAAGCAGCCAAGCATATATCACCATGCACTCCGGGCTCGCATTCCCATGAGGTTCATCCCATGCCATATGCACACATCCATGCGCATGATTCAATTCTCGATCTTTATCTTTCAATTAGATCACATCTTTTTTCTTCCCAGGGACCAATGTTTTCACCCCACAATTTATCACTCGCATCCAACCTGGCATCGCAAGGGCCTCCGGCACACACCTCCGGGCATCTCGTATCCCAAGCAGCATCACAAGGTATCCCCCCCGGCACACACCTCCAGGGCTTCCGGCACACACACTCCAGCCATCTCGAAACTCCCGAGGACATCCGGCACCCACACTCCAAGCATCCCAACACTCCCGGGGCATCGTCGGCTCACACCTCCAACGGTATCATTATTATTATAATTTATATATACACATGTATCTCTATTTCAACATTGCATTTGATGCAGCAATATCAAAGGTCTCAACCAACTTTTGATGTCATATTACATGCCATATGTCACCACATATGCAGTATAATCAACCACTCAAGAAATTATATCACATGGAGCAATTTCATTTCTTTTTGAAAATGCAGCAAATTTCCGGATAAAAAGAGATTGCACTCCTTTGGTCATAATTCTTGAAAAATTAGTAAAAAGCCTTAATAAATTCTGAAAATTTGACATGTTATGTACAAGATCTAGAGGAAAATATTTTGTGAAGAACACCACATCAAAAGAGCATCATACAAATTAGTACAGTCCATGCATCACATTCCTTATAATTTCGGAATATTGCCATACACAGTTTCATTCGCAAATTCAGTAAAAATCCTAAATAAGCTCCAAAAATTATAAAGTTTTTATATGTTATAGAAAAGGTCCAGAAGTAAATATTTTATGCAGAACTCGAAATCAGATTTGTGATAGATTAAAAACTATAATCACCGTAGCTGTCTCTAACCCTCTGCAACAATTCCCAGATTTGACCATTTCGGATAAAATCGTTTCAAAAACCTAAACTCATCCATTTCCTCTAAAATTTTAGTATGTTACTCCTTAACATGCCATCTTCAACTTTTTTTCAGAACACTAGATCATATTTCAACCGGAGAATTTTATAAAATTCACAGAATCACACTAGATCAGCATTACGATTTCCAGATCTAACTTCTTCAAAGAAAATTAGTTTCACCGGTCTATACTTGTTCATTGCTTCTAAAATTTTGATATGATATACTTCAAGAAGTACTTTACAACTTCCATAAAGAAGTCAAAGCCAAATTTCCACTAGAACATCGCATGCAACTCAAGAAATCAACAAAGGTCGGATTGTTTTTCCAGAAACAGAACACTAGGCTAGAACACAACTCTTGTAGCTTTGAGATTTCTACACACACATCACAGCAAGCAAAGGATAGATTGATAAAATCTACTTGACTCTAATCCGAGCAAAACACAACAAGCAAAGACGGCGGGGCTAGGCGGGACTCGACGGCTCGACGGCAGCGATGAACAGTAGCGAACGGCCTCCCTCTTCCCCCTTCTTCTCTTGCTCGCTTGCTCTCCCTCTCTTGATTTCACTCTCTCTCTCTCTCTCTCTCTCTCTCTCTCTCTCTCTCTCTCTCTCTCTCTCTCGGACGGTCACTCTCTCTCTCAATCCGCTCACTCTCCCTCTCTTTCTTTCCCTTCATCATTTGCAATAATTTGGATTGCATGGCTAATGCCACTTGGCCCTAGGGGAAAGACACTTGGCATTTTTCCCATGCACATGATGGGCTAGAAGATGGGCCGGGCCTCCTCCCCTTGGTCGACAACAGCTCCTTTCCTTGGGCTTCGCGAGCTAGGCCAAAAGGGTCAAATGGTGGGGCTGGTCTTGGGCCAAAAAAAAAAATTCAACCCACACTTCTCTAATTTTTCCCTTTTAATCATCACCTAATTACCCATCATATAATTACCTAATTATAGTTATTCACTTGGCCATAAAACTTGCAACATAAACTAATAAAAATCAAATCCATAAGGTGCATAGCCAAGAACAAAATTCTCATTATCAAATTATCCTATAACACCAACTTTGATAACCCAAAAACATAAGATATCTTTCCATTAAAGTGTTCAGCCTTAATCTATTACAATTCTTTGGTCTAGAGGCCACAACATACTATGACACAACCATTCACTTTTCCATAGGTTGTAATGCCTCTAGGAATTGCCATGAAATTTTGGGATGCCACATGAGGAGTCCTGGATTTTGATCGGATTCATAGATAGTATTGAATGGGTTGACCAAGAGATGGTCGTGATGACATATAATCGACTGGGTCGATTGATCGATGATTCGATCTAATTTGGTTGAGTGATATAATTATCAGCATTTATTATTTGAATTAACTTGTAGGAAGGAACTAAAGCCAAGGTATGTCATTTGACGCCTAATTGTTCTTAGACAGCCCTTATGGTGCAAATTTCTTCCTAATCGAGTCTTAGGAGGGTAGAACCTACTGAGATGTAGTCTCACTCTGTTATGAGACAACATTTCAGGTCCCTAGATGGCAGCACCTCCCCCTCCTCCAATGCATTTTGGTATATCGGAGGAAATCACAGAAATAGGTTATCATATTCCGAAGGACGGGCGCCTGTTTTGAATGTGGCCAGTAGGGTCACATGGCCAAAGATTGTCCTAGGAGGCCAAGAGGACAACCGTGGTTGACGCCACCGCCACAAATTGGACAGATCATAGGGTATGTGCCTCAGAATGCACAGCAAGAAGGACATCTTAGACCTCCAGTTCAAGGCACGGTGTATGCCATTACCCAAGGTCAGGTAGAGGCTGTGCCTGACGTGATCACATGTATTGTTTCACTGAACAACCATCCTGCTTATGCCTTATTCGATCCAAGAACAACACATTCATTTATTGCCGAGTAGTATGTTAAGTTGATAGGAATAAATCCTAAATTATTGGAATCTGTTATTAGCATATCTACACCGTTGAAGGATAAGGTGTTATCTACTTTGGGTTGTTCTGGTTGCAATTTAAAGATTGGTGAGCGAGAGGGGAAGATAGACTTATTAGTCCTAACCATGTATGACTTTGATTTAATAATTGGCATGGACTAGCTCACCAAGCAATGAGCTAAAATGGATTGTTATGGCAAGTCAATTCAGTTTTGCCCATTGAAGGGTGAGAGCTTCGAGTTTGTAGGGAACTGAGGGGGATCCTCGATTTCCCTAATCTCTTCGCAAGAGGCAACCCGTTTGTTAGATGGGGGTTGTTAAGATTACCTGATGACTGTCGTGGATACGACAATTGAGGAGCTGAAGATTGAAGATATTTCAATTGTGCAAGAATTTCCAGATGTATTCCCGAAAGAGTTGCCAGGTCTACCTCTAGAGAGAGAAATTGTGTTCGTGATTGAGTTAACACTCGGGACAACGCCAATCTCTAAGGCTCCTTACCAGATGGTTTTATCATAATTGAAGGAACTGGAGGTATAGATGCAAGAGTTACTAGATAAGGGATTTATACGTCTCAGTGCATCACCTTCGGGAGCACCTGTTCTATATGTCAAAAAGAAAGATGGTTCGTTGCGTTTATGCATCGACTATCGCCAACTCAATTAGGTAACGATCAAGAACAAGTATCCACTCTTGAGGATTGATGACTTGTTTGACCAGTTACAAGGAGCGTTGATATTTTCAAAAATTGACTTGAGAATAGGATATCATCAGCTGAGGATCAAGAAGGAAGATATTCCAAAGTCAGCATTTCGTACTCAGTATGGTCATTACGAGTTCACTATGATGCCATTCGGGTTAACAAATGCTCCAGCTGCTTTCATGGATTTTATGAACCGAATATTCTAAGAATATCTAGATCAGTTTATAATCGTGTTCATCAATGATATTCTGGTGTATTCAAGGAGTGCTAAGGAGCACGAGGATCATTTGAGATTAGTGCTCCAGACCTTGATGATTCATCAGTTGTATGCTAAGTTTAGCAAATGCGAGGTTTAGCTGACTCGTGTTGCGTTCCTAGGTCACGTGATTTCAGGCGAAGGAATCTCCGTGAACCCAAGCAAGATCGAAGCCGTGATTAATTGGCTGAGACTGACTATCGTGATAGAAATCCGAAGTTTTCTGGGTTTGGCAAGTTACTACAAACGGTTTGTAGAAGGATTTTTAGCTTTGGCGTCGCCTTTGACAAGACTTCTAAAGAAAGACGAGAAGTTCGTATGGAAAAACAAGTGCGAGTGTAGTTTCCAAGAGCTAAAGCAAAAGCTAACTACTGCACTTGTGCTGACGATTCCATCTGGTCCTGGAGGGTATGGGATCTATAGTGATGTGTCATTCAGAGGACTGGGTTACGTGTTGATAGAATATGGTAAGGTTGTTGCATACGCCTCTTGCCAGTTAAGACCTCATGAACTAAATTACCCGACGCATGACTTAGAACTCGCAGCAATTATTTTTGCGTTGAAGATTTTGAGACATTACTTATGTGGGGCGAAATTTCAGATCTTCACGGACCATCAAAATCTCAAGTACCTGTTTTCTCAAAAGAAGTTGAATATGAGACAACGCCGATGGATGGAATTGCTAAATAATTACAATTGTGATATTTGGTGTTCAATAAGGTCGCTGACGCTTTGAGCTGAAAGTCGTCAATTGCTCACTTGTTGGTGGAATGGAACCTAATCGAGAGAGCTCGAGATTTGGTGTTCAAATTTAAGGTAGGCCACCTTTCTCATCTCATGGCCACTCTCAGAATTGAGCCGGATGTGCAGATCAGGATCAAGCTACTTCAGTCGACAAATCCAAATGTTTAGAAAATTTTACAAGAGGATATCGAAGAAAGGAAAGTTGATTTTCAGGTTTCTGATGATGGAATACTGAAGTTCCGATGACGATTGATTGTACCTAACGATGTGAAGCTTAAAGAGGATATTTTATCATAAGCTCATCGTAGTAGTTACAGAATTCACCTCGGAAGTACTAAGATGTATTAGAATCTGTGTCAACACTATTAGTTGTCAGGTATGAAGGCAGACATCGCCAAGTATGTCGCCAAGTGTTTCATGTGTCACGCCCCGATCCTCGGGAACGTGCCCATCCTTCTTCTTGGTCGATTTTAAAGTGCGATATCCCAGGACTAAGTATCGCCGACCCTTTCTGTTTATTACGTATGCGGAAACAGTTATAAATCTCCAGACAAAAATACAATGGGATAGAAAAGCAGGCCAAATTTTTCATATTGAAATTCACAACCATACTTTTATTAACAGCACAACTCATAGTATATTTACAATACTATTCACAACATACTTGTCTCACACCTATCTATACTAAGATAGGATTCACAAAAGAGATGGGATCTCAATCCACATTCAGGTTGTACTCAAGATCCCTCTCTGGATCATTTTCTTCTTCTTCAAAAATATTTCTCCTCAGGTTCCTCCTCCTCAGCCCTCATCAGGGTCCTGAAATGGTTATTCAATAACCAATGAGACTACGTCTCAACGAGTTCTACTCTCTAAAACCCAATTATTAAACTAATACACAAAACGGTTGCCTAAGCACAACACGAGTCAAAGGACTTACTTTGGCCTCATTTCCAACCTGCAATTCAAGGTTAAACACATATATTCAAACAATCAACTTAGTCGATTACATGTCATTCAAATTACCTCTAGGTCATTCCCACTCATGCCATAATTTCCCAATGGTGTACTCATTCACCAAATCATGTGTGTTTCTCAGGCATCGTTTTCGCCAATGACATACCGATCACCAACACCGTGCGTTCTTTAAGGCGCTGTTTTCACCAGTGATGTCCTTAATCACCGAACCACGAGTCCTTTCTAGGGCGCCGTTTTCGCTAAGGTGACATCGGTAATAGACAACATCGTGAATTCTTTAAGGCATCGTTTTCACCAGCGATATTTCCTTAATCACCGAACCACGTTTGTCTATAAGTCATTCACGTGCGTTCTTTAAGGCGCCGTCTTCGCCAGTGATACCTCCAATCACCGAACCATGTATGTCCAATAATATCGTACCTGATTGGTCTCAGCCAATAACATTCTCAGTTAGCTCTCACCATTCTCACAACTATATAGCCCATCAATGTAACTGGCGCTATATACCCATACTCGGCCATCTACCAATCAAATATTCAATAACAAACAATTAAGGACAAATCCTCAAATTTCACAATTTAAATCAATTCTATATAAATTAAAGCTCAATTAAATAAACGGTTTACACCATGACAATCAGCACAAAATTCCGATCACCGGCCATCTCGGTTGAATTTTTGGAAAAATAATTAATTAAATAATTAATTTCCAAAATTAAATAAATAAATATTATAAATCCAATTTAGGCCCGTATTGCCTAATTGGAGGCCAAAACGGGTCGGGAAAAATCCCAATTACATTCAATAAATATTAGAAGCTCTCTACTTATTAGTGACTAACTCTAACCACCTAACATGCATCATTAAGTCATTAATTTAATTGTTCTAACCTAATCTAACCACCTAATTACACTTAATTAAATCTAACCAACCCTTAAGCGTAATTAGCAAACTAAGAAAGCATTAGTGAGTAAACTCACTTGGTAAAAGCAGAGATCGAATCACCACAACGGCGACGCAGCGGCAGCCGAAATCGGGTTTTCAACAACACCGATGGGCTTGGGCTGGGCCTTAAATGGACCTAGACTTAGGATCAGGGAAGGAGAGTAAATTTCCTGTAGGTATGCATCCCACATTGGGCGAACAACTCCTGTTCAAGCCCTTCAGGGACAGCCTTTTAGCAGAAAACCACTCAGCCCTTTAATCCAGAGCCTAGAGACACTCAGAGGATGCCAGGATGGAAACGTTTCTAATCTACCCAAGCTGCATTTCTCGAAGGATCCTACCAGGCTGGAGAAGAAGAGGGACTTAGAAAGCCATAGAGGATTTTCACAAAGCACACTCTTTACTTTAGGGGACTCTGCCCAAAATGATACAACAACAATGCCTTATATAGGCAAAGAAAAAGGGGACAAGGACACACACACAGGGACCAACTCACGGGTCCAATACAAACAGAGGCACCGGAAATTTCCGGGAGGGGAATTATTCGCACACTATGAACAGTGACTGTACTGTGAACAGTACCTTCCCTAGCCTAGTGCTATAGTAAAAGTGAACAGTACTTTGCTACAGTGAAATTGTACGGACTCAACGATCTCGTCCGTCATGGGCATTATAGCTACATACTGAGTCTTCATCCGAGCTGTCTTCTAGGAGATGTGCTTCATATTTCTGCTTGAGAGCTTCAAGATCTTGAGGTGAAAGAATCTGGTTCAGCCTTTGAGATGAGGATGCTTCATGAGCCCAATGAGATGCTTCTTCTTCTGCCCAATTTGTATTTTCACTTGTGGTGTTGGCAGGTATGTTTGGCATGCTTGGCTGAGGCCAATTCGATGGCTGTGCATAAAAGGATGTGTCCATGTTTTGGAATGAGGACGAAGATCCCTGTTCGTAGGGGTTCTGGGACAGAGGACCGCCAAAGCGTGCATAGGGGTCTTGAGTAGACTGGACAATGTCATCTTCGCTTGTCATTTCATGTTCTTGAGACGATGCAGCTTGTCTGTATTGTCCTAGTGCCTCCTTAGCCTCTGGTGCTAGGTCATAATGATCCCACATAGTGGGTACATTATTCCAGACATCTTCGGGAATGGTCTTGTTTTCCTGGCATAGGATCCTCTGGAGTTCTCGGTATTCTTGTTCACAGAATCTAATAGATCTTGGATAAGATTTGTGAATCTGGGCTTCTCGGTTGTTCGAGTGAGGTTTATAGGCTGTGGTTCCTATTTCGAGTGGTGCATCGAGAATACCGCCATTATTTCTAAAAAAATTCCATGGACGTCTAAAAAACAGGATGGTGTGAACCTCAGGATTAGGTGTCATGGTTCTCAATTCTCTTTCCAGATCTTGTTTCCAACATGTAGAATGATTGAACCAATTTAGAAAATCTAAAAGATTCTTATCATTTTCTTTTTCGATGTTTCTTCCGAGCATGAATATCCTGGTGAGATTGGCAATGAATCTTCTGGTAGGAATTTCAATGGCTATCAAGTACTTATTGGTTAAGTACCATAAAAGCTTTTTGAGCTGATCAGGGAAATCATCTTCCTTCCAGATAAGAGGATGAATAAAAGGAAAATTCAAATTTAACCCGAAAGGATAAAGGATCGAACCTCCATTGAATTTGAAAAGGTCTGTGTGGCATTGCCACATGAGGTTCTCCATGTTCTCAGTAAGACTGTCATTCTGGATTTGCTGAATAATCTCCTGGGGATATTTCTGGCTTGGCAAATCTTTGATCTTCTCAATCTTGTATTTGACTCCATGATTAAGCATATGGAAAGTAGGTCTTTTGATGTACATGTTGATTTCAGCTGGTGCTTTGGGTCTTGACAAAAAGTCAGCAAGGACATTCTTTTTCCCAGGAATATGTTTGGTTTCAAAAGAGTATTTTGAGAACCATTCAGCCCATCGAAGCAGTTGAGGGTTTGGAATCTGTTTCTGTTTAAACTTGTTCATCTGAGGGAAAGATGCCATGTCTAATTCTACCATAAAGTGATGGCCGATGAGGTGAAACTCAAATTTTTTGATTCCATTTTTTACTGCTAGGATTTCTTTAAAAGTGGAATGGTAATGCATTTCAGCCTGGAAAAACTTTCCACTTTTGTGAGCACAAATGTGTTTCTTACCATCAATTTCTTCGAACAAGACGGCTGCCCAGTATTCGTCACTGGCGTCAGTTTGGAGAATTCTTTTGCCTATTGATGGTATTTGTAATGGTGGGAGATTCTGCATAATCTCTTTAAGCTCAGCAACTGCTTTAGTCTGGATCTTTCCTCAAGGCGGGGAGTTCTTTTTTAGCATGGATTGCAAAGGAATCAAAAACTTTGCAATGTTTGGGACAAAAACCCTAAGATAATTAATTATCCCAAGAAATTGTTGAACTTGTTTTGTCGTGAAGTTATCTTCAGGAAACTTCAGTAGCTCTTGAGTAATGTGTGGCCCTGGATAGTATGTACCTTTGTTGAGGTGCATACCAAAAAATTCAATTTCTGCTTAGGCAATATTCATTTTCCTTTGAGAAAGCATAATGCCATGCTTTTTCACGATTTCTGCAAATTTCTCAAAGAGTTGGCAGTGGCTCTGTTCATCAGGGCTGTAGAGCAGAATATCGTCGATATACATTGCTGCAGTTGACAAGATGGGTTGGAAAATGCGACACATGGCCTTTTGGAAAAAGGATGGTGCAACCTTTAAGCCAAAAGGAAGAACTTTCCACTGGAAGTGCTGGTTTGGGATACAAACTCCTTTCTTGGTTCTGTCTTCAGGATGAATGCCCAATTGCCAAAATCCGACTTTGAGGTCGAATTTGGAATAGATATGGGCCTTGGTTAAACCACTAAAGAGAGAATCTCTGGATGATAAAGGGAACTTATCATCTTGGAGAAAAAGATTGAGGAGTTGGTAGTTGATTACCAATCTCATTTTTCCTCTATTTTGCTCGGCACGCTTGTTGACATAAAAGGCTTCACAAGCCCATTGAGAATCTGAAACTTCAGTAAGGCCTTGTTGCAATAATTCTGAGCATTCTCTTTGAGCTAAAGCCAAGTGTTCTGGCTTCATTCCTGCATGACTCGCCTTTGTTGGGTTGATGTCTTCATTTTTTTTTAAGGGGAGGCGAACAAAGAATTCTGGATTTTCCCATAAAGGATGAGAACATTTTTGAGCGAATTCTGAGTGGGATTCTGAACAAGATTCTAACAACTTTTGCATGATTGGATCTAACAAACTCATTTGAATGGAAAAGAGTCTCTAAATATCAACGAACTCAGAGAGTTGATTTTTGTATCTAAGACCCTTTCCAGGAATGATGCGGAGTTGAGAGATTTGAGTCATGATGTCCCATCCAATTAACAAATCTTTATTGGGGAGGTTTGATCCAAAGATTTTTGCCTTTATGGAGCACTGGGGGAAGAACTGGACAGTAACTGGAGAGGTTCTGACATTTGTGGAGAAAGTATCTCCTGAAGCAGAGTTGAAGTATCGGATATGGGGAGTCCAATATTCTTCAGGCAGAACTTTAGTGTCCAGAATGGAACAACTTGCTCCGGTATCAATGAGAGCAATGACATTGATAGGCTTGGCGAACTTTGAGGTGAATATTTTTACAGGGAAATGGGGACAGTGAGTTTGACTTGAGAATATGTCAGGATTTGGTTCTGAAGATGTGGGGGCTATGTGAAAAATGTCTTCAGATTCTAACTCGTCAGACTCATTTTCACTGGAGGTTTGATAGAAGGGGATAACACAAAGAGTCTGTTCTGTTGGTTCTTCGTCAGTAGAAAATAAGGATTCAATATCATCATTTTCAAGAGAAATACCTGTTTCACTTTTGATCAGATGATTCTGACCTTTTTTCGCCTGAGGACAATTTTTGGTAAAATGTCCTTTCTTGTTGCAAATGTAGCAACGGCTTGACTTCTTATGGCCTGTGTGATCTTTTCTTTTGCGTAGGTATCGCCATTTCTTCTTTTTCCGAAAATGCTTGGAGCCATGCTTGGATTTTTTAATCGAGTACTTCTTGTAGCGCTTATTCTTCCGGGAATAATGGCCACAAGTACCATCACAATCCTGTTTGGAACATTTGATTTTTAACTTTTGATGGGAACAGGCTGATTCAAGACGCTTGTCATCTGTGATGTATGTTCGGACCATTCGACGCTTTAAGCATAATTCTTCAAGACATAGATGGACTTCTTGTTGAATTTCTCCCAAAGGAACGTCTTGTACCCTTCTTTGCCTACCAAAGAAAGATCTTTCAACCATTTGTGATAGTTCTTTAGGGATAGAAGTGAGGAAAACATGCTTTAGATTTGGATCTGCGCCAATTTGGTAAAAGAGATGAAGCATTAGTCGATAATGCTTATCAAGATGCTTTTTCTGAAGGGAGCAGCATCTTCTTTCTAAGAATTCTCTTCTTTTTAGCTCCTTGAGATCTCTGGGAGTTCCCACAAAAACATGGTATAGGTAAGTAAGGGCATGGCTGAAATTGGGTGACAACAGAAACGTAAGCTGGTCTTGTTCTGTGAGTGATTGCCACAAAAATTTAAGGCTCCCTGTGAACCTTGTAACAAAATTGTAAAGGACATCATTCATATCATGGTTGGTGATGGACTGTGTACTCAACCAAGTATGAAATTCTTCAAGTCTTTCTGGCCATTTTGGATAAGGAATATCATCAATGGAGAAGAATTGTTTAGATGCCATGGACACATGCCTGGCAGAATTGTTTCTGGTGGGATTACTTGTCTGTCCAAATTCGGGATCAGAATAGTTTGATTGCATTTCGTAGTCTGAAGGGGTGTCAGCCATGAATATTTGTGAAGTTGGTGGAACAGTAGGGGGAGAGTCGATTATCTGATCTGAAAAGGATGAAGATGAAGAGAGAGATACTGAATCTGATGTAGTAGAAGAAGTTTGTTCAGTGAACATAATCTGTTTTTCCGGGATAGTAGGATCAGGCTCAGGCTATTGGGTAATAGGATCAATTTCTTGCTTACCCAAATCCTTCAAAAAGGATTCTAATGGATTTGATAACATCATCTGGTCTGGCCTTTCTCTTATAACAATTGAGCTTGATTCTGTAGGTGGTGTTTTCTCTTTTCCCTTTTCTTTCTTCAAGGCTTTGAGGCGATTTCGTAAATCTGATTCTCTTCTGGAGGGATCTTCTGGGATATTGGCAAAAACAGACACTTGTGGTGCTGGGGATACATACCCAGTTTGAACAGGCGGAGCCAATGGATCGAAAGGTCTGAACCTTCCTTCTTCAAGAAGTTGAATCTGCTTCTTGAGTTTGTCTATTTCTGGCTTTGGACTTTCAAGATAGTGGTACCCAAGATGTTGTCCTGATTCCAAGGCATGAAGCCTTTTTTGGAACTCAGAAAGTATCTTCTTGGTACTCTCATCATATCTTCGGAGATCTTGTTGCACATTTCTGATCTTGGAATCAATAGTCTTGAAGGCATTGTTCTGTGCCAACAGAGTTTCTGATTGCTAGTTTAGAACGGCTTCAGCAGCAGGGGTTTTCTTCTGTCTTCCATGTTCATCCACATCAGTGGGGGTAGGTATTTTGGGAACATGGCGGTACCTACCATGTGGATCAATAAACTCTTCTGTAGCAGGGAACGAGAGTTTAGAACTTTCCTTGACAAGAGGAGGAAAGTCAGTATCTTGGAACATGGCAATGGAAGAAGTGGGTGGTATTTCTGCTGGGACTTCGAGGGGGTAAGAGTGTTTCTTAGCCCATTTGAGGATTGGTTTATAGAATGGAGAGAGAGCTTGCTTTTTCTGGGGAGGAGAAGGTGGAGGTGATTCTGGTGGATCTGGCGAGGTTCGGGATGTAGTACGGAACTCTGGTGGTGGAGGTGGTGCATAAGACACCATGAACTGGTATTTATCACACTCACCAAGAGTATCTACGGAGGAATCTCCGTCTAAGTACCTTTGGTATATCTTATCCTTGGACTTTTTCCGTCGGGGAGGAGGTCTTGCAAGAGGATCTATCTCGTCGGGAGAATTTATGCAGTAGGAGCACTAGCAAAAAGGATCCCAAAAACAATGACCATAATTGTCTTTATAGTAATGAACAGGATGTCCATCACCATCGAAGTGTCGAACATGCTTTTTTGGATCTGGTTCAGAAATAGATTCAGGAATACATGGTTCGATCATGAGAATGGTTTGGAAGATGGAGGGACCTTCTTCCTTTTCCTTGCCAAATTTGATGGAAACAGTTCCATCTTTTTTCCGTACAAATTCTGAGTCTCTGGACTGGAACGGCTTGTTATGCTGGTGTAGCTTTTCATAGTTGGTAATCCAAGTCTCTGGAAGGAGCTTGGCTAACGTATCCTTTGGGATCTGTCTGGGAACATGGATGTAGGACGCCTGGTCATTCTGCATGGAGATGAACAACGCATCTTCATTACCATTATTGAAGTTGAGGTCGAAGGCATGGTTCTGTACTCGATAGACCATCTGGTAATGTAGGGTTGCAGCTACAGAGTTAGCAGTTTGGGGTGCTCCAGTAAGCTGGATTTGAACTTTCAGAAAAGTGAGAAGTTGGGGGTCTAAAAGAGCGATGTTGAAGTTTGGATACAAAGTCACAAAGACTGTTCCGGCATTCAGAGTGGTTTGAACAGTACCGATGCAAGCATGCTGGTATTGTAAAAACCTGATGTCTAACAACGCGATTCTTGCCACTACTGGCAAACCTTTACGACCATGGAAGGTGAGAGCAAGACGAACAACTCCATAGTGGACATGAGAATATCCCTGTTGAACCCATTGTCTGGGAAATTCTGGAGGGATCTGGAGAGTAACAAAGTACTCCTTTTCAGTAGCAGGAATGGGATGCTGGTCGAACTTGGAGGACTGGACGTACTCCTTTACTTGCTTTGGGGTTTGGTGGATAAGTTGACGAATGGAGCGGATAGGTGAGAATGATGAGGTGGGTTTAGCAAAAGCTGAATAAGGGTTCATAAGAGGAAGCTGAGTTTTTGAGATCTTGGTTTCATCGCTAAGAGAGACTTCATAAAGATAATCTATCTTAGAAGCATTGGAAACACGAAATTCTGAGAGTGCTGAGGATGAAGAAGAAGAAGGAGCCAGGGAAATAGGTGCTTCGAGGATTTCTGGGTCTGTCATGATGTAGAAAGATCTTCTCAGCACTGGATTCACCTATCAAGCGCATGGAATGGATCATATCAAAAACGAAACCATGGCTCTGATACCAACTGAGATTTGTTCTTGTACTAGATTGGGCTCACTCTTGGGCTTGGGCTTGGCTGCAATTGGGCTTTCTTCGCGGGCCAGTCTTCAATTGATTTGCTGAAATTGGGCCTCAAAAAATTTCGTTGGGCTTTGTCGAACTCACAAGCTGAAAACAGACCCAGCTGTTGGGCCCAAAATTTCTGGATCTGTGGGCTGCTGAACTGGGCCTGTGTTGCACCTGGATGGGTCGAAAAGTGCTGGCTTTGTTGGGCCTGACTTGCGGCCCAAATGGGCTGAACGTGAGGCTGACTTCCAAAGGCCCAGATGCGCGGGCTAGGCAAATCAATACTTGAAGGTCTCATCGGCTTCAGACGATGGCAGGAAAATTGGGCTGGGCCGATCCGCAGCAGCAAGGAGGAGCTGGTGTCACGCGCGGACTGGACCGCTGCGGCTGGCCCACGAACTGGAGAAGACGTAGGCGAAGGAGGAAGCTGCTCGCTGGCGTCCTCGGTGGATGTTGCTGGTCAACAAACTAGCGGAGGGAGCGGCTTCACTTGACCGAGATGTGGCGGAGATGGAGGGGAGACACGGATGGAGGCAGTTCGCTGGGTCTTCAATTCGGCTGGAGGAGACCCCGCGGGCAGCTGGCTGGCATCCACGAGTTCGCTGACAGTAGGGAGTCAACCAAGGAGCTTCGTGTTGCTGTTGTTGACCGACTCAAGAGAAGACACTGCCAAGTGGCAGCAAAACCAAACTATTCGGTGGAGATGCTGAAGACGCAAGCTGGCGGAGGGCGCTCGTGAGTGGGCTGATGCGGTCAATCGATGGGCTCTGTTCTTGCAGGTGATGACCGAGAGATGCTAGTTGATGGACAAGTGGCGAGGATGAGGGGAAGATTAGTGAATGGCTGCTGTGGGTGTTCGAGCTGGAGAGAAAACAAGGCAGCGAAGCTTGTCTGAGAAAGCTGAAGCATGCAGATGAGTGAAGAGAAGACGTCTGAAGGAGGGGGCTGGTGTACGCAGTTGAAGAAGCCAGCTAAGAGAAGGGTGAAAGTCCACAATCCTTAGCCATTACATTGAATGATTGGTCCCACCAATCTTTAATCTTATCTTCTATGTTTCTCAATTTCTTTCTTGATTAATCTTCACCAAATTATCCAATTTGAAGCCCCAAATTTTTGCCCTTTTTCCAATTTCGAAATTTGCCCAACTAAATTAAATTTTTTTACTCAATTTCCCAAATTGAGGTCTAATTCCGATGAAGAAAAATCCTGAACAATTTTCTGTAAGTCCATGACACTCAATGACTCTGCTCAGAAGTCGAAATTTCCTTTAATTTGGCCTACCCAAATTTCTGTTGATCTTCCTTGGCGTCCGAACCGATTTTCTGTAAAAATTTTGAAATCTCTGAAAAATCTTCTAAGACTAAATCAACCCTCTTATAATTTGTTGTGACATGATAGAAACTTCAATTTCTGAAATCGGACTTGAATTCTTAGTTAATTTCAACTTGGCGCATTTTTAGTGTGACCTAGGCTACCGGATAACTTTCAGATATTTTTAAGTACAAATGACCCGTGGTTGATTTTCTTCGAGCCACTATGAACCCACTCGACTCATTGGTGACTCTCGATTGTCGTGAAAATCTTGAGGATCCAAATGCGGACACAGGGTACCAAAACAATAAGAAAATCAATCTATGGCTGGTTGACGAGAATTTTCTAATTTAGTGGGGTCACCCATGATTAGCCACACATCTCTGTCAAATCAATCTATCTCTGATTTCAAATTGATTTTTAACTGTGCCATAGTGACCTCTAAAGATGGACACGGTCGAGAAGCTGATTCCTGATCGAGTTCTCAAGTCTATTGCCTTAAAATTCCTTAATAATTTCCCCAGATAGTCTAGTTATCTCGAGAGTGATCGGCTCTGAGAATAACCCTATAGGCACGTCAATGAAATGCCCGATTTATTCAGTAGAAGACAGGGTTGAAAAATCTGGATGTCACATGATGTGTCAACAGGTTAAGGCTCAGAATTGCAAGCCATGAGGGCTTTTGCAACCACTTGAGATCCTAGAGCGGAAATGGGAACATATCACGATGGACTTCGTGACCGAGTTACCAAGGGGTCAAAGAGGTAATGATTCTATTTGGGTAATAGTCGACAAGTTGAAAAAGTCAACTCACTTTATTGCAGTGTGAAAAGATCTTGACTTGGATAGGCACTCTGAGTTATACGTGCGTCAGATAGTTCGACTGCATGGAGTGTCGGTTACGATAACGTGAGATCGAGACCCGAGATTTACCACCGCTTTTTTGGAAAAGCTTACAAGGTGCTTTAGGTACAAAGTTTCAGTATAGTACGGCATATCATTCTCAGACGGATGGCCAATCTGAGAAGATGATTCAGACCCTTGAAGATATGCTGCGAGCTTGTGTACTAGATTTTAAAGGAAGTTGGGAAGCATAACTTCATCTCGTGGAATTTGCCTACAATAACAGTTATCAACAGAGTATCTAGATGGCTCCATTCGAAGCGTTGTATGGCAGATCGTGCAGAACACTAGTGTGTTGGGATGAAGTTGGGGAACGAAAGATTACAGGCCCAAAGTTGGTTCAGCAATCAGTAGATGTTGTGGTAGTGATCAAAAGCAAGTTAAAGACTGCTCAGAGTTGTTAGAAAAGTTACGCAGATAAGTGTCGAAGGCTTTTGGAATTCCAAGTTGGTGATCACGTTTTTCTGAAGGTATCACCAATGAGGGGAACTTCACGCTTTGGAAAGAAGGGAAAGCTGAGTCCAAGGTACGTAGGTCCATTTGAGATTTTTGAAAGAATCAAGACTCTGGCACATCGTCTTGCGTTGCCACCAAGATTGGTGCAAGTACACGACGTCTTTCACATGTTGATGTTAAGGAAGTATGAGCCTGACCCGATCCACATGCTTAATTTCGAAGAATTGGACGCAGATGACCGTGTGTCATACGTTGAAAGCCCGGCTCAAATCGTGGATAGAGAAGAGCAAGTTCTATGTACAAAAACCATTACAATGGTCAAAGTGGTCTAGCAACACCATGGTACTGAAGGTGCAACCTAGGAGGCTGAAGAGTCGATGAGACGTTTGTACCCCCACCTTTTTGCTTAAGTATTGTGAGGTTTAAATTTCGAGGACAAAATTTTTGTAAGAAGGGAAGAGTTGTAACATCCTAGATTTTCGATTCTACTTTCGATTGAATAATCGGGCATTTCTCAAAGCTGATCACTCGTGAGATAATTAGACTACCTGTGGAAGCATTTAAGGATTTTAAGGTAAATAGACTTGAGGATTCGACCAAAAATTGGCTACTCGACTGTGTTCATCTGCCGAGATCATTACGGAATAGACATAAATTGATTAGAGATCAGAGATAGATCGGTTCAACTAAGATGAGTAGTTAAATGTGGGTAATCCCACTAAATTGCAAAATTCTCATTGACTGGCACTAGTTTGATTTTTCTATCATTTTGATACCCTGTGTCCATATTTGAAACCTCGAGATTTTCATAACAACCGAGGGTCGCCAATGTGTCGAAGAGGTTCCTTGTGGCTCAAAGAAAATCGACCATAGGTCATTTGCACTAAAATTTTCTTAAACTTACTTGGCAGCCTAGGTCACGCTAAAAACGCGTCAGATTAAAATTAACTATGAATTTCAGTCCGATTTCAGAAATTGAAAGTTTTGTTATGTCACAATTAATTCTAAGAATGTCAAGTCTCAAAATATTTTTCAGTAACCTGATACTTTTTAGGAAAAAGTCGTCCTAGGGCCATTTTTGTCTAGAAAAAGCCAGTGATCATTTTTTATCGCAAAATTGAGAAGCAAGTTGGATCAATTAGTGAGGAAAAATACCAATTAGATCAGTGAGGTGTCAATTGAATTTATTGGGGCAGAATGGTGTTGATTCAAGTAAGTAACCAATTGAGAAGAAATCTTTGCAAATTTTTATGCCCCCTTGCCGAGCCCATTTTGGACCATTTCAAGGGTTACAAGATGAACATGGGTGGCTGAATATGAGCCATGGAAGACAGCTTAGGTTGTGGTTGAGTCAAGGGGACAAGTTGGTGAACAATCAAGACAAAATGGCCCCCTTGGTTCCCTCTCTCCTTCCTCTCTCCCACACCAATCGGCCAAGCATTCCTCAACCCCTCTACTCTGCCATTTTTGAACCAGTAGAAGAGGAGAAGCCGAACAGCCAGCAAGCAAGCCGCCGAGACCACTTGCCACCGCCAGACCGCCCGTGCAGTGCCGCCGTTGCCCCCATGCTAGCCCACACGACCTCGACCCCTCAACCGTGCCTCTTGTCATCGTAGCTATTTCCCTGTGACTTGTGGAGCTCAACCGAAGCTGTTTGGCCCACTTCCGATCTCCGTGAGTCCCCGTCAAGCCCCGGTTTGGCCCTTTAAACCTTCCTTAGTCCATTCCTGCCTAAACCAAGCCACCCTCTTGTCCTTGTAGCCACCGAGTAGCCAAGATCAGAGAGCAAAACAGTGGGTTTTCCAGCAACTTTGTGGCCCGTTTTGAGGTGGTTTCGGGTCCTGAAAGTTAGGCCCTTTTTGGAGAGAACCGAGCCCTATTGCGTCCCCGTCAATTTGAACCGACCGGCTCACTGAACAAGTGAGTTTAACTCACTAATCCTCGCTTAGTAGGTTAATTGTTCTTAGGGATTGATTAGTTTAGGCTAAAATGGATTAGGTGGTTAGATTAGATTAGAATAGTGAATTTAATTAATTAACATTGCATGTTAGGTGGTTAGTTAGTACAATTAGCTAGTAAATAGACTTTAGTATTTATTTAACGAGTCTCAGAAATTTTCCAAGCCCGTTCTGGCATATAATTAGGCATTATGGGCCTAAGTATGCATTTATTGTATTTATTTAATATTTTTCGTAACTATTTAATTATTTATTTATTTTTCAAAAATTAATCCGAGATAGCCGATGACCGGAATTTCATGATGATTGTAGTGGTGCTCTCTATTTATTTAATTGAGTACCTAATTGTGCAATTGTGATTAGTGTTTGTGGGTATGAATTTCCAAAAATGGATGATTGTGGTAATTAAGTGGAAAATTACTGGGCGTCGATCCACAGCGCCAAAAATCTATTTTGGGACTGCAGAAAATAGTGGGAGATTCGAAAGTGAAAATCTTGTATTTTGGCTAAGGCCGGCTGTGTACCCACACACGTGTATTTTTATCAAGTATGATAAAAAGGGTAAAATTGATTGTATCTTCAAAACAGTATACTATAACGGCTCGATGATTCGTATGTCATCTTGGAGAATGGACGTTATACTATTATAGTTCGATGACTCTCCTGTCATCTTGAGAATGAATTGCATGTATACCGGCTTGGTGGCTCTATATGTCACCTTGGAGAAAGGACGGTATGATATAACAGCTCGATGACTCTATATGTCATCTTGAGAAAGAACGGTGTGTTATAATAGCTCGATGACTTGATATGTTGTCTTGGAGATAGAACGTTATGCACAAGTATATTATAAAGGCTCAATGACTATATATGTCGTCTTGGAGATAGAATTGTTATGCATACTCGCTCGATGGCTCTATATGTCATCTAGAGATAGGACAGTACTATCTATATTTCACTTTGATTGAGGAGTCCTGAATTTTGATCGGATTCATAGATAGTATTGAATGGGCCGACCAAGAGATGGTCGTGATGACGTATAATCGACTAGATCGACTGATCGATGATTCGATATGATTTGATTGAGTGATATAATTATCAGCATTTATTATTTGAATTGACTTGCGAGAAGGAACTTAAGCCAAGGTATGTCCTCTGATGCCTAATTGTTCTTAGACAGCTCTTAGGGTGCAATTTTCTTCCTAATCGAGTCTTAAGAGGGTAGAACTTGCTGAGAGGTAGTCTCACTCCATTATGGGACAACATTTCAAGTCCCTATATGGCAGCACCTCCCCCTCCTCCCATGCATTTTGGTATACCGAAGGAAATCACAGAAATAGGTTATCATATTATGATACACCCCCACCCCGAGGGACTCGAGTATGTGCTAATAAAGTCCATCATCTGGGTTGATGTGGGTGAACCCGAAAAGGTACCCCATAGGTACCGATCATGGTATTGTCACTATCATGGTGGGCGAAGGGAGGGCCCTATGCTGGAATCTGATGTACCTCTATACGTTCTGGAGGTTGCCTTTGGTAAAGGTACAACAGACCCTAAGGGTGGAGCAGTAAAGGATGCGAAGGATCCAAAGCTCGAAGAGTCAGAGTCCCCGGTGTACTCGGCAGATGACTCAAATGGGGATGAGGATGTGGAGCAAGAGAGTTTAGCAATGATGAGTAGCCGTGGTTGTTGGACCCCACCCCTGTTTGTTAAACCGTAAGTATTTGGATAAACAAAGTTTGGTTTGGCTTGTATTATATATGATTAGTTGTGGTATATGTATATAAGTGTGGTCAGTGTAGTTTGAAATTTTATGGCATTGCTTTCCTTTCCCATTGTTTTATTGTCAGTGGATTTATATCTGCTTCCGCATGCGTATATTAAATCAAATGGGTCGGTGATGTGTCCTAAGACATTGCTATTATATCAACCAAGCAGGGATGGGCACGGGCCCAGATGATCAAGACGTGACACGCTATTGCAAGACCTTATACTCTCTAAGATCTTCCTTGATGTGGTCATTGACGTGCCTCTGTTGCCAATATGAATCTTGATCTTCCTTGCTCCACCATTTACTACTAGTGCTGACGAAGGGTTGTCATGCTACGTTTTTACTCTCTCGGGGAAAAATCAAGAGTAGGCAAAGAGAGCGTGTGCATTAGGAGGATAGACTTGTACTCCTGAAACATCTCCTATAATTCACATTGCGCTATGGACGTATCCTGTTATTTTCTTGAGCTCTTTCGCATCATGAAAATCTATCCTCCTACTACATGTATTGTCTTTACCTACTATTGATTTTTCTCGAGAGAGCTCGCAACAAATATCTCTATAGAGCCTTAGAGCTTTAATCACTCTCTTTGTGGCCAAATTATGTCTATTATTGCACATATAATCGCAATTCTGAGCTCAGAAAATGAAGTACTTGCTCTCCCAAAATGTTATTGTGGAACAATGTGCAAACTTTTCGAGCTTTTTTGTGTACTTTCCTTTGACCAGTTCCTGATGTTGCACATATCAAGAGATATTTTCTTACAAACTTTATCCTTGGTAATTGGGGATGCTCCATGAGGACATTGAAAACTCTTATTGTCCTTCATAATGCGATTGGTTGGAAAATTATCGTCCAAAATTATCTACTATGCATGCTTCCTAACCCAGTTATGATTGATGGTGATAAATCCTAGTGAATTACATGTTACCGTGTAGAATAGGGTCTAAATTGTACACTACCATTTAAAACTATAGGAGCAAAGATGCCAAACCTGTTGATATTTGTTCTTTAGTAAAACAATCCGTTCTCTAAAGTCCAAGCCAAATTCAGTTGCTGTTTTCGTCACCTACAAATGACCATAAGTTCACAATTCCCCATAGCAATTAGCTCACAGTAAGGCGGTCACTCAATCGAAACCACACATCCACACGTTATTGTAAGCAACTCACGTTGATCATAATGCACACCTTAGTTTTGATTTTTTTTTTTTTGTGAGTTCAATCACCAAGCTATCTCATGTAATTCGCCTAACTTTTTATACCAACACATGCTTCGAAATTAAGTGGTGACAATGTTGATGTGGTACTTACTTTGTGGTCCTTATTAGATTTATAGATCAAACTAACATTAGATGGAAGTAACTTCGAGAATTCCAAAGCCAACGTCTGAAATGGCATTGGAGGAGAAGTCGGTTTCTACGGCTCCTCCAAATTTCTCAACAACCCTATTCCATATAGATTTTCACAAATGATCACACCAGTTGATAGAATAGACAAAGTCAAACACACAAACATGATCAATGCAAAAGAAAAAAACGAGAAAGAACAATTTGATTACCTATCAAACAACAAAGGACCCTAAAGTTGATAACGTACTTTGGCACATATGAATAAAATTCATGTGGGTGTTCCCAACAATGTGTCTTGTTGAAGATGACAAGTTGTCGATGCCTGACTCATGCTGTTTTGAATTGGGATGAGATTGGTCCAAACCAAAACTGACAACTTCCGATTTCCTCAATATGACTCAACAGAGCAACACATGCCTGAGGCCAACGTTATCCATTGGTGCAATCTTAACATTACCAAGCATTACCAAGAGACTCTCTAAGACCATTATGATCACATACACAACATATTAACATGACTGAAGAAACAACATCCTCGCAAAACATACTTTTGATCATAGATTAAAAGGGAAATATAATTAAGCACTAAATCAACATATCTTCATAATCAACCCCCTTTCTTAATAGTATATCTCGATCATTTATTCAATTTATAAGATTGGATTTAACTCTGCCAGTCATAGATTAAACATACTCCCTTCTACTAGATTTAACCAATCATAGATTAAAAGAGAAATAATGCGCTAAATCAACATATCTTTGTGATAGTCTATTAATTATCTATGCAATTAAGAGGGGCAAATTTAACGCTATCAAAGCATTATCCATAAATTACCCAAGTCCAATATCATTACATGCACGATATAATGACACGAGTCTAGAAACACCATGACAACAAAATATACTTTTTTTGCTAGATATAAGGGATTATAGCTTAAAGGGAAAAGTACCATAAATTAACATATCTTCCTGATCGTTCCCACTTTTCAAACAATATCTCTCAATTATTTACGCAATTCAGAGTGATAAAGCCATTGGAGAAGATCTTGAAGACCCCTTCCTTCAAGGTCGCATATTGTCACGCCCCAAACCCTGAGTGCGCAAAAATCCTTCGGCAGTCGATTAAATTGCTACGTCCCAAGACACATTGGTGATCCATTTTTTTTATCTTTCGATTAAACGTATGCAAAAGCAATTATATAAACATCCAGTCAACCAACAAATAATAGGGATAGTACATACAGGACAAACATTTCCAAAACGCTGCTTTTATTTATTTGTTTGCTAACCCTAGGAAGCTTAATATTTACAAGCCCTTACACTATAGCTCCCTACCAACCATCTCCAAAAAAAAAAAACAGCAGGGGGGTCAGGGTTAGCCTAAACTTCACTAACGCGAGGCCAACCAAAAGTGACGCCAGGCATGCCCACGTCTTGGTCCATCATGACCCCAAATCACACATGACGGTTCTCCATATTATGGGCCTAAAAATAACTAACAACAATGGAGTGAGATATAAAACTCAGCGAGTCAACTTCCTAAACCTCGATTAGGAAGTTAATTCGCCTCGGAGGCAGCCTAAACACATAATTCTCATGCACCAAGCATCTACACAGGTCCCAATTACAAGGCAAAACCCGTTTTGACACATCTCATATAGTGCCTAACAGTTTTACCCCATAATTAAGCGCAACGCATCACGATCATTCACACATGTTCTGATTATTACAACCCATTGGATCACGGCCAACACACGAGTTGGCGGTCTTCTGGCATAACCAGGCATCGTCCCGCCCCATCGGCATGGCATTGACCAGGCATCGTCCCGCCCCATCGGCATGGCATTTTCTAGAACCCCCGCCTAGACGGCATTCCATAAAGGAGTATTGATCCGGCCTCAACCATGACTCGGCATCCAGTCCCCCACCAGACATCTGATAAAAATCGGGCATCATCTCCAAACTCTCATTGGGTGACAAGTTCAATTAAATGACCACGCAGACACACCAACAATCAAACAAATTCTTATTGCCATTAATTAGTCTGGAACAAAAGAGTTTGTTTTCAAATAATTGATTTTGGCAATTTCTCAAATTTAAAAATCCCCATAAAATATTCGTACGTAATCACGTATTTGAAATCAACCTGTCAAACTTTGCACACTTCTATTTTAAAAGCCCATTATTTTATTTAGCACGTAAAATTTGGCGTCCAAACCTAACACCTCATATTTTTGTTTTTATTTTCTTGCCTATAAAACCCTTTTTGAAAATAATAAATAAAATTTACAATTGGGCAATCAATAACATAACATCACATGTGCAAACAACCAAAATTACACACAATCTCATCTAGAAAAACGAGCATAAAATTCTACTTAATGGTTAATCCATCATTAATTACACTAATTGTGATTAATTATGCTAATTACGATTAATTAGGATAATTGCAACTAATTAAACTAAAATCGATTAATTAGCCTAACTATAAGTAATTAAAAATAATCAACATTAACTAAATTAATTACGATTAATTAAACAAATCACAATTAATTAATCTAATCGTAATCACTTAAACTAATCGCACTTAATTTTAATCTAAACCATCCTTAATCACAATTAAGGATAAACTAAAATTAACAAATACTAATCGTCATTAATATTAAACTAACCACCTCCTAAACGTAATTAACACCCTAATTCACAATTGGGAAGTTAACTCACGGGTTTCCGACGACAACAAGCTCATCGTGAGGCGGCGCGACGGTGTCAAGAACTTGACGCTCGCGGCTCGAACGGCGGCACAAACAGCGGTGGTTCAGCGAAGTTGAGCTCATGGCCAAGGGGGGGCTCGGCTTGGGCAGACAAGTGGTGTGCGATGATGAGGACGAGCAAGCGGTGACGCGTGTGGCTCAACAGACGGGCGGCTCAATGGCGACTCGGGAGCTCCGCGGTGGAGATAGTGATGCGGGTGGTGGTGAAAAAAATAAATAAAAGAAGAAGAAGATGGTGAAGAAAATGAAGAGGCTTGAGGAAAAATGGAAGCAAAAGAAAAGGAGGGAGGATCGTTAAAGAGGTGAGAGAGGTGGGGAAGAAATTGCGTAAGAGAAAAAGGGGGTGGAAGAATGAGGGAGAGAAGAGAAAAAAAGAGAAGAAAGAGGGAAAGAAAAGAAGAAGGGGGGGGGTTGTTGGCGTGAGGAGGAAGGGGGAGGGGAGCAAGAGAAACAATAAAAAAAAAAAAATGAAGCGGAAGTTGGAGGGAAATTGTGGCAGAAGGGGTTGGCGTGAGGGGGAGGAAAAGTGGGAGAGAGAGAGAGAAGAAAAGGGAGAAGAAAGAAGAGAGAGAGAAGGAGAGAGAAAACTAATAATATTTTCTTATTATTTGTTTTCTTTTTTTTTTTCTTTTCTTTCCGGTCTCCAATTTTTCATCTGATAATTTTGGACCCGCCGATAATTCGATGGATGATAAGGTGACATCCAATAATTTAATTTCGAAATCCTCAAAAGTTCGATACCCGAAATCGAATTAAATTTTGTGATTAAAAATCGATTGAATGCAACTTTAGTACGACCTAATATATGGCATGGCTTTTAGGGGTTCTTGCGCAGTTCACCCGTGATTAATAATTTTCAATTCACGTTTGTACCTCTTCAAATTGTGGACGACCCTCGGTTGTCATATAATCGCAAGAATTCAATTACGTACCATGAATATAAGATCAATAGAAAATCGATTTATCATTGACGTGAATATCGTAATCGTGTAGAATCACCCGCCAATCGATTTATATCCGTTCACTAATTGACTTATAATAGTGTAGTATTGACCATTGTCAATCCTTATGGTCGAACAGTCGATTTCTGATCGAATTCTCTAATCTTTCGCGTTTTAACCATTTACGGCCTCACTCAAAAAATTAATTAATTCGTAAGTGATCAGTTTAGAGTAAATTAACTATAAACACATTGACAAAAAAATCATTTCATATATTTTAAAATATGGGTTAAATTTCAGGATATCACACATATCATGCGTACCTCACGTTGGCGTCGCTGCTGATGCCTTTCTTCTGCACTACCTGCAAGCTATCTTGAAACACTTGTGCCCGTGCTTTGGCAGAGACGCTAGAATGTGGACTGCCACAACGGTAACTTGCGCCTCAAGCGCACCTAGCCGCCAGATGAATTTCTCCTTGAGAAAGATGTAAACCATGTCTTCCTCGCTGAGTTTGGTCAACCCGCTGCTGATGAACGGCACCGAAGCTAAGCCAGATTGATCGATGGAGACGACGCTCTCATAATCGGAGTCAGACGAATCCAAATTCTGATCTTCCCTGAGATCGTTCAGATCTAGAGGGTTGAGATCGATCGCAGGATGGTCGAATTCCTGCTCGACCGCATCAGGAGCGTTGTGTACAGTCAGCGACCGACGTTGATGCATGGAGTTGGACATCTTTGACCGAAGCTGGTACGTCCAAAAAAGTGAGTTAAAATAAAATAACGAATCGATTCAAAATAAATAAAACGGCAGAACTGGTGAAGATACTCGTTAATCACCAAAACAAAACACCAACGAGAGATTTTCGAGGCCGGGTCATTGAATGAAGGAAAAAAGGGTTTTGAAAACAAAGAGAGCGACGGAACACGAACCAAGAAAGTCGACAATCTAATGCTAAGCAACGAAAGCATGCGTTTGTTTATGTTGGCTTCAAGCAACACCCAGATCAAAGCAAAGATGAAGAAGGATTCCTACACGATCTCTCCAGCTACAGGAATCAGATAAGGACAAGAAGCGAGCGAGGAACGCAGAGAAGCAGAGGTGGGTCTGCACTTGAGCAAGACGAGAGTTGATTGAGTGAGCAGCGTGAATGGCAGAGCTGAATGAGAGTAGGGTTTTTGCTTGACGAAGATGCAGAATAGGATTTGAGTTGCAGGAGAAGGATTTTATAGAAGAAAGGCAAGGGAACCGCTCTCGCTTGCCATTTTCCCTGGAAATAATTAAATAAAAATTCACTAAAAAATGTTCTACCAGAAGTAAATATTGGCATTTTGTCAACAAATCTTCAGGAACGCTTGTTAATCATCAAAATACATGAATTTATAATTTTCAAACTATCTTCTTCCTTTCGAGATGCATGATTGGGACGTTAAACATGAAAATACCTTAAAAGCGTCAGTTAATAAAATCCGGTAAATGATCGGTGTAAAATCTATCGGTGAAGCATGAAAGGTAAAATATTTATGCACAAGAATGCGATGGCAAGAGGTGGGGTATTAATTGAATCTTCAAAGTTCGGATATCCCATCCTAAACGGAGGTGCTATCGGCAAGGGGCAAAGTGATGACAAGCAACAAAGGGACAAAAATCGTTTTCAATTAGAATTAGTTAGTGTACTATAATTGAAAAATCTACATATTAAATACACCTTAAGCATGATAACGGGATGATTGCTCGTTCCCAGAATTAATTTAACTCATACACAGAATAAATTGGACCTTTTGAAGTTCGAGGATTCTCTCATAAATAGGATATATTAGTAGGTGCCAAAGTGATGCAAGGAACAAAATGAAAAAATATTGTTAAAAGTTATGGAAGTTAGTGCACCAAAATTGAAAAAATTATAAACTATGTACACCTTAATAAGATTATTCGATGAATAAAATAGAAAAGTGCAAAATAGAGGCGGTAATGACCATAGGAATGAGATGATTTGACCCATGTGAAAAGGCAAGAGTGCCCTTGAAAATGTCCTTACCGTGAAATTCGTCATTATCTTTTTTGGCTTTTTTTTTTTAAAAAAAAAAAATCTATCACTAAGTTACTGGCCAAATGAAGAGGATAGTGATTCGTAATACCTTTTTTGGCATTGTTTTTATTTATTTGATAAAAATTTTAGTCACATACCAAATGGAGAGGATAAGGATAGAGACTTTTGTAATATCTTTTTTGGAATTTTCTTTTTTATTGGTTAAATTATTAATTAGGAACTGGATAGGGAAGATACAAATAGAAATTTTCTTAATACCTTCTTTGTTATTTTTATTTATTAGGTAAAATTATTAATCACAGATGAAAAGGTGAGGATAGAGAAGAGATTTGGGTAATACATTTTTTTGGCATTTCTATAAAATAGTAGAATTATTATTACATACCAAAGGTAGAGGATGGGACTAAGATTTTCATGATACCTTTCACCAACCACTGTATTGGGTTCCCAAACTCCAAGTTACAAGCCAAATGAAGAGGATAGGGATTCGTAATACTTTTTTGGCATGGTTTTTATTTATTTGTTAAAACTTTTAATCACATGCCAAATGGATAGGATAAGGAGAGATTTTTATGATATTATTTTTGAAATTGTCTCTTTAATTGGTTAAATTATTAATTACGAACTAGATAGGGAGGATACAAATAGAGATTTCCTAATTCCTTTTTCGTTATGTTTCTATTTATTTGGTAAAACGATTAATTATAGACAAAAAGTTGAGGATAGAGAAGAGATTTTGGTAATACATTATTTGGCATTTTTTTATTTAATAGTAGAATTATTAATTATAGGCCAAATGGAGAGGATAGGATAGGGATTTTTGTGATACCTTTCCTAGTGTTTTTCTAATCGCCATATTTAATTTGTTTAAGGGGTACTAAAATTTGGGCCCATGTGAATGAGGGTACAAATGTGATCAGATCGATTTAGCTGGAGTTTGAGAACCTAGTTCAATGGTCGATGAAATTTGGACGGATGATATCGAGATGAGATTCAACAGTATTTTATTTATTCTCTTATTTATTTATATTTGCTCATGTGATGTTTTTGGTGTGCATTGAACATGTGTGATTGGCTGCATGAATTCTTGCATGGGCTCATTCACAACACGTCCGAATTAAAGAGAGGCCAAGATTACCACTTAAGTTATAAATTAAACAAAAAGTTACCTGTAAAATTCTAATGAATACTTTAATAGGTGCATCAAATGCTTTAGATTTCTCTAGCTAAATCGCTTTATAACTAGTTATTTGCTAATTACGTGTCAAAATCGTTAGTATTATTGGCCTCTTTGGGTGTGCATGGACATGTAACAAGTTAACTATGATAAGAGAACATACAATTTCTATGTGAAAAAATTAAAGTGGGAGAAGAGAAGTAGGCGGTTGGAGATGATTGACAAACAGTTCCTAAACATATTGTACGTACATTAATTCAGTGATATATTTTTCAAGTAAGTCATAAAACTTTTGACGATTTATAAAAGCAGGACTTCTCGCTAATTTAGGTTGTGAATCATTTTAAGTTTCCATTTTTCTTTTATTCTGCTTAGCTAGTTGCCGGGCCTTGTTGATGGCCAGCTAAAGTGACTGGCCCTAGGGTTGCCTCGCCTGGTCTAAGGTCTCGCTAATCTAGCTTAAGAAAGGAAAAAAAATTATAATAAATCTAAAAATTATAAAAACCGTGCATGTCTACACTAATCATACCACATAGGATGGTTGATGTCCATGTTAGCAACTTTCAATAATAATTGGTTGAACTGATTACATTGGGTAATCATCAAAAAATGTAGAACTAAATTGGCAAAATTAAAAAAGTTAAGAATTGAATTGGCCGTCATATAATAGATTTATGACATTTTTCATAATTTTCTCTAGGTGGTTGAGAGAAAAAGATAAGTCAAGGAATTACCAGGAAATCGGTACATAGGAATGTGAGGAAATATGGTTTGTCTTCGAATGTTACAATTATCTTCTAACAAAGAATTTTGTTACAAACAAGTTGAGTTGTTTGATAAACGAGAGTAATGAAACTAATTTCGTAGACAAATTTCTCAATAATTACCAACCTATTATTTCTTCGTAATTTCTGTGAACTATAAATTAAGGTGTAAATTAATGCAATCATCTGAAAATCGAGTTTTGTGTAGTTTAGACTAGCAAGAGGGTTTAACATGGATGTCTCTTGTTCCAAATAGCTCGTGTAAATTACTTCTATTGTTTTTTTTCCCTACTCTGACTATGGTCGGTTAGTAAGTTCGCAAGTTCACGCGATTACAATGATATTTGATATTCTCTTTCGATGCAATAATGAGAACAAAGAATAAATTGATTCTCTTGGACTCACTTTATTCACAGATAATATGACAAATATATTGCATGTATACCTTTGATTTTGGATTTGGCAAAGCAAAGCAATATTTATGGCCATTTTTTTTTTTTTATCCCGGAGAAGTCTAAAAGAGTAAGAAAGAATTTTGTCCATAAAACGGAAAGGGATTTGTTCTCTTCAAGAAAATCAAACTACTTAAAACGGATGGACAATTATTACTTTAAGTTTAAGGCGGGTTTGTTGCAAACGATGAAAGAGGAATATAATTTAAAACATGGGATAAGGTTTATTTTATAAAGAGGAATAGGATTAAAACATAGGATAAGGTTTATCACTTCAAGTAAAAGAGGAATAGAATTTAAACATCGATAGATTTAGTGCTGTTCAGGTAGCAACTCTATAAATTGGGACAGTGTGTCATAGTGTTACTTTTTTTTTTCCCAATTTATCAAGTGGGCTATTTTTCTTTATAAAGTCCAAGGATGGGTGATGGAGGGAGATTTCTTGAGGTGCCACCAATATTTCTCCTCGCTTAGTCCGCGTTGTACCTTTTGTTTTATGGCTAATGATATAACATCTCGAACTTTGATGGTTTAACCTCTAATGTGGTAACGATACAGTAGGGAGTATGATAGGCAATCACAAACCAATCCATAAGACTACTTCACTTTTTCTTATGTTGAAGTAAATAGGAGGTGGATAGATTATAAAATAATAGTTGACAGATTTTGTCAAATTATTAAAGATCAAGTAATAATGCAAGAGTGACATGATAATATCAAGTGCATGCAGCAGCACAAAACTTAAATGTAAAGACACTATCCAACAAATTCAGCAAATAACAGGCCATTCAACTCCCATATACACAATTGCCAATGATACCAGTGGATGGAAGCTTGCTTCTTTGCCCAACAATTTCTCAACATAACATCTAACCAACAATTGCAGCACTGCACAAATTCTAGGAAAGTCACCACACTACAATAAAGACCGTGTTTATTCAAAGTGCTCAAACTTGACATATATTTTAAGGGATATCATCACCTACAAATTCTGCTTTATGAATGCTGAGAGGGGGCATCTCGCAAGGCAGAGTGCTCGATCCAGGTAGGATGCTGGGAGTGTTGAGCCGATCGAAGTTGATGCTTCATAAGAGCTGAACCATTGGGGTTGCTCTTCTCCAAGTTCCTGAATGCTTTACCGAAAGCCTTGTTAATAGCAAGGATGACCGGAGTTATATTAGAATCTTTCAATAGCTAGGTTTCAAATTCTTTCATAGGCCCAAACCGGGAGAATGCATTGATTAAATTATCCTTCCGCAGGAATTGTACTTCCCGATATAGCTCAGGCAATCCTCGCTCCGAACAATAGTCACTATTTCCTATCGCCTCTTCTTCTGATAGAGGATCTAGTTCATCGACCACTAACATCTTCAATTGTATCATTGCCATGTCCCCAAGCAGGACCCTAGACCTTATGCTTCTTTCTTTGTTTTTAACCGATCTTCACCTGATAAAATTTTACCATTGGAAGTCCTCAGAATCCTCCTCAGTGTCTGGTGTTTGACGAAGCAGTTGCATAGGCATATGGCAATGCCTGACCGAACAATAAAAGGCAGATAAGTGATTCATCATGATGTAAGTTCAAGCATGCTAGACTTAGAAATAGCAAGGGCAAGGAATTTCACATGATGTAGTTGGTATCAAATTAACCGCTCGAAACTTAACCGAGTTCCTCTGCAACAGAGGCACTTACCCCTTTTTGAGGCTTTCCCCTACATGCTTATTTTCTACCAGAAGGCATTTGCACAAAGAGCTTCAGCCTCTCATGGGTCCCAAATTCATCGGCACCCTTTTCAATGGAAGTGATGAAGCTTCTAGACTTCATTTTGTTGCAGCATCTGCTCAAATATCCCATGAGAAGACTTCAAGTGAGACGGGAGGCACCAAGAAACACAAATACTTCCCATGTACCCAACGTAAGGCATTTCCTCTCATCATTTCCTGTCCACCATTTTTGACTTTTGGTCTTCACCAACAAAGTCTACAGCATAGCTGACACTATTCTTATGATCTGCCATCCTTGTTTGATAATTTGATAGTTTTGAAAACTTGAATGCCATTTCTTATAACGGTTTTCTCACGTTCGAATTTTTTTTTTTTTTTGTCGAATTGTAACATCTGATTTGATTTGTTTCTTTATTAACACTCTCCTTCATTTGTCTATAGAGAGAATCTCCAAAATCACAATCAAAACATGTCAAAAAAGAACAAGATATGTTGTATCTCCCACTACTAGAAGAAGTAGCACCGAATCAAGTATTACAGGGGCGGAATTATCCTTAAAAACAGCACTTTCGCACCTATGAAATTTGTTCTTATTTTTCATATTATCTAACAAAGTTTCCAGCTATCCCATCTATTACCTGACATGGTATTTTTTTTCATTTTCACATTTCAATTTCAAACATTTCATACCTATCTCCCTATTACATTACTAATGATTAAGCCCCGAGGTTGGATGGACAAATTGAACAACGCAGCCAAGTCCAAGTCAAATAGAAATCCTCCCCAACTATCAATAAAAGGGGGACTTGGGTTTGGGCTTCTTCCACGTTTCTGACCTTTTTTCTTTTTGTCAATTCAATAGATTGAAAACTAGGCTAAAACTTCACCAATGCCCACCAAGATATGACCAAAAATAAATATATAAAGAATAAAATGCTAGAAGATAAAAGACCTTTTGGCATGAATCGAACCTCCAAGAAGCAGCATAAGCTTCCTGTCAAAGGAGGAAAACTTCTAGTGGCAGTTTTGCATCTATAAAGGCAAAGCAAGGACCTTTAACAATAATAAGAAAACAAAGACAATTTGACAAAACAAAGTGCATCATTCCACCCTTTACCCTATCGATAGGGTCGACTGTCAACTATAAACGGGCTCACAGGACTCATCTACCTGTATAACTAAGCTAACATAGATGCCTAATTCAAGAAAATAAAAGCCGCTAGAGATAAGAGGTTATCCCGAAAATTTCTAGCGAGAACACTATTCCTCCATATCCATCAAAGAATTTCACGATCTCATTGTGTCGTGACTGATCATCAGGTGGAAATGTGATTATCTCCTACATAATTGCACAAATCAAAAAAAAAAAAAATATTCCCATAACATGTCAACGAAAGAAGAGTTGTGATACTTCATTGAAAACAAACAATCATGTGACATAGGGACCGAGAGAAGACCGCAGTTTATATGATTGTAATCAAGTGCCAATGTTCAAATAATAGAAATTCTATAAACAGTCCTTTTCCAATCTAAGAGTCAGCAGCTGTGTCAGCGTCCAATCCGGATGGGCCTCCTCCCCGTACCATTTGCTCCTGCCACGGTGTTCTGTGAACTCATCAAAATGGAAACCCGTCTTATTCATGTGCCTCGCATGCTAATCTTAGTCAAGTCCATCCATGGTCCCACGATCACCTGCTTCATGCCCGAAAATACTATAGAACAGAATAAATTATTCACTGTCAACTCAACACAATGGAAACAATCATCAACGTTATACTCCAATGCAACCCAAGCTCTCTCTACCCATGACTAGACATCAAGGCATGGAAGTGCTTTCGAATTACTGTCTTGATAAAGGATCATAATTCAAACCTTTTAGCTCAAAAACTTTTGATGATTCCAATCAGCCACCTATCACCTGTGATTTGCTCGACTTTTGTACCGGCAGCTACCTCGACATCTTTCTCTCCTGGAAAATGATGATCATGAAATAACTCGACATTAAGTAAGCAAAAAGAAAAACACTTGCAAGACAAGAATTTCGTGATGACAATGTAAATGTGGCACTTACTTTGTAAGCCTTATAATACTCGGAGACCAAATTGATGTTAGATGGAGGGAAGGTTTTCTAGAATAATTCCTTAATAAAAAACCAAAACGGGATACAAGCAACGTTCGGGTTCCATGAATATAAATTTCACAAATCACCAAGCTAGTAAATAGGACTAACAAAGTCAAACACACAAATGTGATCAATGCAAAAGCAAGAATGGGAAAGGAAGTTCGCTTGCCTCTTGAGCAACAAGGGGCTCTAAAGCTAATAACGTACTCTGGCAATACATGATTGTTTGTGTGGATTCTCCAAACTATGTATTTTCTTGGAGATGATAAGTCACCAACACTTGAATCATACTGTTCTAAATTAGGATGAGACTATTTCGAGCCATGACTAACAAGATCTGATTTTTTCAGTATGACATGGCACTACAACAAATACCGTACGTCATCTTTATCTATGGGAGCAATCATGATGCTGCCAAAGCAATGTAAATAAAATATTTAAGGCCAATATCATCACATGCAAATTTGTCAACGTAACTCAAGAAACAACATGCTCACGAAACATACTTGATCTATGACATTTCACCAAATCATAATCAATCTACTAGATTTAACCAATCATAGCTTAAAAGAGAAATATAATAACGTGCTAAATGAGACTTTCTAAACAATATCTCTCCGATTATTTGTGCAATTAATAGTGGCGGACTTAACGCTGCCAAGGCATCACTAAGAAACCATCTAAGGCCAATATCATCTTATGCACAACATTCTAACACGTGTCCAAAAACATGATTGCGAAATATATTAGTTCTATTAGATATACAATCACATGTGACAAAGGAAATCTAGTAAGACGCTATGTTAACATATCTTCATTACCATACCACTTTACGAATAGTATCTTAAAAGGGAACTCATGTACTTTTTGAGAGTATGATTAATAGGAGCAAAATAAACTCGACAACCGTACAAGCCATTGTTCTTAGGCTTGTCACTTTAATCAAAGCCATAGATCTTGGGGATTTCCTCCTTCGAGGTCGCATACCATGCGTACCTCACATTGGCGGTGTCGCTGCTGCCTTACTTCTGCACTGGCTCTGAGTAAAGTTGAAAACCTGGGCCCGTGTTTTCGTCGAGAAACTGGAGTAGCAATTTCGGTGAATTGCCACCACGGTAACTTGCTCCCCAAGCTCACCTAGTCGTGAGATGAATCTCTCCTTGATATAGCAGTGGACCTTGTCTCCCTCGCTGAGGCTGCTCCAGATTGATCAGCAGAGACAATTCTCGGGCAATTGGGGTCGTCCATCCCATCGTTCAGACCTGGACGGTTGGCATCGATCACCAGATGGTTGAATTCTTCAGCGACGGCATCAGGAGTGACGGTGGGGACAGTCAGTGACGAACATTGATGGATGTATTCCGACATTTTCTACCAAACCTGGAACGTCCCAATAATGCACGTTAAAAGAAAAAATAACGAGAGATTGGTGCGGATGGAAGAAAGAAAAATCGAATGGCAGAACGAATGAAGATCTAAAGCTTTTAGTACATGAAGTGACAATCGAAAGACAGAGCCTCGCGGATCACCAGCCCAAAACACTAACGAGAGGTTCTCATGGTCTAGCCATCGAAAGAAGCAAACGAGGTCTTAAAAACAAAGACAGCAGCGACCCAAAATGAAAAAGTTGACAACCTAATTCTCAGCAACAAAAGCATGCATCGTTGGAAGCTTACAAAGGCTCCCGGGAAAGCAAATCTCGTTGGCTTTGAAGAAACACTGCGATCAAAGCAAAGACAGAAGGGCTCTTACCCGAGATTTCTCCAGATACAGAACAGAGAAGGACGCGGACAAGGAACGAGAGAAGCAGGAGGTGGGTCTGCTGTGTGCGCAACGGGGATGGGCGAGGTTGAGTGAGAGGAGTAGGGTTTGTGCTTGAAGAAGATGAAGAGGAGGGGTTTGAGTTACAAGAGAAGGGTTTTGATGTCACGCCCCGATCCTCGAGCACGCACACATCCTTCATTCTTGGTCGATTTTATAATGCGATATCCCAGGACTATGTATCGCCGACCCTTTCATTTATTAAGCACATGCGGAAGCAGTTAAAATCCCCAGACAATAAAACGATGGGATAGAAAAGCAGAGCCACATTTTTCACATTGAAACTTATAACCAAACTTTTATACATAAAACAAACCAAAGCACTTCACAACTTTATACTCTATCTCTATTCATATCAAAATAGAGATTTCAAAAGAAGATAGAATCTCAATCCATCCAAGCCGTACTCAAGGCCCCTCTCGGGATTATCTTATTCTTCCAAAAATCCTTCTCCTCAAGTTTCACCTTCGAGTTCTCCTTTTCAGACTCCTCCTCATCAGCTCCTCATTGGGGTCCTGAAATGTTTTCCCCAAACTGGGATGAGACTACGTCTCAGCAAGTTCTACCCCACTAAGCCCGATTAGTAAACCATTATACTATAGGCTGCCTAAACACGCACAGGACAGAAGACTTACTTTGGCCTCAGATCCCACCTGCAAGTCAATACAATTCATAACAGACACCCAAGCAATCATATCACCGACTGAAGCGTCAATCAAATCGACCTAGTCGATTATATACCAACAAGACCACTCACGGTCATTTCCATTCAGTCAATCAATTCACAACATCAAATCAAAGCAATGATCGATTGACCTAGTCGATTACATATCAGACGGACCATTCTAGGTCATTGATTCCACACCATATATCCTTCCATCGAGTACTCGGTCACAGAGCCACATCAATGCCCTCGGGCGTCAAGTTCGCCAAGGTGACGTATCCACTAGACAATTGCGTGCATTCTTTAAGGCACCGTTTTCGCCAGTGATATCCCAAATCACCGAACCACACATGCCTACAACAATGTACTCAATAGACAATTGTGTGCGTTCTTTAAGGCACCATTTTCGCTAGTGATATCCCAAATCACCGAACCACACATGCCTACAACAATGTATTTGATAGACAAGTGTATGCGTTCTTTAAGGTGCCGTTTTCGCCAGTGATGTCCTTGATCACCGAACCATACATGCCTATAACAATGAGTACTAGACCGATACGTGCGTTCTTTAAGGTGCCGTTTTCGCCAGTGATATTCCAATCACTGAACCACGTAGGTCCACAATAATGTATTTACTAGACCAATATGTGCGTTCTTTAAGGCATCGTTTTTGCCAGTGATATCCCAATCACCGAACCACGTAGGTCCATACACTGAGTTTGATTGGTTCAATCCCAGAGTATTTCCAATTCTCTCATAACTCCATCCACTTTACAACTCAATCAAAGCATTATATATGCTAAACAAACATACTCGGCCATTTACCAATCAGTCATTCAATCTCAATCAATTCCAAATCAATTTAGGGTAAATCCCTAAAACATCACAATTTATTTAATTCCATGCAACGTAGAGCTCAAATAAATAAACGGACTATGCCACGACGACCAGCACGAGATTTCGGTCGCCGGCCATCAAAATCTTAATTTCCGAAAATTAAATAAATAATTTATTAATTTCGAAAAATAAATAATTAATATTAAAAATTCAATTTAGCTCAAAATAAAGCCTGATTAAATAAACAGACTTCACCACGGTCATCAGCATAATTTTCCGGTTCCGGGCCATCTCCGTTGAACTTTCGGAAAATAAATAATTATTTAAATTAATTCCGAAAATTAATATTTAAATACTAAAAATTCCACTTAGGCCCGAAAAGCCTAATTGGAGCCCACTAAGGGTTGGGAAAAATCCTGAGGCACTTCCAATAATTAGTAGACCACGTCTACTTGCTAATTGCACAATCAATTTATCTAAATCGCATCACAATTGACTAATAATTGCTAATTTATTCTAATCTAACAACCTAAACATAATTAATTAAATCTAAACCAACCTTAAACATAATTAGCCAACTAATCTTGGAATGGTGAGATTACTCACCAAATCGCGCGCAAATCAGATCAATCCGACGGCGGCGACGGGAGGAACAATTCTTCCCAAAGCGACTCACAGATCCGGCCTAAAACGAGCCCGAAGTCGCTGGAAACCCACTTGTGGGTTTGCTGGACGGGGCTGGCCGAGGCTGCTCCAACGCCCAAAACGGCGAGGGAAGGCCGGCGAAGGGTGAAGGGGACGCTGGGGAGGTCCGGCGGGGTCGAACGACGGCCGGAGGTGGCCAGACGGGGTGGAACGAAGGCTGAGCAGGGGCTGAATCGCGCGGGGAAGCACGCCTGGGTGCGAGGGACGGCTGGCGGAACGCGTGGCATCGCGCGCGTGGGCGTCGCGGGCGGCGGTCTGGCTCCGGTGCAGCGGCAACGGGCGGTGACGGCGAGCTGCTGCTTCTGTTCTTCCTCCGGCTTCTGGTTTCGATTCTATTCGCACAGCAAAGAGAGTCGAGGGAGAGAGAGTGCGAAAGAGAGAGATGAGAGAGAAGAGGAAAGAAGATAAGCTTGACCGGTCAAAGAAAGAGGAATAAAGAGGGAGACAGCTGGGGCAGTCGGTGGGGAGGGCTGACCGCACGAAGGGGGAGGGGAGAGAAGAGAGAAAAGAGAAAGAAAAAGAGAGAAAAGAGAGAGAGAAAGAAAAAGGGAAAAGAAAATAATATTTTAAATAAGAAAACACCATTTTCTTATTACCTCTATTATTTTATTTTTCTCATTCCCTTTTTAATTTCTTTTGGATCTTCAATTTTTCCTCCGATAATTTCTTTCTTGAAATCTCGGACTCGGCAATAAATTGATAGACGATGAGACGGTTCTAAAAATGAATTGTGACACGCCTGAATATTCGATTCCCAAAACCGAATTAAATTTCATGATTAAAATCGACCGGACCTGATTTTAGTCAAATCCAACCAATTAGGTAGCTTTTAAGGGTTTTACCGCGGTTATATCCCTTAACGGCTTCACCCAATAGGTTAGCTAACTCGTGACTGATCAGCTCAGAGAAAAAGGACCATAGGCACGTCGACGAAATACACATTTCATTTTATCGTAACGGGGTCGAATTTCAGGATGTCACATTTGTAGGAGAAAACCAGCCGAGTTGCTCTCGTGTCTCTCACATGCGTAGTTTCGAACCTTCATTTGGCGGTGTCGTTGTGAAGTGCATGCAGTTCTTATCGAGCCCTTTTTTTTTTTTTGGCGCTTTGCATTTTCCATGGAAACAAATAAAAAATTATAGGCCGGTCGCTCATACAACGGCAATGCCGATAAGTGGAATCAATGAGGAAGAGAGCTCACCCAGCAGTTCAAAGATTGACGAGTCGACCGAGATTCGAGTATCTAACGCGGTTGAACGAAACACGAAACAACAACATATGGTTTATAGTTACCTCTTGCAAAATTCCACGACCATGCCCGACCAGTACCTTAACAAACATGTGCCCGACCCATAATTTTTATCCAGGCCGGGTTCTGGTGACAAAGAGAGAGGGGCTTTTATTTTGCTTAAGAAATGATCATTGGGCAGGCCCACCCTAAGTGGTAACAAAGTGTCCACCCTGGCAGATGCAGGCCGGGACCACAGGGCCCATTTTGGTGATGAGGCCCGCCCAGAAGATGGACAAGGTAGGCCAGGCCTGCCTAGCCCGCTGACAAAAATAGTCTAAAATTTGGAAGACAAAAGGAAAACTTAAGAGAAAAATACAACACAGTACAAATAGATTGATCACATATAAGCATCTAGAAATCGAAAACAAGTAACAGTAATCGGCGACGAGTCCACCTTTGACAATAATGCATCACCTTAAGTCCATTTAATCGAAGGAGATGTAGGGAATTAAGAGTGCATGGGATACACAATCTCGCTCACCATGTAAATAGCAATATCAAATATCACTACATAAAGCAGTGAAAGCCATTAAATGCAGGTTTGGTGTGCCTAACTCTCCTATCTTGATTAATTACAGTAGCAGGCATACGAACATCCAATGTTCAAGAAAGAGAGAGACGAGCAATGTGAAGAAGAATGCAGGAGAAGAAAAAAATTTCAATCATTTTGTCTTTTTGCCTGTACCATTATTAATTTTGATCATTTATAGATGATTAGTTTTGACATATACCACAAATTTATCTTGATAATTTATTTTAGTTATCTGCTAATTATAGCTAAAATACTAACCCTGGCATAATTCTTCATTTATTAATTTATTTTATTGATAGAAATGATCAGAGATCTTTTTAAATATTAGCTTTTGCCAAACAAAAAAGTTTATTTCGAATGGGCTTGGTTCATACTACTTTAGTAACCACTCAATCTAATTTAAGTGGAATGCACGATTAAGTCAAAGCATTCCCAAGCTCTCACCCTTATGCTAGTTAATGAATAAGTTGCTATTTATAGCTTTTTTTAGTTCCAGCATTTTATTTTTGGACCAATTTTACAGCATATATTTTCTGCTGGAATGAATGTTACTGTGGATTGTGTAGGGGAAAAATTATGTCCAGTCAATTCGATCAAATATTATGAATGGGCGCCACATTGGGTACCACCTATCCCTCATTCATGATTCTCTCCATTAATTGTTGTCTTCTTTTCACGGCAGCCACAGCTGCTAGAGAGAGAGAGCCCCAGTCGCAGCTATGGATGCCAAATTTCGAGCTCATGGCTGCCATGGCCGTTCGAGCTCAATCTCTGGGCTCGTGGCCACAAGTGGTAGTCACGACTGCACAAGAAAACATCGGGGCTTCTTGTTCAAGAAGCTCGGGCTCGAGGACATAACTTTGCAAATGTGGGTGATGGTGTAATCCTCAGAAACTTCAACTCCACTTACTCCCTCAATGACCTAAATTCGCAGTTTTACCTAGAGCATGAATGTTGTCGAAACTCATAGTGGGGCTTGTCGCCATGGAGGCTGTAATTGGGTTAGTCGAGACGAGAGGAAAGATTACAGAGGAGGCAAGAAGGTCTGTAACTTCAGCTCCACCTACTCACTCGAGGGCCAGAATTTGCAGTTTTACCTGGAGTATAAATTGCTGAAGGAACTTATAGTGGGCTTGTGGCCACGGAGGTTTTACTTGGGTTTAGTCTAGATTGTTCCATTTTGTTTATGCTCTCTCCTTGTGGAATTATAAGTATGCTAATAAATATGTTTGTAGTTTTGATAAATTGATTTATTTTGTAGTTGCAACTTGCTTGTATGTTCTAGACTTTGTCATTATTACTGCAAGATTGTTGTCTACAAAATAATTACTTGCACTGCTACTTACTATATTCAGAAAAAGCAAGCTGGTTATGCTGAGGAATTAGAGTGACGAAGGTGAATTAGAGAGCACCGTGGTACTAGGTATATCAATATCAGAGGGGAATGCCATGTCTGATGCGGCTGTGTGGACATTGATTGAAAAATTTTCACCCTGCCTTTTAACCTAGTTTAGAGGGGCTTAATGAGGCTAGCTTATTACTCTGAGTGACATTTTTGCCTTCTTGGGAAGGCTAGCAATTGCGAAATAGCTCATGATTTTTGTGCAATATGAGGGCGAATTGGTGCACATTAATAACTTTATTAACGAATGGACTTGATTCCAATTAGCCGAATCTAAACCTGTGACATCCAGATTTTCGGGTTCTAATTTGACTGGATAAATAGGGCCGTTTTGTTCAATTGAAGCCAGAAATTGTGAATTCGGGACACAAGTGGGCTATACTGATAAGAGAAAGTACCAATTTGATCAATGAAATATTGAATGAAATTATAGGGGTCAAATTGAATTGATTCAAGTGGGATTAAGGTTCAATTTGGAAAGAAACCCTAGCAAAAATTCGTATGCCCATAAACCCAACTTTTTGAACTACCTAAATGCTTCTAGAAGGGGACATATTTGTAAAAAATGAAGGTGGTGGACAGCTGGTGATGGCCCACGTGTGGCTGACCTAAGAGAGAGAGAGAGTGAGAGAAAAGAAAGAAAAATTGGTTTCTTCTTCCTCCCCTTCTCTCTACCGTCGCTGTCTCTCTCTTCCTCCATCTTCTCCTTCGGTTGTGCGACGCCATGGAAGCCGAAGACCAGAGGAAGCAGCAGCCATCGTCGCTTGGACCAGGGCTGCCACCGCCGTCGCGCCGGAGTCGCCGCCGCTACTCCGCGGCCGTCCGCTCGCCCTTCGCCCCTTTCTCTCTCTCCCTCCTCTTGCTGGTGTGAACCAGAAGACATCAGAAAGTGAAGCAGCGTCCAGCGTCGCCGGAAGGAGCCGCGACCAGCTGCCTGGACGCCGCCGCACGCCGTCGCACACTGCCGCTGCTCGCACACCCTCCGCCTTCCTCTTTCCCTGCTACTGCCATTGAATTCTTCTTCTTCTTCTTTGGGTTGTCCGAAACCCAGTAGATCTGGGAAGCCGAATGAGCAACCAGCAGCGCCACTCATCGCCGTTGCACGCCGCTGAACCGCACATCGCCGTTCCGCCGTCCACCGCCATCACCGAGCTGCCGTCTCGTGCTCCGCTTGCTTCGGCCTCCCCCTCGCTCAGTGCTCTGTTCCAGCGACGTTTCAGACTTGGTGGAGCTCCGCCGGGGCTTCCCCCGACCTCCTCCGGCCACCGTGAAGCCCCGCCTAGGTCTTGTTCAGCCCCTCCGCCCATCTAGGTCCGTTGTTGCTTCAATTCGAGCTCGGATCCGCCCCCAACCAGCATCAAACAGAGGTGAAGAAAATGGGTATGCAGCAACGTTCGGCCCGTTTTGGCCGCCTTCCGGAGCCCGGATGCTCGGCCCGCTTTGAGGAAAGTTGATCCTCGCGTCGAGCCCGTCGTTTTGAGTGAGTTTTACTCACTAATGCCTCCTTAGTGTGCTAATTACATTTAAAGGTTGATTAGTGTTAATTAAGTGTAATTAGGTTGTTAGATTAGAATTGATTAGTTATTATTAGTTAATTGCTTTGCATATTAGTTGTGTGATTAGTGTAATTAGATAGAGAATTGTCTGTAATATTTATTGGATGCTTCTTGGGATTTTTCTCGTCCCTTATCGGGTGTTAATTAAGCAAATCAGGCCTAAGTGGAATTTTTAGGAATTAAATATTAATTTTCGAAATTAATTATTTAATTATTTATTTTTCGAAAATTCAACTGGGATGGTTAGTGACCAGGATTTTATGCTGATGATTGTGGCGTAGTCCGTTTATTTAATTGAGCTTTATATTGTGCTAAATTGAATTTATCGTATTTATTTATTTAATTTTCGAAATTAATTATTTAATTATTTATTTTCCGGAAATTCAACCGGGATGGCCGGTGACCGGAATTTCATGCTGATTGTCATGGTGTGGTTCGTTTATTTATTCGGGCCTTAATTTGTGAGAAATTGATTTATTAGTGATTTTAGGATTTTTTCCTAAATTGAATAATCTTTGGTTATTACTTGAAGAATAACCGGGCATCGGTTAATAATGCCAATAAATAGAAAATTGCCGAGTGGGGCCGTGATGCCACTACATATAATATTGCCGAGTGGGGCCGTGATGCCACTACATATAGCATTGCCGAGTGGGGCCGTGATGCCACTACATATTGAAAGTTGCCGAGTGGGGCCGTGATGCCATTACATATAGCATTGCCGAGTGGGGTCGTGATGCCACTACATATTGAAAGTTGCCGAGTGGGGCCGTGATGCCACTACATATAATATTGCCGAGTGGGGCCGTGATGCCACTACATATAGCATTGCCGAGTGGGGTCGTGATGCCACTACATATTGAAAGTTGCCGAGTGGGGCCGTGATGCCATTACATATAGCATTGCCGAGTGGGGTCGTGATGCCACTACATATTGAAAGTTGTCGAGTGGGGCCGTGATGCCACTACATATAGCATTGCCGAGTGGGGCCGTGATGCCACTACATATTGAAAATTGCCGAGTGGGGCCGTGATGCCACTACATATTGAAAGTTGCCGAGTGGGGCCGTGATGCTACTAAATCTAAGAAAATTGCTCGGTGGGGCCGTGATGCCACTACATATTGAAAGTTGCCGAGTGGGGCCGTGATGCCATTACATATAGCTTTGCCGAGTGGGGCCGTGATGCCACTGCATATTGAAAGTTGCCGAGTGGGGCCGTGATGCCACTACATATAGCATTGCCGAGTGGGGCCATGATGCCACTGCATATTGAAAATTGCCGAGTGGGGCCGTGATGCTACTAAATCTAAGAAAATTGCTCGGTGGGGCCGTGATTACCACCTATAATTAAGTTGTGTCCTAAGGACCGTGATTCATAATTAGGAATTGAATTGAAATAGTTGAAATGATCGGAAGTGGTCTTATTGATATGTAATCGACTAGGTCGATTGATCATTGCCTTGAATTGATGTTGTAAATTGGTTGGAATAATGGAAATGACCGTGAGTGGTCTTGTTGACGTGTAATCGACTAGGTCGATTTGATCAATGCTTTGATCTATGACGTGATTGCTTGGGTGCCTATTTGATCTCTACTAATATGCAGGTGGAACCTGAGGCCAAGGTAAGTCCTCTGACTCATGTTGCGCATAGGCAGCCCTAAGGTGTATTAGTTTACTAACCGGGTCTTAGGGGGTAGAACTTGCTGAGACGTTGTCTCAGTGGTTATTGAATAACCATTTCAGGACCTGGATAAGGAGCCTAAGGAGCATAGATCTGATGAGGAGATCCCTGTTGAGGAACCTGAAGAGGAGTATCTGAAGGAGAACCCCGAGGATGATCCAGAGTAGGATCCTGATGACGTTTGCTATAGAATCAATTTGAGTAGAAACCAATTGTTTTAGTATGACTTGTATATGAACATAACGTTGTTGGTTTTCAGGTCCAATTTCCTAGTCCTACTTGTATATCCCATTGCTTTATTGTCTGGGGATTTTTATAACTGCTTCCGCATGTGCATATATAAAAGGGTCGGCGATATATAGTCCTGGGATATCGCATTTTATAAATCGACCATAAGAATGAAGGATGGTCATGTGGCCGAGAGTCGGGGTGTGACATCCTCTTTTTGTGGTATCAGAGCAATGGTTAGGTATTGGAGTGATAAGGTGCGATGACCTATGGGATAGTAGTAGGAAAGGCCTTTAAATTCATGACTGGTGCATGTCTTTGATAGTTTATCGATAGAATTGTTTGTTGGGTGTGAATTGCTTGCTTTTAATTATTGTGGATTCGAAAGGCAGAGTGCTGACTCTGGCCAGCTTGAGCGTAAGAGTGCCACCGCAGGTTGGTACTGGTGTATCAGCGTTGATTGATCCTAAGTCCGATAAGATCGTTCTGATGCAATTGTTCCTTGGGATCTAAATGAATCGGTATGATCAGAATCAAGTTGTTGTTGTTGCTACCTTTGTTGAGGTCCAACCTGGAAGGATAGTCAGGGAATAGATTTTGATATTTGAATCAAGATTCAGTGCAAGCAGATTGGGAATTCGGTCAGGGTAAAGACTGATGTTGAGAGAATGGTATTCTATTCCACCCAATAGGAATGGTAGAATAGTCAGGTCAGTATTCAGATTAACGGAACATGTTGTTCTATGGAAGATGGTATAAATCAGTCTCGTGTATTTTGAGGACAAGAAATTGTGGTAAGTGTCGCCAGTACGGATAATGAATTATGGGTTGTCCGCATAAGTAGATGGAATCTCGACAACTGTTACTACTGTCACCGTTGATAAGACAGGTCAGAAGAAGTTTGCCATAGAATGCATTGTGGAATTTTTGAGATAGATCTCCGATAGAAGAAAGAGTGCATGCTAGCACTTGACATGAGGTAGAAGACTCACTAGGTGAGTGCCAAAAGTATGGAAGAGATGCATGGATTAATCCTGTGTTTGAGAATGACTAGAACGTGCTTTGATGGTAGTGAGCACGGCCATCAGGTGAAGGACTATCAGATAGAGTTCAAGAAGAACACTAACATTACTACTACCAATAGAATGCCTCTAGGATGGCGAAAGGGTCAGGGATGAAACTGACCATGCACTGGACAGAGAAATGATGTCTTGAAGTAATTTTATCAGAATGGTGCCTCGAAGTTTCAAAGATTAAGTTGTGGAATTTCAATATGTGTGTTAAGGTGGTAGGAGAAGAACCACTGACCAGAGTTGTACTCGATTGGCTGTTGGTCTACAATTCTATCGTCAAGTGTGGAAAGAATTGGCTCTGGAGCATCTTGTAGTGATGAATTGTTATAGTGGAGTAACCCAGTTTATTCCAGGAGCAGGTAGAAGTGCCAAGTTTTATTGAGAGTCAAGAAGGGTTCTTGACTTCTTTAACCTCGTCACTTGAGGCAATCCGTTTGTTAGACGGAGGTTGCCTAGGTTACTTGACGATGGTCAAAAAGAAGACAAATTGAAGAATTGAAAATTAAGGACTCCTCATTAGTCCAAGAATTTATGGAAGTGTTGCCAGAAGGATTATCAGATTGTCGCCAGAGAAAGAGAAGGAATTACGATCGAGCTAGCACTCGGAACATAACCATTCTCTAAAGTTTCTTACCGGTTATTGTTGCCTGAATTGATAGAGCCAATGGTGCAGATGTGAGGATTGATGAATGAGGAATTTATGCATATTAGTGCATCGCTTTAAGGAATATCAGTTTTGTGGAAAGAGAAATGAAGATGGTTCATTGCAATCATGCATCAACCATTGTCAACTTAATTGGGTGACTTGTTATAAAGAGTGTTGATGTCTTCAAGGAGCGACTTGAGGACAGGTTATCGTTAGTTGAGAACCAGAAAGGAGGTTATACTGAAGACAACATTTCACACTTGATTTTGCCCTTGTGAGAATAATGTGAAGCCATTTGATTTGACGAGCGCTCCAGCCACTGTCATGGATTTGACAAACCAAGTGTTCAAAGAATATCTAGATCGATGGTGATCGTATGGTGTAGCGACATTCTAGGGTATTCATTAAGTGCTGAGGATTAGGAAAGCCCCTAAGAATAGTCGTGTGGTTACAGGTAAGAGAATCTTCATGGACCAAACCAAGATCAAATCAGTTGTTAGCAGATCGAGATTGACAACAGTGTCAGAGATTAGAAGCTGTGGGGATTGGACAGATTACTACAGAAGGTTTGTGAAAGAATTTTCAGTATCAGTATCATCGCAGGATTGACCTCTTGAGAAAGAAGAGAAATTCATCGGCATTAACAAGCATGAGGATTATTTCCAGAGCTTAGAGGATGGGGTACGTATTGATGCAACGTGAGAAGATTGTTGCATAACCGTTCCACCAGTTGAGACCCAATAAGTGGAATACGAAGCAATGTCGTGAATCAGAATTTTGGCAAAACTATAATAGTGACAAGATTATCACCCAGGAGGAACGAATCGAGTCATTGATGTGTTGAGCTAAGAGCCTTCAATTGTGCAGAGACTAGCTAAAGTGTAGACTTTACTTGAAAAGGATTTGAAATTTGGTTTTCAAATTTGAGGTAGGCTTCCTTTTGAATGTTATAGCCACCCTCAAAATTGAACCAAATGTTAAAGTTAGAATCGGTGACTAGTTGACAGATAGAGATGTTCAAAAGATCTTATAAGATGATGCTGGCAAGAAAGAATCTGACTTCAAGACTTTTGAGGATGGAACGTTCGGGTTCCATGAGTGATTGAATACACTTGACAGTGTAGCACTCAGGGAAAAGATCTTGTTAGAAGTTCACTATAGTATTGCAGTTTGACCAGATGGTGCAAGTAAATCAGAATCGACATCAGCTAGATTAGTAAGCTGATATGAAGATAGATACCGCCGAGCAGGTTGCGAGTGTCAAAAGTGTTAGTAAGTGGAAGCTCGGTAATGCGAACCGGCAGAATTGTTACCATCACTTGAGAGTCCCAAGTGGAAATGGAAATATATGGCTTACTAAGGATTCAGGGGAGTATTGATACCATTTGAGGATAATGGTCGATCGATAGATGGAGTTGGTCCACTTTGGTACAATACGAATAGATCTTGTTTTGAGTATGTAACATCCAAATTTCGGGCTCTGATTTCGATTAGATAAATTCGGCATTTCATCGACGCGATTACAGTGTTTTTCTCTGAGTTGGCCACTCATGAGATAACTAGACTAGCTGGGTGAGTTATTAAGGACTTTAAGGCAAATAGACTTGAGAATTCGACCAGGGATCGACTTCTCGACCGTGCTCATCTTTAGAGATCATTGTGGCACAGTATAAAATCGATTTGAAATCAGAGATAGATCGGTTCGACTGAGATGAATGACCGATCGTGGGTGACTCCACTAAATTGGAAAATTCTCATCGACCGGTACTAATTTGATGTTTCTATCGTTTTGGTACCCTGTGTCCGTATTTGAATCCTTGAGATTTTCACGACAATCGAGAGTCACCAATGGGTCGAGTGGGTTCATTGTGGCTCGAAGAAAATCGACCACGGGTCAATTGTCCTAAAAAGCTCTGAACACTACCCAGTAGCCTAGGTCACACTAAGAGCGTGTCGGAGTGAAATTAACCCCCAATCTAAATTCGATTTTAGAAATTGAAGATCCTATCTTGTCACAGAGTGGGTATACCGAAGTGTGTGTGTCTCGGATAGTTCACCGACATGGAGTATCGAGGATGAATTATATCTCGAATCTAAATCAGAGATTATAAATTTGGCAAAGTTTCAGAGGGTTCTTTATTAATCAATGTATAGCAGATGGTACAAAATTTCAGTGGTGAAAAAGAAAGTGAATAAAGATTACAGGCCAAAGTCAGTATAGTAGTCAGTGATTGCAATTGCTAAGATCAGTGCCAGAATTATATCAGATCTTGACCAGAGGTTCCCAGTTTCAGCAGATCAGTCAGATAGTATCTTTTTAATCAGTGCAAAGCAAAGTGTACGGGATTTCAGTCGGTTGAGATGAGATCAGAAATCAGAAAATCGCAAGTCTAGAGTCAGCTTTGAAATCAGTGTTTACAGTTGTCAGATCAGTGTCAGAGTAAAGACTGCTCAAAACTGTCAGAAATTTTGAATCGTTGAGGTTCGAAGGTTTATTAGGGAGTCGAGAAAAAGAGATCAAATGTGGATGACATGATGTCTTATGTGAGAAGCTCAGTTCAGTTGTTGGTTCAAAAAGAGCAGAGTTTGTGTACCAAGATGATTTCCTTAGTCAAAATGGTCGGACAGCACCACAAGACCAAATGATTAGCGTGGGAGAAAGTGAGACTCGATGAAACGACAATACCTTACCTTTTGTATAAGGATTAGTAAAAGTTTAAATTTCGAGGACGAAATTTTTATAAGAGGGGAAGAGTTGTGACATCCAGATTTTCGGGTTCCAATTTGACTAGATAAATAGGGCCGTTTTGTTCAATTGAAGCCAGAAATTGTGAATTCGGGACACAAGTGGGCTATACTGATAAGAGAAAGTACCAATTTGATCAATGAAATATTGAATGAAATTATAGGGGTCAAATTGAATTGATTCAAGTGGGATTAAGGTTCAATTTGGAAAGAAACCCTAGCAAAAATTCGTATGCCCATAAACCCAACTTTTTGAACTACCTAAATGCTTCTAGAAGGGGACATATTTGTAAAAAATGAAGGTGGTGGACAGCTGGTGATGGCCCACGTGTGGCTGACCTAAGAGAGAGAGAGAGTGAGAGAAAAGAAAGAAAAATTGGTTTCTTCTTCCTCCCCTTCTCTCTACCGTCGCTGTCTCTCTCTTCCTCCATCTTCTCCTTCGGTTGTGCGACGCCATGGAAGCCGAAGACCAGAGGAAGCAGCAGCCATCGTCGCTTGGACCAGGGCTGCCACCGCCGTCGCGTCGGAGTCGCCGACGCTGCTCCGCGGCCGTCCGCTCGCCCTTCGCCCCCCTCTCTCTCTCCCTCCTCTTGCTGGTGTGAACCAGAAGACAACAGAAAGTGAAGCAGCGTCCAGTGTCGCCGGAAGGAGCCGCGACCAGTAGCCTGGACGCCGCCGCACGCCGTCGCACACCCTCCGCCTTCCTCTTTCCCTGCTACTGCCGTTGAATTATTCTTCTTCTTCTTTGGGTTGTCCGAAACCCAATAGATCTGGGAAGCCGAATGAGCAACCAGCAGCGCCACTCATCGCCGTTGCACGCCGCTGAACCGCACATCGCCGTTCCGCCGTCCACCGCCATCACCGAGCTGCCGTCTCGTGCTTCGCTTGCTTCGGCCTCCCCCTCGCTCAGTGCTCTGTTCCAGCGACGTTTCAGACTTGGTGGAGCTCCGCCGGGGCTTCCCCCGACCTCCTCCGGCCACCGTGAAGCCCCGCCTAGGTCTTGTTCAGCCCCTCCGCCCATCTAGGTCCGTTGTTGCTTCAATTCGAGCTCGGATCCGCCCCCAACCAGCATCAAACAGAGGTGAAGAAAATGGGTATGGCAGCAACGTTCGGCCTGTTTTGGCCGCCTTCCCGAGCCCGGATGCTCGGCCCGCTTTGAGGAAAGTTGATCCTCGCGTCGAGCCCGTCGTTTTGAGTGAGTTTTACTCACTAATGCCTCCTTAGTGTGCTAATTACATTTAAAGGTTGATTAGTGTTAATTAAGTGTAATTAGGTTGTTAGATTAGAATTGATTAGTTATTATTAGTTAATTGCTTTGCATATTAGTTGTGTGATTAGTGTAATTAGATAGAGAATTGTCTGTAGTATTTATTGGATGCTTCTTGGGATTTTTCCCGTCCCTTATCGGGTGTTAATTAAGCAAATCAGGCCTAAGTGGAATTTTTAGGAATTAAATATTAATTTTCGAAATTAATTATTTAATTATTTATTTTCCGGAAATTCAACTTGGGATGGTTAGTGACCAGGATTTTATGCTGATGATTGTGGCGTAGTCCGTTTATTTAATCGAGCTTTATATTGTGCTAAATTGAATTTATCGTATTTATTTATTTAATTTTCGAAATTAATTATTTAATTATTTATTTTCCGGAAATTCAACTGGGATGGCCGGTGACCGAAATTTCATGGTGATTGTCATGGTGTGGTTCGTTTTTTTATTCAAGTCTTAATTTGTGAGAAATTGATTTATTAGTGATTTTAGGATTTATTCCTAAATTGAATAATCTTTGGTTATTACTTAAAGAATAACCGGGCATCGGTTGATAATGCCAATAAATTGAAAATTGCCGAGTGGGGCCGTGATGCCACTACATATAATATTGCCGAGTGGGGCCGTGATGCCACTACATATAGCATTGCCGAGTGGGGCCATGATGTCACTTCATATAGCATTGCCGAGTGGGGCCGTGATGCCACTACATATTGAAAGTTGCCGAGTGGGGCCGTGATGCGATTACATATAGCATTGCCGGGTGGGGCCGTGATGCCACTACATATTGAAAATTGCCGAGTGGGGCCGTGATGCCACTACATATTGAAAGTTGCCGAGTGGGGCCGTGATGCTACTAAATCTAAGAAAATTGCTCGGTGGGGCCGTGATTACCACCTATAATTAAGTTGTGTCCTAAGGACCGTGATTCATAATTGGGAATTGAATTGAAATAGTTGAAATGACCGGAAGTGGTCTTATTGATATGTAATCGACTAGGTCGATTGATCATTGCCTTGAATTGATGTTGTAAATTGGTTGGAATAATGGAAATGACCGTGAGTGGTCTTGTTGACGTGTAATCGACTAGGTCGATTTGATCAATGCTTTGATCTATGACGTGATTGCTTGGGTGCCTATTTGATATGTACTAATATGCAGGTGGAACCTGAGGCCAAGGTAAGTCCTCTGACTCGTGTTGCGCATAGGTAGCCCTAAGGTGTATTAGTTTACTAATTGGGTCTTAGGGGGTAGAACTGGCTGAGACGTTGTCTAAGTGGTTATTGAATAACCATTTCAGGACCTGGATAAGGAGCCTAAGGAGCATGGATCTGATGAGGAGATCCCTGTTGAGGAACCTGAAGAGGAGTATCTGAAGGAGAACCCCGAGGATGATCCAGAGTAGGATCCTGATGACGTTTGCTATAGAATCAATTTGAGTAGAAACCAATCTTTTTAGTATGACTTGTATATGAACATAACGTTGTTGGTTTTCAGGTCCAATTTCCTAGTCCTACTTGTATATCCCATTGCTTTATTGTCTGGGGATTTTTATAACTGCTTCCGCATGTGCATATATAAATAAAAGGGTCGGCGATATATAGTCCTGGGATATCGCATTTTATAAATCGACCATAAGAATGAAGGATGGTCACGTGGCCGAGAGTCGGGGCGTGACAAAACCCATCTTTTGTTTCTTTCTGCTTTGTGATTTGCCATTGTTAATGGTGATTTCTGGCAAGAGACTGTCCAAAAATTGATCGTTCTGGCGCCGAACAGTGGTGGCAATCCGATGGTGGATTCCAAAAGCTTCTCAGCATCAAAATTTCCTCCTTTAGTTTTCTCTTATCATCCGTGGTCGGCGTTAAGTTTCCATGGCAAGCTGCCTTACACACAATACATCAGAAAACTTGCAGAAAACTTGTTCTCGAGGCTTGCTAGTTGTTGTGTTAGAGGTAGCTGGCCAATCGACACGTTCATCAAGCGAAATTGAACCACGAACAGCAACGGCATAGAACAAGCTTAATAAGGCCTCCAACACCATCCGGAGTATGGTAATGGAACGATGTTTACTATTATCGAAATAAGACCAGAGCTCCAAATTTAAGAAGCTGGCTTGACATCAGGTGAGAATCATCAACTGCAAACCGTCTAGGGTCTCACCGGATTCCATTTGGTCGGAGGAGATGGATAAGTAAGGGCATAAAGGTCTCAGCGATGGCGATGGCGATGGATGGCGATGAAGGCGACGCTTGTAAAGCTAGAGTCTTGCACCTTACTTTCCTTTAAATATCAGTCGTCGAGGCTGCAATTACGGAGACAAATACTAAGACTGAGTAGCAAAATTGATATAGCACGTGATGTAGTCTTATAACATGTTTTTACCGTTTGTTGCATTTTAAATGATAATGGTTTACTTTTTTTCCTTCTTCTTCTATGATTGATATGTATCTATAACATAGAAATTATATAATTCCTCAAAGCTTGATCATTCTCACATTATCTTTCTTGAGATAAATATTTGTTCAAGGACAAAATCTAACGAGATAAAGACAAAATCTTTACCAATTAACTTTCATTGATGGGCAAAATTTTCACAAGATAAAGACAAAATCTTAAAATTCTTTTTCTTTTTAAATTGTGCAGCATTTCGTTATAAAGCTAAAAATTACAAAAACCACATGCTCTAATTTCAACAAAATGCTTCACCCCCAAATTGGCACGGTTGGTTTGGCATTAGAGAGTTTTGAGCTTGGGAATAGGATGTCATGTCTTCAAATCTTATAAATGGCAAAAACTGCTTTTCAACATGATCACCTGTATAAATCAAGTCTTAAACTTAATCGGTTCACAAGACTTGTAAGATGTTGTGCTCGTGCCACTGGAAGAACCTTCGAAGAACAGTGTTGAAGAAAATTCATCAAATTAGGTCTCTAAGTGGTGTGTAATAAATATGGACATTACTCAAATGGTGAAGTCCATGTCTATGTTTCATCAGTAAAGAATCTGGCTTGGACATTACTTTTTGATGGTTCTCTATGGCACATGGCAGTGGCAGGGGCAATAACTTGCCGAGTCAAAACCAGGCGTCCTGCAGAGAGAGAGAGAGAGAGAGAGAGAGAGAGAGAGAGCCAACGTCAACAACGGTTTGAATCAGTGTAATTTGAACGGGGAAAGGAACAGAGCGGGTTCGGCAAGAAACGAGGCCTCGGCACAGGGAGCAAGGACAATGTCCGGTCGGCAGCTGCTCAAGCCACAGAAGCAGCACGTTGACCGGGCTGGAAATCCCGCGGTGCAGGGCTGGAACAACGGCGCAAGGATGAGGAACTGCTTCGCTCGTCGTCGGGGAGGACAGTCACATGATGGACAGGCAGCAAGGTCGCGGAGCCCGCCGGTGCAATGGATCTCCGGGACGCACCAAGGGCTTGACTCGCAAGGCTCAGTGAGGGTCGGCAGTTGTCGTCTTGGCCTCGGTGAAGCGGCAGCGATGGGCGATGCAGGGGCAGGTCGTCGGGGAGCTCGGCCGTGCCCTGGCTGGGCTGTGGTGGCTGCAATGTTGAGTTGTCGAGCCAGAGTGTAGGAGTACGCAGATGACGTAAAGTGCGGGGTCCATCAGATCGTCGCTGGAGTCGTCGCTGTCGCCTTAACGTGTCTCGCCGTGCAATGACAGCGGTGAGCGGCACGGCATGGGCAAGCGATCAACGGCAGCGAACGCGGTGTCGGTCGAACCATTTTTCTCCTTATTTATTTTTTTCTTTTTAAGCTTGTAATTAGGAAACCACGAAAATAAATAATGAAAAACAAAAAAAAAAAAAAAAATCTTCCCACGGATTTTTTTTAAAATTTGATTAAACTCTTTTCAATAAAAAAAATTTATTAGATATAGCACTAGAATGAAAATGTACTGATAATGATAAAAATCCTTCTTTTTTCTTGGGCGTCTATTTTCACAGAGCCTCCAAGCATTTTATTTGACAAAAGTACATATTGGATAATCTTTCTTGACTTTGGACCAGACACACAAGATAAGAAAATATTGGGTGGGTCTTACCCTCCACGTAGGTTTAGGGTAAGACCACTCAGTGATCGACATATGGCTCCACGTGGCTCCACATAGGCGACGGCATCAGACGTTTAAAATTTGCGCGCACCGCTCCTGGGGCCCACCATTCTGACGCTCTCTCTCGCTCTCTCTCCTCTGCGACCTCTGCTCTCCTGTCCACTCGTCCTCTCTCTCCTCTCTCTCTCTCTCTCTTTCCCCGTTCTCCCCATTCTCCATTCCGTTTTGCGAGAGAACAAAAGTCGTAGGGCTTCTCTCCGAATGCTCTTCCTCTCCTCTACTCTCTCTCCTCGCTGGTTGCCCGCGACGCCGATGCCGACGCCCTTTCCACCTCCACTGACACCTTTGCTCTCCTCCGCTGGTTGCCTGCGACGCCGACGCCGACACCGACGCCGACGCCCTTTCCACCTCCGCCGAAGCCTCGACCGATCGTTCAGCTGGGGACTCTGCTCATATCTCACAGCGTCCTCGTCAGGTACTGCAGTAGCTTTTCGGTCTTTGATTATCTCTGCTCGTTGTTATTCGGGCGAATCTATTCCGGCGACTCGAGCGCGAGCTCACGCACTTCTTTGACCTTGTGGACTTCTTCGCAGTGTCATCTACTGCGTTGATGGGGTTCTGGCTCTGCTTTTGTTGCCGATTCTCGCCAAGAACACCTACATTTCAGAAAACGCCCTCATGCCAGGTCGATACTCATTCTTTCTCTGTGAATTTAATTGACTGATACCATGGATTAGCATTTTCGTTACTGTCGTGTTCTTCCTTTTGACCTTCTCTGATGTAAGATGCAGCACTACATTTCTCTCCATCGTGCAATTAGCGAATAGTATACTCTAACTGAGAAGAACGCTCTCTCTCCTTCGCTGGTTGCCCACGACGCCGATGCCGGCGCTGACGCCCACCTCCACCTCCGCCTTCGCATCCGTCGACGCCGATGCACTCTCTCCTCTGCTGGTTGCCCACGACGCCGACGCCGACGCCCACCTTCACCTCCGCCGACACGTGTCTCAATCATTTGTTCTAATATTCGATAGTTCTTTGTTTGACAAAGGATACGGTTGTTGGTGCTGGAATATTCGATGGATCATTAGGTGTTATCTCAGCAATATCTGCACTGAAGGTTCTGAATACCCGCAGAAAGTTGGGTAATCTATTGCGGCCTGTCGAGGTATATGAAAATTTTGCTGCTTATTGTTCTTGAAGCTTCATTCGTGCCGTTGGCCATTTACTATTTTGCCTATAGAGTAGCATTCTTGCATCATTATTCAAATGCCCAGAGTTGACATTTGCTGGATGCACTGGAAGGTGTGGATTTTTCTTTTTAGTCTTATCCTTTAGGAGTTTATCTGGAATAGGATAGCTAGCACCTGAAATCACAGTCATTGCTAGAAAATTATGTTATATGTATTTGCAGTTAATTGTGTGGGAGAACCATGTACTTGGAGGCGACAGATTTCAATGATTCAATTCATGTAGGAAATTATGTATGTTTGAGTGGGATTGTCAAAATATTCAGTTCAGAGGTCAAACCAAAATTCTATCTCATGGTGCAAGAGAGATGGATGGTAATCCAAAAGAAGTTCACATTGACTCCATGATAGATTGGACAGACCTTGATTAGATCATTTATTTCCAGTAGTCGTGCTCTCCTGTTTATAGTTTTGCATTGAATGTAGCCAACTATTTATCCAAAGGTCGTCACTGATTTCCTGTATCTGTTGCTACCTCAACGATGATTGGACTGACCATATCTGAAATCTAATCAAGCATCTACCTTTGTCTTGGAACTTTTTAGGTAATCGCTTTTAGTGATGAAGAGGGAGTTAGATTCCAATCTACCTTCCTAGGTAGTGCTTTGTTGCTGGAATGTTGCCGGCTTGACCTTGCAATTTTCTGATAAAAGGTTTCTTGAGTAACTCCCATCTTCTTCTTTTTACCCTTTGTATTCATTATCAATGTAGTTATTCGTATGTCTTTGCAGCGGTGTAATTGTACAAGAGGCTCTTAAAGATAACTCCATACAAATCAGTGAGGAAAACTTACACAACCTCAAGTATGACCGAGATTTTGTTTGGGGTTATGTTGAGGTATATTCCTTTTCTGCCTTGCTAAACCAGCTGAGTACAGTCATTGTCTAATTTCTCAAGTTGTCTATTTCGAACAAGGACCTGTACTAGAATGGAGGGGTTTGCCTCTCGGTGTGGTGAAAGGAATAGCTGGACAGACAAGATTGAAGGTATAATGGATGTTTGAAATTAACCATGCACCCTGTTTAATTAGTTAATATTAGAAGATCTTGTTGCGTAAGGGAATCGGTTAACGCTTGTGAGAGTTTTCTATTTTCTGTTAGAGGTAATTTCTTCACACGATTTTGCTATAGCTAATGGTGTGCATTATATTAGGAATAGGATCACACTTAGCCTTCATATCATCCATCTAAGTTGCTTAATTTGTCAATATGATGAGAGGCAATAGGCCTTCAACAGTTAACCCTAGGAAAATCTCTTCTTGGGCCATATTCCTATGGATTATTCATATGCAAGAGTGAAATGTCTTATGTTTAGTTATTGAGTTTTGTTAGTGACACTTCCAGAAGAATGCATACATTATAGACTGTGAAGCTCTCTACCTTTTGACAATATTTTGCAGGTAACTGTCAGAGGTTCTCAGGGGCATGCTAGTACGGTTCCAATGTCTATGCGTCAGGACCCTATGTCAGCTGCAGCTGAACTCATTGTGTTACTGGAAAGTCTTTGTAAACGTCTTGAAGATTTTCTCTCCTTCGATGGTCACTAGAAGGATACGACAGTGCAGTCACTTTCCACTTCACTTGTTTGCACTGTTGGAGAGATATCATCGTGGCCAAGTGCAAGTAATGTCATTCCAGGCCAAGTAAGAAATTGTTCATCTGCATACGGTTATTATAGCAAGGCTGTCTAAAGATAGCTCGAATTCTTGATCCATGTGGAGCGATTTAATTTGCCCGGTGGCAGGTGGTATTCACGGTGGATGTACGTGCAATAGATGATATGGGACATGAAGCGGTGATCTATGAATTATCTAAATATTGTAAGTTTAGTTTTCTTAGAACTTTTTAATAAATTGGATATTCCATCTTGACAATCACATTTGACAATTTCATAGGAGAAAAAAATCTCATATACTTATGTTTGCTAAAGTGCTTTTATAATAAAGCTGTCTTCATGTATAATGATGTCTTAAGTCTAACTAAATGCATTATCTAATTGCAGAGCTACGAAGATATTAAGTGCTTCACTCTCTTTCTCTCTCTCTCTCTCTCGGTCCAAATGTGCACACATGCACGAAAAGTTTGTTTGAAGCTGGAGATGCTTCACATTTTAGTCAGTTTGGTGCTTGAATGGATATTTGTCTATATTGCCTGAATATATTAATACTCACAATTGGTTACTTCACTTGAGAGGTTCACATATTGCATTTTTCTTACCTTTTTGGTGGTGGTGGTGGTGGTGGTGGTGGTTGGTGTTCTTTTTCTTTTCTTAGGGTGGGGGGGGGGGGCTGTGGTTTAATAGAGATTTGTACTTATTATTTCACTGTTCTCCTGAAGCTATTTGATATGTGCACCGAAAAATATTCGTAATGTTCTAGTGAAGATTTATGCATATGAAGGGATGCTTTGGGAAGTTATTATTAATGAAAGAGATAAAATTGCTACGAGAAAAGATATCAAGAAGGCATTTGGAATGTAGAGACAGTTTAGAATAGGTTGGCATAATGAATCTATTTTATCTAACAACAAAAATGTCAACTTAGTGTATGAAGAATTGGGTTTACAAATTGATGCATGCCCTTGCTAATTTTATTATGTGGTCACTTATTTCAAGCATCTTGTTCACCCTTTAAATAATCAGGTATTCTGATCTGTATTCTTCATCGTGGATGCTTTTACATGGGGTCTCTCTCAGCAATTGTAGAGCATCTCTTCCATCGGATTGATTCTTAAGCTGAAAGGGTTTGAAATACATTAACGCAAATCTCTAGATTCATTTCGATGCCGGTTGTAACTGCGGGGAGCTGGAGCATGGATGCTTTTGGTGGAAAAGCTACTTTGTTTATCTAATCATTGTTCGTTGAGACTAATATGCTTGAGCATAATTGGAAGGAATATTGGTACCTTCATCCTCTCTGAGTTTTGCTGCTTTTGTCTCAAGTTGTGGAATAAAAGGAAAATTAATTGCGATTGTACATTATCTGGTTGGAGTCTTTTCTTGCGGTCAGCATTTTGTCTTTCTAGACTTCCATGGAAATAATATTTGGAATACTTGGTTGTCTTGTCTCTCTGCTAAGGTAACAATGGTATCTCATATTTGATTAGTTTTGTGTTGGTTAGTTAAGGAAGGTGAGAATAAACTCCCATCTCCAACAGCTCAGTTTCAGTGAGGCTTTATGTGTTGTCTCCCTGTCTATGAGATTTATTTTGCTCTATTGTATATATTTCAGAGCATCCGAGCTGTAAGTGGTCCAATGGGGTGTCTACTTATTGTCAAGGTACTTCCTTTACTTTATCCTACCACCTTATAGAGTATTTTGGCATAGATGTAAACTTGTGTATACAAGGGAAAAACTAAAAATTTTGTAAACGGTACTTTCATTGCCACAGAAATTCCGGGAGTTTATGCAGTTCTAACAGCTGCATAGACCACAAGTACTTATTTCCCTATGCTGACATCTGTCCAAAACAGAAGAGCTAATAGAAGAAGGATTACAATCTCCCTTTTGCATAATTATACAGGTGATCGCTTGAACTTTGGATTGCCTGCTGAGTTGGCTAAATCTGAAGGTTACATGGTTGAGGTACTTCCCCCGTAATTACTTCTAGATGTGATTGTGATTTTAACATATGCTGGAGACTGGTGTCAAAAGGTTATGCCTTATTGCAGATGGTGATTGTTGAAGATGATTGTGCTTTACCTCCCCCTCGAGGCATAGTCGGGAGGAGAGGATTGGCAGGGACTATTCTAGTTCACAAGGTTTGTGGTCTCTTTCTCTCTGAAAGGTTGTGCTTTAAATGTCCCTTTTGGCACTAAACAAGAATCTTTTCCTTCCCCACTTCTCATGGTCCACGCTTGTATCCTTAATTTTTGCCACCATCATTTTTATCTATTCGAGGGACTACATCAACTTTAAAAACTCTCATATTTTCTTCTTGTAATAGATCGTTAACATAGGAAACTCCTATTTTTGGCAAATCAATTTGTAGAAAGTTTTTGAATTTTTAATTAAGAAAGTCAGAAGGACATCCTTTTCAGATTATTCTTCTGAAGTTTCCATGCATCTGGCAATATCTATGGTTCATTGTTGTTGAGAGACTCCACACTTCTTGCCCTACGTTTATGAGCAGTGAAAGTGAGGAATACTGATATGATTCTTTGCTTTCATTTGTCAATATAAGGTCGCTGGAGCTGCAGCCGCAACTAGGCTCTCACTTAAGGATGTTGCAGCAGAGGTGAAGCCTGCATTAGAAATGGTTGGGACGATGGGTGTTGCCTTGTTCAATGTCTTTTGTCTGTTAGGTGTTAGTAATGGCTTGAAGGCTAGAAGATCAGAGAGATTTATGTTTGCTTAAAGTAGTTGTTCAATGCCTGGCGAAGACTTAAGAGTGTCATTTTTAGTTGATTGGATGGCTCTGCCTTAGGCATTGTTGAGAAATAATCGTGATCGAAATGCAATATTGTGATGCTGAAGGTGATATATCGATTCTGATCTGTTATCGGTTTGTGTGCGCTTTAGGCGTTGGATAAGATTAGATACGAGAGCCTCACGGACGAGAGCAAGCTCGATGCGCAGCTCGAGCTGTTCATTAGGCTGGTGCCAGACAAGGCCAACAAGACCCTTTCGATCGTTAACAGCGGCAATGGCATGACTAAGCAGGTAATGTAATTAGTTGACAGAGATTGATCAATTTTCTTGCTCGCATCTTTTGGCTATGGCTATGTTCCTATCCGATAACGGTAACTGTTACGCTGAGTTCATTTAAGTTGTGAGATGAATTAGACAGATCTTGTGAACAACTTGGGTACGATTGCAAGGTCAAGGACGAAAGAATTCATGGAGGCATTGTAGGCGGGCGCTAATGAGAGCATGATCGGTCAATTTGGTGTTGGTTTCTACTCTGCTTATTTGGTGGCTGAGAAAGTCATTGTGACTACTAAGCACAATGATGAGCAGTACATCTGGGAGTCCCAGGTCGGTGGTTCCTTCACCGTTACTAGAAATGTGAGTGGGGAGCAACTCGGCAGAGGGACCAATATCACCCTCTTCCTTAAGGAGGACCAGGTGAGTTCATTTATGGTTGCTTTTATGAATTGGTGGAAAAGATTTACTATGGTTTTGGATGATACATGATGCTAACAGCGTCAAGTCTCTGTTTTCCTCAGCTGGAGTACCAGGAAGAAAGAAGGATTAAGGACCTTGTGAAGAAGCACTCCAAGTTCATTAGCTACCCCATCTATCTATGGACTGAGAAGACAACCGAGAAAGAGATCAGTGATGATGAGGACGATGAGCCCGAGAAGGAAGAGGAAGGAGATGTTGAGGACGTCAATGAGGAGAAGGAAGAAAAGAAGTCCAAGAAGAAGAAGATTAAGGACATTTCTCACGAGTGGCAGCTCATCAACAAACTGAAACCCATCTGGCTGTGAAAGCCAGAGGAGATCACCAAGGAGGAGTATGCTTCCTTCTATAAGAGCTTGACCAATGATTGGGAAGACCATCTTGCCGTGAAGCACTTCTCTGTTGAGGGGCAGCTTGAATTCAAGGCTATTTTGTTCATCCCAAAATGTGCTTCGTTCGACCTCTTCGATACTCGCAAGAAGATGAACAACATCAAGCTCTGTGTTAGGAGGGTTTTCATTATGGACAACTACAAGGAGTTCATTCCAGAGTATCTTGGATTCGTGAAAGGAGTTGTCGATTCTGACGACTTGTCCCTCAACATTTCTCGTGAGATGCTGCAACAGAACAAGATTCTGAAGGTCATCATGAAAAATCTTGTCAAAAGTGCATTGAGATGTTCAATGAGATTTCATTAGAAAGTTTTCATACCGATGTTTACTTAAACAATGCTGATGAGTAGCACCAAGATGTGAATCGGTAGTGAAGCTGCAGGGCATGAAAAGATGAGCGGACATTTTTTCCACATTCATATCATATTTGGATCTAATTCTTATATTTAGTAGTGAACTCAAGTGCCAAAGGAGTAGGACATCACGGATTTATCGATCATTCTCCGCAATTTAGTCGTTGATTACTTGATAGTATGATGTCGTAATGATGGACAAATGTCCAATTTAGTCGTTCATTACTTGATAGTATGATGTCATAATGATGGACAAATGTCGCATTGAATCATAATCGGGCTTAGAATTTAAGCTTTGACGTACACTCCTAAGTCAAAATGAAGAATGTTAGATTTGAATGTTCAAAAAAATATATTAGTACACAATTATAACGCATACATAAATGCTTGATGGCAAGAGTATTGGCACTATAGGACAAGATAACGTTCATAACCCATAATGGATCATCAATCAGAGTAGCTGCAAAACCTCCATAGACAGTGTTCATATCCATGACATTTCTTATTTTATCAGTCCCAAGTGCAGGTAGTACTTTCTTGTAGTGCTTTGCCTGCACCTTCCACTTACTATCATCGTGCTTGAAAGCACTCGTGCTTCCTCCTTGTATTTCTGACATGTGCTCAAGTGCGATGTGCAGTCGCTCAGGCCATTTGGGGATGGATTTGAGACTGATATTCTTGAGCTTTGGATCTAGAACAACCATGCAAGGATGGAGCGGAGTATACCAAGCAGAGTCCAGCTCAAGGCTGTCATCGCATTTCGGTGGTTAGGCATCAGGTTTCGCAAGGCGATTATAGCAACTGCTGTTTGAGGTTTTCTGCCACATGGCGATGTCATCCTTCTTGTTATACAGCTTGAAGCACATTGAGGTGAGAAGCTTTGTAGTCTGTCATAATCTGACTTCTGTTCCTACACGGTGGTGTTCCATCCACGCTAGCGGTTTTGGTAGTTGACTGGTGGTCTTAAGAGGACCTAGAAACCTCTAGGCCGCAGTATCTCGTTGATTTCTAGGAGGTATAATCCACCTATGACCAATGCACTTTCATAAGTAAGAAAAGAGAGATTTCATACTCGACATCCAATTCTTCCTGGTATTTAGATTCAATGCATCAGGAAAAGGAGTTACCAAATTCAGTCCATGGAATAAGGCATCTTGAGTAGTGGGCCATATCGAATGAGTTTGACGGGAAAGGTAGCCATTGTGTAGAGATGATGCTTAGTATTGCCGGAATCCCCCGTTCCAAGGCAAATTGGACTTGAGCTTCATGATTATCTCGAGGGGCAAGAGAAACGGTTAATATCCCATGATCCAATAAATTGCCTCCCCAGTTTGCAACCTGAAACAATTTAAAGATATTGTAGGCATCAGCTAAAACTACCACTAGAACTGTAAGTGCCAAATCTATTAAACCATAGAAGCATCTGCACATCTCATAAATGCTAATTAAAAAATGTACCACAATTCTTTTCCCCTTCATGAGTAAGTACAAACTCACCCCACAACCCGTGTCAATGGGTGTTAGAACTGTGCCATCTTTCATACCCGGGATCAGATCTTGCATCAAATCAACATATGCACTCACACCCTTGGGAAACATCGTACCGCCACCAGGAAAAAGAAACTTCTCTCCTTGCTTTCTCAGCCAGTTCTGGTTTGATATCTCTTTTGATCCAATCATATGACACGTTCCTATGACCCGATCCACGTATCCATTTTCACTATCATGTCATGAATTCAGAAATTTCTATTTTGTAGTATGATTGAGGAAACACAATTACCTGCACCAACGATCCTCCCTGCTCTTTGGCCATCTGATCGGCGGCTTGTACCCTTCTCGTGGCGGGACCAATCATTCCTTTCTCTCAAAAACCGCCGGGTAATGGCGCTCCATGAAAGTCAGACGATGCATGCCATACTTCCTCCACCTCCGTGCCCAAAAGAAGAAAACCACATATCTTAGATTCGTTCTGGTAGATCAGATCACAACAAACTATTTGGTCTGCTCGTACCTTAGGATTCGTGCAGGGACTGTAGTCTTGGCAGTCTAAGCTACACTCAGGGAACGAGACAAACTTCATCTGAAGTGGAGCAAAAAGAAACCACAGATAATCAAGGAAAGTAAACTAATTGGACACGCTTCATGTGATTTCATAATTCCTTGAGATGAGAGGCATTCCCCAATTCAGCTGTCGATAACACTTTTATTCATCGATGTTCTCTGTTCAGAATAACTATTGACTTTCAAAAAGAAAAACTCACATTTAAAAGAGAACAGGCAACAAAAGGAAAAGTTAGAACTCGAAAGATCTTCATTGAAATGGATGCCCACCAAAGTATATAGTGTCACATCCACCTGAGTTTTGACTAAAGCAGAACCTAATTAGCAAACCAAGATCCGCAGAAGAAACATAAAGAATGCAGAGTGCAATCGAAGTGATAGTACTCTGTTGCCGAGGGGCAACTAAATCTGTGACGACCCATCTAGTCCTTGCTCAAACAAAATCTAACTGTGATAAGCAATGACTGGTCAACTGTGACATCCCGAACCCTTCGCAGGTCGCCACAAGCACCAATGTTACACCTTATTACCTTTCATCTTAAAAGAAGCGTCGTAATTAGTCGACACATTTTTTTTTCTTTTTATAAAACGGTCCAAGTGTGACTCATCAGCGGAAGCAAAATAAAACATCATCTCTCCCCCTACCAACCATCATACAAATACACACCACTAATCATCATGATTAAAAGACAAGCCACGACACTTATTTACATATATTTTCAAGATGGGACTTCTTTTGGGTCGGTACATCAAAAGGAAAAGCCAGGACTCAGCCACGTCCGGCCTAAAACCCCAAAAAGAACCCTCGACCCTCTACAACTCACGTACACAATCCCCATCATCAGTGTCCGCTAACGATCCCCAAAAAGATCTAGCTCCTACTCGTCACGCACGACCCTCACACCCATCCTGGTGCATCAGGCGGTGGCGGCGGTAGCATCCCACGCATCACCCCGTTGCGTCGAACATGGACAGATATAAACTCTTGGACAATAGGGCCCCCAGCTAGACCCACATCGTACATAGCTAGACAGCGCACTCGAATATACACAAGACCAGGAACTGAAGGACAATCAAACTCCTCACATTCGACTTCGGACACATCAACCCGTTGCGTCGAACATGGACAGATATAAACTCTTGGACAACAGGATCCCCAGCCAGACCCACATCGTACATAACTAGACAGCGCACTCGAATATACACAAGACCAGGAACTGAAGGACAATCAAACTCCTCACATTCGACCTCTACGTCCGAAGGTATGCTGTAAAATACGCCCCGCGTAACGGTAGGAAGCGGCATGCTGCTAATCTGAAATGTTGGTCCCCAGAAGGTGTGAGTACAACCACTCAGCAGATAAGGAATCCAATAACAACTCAATACATCATGCAAATCATACATGCATTGCAGGCATTACTTACCTTGAAGCCATGCGCATACTATCATGCATCATCATATCATACATGTCATCATCATCATGGCATCATTATATCATACATGTCATCATCATCATGACATCATCATATCACTCATGTCATCATCATCATGGTATCATTAGATCATACATGTCATCATCATCATGACATCATCACATTACACATGTTATCATGCCATATCATATATCATCATCATTATCATCATCATGCATATCATCATGCATATCATGCCATGGGTGATCATCATTATTTCACATCACATATCATCATCATCATGCATATCATGCCATGGGTGATCATCATTATTTCACATCACATATCATCATCATCATGCATATCATCATGCATATCATGCCATGGGTGATCATCACTATTTCACATCACATATCATCATCATCACCACCATCATCATGCATATCATCATGCATATCATGCCATGGGTGATCATCACTATTTCACATCACATATCATCATCATCACCACCATCATCATGCATATCATCATGCATATCATGCCATGGGTTGAATTTCCACTTTTAGCTTTCAATTTTGATCACCACATCACCCATTCCTCAAATCATCAATTTCATCATCCCCTCGGGCAAAGACCTCTGAGGCTTCCGGCATTCAGCCATCCCAGGCCACCGGGCATCCGGCCCCCCACATTCCGGGCATCTCGCATCCCAAATTCTGGCATCGCGAGGTATTCCCTTCGGGCAGAAACCTCCGATAGGGCTTCCGGCATTTACACTCCCTAGCCGGGCATCCCGCACCCTAAATCCTGGCATCGCAAGGTATTCCCTTCGAGCAGAAACCTCCAACAGGGCTTCCGAAATTATGTACCGACATACCACCAGGCCTCCCCTGGAATTACGTACCGTATACCACCAGGCATCCCGACACTCCCGGGGCCATCCGGCAATGCATCTCTATACATTCCGGGCATCATCCTCCACCACAACAATCTCCTCACTTATCATTATCTATGTTTACCAATTTCAGTCTTAATTTAGCATTGCATATGACGTGACATTAGACAAGTCATACTTGGCATGGAATTTACAAATGCATCTCAATTCAATGTCATGCATACATCAAGACCTCATCATACATGCAACATGGTATAATTATTTATGAAATAAAATTAAATGGAATTTATGGCCAATAAAATAATCCATTTTTCATGCCCTTTTTCATTTATTTAAATTCCAGCTTTTGTTATTTTCAAAAATATTAAATTTAATATCTATAACTTCCCAAAAATTATAAAAATTAAGGCAAGTGATAAACAAGACAATAGAATAATAATTTCATGCAAAATTCATGGCCAAATAGAATTTCACACAATTTCACACTTCTCACAAAATGGCATGTCATTTTCGGGTGAAATCAGAATGCATAGTTTCTGAAGAAATTCGATTAAAATATCCATACGACCTCCCAAAATTACGAAATTTTACCAAGTTACAGCCAAGACATTTTCGTACATCTTTTATGAAGATTTCCAAGCCAGATTATTTTTAAATTATTTTCTACAGTCTCACGAAACTTCTGGATCTATTACCGAATCGTCCAGTGCATGCTTCTCTGAAATACTGAATTTTCACCTACCTTTTCTTCTTCGTTTCCTTTGAAATTTAGATATGTTATACATCAAGATGTTCTCTACAAGTTTCATGAAGAGATCTAAGTCAAATAACCAGAGTATAGTCGTCATTTAGGTCCATGATGTCTCGGGTGTCCTGTAATACATCTCCAGAATTACTGTCTTCAAGATCTAGTCAATTTACCAGGTTATGCTTGTTAATTTCACTTCAAATTTGAGTATGTTGTATTTTAAGATGTCCCCTACAACTTTCATGAAGAAATAAAAGAGAGATTCTTAGCACAAATCAACATGCAACCACAAATCCAACAAGATGTCAGTGAAATCGTTCCAGATCTGAGATCTCCGTATGATGAGAGTTTAACACCACAAATCTCCATCATTTTCCACGAAATTTCAGTATGTTGTATTTCAAGATGTTAGCTACAACGTTCATGAAGAAATCAAAGCCAAAATCGGACTCTAAACATGCATACAAGCTCACACAACATTCTGACTTAAACTGTTCGAGCGAAAACAGCCATACCATTGAAGAACAAGCCATCCATACTTAGGTTTTCCTCACCTAAACACCCAAACTCGACACTATATCGACCATACATGTAAAAAACACACATGCAAGAGCAGCAAAGGACCCCAACTTGCCTCTAGACCACACGAATGACGGCACACCGGCGATGGACGAACGGCGTGAGGGCGGCGACGGCTCCTTCTCCTCCTCTCTTGGCCTCCCTCTCTCTCACATCTCACTTGGACGGTAGCCCTCACCATCAGCCATTCCCTCTCTCTCTCTTCCTTTTTGTTGTATATATATTGCATGTATTCTCTTTTTGCATGGGGGACAAGTGTAATTGTGGAGGAAGACAAGTGTCCACCATGCTTCACCTCCTTCATGCCACTTGTCCGGTTACATGCAAGGCTGATGGGCCTTCTTCTTGGGCCAACCTTGGGCCAGCAAATGGGCTGGTCGACAGCCCCTCCTTGGCTCCAGTGGGCCGACCATTTGGCCCTCCAAAATCCATACTCTTAGGCCTAAGGCCCAATCTAATTAAACCCGCAATTTCCCTTTCAATTATTCATCTTTAATTCTTTCTTTTAAGAATTTAATTACTAAATTCCACATGGCCAAAATCTTGAAATCATAATTCCATAAATCCCAATTTATAAAACACATGGCCAATTATAGGATTTTCTTTCCTATCAAATACTTGTCCATTAAAAGCTTGGCCATAAATCTTATTGCAAATTATGGATTAAATGGCCATAAAATAACTTGATGATACTTCCATCACCTATTCATAGACTTTAATACAACTAGAGGTCATTATGAATTTTGGGATGCCACATCAACTGAATTTGCGGAGCTAGGAGCAAGAAGAGAACAAGAAACGGAGTTTACACCCAAGAACAACCAGATCCTCTGCGAATTACTTTGGAAGAGAACAGAGAAGAGAGAAATGGACGAAGATGGGGTCAAATGTCAACGGGATATGCGTTACATGCAACAGAGAAGGAGGAAGAAAAGCAAAGTACCAAAGAAGGAAATGAACAGTTGCGAAACAGAGCAAGAACAAGAATAGGAGTCGAGAGAGAGAGAGAGAGAGAGAGAGAGAGAGAGAGAGAGAGAGAGAGAGAGAGAGAGAGAGAGACGAGATGAGGAATTGAGATGAGCTCCTAGGACTCACAGGGATATAGGCATCAACATTAACATCTCTCCCTCCCTATACATGGCTTTATAAACCATTGGCAGCAAGAAAGGCATCCTATCATTTAAAGTTAAAAACCCATGTAAACAAGAAGTTTTGGGGGGTATTGCAGACTCAATACAGATGCTTACGAACATCAGTCAATTTCACATCCTTGTTCTTTCAAAGGTTTAATTTAAGCCATAGGAAGCCGGTCATCATACACATACACACACAGTGAGCGAGCTATAACTTATATGCTATAATGCTGGCACTTTTCTAGGTATTAGTTTGTCCACAGATTACTACATTGCATTCTATCCAAGTTCTCTGAGTACAAAAGCTCTGCAAATTCAATTTAATGATCTCAACAAATGACTATCCAAATTGCCATTTGAAAATACCATATTTTAATTTAATCCATGCAGACAAATCATCACTATCAGAGAGCCTACCTTATCCAAATATTATGCTAGACGCTAATGCTGATTATTTCCCTAAAGCACTTCAATTGCAAAGCCAGATCACTTGAGAATGCAAATAATCTTTAGGTAGTTGATTTTGGATATGGGACATTGGAGTTTGACAACTTTAATCCGTAAGCTCGAATTCATGACTACATCCGCTACTAACCTTTCACGACGGCGAGATACCAAAGCTGAATCAAGAGTAGTTTGCTTCAAATTAGCAGATCCTCTCCCCTTGCCCCTTCCTCTTGTAGAAGTTTTCCCTCTTCCTAGATCTGAAGTAGCACGGGAGGATCTAGAAACTCCCAATGATCCTTTCCAGCCTCTGGTGGCAGAGTTTGAGTTGAGTATCTCTATTGTGTCCTCATCATTGCTAAAAGAAACTGTGTTTCCTATTCCTGCAGCACTATTTCTAGCAGCCTTGGCAGAATTTAACATGAAAAATTTAGCAGTTAATGGCTTCGTAGAGAAACTCATAAGAATCCAATAAGGATAATCAACACTACAGCTAGATTTACCTCCATAGAAGGTGCACTGGATGTTCCATGTGGGGTGTTCTTGGTGAGAATCGGTAGCAAAAGCAGAGCCAGAACCCCAGTAACGCAGCAGATGACACTGCAAAGAAGTCCACAAGGTCGAAGAAGCGTGTGAGCTCGCGCTCAAGTCACCGGTACAGATTCACCCGAATAAGAACGAGCAGAGATAATCAAAGACCAAGAAGCTACTGGGGTACCTGACGAGGACACTATGAGATATGAGTAGAGTCCCCAGCCAAATGATTGGTCGAGTCTTCGGCGGAGGTGGAAAGGGCGTCGGCGGAGGCGGAGGCAGAGGTGGGCGTCGGCATCGGAGTCGGGGGCGACAAAGGCAACCGACTTGAGGGGCATCGTAGTTGGGGGCGACGGAGTCACGAGAGGGCATCGGGGGCGGAGGCGGAGGCGGCGTCGTCAGCGTCGGAGGCAACCGGCTTGAGGAGCGTCGGAGTCGGGGGCGTCGGAATTGCGAGAGGGCGTCGGGGACGGAGACAGAGGCGGCGGCGTCGGCGTCGGAGTCGGGGGCGACGGAGGCAACCGGCTTGAGGGGCATCGAAGTCGAGAATGGAGAGAGAGAGCTCGTCGGCAAGAATGGAGAGAGAGAGCAGACGAGGGGGAAGAGAAGCAGCTGTGCAACTTTTGTTCTCCCCCACAACGGAACAGAACGGAGAATGGGGAGAGAGAGAGAGAGAGAGACGAGAGAGAGGATGATTCAACAGGGCGCAGGCGTCGCAGAGGAGAGCAAAGTAAAGGGAGTGTCAGAGTGGTGGGCCCCACATGCGGCCCGCGTGAATTTTGAACGCCTGACACCCTTGCCTACGTAGAGCCATGTGTCGATCGCTGAGTGGACTTACCCTATGCCTACGTGGAGGGTAAGACCCACCCAATATTTTCCCGGCATATAAAAAGTAAATTATCCACGTGGCACGTGAAGGGGAGCTGTGGGCCCTCTGTAGAGACAGCAAGCGATCCCGCACTGAGTTACACGTGGATAAGTCGAGTGGTGGATTCCCAAAGTCTAATGGATTAATTATCATTGAAATAAACGTTCCATGTACACACTTTTTACCCCGTTCGGGAAAATTCTTCCTCTCGCAGTAGCAGGACAAGTTAATTTTCCTTTTCTTTTTTCACAACTATTCGAGCTAAGTTCTTCACCTTCATTTTACTAATTGTCATTGGGTAGACAGTATGATTTCCGTGCTACATAGATCAAAGATTATCTCACCGAAGATTGAATGGTTTGGTGTGTGCTCCTCTGTGAAATAACGAGTCGCTACAAAAAGAACTTGAAGAATTATCCAAAAACATCTCTATCTCTATCTATGACCACAAAATATTAACAAAGTACATGCGGCTTATCATTGAAGGAGGTTGAGAATCTGCAAATGAAGCATTGAACCGAACACACACGGCTCTATTGTTAAAGGAAATATGAGCAAGTACAGATATGAGAGAGAGAGAGAGGAAATTTGGGGGGTTTTCAGTGTAGATCATAACCCCGAATTACTTTGCCAGCTACCAATTGCTGACGAGCAAAATCGAAGATGCCATCTCAAGCCAATCTAATGAGCACACACTGTCATCTGTCGTGACCTCTCTTTTTTTTTTTTCGGCGCTCACAATCGGGTACGAGCGCCTAATGAGGCTAATGGCTCGGCTGAATTTATTAAGCCCGGACTCTCCCAAGTCCACTAATTCACGACTTAATGGTTCAATTTTTTAACCTGTAAATCAGTTCTTAAAATGGAGTCGCCACTAATCGATTTGGGGTGGGTTGATTAGAAACCCAAGGGAAGTAATGGGAAAAATACTCACTCCTGCACAACTAGAGAAATTAGGATCGGAGACTTGATTACATTAGTTAATCACTAAGCCCTTTTGGTACCTAATATTATTTAAACTTTTTGGATGTTCTAGGGGTTTTCCATGCATTTTTTGGAGGAAAAACATTTTTCAAGTCTTTTTCTAATTTCTTGGACATAAAAGGGATTTTTTGGATTTTTTGGTATTTTTTGGAAAAAAATACAATATTTTTTATATTTTTGATTTTTTTCAAAAAAATAAAATAATTTTTAATATTTTTCAAAATATTTTTGGAAAATAAATTATTTTTGATTTTTCTCGATTTTTTAGAAAATAAAACATTTTTCAACATTTTTTAAATATTTTTCAATTTTATGGAAATTAAAACATTTTTTTAATATTTTTTTCGAAAATAAATTATTTATTTAAAAATATTATAAAAACTAACCCGGGTCGGATCCGCGGGTTGGGTCCGACCCGGGCCAGCCCGAAACGAAATGACGCTGTGGCCGGGCGTTCGTGGACGCCCGGCCCAGCCCGACGACCCTCTCCCACCGGCGAAACCCTACCCGGCCCGGCTCCAGCACCCGACCCGACTCCCGCCACCCGTAGATCGCGAACCCTACCCGATTTTATGTGGCCAGATCCGCTTCGCGACCTGGAAAATCGCAAACCCTAGGGTTTGCAAATCTGCGGCGCCAAGGATGGAAAACCTAGGCTCGGAGGCGACGACGAATATGGCGGCGGTAGCAAGGATGACGGTGACTACAGCGATGGCGATGGTGACGGAATGGGGGTGTGATGAACGGTAGGGACGATGGCGACGGGCTTTCGTTAACTTTTTTGAAAGCGGGCGTTGACGGCGACGACAAGGGTTGCGATGAACGGTAGGGGGCCACGGCGAGCAACGGCAAAGTTGGTGAGCTCGATCTGCGACGGCGAAGGCTACGGCGAACAGCGACGGCGACGGCGAGGCCTGGTCTGGGTGAAATTTGGCCAGAACGCTCTCTCTCTCTCCCTCGGGTTTGCCCATCGCGCTCCCCGAAGTCTCTCGGGGACCTCTCCGAGCTCACCACGCCACGGTCGACCTTGTGCTCGAGCTCCCCGAAGTCTCTCAGGGGACCTCAAGCTTCGGCCAGCCTCTCTCTCACTTTGTGGTCTCTCGGCTCTCGGTCTCTCGGCTCTCGGTCTCTGCTCCTTTCGACGGTGGCCCCCCTTTATTTATAGGTGCGGGGGCGGCTGGTCGGCGAGGCTTCAACCCGCCGGTTGGACCACCGTCCCATTCGCCATCATCGACTCCTCCGGTCACGTCCCGTCGATGCCACCTGCTCCTCTGCTTCACACGCGACCGCCGTCCGCTAATGCTTCTCCTGCATCGCACCTGCCCGTGCGTGCTCTTCAGTGGCGCGAGGAAGAAGACGACGCGGAGGGGCCGGGCTTGAGGCGATGATTGGCCGAAGGCCCATGCGAGGGCTGCTTCTTTGCTTCTTTTCCATTTTCGCTTTTTCGCTTTTCTCGTTGTTTTTTCTTTTTTATTATCTATTTATCCGAAAAAGGAAAAATAAAATAAAATAAAAACCCTATTAATTAAAAAGGGAAATTTAGGCGTCAACAGCTGTCCCTCTTTGAAGGTGAGTTCGCGAGGTTGCATTCAAAGACAATGGAGCCTAAATTTTATCTATGGATGCATAGCAAATTATATTTTATTTGGAACCTATTGTTCTATGCAGAAAAAGAGCAATATAACATTCCATATACTAAGATAGATAAGAAGATACCTGTAGTTACTTACCGGGAATGAGTGAGATAGGGTGTGAACCCCGAGTTTAGCAAGTATCAATGCGTCATCTTACCTAGTGATATGAGGAGGTTGCTTTTCAAGGGCTCGAACCATTCTTCGGTCACCTGTTAAAACAATCAATAATTTGTTTAGGACCCGAACCTTTCTTCGGTCACCTTGACGGGAGACTGCTCCTCCAGGACTCAAGCCATTCTTCGGTCGCCTATTAAAACAATCAATGGTTTGTCTAGGACCCGAACCTTTTTTCGGTCGCCTTGATGGGAGACTGCTTTTCCAGGACCCGAACCATTCTTCGGTCGCTTGTTGGAGTAATCAATGATTTGTCTAGGACCCGAACCTTTCTTCGATCACCTTGACGGGAAATTGCTTCTCTAGGACCCGAACCATTCTTCGGTCGCCTGTTAAAACAATCAATAGTTTGTCTAGGAACTGACCCTTTCTTTGGTCGCCTTGACGGGAGACTGCTCCTCCAGGACCTGAACCATTCTTCGGTCGCTTGTTAAAACAATCAATGGTTTGTCTAGGACCCGAACCTTTCTTCGGTCGCCTTGAAGGGAGATTGCTCCTCCAGGACTCGAACCATTCTTCGGTCACCTGTTGGAGTAATCGGTGGTTTGTCTCAGACTCGAACCATTCTTCGGTCGCCGTGATGGGAAATTGCTTCTCTAGGACCCGAACCATTCTTCAGTCGCTTGTTAAAACAATCGATGATTTGTCTCGAACCTGAACCTTTCTTCGGTCGCCGTGACGGGAAATTACTTCTCCAGGACCCGAATCATTCTTCGGTCGCCTGTTAAAACAATCAATGGTTTGTCTCGGACCCGAACCGTTCTTCGGTCGCCGTGACGGGAGATGCACCGACCTTTCTCATGGCATCTCACTTGTGGGTGCCTGATTTGTATCAAGGACACCAGTTGGTACCCGACCTTTCTCGGGAGATGCGCCGACCTTTTTCAAGGCATCTGTTTTGTGGGAGTGTCTGACCACTGTCAAAGACAACAACCGGTACTTGATTTTTCTCGGGAGGATGCGCCGACCTTTCTCAAGGCATCGATTCTGGAAAATACCTGGACATTCACAAGCATATCAAAGAGTACCTGGATATTCACAAGTACTAACTTGAAGGATATTTAGGCCTTTGAAGGTGTCAAAATGGATGTTTGGCTGATCATAGGCATTGAAGGGGTATTTGGATGATCACAAGTATGAATTCTTAGGGGGCACTTGGGCATTCACAAGTATCGAAGGGGTACTTGATAATTTGGAACTATCGAGGATATACCTTGGATATTTGTGAAGGTGTCCCACCTCCTGGCAATTGGGAAATATCGAGAGCGTACCTAGGATATTTGTGAAGGTCTCTCACCTCTTGGTAATGGGAATATTGAGGGTGTGCCCCGCATATTCGTGAAGGTCTCTCACCTCCTGGTAATTGGGAATATCGAGGGCGTACCTGAGATATTCGTGAAGGTCTCTCACCTCCTGGTAATTGGGAATATCGAGGACGTACCTAAGATATTCATGAAGGTCTCTCACCTCCTGGTAATTGGGAATATCGAGGGCGTACCTAAGATATTCGTGAAGGTCTCTCACCTCCTGGTAATTGGGAAATATCGAGGACGTACCTGAGATATTCGTGAAGGTCTCTCACCTCCTGGTAATTGGGAATATCGAGAACGTACCTGAGATATTCGTGAAGGTCTCTCACCTCCTGGTAGTGGGAATATCAAGGGCGTGCCCCGCATATTTGTGAAGGTCTCTCACCTCCTGGTAATGGGAATATTGAGGACGTGCCCCGCATATTCGTGAACGTCTCCCACCTCCTGGCAACATAAACTTGAATATAGCGCAAGGCTTACCTGGATGGTTGTAGGCACATAAAGTAGTGGAATGCTTGAACAGTTGCTATTATTTGGGGACAACTCAGGCAGGTTGAGTGTTAGGAAAAAGGAGTATCCGAACGGTGGCCGGTACTCAAAGGCGATGGGATACTAAGACAGTTGCAAGCATCCAAACTCAAGGGACGACTCGAATAGGTTGAGTGTCAAGAAGAGAGTACCTGGACAGTGGTAGGTACTTTAAGACAAATAGGGATGAAGATATGCTTACCTGGCAATATCTCTGATCTCTAAGAGTATGTTTGCTATTTGCACAATATGCACACATGATTGTATATGCTGTAAATTCATAAATTTAAATGAGATTCATGCATGATAATTTTGTTAGTTTTTCATCATCTGATTTCCACTAGGGAAGATTTTGAAAGACAACATTCATTTAGAATGTAGATGTCTTGAGCATGCCGGATGAGGGACTTTCAGTCAGAAAGGACTTTTCACTCACTCTCATGGAAAAGGCTATCCTGACCATTGATGCAGGATTTATAGGGACCACACTTCTCACTATCATCATGTCAACAGGGGTCTGAGTATTCTCACAAGTGGTACGACTTTACCAATGTGAGAGGTCTTTGTTGAAATTGCGATGAAGTCTTGGTCAGCGGCTCATCAAGGGGACCATCGAGGTCGAAGCCGATGGACAAAAATGCTGCACGATCATCTTCGGGTTTACAAGTCAAGAACCCTGCGAAAAGAGATAGAGTAATTTTGCTCGTACTTCTCCGAGCGATGCTTATGCACATATGAAATCCTACGTTAATTGAAGTGCCCCTAGTCTGAAGAGACTTTTACAATGGGAATGTGACGTAGACTTGGTTTACATGTAAGAGGGTGAGAGTTGGTGACTGTCTTTGGCATTTGTCACTGGTCTTTCTTTTCAATGTTAAATAGAGGTTCTATGGTCCACAACAGCAACTTTTTCTTGGTTGTATTTTTGACTGGGGGGCATTGGCCTTACTTTTACTAGGCACACTACTTTTTTTCATGCCCCTATTTTTATCCCAGTTTTTCACTTATGGGCATTGACCTTGCTTTTACCAGGTACACTACTTTTTTATGGCCTTGTTTTTTCATTCTTATCGTTAGAGGAACTAGCCTAGGCAAGTTCAATCACGACACTGTTGTTAGACTCTTGAGTCTTCGTCTTCAGCTAGAGCTCCGAGTTGCGCTGCTTAAATGGTAGTAACTTCGGTTTTGTCTCCATGTGATGGTGAAATTACAGACTCAATTGGGTTGTACAATGAATACAAGTGCAGAAAGAATTGCTCTTCGTCATTCTAGGGCACTTAAATTAACGCAAGTGTTCATATGCAATAAAGACACTCAAAGATTGATGCAAGTGCAAGCAAGATAATTTCTATCCCTGTTCCCACCTCGTGATGGTGACTTGCCTTCAACTTGCTCCCGTGTGTGGTGGTTCTTCAACGGGGGTAGGACAGAAACTTCACCAGTGTAAGGAGCTCAAAGTGAGCAATGAAATGCCTCTCTCTGTCTTGGTTATCGTACCATTCGCGAGATAACTCTTTACCTTGTAGTCATGGGATTTTCTGCACTCATCTCACAAGTGTATAGATAGGGTAGTGTAGGATATAGCTTGCCTGTCATCATCCTGACGCGCCTCATCCAACATGCTCAAATAATCTTGCATTCTTCACTTAGCTATCTATTCTAATAATCCTTAACATAATCAAAGATTTAGACGGACAAAATCATTATGCAAAATTTGCCTGGAAAAAGGTATGCAACAAATGATGTGAGAGAGTTTGTAAAAATAAATGAATGGCTTTTATTCAAGAAAAACCTATTAACAGCTTTAGGAGTGTTTACTTAGGTGGAATGGTATTCACAAAAGTATTGAATTTTAAATATCAAAAGAGTTATTTACAAATAGCTATTAACAAATGGGTGTCGATAGATTGCTCATGACGCGTGAATAATCAGCTAAATGTTGAGAATTTGATCGGGTGTCTTTGCTTTTGTCCCGGGTTTGGTTCACTTGGTTTTCCCCATTTAACCATTAAGCCTAGCCCTTGAATCCCAATGCTTCCTGTAAATGTAAGTTCAGAGAGTGAGTGCTAGAAATGACACCAAGTTGCATTTTCCCAGAGTTTATGTGAGCTGGCTTCTAGGGATACTTGAATGTCAATGACAATCCCTTTATAGTTCCATGCTTCTTTCGACCGGCCTTTCTTACTTGTGGCCATTCAGGCATGATTGTGGTTGTTGATTCACTTTCAACGCTTCCTTTTGTGGAACTTCCCCTTCTGTCTTTGATTAACAGCATTGGGCAAAGTCATGTATCTCAAGCTTCTATAGAATTTGAGATGGACAATCAAAACTTCCACCTTTCTAATTGTTTCTTGCAAGGGCATGCGTCTGGAACAAGAAGTGAGGCTTCCATATTCTAAGATTGTTGACTGGGACAGAAGGTTCCTTCTAACCAGACTGGTTCCTGAATGACGCGTCCTTTACACCGAGCTGGGCGAAATTGACATGGATTACTCTTATGCGTCTGCCTGGGTAATGTCGATTTGCTCAAGTTATGCCATTGAGTTTGTTACCTGATTTTCGACACTGCCTTAAATGCTGGTGATTACCATTCATTTTTCTTCATTGAGTCAACCAAACACACACTTTTTATGATGGTGTAAATACATCACTCATATATAAAAGGTGCATAGGCATTTTCAATATATAGAGAAGTGTTTGGCAATGCCAGACAATGAACATCTTTCAAGGGTAGTATTTTTTTATAGTATCGGAATTAACTGGTTTAGAGAACTCTCGCCCATCCATCTCAGTTAGGATCAAGGCTCCTCCAGGGAGTATCTTTTTTATTACATAAGGACCCTTGTAATTTGGGGCGAACTTGCCTCCAGGCTCTGGAAAGATTGGCAGCGTCTTTCTTAAGATTAGCTCGTCTACCTCGAAGTGCTTGGGTCGCACCTTTTGATTAAATGATCGAGCTACCTTCTGTTGATAACACTGACCGTGCCAGAGGGCTCTCAGTCGCTTTTCATCGATCATGTTCAGCTACTCGAGCCTTTGTTGTGTCCATTCCTCCTTAGATAATTCAGTCTAGGATAAAATTCGTAGGGAGGGTATTTCTACCTCCACGAGTAAAACTGCCTCCATACCATAAACCAGGGAAAAAGGGGTTGCCCTAGTAGAAGTTCGAATCGAAGTTCGATATGCTGTCAATGCAAAGGGTAGCCTCTTGTGCCAATCGCGGTAATTTTCAGCCGTCCTGGCTAGGATTCTCTTGATGTTCTTGTTGGCGGCCTCTACGACCCCATTCATTTGCGGACGATAAGGGGATGAATTCAAATGCTGGATCTTGAACTTAGAAAATAATTGATCAATCAGCTTGTTGTTTAGATTTGTCCCATTGTCGATGATGATGGAATCTGGCACGCCATATCGAGCGATTATGTCACGTTTAATAAACTTCATAACATTCCGTGCAGTTACGCTTGCATATGATGTGACCTCAATCCATTTCGAAAAGTAATCAATTGCAACCAAGATGAACCGATGCCTGTTTGACGCCTTTGGGTTAATTGGGCCAATCACATCGATGCCCTACATTGAAAACGGCCATGGCTCAGATAACTGATGCAGTTCAGTTGGAGGGACATTTATTTTATCCCCGTGAATTTGACAACGATGACAACTTTGTACATGTTGAGCACAATCATTCTCTAAGGGGAGCCAGTAATAACCCAGTCTCATTATCTTCTTGGCCAACATACGTCCATTCATGTAAGGGCCACATACTCCCTCATGTATTTCTTGCATTATTCGTGTGGCTTCAGTTGCATCCACACATCTTAGCAGGACTGAGTCATACGATCTTTTGTACAGATTTTCACCGCTGACGAAAAACTTTGAAGCCATTTTCATTAGGTATTTTCGATCAGAGGGAGTGCTTTGTTCAGGGAACTCCCGCTTCTGGACGTATTCCATGATATCGTAATACCAGGGCTTCCCATCGGATTCTTCAGTTATGGCCATGTAGTATGCTTGTCTTGCCAGGACTTCAATTTTTAAAGGCTCTACTTCTAACTCTTTCGTTGCTTGCAACATAGATGATAACGTTCCTAGTGCATTAGCGAACTGATTATGAATTCTAGGTAGGTATTCAAACGAGATGTCTTGGAATTTTCCCACCAACTTTTCTAAGTAACCATGATAAGGCACAAGCTTGGCGTCTTTTGTCTTCCATTCGCCCAATGTCTAGAGGATTATTAAGGTAGAATCACCGAACACCTTTAGCTTTGTCACTCCCATTTCAATAGCCGCTTGCAGGTCGAGGATGCATACTTTATACTCAGATATATTGTTGGTGCATGGAAACATCAATTTTGCAGCCACAGGATAATGTTGTCCATTTGAGGCTATCAAGACTGCCCCAGTGCCGGAGCCTGACAAATTTACAGCTCCGTCGAAGAACATAGTCCATGTGTCTTCTTCTACTGCGGAAATTCGATCGTCTAGGGGATTATCCTTGCGTACTTCTTTAGGACAGTCTGCTAACATATCGTCAATCACCCGCCCTTTAACTGATTTTTGCGAATGTCGAATTCCAAGATCAGGATTTGCCATTTGGTCAATTTTCCTACCAATGCTGGGCGACTGAGCAAATACTTAATCGGATCACTTTCGGTTACGAATAAAGTTTGGTAATGCAAGGTATACTGTCGAAGTCTATGCAACACCCATACTAATGCTGCGCATGTTTTTTCTGATTTGGAGTAGTTTTGTTATGATGTGGTGAACTTTTTGCTCAAACAGTAGATGGCTCACTCCTTATGGTTGTGGGGCTCCTTTTGTGCCAGCATTGCACCTAAGGATTCACTGTTGATGGTAAGGTAGAGAATTAAAGGGTGCCCCGGGACCGGAGGTACTAGAATCGGGGGTTTCATCAAGTACTGCTTTAGGTCTTCAAATGCCAGTCGGCAATCATCATCCCATTTAATTTGTGCATCCTTCCTGAGAAGTTTAAAGAAAGGTTTTGCAGTTTCAGAAAGCTGGGAAATGAATTGGGCAATGTAATTTAATCTTCCCAGGAGGCTACGGACTTCTTTTACAGTCGAGGGAGGAGGCATTTCAAATATCGCCTTGGTTTTTGATGGATCTACTTCTATTCCTTCACAGCTCACAATGAATCCAAGTAATTTGCCAGAAGTTGCCCCAAACACACATTTCGTTGGATTCAAGTGCAACTTAAACTGGCAAAGTCGCTCAAATAGTTTCTCTAGGGTCTTCACATGGTCCTCTCCATGTCTGGTTTTAGGGATCATGTCATTGACGTATACTTCAATTTCTTTGTGCATCATGTCATCGAAAAGGGTGACCATGGCTCGCTGGTAAGTTGCTCCAGCATTTTTCAGGCCAAAAGGCATGACCTTATAATGGAAAATTCCCCATGGAGTAATGAACGCAGTTTTTTCCTTGTCTTCCTCCTTCATCTTTATTTGGATGTATCCCGAGAATCCATCCATAAAAGAGAACAGTTTGAACCCTGCAGTACTGTCTACCAGAACGTCTATGTGGGGTAATGGGAAATCATCTTTTAGGCTTGCTTTGTTTAAATCATGATAATCGACACAAACACGTATTCGACCATCCTTCTTCTTCACTGGCACAACGTTTGCTACCCAGCTGGGGTATCGCGAGACTTCGAGGAAACCCACTTCGAGGAGCTTCATTACCTCTTCTTGAATCTTTTTTGACAATTCTGGCTTGGTCCTTCTTAGCCGTTGTTTCTTGGGGGCTATATTAGGTTTGGTTGGCAAACTATGCTCCACGATCATTGGATCAAGGCCTGGCATATCCGCGTATGACCATGCGAATACGTCTTGATACCTCTTTAAAAGAGCAATCAAGTCTGCAGCTTCTTCTTCAGGAAGGTTGGCGCCAATCTTTATCTCTCTAGGACCCTCTATGCTGCCTAAATTGACAGTGACGGTGTCTTCAGTGGTAAAGGGCCTTGTTTCCTCATGACGCTCCCCAGTCTCGTTGAACTTTTTTGGAATTATCAAAGTCATCATCTGAGCTATCAGAATTGCTATCATGGCTATCCACGATGTTGGTTTGGACCGTTCACATACCCTTGCCTGCCGCTAGATCATTCCTGTGTCATAGAGTAGATAGGCTAAGGGGACAAATAAGGTTAGTAGTATGCATGCTTTTTTTTTTTTTTAAGAAGGATGATAAATTGTTCTTGAAGATTTAGGACAAGGAAACATGAGGAGACCCGGGCCTCAGATTTATTCTTTCATTTGATGGCTGGCTATCATCAACGGGCCGGTTTGGTGTGTCTCCCCATGCCCTCAAAATGTTTTCAACTTTATTTATTAGTAGACGGATTTACAGAGTGATTTCAAAAAATGGTTCCCCGGGTGGAACTGATGTTGAAAACAGAACAAGCTAGACTTTTTTAAAAAATATGTACAGGCTCTCACGTAGGGGATTATGTGGAGGAAATAAAAAGGATTCTACTCGAGCGGGTCTGCACCCATTTCCCCTAACGGTCCTTCATTGATAGCGCCCACGAAGAAGTCTTCATACCAGTCGCCAGCCACGTCTTCCTGTGCTTGCGGCTTTACAGATTCCAGATCGTCCATGCCTTCCCATCCATCAAGGACGATGTGGTGATGATGATCATAGAAACTTTGGGGGATCGAATAATTGACATAGTAGTCAAATTTACCACTTGGTTAGCCCAAAGTGTCCATGATCACCTCTCCTCTACGTGCTTCATTAGCATGCTCAGGGAACATGGTACGAGTGCTGGGTACCACGAGGAGGTGATCTTTGCCAAAACACAGCCACGGAGAGCGGAACGTGAATACCCCAGCATCTAAAAGATCCTGAACCTTGTCTCTCGGGATGGTGCAGTCATCTAGCGAGTGTCCTCATTCCCCCGAATGATAATCATATTGCTTGGGGATCATAATCAAGGAAATACTCGGGAGTAGGATGACTCAGTTCCCTAGTGATTAGTCCTTGCTCTAGGAGGATGGGAAAAATGATGGCCATCGATTTAGGAAGAGGCGAATACAGCCTCATGCTTCTTGAGGACTGAGATAGCCGAACCCCTTGCCAGATCGTATCAGTGGGGTCTTTTTCATTTACTAAATCCTCATTATGACGAGAGCAGAATGCATGGGTAGCTTGAGCGAAATTTTCCGTCAAATGGTGCACTGTCTTACGTAGTTCATCGACTTGGCGTTGAAGCTAGATGAATGAGAAGTTATCACCTGTTCCTTCTAACTACTCTTCCACAATGGCACCTATGAAAATATCTCCAAACATGGTGGTCATGTCATCCGGCCCCTCTTTCTTTGTAAGTGAGGGCCAAGCTGTGCCTTCCTAGATTACGGGCAAGTTCAAGCTTCTGAGGTTGGACCATTTTGAAGTATTGATCACTTCCTTCTCCTCACGCATCATCCGGGCTGGGCCTGGGAAAGTTTCCTTGAGACGGGGATATACAAGGGCGACTTTTTTCTTTGCTTTTTCTATCCGAGGAATATCCTAACCCAATAGTATAGGGTCTCCTCAGGGCTTCAACAGGTTGACGGATGCCCTGGCCCTCCCTACCAAGCCCTTGTCCTAGAATGAAACCGTGTCCCACCATGATTTTTCCTACCATGATTGCAACGCTTGATACCTCGGGGACGAGGGGCAAAGTCCCATGAGTTTCGTGTATAGTAGACACAAGCTCGAACGATTGATAGCTGGCTTCATTTTTGTCACTAGGTTCAACATAAGGAACGGCCGTCTCGTGGTAGATGTGGTGGTCTTCTTCCCCTCGGTCCGTGATTAGCTTTCCCCCAACCACGAACTTCACACTTTGGTGAAGGCTTGAAGGTACTGCTCCTGCGACATGGATCCACGGGCGCCCTAAGAGGAAATTGAACGCAGTGGAGATATCCATCACTTGGAACAAAATTTTGAATACGGTTGAGCCAATTTGAACGTCGAGCTCGATCTCTCCCACTGTTTCCTTCTTTTTTCCATCAAATGCTTGAGCAGAAGTCTTATGTACCTGGATCCGGGATCTATCTATTTGAAGGCGATAGAGTGTCGCTAGTGGACATATATTAAGGGCAGATCCGTTGTCAATCAGTACTCGGGCGACGTGAGATGCATTGCATTTGACTGATATGTAGAGGCCTTTGGTGTGTCCTCTACCCTCCTCAGGGATTTCTTCATCAGAAAATTCCATTTGATCCTTTAGAAGGATGGTGCTAACAAATTCCTCGAGTTTGTCATGCTCAATTGTTTCAGGGACATGTACCTCACTTAATACCTTCATGAGGGATTTCTGGTGTTTGACAGATGTCTGAAGCAATTCCAGTAGAGAGATCTGTGCTAGTGATTTTCGTAACTGTTCTACCACATTGTATTCGCTGGCCTTAACTACAACCAAAATTTCCTTGGCTTCTTCGTTAGTGACTGGCTTAACAGACTACGTGCTTGCGTGAGCGTAGGTTCGCCCAGATCTTGTGACTAAACCGACATTGAGGTCATAAGACCACGGTATTGCATTGTTACATTCATACTTGTAAGGCTGGGGGATTTCAATGACTATAGCTATTTCCGCTATTGATGCTTCGATTATGGCTCCTTTTCCTTCAGATATACCCTTTGGTGGGGTGGAATCTTTCTTCTCCCTTTTTGCATTTAGCGTGGCACATTCCTCATCCTAGTTGATGAGGACTTGCGATATAGTGGAAACTATGCTGGTGCAACCAACGTGCACGATTACTCCAGCCTCTATCATTCTTGATACCCTTTCTTCCATTATCTCAAAAGGCGGTATTTTGTCATCTGAATAATACCCGGTTTCTACTAGCCCTCAATAGAAGTCAACAATACGTGTATTGACATTTCTAATTTGACTGGCTTTAGAATCGAATATCGCATTTACTTTGTCAGCATGATCAGGGAGCGGATTGCTTTGGACATTTGGCTTCGTAGTTTGGAATGAGAAGGCTTTAGTATCCAGTAGGTTCTGGATCCGATGTTTAAGGATGAAACAATCATCAGTCGAATGGCCTACTTCTCCCATGTGATAATCGCATTTTTTGGACTGGTCATAGCTGGAGAAGCTTTCAGCATTGGGTTGTCTTGGCTCAGTCGAGAGGAGATTCTTGCTCCGGAGGATCGCTAAAACCTGGGAAGGAGGTCCAGGAAGCGGAGTGAATTGTCTTCGGTTGTTGTAGCGTTGAGGCTGACGGCTGCTAGTCTGCTGTTGGCCTGTGCTTGTCTGAACGGTCGGGAGGTGACCGGTATTCGCAGTGTAGGTGGCAGTGACATCAATCAGGGGTTCTTTATCCTTTTTCATGCCGAACCTTCTGCCGATAGGTGCAGGCTCGGTGAAACAGCCATCTCTTAATCCTATCTATATCTGCTCTCCCACTGGAATGAGTTGATTGAATGATTCAGCGATCGTAGTCACCATCCGGTTGCGGTATTCATAGGGGAGGGTTTTGATGAACATTTTTCTCAATTCAAAATCAGTCGGTTCGGGACTGATCTGGGTGGCGAGATTCCTCCACCTGATAGCATACTCTTTGAAAGATTCCTGCTTTTTCTTTTCAGTGCAATCGAGATCCTCACGAGAAGGGGTAATGTCCATTGTGAATTTATACTGCTTGAGGAATGCCTCACTTGCTTCACTCCACGTTTCGATGAGGTTTATGTTTTTCTTGATGTACCACCTCAAGGCGGGACCTACCAGGCTTGACTGGAACAACTGGATCATTAAAGGCACATTACTAACATACTGGGTCATTCGAACCAAGTACATTTGCAAGTGAGCCCTTGGATAGGCCGTGCCATCGTATTTCTCAAATTCAGGCATCTTAAACTTTTCAGGCATTTTGACTTTGGAGTAGATGGAGAGGTCTGTCAGAGTAGGGTCCTGTAGGCCCTACAGTTGCTTTAGCCTTTCTTCAAGCTTCTCCAGACGCTTATCATGCTCGGTTTTAGACGAAATGCTGGGTTTTACTTTCTCAACTACGATTTGGTGCGCGTCGTCCTCCAATTCGAGCATGCTATCATCAGTCTCTCTTCCTTGTTCTCCTCGGGTGGATGATTGCAGTATTACTACTTCAATCGAGGCTGGGGTAGGAGTCCATTTGCCCTGGATGGAATCTATTTGTTTTGAGAGTTGTTGAAGCACATTGAAGACCTGTTTCATTTCTCTTTCCATAATCTCAACAAGGCTTGGTACATTTTCTTCAGCCATCCTAGCTTTTGGATTTGGTGAATATGGCTATGTCGTGATTACCTGCTAGCACAGGAAATGGAGAAAATGTAAACAAAGGAAACACATGGAACACTAGCTCATGGCAAGGGTCGAGTCCTTATTTATTAATAAGAGATTTATACAATGCCAAAAGGATTTTTGACACAAGTTAGAACGATCCTAGACATTCACATTAAAATATTCACATAAAAAACACAATGCCCATTTTTATATGCGATGGGAAGTCTCGATCTTGCGACGCCACTTGTTCCTTTGAGATAACTTTGATATGTGTTTCTTGCTTGTCACGCCCCGATCCTCGGGCACGCACACATCCTTCTCTTTGTTGGAGAAATCTTTCCAGAATATTTTGAAGCTGACAAAACGTTTCTATCAGTCTAGTCTGGATATTTGCAGACTGTCTATTTAAAGTCTGAAGACTTGTTGATCACCAAACTCAGCACTCAAGACTCAAGACTCAAGACTCAAGACTTAAGACTCAAGACTATTCTCATTGACAGCTTTTCTGATCCAGTGACGAAGGAAATCCAGAGCCGAAATTTATGGTTAAGGATTTAATCCTATCCTCTGGAGAATATCTCTTGGTTGGATAAATATATATCGGATTCTTTTATTTGTATCTAGATCAATTGAAGATCCGGTGGTCGACGAAATATTCTTGGAATGTTCTATTCTTGGAAACCAAGATCCTGATTGTATGGGCGAACATGATTGATGGGCTATCGTCAGGTTCCTTTTATAGCTCGAACGATCTCCTTAATTGATTCCGTCCAACGGGTAGATTGGGGGAATTCCTTTGGTAAGTGCCAACGGTATGATGGCATAAAGGAGTATAAAAAGGAAGACGTTCTGGTTGTTTATAGAGCGTGATCGATAGAGAAATTCCAGAGTCTGAAGCACCTTGATTATTAGTCGATACAGTTTGAGCGAAATTGTATATACAGAGAGTGTTTATACTTGGTAATACCTTGAGCGAGTGTGGTAGATCATCTACACCTAGAAATCAAGGAAGATCAACGCTGTAACATCTCTTTGTTCATAGTAGAATCCAGCCAATTGGCTGTCAATGCAGAAGAGTGGACGTAGGCTTGAATCAAGCCGAACCACTATAAACCGCGTGTTCAATTCTCTCATCTCTTTACTCAGTCTTACGTTGATTATTATTTATTGCAAATTCTTCAACTGGTTAAGTATTGTGGAATCACAAAGAAAAATCTTTTATATACCTATTCACCCCCCTCTAGGTACTTGTACTAGCTATATCAATTGGTATCAGAGCTCGTGTTCTTAATTTATTTGAATTGTCTTACTTCAGAGTAAAAGATTCATGGCTAGTATGCTGGCACCAGGGCTGGTGGAAGGGCAAAGCAATACCAGACCACCCTACTTTGATGGAAAGGATTACAACATCTGGAAGAACAAGATGAAAGCTTTCCTACGATCAAAGGATCCTCTGGAATAGGATGTTGTGGAAAGAGGAATCACTCCAATTGCTGCATCAGTCTCTGAAAGAGGGAAAGAAGTTGAAACCAGCGGAATGACTCGGGAAGAGATAAACAAGAGACAAGCACTCGATGCAAAAGCAATTTACTCTTTATATTGTGCTTTGTCACCAACTGAATATAACAGAATATCTTCTTATGTTACAACAAAAGAAGTATAGGACATATTACATATCACCTATGAAGGAACAGATCGAGTGAAGGAGACAAGAATTAACATTCTCCTCGATCAATATGAAGCCTTCAAAATGAAACCAGGAGAATCTATAAGCGACATGTTTAGTCGTTTTACGATATTGTCAATGGTCTTGAGAACCAAGGACAAAAATTTCTGATCCCATGAAGGTGACAAGCTACTTGCGTGGACTCTCCAAGGAGTGGAATCATATAAAGACTTCAATAAGAGAGACGCAAAGAATTATGCCACTATCTGTCGACGAGCTGATTGGAACTCTTCAATCTTATGAAGTGGAACGAATTAATGAAGACGAAGATCCAAGAGGTAAGAAATCTATTGCATTAAAATCAAATGATGACTCTGATGATACAGATTCTGAAGATGATATGGACGATGAGGAGCTCGATCTCATGATAAGAAGATTCAGAAAACTGAATAGAAAAGGAAGAAGGTTCAACTCAAAGAAACAAAGTTTGCAAAGACAACAGAGACCAAGTCGGTGATGATGAGAACCAAACAAAGATGTAGTCTTCGAATGTAAGAAGAAGGGACACATCGGACCCAATGTCCTCTTCGAAGAAGAAAAGAGGAAAGGCGAGAAGTTTCGAAAAGCTCTCAAAGCCGAAACACAGGTGATACGAGTGTGAAGAAAGTGACAATGAATATGCCAACATATGTTTGATGGCACATTCGGACTCTGGACTCGGACTGGATTAGACTCAGACAGCGAATTTGAGGTAAGTGATTTTAAAATTCCTATCAAAGTCTCTAAATACATTGATGAACTATGTTTTAGTCTTAAGACTTCTCTCAAAAGAATTTCCGAACTTAAAAAGGAAAACTCAGATCTAAAACAAAAGAAAATCATTTTAGAAGAAAAAGTTAAAAGTTTAGACTTGAATGTTTCTACTCTTAAAGAAAAAGAAGATAATCTTTTGAAAGAAAATGTTCTTTTAAAAACTGACTTATCAAATATTTCAAAGAAATTTTCGATAGGGTCTGAAAAACTTGAAAAAGTGCTTTCAGTTCAAAGACCTTACTTCAATAAGTCTCGTCTAGGTATGACATCAGAAACAATTCCCTTGATTGATTTTCCTAAAGTAAAAGAAAGAATTAAGAAAAGACCGTCGAGAGAAGCTTACAAGAATCATTTCAAGAAAGTTTTTGTAAAGTTTGTAGGTTGAAATGCTCTAAGGTGTTCAAAGTGTAACAGTCAGGATCACTTTGAAAAAGAGTGTCCTATGGTTTGGAAGCCTGTTAAGAAAGTATGGCCTAATAATGCTTATCCTACTAACACCAAAGGACCCAAGAAAATTTGGGTACCAAAGAAAGCTTGAGACTCTCTTTTAAATGCAGGTCTCCGTCAAGAAAAAGGTAAAATGGTATCTTGACAGCGGATGTTCAAGACACATGACAGGAGACTCAAATTGCTTCATAAAGCTTATTCAAGTGAATGGTGGAAAAGTTTCTTTTGGAGGAAACGGCAAAGGAAACATTGTGGGATTTTGAACAGTGAAAATTGGAAATCTCACAATAAGCAATGTTTCTCTAGTGGAAGGACTCAACTATAACCTTCTCAGCATTAGCCAATTGTGTGATACTGATTTCAAGATCTCCTTTCAAGAAGGAATATGCTCAGGAATCAGTAAAGACTCTACTCAGTCTTTCATGGGTCGAAGACATGGAAATATCTACCTCTTAGACATGAATCTAAATGAATCGCAATGCCTAATCTCAATTCAAGATGAAGCAAGCTTATGATACAGAAAGCTTGGTCATGTCAACATGAAGCAATTAGCTAAAATATCTTCAAAACAGCTTGTTCGAGGTCTACCCAAATTACCATACCAGAAGTCCGATCCATGCACACCATGCATTCTGGGAAAGCAGGTAAGAAATTCATTTAAACCAATAAATCATGTCTCTACTAATCATGTACTACAGTTGCTGCATATGGATCTCTTCGGACCAACCAGAACCCAGAGTATTGGAGGTAAGAAATATTGCCTAGTAATAGTGGACGATTACTCCCGTTTTACTTGGCTATTTTTCCTTGCAAGCAAGTCAGAAACCTTCTCGTATTTTGAAAATTTTGCTAAAAAGGTTCAAAATGAAAAATGATGTGTTATCTCAAGTATAAGAACAGATCATAGAGGTGAATTTGAAAATTAAGATTTTACAAAATTGTGTGATGAATCTGGATTTAAGCATGTGTTCTCCTCTCCATACACTCCTCAGCAAAATGGAGTTGTGGAAAGAAAGAATAGATCTCTTCAAGAAATGGCTAGAACTCTTTTAATTGAAAGTAAAATTTCTTCACGTTTTTGGGCTGAAGCTGTTTCAACAGCATGTTATATCATCAATAGAGTCTTCCTAAGACCTATTCTAGAGAAAACCCCTTATGAATTATTCAAAGGTAAAAAGCCCATTGTTTTATACTTCCATGTGTTCGGTTGCAAATGCTTTATATTGAAAAATGCAAAAGATCGAGTTGGTAAGTTTGAAGAAAGATCAGATGAAGGCATCTTCCTTGGATATTCTACATCAAGCAAAGCTTACAGAGTCTACAACAAGAAGAGCCAGTCTGTGGAGGAGTCAATGAATGTCAAATTTAAAGACTCTATACTAGATGAATCCAGTCAGACTCAGTATGAAGAGTCTGAACCTACTCCAGACCTTCCAAAGCTTACAACTCAAGAAGTATCTCAGACTCTGGAAAACCAGCATCAAGATGTTCATGAAGATTCAATCAAAGAAAGAGATCATCATCCAGACAAATCAACCAGTAACTAGAAGCACAAGTCCAGTCATCCTAAAGATCTCATTATCGGCGAAATTAATGAAGGAATTCGCACCAGATCTAAAAGACGTGAAGAGTCTAGTGCTGTGGCTCTCATTTCTGAAATTGAACCAAAAAGCATAGACGAAGCTTTATTTGATGAAAGCTGGATCGAAGCTATGCAAGAGGAGCTCAGACAGTTCAACAATAATGATGTCTGGGAATTGACATCTAAACCGAAAGGTAAAACTGTTATTGAAGCCAAATGGGTGTTCAGAAATAAGATGAATGAAAAAGGAAAAGTCATACGAAACAAAGCAAGACTCGTGGCCAAAGGATACACGCAAGAAGAAGGAATAGACTATGATGAGACTTACGCTCCTGTAGCAAGGTTAGAAGCTATCCGACTATTACTTGTGCTTGCTTGTTATAAAAATTTCAGGTTATTCCAAATGGACGTCAAAAGTGCTTTCCTAAATGGATTTATCCAAGAGGAAGTATATGTGGAACAACCACCTGGGTTTGAAGACCCAAAGAAGCCGAGACTCGGTCTTCGGACTAAAAAGGCCTTATATGGTTTAAAGCAAGCACCTCGAGCTTGGTACGACAGACTAAGTAAGTTATTATTACAGAATGGTTTTGTCAAAGGTAAAGTAGATACTACTTTATTTATCAAAAAGGAAAACAAAAACTTCTTACTTGTTTAAATATATGTGGATGATATTATTTTTGGATCCTCTAATGAAAGTCTATGCAAGAAATTTTCTAAGTGTATGCAGGATGAGTTTGAAATGAGTATGATGGGAGAATTAACATTCTTTCTTAGTCTTCAAGTAAAGCAATTGAAGGAATGAACTTTCATTTACCAAGAAAAATATGCTAAAGATCTTGTCAAAAGGTTTGGATTGGAAAATTGCAAAAAGACTGATATACCAATGTCAAGTTCTTTGAAGATAGACAAAGATGAAGAAGGGAAGAAAGTTGATCAAAAGCTGTACGGGAGCATCATTGGTTCACTTCTTTAACTTACTTGCTTCTAGACTTGACATTTTGTTGAGTGTTTGCATCTCGTGCTAGGTTTCAATCGGATCCTCGAGAATCCCATCTCGGTGCTGCAAAACGTATCATTAAATACGTCGCTTCATCTTCAAGCATCGGTCTTTGGTATCCTAAGAAGGGAGACTTTAATCTTCTGGATATTCGAGGCGAGATTTGGCCGATTCGGAGTCGATAGAAAGAGTACTTCGGGAACTTGCCGGTTGCTTGACGGGGTAGTGTCCTGGTTTTCAAGAAAACAAAGCACTATGGCTCTCTCAACAACAGAAGCAGAGTATGTAGCTCTTGGAAGATGTTGTTCGCAAATTCTATGGATAAAACAACAGCTACAAGACTTTGGGATTGAAGACTCATGCACAGAAATCAAATGTGACAACACCAGCGCAATCAATCTCACCAAAAATCCAATTCTTCATTCAAGAGCAAAGCATATAGAGATTCGACATCACTTCATTAGAGATCATATTCAAAATGGAGAAATCTCGATTCAATTTGTTGATTCAAAAAGTCAACTAGCGGATATATTCACAAAGCCTTTAGAGAAAAATCAATTCGATTTTATCCATTCCAAACTCAACATTTTGAAGCTCGAAGAAGTTAAAGTCTAGAGACTCTCCAACCCTCAGACTCAGAAAGTTGATGATCATCAGACTCTAATCCATCAGACTCTAATCTCTCAGACTCTAAATCCTCAGACTCAGACTTTGATGGCTATAGATTGTAAGTTGCTATTTTATTTAAACTCGAAAAGGTATGATCTTTCGTTCAGTTATTTTGTAGTCTCCGTGAAAAACGAAATCTTGTCTTTTAAAAAAGATTAATTTTGGCAGTTATTGATTTTAAAAAGAAGTGTTCGTACACTTTACTTGTACCGATTGAACTTCCCCTTTTCAAAACTGAGTTATATATATACAGTTTTCATTTTCCAATCTTCAAAACCCTAAAAAGCATTCTCCTCCCAATCCGGTTTCTACTTCGTGTTCATCTTCGAGAAAGTTGTCATCTTTTCTTGGGAAAGCAAGTAAAGGAATCTTTCAGCGACAAGGAAGAATGTCTTCTTCGAGGAAGTCTTTAAGAATCACGAACAGGGGACCACAGAGAATGAAGGAGGGACCTACCCATTTCGATCTCACCGAAGAGGAAGAATTATCGAGTCAACAACAGAGCCCGATTCACTCTCCACCACGTCACTCAACGCCATCTACCCCACAAGGTGCGGGTCAACAATCGGAGGAAGAGATAATCGAGGACGCAGACCCTATAAGAGTCCAAAAATCCTCTTTTATTTACAAACTCTACTGTGCGTTGAAAAGTACTGGGACTCCGTTGAAATACGTGGATGATTTTCTCAAAGATAAGCATTATGGGAATGAGTATATCTTTCTGAGAAAAATGGATTTGGGAATTGCTCCCAAGGGTAAAGCAGAGGAAGCTCTTGCGAATATTCCCAATGACCCTCGTATGTCGGGACCTAATTTGACTGAAGGAAACGACGATGATAAAATGTTTAGTGATTTTCAACCTAGAATGGGTATTGCTGCAAAGGTGAAGGGAAAGAGGATGGAGTTATTCAAATCAAAGGAATAGGAGAATTTATTTTTCAGACTGGTGAAACGAGGGGTGATAAACCCTAGGAGTGTCGATTTCGATTTCTTGGATGCCGTTAACGTGAACTTAAGGGAGAAGTTCGAATTGCTTCAACTTGAGCAATTCTGCACTGATACCACAGACGGTTATGCATAACTAACTGCATATTTCTATTCGAATCTCAGCTTTATAGATGCGAATAGAATATCATTCAGTGTTAGAGACCAGGATTATGTGGTAGACGTGAGCATGTTGGCGGACATAATTGGAGTTGAACGAGGACATTATCAACCAGTCAAAGTCTCAGTTGCTCGTGCCTCAATGGAACTTGTCAAAGATAGAGATATCGATGAAGAATCATCTATTCAAGGATGCGTGCCATCAACATTGTGCTGCACAAAATTGTGATCAATTGCATCAGGCCCAAGTCTACATCAAAGACTGATGTGTCTAATTCCAAGGCAAAATTGATGTACGCAATCAACTCAGGGAAGAAGTTCTCTCTCCCTCACACTATTCTCTTTCACATGTATAGAGCAATGTCGAAGGACAAGGGACAATTGCCTTACCCAGGTCTGGTGACCAAGATCTTCAAACACATGAATATTGAACCGCCACATACACTTTGTGTTCGACCGTGCGATAAGATGGTGGTAGGTTTGAAGATGTTAATGAAGATGCGTCTGAAAGAACTTTCCAAGGCAATGGAAAAATTCCGAGTCAAGACTCCAGTTCCGTCTGCTTCAAAGAGAAAAGGGAAGGAGGCCATTGGTGCCCCATCCAAAAAGAAGAAAACCCTCATCTTGGAGGATGAAGATGAGGAGGAAGATCTCACAATCACTGCCTTGATAAGGACCAGACATTCTGTACCTCAATCGACAGAACTTCAGAAGAAACAGAGAGAAGAAGAGGAGCAAGCCAAGAACAGAGAAGAAGAAGAGCAGAGAGAGAAGGAGAAAGAAGCTAAAGAAGAAGGAGAAGAAGAGAAAGAAAAGTCTGCAGTCGAATCTGGAGAGAAGGAGAATCAAGATACAGAAGAGCATGATCATCACTCTTCCCCTTTTGACGTCCTAGAGACAGGGGGAGTTGGCGAGCAAGAAAGGTCCACACCTCATGATTACAAACCGTTTCATAACTATTCACTTCAAAAGGAATTCTAAAAAGAAGATAGACTCTCAGTCCATCCAAGCCGCACTCAAGAGCCCTCTCGGGATTATCTTCTTCTTCCAAAATCCTTCTCCTCAGGTTTTACCTCCAAGTCCTCCTTCCCAGACTTGTCCTCCTCAACTTCTTATCGGGGTCCTGAAATGTTTTCCCCAAACTGAGATGAGACTACGTCTCAGCGAGTTCTACCCCACTAAGCCCGATTAGTAAATCATTATACTATAGGCTGCCTAAACACGAACAGGGCAGATGACTTACCTTGGCCTTAGATCCCACCTGCAAGTCAATACAATTCACAATAGGCACCAAAGTAATCATATCACAGATCGAAGTATCGATCAAATCGACCTAGTCGATTATATGCCAACGAGACCACTCATGATCATTTCCATTCAGTCAATCAATTTACAACATCAGACTCAAGGCAATGATCAATCGACTTAGTCGATTACATGTTAGCCGGACCATCTCTAGGTCTTTCTAGTCATTGCTATACAATCTCAATTGATAAAACTAATCACCGAGCCACGTGTATTCTCTGAGGCGATATTCTTTATCACCGAGCCACGTCCATTCTCCAATGTGATGGAACCGATCATCGAGCCACATACTCTTTAAAATGTCATTTTGAATCAGCGAGCCCACGTGCATTCTCCAAGGCGATGCATCAAGTCACCGAGCCCATGTGTCTCTTCAAGATGCCAAATGTACTCATTGAGACTACGTGCATTCTCCAAGGTAATGCATCAATTTACCGAGCCCACGTGTCTCTTTCAAGATGCCACACTTAATCACCGAGCCACATGCATTCTCCAAGGCGACATACTTCGTCACCGAGCCATGTGCATTCTCCGAGATGATATATATATTTAGTCACCGAGCTACATGCATTCTCTAATGCGACATACTTCGTCACTGAGCCATGTGCATTCTCCGACATGACATGTCTAATCGTCAAGTCTCGTGCATTCTCCAAGGCGACGTACTAATTATCGAGCCATGTACATTCTCCGAAGCGATATACCAAATCACTGAGCCACGTGCATTCTCCAAGATGATGTACTATTCACTGAGCCACGTGCCTTCATGATGATTCATCCAGTTTCTAAAGTAATCATCCACAACCTTAATTCGTACTCAATTTACCCAAATAATCAATTTAGGAACATATCCTAAAAATCCACAATTAAATCAATTCGGCACAATTCAAAGCTCAAATAAATAAACGGACTGCGCCACGATAATGAACACGAGATTTCAGTCGTCGGCCATCTCAATCTTAATTTCTGAAAAATAATTAATAATTAATTAATTTTGAAAATTAATTATTAAATATTAAAAATTATGTTTAGCTCAAAATAAGGCACAGATAAATAAACAAACTTCACCACGGTCATTAGCATAATATTCCAAATCCGGACCATCTCAGTTGAATTTTCAGAAAATAAATAATTATTTAATTTAATTCCAAAAATTAATATTTAAATACTAAAAATTCCACTTAGGCCCGAAAAGCCTAATTGGAGCCCACTAAGGGTCGGGAAAAATCCCGAGGCACTTCCAATAATTAGTAGACCACGTCTACTTGCTAATTGCGCAATCAATTTATCTAAATCGCATCACAATTGACTAATAATTGCTAATTTAATCTAATCTAACCACCTAAACATAATTAATTAAAACTAAACCAATCTTAAGCATAATTAGACAACTAATCATAGATTAGTGAGATTACTCACCAAATCGTGCACAAATCGGATCAATCCGACGGGGGCGATGGAGGAACAAGAAACTCCAAAGCACGGCTCGGGTTCGGGGCCTAGAAACGGCCCAAAATAGCCTTGAACAGGGTTGGAAACCCACTTTTCCAGCCACTTTTCTTGGCTGGACGAAGCTCGTCCGGCGGCTAGGGCGGCGAGGGGAGGCCGGCAGAGGGCGAGGGGGACACCGGGCGGAGCTGGGCGGTGGCCGGAGCTGGCTGGACGGGACGGAATGGGGGCTGGGTCGCGCGGGGGAGGTGTTGTAGCAAGCTGAAGATGTGGGATGTGCGCGGACGGTGGGACGGCGGCGAGTGGCGGGTGCGCGAGCGGTCCGGCTCCGCTGCGGCGGCGAGACGGGCGGCGACGATGGGCTGCAGCTTCTGTTCTTCCTCTGGCTTCTGGTTCTCTCGAACAGAGGGGGAAGAGAGAGAGAGAGAGAGAGAGAGAGAATAAGAGTTTGACTAGTCAAATGGGGAGAGAGAAGAAGCCAAATTGAATTTGGCAAGGGGCAGGTGTTCGGTGGGGGAAAAACGCACGAGGGGGAGGGGAGAGAAGAGAGAGAAATAAAATAATAACATTATTCTTATTTTTCTTTTCTCTTTCCCTTTCTATTTTCTTTTGGTCTTCGATTTTTCCTCCGATAATTTCGTTATTGAAATTTCGGACTCGATAATAATTTGACGGACGATGAGACAGGATCCTAAAAATGAATTGTGACACGCTCGAATATTCGATTCCCAAAACCAAATTAAATTTCTTGGTTAGAATCAGTCAAACATGATTTTGGTCCAATCCAACCAATTAGGTAGCTTTTAGGGATTTTACAGCTGGTACATCCCTTAACGGCTTTACCCAATAGGTAGTTAACTTGTGAGTGATCAGCTGAGAGAAAAAGGGCCATAGGCACGTCAACGAAATGTCCATTTCACTTTATCGAAACGGGGTCGAATTTCAGGATGTCACAACTCTTTCCCTCTTATAAAAATTTCGTCCTCGAAATTTAAACCATTACACTTTGTTCAAAAAAGCGGGGGTACAACTGTCTCATCGACTCTTCAGTCTCCCAAGTCACTCCTTCAATGCCATGGTGTTGCCAGACCACTTTGACCAACGGGGTGGTCTTTGTATGCATAACTTGCTCTTTACAATCGACAATCTAAACTAGGCTTTCAACGTATGTCACACGGTCATCCACGTCCAATTCCTCGAAATTGAGCACGTGGGTCGGGTCAGGCTCGTACTTCCTTAACATCGACACGTGAAAGACGTTATGCACTTGTGCCAATCTTGGTGGTAACGCAAGACGATATGCTAGGTTTCCGATTCTTTCAAGAATCTTAGACAGACCTACGTACCTCGGACTCAGCTTGCCTTTCTTACCAAAGCGCGAAGTTCCCCTCATTGGTGACACTTTCAGAAAAACGTGATCACCAACTTGAAATTCCAAAGACCTTCGACGCTTATCAACATAACTTTTTTGCCTGCTTTGCGCTGTTTTTAATCTGTCTCTGATCATTGCCACGGCTTCTACTGATTGCTGAACCAACTCTGGACCCGTTATCTTCCTTTCTCCGACTTCATCCCAACACACAGAAGTTCTGCACGCTCTGCTATACAACGCTTCAAATGGAGCCATCTTGATGCTTTGCTGATAACTATTGTTGTAGACAAATTCCACCAGATGAAGCTAATCTTCCCAACTTCCTTTGAAGTCTATTACACACTCTCTCAGCATGTCTTCAAGAGTCTGACTTGTCCTTTCCGATTGGCCATCCGTCTGAAGATGATATGCTGTACTATACTGAAGCTTTGTACCTAAAGCACTCTGCAAGCTCTTCCAAAAAGCAACAGTAAACCTCGAGTCTCTATCAGACGTTATCGTAACCGGCACTCCATGCATTCGAGCCACTTGATGCACATATAGGTCCGCGTGCCTATCAAGACTGAGGTCCTTTCGAACTGCAATGAAGTGAGCCGACTTTGTCAGCCTGTCGACTACTACCCAAATCGAATCATTTCCCCTCTGACTCCTTGGTAGTCCAGTCACGAAGTCCATTATGATATGCTCCCATTTCCACTCTGGGATCGCGAGAGGTTGCAGAAATCCTCCCGGCTTGCAATGCTGGGCTTTTACTTGCTGACAAGTCAAACACTTGGCCACATGCTTGGCAATGTCCGCCTTCATACCTGATCACCAGTAGTGTTGACGCAAATTCTGATACATCTTGGTACTTCCAGGATGAATGTTGTAGCTGCAACGATGTGCTTCGGATAAAATTTCTACTCTAAGCTCAACATCATTAGGTACAACCAAACGTCCTTTGGAATCTTAGAGTTCTGTCATCAGCAATCTGAAAATCAACCTTCCTTTTATTTGTGTCTTCTTGAAGAATTCTCTGTATGTCTGAATCTGTCGGTTAGAGTTCTTTGATTCTGACCTGGACATCCAGCTCAATTTTGAGGGTGGCCATAAAACTTGAAAGGTGGCCTACCTCAAATTTGACTTCCGAATCCCGAGCTCTCTCGATTAAGTTCCTTTCCTTAACCAAGATTTGTGCTATTGAAGACTTCCGACTCAATGCATCGGCGACCTTGTTCGCCTTTCCCGGGTGATATAGAATATCACCGTCGTAATCCTTTAGCAATTCCATCCATCGGCGCTGTCTCATGTTCAACTCTTTCTGAGAGAACAAATACTTGAGACTCCGATGGTCCGTGATGATCTGAAACTTTTCCCCGCACAAATAGTGCCTCCAAATCTTCAACGCAAATATGATGGCTGCGAGTTCCAAGTCATGCGTCGGATAATTCAATTCATGAGGTCTCAATTGCCGGGAAGCGTATGCAACAACTCTGTCATGTTGTATCAGCACGCAACACAATCCCTTAAATGACGCATCACTATAGATCTCGAATCCTCCAAGACCAGATGGAATCGTTAGCACAGGTGCGGTGGTCAGCTTTTCCTTCAGCTCTTGGAAACTACGCTCGCACTTGTCTGACCATATGAACTTCTCATTATTCTTCGTAAGCTTTGTTAGAGGCGACGCTATCGATGAGAACCCTTCCACAAACCGTCTGTAATAACCTGCTAACCCCAGAAAACTTTTGATCTCTGTCACTGTTGTCGGTCTCGGCCACTTGATCACGGCTTCTATCTTGCTTGGGTTGACGAAGATTCCTTCCTCGGAAATCACATGACTTAAGAACACAACACGAGTCAACCAAAACTCGCATTTGCTAAACTTAGCATACAGCTGATGAGTTCTTAAGGTTTGGAGTACTATTCTTATATGATTCTCATGCTCTTCATCACTTCTTGAATAGACTAAGATATCATCAATGAACATGATCATAAACTGATCTAGATATTCCTTGAACACTCTGTTCGCGAAATCCATGACAGTAGCTGGAGTGTTTATCAGACCAAACGATCTTACAATACTCTTAATAAAGACCTTATCGAGTACGAACAGCTGTCTTTCGTATAACCTCATTCCTGGTTCGTAACTAACAACATCTTGTTCTCAAGTTAATCCTTGAAGACGTCAACACTCTTGATGTTTGGTCGCCCAATTCGCCGATCTTGCACAATGGACGTTTGTCCTTGTTCATCACCTAATTGAGTTGACTATGGTTGATGCATACTCGCAACAAACCATCTTTCTTTTCTCACAAACAAAACTAATGTTTCCCAAAAGTGATGCACTAATATACACGAATTCCTCATTCATCAATCTTCACATCTTCAACTTTAATTCTACCAATTCAGACAACAACAACTGGTAAGAAGCCTTCGAGAGTGGCTCTATCCCGGTGCTAGTTCGATCGCAATTTCTATCTCTTTCTGGCGGTAACCCAAGCAATTCCTTTGCAACCATCTTAGAAATTTTCTGTATCACGGCCACCTTCTTCACATTCTATTTCTCAACTGACACATCCATTACAGTTGTCAAATCAATCTTAGCAACTTCCGTCTAACAAACAAGTTGCCTTTAGCCAGCGAGATTAATGAAATCGAAGATTCTTTTTGACTCCTAATAACTTCGACACTTTCACATATTAATGGACTAAACTGGATTACTCCAAGATCGTGATTCATTATCACTAGATGCTCCATGAGCCCACACTATTCATGTGGCATCAAACTCACACTTCAGCAACTAGTCAAGCACAACTATTGCTAGCGATTCCCTCTCTTTCACTTTTACGTCAACAATTTAAGTTCTACCAACTCAGCATAAAGCTCTACTGCGCTGCTCTGATAAAATCACTTCCAACACATTCTTTCTCTGATCAGTGCAAGATTAATTCTACTCTCATTCCTTTCGCCATCCTAGTGGCGTTCTAGCCGCAGTAGCAATGTCTATGCTACCTTAGACTTCCACTGACAATCCTTCATATGATGGCCATGCTAGTCATCATCACAACATGTTCTAGTCATACTCGGACACTGGATTTATCCATGCTTCCTTCTACAATTCTGACACCCATCAGGTGAGTCTTCTATCTCCTGCCAAGTGACAGCACACATCAGTTTGCTAGGACCACTCCCGACCAAATATCCCTGCTGGCTATACTTCAAACAATTTCGCGTCCTAGGAAGGACATAAGACCGGTCTCCATTATCACGTCCGGAACAACCTGATCTATTAGACTCGGTAGTGACTTGACTACCCCACCCTTCCTCGTGAGTGGAATAGAATACTTTTCTCTCGACCTCAGTCCTTTCCCTGACCGATTTCCATTTCTGCCTGAACTGGATCTATACCTCGGCTCAAATGCAATGACTCGCTCTTGGATCACATCTCCACTCTGGATCTCAACAGGTTAAGCAACAACGACGGTTGCAACACTGATAGTGGCTCGATCCTAAGCCTGCTGGCTCATCCAGTTCCCAAGGAACACTAGCATCAGAACGATCACGCCGAACTTAGGATCATTCGACGCTACTACACCAGTACCAACCTGCAATGGTACTCTTACGCACGAGTTGGCCAGAGCCGACACTCTGCCACAACTACCTCGGGTACTAACCTTTGTGAATGCATTATCCCGAGTCACGAAGGACATTGTCCTCTTATTAGGAGTTCTCAGCTCCTGCTCGCTCATGGTTCAGTTTTTACACTGAAACCCATCTTCCACATCCACACTGGATTAGAAGATGAGCGATCCTCACACAACAAACAATTCTAGCATTCAGCTAGCATAGACATGTACCGGCATGAATTTAAAGGCCATCCTACTACTATCCCATGAACCATCACTCCTTATCACTCCAATCTTGAACTTCGCTCTGATACCACAAAAAGGGGATGTCATGCCCCGATCCTCGGGCACGCACACATCCTTCTCTTTTGATCGATTTTATAATGCGATATCCCAGGACAATGTATCGCCGACCCTTTCATTTATTATGCACATGCGTAAGCAGTTAAAATCCCCAGACAATAGAACGATGGGATAGAAAAGCAGGGCCATAATTTTCATATTGAAATTTATAACCAAACTTTTATACAAAACACAAACCGCTTCATAACTATTCACTTCAAAAGGAATTCTCAAAAGAAGATAGACTCTCAGTCCATCCAAGCCGCACTCAAGACCCCTCTCGGGATTTTCTTCTTCTTCCAAAATCCTTCTCCTCAGGTTTTACCTCCAAGTCCTCCTTCCCATACTTCTCCTCCTCAACTTCTCATTGGGGTCCTGAAATGTTTTCCCCAAACTGGGATGAGACTACGTCTCAGCGAGTTCTACCCCACTAAACCCGATTAGTAAACCATTATACTATAGGTTGCCTAAACACGAACAGGGCAGAGGACTTACCTTGGCCTTAGATCCCACCTGCAAGTCAGTACAATTCACAATAGGCACCCGAGTAATCATATCATAGATCGAAGTATCGATCAAATCGAGCTAGTCGATTATATGCCAACGAGACCACTCATGGTCATTTCCATTTCGTCAATCAATTTACAACATCAGACTCAAGGCAATGATCAATCGATTTAGTCGATTACATGTCAGCCGGACCATCTCTAGGTCATTCTAGTCATTGCTATACAATCTCAATTGATAAAACCAATCACCGAGCCACGTGCATTCTCCAACGTGATGGAACCGATCATCGAGCCACATACTCTTTAAAATGTCATTTTGAATCAGCGAGCCCACGTGCATTCTCCAAGGCAATGCATCAAGTCACCGAGCCCACGTGTCTCTTCAAGATGCCAAATGCACTCATTGAGACCACGTGCATTCTCCGAGGTAATGCATCAATTTACTGAGCCCATGTGTCTCTTTCAAGATGCCACACTTAATCACCGAGCCACATGCATTCTCCAAGGCGACATACTTTGTCACCGAGCCATGTGCATTTTTTGAGGTGATATATACATTTAGTCACCGAGCCACATGCATTCTCCAAGGCGACATACTTCATCACTGAGCCATGTGCATTCTCCGAGGTGACATATCTAATCCTCAAGCCTCGTGCATTCTCCAAGGCGACATACTAATCATCGAGCCACGTGCATTCTCCGAGATGATGTACTATTCATCGAGCCACATGCCTTCATGATGATTCATCCCATTTCTAAAGTAATTATCCACAACCTTAATTCGTACTCAATTTACCCAAATAATCAATTTAGGAACATATGCTAAAAATCCACAATTAAATCAATTCGGCACAATTCAAAGCTCAAATAAATAAGCGGACTATGCCATGACAATCAACACGAGATTTCAGTCGTTGGCCATCTCAATCTTAATTTCTGAAAAATAATTAATTAATTAATTAATTTCGAAAATTAATTATTAAATATTAAAAATTCCGTTTAGCTCAAAATAAGGCACAATTAAATAAATGAACTTCACCACGGTCATTAGCATAATATTCCGGTTCCGGACCATCTCAGTTGAATTTTCAGAAAATAAATAATTATTTAATTTAATTCCGAAAATTAATATTTAAATACTAAAAATTCCACTTAGGCCCGAAAAGCCTAATTGGAGCCCACTAAAGGTCGGGAAAAATCCCGAGGCACTTCCAATAATTAGTAGACCACGTCTACTTGCTAATTGTGCAATCAATTTATCTAAATCGCATCACAATTGACTAATAATTGCTAATTTAATCTAATCTAACCACCTAAACATAATTAATTAAAACTAAACCAACCTTAAGCATAATTAGCCAACTAATCATGGATTAGTGAGATTACTCACCAAATTGCACGCAAATCGGATCTATCCGACGGGGGCGACGCGAGGAACAACAAACTCCAAAGCACGGCTCGGGTTCGGGGCCCGGAAGCGGCCCAAAACGGCCTTGAACAAGGCTGGAAACCCACTTTTCCAGCCACTGTTCTTGGCTGGACGAAGCTCGTTCGGCAGCTAGGGCGGCGAGGGGAGGCCGGCGGAGGGCGAGGGGGATGCCGGGGACGCCTGGCGGAGCTGGGTGGTGGTCGGAGCTGGCCGGACGGGACGAAATGGGGGCTAGGTCACGCGGGGGAGGTGCTACAGTAAGCTGAAGACGCGGGACGTGCGTGGACGGCGGGACGGCGGAGAGTGGCGGGCGCGCGGGCGGTTCGACTCCACTGCGGCGGCGGGACGGGCGGCGACGGTGGGTTGCAGCTTCTGTTCTTCCTCTAGCTTCTGGTTCGCTCGAACAGATGGGGGAAGAGAGAGTGCGAGAGAGAGAGAGAGAGAGAGAGAGAGAGAGAGAGAGAGAGAATAAGAGTTTGACTAGTCAAATGGGGAGAGAGAAGAAGCCAAACGGAATTTGGCAAGGGGCAGGTGTTCGGTGGGGGAAAAACGCACGAGGTGGAGGGGAGAGAAGAGAGAGAAAAGAGAGAAAAAGGGAGAGAGAGAAAAGAAATAAAATAATAACATTATTCTTATTATTCTTTTCTCTTTCCCTTTCTATTTTCTTTTGGTCTCGATTTTTCCTCCGATAATTTCTTTATTGAAATTTCGGACTCGACAATAATTTGACGGACGATGAGACAGGATCCTAAAAATGAATTGTGACACGCTCGAATATTCGATTCCTGAAACCAAATTAAATTTCATGGTTAGAATCAGTCAAACGTGATTTTAGTCCAATCCAACAAATTAGGTAGCTTTTAGGGATTTTACAGCTAATACATCCCTTAACGGCTTTACCCAATAGGTTAGTTAACTTGTGAGTGATCAGCTCAGAGAAAAAGGGCCATAGGCACGTCGACAAAATGCCCATTTCACTTTATCGAAACGGGGTCGAATTTCAGGATGTTACATTGCTGGTCTCCAAACTTTCTTCAAGAGACTTGATCCTTTCTTGCTTGGTAAGCTTATTACTTACATTAGGGATTATCGGCTGCAACTTCTCAGGAATCCCATGGTTGAGGATGTAAAAGGCGGATGCATGATGGGCCTTTTCCTGTCCCTTCAATCTTCTGGGTATGATAATCCTCTCTGGGTGGCATCTATCCCAGGCATTCTGAATTATGCTGATTTCCTCTGAATAGTCATAACCGGTGGGGTTGAAAGAAACCCGAAACAGTCCTGACTTGAGTGGTGGAGGGACTTCTTGAAGGATCCTGTACTAGTGAGCCACCCTATATGGAAAGTATGAGGTAGCTCCGGAGAGGCCCAGCAGTGGGATGGGATCGTAATAATCAAGCGCCAAACACGCCTCACCTGCAAGGAACCACTTAGTTTGCCATATGAATGTCTTTGGGACCAGGTTTTTTAATAAGTCAATCCATCGAGAATATTCTTCGTTGGGAGAATATTTCTCCAAGCTTTGGAATTTTTGCAGTGGGTGCTTGAACTCATTAATTTCAAATATTTGCATGAGGTGCCCAAATCCTTTGATATGGGAAAAGACATTTGTAAAATTTCTGGGGCAGCTCTCATGATCTTTTTTTTTTTTTATCCTTAAAACGATTAAGGGATAAAAACGTTTCGGCTAAAACCATGTTTACATATCCCGCTCCAAAGATGATTTGATTTATTATCCCCACGATTGAAGGATTTATGGCATTTTTTCTATAGGGGAAGATAATAAATCCAAAGAATGCCAAAAGGAAGATCTTGGTTTTTTGGGACATCGACTGTTTTTCAAAGCATTCGGTTAAGGATGATAGTGGGAAAGCATTGTTGTTGGTTCTAACAATTTCTCTTACTGAATGATTTTTTAAAAAACGTGATAGGCGACTATGGGGTCGATGCCAATTGGTGGCTTAGCAAGCTCCGCTCCCAGGGGCATTCCTATGGCGAGACTGTATTCCTCCAAAGTGGGAGTCAGTTCAAATTTGCCAAACACGAAGGTGGACGTTTCCGAACACCAGAAATGTGGTAGGGCTTGCATGACCCCAGAGTAAATATTGATTTGGAGCAATGGGAGGAGATGACCAATCCTCATTTTGACACGCTCTTGGCCAAGCTGATCTAACCGATTCCACCACCTGAGGAGTTTTTTCTTTGGGCAGGAATAAACTTGATATCGATTCTTCCCATCGCATTAAAAAAAGGGTTACACGACCTGACCCTATTTTGCCATGAGCCAGAAAAGACTAAGTAAAAGTAAATAAATTACTTTGCTTTTAAGTAAAGATGGCAAGCACAAAGACATACAGATGGGACGTGGCTCGATTTCTAACTCAGAAGGCTTGATGAAATTAAAAGGGTATCTGCCCGTCGCAGTCTCGTGTTAGCAGCATACCCCTTTAACCTCGGCTAAGAAATTTGGGGAAAAGAAAGGCAACCTCTACATCGCAGTCTCGCGTTCGAGGTCATATCTTTCTTAACACCATCCTAGAAATCATGTGGCGGCCTAGGTCCGGCGGCTGGGTTGTGTGTGCCATGTGTAGTGTTAAAACAGTAAAGCATGCATATCAATTTATAATCACAAGACATTTTATTTTAACGAAAATTAAGATAAACTTCTAAGCTACTAACCTGCATAAAGAAAAAAAAAAACAAAAACAAGTCAGCAAAGAATTTAAACAGGACAAAAATGGCCTAAGTCCTCAAAGTCCCCAGCGGAGTCGCCAAGTTGTCGCAACCTCTCTTTTTTTTTTTTGGCGCTCGCGATCGGGTACGAGCGCCTAAAGAGGCTAATGGGTTGGCTGAATTTATTAAGCCCGGACTCTCCCAAGTCCACCAATTCAGACTTAATGGTTCAATTTTTTAACCTGTAAATCAGTTCTTAAAATGGAGTCGCCACTAATCGATTTGGGGTGGGTTGATTAGAAACCCAAGCGGAGTATTGGGAGAAAGACTCACTCCTGCACAACCAGAGAAATTAGAATCGGGGACTTGATTACATTAGTTAATCACTAATGCCCTTTCGGTACCTAATCTTGTTTAAACTTTTTGGATGTTCGAGGGTTTTCCATGCATTTTTGGGAGGAAAACATTTTGAGTCTTTTTCTAATTTTTTGGACATAAAAGGGATTTTTGAATTTTTTGGTTTTTTTTTTGGAAAAAATACAATATTTTTGATATTTTTGATTTTTTTTCGAAAAAATAAAATATTTTTTAATATTTTCAAAATATTTTTGGAAAATAAATTATTTTTTATTTTTCTCGATTTTTTAGAAAATAAAATATTTTTCAACATTTTTTAAATATTTTTTGATTTTATGGAAATTCAAACATTTTTTAATATTTTTCCGAAAATAAATTATTTTGGAATTTTTTTTAAAATTATTTATTTAAAATTATTATAAAAAGCGACCGGTCGAATCCACGGGTTCTTAAAAAAAAATTTTTAAACGAAACGACGCCGTGGCCGGGCGTTTGGGGACACCAGGCCCGGCCTGACGACTCGCTCCCACTGGCGAAACCCTACCCGGCCCAGCTCCAGCACCCAACCCGAGTCCCGCCGCCTGCAGACCGCGAACCTTACCCGATTTTCCGAGTTCGAATCCGCTTCGCGACTCGGAAAATCGCAAACCCTAGGGTTTGCGAATCCGCGGCGCCGGGGACGGAAAAACTAGGTGCAGAGGCGACGACGGCTACGGCGGCGGCAACAAGGATGACGGCGACTACAGCGACAGTGACGGTGACGGAATGGGGGTGTGTTGAACGGCAGGGACGATAGCGACGGGCTTTCGTTACCTTTTTTGAACGCGGGCGATGACAGCGACGGCAAGGGTTGCGATGAACGGCAGGGGGGCCACGGCGAGCAACAGCGAAGTTGGTGAGCTCGATCTGCGACGGCGAAGGCTACGGCGAATAGCGATGGCGACGACGAGGCCTAGTCCCGGTCAAATTTGGCCGAAACGCTCTCTCTCCCCCTCGGGTTCGCCCATCGAGCTCCCCGAAGTCTCTCGGGGACCCCTCCGAGCTCACCACGCCACGGTTGACCCTGCGCTCGAGCTCCCCGAAGTCTCTCAGGGGACCTCAAGCTTCGGCTGGCCTCTCTCTCACTCTATGGTCTCTCGACTCTCGGTCTCTGCTCCTTTCGACGGTGGCGCCCCTCTATTTATAGGCACAGGGGCGGCCGGTCGGCGAGGCTTCAACCCGCCGGTTGGACCGTCGTCCCATCCGCCATCAACACCTCCTCCAGTCACGTCTCGTCGACGCCACCTACTCCTCTGCTCCGCACGCGACCACCATCCGCTCATGCTTCTCCGGCGTCGCGCCTGCCTGCGCGTGCTCTTCAGTGGCGCGAGGAAGAAGACGACGCGGAGGGGCCAGGCTTGAGGTGATGATGGGCCGAAGGCCCATGCAGGGGCTGCTTCTTTGCTTCTTTTCCGTTTTCCCTTTTTCGCTCTTCTTGTTGTTTTTTTTCTTTTTATTATCTATTTATCCGAAAAAGGAAAAATAAAATAAAATAAAAACCCTATTAATTAAAAAAGGGAAATTTAGGCGTCAACATTATCCTTAACACATTGAAAACCAATGCGCTTGGGAACCCCGGACACCAAAAGAAAAGAAGTAAATACTAATAAAAAGGCAAAGGTTATGCAATTTTCTTTTTCCTTCAGCAGACATGTATTTTTTCTCGCTACTTAACAGACCAACAACATAAAAGGTGCATTTTGGAGCATGTAGCTGTGGTGGCCAAAATAACAAAAGCAATAGTCGTGTCAAATGTCCGATGCAGCGTGCACTCAAAAGTAGCCCATTTACCAGTTGATCATAGTCATACAATGCATAGCACTCTTTCACAAGCAACTTGAAATGACAAAGATGCATCTGGAAAGAACTTTAAATAGAAGATTAACAAGAGACTGGCCTCAAATCATATCCAGACTGAAGACAGATGTTCAGTTGGATCATCAACCCACCGGCATTTTAGTTCCTTGGAGATTATGCATATCAGATGCAAGATCAAATGCATTTGCAGCAAGAGTAGGGTTTGATCAATCAGTGTGGTTCATGCCAACCAAAGTAACCAACATCATCTCCATTCCCCATGACGCGAACCCAAGATCTCACATGGATTCAATATGCCTGGAGGAAGATAGCCTATGAAGCTGCAGTCGTATACTCTGCTAAACCGAGGCTGCTAGAACTTGGAAATTTCTACTCTAACTGCTTACACTACGACATACCACATCTCATAATCAAACTAGAAAGAACCCCTAGCAACCAGGATGCAAAGATGCCGATTTGCTGCTGCACAACATAAGGTTTACCACCAGAACCACTGCTTCAAATCACACCTCATCAACATTGTAGGTGTAGTATATTATACCTGCCACACTTCTCTCAGCCGACCCTCAGTGAAAAGATGAAAGTTGGACTCTCGAACGAATGAAAATCAAATTCCATTTGCACATCGATATGAAAACTGGCTCATTAGGCAATCAAACAGCAACATAATAAATAGTCATCATAAACTTTATATCATCATACTGATGTATTGCATAGAAGCAACAGATACTTAGTGTCAGACCTATCTATAAAACTCAGCAACTCTCGCCAACATAGAATCATAAGTTAGCCAATATTTCTTTCTAAAGTGGCGGACTAATGCCTACCCTGATGACCTTCGATCTCCATGACATTCGCATAAGGACAATACACCCACCAGTCCCAAAATATTCTTCCACGTTGTCCAACCATTGTAAAGATAAATCCGTCAAAAAAAAAAAAAAAGCAGAGAGAGAATTGCGAAAAAAAAGGTAGGCTTGAAATTGAGTCAAACCACTCATGGGTGTAGTTCATGTTCAATAAGATAATGCCTCAAGATCATTCTACATCTTAGCAATATTAAAATATATACTTAGTTTTGCATATCTCCAAAGATTATAAAAATATTTAGACCTTTCAAAATCATTTAAGAGTCCACTTCCTATAAAGAAGAACTTTCACCTTCGTAATGAATTTGTTATGGAAAATGGGAAATGATTATGAACTTTCCCCTCAAATGTCCCTTTCCAAATCACTATTATTAATGGGTCCGGATGTACCCACTGAAATGAGCACACTGCTACATACATCACTTGGTGATTCCTAGCTGACACCATTCCAAGTCTCTGTTATTTTGCACTGAATTTAACGCCACATACATAAAGAGTCCCTATGGTTCACCAGGTGAAGATCGTGGACGAGGTCCCCGGCTGGCTCCGAACCTACAAGGACGGCTCCATCGACCGGACATGGACGGAGCTGCCAAAGGTCAAGCTCATGGTCGACCCTGTGCCTCCCCACGAGGAATTCGTCACTAGGGTGGCTGTCCGCGACGTCATGACCGGCAGGAAGTCAGGCTGCTGCGTCCGCATCTACCTCCCAGAGGACGTCCCGGAGGCTGATTCAGCCAAGCTCCCCGTCTTCCTCCACTTCCAAGGCGGCTGCTTCTGCATCAGCCAAGCTGACTGGTTCATGTACTACAACACGTACACCAAGCTGGCCGCCCCGGGATGGGCCATATGCATCTCGGCCTACCTGTGGCTGGTCCCAGAGCACCGGCTGCCTGTGGCCATGGAAGACGGCCACGCAGCCCTCAAGTGGCTCAGTTCGGTGGCTTGGGGCGAGTCCCACGAGCCGTAGCTTGAGGAGCATGCGGATTTCGCTAGAATCTTCCTCATGGCAACATGGTGCATGAGGTGGCTCGCAGAGCCGGGGAGGCGGAGGACTTGGGACCAGTAAGATTGGCCAGGGTGATCCCGATCCAACCGGTGTTCGTCCGGTCAGAGCGGAGCTGGTCCGAGCCGGAGCAGCCCGAGATGCCATTCCGGAATCGGCACATGATGGACGAGTTCGTCAGCATCGGGCTGCTCGTCGGTAAATGTCGAGTTTGCCATTATCCACGAGAATTCGTAACTTCTGTTCTACGTCAATTTTGTCCTGATTAGGGTTACATGGGACCATTAGGGGTGAGTCTATGGTCTCTTGTGCATGCTTTCACCTTTTTCATCATTTAATTGAAAAGTTTAAAATTTATGACCGCTCAAACAGAAATTTGTTATATCTAAAACTGGCAATATAAAAATGTGAAAGTACGGTACCTCATGGAAATATACTTGACCCATCATTTAGATTGGGTTACATGATGCATCCTTGTCACTAAGATTTGATTGATTATAGAGTATGACCAAGAGAGAATGATTTGCTAAATGGAGATTAGAGATGAAACAAGAGGATAAAGTTAAGCTTAAAATTACAAATATCTTGAAATCAATGATAAAATTGGAGAAAAATAAGGACCTTAACTATCGTTTTTCTTGGTTTGCATTGTTTACCGGAAAACTGGTAAGCGATGTGTGGTTTAGACTTGATTATGGGTCCGACGGCTCGCAACACAATTGAATTAGGTGGAATTCCAATCGGGATCATACAGCCATCATAGCCATATAGAGTTAGTAGCCAATCTTCAAGCAAAATGGCAGAAATAATTTCGTCTGATAAGAGGGCAGTTGCTGTTTAGGGAACAGCTATCTTAGTTTGAAAATGTCGTGGGTATTTGAAGTTAGCACCTATCTTCTTGACCCCAATAATATTGGGCAAAAGGGGATAATATAAGGAGGTGCAGGTGCAGGAATAGAAGGTGAAAAATTTTAAAATGCTATGTAATTTTACTGGCTGGTGCAGTTGATCTTAGAAGAGGATAGCTATATGTACAGAATTTTGTCAGATATTATGAAAGGTGTTTTGTTGAGATATCACTTAATTTGGCTTTTGAGCAGTTGATAGGATGTTGGCCATTACCCTGCACTTACTTTTGTTTCAAGTTGCATCTCAGTGGGCTGAATGTCTCTAATCTATATTTATTTCAATTAGAGGGACCTAATACTCTACCAACTTTGTTCTGACAAAAGTTTGGTTGATAGTTCTTCGCTAAGGTACTTGTGATTACTTTGCCGCGTTATATCCCTAGATCATGCATAATTTGATCTATCCTTATAAGTGAATTTTAACCATTGACATAAACCTTTTACAATTATGTGATAGTATTCTCTAAGCCAGTCGAGGATACATTCTTCATAGTTGTCTTCTTAAGTAGACCATGTTAAATTGGTAGGCATTATTCTCAAGTTTTTGGTGTCATATGCCCAAGTGGAAAATATCTTTAACCAAATATCTCCTGGAGATTACAATAAATGTTGGGTTATTGCCAATTAAACTCCAATTGCCAATTCGAATTTAAGAAGTTGTGGTAGGTGGCTTTTTTGTCTTGTCTATGTGCACTCAATTTCATGTTTCCCTACGCCCACGTTTTTGTGATTTTTTTTTTTTTTTGGTCAAAGAAAACACTTGTATTTATATTAACAGAAACTTACGGCCTGAAACTAAAGCATCAACAAATACAAGATCTAGAGGAATAGCAGGGGGTAAAGGAACCAATTTTGGGCCGCAAAATCTGAGCGCTGGGCCTTCGCGGCCTAGTCGGTTACCATATTGGCCTCTCGCCGACAGTAGTGCAGCGTTAGGTTAGAGAAAAGAGAAAACAAAAACACAGCCTTGGCGATCAAAGGACGAAGCTCCCACGGCGCTGATCTCCCGTCTCACATAGCTTCGACGAGGGCAAGGCAGTCGGAATCAATCACCATATTGGCTTCATTGAGTTCTTGCCGCAGCAGATGTTGAAGAGTGTATGTAAGTGCTTGAATCTCTGCTTCAAAAGTTGATTTCACCGGGACTCTTCTTGAAAAATAATCTGTGAGTCGTCCTCAGTGATCTCTACAGATACATGCTACCGATCCCTCTACGTCTCCCGGCTAATAGGCACCATCAATGTTACAGTTTAGGGTTCCCAATTTTGGAGGTCACCAAAGATGCTCCGGATTCAGGGTATCTCGCCCTGCTCTCGATCGAGCAGTAGAAGGTGAGTAGAATAATATGTTCTGAGCTAATGCCGATTCAACTGCGTGATTTGGATCCGGTTGCTGATTGCGAAACACGAAGTTATTTTGCATTCGCCAGATTTGCCAGAGGACATTGGCTGTGATCTCTAGCCCGGGTAAGTGTTTGGGCGTTGACGCTCTTTCTGTTAACCAAGTATCAAGACGATGTATCGAGTGAGGCATAATCTAAATATTAATATGGTTTGAGTCCATGAGCAGTAGAGAAAAAGATGCTCAAGAGTTTCGGGTGTGTGCTGTTGACACATTTTGCAGTAGGGATCCGAAATCATGTGTCTGTGGAATAAATTTTCTCTGGTAGCGAGTGCATTGTGACAAATTGCCCAGATGAATGTTCTGATTTTGGGCTCTGTTTTCATTGCCCATATTCGTTGCCATAATAATCTAGGAATCTGATGGGATGTTGATGCATTGTTGCTGTTATGATTGCTTGTTGCCTACTTTATATTGTGATAGCTGCTTTTTACAATATAGAGCCCATCCTTCGTGGCTATCCATACCAATTGATCTTTTGTAACTAGGGGTCTTACTGGGATAGTAAGGACCTCTGCTGTAATCTGATCTCCGAAGATATTGAGGAGCAAAGATCGATTCCAATTATGGTGAATCGAATCAATAAGATCAGCCACCATTAATCGTTCCTCTCTAGTTTTAGGTCCATGTAGAATCCCCATTGGTAACCAACAATCACCTCGTATTCCGATATTTTTCCCATTACCCACAGACTAGCGTAAATGTGGTAGAATAGCATCTTTGCCCATAAGAATACTCCGCCATCCCCCGAACAGCCGAGTACCTTTAGCTACTAAATAGAAGTCTATCGAATGAAAGTATAGACCTTTAAAAATTTGACTCCACAAAACTTGAGGTTGTTGTAATAATCTCCAAGCCTTTTTTCTAAGCATGGCTCTATTAAACGCTATAAGATCTCGAAAACCTACACCTCTGTTCTCTTTGCTTTCTGTAAGAATTTCCCATCTCTGCCAATGGATACCGGCTTTATTTTGATCATTTCTCCACCAAAATCTAGCAATGCTCTTCTCTATAGATTTGCAAATAGACATAGGCACCTTGAAGATGTACATAGCGTAATGAGGTAATGCCTGTACAACATATTTAATAAGGATTTCCTTACCTCCTTTTGAAATCAATTTTCATTTCCATCCCTCCAACTTTGCATTAACTCGTGCTATTATCCAAGAGAACATCTCCCTCTTTGATCAACCCCAGTCAAATGGTATTCCCAGATACTTTCCATATCTCGGCAACACAGACATTCTAAGTTCCCTGGACATATTGTCCTGCAGGCTAGAAGGACAGTGTTTACTGAAGATCATGCTAGACTTATTGCGGTTCACTACTGACCAGTCGCCATACAATACTGATTTAAGATATCAGCAAAATTTTGGCATTCCTGAATAGTACCCTCTAAGAAGAAAATCGCATCATCAGCAAAAAAATAGGTGAGACAATGTTGGACACCACCTATTAAATTTAATACCTTTAATGTGTCCCATTCTGACAATGTGATTAATTAGACTTGATAACACATTTGCCAGCAGAATAAAAAGATATGGAGATAAAGGGTCACCCTGTCGGAGGCCTCGAGAAGGGTAAATAAGAGGTAGCTGGTCGCCATTAAATTTCATGCTAAAAGATGTTGTCGTAACACACTGCATAATCCACTGAACCCATCTAGGATAGAAACCCAATTTGAGGAGATAGTCGTGAAGGAAATCCCACTCAACTCTGTCGTAAGCCTTTTGCATTTCACGCTAAAAGATGTTGTCGTAACACACTGTTCTTAAATTGATGAAGAACTTCTTGAACAATTAAAATATTATCTTGGATCTGACGTCCACTCACGAAAGCCGACTATTCTTTAGAGATGAGATAATTCAACCAAGGTTTCAGACGGTTAGCAAGTACCTTTGAGATATAAGTGGGCATTTATGTAGATGAAAGTAATTTGTCTGACGTTGGTTGAGCCTATGATCTCTGTTTGTAACAGAAATTGGCATCAGGCCTTTCATAGTTTTGTATAGTAAATCGAAATGGCATAAACCAGTTCAGGATATATAAAAAATAATGAAGATAATGGAACCACGAGTGTTCAAAAAATCTGTAACATGTTTGTGACCTGTCCTTGAGAAATCCAAATACGACCTTTTGCATGTGGACTGGGCCTTAGAACTCGGCCCGTATCTTTGTTAGTCCAAGTCCAACCGTACACACCCAGCCCTAGTCCTTTCTCATGAAATAACAATAAGAATAACAAAAAATAAAACTAGAAGCTAAAAAATTCCAAAAAAAAAGAGTATTAAAAAAAACGAAAATTTGGCTTTAAAAAATGAGGTTTTTACTAGGTTGTTAGATTTAGTATTAGAGCTAGCTTAGTTGCATTTAGTTAGTGTACATATATTTTAGGGCTTTAGTGGACCTTTGATTTAGTGTAGCCTTAGAAGGTCAATCCTTTAGAAAAAAGATTGAACTCAACATCAACTAAGCTCGTGGGTTTGCTGTCCTAGGACTTAATAACAATGCTATTTAATATTTTTTCCCTGACTTGTATCGGGTTATTTTACTATATAATATCTTTTAATCGTTCTTCATTACTATTTTTTTATAAGTTATGTTGTGATTGCTTTTATATCATTTGTGTTGTGATTCATTTTCATCGTTGATTGGCTAGGTTTTGTTCTAGGATCATAATAAATGAAAAAAAATTCCACAGACACTTAGAGTATAAGAACTTTAGGACTCATTATTGGTAAAAAGACTGCATGGATACCTTAGTTCACAAATAATTAATTTTATACACGGGATGGGTAATCAAATCCCTAACCCTACATCTCTAGATGCATAGGAAGTAAGGTATACTCTTATATATCACTTGATTTCTAACTAAACCTAATAGGTTAATAACAACTCGTCATATAGAATTTTCATTTGGTCAATCAAATTTAAATGAAAATCCCAATGTTGCGCAAGGTAAGGATTTGGAAGAACTAAAGCCATTTGAGAACTATTGGTCCCAACATGGCAATTCCTCTAAACTTGTCTTTTTCCCCCTGATTGGAAAAAAAAGGGGGGGTTGCAACAAGGACGAGTGCTTAGATTTAATCATTAAAAGTATAAAGTAAAAGTGAAAAACTAGTCATTGCATACACAATACTAATAAAAAGTTAGAGAAAAGAACAATTCTATTGATTATTTTGTACAGTTTCTAATAAACTATGTTTTTGAAGTAGTCAACAATAAATTGGATTTCAATATATTATGTGATTACATTGTTCATGGCCCTAAATTATGGCCAAATGCTAGGTCGAGAACTAAGGTAAATATGATCTAATGAGATGGGTCAACATGATGGAGAGTCAAGCTCTATCAAGTTCGAGCTCAACGTGATATTTTTTTTTTTATAGAGTGCCATTTCGACCTAGGTCTGAGATCCGAAGTAAATGCTCATCACTTGTACTCCAAATCTATTAAAGTGCATGCATTTAAGATGTCATGAAAGGCCATTGATCTATAAAAACTCAACCATACGAGTCCTGATCTTCTCTCAATGATATTATATTTCATTAAAATCACCCAAACAAATATGAGGAAGCCGGTTGCAACATTTTGTAATGCAAATGACATTTAGGATACACTTACTTTACCCATTCAATGATCACATGAGCAGATAATGATATTCTTACCTTCTTTCACTTCTCATGTGAGCTGGGTAGGGTGCTCACATGACTTCTACTTATGTTCGCTTATTGTTCTATATGAGATTTGCACGAAACCGTGTTTGGTTGTGGATCTTTTAGTGCTTGTCAGAAATTTGAGTGAAAGAGATTGGAGGATGTGTATTGTATATTGCTTTTCACTGAACAATGATGTACAATCTGGTTCCTATTTGTAATACATAGGAGCAAAACTATCTTAGGAAGAAAAATATACATAATGTGAAAAAGAGATTTTCCTAATACACAACATTCTAATTTTCTAACAATAGACTAAACAGTATCAATTAAAAACAATGTCAAGATGGCAATGGTATCTTCAACACTCCCCCTCAAGCTGGTGGTTTATACACATCCAAAACGCCTAACTTGCTCAATAGATACGAATGTTGCCTCTGACATAAAGGTTTAGTAAAGATGTCTATAGGCTGCTCCGTAGTTCTTATCCCTCTTGTCTTCATCAATTCGTCTTGAATTTTGTCTCTAACGAAATGACAATCGACTTCTATATGCTTTGTCCTCTCATGGAAAACTAGATTCGCTGCAAGTTTAAGTGCGGCATCATTGTCACAAAATAGAACAGTTGGTTCCTTTATCCAAACCCAAGATCTTGGAGTAGTCCTTTTATCCAGACTATCTCACAACTGGTCTTCACCATTGCCCGATATCCCACCTCGGCAGATGATAATGAAACGGTTGACTGTTTCTTTGTCTTCCAAGAAAGTAATGAGTTGCCCAATTTGATGCAGAATCCTGTGGCTAACTTCCTACTCATCGGGCAAGTGGCATAATCCGTGTCACTGTATGCTATCATCTCCATGTTGTTGTCACGAGACAATAATATTCCCAAGCCCGGACACCCTTTTAGGTATTTTACGACTTTTAGTGAAGCAATCATTTGAGATTGTTTTGGATTGTGCATAAACTGACTAAGGATCTACACTGCATAGCATATGTCAGGTCTGGTCATGGTTAAGTATATAAGCTTCCCAATAAGTCTCTGATAAACGAAAGGATCTTTGAGTAAAGGATCCTCATTCAAGGGTGAAAAACCTTTGTCATACTCAGCTGTTGTTAGCTTGACATTCTGCTCAATTGGGATAACAGCTGGTTTGGATCCCGAAAGTTCGGCTTCTGATATGATCTCCAGGACAAACTTGCGCTAGCTAAGACAGATACCCTTATTGATCGTGCAATCTATATTCCGAGAAAATATTTGGGAGGCCCCAAATCCTTAATGTGAAAGCCCGAATGCAAATACCGCTTAAACTTCTTGATGGCAGTCTCGTCATTCCCCATAATGAGTATGTCATCAACGTATATAAGTAAGTAAATTGATGACATACCTTGTCTCCATGTGAATAAGGCATAATCATGTTTGGACTGCTAGAATTTTGCAGCTGTGAGAGCATTGGTAAATTTCGCATACCATTAACGAGAAGCCTGTTTGAGTTTGTATAGGGATTTATGGAGATGACACACTTGGTTCTCCCCCTGTCTGCGTAAACCCGGCAGAAAGTCCATGTAGATTTCCTCTTCAAGATCACCATGAAGGAATGCATTATGAACATCCATCTGATGAAGAGGCCAATCACGAATAGTAGCAATAGAGAAAATTGAATGTACAGTGACTTCCTTTGCTACTGGAGAAAAGGTTTCAGTGTAATCAAAACCTTCTCGTTGAGTAAACCCCATAGCCACTAGCCTTGCTTTATAATGCTCAATTGAACCATCCGCCTTGTATTTGATCTTGTATACCCACTTGCACCCAATTGACTTATGATAAGTGGGTTAAGGAACTATGTCCCAAGTCTTATTCCCTGTTAGAGTTTGCAATTCATCCACCATTGCTTGCTGCTAACGAGGGTCTTGTACAGCTTCTTCATATGAAGATGGCTCCTGTCTTTCAGATATTTTACAAATGCAACACATGTGCTCCGATGAAAGATTAGCAAAACTAACATATGAGGAGACAAGATATTGTGTACGGGATGACTTCATTATAGGGCAAATGTAGTCTACTGTCCAAGTGGGCGGTCGAGTAATGTGACTTGTACGGCAAGGGGCAGCTGGTGTGACTGATGGAGCACACTCATGTGATCCAGGAGAGATATCATCCAGGGATGTTGGTGATGAAGGAACTGCAGGAGATGTTGATATCCCTTCCTGTGGAAAATCTGTAGTCATGTCATGTATATCTGATGGTGAGCCCACATTGTATTCCGGAGCTGAAGATTCAATGGGAGATACATGAGGAATCATCATCTAAGTAGGAGTTGAGATTTCGTCATCAGCCAAAAATTGGCGACTCTCAATAGTTGGATCGCTTGGTTGAGAAGATACTTCTTCTTGAAAGGGGAAAACATCTATTGGAGAAAAATCCTTTGCTGTTTTGAAGATCACAAAACATCTCCGTCAGTCTGGTCTGAAGAATTCAAGACTCAAATGCTTAAGTCTGAAAATCCCCAAACTCTATCATCAAAGTCTAAAGACAACTAGACTCAAGTTTCAAAGTTTGCCTCAGTTGACAGTTTCTAGACTAAAGTATTACGACTTGTGAAGATGGGATTATATCTTTGAAGATTCATTCTATTTGGTTATGGAAGATCCTTTAGCTGGATATAGCCTTAAACTATTCGGTTATTCTCACTGGGATTCACTTTGATTTGAATATCCTTTTTGAAGTGCAAGCAAACTCTGAAGGTTCTACTTATGGAAACTCAAGATCCTGATTATATGGGCGAGCGGGATTGACAAGCTATCTTCTATATATAATCGACAACTCAAGATCTCTTTGATTGGAAGAACTCCTTTGAAAGGTGCCAACGGTTATGAAGGCATGAGGGAGTATTTAAAGGTGGACCTTTAGTTGTTTGACGTGTGGTTGATAGAAAAATTTCAAAGTCTGAATCTCTGTAGTTCCTTGCATTCTCATTCTTTGAGCTATAATTGTGTACAAAAGAGAGAAGCATACAATGAGGATTTATGAGAATGAGCTAAGACTTTTCACTGAGGAAGTCTAGATCACAAATTGTACCAATCTCTTTTGATTCATAGTGAAATCTAACCGATGAGTTGTCAGCATGGGAAAGTGGATGTATGTTTGGATTAAGCCGAACCACTATAAACCTTTGTGTTCAATTTCTCTTACCTTAATCTCCTTATTTTAATTGCTGCTTGATTTAATTGTTTAATATAATGTATGGAAAAACAAGATGAAGGCATTCCTAAGATCGAAGGATCCCCTGGAATGGGATGTGGTAGAAAAAGGAATCAGTCCTAAAACTACATCAACTACAGGAAAAGAAATAGCAGATGCTGGAGAATTGTCACAAACTGAAATAACCAAGAGACAAGCTCTCAATGCTAAAGCTATTTATTCTTTGTACTGTGCTTTATCCCCTACTGAGTATAACATAATTTTATCTTGTGAAACAACTAAATAAGTCTAGGATAGGTTGCATGTCACTTATGAAGAAACTGATCGAGTTAAAGAAACAAAGATCAATATTCATTATAAAGCCTTCAAGATGAAGCCACGAGAATCCATTACTGACATGTTTCATCGTTTTACAGAAATTGTAAATGACCTAGCATATCAGGGACAGCCAATCTTAGGACCAATGAAGGTCAATAAATTGCTAAGAGGACTCTCCAAAGACTAGAACCACGTAAAGACTTCTATAAGGGAAACACAAAGGATCATGCCCCTCTCTGTAGATGAATTGGTTGGCACATTTCAATCATATGAAGTCGAGCAAATCAATGAGGAAATAGATCCCAAATGTAAGAAATCAATTGCTTTGAAATCTAATGATGATTCTGATGATACAGATTTAGAAGATGACTTGGATGATGAAGAGCTAGCACTTTTGATAAGGAAGTTCAGGAAGTTGAACAGGAAAGGAAAATGCTTTAATTGGAAGAAAGAGGGCAATCAGGGATTTCAAAGGAAATCAAATGAAGAAGATGAAACCAACAAGGATGTGGCTTGCTTTGAATGCAAGAAAAAGGGACACATCAGGCGGAACTGTCCTATGCTAAAGAAAAAGAAAGGAAAAACAGAAAAATTCAAGAAAGCTCTCAAGGCTGAAATATGGAGCAACACAGAATGTGAAGATAGTGATGAAGATTATGCCAATATTTGTCTTATGGAAAAATCAGACTCAGATTCAGACTCAGATTCAAATTTAGACTTAGACTCAGACTTAGACTCAGACTCAGACAATGAGGTCAAGATTAGTAATTTAAAGATTCCTACTAAAGTCTCAAAGTATATAGATGAACTTTGTCTTAGCCTCAAAGCCTCTCTTAAGAGAATTTCCAAGCTAAAAAGGAAAATTCTAAACTGAGACAACAGGAAATTTCTTTGATTGAAAAGGTTGAAAACTTAAACAAAAATCTTGCTGATACAAAAGAAAATGAAAACTCTCTTTCAAAAGAAAATATCTTTTTGAAAGAAGAAATTTTAAATATCACTAAAAAGTTTTCAATGGAATCTGAAAAGTTAGATAAAATCCATTCAATTCAAAGACCTTACTATAATAAGTCTAGCTTGGGAATGACGTCATGAAACCATTCCCTTGATCGATTTTCCAAAGGTAAAACCTATTGGGCGAAGTGGTCTCAAGTGCTCGAAGTGTAACAGCTCAGAACACTTTGAGAAAAAATGTCCTAAAGTTTGGAAACCTGTTAATAGAGAGTGGGCATAGAGAGTGGGCAAAGACTATGTTCGGTACTAACAATGCTGGACCCAAGAAAGTGTGGGTACCAAAGAAAGGTTGAGTTCTTTATATAACTGCAGGTTACTATCAAGAAAAAGATCAAATGGTACCTAGATAGTGGCTGCTCAAGACACATGACAGGAGACTCAACTTGTTTTGCAAATCTCTTACAAGTGAAAGGAGGAAGAGTATCTTTTGGTGGTACCAACAAAGGAAAAATTATTGGATGTGGAACCATGAAGATAGGAAGTCTCACAATCAACAATGTTTCATTAGTCGAAGGTTTAAATTACAATCTTCTGAGCATCAGTCAACTATGTGACACTGGATACAAGATCAATTTCCAAGAAGATACATGTTCTGGAATCAGCAAAGATCTCTCTCAATCGTTCACTAGAAGAAGACATGGAAATATCTATCTCCTGGATATAAAATCTAATAGTTCTCAATGCTTGATATCCATTCAAGATGAAGCTAATCTCTGGCACATAAAGCTTGGACACATCAACATGAAGCAAATTGCAAAAGTATCCTCCAAGAAGCTAGTTCCAGGACTACCCAACCTGAAATTTCAAAAACATGACTTATGCACACCATGTGTGCTGGAAAAACAAGTTAGAAATTCTTTCAAATCAATAAATCAAGTCTCTACCAAACGTGTTTTACAGCTTCTGCATATGAATCTCTTTGGACTAACTAGAACTCAAAGCATTGGTGGAAAAAGATACTGCTTGGTAATAATAGACGACTACTCTCGTTTTACTTGGGTATTCTTTCTTTCAAGTAAGTCTGAAGCATTCTCTTACTTCTCTAAATTTGCCAAGAAAGTTCAAAATGAGAAAGGTTATGCTATTACAAGTATTCATAGTGATCATAAAGGTGAATTTGAAAATCAAGACTTTACTAAATTCTGTGATGATTCTGGTTTTCAGCATAACTTTTCATCTCCATATACTCCATAGCAAAATGGAGTTGTGGAAAGAAAGAATCGTTCATTGCAAGAAATGGCAAGAACTCTTTTAATTGAAAGTAATATTTCTCCTCGTTTTTGGGCTGAAGCAATTCAACTGCCTGTTATATTATTAACAGAATTTTCTTAAGGCAAATTCTAGAGAAAACTCCTTACGAGTTATTCAAAAGAAAGAAGCTAATTGTTTCTTACTTTCATATATTTGGTTGCAAGTGTTTTATCTTAAAAAATGCAAATGATCGAACTGGTAAGTTTGAGGAAAAATCAGATGAATGAATTTTCCTTGGTTACTCAATATCAAGCAAAGCCTACAGAGTATTCAACAAGAAGACTCAAACTATGGAAGAATCTATAAATGTGAAGTTTCAAGATTCAATGCAAAATTAAACTGATCAGACTCAACTTGAAGAATCTGAACTTGTACAAATTATTACAAAATCAAATTTCCCTGAAGAGAATCAAACTTTAGAAGTTCAACAGCAAACTGAATTAGAAGAACCAACCGAAATAGAGGATCGCAAAATGTCAAACCAACTAGCAACTAGAAGCATAAGTCTAGTCACCTTGCAGATCTCATCATTGGCAATATTGATGAAGGGATTCGAACAAGATCCAAAATGCGTGAAGAGTCTAGTGCCTTGGCATTTGTTTCAAAATCGAACCCAAAACAATAGATGAAGCCTTAATTGATGAAAGCTAGATTGAAGTTATGCAAGAAGAACTGAGACAGTTCATCATTAATGATGTTTGGGAACTTATTCCTAAACCAAAAGGTAAATCAATTATTGGAATTGAATGGGTTTTCAGGAACAAGCTGAATGAACAAGGAAATGTGGTGAGAAACAAAGCAAGACTCGTGGCCAAAGGTTATACACAAGAAGAAGGGATTGACTACGATGAGACCTACACACTAGTAGCAAGGTTAGAAAGCAATTAGATTACTACTTGCTTTTGCTTGTTTAAAAAATTTCAAGTTATTCCAAATGGACATAAAAAGTGCCTTCTTGAATGGAGTTATCCAAGAGGAAGTCTATGTGAAACAACCACCTGGTTTTGAAGATCCAAGGAAACCAAATTTTGTCTTCAAGCTAAATAAGGCATTATATGGATTGAAGCAAACATCTCGAGGATGGTATGAAAAGGTTAAGTAATTTTCTAATCCAAAATGGTTTTACTAAAGGTAAAATAGATACTACCTTATTTATCAAAAGAGAAGGAAAAGATTTTATACTTGTTCAAATTTTTGTTAATGATATAATATTTGGCTCTTCTAATGAAAATCTTTGCAAGAAATTCTCAAGATGTATGCAGGATGAATTTGAAATGAGCATGATGAGTGAGTTAAATTTCTTTCTAGGACTACAAGTCAAACAATCCAAAAAAGGAATTTTCATTTACCAAAAAAAGTATGCAAGGGATCTTATAAAAAAATATGGACTAGAAAATTGCAAAAAGACAAAGACTCCATGTCAAGTCTCTTCGAAGCTAGACAAAGATGAAGAAGGAAAAAGTGTAGACCATAAACTATACATGAGCATAATTGGTTAATTTCTTTAACTTACTGCATCTAGACTTGACATCTTGTTTAGTGTTTGTATTTATGCTAGATTGCAATCAAATCCCAATGAATCTCACTTAACTGCTGTAAAGCGTATTATCAAATATGTTGCAACTACTTCTAAGCTAGGTCTATGGTATTCCAAAGAATGAGACTTTACTCTCCTTGGATATTTAGATGTTGACTTAGCTAGCTGTAAAGTGGATAGGAAGAGTACTTCAGGTACATGTCAATTGCTTGAAAACAGGTTGGTATCTTGGTTTTCAAGAAAATAGAGTACCGTAACTCTTTCAACAGTTAAAGTAGAATATATAGCACTTGGAAGTTGTTGTTCTCAAATATTGTGGATGCAACAACAACTAAGAAACTTTGGAGTTGAAGATTTTTGCACAAAAATCAAATGCAACAACACCAGTGCCATCAATCTTACAAAAAATCCAATTCTCCATTCAAGGGTAAAGCACATCGAATTAAACATCATTTTATTAAAGATCATGTTCAAAATGGAGAAATGATGATTCAATTCGTTGACTCAAAAAATCAACTGGCGGACATATTTACAAAGCCACTGGAAAAAAGCCACTTTGAATTTATTTGCTCAAGACTGAACATCATAAAGTCTAAAAGTGTTCAAACTCTAACGTAAAGTCTGAAAGAATTTCGACTCAAAGATACATCTATAAGTTTTTAAATTAGATTACATTTATTTTTGGTATATTCTTATTTCGAATCGACTCCTGCCTTTTATTTATTTTAAATTTTTTCTCTTATGACATTTGAATTTATGGCAGTTTTTTTTTTTTAAAAAGGCAGTTTTCGCTTTTCCTTTACAACGCGACATTTCACCTACCTCTTACTATTTATACTTCTAGTTCATCGTCCTCATTTCCACTCTCACTTTTGAAACCCTAGAATTAAAAACTCCCACTTGCGATCTCTTTTACCCTTGTTTACTCCATACAAATTTCTTCTTTTGTGGACATCCTGTAACTTTCTCTCAAAAAAGTTACTATGTCTTCAAGGAAATCTTCAAAGCTTGCTGGCAAGAGACCACAGAGGAGGTTCAAGGGTCCTACACATTTGACCTTACCGAAGAAGAAGATTCTCCTCAACGGGATCAACCTAGTCAACAGCACCAAGAGGAAGAAATGGTCGAGGACGTTGAACCCGTAAGAACCCTGAGACCAAAATTTGCCTATTCTCTTTATTTGAGACTAAAAAGGAGGAACTGAATTGAATCTGATAGACAGATTTTTGAAAGAAATGGGTTATAGAAATGAGACAATATTTTTGGGTGAGATGGAAGAGTTGGGTGTGGCTCACAAAGGAGCAGCAAAGGAAGCTTTTGAGAATATACCAAGTGATCCGCGGTTTGGTACTGCAAATTAGCCTCTGGATGACGATGAAAGGCTATTTTCTCAATTCCAACCTAGAATGGGTGTAGCTGTTAACTTTGTTTGCTCTAAGGGAAACATTTTTCATTCTAAAGAAGATGAAAGAATTTACTCGAAATTGCTAAAAGAGGAGTCATGAACCCTAGAAGTGTGGATTTTGATCTTCTTGACTCTCTTAAAGTCAATCTTCGAGAAAAACTAGCTCGATTGCAGTTTGAGGCTTTTTGTTCTGATTCCACAATCGCTTATCCGGAACTTACTACTTATTTCTATTCAAATCTATCTTTTTTAGATGCGAATAGATTTTCTTTCACTTTTAAGGATAGGGAGTATGTGGTAGATGTGGACACTCTGGCTGACATAATTGGGGTGGAAAGATCGAGTTTCCAACCAATTAAAGTGTCCATTGCTCATGCTACCTTGGAGCTAGTTCAAAATAGAAGCTTAAAGGGCAAGATCTCCTACACGAGGATGAGCGCCTCAAATGTTTTGCTCCACAAAATTGTGATCAATTGCCTCATACCAAAATCGACCTCCAAGATAGATGTTCCAAGACAGAAGGCAAACTCATGTTTGCCATCAATGCTGGAGTTAGATTCTCTCTCCCTCACACTAATCCTATTTCATATGTATAGGACCATGGTCAAGGATAAGGGTCAACTCCCTTACTCTGCTCTTGTCATTCGCCTATTTAGACATTTTAAAATTCAAATCCTGCTCCCCCGTGTTTGACAAACTCTACTCCTATGCTCATTGGTTACAAAATGATCATGAAAATGAGATTGAAGGAGCTCAACAAGGTTCTTGAAGAAATGAAGGAGAAATCTCATTACAAGACTATCAAAGACTTTGCTGCTGCGAAAAGGAAAGGGAAGGAGCCCACGGTTGCTCCTATGAAGAAAAGAAGAAGAGTCATCTTGTAGGATGAAGATGAAGATGATGAAGATGCAATGACCCTTGCAGCATTGAGAGATTTATAGAGTTTTGTCAGTTTTCGAGACAGGAGAGAAGAGCAAGAAAGGAGAGGAGAAGAGAGAGAGAAAAGAGCTGAAGAAAGAAGAGAAGAGGAAGAAAAGGAAGAAGAGGAAAGACAAGAAGGAGAAGAATAGGAAAGAGTGAGAAGGAGAAGGAAAGTGAGGCACAAAAGGAACATGATGATTCCTTTGAGCCATCTTTTGCAGTTCCATCATCAGGAGGAGATGCTGAAAAACATCACTCTGCTTTTGCTGAAGAGGAAGAACATGGCGAAGAATTTACTACTCTTACTAGCAAACAAATAGGGGGAGTTGCTTAAACTAAAGGTACTTTGTCACCTTTCTTTGCAAGTGATGTTAGTCGATCAGCTGCAGATCCAGAGGATGTATATGCTTCTCATCTTCCTGAAGTTGAGGCATCCTCCCCAAGTGATGGTGAAAGGGCTGGTGAGGAACCATCAAGCTTCAAGACTCCAAGAACAGAGTCAACAGGTCCTAGTGCTGGTAATGCTTAGTCAGCAGACTTTTCAAGACTGCTAGATATCTTGTTGGATCTCAGGAAGCAAATGTATGGAATAGAGTATGATATGCGGGATCTCAAGAAGGCTCTTTTGGCTACTTCAGTATCACTGCAGGATCAGATCAACGCCCTCAAGGATTAAGTTCAGTCAAATGTAAAGGGTGCAGATTTAGAATCACTGAAGAAGTCTTTTGCGAGCCTTGAGAAGACCGTTAACTCCTTGGGAGAGTTTCAACTTGTCCGCATTCCCAAGCAGCCCTAATTTCATACTTTCACTCTTTTTGTCATCAAACCTTTTATTCTCTACCTTTTTTGCTATGACAAAAAGGGGGAGAAGATTGTAGATTTGTTTTGATGAACTTTGACTTGTTGTTTTGGCTTGTCATTTGTCGTTTGGTTGTTTGGACTTTTACTTGGACCGTTTGACTGATTATTGGTGATTTGGACTTTTTGGTACTTGCGGTTTATGTTATAATTTTGAGGATAATTATTTTGCAAGACTAACTTTTTTTTTGTGGTTGCAAAAATGATATAACTTATCCTATTTTATTCCTCATATTATGCATGAGTATTTTTGCAGTTTAAAAGTTTTCAAATATGCCGGGAAGTTTTGTCACCATAAAAAATGGGAAGATTGTTGGAGAAAACTCCTTTTCTATTTTGAAGATGACAAAACATCTCCATTAGTATGATCTGAAGACTTCAAGACTCAAATGTTTAAGTCTGAAAATCTCCAGACTCTATCATCAAAGTTTGAAGACAGCTAGAATCAAGTTTCAAAGTCTGCCCAAGTTGACAGTTTCCAAACTAAAGTATTACGACTTGTGAAGATGGGATTATATCTTTAAAGATTCGTTCTATTTGGTTATGGAAGATCCTTTAGCTGGATATAGCCTTAAACTATTCGGTTATTCTCATTGGGATTCACTCTTATATGAATATCCTTTTTGAAGTGCAAGCAAACTTGGAAGGTTCTACTTATGGAAACTCAAGATCTTGATTGTATGGGCGAGCGGGATTGTCGAGCTATCTTCTATATTTAATCGACAATTCAAGATCTCCTTAATCGACTCTTTCCAACGGGTAGATTGGAAGAATTCCTTTGGAAGGTGCCAACGGTTATGAAGGCATGAGGGAGTATTTAAAGGTGGACTCTTCGTTGTTTGACGTGTGGTTGATTGAAAATTTTCAAAGTCTGAATCTCTGTAGTTCCTTGCATTCTCATTCTTTGAGCTAATATTGTGTACAAAAGAGAGAAGCATATAGTGAGGATTTGTGAGAATGAGCTAAGACTTTTCACTGAGGAAGTCTAGATCACAAGCTGTACCAATCTCTTTTGATTCATAGTGAAATCCACCCAGTGGGCTATCAGTGCGGGAGAGTGGACGTAGGCTTAGATTAAGCCGAACCACTATAAACCTCTATGTTCAATTTCTCTTACCTTAATCTCCTTATTTCAATTGCTATTTAATTCAATTGTTTAATAGTTTTACTTCAAGTCTTTTACATCCTGAAGTGTTCGTTCAAAGTCAATTGAATCTTTTCTGAGTCTTGAAAAAGAAATTTTTATACACCTATTCACCCCCTTTAGGTGTGTCTACTAGCCCTTTTCAACATTCTCATGGAATATAACATCTCTACTGACGAAGAAGCACTTGGTGGAAAGATCATATACTGAATATCCCTTATGAAGATTAGGATACCCCATGAAAATGCATTTGATGGCACAAGGTCCTAATTTGTCACGGGTGCCCATGGTGGATGCATAACATAAACAACCAAATACACGAAGATGGCAAATGTCTGGATATTTCCCAAAAAAAGCAATTCAAATGGACTTTTGCCATCGAGGACCCTGGATGGCATCCTATTGATCAAGTATGCTGCCGTGACCACACAGTCTTCCCAGAACATTTCAGGAGTAGAAGCTTGATATTTGAGGGCACGAGCAACTTCTAGGAGATGACGATGTTTTCTTTCGACAACACCGTTCTGTTGAGGGGTATATGTGCAGGAACTTTCGTGAAGAATGCCATTTATAGTGAACAAGGTAAAACATTCACGATTAAAAAATTCCCAAGCATTGTCGATGCGAATTCGTTGTACAGATTTATGAAATTGATTTTTGATGAGGGTGAAAAAATCTCTTAGGTAAGAGGGAACTTGGGCTTTGGACTGCATTAGGAAAACCCAAGTTGCTCGTGTATGATTGTCCACGATTGTGAGAAAGAAGTGGGATCCATCACGATGTGGAATGTGATATGGTCCCCAGATATCCATGTGCAAAAGAGAGAAAGCTGTTTTGGCACGAGTAGTGCTTCGTGGAAAAGGTAATCGCAATTGTTTAGCCAAAGGACAAACAAGACACTTTGGATGAGGAAAAGAGGCGCTATGCCCTAATCGCTGATGAAATAAAGTACTTTTATTGATGCTGGCATTACATAGAGTGCCCTTATACAAGGGAAAATGTAAAGTATTTTTTGGAAGAGTAGTCCAGAAATAAAGCCCCTCATGATTGCTGCCCAAGCCCATTAGTTTCCCAGTCGAAAGGGCCTGAAAGAAACATATGTCAGAATAGAAAAGGACTCGACAGGAGTGATCTTCACATAGTTTCGACACAGAGATTAGGTTAAATTGGAATTTCGGAATGAGTAAGACATTTTTTAGAGTAATGGAAGGACTAAGCTGAACGTCCCCAATCTTAGTGACAGAGGTGTCTTCCCTATTTAGAAGTCGTATGGATGTATGAGAAGATGCTTTATAGGTTTTAGAAAGGAAGTGTTCATCGCAGATTATGTGATCACTAGCACCTAAATCAATAATCCATGCTTTACTGGAAATAGAGTTCAAGTAGTGAGAAATACCTGCATAGCTACTCATTTTTTGCTATGTTCCCAGTTGACTTAAAGTGCTCATAATATGCTGCAGTTGATCTTTGTTGATGGGTTGATGAGCCTTTGCATGTGCTGCAATAGAGATTTCTCGTCCTTTCTTTTCCTTTTCTCCTGGTTTTCCATGCAACTTCTAATAAAGGCTAGTAAATGGACCTAGAGGGGGGGTGAATAAGTGTTTATAAAATTCTTTTCAAACTTTAACCTAAATCCCTTGACTGGAAATCAAAATCAGAGATAATTAAATCACGCAGCAATAAAATAAAGAGAGTAAGGTAAGATAATTTTGACACCGAAGTTTATAGTGGTTTGGCTTATTGTAAGCCTACGTCCACTCTCCACGCTGATAGCCCACTGGCTGTATTCAGTATGTAACAAAAGAGAATTTTATAGCTTTCAATCTAGACTTCTTTAGTAGAAATTCTTTGCTACAACTCTCGCAAATTCTCATTGTAAGTATCTCTCATTTTTACATAAATAGAGGTCAAGAGATTTTGAGAACGAGGAGTTTCAGAGGTTCGAACTTTGAATTTTTCTATCAACTCGCTCTTACTCGAACAACTATGACTCCACCTTAAATACTCCTTCGTGCCTTCATAGCCGTTAGCACTTTCCAAAAGAGTTCATCTAATCTACCCGTTGGAATGAATCAATTAAGGTGATCTTCACATTGTCGAATAAAAGCGGAAGATAGCTCGTCAATTCTGCTCGCCCATACAATCAGGATCTTGAGTTTCCAAAAGTGAAACCTTCCAAATCTTGCTTGTTCTTCAACAGATTATTTTGAGATAAATCCAAAAATCTTCGAGCTTAGTTTCAACTAGAGATCTTCCATGGATTAGAATAGATTAAGGAAGATAATATCCAATTTTTGAATTCCTAAATCGTTGGAATAAACCGTTGTCAGCTTGGGCAAAATCGCAAAACTGAGTCTGACTGACTTCAGACTTTGATAGAGTCTGGAGATCTTCAAACCGAAACATTTGGGTCTGGAAACCTTCGGACGGAAATACTTGGGTCTTGAACTCTTCAGACTTAAGCGACTGAGTCTTGGATTCTTCAGACTTAACTGACGAGGATGTTTTGTTAGCTTCAAAACACTTGAGGGATTTTTCTTCAACAATCTCCCTCTTTTTTATGGTGACAAAACACCTCAGCAGATTTGTAAAACTTTTAACCTACAAAGAAAACTCATACAAATTTTGAGGAATACTTCATATTACTTCTGCAACCACAGAAAGATGTTAGTCCAGAAACATAAATATCCTCACAAGTATAAATAATCTTGCAAGTTCACAAATCCAATCATAAAACCAGTGAATAAGTCATAAGTTCAATCATTCAAACACCCAAATGTCTAAAGTCGTAAACAAAACAAAAATTGTCCAGAGACAAACGAAAAAATACTAGCAAATCTACATAACTCTCCCTCTTTTTGTCCCATCAAAAGGAGGCAGAGGAATCAAGAATAAAGTTGATGAAAATCAGGGCTGCTTAGGGATGCGAACAAGCTGATATTCACTTAGCGAGTTGACCGTCTTCTCAAGGCTGGATAGAGCTTCCTATATTGATTCCAATTCAGTACCGTTCACATTGGAATCCACTTGAAGTTTGAGGGTAGTGATTTGGTCTTGCATAGTGGAGGAAGTAACCATCATTGCTTGTTTCAAATCTCTCAGCTCATAGTCCATCCCATAAACCTGCTTCTTGAGGTCCAACATCATATCCAACAGTTTGGAAAATTCTGTTGAATTAACATTACTTGAACTTGGACTTGCAGACTCTATTCTTTAAGTCTGAAAGCTAGGTGGTTCGTTCTCAGCTCTTTGTCCTTCAGTTGGAGAGGATTCTTCAAGCTCTAGAAAGTGTGATGCATAGATGTCTTCCGCATCAACACCTGACCTACTAACATTACTCGGATGAAGTGGCGATAATGTACCTTTTTCAGCAGCAGCTCCCCTTGTCTTGTTGCCAGTAGGTGGAGTTGAGTATTCTTCACCAATTTTCATCTCTTCTCTAAGATAGCTAGTAAAAGCACCTAGAGGGGGCTGAATAGGTGTAAAAATAATTTCTTGAGATAAGAGAGCAATACTAAGTAGACAATAAAAAGGAAGTTCTCCTTTTGTTAACAAAATGAATTATGATCAAACTAAAGCAGAGAGTAGGGAAAAGAAAATGAACACAGAAATTATAGTGGTTCGGCTTATTCCAAGCCTACATCCACTCTTCCGCACTGATAGCCCACCGGCTAGATTTCACTATGAACAAAAGAGTTGTTACAGCAAGGCTCTCCCTTGATTCCACAGTGTAGATACTCTACCACACTTTCTCAAGTTTTCTCAAAATATAGACTCTCTTTTGTGTACAATATTTCGCTTAGTAAATGAATTGACAAAGAACAAAGAGCTTCAGACTTTGGAATTTTTCTATCGCGCACACACTTGCACAATTGGAACGTCTTTCTTATATACTCCTTTATGCCATCATACCCGTTGGCACTTACCAAAGGAATACTTCCAATCTTCCCGTTGGACAGAATCAATTAGGAAGATCATTCGAGCTATTTAAGGAACATGTCGATAGCCCATCAATCCTGCTCGCCCATACAATCAGGATCTCGGTTTCCATAAGTAGAACCTTCTAAGTATACTTCGCCAATCATCAGATCCTCAATCTCTGAATCAATCATGATCAAATAAAGGATTCTGTTATGTCATATCCAACCAAGAGATCTTCTCCAGTCGATAAAGTCAAATCCTTAACGAAACATCCAGTTCTGGATAGCCCTTCTTCGACGGATTAGAAACTGTCAATGAGAATAGACTTTGAATCTTGAGTCTGGCAGTCCGAAGGTCTTCAGACTTTAAATAGTAGAGTCTGCAAATCTTCAGACCAGACTGATGAAAACATTTTGTCAGCTTCAAAATACTCCAGGAAGATTTCTTCAACAATCTCCCCCTTTTTGATGGTGACAAAACTTTCCTACAGATTTGGATAACTTTGACCTGCAAAACATTACTCAAGCAAATATGGATATCTCATAAAGATAAATGGCTTAATGATAACACTAGAATCTGCAACCACAGAAAATAGGTTAGTCTTGCATATGAGTAAAACCATCCATAAGATATCAATAGTACTTAATATAAGAAATCAGACCCAAATCCCAAATCAGTCCACATCCAGACACAAAAGTCAAGTCATCAAAACAAACCAAAAACAAACCAAAAGTTCAAGGTTCAGGTTCAAAGTTCAAATCACATCTCTCCCCCTTTTTTCATCATAAAAAAAGGTGAGATGGAAAGAGAATGGAATCAAGAATGCTTGGGAACATGAACTAGCTGAAAATCTCCTATTGACTGGACAATGCCTTCTAGCTTTTTCAACTCTTCCTTCAATTGAGCCACCTCTTCACCCTTAGCATTTGCTTGAATCTGAAGAGTAAGGGCTTGGATTTGATCATTCAAAGAAACTGAAGAAGCTTGACCTACAGTCTGCAAATTGTGAACTTCACATCTCAGAGCATATATCCGACCCCACATTTTTAAGAGAACATCAAGAATTCTGCAAAAATCTACGGAATTATTAGTCTACATACTGGCTTCTGCACGATCAGATGGAGTAAAGGTAGATGATGGCAAATCAGCATAGTCACGTAGATTGGGCGATGAAATATCATGTCCCTCCTCAGGAAATTGAGAGGCATAGATGTCCTCTAGATCTGCTGGAGAGCGGTTGATTCCTTCATTGGTAGCAGGATATGAGGACATTCCTCTTTTCTCATGATCTCCCCCTGTTTCCATTCCTTCAGGTGGAGAAGAGTGTTCCTCATGCTCTCCTTCCTCTTGATCTCCTCTTTCCTCTTCTTTTTCTTCTTCAATTCTTTCCTCCTCTTCATCTCTTTCTTCAGCTTCTCTCTCTTTTGTTTCTTTCTCCTCTGCTTCTTTCTCTTCTGCTTCCAAATCTTCTCTTTCTCCAGTCCTCTGTTATGTGTCTTTCTCTTGTCGTTTCGTTGATTCTACAACAGAATGACTCAAGTTCTTCAATGCCATTGCAGAAATGGTGATGTCTTCCTCATCATCTTCATCCTCAACGATGAAAACTCTTCTTTTCTTGGATGGAGCAACCATGGGCTCCTTCCCTTTTCTTTTTGCTGCCGAAGAGACTTGATTAGATTTGACAGGGGTTTTCTCCTTGAATTTCTCCAACGCCTTGTTGAGTTCCTTCAGACCCATTTTAGACGCCATTTTCAATCCCACCACCATTTGATCACAAGATCGAACACAGAAAATTTGGGGAGGCTGAACATTCAAATGTTTGAATAACTTTGTCACAAGAGCTGAATAAGGAAGTTGACTCTTGTTCTTTACCACTGCTCTATACATGTGGAACATAATGGTGTGAGGAAGAGAGAACCTTTTCCCAGCATTAATGGCATACATCAGCTTTGCCTCTGAGTTTGATACATCAATCTTTGAAGTAGATTTTGGTCTGAGGCAATTAATCACAATCTTGTGAAGCAGAATGTTAAACACACTCATCCTCGAGTAGGAAACCTTTCCCTCTGTCATTCTATCCTTAACAAGTTCCAACGTAGCACTAGCAATAGAGACATTGATAGGTTGATATCTCCCTCTCTCAACCCTAATCACATTAGCTAACATATCCACATCCACCACATAGTCCTGATCATGGACACTAAAAGAGAATCTATTCGCATCCAACAAACTGAGATTCGAATAGAAATATGTAGTGAGTTCAACATAGGCTTCTGTAGAGTAAGAACAGAACTGTTCAAGTTGAAGAAGACTGAATTTTTCCCTCAAATTAACGTTCACAGCGTCAAGAAAATCAAAATCCACACTTCTGGGGTTTATCACCCCACGCTTCAACAATTTAGAGTATAGATGCTTTTGATCCTATAATCGAAACAAGTCTGTCCTTTTGCTCCGAATTTTTGCCGCAACACCCATTCTCGATTGAAACTGTCTGTGCAACTTGTCATCATCATTCCCATCTATCTGATTCAGACCTCCAACATGAGGATCGATTGGAATATTTTCCATTGCCACTTCTACCGACCCAGCAAGGGCAATTCCCAACCGTTCCATTGTGCGTAAAAAGAATGTTTCATTTTTGTACCCTTTGTCTTTCAAAAATTCGTCAATGTAGTTCAAAGGAATTCCACCCCTTTTCAAAGCGCGATAAAGCTTGTAGGTAAAAGAGGGCTTAAAGGTTCTTACAAGTTCTGCATCTTCGATTATTTCTTCCTCTTCTCGTCAAGCAACATCCTGTTGTCTAGATGGAGAAGATTGACGCTGCTAAGAATGTTGTGGGCTCTGCTGCTGACTAGGAGACTCTTCTTCCTCGGTGAGATCAAAGTGCATAGGCCCCTCACGCATTTGCTGCGGTCCCCTGTTCGCAATCCTCAAAGACTTCCTTTGAGACGACATCTTTCACAGTCTTTGAAAGATTCCAAACTTGATTTTCCCAAGAAAGATGACAACTTTTCGAAGATTAAACAAGAGAAGAAGACAGAAGTGGAAGATCGATGCTTTTTAGGGTTTTTGAAGTTAAACGAAGAGGAACTAACAGTATATAGGTCAGTCGAAGAGAGGCATACAAAACATCGTAAGGAAAGTAAAAAGATGCCCTTTAAAAATAACTACCTTTTTCAAAAAATTAGATAACTGCCATTTTAAAAATTAACTCCTTTTTCAAAAAAGAAAGATTGCACTAATCACGGAAATTGAAAGTAGCAAAAATCAATTATAGATAGATGATCGTACCTTTTCGAGATTTAATATGAGAGAGAATAAAATGACTTACAGTCAAAAATCTTGATTGTCTGAGTCTGAGAATCTCTAGACTTTAACTTCTTCAAACCTCAAGATGTTGTGTGTGACATCCTGAAATTCGACCCCGTTTCGATAAAGTGAAATGAACATTTCGTCGACGTGCCTAGGGCCCTTTTTCTCTGAGCTGATCACTCACGGGTTAACTAACCTATTGGGTAAAGTCGTTAAGGGATCTATCAGCTGTAAAATCCCTAAAAGCTATCTAATTGGTTGGATTGGGCTAAAATCACGTATGATCGATTTTTAACCACGAAATTGAACTCGATTTCGGGAATCGAATTTTAAGCGCGTCGTAATTCTTATTTTTAGGATCCTGTCTCATCGTTCGTCAATTTATTGACGAGTCCGAAATTTCAAGAAAGAAATTATTGGAAGAAAAATTGAAGCCCGAAAGGAAATGAAAAGGGAAAGAGAAAAGAAAAGAAAATAAGAATAAGTGTTATTTTTATTTTATTTTTCTCTCTCTCCCTCTCTCTTCTTTTCTCTCTTTTCTCTCTCTTCTCTCTCCTCTTCCCTCCCCCTTCGTGCGAACACTCCTCCACCGAGCACTTGCCTTGCCAAATTCAATTTGGCTTCTTCTCTCTCCCCATTTGACTAGTCAAACCCTTTCTCTTTTCTCTCTCATCTCTTCTTCTCTCTCCTCTCTCTTCTCCCTACGTGACTGAAACCCCCTCTTTCTTTCCTCTTGTTCGTGAAAAACCAGCAAGCGGAAGAAGAAGAAAAGCAACTCGCCGAAGCTCGTCGCCGCCGCACCGGAGCCGGACCACCACCCGCGCAACGCTCGCCCGCGCACACCGCGTGCCGTCCTCGCCGTGCACCGTTTAGCCTCTACTCAGCTCGTGTTCCGCTCCGTCTGGCCACCTCTGGCCACCGTGGGCCACTGCTCAGCCTCGCCAAGCCGCAACCTACCTTCCCGACCCCTTGCTGCCCCCAACGATCTCTTTTTCCCCTCTGTTTTGCAGCAACCCAGCAAGTTGCGGAGTGGGTTTCCAGCAGCTTTAGGCCTGCTTTTGGGCCGTTTCCGAGCCCCGAACCCGAGCTGTGCTTTGGGAAGAATCGCTCCTCGTGTCGTCCCCGTCGGATTGATACGTTTTGCGTGTGATTCCGGTGAGTAATCTCAGTAATCCCTGATTAGTTGGCTAATTATGCTTAATGGTGGTTTAGTTTGAATTAATTATGTTTAGGTTGTTAGATTAGTATGGATTAGTGTTTATTAGCTAATTGTGATGCGAATTAGATAAACTGATTATGCAATTAGTAAGTAGACGTGGTCTACTAATCATTGGAAGTATCTCGGGAATTTTCTGACCCCTAATCGGGCTTCAATTTGGCGATTCGGGCCTAAGTGGGATTTTTAGCATTTAATTATTATTTTTCGGAATTAAATTAATTATTTATTTATTTTCCGAAAATTCAACTGGGATGGCCAATGACCGGAATATTTTGCTGACGATCGGTGAAGTCTGTTTGTTTAATCGGGCTTTATTTTGAGCTAAATTGAATTTTTAATATTAATTATTTAATTTTTGAAATTAATTAATTATTTATTTATTTCTTGAAAATTCAACCGGGATGGCCCATGACCGGAAATTTATGCTGGTGATCGTGGCACAATCCGTTTATTTAATTGGGCCTTATTTTTAGCTAAACTGAAGTTTTAATATTTATTAATTAATTTTCGAAATTAATTATTTATTTATTTATTTTTCGGAAATTAAGATTGAGATGGCCGATGACCAAATCTCGTGCTGATTGTTGTGGCGCGATCTGTTTATTTATTTGAGCTTTGAATCGTGCCAAATTTAATTGAATGTAGAATTTAGGATATATTCCTAAATGGTTGTGGTTAATTCTTTCATTGAGAAATCGTTGAGTATTGATTTTCGATATCGAAAGTGGTCGAGTGGGACCGTAAAGCCATTGAATTTTGAAAGTGGTCGAGTGGGACCGTAAAGCTATTGAATTTTGAAAGTGGTCGAGTGGGACCGTAAAGCCATTGAATTTGGAAAGTGGTCGAGTGGGACCGTAAAGCCATTGAATTTCGAAAATGGTCGAGTGGGACCGTAAAGCCATTGAGTTTCGAAAGTGGTTGAGTGGGACCGTAAAGCCATTAAGTATCGAAAATGGTCGAGTGGGACCATAAAGCCATTGAGTATCGAAAGTGGTCGAGTGGGACCGTAAAGCCATTGAATATTGAAAGTGGTCAAGTGGGACCGTAAAGCCATTCAATATTGAATGTTGTCGAGTGGTGGACAATGTCTTCCACCTATGCTTAAGATGTGAGCTGAGGATCGTGATTCGTAATTGGGGATTGAGATGGAATAACCGAATCGACCTAGAAATGGTTCGACTGACATGTAATCAACTAAGTCGATTGATCTGTGATACGATTGCTTGAGCGCCTATTATGAATTGTACTGACTTGTAGGTGGGATCTAAGGCCAAGGTAAGTCCTCTGCCCTGTGCGTGTTTAGGCAACCTATAGTATAATGGTTTACTAATCGAGCTTAGTGGGGTAGAACTCGCTAAGACGTAGTCTCATCCCAGTTTGGGGAAAACATTTCAGGACCCCGATGAGGAGCTGAGGAGGAGAAGTCTAAGAAGGAGAACTCAGAAGTGAGATCTGAGGAGAAGGATTTGTGAGAAGAAGAAGATAGTCGCAAGAGGGGCCTTGAGTATGGCCTGGATGGATTGAGATTCTATCTTCTTTTGAGATCTCCATTTTGATGTGAATAGTTATGAAGTGGTTTGTGTTTTGTATAAAAGTTTGTTTATAAATTTCAATACGAAAAATATGGCCCTGCTTTTCTATCCCATCGATTTATTGTCTGGGGATTTATAACTGCTTCCGCATGTGCTTAAAAAATGAAAGGGTCGGCGATACATAGTCATGGGATATCACATTATAAAATCGACCAAGTGAGAAGGATGTGTGCGTGCCTGAGGATCGAGGCGTGACGTTGAGTCTGGAACGGATGATTTCAAATTGACCTTTTTCCAAAGGCTTTGTAAATATATCCGCCAGTTGGTTCTTTGAGTCAACAAATTGAATCGAAACTTCTCCATTTTGAACATGATCTCTAATGAAGTGATGTCAAATCTCTATATGCTTTGCTCTTGAGTGAATAATTGGATTTTTGGTGAGATTGATTGTGCTAGTGTTGTCACATTTAATCTACGTGTATGATTCTTCAATTCCAAAGTCTCTTAGCTGGTTTTTTATCCATAGAATTTGTGAACAACAACTTCCAAGAGCTACATACTCTACTTCTGCTGTAGAAAGAGCTACTGTATTTTGCTTCCTTAAAAACCAAGACACTGTCCTGCTTCCAAGTAGTTGATAGGTACCCGAGGTGCTCTTTCTATCAACTCTGCAACCAGCTAGATCTGCGTCTGAGTATCCAAGAAGAGTAAAGTCTCCATTTTTAGGATACCAAAGACCAAGGCTTGAAGTTGATGCGATGTATTTGATAATACGCTTTGCAGCACTTAGATGACATCCTTTAGGGTTTGCTTGAAATTTGGCACAAATGCAAACACTAAACAAAATGTCAGGTCTAGAAGCAGTAAGATAAATAAGTGAACCAATGATACTCTTATATAGCTTCTGGTCAACTTTCTTTCCTCATTCATCTCTATCTATCTTCAAAGCACTTGACATTGGTATATCAGTCTTTTTGCAATTTTCCAGTCCAAACTTTTTGACAAGATCATTAGCATATTTTTCTTGATGAATGAAAGTTCCTTCCTTTAATTGTTTCACTTGAAGTCCAAGAAAGAAGGTTAGTTCACCCATTATGCTTATTTCAAATTCAACCTGCATAGACTTAGAAAATTTCTTACACAGACTTTCATTAGAGGATCCAAAGATAATATCATCAACGTATATTTGAACAAGCAGAAAACTTTTGCTTTCTCTTTTGATAAACAGAGTAGTGTCTACTTTACCTTTGACAAATCCGTTTTGAATTAAAAACTTACTCAACATGTCGTACCAAGCTTGAGGTGCTTGCTTTAAATCATATAAGGCATTTTTCAGTCTGAATACTAAGTTTGGTTTCCTTGGGTCTTCAAACCTAGGTGGTTATTCCACATAGACTTCCTCATGGATAAATCCATTCAGGAAATCACTTTTGACGTCCATTTGTGTGGCATCCCAAAAATTCAAGACAAGCTCTAAGGTGTATTAAAGCCCATAATTAGGTAATGAAATTACCTATGGTTTATGCTTTAACCATTAGTTTTCTTTTAAGACTAAGTTATATATGCTTGTGTTCATAAATTTTTTAAATTAAGACTATAGGATAAATTAATGAGAATAATCTATGCTTGGCTATGCACCTCATAGATTAGATTCCTATAAATAAAATGATACAAGACTTTGGCCATGTATGTGTGACAAATTGGAACTTATGGAATTATAATTTCAAGTGTATAATTATCTTAAATTGCAGTAGTACTTCAATTTAATAGGGATTTAAGTAATTTTAAAAGGGTTGATTTTAGGGTAATTAAACTTGGGTCTTAGGCCCAAGAGGGACGGGCCTAAGATGGGCCAAGCTGGTCGGCTCAATAGAAGCCCACAAAGGGGTTGTCGCCGGCCCAAGTGAGGCCAAAGGAGAGTGGCCGGCCCATTGCATGGGCTTTGCCAAGTGGCAAAGAGGTCTTCATGCATTGGCTTGTGGAGAGGCATGTGATGATTGCTAATGATGGAGAATTGGGGGAATAAAAAGGGAAGGAGAGAGAGAGTGGCCGGTTGGTTCCGTCCAAGCCAAAGCCAAAGAGAGAGAGAGAGAGAGAGAGAGAGAGAGAGAGAGAGAGAGAGAGAGAGAGAGAGAAAGAGAGGGTTGCGAGAGAGAGAAGGGCGCCGAGAGGAGAGGAACCGAGGAGGAGGAGTCGCCTGTCACCGCCCGTGTGCCGCCCGTTCGCCGCCGTGTGTGTGGCACCCCTCGACGGCCCCCGATCCGATTAGGGTCACCACAGTTCGCTTACCATTCACTTTTCCTAATAATATGTCACTCTGATACCATTTCAATTGCAGCGGGTCCATACAACTTGGGGGTTTACATCTTTTAGATCAGTCCCTTGCGCAATTTATATACGGAAGCACATCCAACAAAACTCCCTTCCCTATATTCAGAAAATGATGCACACCTACTAAACATCTTATATAAGTTAAAGCCGAATACGTTTATTTACATGAAGCAGATGGACATCTTTAGTCGGTACATCAAAATGCCAATGTTTCTATACTCGGCTATACTTCAAAAGATGATCGACATCTTCTCCAATAATCGAATACTTAAAGTCCATCGATCAGTGTCGGCGTCCAAAAGTTCCTTCCTTTACTATCCTCCTCCTCGTAGTCATATCCAACCTACTTGATCCATCTACTGGTAGCAGTGGCAGCAGAGGTATATTATCTATTCTGAAATGTTGGTTCCCGAAGGGGTGAGTACAACCACTCAGCAGGTAAAGGACCAATAAACCACTCAATACATCATGCCATGCAATCATCACAATCATAGCATCACATGTCATACAAGCATCCATGCACAACATACCATGGCATCATGCACGTGTCATCATACCTCATATACCATCATCATATAGACATCACCATCATATCATACACTTACCATCATCGTGTCACATATGGCATCATCCTTACCATGCATCCATGTGTATAACAACATCATCATATCACCATATCACATGTACCATCATCATTACCATGCATCCATGCATGTAACATCATCATCATATCATCATATCACATGTACCATCATCATTAGCATGCATCCATGCATGTAACATCATCATCATGTCATGCATATATCACCATGCATAATTTAATTTCAATTTCATTTTGGACCACCATATTTCTCTTTCCCAGAACCAATGTTTGCATCCCACATTCATCACTCGCGCCCAATCTTGGCATTACGAGAACCATCCGGGCATGTATCCAAGATACAACCGGGCATCCAGCACCCCCACATTCCGGGCATCTCGCATCCCAACTAGCATCACGAGGACCCTCCGGAATTATGCCACTAGGCCATCGGGCATCCGGCCTTTACCCTTCTAGCCAAGCATCTCGCATCCCAACTAGCATCGCGAGGCATCCCTCGGCACAATACCTGCTGAGCTTCCGGAATTATGTACCGACATACCACCAGGCCTCCCTTGGAATTATGTACCGTATACCACCGGGCATCTCGACACTCCTGGGGAATCTCCAGGGCTCGCCATGAAAATGGTTTCCCCTGCCCTCCAGAATTACGTACCAACATACCACCAGGCCTCCCCTGGAATTACGTACCGTATACCACCGGGCATCCCGACACTCCCGGGGCATCGTCGGCTCACACCTCCGGCGGTCTTCTCATCACCACAATGCATGTTCTTATACATCTCATTTTCAATTTCACATTCACAATTATGGCTCAATTTCAACATGGCATGCGATGTGATGGCAACCAAGATCATATTCATCATTGAATTTGGACATGCATCTCAAATCGTTATCGCACATGTAGCAAGACACCATCATCCATAACAATACAATTCATGGAGTCCATGCAGTTTAAAATGGTCCATATTCCATGCCTTTTCGAAGTTTACAAAATTTCAGCTTGTACCATTTTAGAAAACATTTGAATTAAATATCCATATGATTCTCAAAAATCATGAAATCAAGACATGTGATAGACAAGTCAATAAGATAATAATTTCATGAAAAACACATGCCCAATAGAGTTCCACACAAGAAAATATAATTCACACAAATACAGCATGCAATTTCGGATAGAAACAGATTGCGCAGTTTTTGAAATAATTCGATTCAAATACCCGAATGACCTCCGAAAATTATGAAATTTTACCAGGTTATATTTAAGACACTAAAGTATATTTTTCACGAAGACTTATTGGCCATATTCGTTCTAGATAATTTTCTATGGTCATCCGAAGCTTCTGGTTCTAGCACCGAAACGTCCAGTGTATGTTTCTCCAAAATATCGGGTTTTTACCCACTTATTCTTCTTCGTTTCCTCTGAAATTTGGATATGTTTTACTTCAAGAGGTCTAATACAACTTTTATGAAGGGATCTAAGTCAAAATTCTAGAGTATAGTCATCATATGGGTCCATGAAGTCTCGGGTGTCCTGTACCGTGTCTCCAGATTTACCATCTTCAAGAGTAAGTCGATTCACTAGGCTACACTTGCTCATTTTACTTCAAATTTGAGTATGTTAGTCTTTAGAATGTTCTCTACAATTTTCATAAAGAAGTCCAAGAGATGTTCTTGATAAAAATCGACATGCAACCGCAAAACTACTAAAAGGTCAGTAAAACTGTTCCAGATCTAGTGTCCTCGTAGGATGAGGGTTCGACCCCTTAAATATCCATTATTTTGTCGGAAATTTTATTATGTTGTATTTTAGGATGTTGGCTACAACTTTCATTCAGGAATCATTGTCAAAATCGAACTCTAAATATGCATGCAAGCTCTCACAAGATTCTGACTCAAGCGGTTCATGCGAAAGCATTCCAGATCTAGTATCTACGTAAGATGAGAGTTTGAACCCTTAAATCTCCATAATTTTGCACCAAATTTTAGTATGTTGTATTTTAAGATGTTTTCTACGACTTTTATGAAGGAATAAAAGTCAAAATAGAACCCAAAACATGCATGCAAGCTCTCATAAGATTCTGACTCAGGCGGTTCATACGAAAACAGCATGCAAACTCAAGAACAAGTCACGTTCTAGCTTCGGTTTTGCCTTCCCTACGATCCGAAACCTACCACCAACAAATCACACATGCAAGGCACACATGCAAGAGTGGAAATCAGTCCCAACTTACCTCTAAGACCAAGCGGACAGCGGCACACGAACGGCACACCGGCGACGGACGAACAGACGGCGTGCGAGCGGACCAACAGCGAGCTCCTTCCTCTCCTCCTTCTCGGTTCCTCTCTCTCACAACTCTCTCTCTCTCTCTCTCTCACTCTCACTTGGACGGTAGCCCTCAACCAGCCACTCCTTCTCTCTCTTCCTTTGTGGTAATATATATATTGCATGCATTCTTATTTTGCATGGGGGACACTTGTCCCTAAGAAGGAGACAAGTGTCTCCTTTGTTGAAGACACTTGGAGGCCATGCAGCTCCTCCTTCTCCCCCTCCATGCGCCGACATGGGCCGGGCTTATGGCCCACTTTAGGCCCATCTCACTTGGGCCTAAAGTCCAAGCTTTAATGGCCCAAAATTTTCTTAAATAAGTCCATTTTACTTTCAATAATTTACCTTAAATCCCCACTTATATAAATACTAAATTACGATTTCATATGGCCATAAATCTTGAAATCATAAATCCATAAATTCCAACTTATAAAACACATGGCCAATAATAGGATTTTCTTTCCTATCAAATAATAATCCATTAAAAGCTTGGCCATAAATCTTATTGCAAATTATGGATTGAATGGCCATAACTTGATGGTACTTCCATCACCTATTCATAGACTTTAATGTAACTAGAGATCGTTATGAATTTTGGGATGCCACAATGTGCTCATTGCTAGCTTGGTTTAGAGGCAAGTTAGGATCTTCTTACTACTCTTGCATGTGTGTGTTGCATGTATGTTTGGAGTAGTGTCGAATTTTGGGTGATTAGGAGAGAGAAACCGAAGCTAGAATGACTTGCTCTTGAGTGATGTTGCTGTTTTTGCATGAACCGTCTGAGCCAGAATCTTGTGAGAGCTTGCATGCATGTTTTGAGTTCGATTTTGACTTTTATTCCTTCATTAAAGTTGTAGAAAACATCTTAAACTACAATATACTAAAATTTGATACAAAATGGTGGAGATTTAAGGGGTCAAACTCTCACCCTACGGAGACATTAGATCTGGAACTGTTTTGCTGATCTTGTGATAGATTTGTGGTTGCATGTTGATTTTTATCAAGAATCTCTTCGACTTCTTCATGAAACTTGTATAGAACATCTTAAGGACTAACATACTCAATTTTTAAGTAAAATGAACAAGTGTAGCCTAGTTAATCGACTTACTCTTGAAGATGGTAAATCTGGAGACGTGGTACTGGACACCCGAGACTTCATGGACCCATATGGTGACTGTTCTTTAAAAATTTGACTTAGATCCCTGCATCAAAGTTGTAGGGGACCTCTTGAAGTAAAACATATCTAAATTTCAGAGGAAATTAAGAAGAATAGGTTGGTAAAAACTCGGTATTTCGGAGATGACTACACAGGACGTTTCGGTATGAGAAACAGAAGATTCGGACGACTATAGGAAATTATCAAAAACGAATATGACCTAGAAGTCTTCATAAAAAATCTACTTTAGTGTCTTAACTATAACTTGGTAAAATTTCATAAGTTTCGGAGGTTGTTCGGGTATTTTAATCGAATTATTTCAAAAACTGCACATTGTGTTTTTATCCGAAATTGTATACTGCAATTGTGTGAATTATATCTTTTGTGTGGAACGCTATTGGCCATGTGTTTTTCATGAAATCACTTGCCTTAATTTCATGATTTTTTAGAATCATATGGATATTTAATTTAAATATTTTCAAAAATGGTACAAGCTGGAATTTAAATAAATTTCAAAAAGGTATGATAAATGGGCTATTCTAAATTGTACGAATTCCATAAATCTTATTTTATGAATGATTGCATCTTGCTGCATGTATGATGATGACTGATGATGCATGTATAGATCGAAGGATGAAAGTGATTTTGTTTGCCATTACATCATGTGCCATGCTGTGTTGAGACCTAAATTGGTAAACATGAATAATGATAAATGAGGAAACTGTTTGTGGTGGATGATGATGCTCTAGGAGTATCAGGATGCCCGGGATGGGGGGTGCCGGATGGCACGAATGTATAGAGATACATGGCCGGATGTCCTCGGGAGTTTTGAGATGCCCGGAATGGTTGGGTGCCGGAAACCTCGGAGGTCTTTGCCCGAGGAGATGCCTTGTGATGCCAGTTGGGATGCGAGATGCCCGGAATGTGGGGGTGCCGGATGCCCGGTGGCCTTAAATGGATGAATGCCGAAGGTTTTTCTCGCGATGCCAGGATGGGGTACGAGTGTAAAGTATGGGATGAAATTGATGATCCCGAGTAGGAGTGATGTTGTAATCGAATTGAAAGTTAAAAGTTGGAAATTTAATCATGCACATATGATACGATATGATGATGATCACTATGGCATGATGACTTGCATCTATGATATGAGGATGATCACATATGGCATGATGACTTGCATAAATGATATGAGGATGATCACTTGTGGCATGATGACATGTATGTGTTATGATTATGATGAAGATGTATGATGGTATATGCATGGCTTCAAGGTAAGTGATGCCTGGAATGCATGTATGACATGTATTATGCTATGATTGTATTGTATGATGCTTTGAGTGGTTATCGGATCTTTTACCTGCTGAGTGGCTGTACTCACCCCTTTTGGGGACCAACATTTCAAATTAGTAGGATGCCGCTCCCTGCTGTCACGCGGGGCGTGTTTTATGGCCTACCTTCCGATGTAGAGGTCAAGTGTGAGGAGTTTGACTGTCCCTCCGTTCCTGGACTGAGGTATATTCTAGTGCACTGTTTAGTTGTGTACGATATGGGCCTGGCTGGGGACCTTGTTATCCAGGAGTTCATATATGTCCATGTTCGCCGAGACGGAGTGATGCGCGGGATGTTGCCGCCACCACCGCCTAATGCACCGGGATGGGTGTGAAGGCCCATACATGACAAGTAGGAGCTGAAATTTTTTGGGATGGTTAGCCGACACTAGTGATGGGGGATCTTGCACGTGAGTCGTAGTAGGTCAACTGTTTCTTTTTGGGGTTTAAGCTGAGTGTGGCTTCATGTCCTGGCCTTTCTTTTGATGTACCGACCCAAGGAAACCCATATTGAAAATATGTAAATAAAGTGTCATGGCTTTGTCTTTTATTATGATGATTAGTGGTGTGCAATTGTATCATGGGTTGATGGAGGGTGAGATGGCGATGTTATATTTTGCTTCCGCTAAATGAGTCGCGTTGGGACCGTTTTCAAAAAAAAAAATGTGTGTCTATGATTTATGACACTTCTTCTAAGAGATGTAATCAAGTGCAATGTTTGGTGCCTGTGGCGACCTAAGAGGGGTTCGGGGTGCCACAATTTGGAATAACCTGAAATTCTTATAACAAGCAAAAGCAAGTAATAATCTAATTGCTTCTAATCTTGCTACTGGTGCGTAAGTCTCATCATAGTCTATCCCTTTTTTCTTGTGTATATCCCTTGGCCACGAGTGTTGCTTTGTTTCTTACGACCTTTCCTTTCTCGTCCATCTTGTTCCTGAAAACCCATTTAGCTCCAATAATAGATTTACCTTTCGGTTTAGGAGTCAACTCCCAAACATCATTAATACTGAATTGCCTGAGTTCTTCTTGCATGGTTTCAATCCAGCTTTCATCAGATAAAGCTTCTTCTAAGCTTTTGGGTTCTATTTCAGAAATAAGAGCTACAGCACTAGACTCTTCGTGCCTTTTGGATCTTGTGCGAATTCCTTCATTAATGTCGCCAATAATGAGATCTTTGGGATGACTGGACTTATGCTTCCAGTTACTAGTTGATTTGTCAGGTTGATGATCACTTTCTTCATTTGAATCTTCAACAATCATTTGTTGCTAGTCTTTCAAAGTCTGAGCTGCTTCTTGAAATTTAGACTTTGTAAAGTCTGGAGCAGGTTCAGATTCTTCAAGATGAGTCTGAATAGATTCATTTTGCATAGAATCTTCAAATTTGACATTCATTGATTCCTCCACAGATTGAGTCTTCTTGTTGTAGACTATGTAGGCTTTGCTTGCGGTAGAATATCCAAGGAAGATGCCTTCGTCTGACTTTTCTTCAAACTTGCCAACTCAATCATTTGCATTTTTCAATATAAAGCATTTACATCCAAACAAATGAAAATATGAAACAATAGGCTTATTTTCTTTGAATAACTCATAGGGGGTTTTTTCCATAATAAGCCTTAGAAAAACTCTATTAATAATATAACATGCTGTATAAACTGCTTCAGCCCAAAATCATGAAGAGATATTACTTTCAATTAAAAGAGTTCTTGCCATTTCTTAAAGCGACATATTATTTCTTTCCACAACTCCATTTTGCTCTGGAGTATATGGAGAGGAGAACACATGCTGAAAACCAGATTCATCACAAAATTTTGTGAAATCTTGATTTTCAAATTCACCTCCATGGTCTGTTCTTATACTTAAAATAACATACCATTTTTTTCATTTTGGACCTTTTTTAGCAAACTTTTCAAAGTAAGAGAAGGTTTCAGACTTACTTGCCAAGAAATATAACCAAGTAAATCGTGAGTAGTCATCCACAATTACTAGGCAATATTTCTTACCTACAATGCTCTGAGTTCTGGTTGGTCCAAAGAGATCCATATGCAGAAGCTGCAGTACACGATTAGTGGAAACTTGATTTATTGGTTTAAAAGAATTTTTTACCTGCTTTCTCAATACGCATGGTGTACATAGATCAGACTTTTGGTATGACAGATTTGGTAGACCACGAACTAGCTTCTTTGCTGAAATTTTGGCTATTTGCTTCATATTGATGTGCCCAAGTTTTCTGTGCCATAAGTTCGCTTCGTCTTGAATTGAGATTAGACATTGTGATTCATCTGATTTCACATCCAAGAGGTAGATATTTCCATGTCTTCTACCTATGAATGACTTAGGAGAATCTTTATTGGTCCCTGAACATATTCCCTCTTGAAAGTTGATTTTGAAACCGGTATCGCACAGCTGACTGATACTGAGCAGATTGTAGTTGAGTCCTTCCACTAAGGAAACATTGCTGATTGTGAGGTTTCCAATTTTTACAGTTCTGAATCCCACAATTCTTCCTTTGCTGTTTCCTCTAAATGAGACTTTTCCACCATTTACTTAAACAAGCTTTATGAAGCAATTTGAATCTCTTGTCATATGTCTTGAGCATCCACTATCCAGAAACCATTTTACATTTTTCTTGATAGTGACTTGCATTTAAAAAGAGACTCAAACTTTCTTTGGTACCCATATTTTCTTAGGTCCATTGGTGTTAGTATGATATGTGATTTTTACCCATACTTTCTTAACAAGTTTCCAAACCATAGGACATTCTTTCTCAAAATGATCTGCACTATTGCACTTTGAACATCTGAGAATATTGCGACCTACTGGTTTTACAAAGACCTTTTTAAAATGATTTTTGTAAGCATCTCTTATGGGTCTTTGCTTAATTCTTTCCTTCACTTTAGAAAAATCAATTAAAGGAATGGTTTCCACAGTCATTGCCAAACCAAATTCATTAAAATAAGGTCTTTGAGCTGAAAGAATTTTCTCAAGTTTTTCAGATCCTATTGAAAATCTTTTGGAAATATTTGATATGTCATTTTTTAAAAATACATTTTCTTTCAAAAGATTTTCTTCACTTTCTTTAAGAGTAGAAACATTCATGTATAAACATTTTACTTTTTCTTTCAAAACATTTTCCTGTTATTTCAGTGCAGAGTTTTCCTTCTTAAGTTCGAAAATCCTTTTAAGAGAAGTCTTAAGACTAAAACACAACTCATCAATGTATTCAGAAATTTTAATAGGGATTTTGAAGTTACTCACCTCAAATTCACTGTCTGAATCTGAGTCTGTCTTGAAGTTTGAATCTGAATCCGATTGTGCCATCAGACATATATTGGCATAATCATCATCACTTTCTTCACATTATGTATCACTCCAGGTTTATGCTTTAAGAGCCTTTTGATACTTTTCAGCTTTTTCTTTCTTCTTCCTCAGAAGACGACAGTTGGGTCTGATGTGTCCATTTTTCTTACATTCAAAGTAAACTACATCTCTATTTGATTCATCATCCTCAATAGACTTAGTCTGCTGCTTTTGAAAACTCTGTTTCTTTGGATTGAATCTTCTTCCTTTTCTGTTCAGCTTTCTGAATCTTCTTATCATGAGAGCAAGCTCCTCATCATCCATATCGTCTTCATAATCTGTAACATCAGAATCATCATTGGATTTTAATGCAATGGATTTCTTACCTCTAGGATCTTCGTATTCATTGATTCATTCTACTTCATAAGATTGAAGAGTCCCATCCAACTCATCAACAGATAGTGGCATAATTCTTTGTGTCTCCCTTATTGAGATCTTTATGTGATTCCAATCATTGGAAAGTCCACGCAGTAGCTTGTTACTTTCATGGGATCAAAAATTGGTTGACCTTGATTTTCAAGACCATTCACGATTTCTGTAAAACGACTAAACATGTTAGTTATACATTCTCCTAATTTCATTTTGAAGGCTTCGTATTGACTGAGGAGAATGTTGATTCTGGTTTCTTTCACTCGATTGGTTCCTTCATAGGTAATATGTAATCTATCTCAAATTTCTTTCACTGTAACATAAGAAGATATTCTGTTATATTCAGTAGGTGACAAAGCACAATATAAAGAATAAATTACTTTTGCATCAAGAGTTTGTCTCTTGGTTATCTCTTCATAAGTCATTTCACTAGACCCAACAGCTTCTTTTCCTCTCTCTGAGACAGGTGCAGCTTTAAGAATGATTCCTTTGTCTACAACGTCCTATTCCAGAGGATCCTTTGATCTTAGGAACACCTTCATCTTGTTTTTCCATATGTTGTATTCCTTTCCATCAAAGTAAGGCGGTCTGGTATTGTTTTGCCTTTCTACTAGCCCTAGAGCTAACATACTAGCCATGGATTTTTAACTCTGAAGTAAAACACTTCAAACAAAGTGAGTACACAAGCTCTGATATCAATTGAGATAGCTAGTAAAAGCACCTAAAGGGGGGGTGAATAGGTGTAAAAATAATTTCTCGAGATAAGAGAGCAATACTAAGCAGACAATAGAAAGAAAAGTTCTCCTTTCATTAACAAAATCAATTATGATCAAAGTAAAGTAGAGAGTAGGGAAGAGAAAATGAACACATAAATTATAGTGGTTCGGCTTATTCCAAGCCTACGTTCACTCTTCCACACTAACAGCCCATCGGCTGGATTTCACTATGAACAAAATAGTTGTTACAGCAAGGCTCTTCCTTGATTCCACAGTGTGGATACTCTACCACACTTCTTTAAGGTTTCTCAAAATATAGACTCTCTTTTGCGTACAAGATTTCGCTCAGTAAATGAATTGACAAAGAACAAAGAGCTTCAGACTTTGGAATTCTTCTATCGCGCACACACTTGAACAACTGTAACGTCTTCCTTATATACTCCTTTATGCCATCATACTCGTTGACACTTACTAAAGGAATTCTTCCAATCTTTCCATTGGACAGAATCAATTAGGAAGATCATTCGAGCTATTTAAGGAACATGTCAATAGCCCATCAATCATGCTCGCCCATACAATCAGGATCTCGATTTCCATAAGTAGAACCTTCTAAGTATACTTCACTAATCATTGGATCCTCAATCTCTGAATCAATCATGTTCAAATAAAGGATTCCGTTATGTCATATCTAGCCAAGTGATCTTCTTCAGTCGATAAGGTCAAATCCTTAACGAAACATCCAGTTCTGGATGGCCCTTCTTCGACGGATTAGAAACTATCAATGACTTGAGTCTGGCAGTCCGGAGGTCTTCAGACTTTAAATAGTAGAGTCTGCAAATCTTCAGACTAGACTGATGGAAACGTTTTGTCAGCTTCAAAATACTCCAAGTTGATTTCTCCAACATTCTCCAGCGGAGTGATGTAGTTCAGTCTCTTTTTCCATAATGTGCTTGAGCAGAGAATGGCTCAAATGCTTCTGCAAAGTCTTCTTGAGCTTTGCTCTCCTCTTCATCTCTCCTTAACCTTTCTTCCTCTTCTTTTCTAATCTCCTCTTCTTCTCTTCTTCGTTCTTCTTCTCTTCTCTGTCTCTCCTTTTCTTCCTCTCCTCTTTCTTTCTTCTTCTCTTTTCCTTTGTTCTTCTTCTCTTCTCAATCTCTCTTCTTCTTCTTTCGCTTCTACTTCTCTTCTCATTCTCTCTGTCTCTTTCTCTCTTCTTGCTATCTCTTGACTGCCATCTCTCAAACTAATAGTGCTCTTCAATCTTGTAAGTGCAGAAAGAGTCATGGCATCATCTATTTCTTCTTCATCCTCATCTTGTAGGATGAATTTCCTTCTTCTGTTCTCAAGTACAGCCATGGGCTCTTTGCCCTTTCTTTTTGCAGTAGCAGCAGGCAAATCTTTTGAAGGGGTCTTCTCCTTCAAGCCTTCTAGTGCTTTGTTCAACTCTTGAAGTTTCATCTTCATCACCATCTTGTATCCAACAAGCATAAGACTTAAGTTGGTCAGGCATAGTGGGGAAGGAATTTGTATTTTCAAATGCCTAAACAACCTGGTGACAAGAGATGAATAAGGCAATTGTCCTTTATCCTTTACCATTGTCCTTTACATGTGGAAGAGGATAATGTGGGGAAGTGAAAAGCTTCTGCCTTCATTCAAAGCGAAAATGAGTTTGGCTTCAGTCTTTGAAACGTCAGTCTTTGAGGTTGCCTTGGGTCTGAGACAGTTTATGACAATTTTGTGGAGCAGAACATTCGAGGCATTCATCCTAGTGTAGGATATCTTGCCCTCCAAGCTTCTGTCTCGCACAATCTCCAGTGTGGCATGTGCTGTGGATACTCTAATCAATTGGAAACACTCTCTTTCCACCTCGACTAAGTCAGCAAGCGTATCAACATCCACAACATATTCCTTATCCATAAAAGTGAAAGACAACCTGTTTGCATCTAAGAATGACAAATTCGAATAAAAGTAGGCTGTCAACTCTAGATGTCCACTTGTTGCATCAGTACAGAACCTCTCAAGCTGCAACCGTGAGAATTTTTCCCTGAGATTTATCTTGATTGAGTCAAGAAAATCAAAATCCACACTCCTGGGATTCATCACTCCTCTCTTCAGCAATTTTGTATAAATTCGCTCTTGTTCTTTTGAGCGAAACAAACTTCCTTTAGGATAGATGGTGTTCACCGCAACACCCATCCGTGATTGAAACTAAGAAAACAGCTGTTCATCATCATCCATAGGCTGATTAGCGGTTCCAAACCACGGGTCACTTGGTATATTTTCGAACGTGCTTTTTGTAAGTCCTTCGCCAACAATTCCCAGCTCTTCCATTTCTCGCAAGAATATGGTTTCATTTCGATATCCTCTTTCTTTCAAGAACCCATCGATTAGGTTTAAATATGTGCCTCCATCTTTCAACTTTTTATACAACGAGTAAGCAAGTTTAAGTCTTAAAGTTCTTACCGGTTCAGCCTCGGTAATAACTTCTTCAAAGTGTTGTTGACTTGGAGTTTCCCTTTGTGGTGAATCTTCTTCACCCGTAAGGTCCACTCTGGTAGGACCCTTGGGTCTCCTTTGTGGTCCCTTTCCTGTGAGTCTCGATGACTTTCTCGAAGACATGCTTGATCCGAGACCGAATAAGTAACTTGTACGCAAAAAGGTCAGATTTTTACTAAGTAAACAAATCGAACAGGGACGCTAGTGGAGAATTTTTTAAGCTTTAGGGTTTAAAGGAGAAGTAAACAAGGCGTTTTTAAAAGTTGTAAAGGACGAAGATAACTATTCAGGAGTATAAATAGCAAGAATAAAAAAAAGATACTGAACCGTCGCAAGAAAAGAAAAAAGAAAAACTGCCAAATAAAAATAATCAACTGCCAATTTTGAAAAAGAAAACTGCCATAAATATGTCAGAAATCAGATAAAAAGCAGATTTCGAAATTTCAAAAGCAATTATAAATCTAATACGTCATAAAGTAAATAAACAAAAAAAAGTAGCACGCATTTAGACTTTACGTCAGAGTCTGAGAATTTCCAGACTTTACCTCAAAGTTTGAATACTTTCAGACCTTACCTTTGAGTCTGAACAACTCGAAACTTTACCTTAGAGTTTGAACCTCTTCAGACCTTATGATATTCAGTCTTGAGCAAATTGATTCAAAGTGAGCTTTCTCTAGGGGCTTTGTGAATATATCCGCCAAGTGGTTCTTTGAATCAACAAACTGAATCACCACTTCACCATTTTGAACATTGTCTCTAATGAAATGATGCTTGATTTCGATGTGCTTTGCTCTTGAGTGAAGTATTGGATTCTTTGTAAGGTTGATGGCGCTAGTGTTGTCACATTTGACTTCTGTGCAATTCTTCAACTTCAAAATCTTTCAATTGTTGTTGCATCCACAAAATTTGAGAATAGCAACTCCTAAGAGCTATATACTCTACTTCGGTTGTTGAAAGAGCTACAGTACCCTGTTTTCTTGAGAACCAAGATACTAACCTGTTTCCCAATAGTTGACATGTACCTGTAGTGCTTTTCCTATCCACTTTACAGCCAGCCAAGTCAGCATCAGAATATCCAAGGAGAATGAAGTCTCCTTCTTTAGAATACCAAAGACCTAGCTTAGATGTAGTTGCAACATATTTGATAATACGCTTCACAGCAGTCATGTGAGATTCTTTAGGATTGGATTGAAATCTAGCACAAATATAAACGCTAAACAAAATATCAGGTCTAGATGCAGTAAAGTAAAGAAGTGAACCAAATATGCTCCCGTATAGTTTCTGGTCTACACTCTTTCCTTCTTCATCTTTGTCTAGCTTTAATGAATTTGACATAGGAGTTTATGTCTTCTTGCAATTCTCCATTCCAAACTTCTTGATGAGATCTCTTGCATATTTTTCTTGGTGAATAAAAATCCATTCTTTTGATTGTTTGACTTGAAGTCCCAAAAAGAAGTTCAATTCACTCATCATGCTCATTTCAAATTTATCCTGCATACATCTAGAGAATTTCTTGCAAAGATTTTCATTATAAGAACCAAATATTATGTCATCAACATAAATTTGAACAAGTATGAAATCCTTTCCTTCTCTTTTAATAAATAAAGTAGTGTCTACCTTACCTTTAGCAAAACCATTTTGAATTAAAAAGTTACTTAACCTTTCATACCAAGCTCGGGGTGCTTGTTTTAAACCATACAATGCTTTCTTCAGCTTGAAGACAAGATTTGGTTTTCTTGGATCTTCAAATCTTGGTGGTTGTTCTACATAAACTTCTCCTTGGATAATTCCATTTAGAAATGCACTTTTCACGTCCATTTGGAATAACCTGAAATTTTTGAAGCAAACAAAAGCAAGACGTAATCTTATTGCTTCTAACCTTGTCACTGGAGCATAGGTTTCATCATAGTCAATTCCTTCTTCTTGTGTGTACCATTTTGCCACAAGTCTTGCTTTGTTTCTCACCACCTTTCCTTGTTGATCCAGCTTGTTCCTGAAAACCCATTTAGTTCTGATAATTGACTTACCTTTTGGTTTAGGAACTTGTTCCCAAACATTTTTGATTCTAAATTAATTCAATTCTTCTTGCATAGCTGCAATCCAGCTTTCATCAGTTAAGATTTCATCAATGTTGCTAATGATGAGATCTGCAGGGGGACTAGATTTATGCTTCCAATTTGTAATTGGTTTGTCACTTTGCTGAGTCTCTATTTCAGTTGAAGCCACTGATTTGGTTTGCAGTTGAACATCAGAGATTTGTTTTCTTCGGGGGAATTGTAGACACTTGGACAGACTCATAATCTTCAGGTTGAGTCTGATTAGCATGATTTTGAACAGAGTCTTCAAACTTTACATTCATGGATTCTTCCATAGTCTAAGTCCTTTTGTTGAAAACTCTAAAAGCTTTGCTTGACATTGAGTAGCCAAGAAAAATTTCTTCATCTGATTTTTCTTCAAACTTACCAGTTCGATCACTTGAATTTTTTAAAATAAAGCATTTGCAACCAAATACATGAAAATAAAAGACAATAGGTTTATTTCCTTTAAACAATTCATAAGGGGTTTTTTTCCAAAATAGGTCTTAGAAAAACTTTGTTAATTATATAACAAGCAGTTGAAGTTGCTTCAGCCCAAAAAAGAGGACAAATATTGCTTTCAATCAAAAGAGTTCTTGCCATTTCTTGCAAAGAACGATTTTTCCTTTCTACAACTCCATTTTGTTGTGGAGTGTATGGGGATGAAAAATTATGCTGAATGCTAGAGTCATCACAAAAATTAGCAAAATCTTGATTTTTAAATTCTCCTCCATAATAAGTTCGAATACTTGAAATAGTATAACCTTTCTCAATTTGAGTTTTCTTAGCAAACTTAGTAAAATAAGATAATGCTTCAGATTTAGTTGAAAGAAAGAATACCCAAGTAAAACGAGAGTAGTCATCGACTATTACCAAACAATACCTTTTACCTCCAATGCTTTGTGTTCTTGTTGGTCCAAACAAATCCATGTGCAACAGCTGTAAAACACGTTTAGTAGATACTTGATTTATTGATTTGTAAGAGCTTTTAACCTGTTTTCCAAGTACGCAAGGTGTGCATAATTCATGTTTTTGATACTTCAGGTTAGGAAGCCCTCGAACTAGCTTCTTGGATGAAACTTTTGCAATTTGCTTCAAGTTGATATGTCCAATCTTTCTATGCCAAAGAACAGCTTCATCTTGAATAGATATCAAGCATTAAGAACTGTCAGACTTTATATCCAGCAAATAGATGTTCCCATGTCTTTGTCAAGTGAATGATTGTGAGAGATCTTTGCTTGTTCCAGAACAAGTGTCTTCCTGAAAGTTGATCTTGTATCCAGTGTCGCACAGCTGACTGATATTAAGAAGATTATAATTTAAACCTTCAACTAAAGAAATATTATTGATTGTGAGATTTCATATTTTCACAGTTCCACAACCAACAATTTTTCCTTTGTTGTTACCATCAAAGGAAACACTTCCTCCTTTCACTTGAAAGAGTTTTGTGAAGCAAGTTGAATCTCCCGTCATGTGTCTTGAGCAGCCATTATCCAAATATCACTTGATTTTCTTCTTGATAGTGACCTACATTTAAATGAAGAACTCAAGCTTTCTTTGGTACCCAAATTTTCTTGGGTCCAACATTGTTAGCACCATAAACAGTCTTTGCCCAACTTCTCTTAACAGGTTTCCAAACTTTGGGGCAATCCTTCTCAAAATGCTCTAAGCTTTTGCACTTTGAGCATTTAAGAGCACCTCTTCCAACAGGCTTTACAAAAACCTTTTGAAAATGATTCTTGTAAAAAGATTTTGTAGGCCTATTCTTGATTCTTTCCTTTACCTTTGGAAAGTCAATCAAGGGAATAGTTTCAGATGTCATTCCTTGACATCACTATTTGAGTCTGAATCTGATTCTGAGTCTGAGTCTGAATTTAAGTCTGAGTCTGACTTCGCCATGAGATAGATATTTGCATACTCTTCATCACTCTCTTCACATTCTGTAGCGCTCCATGTTTCAGCTTTGAGTGCCTTCTTGAACCTTTCTGGTTTTCCTTTCTTTTTCTTCAATAAGGGATAGTTGGGTCTGATGTGTCCATTTTTCTTACATTCAAAGCAAACAACATCCTTGTTGGTATTGTCTTCTTCATTTGATTTCTTTTGAAATCTTTGATTGTTTTGTCTCTTCCCATTGAACCTTCTTCCTTTTCTATTTAATTTTATGAACTTTCTAATCAGAAGTGCTAACTCTTCATCATCCAAGTCTTCTTCTGAATCTAAAACATCAGAATCATCATTAGATTTTAAAGCAATTGACTTCTTACCTTTGGTGTCAAAGTCCTCATTGAATTGCTCGACTTCATATGATTGGAGTGTGCCAACCAATTCATCTACCAAAAGGGGCATGATCCTCTGTGTTTCTCTAATGCAAGTCGTTACGTGATTCCAATCTTTAGAGAGTCCTTTCAACAGCTTATTGACCTTCATTGGTCCTGAGATTGGCTGTCCTTGGTATGCTAAGCCATTTACAATTTCTATAAACCGAAGGAACATATCAGTAATGGATTCTCCTGACTTCATCTTGAAGGCTTCATACTATCCGAGAAGGATATCGATCTTGGTTTCTTTAACTCGATCTGTTCCTTCATAAGTGACGTGCAATCTATCCCAAACCTCTTTAACTGTTTCACAAGATGAAATTCTATTTTACTCAGTAGGAGATAAAGCACAATACAGAGAATAGATAGCTTTAGCATCAAGGGCTTGTCTCTTTGAAATTTCGGCTTGGGATAGTCTCGCTCCATCAGCAATTTCTTTCCATGTGGTTGATGTAGCTTTAGGAACAATTCCTTTCTCTACTACATCCCATTCTTGAGGATCTTTTGATCTTAGAAATGCCTTCATCTTGTTCTTCCATACGTTGTATTCCTTTCCATCGAAGTAAGGTGGCCTAGTGTTACTTTGGCCTTCAATCAAACCTAGAGCCAAAATACTAGCCATAGATCTTTAGCTTGGAAAGTATAAACACTTCCAATAAATAAGCAACCTGCTCTGATACCAATTGATAAAGGCTAGTAAATGCACCTAGAGGGGGGTGACTAGGTGTTTATAAAATTCTTTTCAAACTTTAACCCAAATTCCTCGGCTTGAAATAAAAATCAAAGATAATTAAATCACGCGGCAATAAAATAAAGAGAGTAAGGTAAGAGAATTTTGACACCGAAGTTTATAGTGGTTCGGCTTATTGTAAGCCTACGTTCACTGTCCACGCTGATAGCCCACTGGCTGTATTCACTATGTAGCAAAAGAGAATTTTACAGCTTTCGATCTAGACTTCTTTAGTAGAAAGTCTTTGCTACAGCTCTCGCAAATTCTCATTGTAAGTATCTCTCCTTTTTACACAAATAGAGCTCAAGAGATTTTGAGAACGAGGAGTTTTAGAGGTTCGAACTTTGAATTTTTCTATCGGCTCGCTCTTACTCGAACAACTACGACTCCACCTTAAATACTCCTTCGTGCCTTCATAGTCGTTAGCACTTTCCAAAAGAGTTCATCCAATCTACCCATTGGAATGAATCAATTAAGGTGATCTTCACATTGTCGAATATAAGTGGAAGATAGCTCGTCAATCCTGCTCGCCCATACAATCAGGATCTTGAGTTTCCAAAAGTGAAACCTTCCAAATCTTGCTTGTTCTTCAATGGATTATTTTGAGATAAATCCAAAAATCTTCAAGCTTACTTTCAGCTAGAGATCTTCCATGGATTAGAACAGATTAAGAAAGATAATATCCAGTTTTTGAATTCCTAAACCGTTGGAATAAACCGCTGTCAGCTTGGGCAAAATCGCAAAATTGAGTCTGACTGACTTCAGACTTTGATAGAGTCTCGAGATCTTCAGACCGAAACATCTGGGTCTGGAAACCTTCAGACGGAAATACTTGGGTCTTGAACTCTTCAAACTTAAGCGACTGAGTCTTGGATTCTTCAGACTTAACTGATGAGGATGTCTTGTTAGCTTCAAAACACTTGATGGATTTTTCTTCAACAACTTCCAACAATTTTCTCGAGTATGATAAGGGCGCTTGCAATAATCACAAAATTTACCTTTTCCTTTAGAATTGATTTGTTAGAAGATGATGAGAAATTCTATCCATTTGATCCTTTCCAAGCTGGTGTTGATGTGGCTTGATCTAGGCCATTCAATCTAGGAGCTGCAAAGATATAATCGGAGCCATCCGATCAGGCAGGATTGTTGAGCCCACTGTCCGATCGAGTGAAATAATGTGGGCCGTCCATTTGCGTGATCAAATCTGGACCGTTCATGCTTAATGGATAACGCACATGTCCTGGGCTGTTGGCTTGTCAAATCCAATCCTGGTCATCCATCTGAAATGAAGATGGGTTTTCATCTTCTTCCCCCAGAAGACCTAATCCTCGCGCAGCTGCTGCATTGCTCGATCCTCTGAAGACTCCATGACTGGACCTTGCCGTGAGTAGGTGCTGGTCTGGCATCGCTTTGGCTGCGAGAACAACCTGATCTCCAACCTTGAGGTACTCCGTCGAAGCCAACTGTTGTGATTCCTCTAGGTACCGCAAGCTGGTAGATCTGGCCAAGTGGAGGAATTGACTCCATGGCAAGAATTTGGCTGCGAAACGGCAGGTAGGTTTCATTTAGGATCAACAAAAAATGCGTCACTTTTTCTCTTTCTCTAATTGCTCGGTATTGAGCTAGGGTTTCTTATGGGCCTTGAAGTTTCTCTTTTGCTTCTTCTAATTCGTTCCACAACGCCGAGAGTTTATTAAAAATGGCCGAAATAGATAGATTTCCTTGTTTTAGCTCCAATAGGGCTTGGGTTATTGAGAAAATTCTAGCCGTATCAAGCTTGCCATACATTTTTTGTATGCCTTTCCAGAACTGGTGAGCATCCTCGGTCGGAGGGAGTCCGGCGACGACCTCCGACATGAGGCAATTACCTATCCAACTCCGGACTAACCGGTTGCATTTCTTCCAGTGCTGGGCCAATCGTTCATCGGCTAGAATGGGTATGGATCCATCTATAAAGCCATCTTTGTCCTTTGTTATAAGTGCCCACTGAAGCTCCCGGGACCAAACGGAGTAGTTCTCCGGTCCTAAGAGTTGCTGCGAAATTAGGCAGAGCTGGGGTCCATCAGTAGCGGCCGTGTATAGGGCATCTCCTGGTTCTGGCCGGCCGCCGAAAGTCCCTGCAAAAGGAAAAAAAAACTGGGTCCGAATCCTGGGTAAGGGAGACCCATCGAACCCGAGAGATTTGGGTTCGGATAGGACCAAGCGGATCCGGATCCTGCTGTTGAGCCTCCTCCTGGTCAGACTCTCTATGAGTGAGTTCTTTCAGTAGAACCCGTATTGCTTCGGGATGGTTGAACTTGAAAAGGAATCCATTGTACATGCGGACCCTAAAAAAATTGCCCCGGATTGGGTTAAACGGGACGCTGTTGCACTTCATTGAGTTGCGTTTGATCCTGTTCTTGTGTCTGGTTTTCTGTTATCAAATCTGAATGTTGATTCAAAGGTGAATCATCCACCTCTTGGACGTTGGACGAGGCTTCTGGATCTTGAATGACTCTAGATTTGGGTGTTGGGTTTCTCGGCATATTGTTCCTTTTGCTTATCTGGCTCAAAAAATTGTAGGATGGGGACGAAAGTTCTGCAAAATCGAGGGTGAAAGGTGGAAAAAAAAAGCTTGAAGAAAAAAAAAGGAGCGGAAGCTAGAAGACTCGCTCTGATAGCATGTCAGAAATTTGAGTGAAAGAGATTGGAGGATAAGTGTATTGTATATTGCTTTTCACTGAACAATGATGTACAATCTGGTTCCTATTTGTAATACATAGGATCAAAACTATCTTAGGAAGAAAAATATACATAATGTGAAAAGGAGATTTTCCTAATACACAATAGTCTAATTTTCTAACAATAGAATAATCGGTATCAATAAAAAACAATGTCAAGATGGCAATGGTATCTTCAACAGTGCTCAAAAAGTGATGTTTCAAAGAAAGCAACGAGTCCCATTAATGAGATAAAGCAAAGAGGCAAAGCTTTTTGACATCCTTATATTTGAACGGGAGCTGTTGAATGAGCTCTTTTAGATTGTAATTTGTTTATTTAGGGAAAGGGCTGATCAAAATAATTGAAAGAATAAAATCCATATCCATGCTTTCCATCCAATCATGAATATTATCTAACACATATAACTTTTGTAATTTTTTTCTTTTTCCTTTTTGGAACTCACCGGCCAACCATCGTCAGGCACAATCGAGGGCCTTTGGGCCCTCGTCAAGATCCAAGCAAGGGCGCCAAACAAGCGTGGAGGTCACGGCCCTCTCTTGGATTTGGACAAGGGCCCAACACCCTGTTGTAGGCGAGGAGCGGCGGTCCTCACCCAGACCTAGTTGGGGGAAAAAAAATGAAAGAAAAGAAAAAAAAAAATCAGCATATATGTCTTACAAACAAGACCCTAGATAAAGGACAAAATAGAAATTCAAAACCTCGCTTGGCCGCCTACATTTCCGACGAGGAAGGACAATTTGACAATATAGTGCGTAGTAAATTGTTAACATCAAATAATTGATATCATTGTTTTGATAGTTCATATAGTCTGAACATGACTATCCATTCAATTTCTCTTTACCTATCCCTAATAGAAATAACAAGTGGTTGAGTGACACCACCTCAAAAGATGAAATCATGGTCAATCTTAAAAATGTGCCCAGCATTACAGATTTGGGTGCATTATTCTCAAAGGTGGACTCGTCGCCGTTTACCGTGACTTGTTTGTAGTCTCGTACCAACACCTCTGGGCAATCTCACAAATTTGGGTGCGCTGATCATCTTGTGCAGGAACATACAATACAGAGAAAGAAGTGTTTAATAGAGTGCATGGAGCTGTGAGAATTGCCTCCCATGTATTTCATTCGCCTCTCCCAGCCAATCTTAAGGACAAACGAGGAGAGATTCAGCGACTTGCTAGTTAACAAAGCCGAGAGTAGAATGTAGTTGGAATCTAATAGAGTCGACTTTTGTAATATGTCGTGAAAGATAATGGAACAACTAGCTTTTGATTGTGTTTGTATTTGAAATTGGTTTCTGTGGCCTTTCGCTGGAAAGAGTTAGGCTCAAAGCAGAGGACGAGACGGTACCCCTTCTTGTGAGCAACAGGCAGTTCAAATGCTTTTAGTTCAGGATTCAAATCTAGTGTAATGGGCGACCTTGCGTATACACATTCACTGTTTTGATAAGTTGATCTAAACTGGAATACAACAACATTTTCTTCAATAAAAGTTGGTACCACCAAAAAACCCTAAATTAGGTAGTGGGTATTTTTGTCACGTCGATATAAATTTAAGAATATAAGTGGGGCAAAAATGTTTGCGATGTTGATATTGGTGTCTGTAATTTTAGTTAATTCACTGTGATACTCTTCTTTATGTAAATAATGAAAAAGGTCATTATATTTGATTAATATTCATTATTCCTGTGTCCGGTTCACCTTAAGAAAATAGTCGGTTTTTTTTGCCCCACGTGTAACGAACGACCTTCGCTCACTCGATGGATGGCAAAAGACCACGTCACGACAAAATGCGTGCCCACGTATCAGTTAACTTGGGACTCTCCCAGTCTCACTCATCAAGTCATACGATATTAGCAAAGTCCCATGCTCGCTGAAGACAAAGCAAAGATGGGGACACCATGTATCTTCATGGCCACTTCGCCGGGTCTCCGTCTGAAGCTCAATCTCGACAGCTCCTCGGCTCAGTGATGCTGACTCCTATTCTCACAGCTATATAGACATAAATATAAACGTTCTAAAAGTAAGGATTACTGATATTATGCTAAAATACTTTACAATATGAGCAGCCAACCAAATCTAAACATGCAATTAGTCATTTGCAGGTTAAATTATGCAGAATTAAGTTGACAAAGCACGATAGTAACTGAGTATTATCAAAGGTAAAGGACACGGTGAGAATAAATATTATGTGACCTATTGTAATACGATCATATCATGACACCATCTCATCTTTCAAATGAATTATGAGAATAGGGTCAGTCCGATTCGTATCGTATGAAGACACACCTCTTCTAACTTGACAATTTCTACATACAAACATGCGAATATGTCTCTGACTGAGTTGTGCCTCTATTCATTGGCCTATCGACTCCACCAATCTTCTTGAACTTCACTTTGCTCACCATAACAGATCTCAGCTTCAATGTGTTCGACTCGGTGTTTTTGTGGTGGCTGGTGAAACAGCATTGATAGCATTGATACAAGTTAGTGGACACTACATCTTGATTTAGGAAAGCTTTCTGAGTTGGTGGACTTAGACCTTGCTTTAGGCTACTGATATTGATGATACTGCTCTATTCTTAATGTTGGTCAGTGTTGACGCCTTAATTTTATTTAGGTTTATTTTATTTTATTAATTAATTTTTTATTTTATTTTATTTCGGATAAATAATATATAAAAAAACCATATAAAAACAACAAAACAAAGCAAAAAAACAGAAAAAGCAGCCCCTCCTCTGGGCCTCCGCCGGCCCAACCCTCAACCCAGCTTGCACCTTCATCTCCTTCCTCGCCCGACTGGGTGGGTAGCACGCGCCAGAGGTGCGACGCTAGAGCAGAAGGGAGGAACAGTAGCGCACGTGGAGCAGGGGACAGCTGGCGTCAAATGGGGATGTGCGGGGGGGTAGCTGGTGTCGGATGGGACACCGATTCGGCTGGCGAAGGCCGCGGCGACCGACGGTCAAACTCCGTCAACCGGCCGCCCCTCGGCCTATAAATAGGCCGTCGATCCCAGCAACCAAAGGACACACAAACAAATCGAGAGAGGGAGAGTTGGATCTAGGGCTTACAAACCTCGGACAACCCACTGAGAGACTTCAGGGGAGGTCCGAAGTCGAACGGCCAAGGATTCGAGGCTCACTAGAGGAGAGGGTGGAGAGAGAGGGGGACGATTCGAAGTCGCAGGCCTCGGGCACCCCACTGAGAGACTTCAGGGGGGTCCGAGGACTCACGGCTGCGGATCTGAGGCCCGCCGGAGGAGAGGGTAGAGAGAGAGAGAGAAATCGGAGAGAAAGGGGCTCGCGCCGTCGTCGCCGCTTCCGTCGCACCGTTCCTGCGAGCAGGTAGCGTACCGCCTCTGTCGCCGTTGCCGTCACCATCACTCCTCCTCGTAGTCCGATCGTTGTCGCCACCTTGGTCGCTGCCATCGTCGCCGTTGCCGCCATCACCGCCGTCACCGCCGCAACGCCTCAGCCTTCCCTTCTCCGGCGCCGCAAATCGAGAACCCTAGGGTTCTCGATTTTTCAAGTCACAGCCTCGGGTCATTGGATTGGACCCGGGCCGCGAAATGGGTAGGGTTTCGTGCATTTTGAGGGGCGACTGCAAGTCAGGTCAAAAATCGGGTCGGATCCGAGTAGGGTTCTGTCAATTACCCGGGTTGTCGGGCCGGGCCGAGCGCCCCCAAACGCCCTACCACGACATCGTTTTCTTCAAAAAAAAAAAAAGGTATGGCTCGCGTAGCGGCCTTTTGCGTTGGTGGCGGAGGTCGGACCCAACCCGCGGATCCAACCCGGGTCGGCTTATATTATTTTTAATAGTATTTTAATAAAAAAATCAAAAATAATTTATTTTCCAAAAAATATTAAAAAATATTAAAAATATATTTTATTTTCCCAAAAATGCCAAAAATCCAAAAAAGTCAAAAATTCATTAAAAAAAAAAAGCCAAAAATTTTCATAAAAAAGCCAAAAAGACTTGTATATTCTGAAAAATACCAAAAAATTCCAAAAAGTCCCTTTTATGTCCAAAAAATAGAAATAGACCCAAAAAAAAATTTTCCTCCACAAAACGCATGGAAAATCCCTCAAGCATCCAAAAAGCCTTAGGATTTAAACAAGATTAGATACCGAAAGGGCATTAGTGATTAACTAGTGTAATCAAGTCCCCGATCCTAATTTTTCTGGTTACGCAGGAGCGAGTATTTCTCCCGATATTTCGCATGGGTTTCTAATCAATCCACCCCAAATTGATTAGTGGCGACTATGTTTTAAAAATTAACTTACACTTAAAAAAAAAAACTTAGACTATTAAAGTCGTGAATTGGTGGACTTGGGAGAGTCCTGACATAACTAAATTCAGCCGAGCCATTAGCCTCCTTAGGCGCCGTACCGATTGCGGGCGCGAAAAAAAAAAAAAAAAAAAAAAAAGGTCGCGAAAGTCAGCACAAGAAATGATAAAAACACCTAGAGAAAAGGACAACCAAAAAGCCTCCACTTCCTAACATTTTAAGACGATTGGTTTTTTGAGGATTGGTTGGCTCGCGACAGTCAGCACAAGAAATGATAAAAACACCTAGAGAAAAGGACAACCAAAAAGCCTCCACTTCCTAACATTTTAAGACGATTGGTTTTTTGAGGATTGGTTGGCCACAGCCGAATTGAAGTATGAGTTCGAGAACTTCAAAAGAGTCCCAAATTTTCATCGAGTAAATCAATATTTATTTTTGGTCAAGGAATGCATCAATATTACTAACCTAATGAATAAACTATTAATCAAATGAAATTTACTAGAAAACTTTCTAATCATTTAGTAATTTCTAATAGGACGACAACAATATTAAATATTTTTCCGAAACAACCTAATATCCTCAACATTAGGGGTGGCAAATGGGTGGGTCGGATCGGGTATGGGTCGGATCGGGTATGGGTTGACCCATATTTGATCCATTTAACCCATTTTGACCCATATTCTTGTAGTGTAAATCTAGTGACCCATACCCAACCCGACTTGTATCCAACCTATACCCGACTCTACCCGTATTGCTGAAACCTATTAATATTATAGGAAAACCCGCTTATACTATATGCTAATTAGATTAAAACTTCAAATATAATTTGTAATCGAATTTTTAATTTTTTAAATATAATTTTTAATAATTTTTAATTTTTATAATTATAATTTTTAATCGAATTTAATTTTTTTATTTTTAATCGACACGTTTGTCGGCTTTCTAAATAGCGAAGCCTCACCTGGCCTATTGCCGGCCATCACCCCCCAGCCGCTGGCTAAGGTAGGAAGAAAAGGAAAGAAAAAAGAAAAAAAATTGAAATATGAAAAATAATTATAATTTCGATTTTTTTATAAAAAAATTATAAAGTTAAAAAAGGCCATGAGTTTAAATTTTATAGTTGGTTTCCTTTCCTAATAACCCATTTAGACCAATTTCCTTTTGTGCTTTACTTTCTTAGATCAATTTCTGATTTATATTTAACTTTTAATTGACCCATTTCTAACCCATATTTAGTTTTCACTTGATCCATTTCTGACTCATATTTAACTTTCACTTGACCCATGACCTATTTAACTAACAATAGGTCATAATATGGTTTATAACCAATTTTGCCAGCTCTACTCAACATATCAAAGAGTGGCTACGCAATCTTAATTTAATATATATATATTTGTGTATGTGCGCGCGGGCAATCGAATCGAATCCTCCTTGACAATATAACAAAACTTGTTACTCAATAAAGCACAACTCGTAACAAATAAACCATATTAATCATTAAAGATTATTTTGACCAAAAAAAAATATTAAAGATTATTATACCAAAAATGTCTACATCACAGAGAGAGAGAGAGAGGGAGGAGAGAGAGAGAGAGCACCCGCTGAAAACTGATCCTCGAGGCTTGCTAGTTGTTGTCTTGGAGGTAGCTGGCCAATCGACGCATTCATCAAGCGAAATTGAACCACGAACAGCAACGGCATAAAACAAGCTTAATAAGGCCACCAACACCATCCGGAGTATGGTAATGGAACAGTGGTTACTATTATCGAAATTAGACCAGAGCTCCAAATTTAAGAAGCTGGCTTGACATCAAGTAAGAATCATCAACTGCAAACCGTCCAGGATCTCACGGGATTCCATTTGGTCGGAGGAGATGGATAAGTAAGGGCAAAAAGGTCTCAGCGATGGCGATGGCGATGGCGATGGCGATGAAGGCGACGCTTGTAAAGCTAGAGTCTTGCACCTTACTTTCCTTTAAATATCAGTCGTCGAGGCTGCAATTGCCGAGACAAATACTAAGACTGAGTGGCAAAATTGATATAGCACGTGATGTAGTCTTATAACAAGTTTTTATTGTTTGTTGCATTTTAAATGATAATGGTTTACTTTTTTTCCTTCTTCTTCTATGATTGATATGTATCTATAACGTGGAAATTATATAATTCCTCAAAGTTTGATCATTCTCACATTATCTTTCTTGAAATAAATATTTGTTCAAGGACATGCGTCCTATTTGATTATCAGAAATATTCTCTTGACTGAATAATTAACTTTCATTGATGGGCAAAATTTTGACAAGATAAACACAAAATCTTAAAATTCTTTTTCTTTTTAAATTGTGCAGCATTTCGTTATAAGGCTAAAAATTACAAAAACCACATGCTCTAATTTCAACAAAATACTTCATCCCCAAGATTGGCACGGTTGGTTTGGCATTAGAGAATTTTGAGCTTGGGAATAGAATGTCATGTCTTCAAATCTTATAAATGGCATGCAAAAACTGCTTTTCAACATGATCACCTGTATAAATCAAGTCTTAAACTTAATCAGTTCATAAGACTTGTAAGATGTTGTGCTCGTGCCATTGGAAGAACCTTCGAAGAACAGTGTTGAAGAAAATTCATCAAATTAGGTCTCTAATTGGTGTATAATAAATATGGACATTACTCAAATGATGAAGTCCATGTCCATGTTTCATCAGTAAATAATCTGGCTTGGACATTACTTTTTGATGGTTGTGCCAGTGGCAGGGGCACATGGCAGTGGCAGTGGCACATGGCAGTGGCAGAGGAAAACCAGGCTTCCTGCAGAGAGAGAGAGAGAGAGAGAGAGAGAGAGAGAGAGAGGGCCAACGTCAACAATGGTTTGAATCAGTGTAATCTGAACGGGGAAAGAAATAGAGCGCGTTCGGCAAGAAACGCGGCCTCGGCACAGGGAGCAAGAACAACGTCGGGTTGCCAGCTGCTCAAGCCACAGAAGCAGCAACGTCGACGGGGCTGGAAATCCCGCGGTGCAGGGCTGGAACAACGGCGCAAGGATGAGGAACTGCTTGGCTTGTCGTCGGGGAGCACGGTCACGTGATGGACAGGCAGCAAGGTCGCGGAGCCCCCCGGTGCAATGGATCTCCGGGACGCAACGAGGGCTTGACTCGCAAGGCTCAGTGAGGGTCGGCAGTTCGTCGTCTTGGCCTCGGTGCAGCGGCAGCGACGGGCGGTGTAGGGGCAGGTCGTTGGGGAGCTCGGCCGTGCCCTGGCTGGGCTGCGGTGGCTGCAGTGTCGAGTCGTCGAGCCAGAGTGTAGGAGGAGGCGCATGACGTGAAGCGCAGGGTCCATCAGATCGTTGCCGGAGTCGTCGCCATCGCTGTCGCCGAAACATGTCTCACCGTGCAATGACAGCAGTGAGCGGCCAGGCATGGGCAAGCGATCAACGGCAGCGAACACGGTGTCAGTCGGAGGCCCTGCGGGAGAGCGTGGGTGCGTCTTAAATTACAAATAAACCATTTTTCTCCTTTTTTTTTTTTCATTTTAAGCTTGTAATTAGGAAACCACGAAAATAAAAATGAAAAATTTAAAAAAATATCTTCTCATGGATTTTTTTTTTTAAATGTGATTAAACTCTTTTCAATAAAAAAAAATTATTAGATATAGCACTAAAATGAAAGTGTACTGATAATGATAAAAATCCTTCTTTTTTCTTGGGCGTCTATTTTCACAGAGCCTCCAAGCATTTTATTTGACAAAAGTACATATTGGATAATCTTTCTTGACTTTGGACCGGACCCACAAGAGAATGGCATATAAAAAGTAAATTATCCACGTGGCACGCGAAGGGGAGCTGTGGGCCCTCTGTAGAGACAGGAAGCGATCGCACACTGAGTTACACGTGGATAAGTCGGGTGGTGGATTCCCAAAGTCTGATGGATGAATTCTCATTGAAAAAAACGTTCCATGTACTCGCTTTTTACCCGTTCGGGAAAATTCTTCCACTCGCAGCAGCAAGGCAAGTTAATTTTCCTTTTATCCTTTCACAACTATTCGAGCTAAGTTCTTCACCTTCATTTTACTAATTGTCATCGGGTAGACAGCGTGATTTCCGTGCTACATAGATCAAAGATTATCTCACCAAATATCGAATGGGTTGGTGTGTGCTCCTCTGTGAAGTAGCGAGTTGGTAAAAAAAGAACTAAAAAAATTATCCAAAAACATCTCCATTTTTATCTACGACCGCAGAATATTAACAAAGTACATGCGGCTTATCATTGAAGGAGGTTGAGAATCTGCGGATGAAGCATTGAACCGAACACACACGGCTCTATTGTTAAAGGAAATATGAGCAAGTACAGATATGAGAGAGAGAGAGAGAGAGAGAGGAAATTTGGGGGGTTTTCAGTGTAGATCATAACCCTGAATTATTTTGCCAGCTACCAATTGCTGACGAGCAAAATCGAAGATGCCATCTCAAGCCAATCTAATGAGCACACACTGTCATCCTTAACACATTGAAAACCAATGCGCTTGGGAACCCCGGACACCAAAAGCAGAGAAGTAAATACTAATAAAAAGGCAAATGTTATGCAATTTTCTTTTTCCTTCATCAGACATGTATTTTTTCTCGCTACTTACCAACAACATAAAAGGTGCATTTTGGAGCATGTAGCTGTGGTGGGCAAAATAACAAAAGCAATAGTCGTGTCAAATGTCCGATGCAGCGTGCACCCAAAAGTAGCCCATTTACCAGTTGATCATAGTCATACAATGCATAGCACTCTTTCACAAGCAACTTGAAATGAGAAAGATGCATCTGGAAAGAACTATAACTAGAAGATTAACAAGAGACTCGCCTCAATCATATCCAGACTGAAGACAGATGTTCAGTTGGATCATCAACCCACTGGCATTTTAGTTCCTTGGAGATTATGCATATCAGATGCAAGATCAAATGCATTTGCAGCAAGAGTAGGGTTCAATCAATCAGTGTGGTTCATGCCAACTAAAGTAATCAACATCATCTCCATTCCCCATGACGCGAACCCAAGATGTCACATGGATATAATATGCCTAGAGGAAGATAGCCTGTGAAGCTGCAGTCGTATACTCTGCTAAACCGAGGCTGCTAGAACTTGGAAATTTATACTCTAACTGCTTACACTACGACATACCACATTTCATAATCAAACTAGAAAGAACCCCTAGCAACCAGGATGCAAAGACGCCGATTTGCTGCTGCACAACATAAGGTTTACCACCAGAACCACTGCTTCAAATCACACCTCATCAACATTGTGGGTGTAGTATATTATACCCGCCACACTTCTCTCAGCCGACCTTCAATGAAAAGATGAAAGTTGGACTCTCGAACGAATGAAAATCAAATTCCATTTGCACATCGATATGAAAACTGGCTCATTAGGCAATCAAACAGCAACATAATAAATAGTCATCATAAACTTTATATCATCAAACTGATGTATTACAACATAGAATCATAAGTTAGCCAATATTTCTTTCTAAAGTGGCGGACTAATGCCTACCCTGATGACCTTCGATCTCAATGACATTCGCATAAAGACAATACACCTACCAGTCCCAAATATTCTTCCACGTTGTCCAACCATTGTAAAGATAAAATCCGTCAAAAAAAAAAAAAAAAACAGGGAGAATTGCGACAAAAAGGTAGGCTTGAAATTGAGTCAAACCACTCGTGGGTGTAGTTCATGTTCAATAAGATAATGGCTCAAGATCATTCTACATCTTAGCAAAAATATATACTTAGTTTTGCATATCTCCAAAGATTATACAAATATTTAGACCTTTCAAAATGATTTAAGAGTCCACTTCCTATAAAGAAATGAGTAAGAACTTTCACCTTCGTAATGAATTTGTTATGGAAAATGGGAAATGATTATGAACTTTCCCCTCAAATGTCCCTTTCCAAATCACTATTATAAATGGGTCCGGATGTACCCACTGAAATGAGCACACTGCTACATACATCAACTGGTTCCTAGCTGACACCATTCCAATTCTATGTTATTTTGCACTGAATTTAACGCCACATGCATAAAGAGTCACTATGGTTCACCAGGTGAAGATCGTGGACGAGGTCCCCGGCTGGCTCCGAGCCTACAAGGACGGCTCCATCGACCGGACATGGACGGGGCTGCCAAAGGTCAAGTTCATGGTCGACCCTGTGCCTCCCCACGAGGAATTCGTCGCTAGGGTGGCTGTCCACGACATCATGACCGGCAGGAAGTCAGGCTGCTGCGTCCGCATCTACCTCCCAGAGGACATCCCGGAGGCCGATTCAGCCAAGCTCCCCGTCTTCCTCCACTTCCACGGCGGCCGCTTCTGCATCAGCCAAGCCGACTGGTCCATGTACTACAACACGTACACCAAGCTGGCCGCCCCAGCATGGGCCATATGCGTCTCGGCCTACCTGTGGCTGGCCCCAGAGCACCAGCTGCCTGTGGCCATGGAAGACGGCTACGCAGCCCTCAAGTGGCTCAGTTCGGTGGCTTGGGCCGAGTCCCACGAGGCCTGGCTTGAGGAGCATGCGGATTTCGCTAGGGTCTTCCTCATGGCAAGGTGGTGCATGAGGTGGCTCGCTGAGCCGGGGAGGCGGAGGACTTGGGACCAGTAAGATTGGCCAGGGTGATCCCGATCCAACCGGAGTTCATCCGGTCAGAGCGGAGCCGGTCCGAGCCGGAACAGCCCGAGATGCCATTCCTGAATCGGCACATGATGGACGAGTTCGTCAGCATCGGGCTGCTCGTCGGTAAATGTCAAGAGTTTGCCATTATCCACGAGAATTCGTAACTTCTGTTCTACGTCAATTTTGTCCCGATTAGGGATTATTTGGGACCATTAGGGGTGAGTCTATGGACTCTTGTGCATGCTTTCACCTTTTTCATCATTTAATTGAAAAGTTTAAAATTTATGACCGCTCAATACAACCTACATGGACGAATTCGTTAGGTCAAATAATTGAATAGCATAAGTAGAAATATCAATATTCATTGATTTAAAAGGAAAAGTTCATACAATTTTTTATTTATATATTTTTTAGAATTATTTTCTTTTTTTTTTTGTTTCTATATATAATATAATTTCTATATATTTATTTTTATTATTTAATTATTATTTTTATTAAATAAAATAGTAATAGAAAATATTTATTGGGGTTAGGTATTAGATAAATTAAATGGGCCAAGCAAGAATTTTAGGAAATAGATCTTTTAGATCTCTTTCCTTTTTTTTTTAATTCCCTAAAATCGAAATATCATAATCTTTTTTCCTATTCTTGTAGATCATATATAGCTTATTTGTCTATTTTTATCTTGCCTAAGTAGATTATCTGGAGTTACACATACATTACTTTGGGCTAAACTTAAAAACGACTATTTTGAAAACGAGTCAATGATGACCCTCCATGGATTCACCTATATAAGCCGCGGCTAAAGTTGCAAAAATAAGAGCTTGAATACCACTTATAAATAATCCAAGGAACATGACAGGTATAGGAACCACTAAAGGTACTAAAGAAACAAGAACAACAACTACTAATTCATCGGCCAATATATTTTCGAAAAGTCGAAAACTAAGCGATAAAGGTTTTGTGAAATCTTCTAAGATGTTAATGGGTAAAAGGATTTGAGTTGGTTGAATGTATTTAACTTAATCCTTTTTGGTAAGACCTGCATAGAAATATGCTGCTGACGTGAGTATTTATATCATTTGTGGGTGTGGCTAACTCCCATGAGGTAATTCTATGATTTTCCATGGTAAAAGAGCCCCTGACCAATTTGAAACAAAAATAAATAGGAACATAGTTCCAATAAAAGGAACCCATGGACCATATTCTTCTCCAAACTGCCCCAAAAATTCACATGTTCCTATGGTCGCTATGTCACAATGCATTAGCCACCAGAGCAAATTTATACTAGAGACATATTACCACAGATCCGAATTGTATTCTATGCAATCAACAAGTACCGGAAACCCTCGAACACCTGTTTTTACTCTGTCCATGGACTTAGCGAATATGGTCTCATCCCCAAATCAATGTTTAGATCTCAGCTCGTGCGATACAGCGCATTGATGCTTGGCTCATAGAGAAAGTTCGAAAACACCAACTATTACCTGGTTTGGAGACCATCGCAAACGTCCTTTGGCAAATCTGGCGAGCTCGTAACGGTTTTATCTTTCGGCGTGAGAGTCTTGACCCAATACATGTGGCCAAGGCAGCGCTAGCTTACACCCATGTCGCTCGGCTATCCACTCGATCCCAGACTAGCAAAGGCAGATCGATCTCGAACAGAGAAACTCTTTGGAGGCCACCAGATCTGGGCGTCCTGAAGGTCAGCATCGATGGAGCACATCAGCCAGGCAGTAAGGAAGGTACTATGGCCTGTGTTTGCTGAGATCACCGTGGAAGACTTACCAATGGCTTCTCCAGACGCTTCGCTGCTTGTTCGGCCCTGCAGGCGGAGATCCAAGCATTTTCTCTCACTCTTCAACACCTGCTTCACCAAGGCTTCAATCATGCGGATCTGCTCATGGAATCGGACTGTCTCGTCCTCGTCGACATGCTGAATCGACACAAAGAGCTGCAATGGGAGGAGCGTCCTTTGTTTTCTGAAGCTGCCTTTCTGTTTTCTCTTTTCCCTAATCTCAGCCTTCGATACTGTAAACGAGAGGCCAATGTTGTCATCGATTGGGCTGCCAAGGCCCACAATTGTGCAAACCTAACCCAAAACTAGGCTGTCTTTCCTCCTTTTTATTTGCTCGACCTTGTATGTGCTGATGCACTAGCTGCAGGTTGTACCGGGTTCACCACTTGAATATATAGTTCTCCTATGCCGACAAAAAAAAAAACAGAAATTTGTTATATCAAAAACTGACAATATAAAAATGTAAAAGTACGGTACCTCGTGGAAATATACTTGACCCATCATTTAGATTGGTTTACATGATACATCCTCATCACTAAGATTTGATTGATTATAGAGTATGACCAAGAGAGAGTGATTTGCTAAATGGAGATTAGAGATGAAATAAAAGGAAAAAGTTGAGCTTAAAAATTACAAATATCTTGAAATCAATGATAAAATTAGAGAAAAATAAGGACCTTAACTATTGTTTTTCTTGGTTTGCATTGTTTACCGGAGAACTGGTAAGTGATGTGTGGTTGAGACTTGATTATGGGTCCGACGGCTCGCAACACAATTGAATTAGGTGGAATTCCAATCGGGATCATACAGCAATCATAGCCATATAGAGTTAGTAGCCAATCTTCAAGCAAAATGGCAGAAATAATTTCGTCTGATAAGAGGGCAGTTGCTGTTTAGGAAACAGCTATCTTAGTTTGAAAATGTCATGGGTATTTGAAGTCAGCACCTATCTTCTTAACCCCAATAATATTGGGTAAAAGGAGATAATATAAGGAGGTGTAGGTGCAGGTGCAGGAATAGAAGGTGAAAAAATTTAAAATGCTATGTAATTTTACTGGCTGGTGCAGTTGATCTTAGAAGAGGATGGCTATATGTACAGAATTTTGTCAGATATTATGAAAGGCGTTTTGTTGAGATATCACTTAATTTGGCTTTTGAGCAGTTGATAGGACGTTGGCCATTACCCTGCACTTACTTTTGTTTCAAGTTGCATCTCAGTGGGTTGAATGTCTCTGATCTGTGTTTATTTCAATCAGAGGGACCTAATACTCTGCCAACTTTGTTCTGACAAAGTTTGGTTGATAGTTATTCGCTAAGGTACTTGTGATTACTTTGCCGCATTATATCCCTAGATCATGCATAATTCGATCTATCCTTATATAAGTGAATTTTAACTATTGACATAAACCTTTTATAATTATGTGATAGCATTCTCTAAACCGGTCGAGGATACATTCTTCTTAGTCGTCTTCTTAAGTAGACCATGTTAAATTGGTAGGCATTATTCTCAAGTTTTTGGTGTCATATGCCCAGGTGGAAAATATCTTTAACCAAATATCTCATGGAGATTACAATAAATGTTAGGTGGCTATTTTGTCTTGTCTACGTGCACTCAATTTTATGCTTCCCTACGCCCACGTTGTTGTGATTGAATAGCAGATACAAGTGGGCATTTCTGTAGATGAAAGTAATCTGTTTGACGATTGGTTGAGCCTATGATCTCTGTTTGCAACAGAAATTGGCATCAGGTCTTTCATAGTTTTGTATTATAAATCGAAATGGCATAAACCAGTTCAGGATATATCAAATATAATGAAGATAATGGAACCACAAGTGCTCAAAAAATATGTAACACGTTTGTGACCTGTCCTTGAGAAATCCAAATACGACATTTTGCATGTGGACTGGGCCTTAGAACTCGGCCCGTATCTTTGTGAGTCCAAGTCCAACCGTACACACCCAGCCCTAGTCCTTTCTCCTGAAATAACAATAAGAATAACAAAAAATAAAAATAGAAGCTAAAAAATTCCAAAAAAAGTATTAAAAAAAAAAACGGAAATTTGGCTTTAAAAAAAGAGGCTTTTAACTAGGGTTGTTAGATTTTAGTATTAGAACTAGCTTAGTTTCATTTAGTTAGTGTACATATATTTTAGGGCTTTAGTGAACACCTTTGATTTAATGTAGCCTTAGAAGGTCAATCCTTTAGAAAAAGGATTGAACTCAACATCAACTAAGCTCGTGGGATTGCTGTCCTAGGACTTAATAACAATGCTATTTAATATTTTTTGCCCGACTTGTATCGGGTTATTTTACTATATAATATCTTTTAATCATTCTTCATTACTATTTTCGATAAGTTATGTTGTGATTGTTTTTATATCATTTCTGTTGTGATTCATTTTCATAGTTGATTGGCTAGGTTTCGTTCTAGGATCATAATAAATGAAAAAAAATTCCACGAACACTTAGAGGACAACTTTAGGACTCATTATTGGTAAAAAGACTACATGGATACCTTAGTTAACAAATAATTAAGTTTATATACCGAAAGGGTAATCAAATCCCTAACCCTACATCTCTAGATGCATAGGAAGTAAGGTATACTCTTATATATCACTTGATTTCTAACTGAACCTAATAGGCTAATAACAACTCCTCATATAGAATTTTCATTTGGTCGATCAAATTTAAATGAAAATCCCAATGTTGCATAAGGTAAGGATTTGGAAGAGAACTAAAGCCAATTGAGAACTATTGGTCCCAACATGGAAAAAAAAAAAAAACGGTCGCAACAGGGATGGGCGCTTAGATTTAATCATTAAAAGTATGAAGTAAAAGTGAAAAACTAGAGTCATGGCATACATAGCACTAATAAAAATTTAGAGAAAAAAACAATTCTATTGGTTATTTTGTACAGTTTCTAATAACCTATGTTTTTGGAGTAGTCAACAATAAATTTGTAACCAGCTGCCATCATTTCCAAGATACTAGGCTGGCAGTCGTCAAGAGGCCAGCGCAGAAGAGCTAGGATTAGGCCGGGGGGTGTTTCCAAATTTGGTTACAAATTTCCTCGCAGTTAACCTTTCTGTTTTATTTACGTGGAACGAGGGCTCCGATAACCATGGCCTTTGTTTAAAGTCCTTAGGCTAGACCAGAGTCATGGCATACATAGCACTAATAAAAATTTAGAGAAAAAAAAACAATTCTATTGATTATTTTGTACAGTTTCTAATAATCTATGCTTTTGGAGTAGTCAACAATAAATTGGATTACATTGTTCATGGCCCTAAATTATGGCCAAATGCTAGGTCGAGAACTAAGGTAAATATGATCTAATGAGATGGGTCAACATGATGGAGAGTCAAGCTCTACCAAGTTCGAGCTCAATGCGACATTTATAGAGTGCCATTTTGACCTAGGTCCAAGATCCCAAGTAAATGCTCATCACTTGTACTCCGAATCTACTAAAGTGCATGCATTTAAGATGTCATGAAAGGCCATTGATCTATAAAACTCAACCATACGAGTCATGATCTTCTCTCAATGATACTATATTTCATTAAAATCACCCAGACAAATATGAGGAAGCTGGTTGCAACATTTTTTTAATGCAAATCACATTTAGGATACACTTACTTTACCCTTTCAATGATCACATAAGCAGATGATATTCTTACCTTCTTTCACTTCTCATGTGAGCTGGGTAGGGTGCTCACATGAGCTCACTTGACTTCTACTTATGTTCACTTATTGTTCATTATGAGATCTGCACGAAACCGTGTTTGGTTGTGGATCTTTTAATGCTCAAAAAGTGATGTTTCAAAGATAGCAACGAGTCCCATTAATGAGATATAGCAAAGAGGCAAAGGTTTTGGACATCCTTATATTTGAACGGGAGCCGTTGAATGAGCTCTTTTAGATTGTAATTTGTTTATTTAGGGAAAGGGCTGATCAAAATAATTGAAAAAATAAAATCCATATCCATTCTTTCCATCCAATCATGAATATTATCTAACACATATAATTTTTTTTTTCTTTTTCCTTTTTGCAACTCACCAGCCAACCATCGTTAGGCACAGTCAAGGGCCTTTGGGCCCTCGTCAAGATCCAAGCAAGGGCGCCAAACAAGCGAGGAGCTCATGAGCCTCTCTTGGATTTGGACAAGGGCCTGACACCCTATTGTAGGTGAGGAGCGGAGGTCCTCACCCAGACCTAGGTGGACCACAGTGGGGGAAAAATGAAAGAAAAGAAGAAAAAAAATTCAGCATATATGTCTTACCAACAAGACCCTAGATAAAGGACAAAATAGAAATTCAAAACCTCGCTTGGCCGCCTACATTTCCGACGGGGAAGGACAATTTAACAATATAGTGCGTAGTAAATTAATAACATCAAATAATTGATATCATTGTTTTGGTAGTTCATATAGTTTGAACATGACTATCCATTCAATTTCTCTTTACCTATCCCTAATAGAAATAACAAGTGGTTGAGTGACACCACTTCAAAAGATGAAATCATGGTCAATCTTAAAAAAGTGCCCAGCATTACAGATTTGGGTGCATTATTCTCAAAGGTGGACTCGTCGCCGTTTACTGTGACTTGTTTGTAGTCTCGTACCAACACCTCTGGGCAATCTCACAAATTTGGGTGCGCGGATCATCTTGTGTAGGAACATACCATTCAGAGAAAGAAGTGTTCAATAGAGTGCATGGAGCTGTGAGAATTGCCTCCCATGCTTTATTTCATTCGCCTCTCCCAGCCAATTTTAAGAACAAACGAGGAGAGATTCAGCGACTTGCTAGTTAACAAAGCCGAGAGTAGAATGTAGTTGGAATCTAATTGAGTCGACTTTTGTAATATGTCATGAAAGATAATGGAACAACTAGCTTTTGATTGTGTTTGTATTTGAAATTGGTTTCTGTGGCCTTTCGATGGAAAGAGTTAGGCTCAAAGCAGAGGACGAGACGGTACCCCTCTCATGAGCAACAAGCAGTTCAAAAGCTTTTAGTTCAGGATTCAAATCTAGTGTAATGGGCGGCCTTGCGTATACACACTCACTGTTTTGATAAGTTGATTAAAACTGGAATACAGCAACGTTTTCTTCAATAAAAGTCGGTACCACCAAAAAACCCTAAATTAGGTAATAGGTATTTTTGTCACGTCGATATAAAAATTTAAGAATATAGGTGGGACAAAAAAGTTTGCGGTGTTGATATTGGTGTCTATAATTTCAGTTAATTCACTGTGATACTCTTCTTTATGTAAATAATAAAAAAGGTCATTATATTTTATTAATATTTATTATTTTTGTGCCCGGTTCACCTTAAGAAAATAGTCGGTTTTTTTTGCCCCACCAGTAATGAAAAACCTTCACTCACTTAATGGATGGCAAAAACCACGTCACGAAGTAGATTGCTTTTACTATTGCTTATAGCGTAGATGTAATTTCTATCATAATTATGTATCCCCCAAACTCCTGCTGTATCTAGGGGCAATATATTTTATTGTTGTAACTTGAAGCTTATAACTGTAGAGCTTGTCCTGTTCAAAAAAAAAAAAAAACTGTAGAGCTTGTAATGTTGATACTAATAGTGGAGAAATTGCCTAGTGCACTAGCATGGTTTTTGCCTTTCTGATTTTTGGAAGGGTTTTCTACATAAAAATTCTTACTTGTTTTTCCTTATCTATTTTTCTCTTCAAAGATTCACATTCCTAACAAGTGATTATGGATTGTGATAGATGAATGATAGTAAGGTTATGTAGTTCTCTTTGAAAGACTTTACTATCTTCCCGTTGAATGGGTTATTTTATTTTCCCATAGTTTTAGAATGTTGAATGTGTTTATTGCTCTAAGAAGCTTATGTGGAGATTTTTTTATTATGTTGATGCATCGATCTATAAGGTACGCATTCGATGAAAACAATTAGTGTGGTCAATAAGATAGGCAGAAAACCATGACGACAGAATGGCACTGGTTGAGCAAGGCACGATTCTTGGCTTATGCCCAATATTTGGTTTATGTTTTGCCCAATTGTTGCAAAGGTCTGCTTTACTAGGATGGTGTGTAGAAAATTTAACAAGGTGAATCTATCTCACTGCTCTTGAATATTCTACTTGATTGCTTGATATGGTAAACTACATCTACGCAATGATGATAATTCTATAGTTAAGTTTGTTTTGACATGTAATGTCCTGGAGTCTAGAGTAGTATCTTGAGAAGCGACTGTTTTTTATTTCACGGGAACCTTTAGCTTTCCCTACGATGTGTTGAAACCAAAAACATCGTTATTAATATTTGCAGTTAGGAAAAAAATTCTAAACACGTACATAAGGATATTTATGTCATTATAAAGGTTTAAGGTATTTAGTTATTCGACATTGAAATTATATGTTAAAAAAAAAAAATACAATAGACATTCCAAGCAAACACAATCATTCAGTTACTTTGCTTTTTTACAATCTTGCCATAGCGCAACCATTTACTTTGGTACTTCTTATGTTGAATCCTTTGCTCATCTTACCACTATACCTCAAAATCATTTTGTTCTATATTCAATTTTTTCCTTTCATTTGTCTATCTATGGGGTATATTTGATCTAGTATTTCTTGATTATTGAAAAATGCATATTTATTTAGCTTTTGGCATTTGAAGATATGGATATCCCAAAGCACAAGACAAAGAACATGATAAAACCGTGTCAAGCAAATGGAGAACACTAAAGAAGTGTACCCGTTTAATGCAATACATTATTTAATAAAGCAATAGACAATTCAAAATTTTCTCACTTTCTAACTTGGTAGTATAGCTAGATTGTTCCTGTTTTGAACTCAATCTATGAAGCCTGCCACCCTCTGACATTGTTGACATTAATGCCAAACTTGACCTTCTAGATGGCACGCTATTGCGAGACCTTACACTATTTGAGATCTTCATTGTTGTGGTCATTGACGTGCCTCTATTGCCGATATGAATCATGATCTTCATTGCTCCACCATTTACTACTAGTGTTGACGAAGGGTTGTGTCATGCTACGTTTACTCTCTCGGGAGTAGGCAAAGAGAGTGCGTGCATTAGGAAGATAGATTTTCATGCTACGAAAGAGCTCAAGAAAATCACCGGATACGTCCATGGCGCAATGCGAATTATGGGAGATGTCTCAGGAGTACAAGTGGGAGAATTGGTACAAGTGTGAGAATTCTCCCACTTGTATTATGAGACATCTCCTATAAATCGCATAGCGCTGTGGACATATCCTGCTCTTTTTTTGAGCTCTTTCACAGCATGAAAATCTATCCTCCTACTACACGTATTGTCTTTACCTACTTTTGATTTTTCTCGAGAGAGCTCGCAACAAATATCTCTATATAGCCTTAAAGCTTTAATCATTCTCTCTAAGGCCAAATTATGTCTACTATTGCACATGGCAATCACATTTCTAAGCTCATAAAAGGAAGTACTTGCTCTCCCAAAATGTTATTGTGGAACAACATGCAAACTTTTCGAGCTTTCTGGAGTGCTTTCCTTTGACCAGTTCCTGATGTTGCACATATCAAGAGATATTCTCTTACAAATTTTGTCCTTGGTAATTGGGAATGCTCCATGAGGACATTGAAAACTCTTCTTGTCCTTCATAATGCGATTGGTTAGAAAATCATCCACCATGCATGCTTCCTAACCCAGTTATGATTGATGATCATTAATCATATGATGATAAATCCTAGTGAGTTAATCCAACATATGGCCATAACTCCTGCAACACAATAATATAGTGAAGTGAATTGCATATTATCATGTAGATTAGGGTCTAAATTGTACACTACCATTTAATTCTACAAGAGCAAAGATACCAAACCTATTGATATTTGTTCTCTAGTAAAACAATCCAATCTCTGAAGTCCAAGCCAGATTCATTTGCCATTTTCCTCGCCTACAAAAGGCCATAAGTTCGCAATTCCCCATAGCAATTAGCTCACAGCAAGGCGGTCACTCAATCAAAATCACACATCCACACGTTATATTAAGCAACTTACGTCAATCATAATCCACACCTTAGTTTCGAAATTTTTTTAAAGAGTTCAATCATCAGGCTATCTCCGGTAATTTGTCTGACTTTTTGTACCGGCACATGCTTCGAAATCTTCCCCCCAGAAAGTGATGATCACGTTTTAAAAATAATTCAACATTAAATGTCACACCCCGATCTTCGGAGACGCGCCCATCCTTCTACTTGGTCAATTTTAAAGTGCAATATCCCAGGACTAAGTATCGCCGACCCTTTCTTTATATTACGCATGCGGAAGCAGTTATGAATCCCCAGACAATAAAACAATATGATAGAAAAGCAGGCCATATTTTTAAGTATTGAAATTCACAACTACACTTTTATTAATAACACAACTCACAGTATATTTACGATACTATTTACAGCAAACAAGTCTCACACCTATCTATACTAAGACAGGGTTCACAAAAGGGATGGGATCTCAATCCACATTCGGGTTATACTCAAGATCCCTTTTTGGATCATCTTCTTCTTTAAACGTCTTTCTCCTCTTCAAGTTCCTCTTCCTCAGCTTTTCCTCAGGGTCCTAAAATGGTTATTCAATAACCAATGAGACCACGTCTCAGCAAGTTCTATTTCTTAAGACTCGTTTAGTAAACCAATACGCCTTAGGGTGCTTAAGCACATCACGAGTCAGAGGACTTACCCTAGCCTCAGCTCATTCTTGCAAGTTAGTATATATATCAAATATACATCATCACATCACCTCACCCAATCAGATCGAATCATCGATCAATCGACCTAGTCGATTACATGTCATCTAAATTATCTCTTGATCGACTCCTTCCATACTTTCTATAAGTCTGATCAACATCCAAGACTACTCTCCCTAGGTGATATAGAGAGCAGTATGTTATCTTATCTCCAGACGACATATAGAGTCATCGAGCTATCAAATCATACTGTACTGTCTCAAGATGATCTGTAGGATTATCGAGCCGGTATATCATACCGTACTGTCTCAAGATAATCTGTAGAGTCATCGAGCCGGTAGATCATACCATTCTATCTCAAGATGACATATAAAGTCATCGAGCCGGTATACACACTATTCATCATACCGTACTGTTTCAAGATGCTCCATAAAGTCATCGAGCCGGTAGATCATACAATTTATCATACCGTACTATCTCAAGATGCTCCGTAGAGTCATCGAGCCGATAGATCATGCTGTCTTGTCTCAAGATGCTCCTTGGAGTCATCGAGCCGGTATACATGCCATTCCAAGCAAACAATCAAATAACTAATTTTATCCTTTCCGATAAAATGACGTGTGAGGGTACACGATCTACTTAGCCAAAATATAATATTTCCATTTCCATAACTCCCACATTTCCTGTAGTCCACTAAAACATTTTTGGTATCGCTAACTGATGCCCGGTTAATTTCCAATTAATTTTCCAAGATTATTTAAATTAGGGAATAAATCCTAAATTCACAAATAAATCATTTTCGCACAAAATAAAGCTTAATTAAATAAACGAAATGCACCACGACAATCAGCATAAAATTCCGGTCACCAGCCATCTCGGTTGAATTTCCGGAAAATAAATAATTAATTAATTAATTTTGAATAAATAAATACTAAAAATCCAATTTAGGCCCGTATTGCCTGATTGGACCCCAGAACGGATTGGGAAAAATCCCGAGATACCTTCAATAAATATTAGAAGCTCTCTACTTGCTAATGACTAAGTCTAACCACCTAACATGCATCATTAAGTCACTAATTTAATTGTTTTAGACTAATCTAACCACCTAATTGTATTTAATTAAATCTAACCAACCCCTAAGCATAATTAGTAAACTAAGAAAGCATTAGTGAGTAAAACTGACTTGAGCAAAGCGAAGATCGGAACACCGTGACGGCGACGCAACGGCGGCCGAAATCCGAACTTTCGGCGGCGTCAACGGACACTTGGGCCGGGCCCAAAGATCTTGCCTTGCGGGCTTGGGCTTCAAAAGAACTTGCTGGACTTCACTGGACTGGGCTTGAATAAAGACTGAACATGGGCTTCAAATGGGCTGAAGCTTGCTGTGAATGGGCTTGAACCAGAAAAGAATCTGCTGGGCCGAAGACTGCTGAAATCATGGGCTTCCAATGGGCTTGCGGCTGAACTTACGAAGGAGTTGGGCAGAGTCTCACGTGGGCCGCAGACTGACTGGATTCACGGGTCTGCTTCGTGGACTGGAGTTGCCGTGGCTTCAATTGCAGGGCCGATCCACGAGCTGGCGAAGAAAGAGACGAAGACGCTGAAGCTGCAGGCGTTGGATTTGCTGGCATCGAGCTGCGGACGACGCCGGTTTTGCTCGAGCTGTTTGGGGACGTCTCGTAGAAGCGAGAAGTGGGTTGGCGTGTGTTGTTACGGAAGATGGGAGCATGCGGACAAATGGCCGAAGCTGCTGGAGTTGGCCAAGCGAGTGGGATGCACGAAGAAGCAGTTCGATTGTTGCTGCCGGGCGAGCTCAAAAATCAACGCTGGAGAGGACGAAGGAGCTGGGTCAACAAACCGGCAAAGGGAGCGGCTTCGGTTGACCGGTGAGGACGCGTGGTTTCGATCGCTGCTGGGAAGGACGTGTGGCAGCTTCTTTAGTTGTGGCTGGGCTGTCTTCAGTGCTGTGTGTGGCGATCCAAAAACCCGAGAGATGGAGAGCATTCGGTGGTCAAAGATGCAACTTCGGTGGATTTTACGGCTAGTTTGTTGACCAAGAGCTGGCGGCGTGAAAAGAAATCGTGGCTGAAGCACGCTCGGTTCGTGAGCTGTAGTCTCACGGGTTGAAGAAGAGAGTAACTGGAGAAATTGGTGGGCGTGAGGGTGAAAGCTTGTGGGGGATAAGTCTGCACATGAAGAAGAAAGTGGGATGGCTCGAGGGAAGGCAAATGAAAAGATCGACAGGAGCAGGTGGCGAAAAAGCATGCGTTCGAGAGAGGAAAGAGAGGAGAGGGGGAGCAAAAAGTCAAGCCCTTATCCAAACAATCATCAAGCCTTAGCCATCCCATTTATTGCTTGTCCCCCATTTCTTTCCAACCTTAATATTCACAAATAAATCCAATTGAAGTCCAAAATTGCTGCCCTTGCCTTAATCCGAATTTCACCAATATTAACTTCAATTCCTCACTCAAATCTCCAAATCAATCCAATTTCAACAAATATCAATCCTGTAAAATTTTCTGTGAGTCCCCGACACCCAAAGGCTTGGCTTGAAAGTCCAAACTCGCTTAAATTCGGTCAATACTAATTTCTGTAAATTTTCCGCGATGCCTGAACGATTTTCCGTAAAAATCTCGAATCTCTGAAAATTCTTCAGAGGATAAGTCAACGTTCCTAAAATAGCTCGTGACACCACAGAACTTTCAATTTCTGAAATCGGACTCAAATTCACGGTTAATTTCCATTCGACGCATTTTTAGCGTGACCTAAACTATCGGGTAGTTTTCAGAACTTTTTAGTGCAAATGACCCGTGGTCGATTTTCTTCGAACCACAATGAACCCACTTGACACATTGACAACTCTTGATTGTCGTAAAAATCTCAAGAATTCAAATACGGATACGGTACCAAAACGATAAAGAATTCAGTCTAGTGTTGGCTGACGAGAATTTTCCAATTTAGTGGTGTCACACATGATTAGCCACATATCTCAATCGAATCAACCTATATCTGATCTCAAATCGATTTATATCTGTGCCATAATAGTCTCGACAGATGTGCACGGTCGAGCAACCGATTCCTGGTCGAATTCTCAAGTTTATTTACCTTAAAATCCTTAATGGTTTCCCCGAATAGTCTAGTTATCTCGAGAGTGATCAGCTCTGAGAACAGCCCTATATATGCGTCAATGAAATGCTCGATTGATTCAGTAGAAAACGGGGTCGAAAATCTCGGATGTCACATTAAAGATGAGTGAAAAAAAGAAGAAGCTTAAAACAAGAACTAAGTGGTGACAATGTTGATGTGGCACTTACTTTGTGGTCCTTATTGGATTTATAGATCAAACTGACGTTAGATAGAAGTAACTTCGAGAATTCCGAAGCCAATGTCTACAATGGCATTGGAGGAGAAGTCGGTTATTTCAGACGAAGTCGGTTTCCATGGCTCCTCCAAATTTCTCAACAACCCTATTCCATATAGATTTTCACAAATAATCACACCAGTTGATAGAATAGACTAAGTCAAACACACAAAATGGTCAATGCAAAAGAAAAAAAAATAAGAAAGGACAATTTGATTGCCTATCAAACAACAAGAGACCCTACAGCTGATAACGTACTTTGGCAACATGTGAATGTTCATGTGGGTGTTCCAAACAATATATCTTGTTGGAGATGACAAGTTGTCGATGCCTAACTCATACTGTTTTGAACTAGGATGAGATTTGTTTGAACTAAAATTCCGATTTTCCCAATATGACTTACTAGAGCAACACATGCCCAGGGCCAATGTTATCCATTGGGGCAATCTTAACATTACCAAGCATTATCAACAGACTGTCTAAGACCATTATGATCATATACACAACATATTAACATGACTGAAGAAACAACATGCTCGCAAAACATATTCTTGATCATAGATTAAAAGGGAATTGTAATGAAGAGCTAAATCAACATATCTTCATAATCGACGCCCTTTCTGAATAGTATACCTCGATCATTTAGTCAATTCATAAGATTGGATTTAACGCTGCCAGTCATAGATTAAACATACTCCTTTCTACTAGATTTAACCAATCATAAATTAAAAGTGAAATAACGTGCTAAATCAACATATCTTGTGCATTTCAAATTTGCAAATGTAATCTAGGATCGCTCGATTGATAACTGCAATAGCTTATTTTTAATTTTTATATTCACCTTATTGAGGAAAAATGTGTTGAGATTAACAACATAACTTAAGAGTGGTGAATAAATTATTTGCTAAACTCCACAATTTTTTCTTGTGGAAGATAGCAAGTCGTATTTAGACAGTACCAGAGACCAAGTTGAAAGTATCAAGTAGGCCAGTGCAACTATTAGATAGATATAGACGATAATGAGCCGATATAAAATAATATGCGACAATTTATAGCAGTTCAACTTTGTTCCCAAACGTATGTCTGCTTTCTTGAATAACAACCTCAACATGGACAGATTCTAGTAATCATCAAAAAAAGTTACAATCGTGCAACTCCTATTACAAAATAGATCCCATTATCAAAACGCAAGTACTACTACTAATATTGTACACTTTGTCTTATTATTGATTACAATATCACACACAAGAAGGAAATTTCAATCGAGCAGTAGCACAATTTGCTAAACAGAGAGATGATGATAACAAAACTAGCTTTATTTATTTTTGATCCTACTCGTTTAAGCTACACTGTTCTTCTTTACGATGTTAACACTTGAATTTTAATCGACAAATTAAATATCGTCTTTTTACCTAAGACCAATTTGGACCCATTACGTCTACCCATATTGGTGTCTTTGCCCTATTAAACAAAATCGGACTCAAGCCCTCTCTCAAGCCCATCAAGAATAAGAGGCCTAAAACTCCAATCTATCGTTCCTTACATTTCTCTCATTTGGCTCAACTCATTCCCTGCACTTCTCTCATTTCGCCAAGGCTGAAGAAAACTAACGCATGAAGAAGGAAGCAGGCGTTGCTTTGCGCCGGAGTTGGCGTCACACGAGACGTTCGAAAAGGAGAGAGCAAAAGAGGGCGTCGTTCTTGAGCAAAGGGGACGCACACAGAGAAGAGAGGAGAGAGCTCTAGAGCTCAGCGGAACAACGAATAAGCCTCCGCTGTTGATCATCGCGAGCTCTAACTCCTCTATTAATCAGGATTTTAACTTTCGTTAGCCTTGGTTGTTCCATCGTCGCTCCATTAGAGCCGTGGGTTTCCGTTCTCAAGCGACGTTAGCCACTTTCTCTTGTTGGCTGTCACTAGAGGATGTCGGAGGGATTCGCGAAGGAGGGAGAGAGAGGTGAGCGCAATTTTATCAAAAAAAGGGCGTGAGTTCTTCTCCTTCTCGACAGATTCTCGTCCGACACCCTCCGGAGACCTCCATTAGTCGCCTCCAACCTGCAATCTGTCATGTCCTCATGCGACACAATCGAGGGCTATTGATCTTTAGATCCATTTAATTAACCCATAGTTCAATTAGGAGGTGGCCGAATTTAATTGAATTGCATAAGTGGTACTGCACGAGTGATGTGGGCAGCAAGATCAGCAACTCCGCGTTGTCGTGGAGTGAAGAGTAGCTTCGTCATCAACGCAGCTAGACTAGAGCAGCAATGTCGTCAAGGTTGACGACAGCGAGCTCGATACAGCAGGCCTTGCAGCTCGTCGACAAGTTGTCGTGGATGATGAGAGCATGACGGTAGTGACGGCGTGGGTCTCGGCCAAAGCTTGGCCAAGGGAACTCTCGTTCTTGAGAAAATATTAGGTACCTTAAAAGTGCGACGCAATCCGTGCTCTAATCCATTCACGCTTCGGCCTTTGTCCTTAGGGCCCGCCACGTCTGCTCTCCCTTCTCTCCATCTTCTACGCTTCTGTCTCTCTCCTCTATCTTCTCACTCTCTCTGAAATAACTCTTGACTGGTGGCTTGGCTCGACTCGGCTGGCAGAAGAAAGAATGACTCCAGCTTAAAATTTCTCTCTCCTAATTTTAATTTTTCAGGTTTTGTCTCTCTCTCTCTCTCCTCGTGGGAGAGCAGATAGAGAACGAGCTGCACTTCCTCTTTTGCGCATCCCACCCCTTTCGCCTCCGCCTCGCCGGTCATCTACCTTTGGCATGTCGCCTCCTCCAAAAGCCCCGCCAATTGCAGCTGGTTCTCGACCCTATTCACCTCTGACTATTTCCAACGCCGAGATCAAGCATAAGGTTTGTGCTCGCGTTGGTCTCTCGGCAACTTTTGGGCCTCCGTTCGATTGCCTCCCTCCGACGAACTCGTCATCAACTCCAACTCTGAACTGCTGCCGCCGATGGCATCCTCCGTCTGCTTGTCCTCTCCCTCCCTTAAACAGAAGACGCCGCCAGCCTCCACCACAAAGCCATCGGCCTCCGGTAGGATGGAGGCGGCCTCAGTCTCGTTCCCAAGCGGTGCCAGGCTCCCCGTCATCAATCGGGTGCTGTCCCTGTCGCTGGCCTGATCGGTTGCGAGGGAGATCTTGGTGGACCTGGGCAAGGCCGACGGCGCGGCGAAGAAGGAGAGGCACGGGCTAGAGGGCTGGAGAAGGATTCCCGCTCGCTGTGGACGAGGTATGTGGACTGGCTACACCAGCACTGGAGCTAGGGCTTTTCCTTGGACGTGAGCCGAATTGGGTTCATGGACGAGTTCGTGCAGAAGATGGAGCCTCAGTTCTAGGCCGCATTCAAGGCGATGGAGGAGTTGGAGAAGGGCGCGATCGCGAACCCAGCCTGGATGAGGGCCGCATGGTCGGGCACTACTAGTTGAGGAAGTCCGAACTCGCGCCAGCCCGATTCCTGAAGGCGCAGATTGAGAGCACGCACGCTTAATGCCGCCTGCAATTTCGGTGCCAACGTGGTCAGCGATGAGGTCAGTTACGGAATTCCGGTTGTTGTTGCTCTTCGTGTGGTAAGAGAGTCTATAGTTTCCTGCGTTCTTTATTATTTTTTTCTTGGGAATCGGTTTGCTGTCGTAGATGCCTGTGTCAGTTTTCTAGTAATTGCCAGCATTGTCTTAGTAGCTCAGGGAAGCGCGAGCCAGGGATAAATTGAATTGGTTTCTGGTCAAAGAGATGGAGAGCTTGTTTACTTATTATTCACTTGAAATGACCATGTATGGAAATTCCGACTCTAAGATGTAGTAATTTCAAAATTTTCTTTAGGTTTTCCGATTAATGTCAGCATGAAATTCGGTTATTGATCGTTGGTTTTCTTTTAGTGTGCTTAGCTGATTGCATCGGACATGGATGGATTGATTGACTTGATAATGTTTGACGCTTAATTTGCATATTAAGCCCCCTCCTACTTCTCTCGTGGATCGCTTTCTCTCTCGCCGTCATCTTCTCTTGCTCCTCCCTTGTCTTGAGCTCATAGATATCCCTGAGGAATGTATTATTTGCTCTTGGATTGAGATGAATCGGCTGTTAAATTCTGGAGTTCATAGAAGTTTTTCAGTCTCGAGCTTACATGGCAAGCTGTAGCTCGAGGCTTTTGCCGCGAGTACTTAAGAATAGTCTTGACACTCATAAATATGATAAAGACCATAATTCAGTAGCCTTGGAGGTCCCAGAGACTACGACTTCTGCCAGGAACAAGCCAAAATTTGAAATTTCTCCGGATTGGTATTCATTGAAGAAGAAAGGAATTGATGGGGTAATTCATTGTTAATTGCTTTGGCATCACATGCCACTTCTGTTTATTCGTAACTATGCTGTTTCTTAAGTCGTGAGGCACCTTCTAGTTTTCCTTTATATTTACACTAAACCCTTGTTGAATCATAACAATGACCATAGGCAAAATTTTGTCTACAAGATAAAATTTAATCCTCTTTTGGGTCAATTAGATGTCTTGAGAATTCATATCATTTTGATGTTGAGGACTTTTTGAGGACCATCTATTGTTCTCTGACTGGTGGTTTTTGTAACATTTTGTCTTGCAGTATTACTATGAAGGCGTTATTTATGATCTTGGAGGCAACTTGTTATGTTGTGATAGCTCCCCAGACCTTTCATAATGAGTGCCTTGATCCTCCTCTCAAGGTAGTTCATAGCTATTTGAGGGGTCTTGCCTTGAGTTCGATGCGTTAATTGTTGCCATTTGTCTTATTGTACTTGATTGAGATAATTTAGTTGTCTAAAAATGGGGAAGTTCTGAGTTGAAGATGCTCTCCTCTCTATCCTTTTATCTCAGATTTACTTTTGATCCCAATATGCTGTTCCCTAATGTGGGTTACTTGTTACTTTCCTTGAACTGTAATTTCAGACTCTTCAAGCTCCAATGTTGGAAACTCCAAAAGCAGACCCGAAGAGTGTTGCCTCAATTATACTGGGAGGAGGTGTTGGAACATGACTGTTTCCACTTACTAGCAGAAGGGCCAAGCCGGCAGTCAGTGATTATTTGCATATGCCCATTGTTTACCCACATAGCACTCTCTCAACTATATAATCAATTATGTGGTTTTTTTTTTTTTTAATCTGCAGGTTCCTATAGGAGAATGCTACCGGTTGATTGATATCCCAATGAGCAATTGCATTAACAGTGGTATCAGAAAAATGTTCATCTTAGCGTAGTTTGATTCCTTTTCCCTCAATCACCACCTTTCCTAGACATACAACTTTGATAATGGTGTTAGTTTTGGTGATGCATTTTTGGAGGTATAATTTTTTTCCGATTTATTATTTTGGATTCCTGATGACTTAACTCAAGAAACGACTGAAGTTAATATGAAAAAAAATTGGTAACACATATAGGCCCTTGCGGCAACTTAAACTCCGGGTGAAGTTGGAAAGAGGTGGTTCCAGGGGACTGCTGATGCTGTTAGGCAATTCATATGGGTCTTTGAGGCGAGTGCTTAGGGTTTTGGCAATTACTTGTGCAAAGTTTTTTGGAGTTTCTCTCAAAGTTGAATGTTGGTTTCAAATTATTTCTACAGGATGCCAAGAACAAGAATGTGGACAATATCTTGATTTTGTCTGGTGACCACCTGTACTGGATGAATTACATGAATTTTGTGCAGGTACTTTGAAGATTTCATCGTAAACTCCTTCATCTAATATGTTTATGAGTTTAAACTGACCATTTGTGGCTTGATTGCAGAAGCATATTGATACAAATGCCGATATCACAGTTTCATGTGTCCCAATGGATGACATGTTGTTATCGTGGTTAAATATATTGCCTTAAAATATTTAAGAGCATATAAAGCTCAGTTCTCCTTGACATTCCACTTATGGTTGGAAAGAACCAAATTTTTGTGATTATATTGTTTCTTACGTCCGTTTTCAGTTGCACTAAATTTAGAGCTACTGATGAGTTTTGCAACTAACCCTTTCTGGTTTTTGTTGCTGCAGTCGTGCTTCGGGTTATGGACTGATGAAGATTGACAGAACTAGACGGATTATCCAATTTGCTGGAAAACCGAAGGGCAATGAGCTGAAAGCAATGGTATCATTAATGCAATAAACACTTCCTATCATTTGACATGACTGCTTTGGCTGTTTCCTTAGCAGACATCGTCTCTGCACATCATGTAATGCATCAACTAGTTACTAATCTTATTTGGATTCTCGTCTTCTGCACAAACCTCTGCCCACAGCAAGTTGACAGTACTCTTCTTGGGTTATCAAAGTAAGATGTAGTGAACTTGCCATACATTGCCTCAATGGGCATCTATGTATTTAAAATCAACGTGTTACTAAAGCTTCTGAGATGGAGCTACCCCTCATGTGATGATTTTGGCTCTGAAATAATTCCGTCAGCTGTTGCAGAGCATAACGTCTAGGTCAGGACCTTTTCTTTGATATAGACTTGTGAAAGCTGTTGGAGAAATCTTCATAGAGTATTTTGAAGTTGACAAAACGTTTCTATCAGTCTAGTCTGAAGATTGGCAGACTCTACCATTTAAAGTCTAAAGACCTCCAGACTGCCAGACTCAAGACTCAAAGTCTATCCTCTTTGACAGTTTCTAGTTTGTCGAAGAAGATCTATCCAGAACTGGATGTTTCGTTAAGGATTTGATCTTATCGACTGACGAAGATCTCTTGGCTAGATACGACATAATGGAATCATTTATTCAAATCAAGATTGATTAAGGATCCGATGATTGACAAAGTATACTTGGAAGGTTCTACTTATGGAAACCGAGATCCTGATTGTATGGGCGAACATGATTGATGGACTATCGATATGTTCCTTAAATAGCTCGAATGATCTTTCTAATTGATTCGGTCCAACGGGTAGATTGGAGGAATTCCTTTGGTAAGTGCCAACGGGTATGATGGCATAAAGGAGTATAAAAGGAAGACGTTTCAGTTGTTTGAGGGTGTGCACAATAGAAGAATTCTAAAGTCTGAAGCTCCTTATTTCTTAGTCAATTCATTTGCTGAACGAAATCTTGTATGCAAAAGAGAGCCTATATTCGTGAGAAACCTTGAGGAAGTGTGGTAGAATATCTACACTATGGAATCAAGGAGAACATTGCTGTAACATCTCTTTTGTTTATAGTGAAATCCAGCCAGTGGGCTGTCAGTGCGGAAGAGTGGACGTAGGCTTGGAATAAGCCGAACCACTATAAACCTTGTGTTCTTTTTCTCTTCTCTACTCTCTGCTTTACTTTGATCATAATTCATTTTGTTAACCTAAGGAGAACTTCATTTCTATTGTCTGCTTAGTATTGCTCTCGTATCTCAAGAAATTATTATTTTTACCTATTCACCCCACTCTAGGTGCTTATACTAGCTATCTCAATTGGTATCAGAGCCTGTGTACTCACATTGTTTGAAGTATTTTACTTCAGAGTTAAAGATCCATGGCTAGTATGTTAACTCCAGGGCTGGTAGAAGGGCAAAGCAATATCAGACCGCCTTACTTTGATGGAAATGAATACAACATATGGAAAAACAAAATGAAGGCGTTCCTAAGATCAAAAGATCATCTGGAATGGGACGTTGTAGAAAAGGGAATCATTCCTAAAACTGCATCTGTCTTAGAGAGAGGAAAATAAGCTGTTGAGTCTAGTGAAATGACTCAGGAAGAGATAATCAAGAGACAATCTCTTGATGCAAAAGCAATTTATTCTTTATATTGTGCTTTATCACCTACTGAATATAATAGAATATCTTCTTTTGTTACAGTAAAAGAAGTCTGGGAAAGATTACATATTATCTATGAAGGAACAGATTGAGTGAAAGAGACCATAATCAACATTCTCATCGGTCAATACGAAGCCTTCAAAATGAAATCAAAAGAATCTATAACTGACATGTTTAGTTGTTTTACAGAAATCGTGAATGGTCTTGAAAATCAAGGTCAATCAATTTCTGATCCCATAAAGGTAAACAAGCTATTGCGTGAACTCTCCAAGGATTGGAATCACATAAAGACCTCAATCAGAGAGACACAAAGAATCATACCATTATCTGTTGATGAGTTGGTTGGGACTCTTCAGTCTTATGAAGTGGAGCGAATCAATGAAGACGGAGATCCTAAACGTAAGAAATCCATTGCATTAAAATCCAATGATGATTCTGATGTTACAGATTCTGAAGACGATATGGACGATGAGGAGCTTGCTCTCATGATAAGAAGATTCAGAAAGTTGAACAAAAAAGGAAGAAGATTCAATCCAAAGAAACAGAGTTTTCAAAAGCAACAGGCTAAGTCTGTTGAGGATGATGAATCAAACAAAGATGTAGTCTGCTTTGAATGTAAGAAAAAGGGACACATCATACCCAACTGTCATCTTTTGAGGAAGAAGAAAGGAAAAGCTGAAAAGTATCGAAAGGCTCTTAAAGCAGAAACCTGGAGTGATACAGAGTGTGAAGAAAGTGATGATGATTATGCCAATATATGTTTGATGGCACAATCGGATTCAGATTCAAACTCCGAGACAAACTCAGATTCAGACAGTGAATTTGAGGTGAGTAACTTCAAAATCCCTATTAAAGTTTCTAAATACATTGATGAGTTGTGTTTTAGTCTTAAGACTTCTCTTAAAAGGATTTCCGAACTCAAAAAGGAAAACTTTGCATTGAAACAACAGGAAAATGTTTTGAAAGAAACGGTTAAATGGTTAGACATAAATGTTTCTTCTCTTAAAGAAAGTGACGATAATCTTTTAAAAGAAAATGTATTTTTAAAAAAGGACATATCAAATATTTCAAAAAGATTTTCAATAGGATCTGAGAAACTTGAGAAAATTATTTCAAAGTACAAAGACCTTATTTCAACAAATCTGGTTTGGGAATGACAGCATAAACCATTCATTTAATTGATTTTCCTAAAGTAAATGAAAGAATTAAGCAAAGACCCACAAAAGATGCTTACAAAAATCATTTCAAAAAGGTTTTTGTAAAACCAGTAGGTCGTAATGCTCTCAGATGTTCAAAGTACAACAGTACAAATCATTTTGAAAAAGAATGTCCTATGATTTGGAAACATGTTAAGAAAGTATGGGCAAAAACCGCATATCATACTAACACTAATGGACCCAAGAAAATATGGGTACCAAATAAAGCTTGAGTCTCCTTTTCAAATGCAGGTCACTATCAAGGAAAAGGTAAAAGGTAAAATGGTATCTGGATAGTGGATGCTCAAATTGCTTCATAAAGCTTGTTCAAGTAAATGGTGGAAAAGTCTCATTTGGAGGAAACAACAAAGGAAGTATTGTGGGATTTGGAACTGTAAAGATAGGAAACCTCACAATAAGCAATGTTTCTTTAGTAGAAGGACTCAACTAGAATCTGCTCAGTATCAATTAGCTGTGTGATACCGGTTTCAAAATCAACTTTCAATAGGGAATATGTTCAGGAACTAGTAAAGATTCTACTCAGTCATTCATGGGTCGAAAACATGGAAATATCTACCTCTTGGATGTGAAACCAGATGAATCGCAATATCTAATCTCAATTCAAGACGAAGCGAACTTATAGCATAGAAAGCTTGGCCACATTAATATGAAGCAGATAGCCAAAATTTCAGCAAATAAGCTTATTCGTGGTCTACCCAATCTATCATACCAAAAGTCTAATCTATGTACACCATGCATATTGGGAAAACAGGTAAGAAATTCCTTTAAACTAATAAATCAAATTTCCACTAATCGTGTACTGCAGCTTCTGCATATAGATCTCTTTGGACCAACCAAAATTCAGAGCATTGGAGGTAAGAAATATTGCCTAGTAATTGTGGATGACTACTCACGATTTACTTGGGTATACTTCCTGGCAAGTAAGTCTGAAACCTTCTCTTACTTTGAAAAGTTTGCTAAAAATGTTCAAAATGAAAAATGGTATGTTATTTCAAGTATAAGAACAGACCATGGAGGTGAATTTGAAAATCAAGATTTTACAAAATTTTATGATGAATCTGGTTTTTGGCATATATTCTCCTCTCCATATACTCCAGAGGAAAATAGAGTTGTGGAAAGAAAGAATAGATCGCTTCTAGAAATGGTTAGAACTCTTTTAATTGAAAGTAACATCTCTTCACTTTTTTTTGGGCTAAAGCAGTTTCTACAGCATGTTATATCATTAATAGAGCTTTTCTAAGACCTATTCTGGAAAAAACCCCCTATGAATTATTCAAAGAAAAGAAACCTATTGTTTCATATTTTCATGTGTTTGGATGCAAATGTTTTATATTGAAAAATGCAAATGATCTAGTTGGAAAGTTTGAAGAAAAGTCAGATGAAGGAATCTTCCTTGGATATTCAACCTCAAGCAAAGCCTACAGAGTTTACAACAAGAAGACTCAATCTGTGAAGGAATCAATGAATGTCAAATTCCAAGATTCTATGCAAAATGAATCTATTCAGACTCATCTTGAAGAATCTGAACCTGCTCCAGACTCTACAAAATCTAAATCTCAAGAAGCAGCTCAGACTTTGAAAGACCAGCAACAAGTGATTATTAAAGATTCAAATGAAGGAAGAAATCATCAACCTGACGAATCAACAAGTAACTGGAAGCATAAGTCCAGTCATCCCAAAGATCTCATTATTGGCGACATTAATGAAGGAATTTGCACAAGATCCAAAAGGCACGAAGAGTCTAGTACCGTGACTCTTATTTCTAAAATAGAACCCAAAAGCATAGAAGAAGCTTTATCTAATTAAAGCTGGATTGAAGCTATGCAAGAAGAACTCAGGCAATTCAGCATTAATGATGTCTAGGAGTTGACTCCTAAACCAAAAGGTAAAACTATTATTGGAGCTAAATGGGTTTTCAGGAACAAGATGGACGAGAAAGGAAAGGTCGTTAGAAACAAAGCAAGACTCGTGGCCAAGGGATATACGCAAGAAGAAGGGATAGACTATGACGAGACTTACGCACCAGTAGCAAGGTTAGAAGCAATTCGATTATTACTTGCTTTTGCCTGTTATAAGAATTTCAGGTTATTCCAAATGGACGTCAAAAGCGCTTTCCTAAATGGATTCATTCATGAGGAAATCTATGTGGAACAACCACCTGGGTTTGAAGACCCAAGGAAACCAAACTCAGTACTCAGACTGAAAAAGGCCTTATATGGTTTAAAACAAGCACCTTGAGCTTGGTACGACAGGCTGAGTAAGTTTTTAATTCAAAATGGATTCGTAAAAGGTAAAGTAGACACTACTCTGTTTATCAAAAGAAAAAACAAAAGTTTTCTGCTTGTTCAAATACATGTAGATGATATTATTTTTGGATCCTCTAATGAAAGTTTATGCAAGAAATTCTCTAAGTCTATGCAGAATGAATTTGAAATGAGCATGATGGGTGAGCTAACCTTCTTTCTTGGACTTCAATTGAAACAAGTGAAGGAAGGGACTTTTATTCTTCAAGAAAAATATGCTAATGATCTTGTCAAAAAGTTTGGACTGGAAAATTGCAAAAAGATTGACATACCAATGTCAAGTTCCTTGAAGATAGACAAAGATGAAGGAGGAAAGAAAGTTAACTAAAAGCTATACAGGAGTATCATTGGTTCACTTCTTTATCTTACTGCTTCTAGACCTGACATTTTATTTAGTGTTTGCATTTGTGCTAGATTTCAAGCAGATCCTAAAGAATCTCATCTAAGTGCTGCAAAGCGTATTATTAAATACATTGCTTCAACTTCAAGTCTTGGTCTTTGGTATCCTAAAAAGGGAGACTTTACTCTTCTTGAATATTCAGACGCAGACCTAGTCAGTTGCAGAGTTGATAGAAAGAGCACCTCGGGTACCTGTCAACTACTTGGAAGCAGGGCAGTGTCTTGGTTTTCAAGGAAGCAAAATACAGTAGCTCTTTCTACAACAGAAGCAGAGTATGTAGCTCTTGGAAGTTGTTGTTCATAAATTCTGTGGATAAAACAACAGCTAAGAGACTTTGGAATTGAAGATTCATGCACAGAGATTAAATGTGACAACACTAGCGCAATCAATCTCACTAAAAATCCAATTCTTCACTCAAGGGCAAAGCATATAGATATTCGACATCACTTCATTAGAGATCATGTTCAAAATGGAGAAGTTTCGATTCACTTTGTTGACTCAAAGAACCAACTAGCGGATATATTTACAAAGCATTTCGAGAAAAATCAATTTGAAGTTATTTGTTCCAGACTCAACATCTTGAAGTTTGAAGAAGTTAAAATCTAGAGATTCTCAGACTCAGACAAACAAAATTTTTGACTGTAAGTTATTTTATTCTTTCTCGGATTAAATCTCGAAAAGGTACGATCATTTGTCCTTAAAAGATTTTTTTTCGATATTATTCCGTGATTATCGCAATCCTTCTTTTTCGAAAATGAAGTTAATCTTAAATGGCAGTTATCTAATTTTTGAAAAAGGCAGTTATTTTTAAAAATGTATCTTTTTACTTTCTTTTATGACGCTTGGTATGCCTCTCTTCAACTCTCCTATATACGAACGTGTCCTCTTCGTTTTACTCCAAAAATCCTAAAAAGCATCGATCTTCCACTTGTGTCTTCTTCTCTTGTTTAATCTTCAAAAAAAGTTGTCATCTTTCTTGGGAAAAACAAGTTTGGAATCTTCCGAAGACTGTGAAAGATGTCGTTTCAAAGGAAGTCTTCGAGGATCGCAAGCAGGGGACCGCAGAAAATGAGTGAGGGGCCTACTCACTTTGATCTCACCGAGGAAGAAGAGTCTCCCAGTCAGCAGCAGAGCCCACAACATTCTCAGCCGCGTCATTCTCCACCGTTTAGCCCACAGGATGTTGGTCATCGAAAAGAGGAAGAAATCGTCGAAGGCGCAGATCCTGTAAGAATCCGAAAGCCCTTCTTTATTTATAAACTTTATCGTGCTTTAAAAAGGACCGGTACTCCATTGAACTACATCGATGAGTTTCTAAAGGACAAATGGTATGGTAATGAGTACATCTTTTTAAAAAATATGGAGCATCTGCGAATTGCCCCTAAGGGGTTGGCAGAAGAAACCCTTGCAAACATCCCAAATGATCCGCGTGTTGGAGGAGTAAATCAGCCAGACGAAAATGATGATGATAAGTTGTACAGTCAATTTCAACCGAGAATGGGTGTTGCAGCAAGTATTAGGAGCAAAAGGCCAGAGTTGTTCCGTTCGGAGGAACACAAGCATCTTTACACTAAGTTGTTGAAGCGTGGGGTGATAAACCCTAGAAGTGTAGATTTTGATTTCTTTGACTCCGTGAATGTCAATTTGAGGGAAAAATTCAGTCTTCTTCAACTTGAGCAGTTCTGTTCTGAACCTACAGAAGCCTATGCTGAACTCATTGCATACTTCTATTCGAATCTCAGTTTTCTGGATGCAAATAGATTTTCTTTTAGTGTCTGAGATCAGGATTATGTGGTGGATGTAGATATGTTGGCTGATGTGATTGGGGTTGAGAGAGGGAGATATCAACCTATCAATGTGTCTATTACTCGTGCTACATTGGAACTTGTTAAGGACAGAATGACAGAGGGAAGGATTTCCTACTCAAGGATGCGTGCGTTCAACATTTTGCTTCAAAAGATTGTGATTAATTGCCTCAGGCCAAAGTCTACTTCAAAAACTGATGTTTCCAATTCAGAGGCAAAATTGATATATGCCATCAATGTTGGAAAAAAGTTTTCTCTTCCTCACACTATTTTGTTCCACATTTATAGAGTAGTGGTGAAGGACAGGGGTCAATTTCCTTATCCAGTTCTTGTGATGAAGTTATTCAGACATTTGAATGTTCAGCCTCCGTGAATTCTCTGTGTTCGATCTTGTGATCACATGGTGGTAGGATTGAAAATGGTGTCTAAAATGCATCTGAAGGAACTTAGCAAGGCATTGGAGAAATTCAAGGAGACAACCCTTACCAAGCCTCATCAAATCTCTTCTACAGCAAAAAGAAAAGGGAAGGAGCCCATGGTTGCTTCATCCAAGAAAAGAAGAGCTCTCATCGTTAAGGATGAATATGATGAGGATGACATCACCATTTCTGCTATGGCATTGAAGAACCTGAGTCGTTCTGTTCCAGAATCAACGGAACATCAAGAGAAAGACTCAGAACAGAGGACTGGAGAAAGAGAAGATCTAGAGAAAAAGGAGAAAGAAGCAGAGGAGAATGAAGAAGAAGAAAGAGATGCCGAGGAGGAAAGAATTGAAGCAGAAGAAGAAGGAGAGAAAGGAGAGAAAGGAGATCAAGAGGAAGGAGAGCATGAGGAACGCTCTTCTCCACCTGAAGGCATGGAAACAGGGGGAGACCGAGAGAAAAGAGATATGTCCTCATATCCTGCTACCAGTGAAGGAGTCAATCGCTTTCCAGCAGATCCAGAGGACATTTATGCCTCTCATTTTCCTGAGGAGGGACATGGTGTTTCATCACCCAATCTGCATAACTATGCTGATTTGCCATCGTCTGCCTTTACTCCGTCTGATAAAGCAGAAGCCAGTACGCAGACTGATAATACAACAAATTTTTCACAGAATTCTTGATGTTCACTTGGAAATGCGGGGTCAGATATATGCTCTGGGATACGAAGTACAGAATTTGCAGAATGCAAGCCAAGCTTCTTCAGTTTCTCTGAATGATCAGATTCAAGCCCTTACTCTTCAAATTCAAGCAAATGCTAAGGGTGAAGATGTAGCTCAACTGAAAGAAGAATTGAAAAAGCTGGAAGGCATCGTTCAGTTAATGGGAGATTTCCAGCTTATTCGTGTTCCCAAGCAATCTTGACTCTATTCTAATTCATCTCAACTTTTTTTCTGATGACAAAAAGAGGGAGAGATGCGAGATTTGAAATCTTCAAACTTGAACTTGTTGAACTTTTAGTTTGTTTTGATGTTTGATGTTTGACTTGACTTGTGTCTGGATGTGGACTGAATTTGGGATTTGGATTTGACTGCTTATATTAAGTACTATTGATATCTTATGAATACCTTTACTCACATGAAAGACTAACCTATTTTCTGTGGTTGCAGATTCTAATGTTATCATTAAGCCATTAATTTTTATAAGATATCCATATTTTCTTGAGTAATATTTTGCAAGTCAAACTTATTCAAATCTGCAGGAAAGTTTTGTCACCATTAAAAAGGGGGAGATTGTTGGAGAAATCTTCATGGAGTGTTTTGAAGCTGACAAAACGTTTCCATCAGTCTAGTCTGAAGATTGGCAGACTTTATCATTTAAAGTCTGAAGACCTTTGGACTGCCAGACTCAAGACTCAAAGTCTATCCTCTTTGACAGTTTCTAGTTTGTCGAAGAAGATCTATCCAGAACTGGATGTTTTGTTAAGGATTTGATCTGATCGACTGACGAAGATCTCTTGGCTGGATATGACATAACGGAATCCTTTATTCAAATCAAGATTGATTAAGGATCCGATGATTGGCGAAGTATACTTGGATGGTTCTACTTATGGAAACCGAGATCCTGATTGTATGGGCGAACAAGATTGGTGGGCTATCGACATGTTCCTTAAATAACTCAAAGGATCTTTCTAATTGATTCCGTCCAACGGGTAGATTGGAGGAATTCCTTTGGTAAGTGCCAACAGGTATGATGGCATAAAGGAGTATAAAAGGAAGACGTTCCAGTTGTTTGAGGGTGTGCACGATAGAAGAATTCTAAAGTCTGAAGCTCCTTATTTCTTAGTCAATTCATTTGCTGAGCGAAATCTTGTACGCAAAAGAGAGTCTATATTCGTGAGAAACCTTGAGGAAGTGTGGTAGAATATCTACACTGTGAAATCAAGGAGAACATTGCTGTAACATCTCTTTTGTTTATAGTGAAATCCAGCCAGTGGGCTGTTAGTGCGGAAGAGTGGACGTAGGCTTGGAATAAGCCGAACCACTATAAACCTTGTGTTCTTTTTCTCTTCTCTACTCTCTGCTTTACTTTGATCATAATTCATTTTGTTAACCTAAGGAGAACTTCCTTTCTATTGTCTGCTTAGTATTGCTCTCGTATCTCGAGAATTTTTTTTTTACCAATTCACCCCCCTCTAGGTCCTTATACTAGCTATCTCAAAAGCTAGTACGAGCACCTAGAGGGGGTGAATAGGTGCAAAAATAAATTTTCCAGAGAGAAGTGTGCAACTCTATTCAACAATAGATTATGAAAAGGAAATTAGACTCTTGTAAACAAATTGAGTTACGATCAAATTAAAAGAGCTTAGGGAAGAGAATAAAAACACAAGATTTATAGTGGTTCAGCTTAATCCAAGCCTACGTCCACTCTTCCGCACTGACAGTCTACCGGTTGGATTTCACTATGAATCAAAAGAGTTGTTACAGTAAGGCTCTTCCTTGATTCCACAGTGTAGAAACTCTGCTACACTTTCTTAAGGTCTCACAAAGATATAAACTCTCTTTTGCGTACAAGATTTCCCTCAATAATTGAACTAAGAACAAGGAGCTTCAGACTTTGGAATTCTTCTATCGCACACCCTCTCGAATAACTAGAACGTCTTCCTTATATACTTCTTCATGCCATCACACCCGTTGGCACTTAGCAAAAGAGTTCTTCCAATTTACCTATTGGATATAATCAATTAGGGAGATTTCGAGTTATTTAAGGAATATGTCGATAGCCCACCAATCCTGCCCGTCCATACAATCAGGATCTAGGTTTCCATAAGTAGAACATTCCAAGTATACTTTGCCATTCAACGGATCCAAAATCCCTAAATTAATCTCAATTTGAATAATGGATTCCGACATGCTATATCTAGCCAAGAGATCTTCTTCAGTCGATAGAATCAAATCCTTAACGAAATACTCATTTCTAGATAAGCCTTATTCGATGATCTAGAAAGTGTCAATGAGGATAGACTTTGAGTCTTGAGTCAGGCAATCCGGAGGTTTTCAGACTTTGATGGAAGAGTCTGCATGTGACATTATGAAATTCGACCCTATTTCGATAAAGTGAAATGGGCATTTCGTCGACGTACTTATGGTCTTTTTTCTCGAAGCTGATCACTCACGAGTTAACTAACCTATTGGGTGAAGCCGTTAAGGGATATAACCGCGGTAAAATTCCTAAAAGATACATAATTAGTTGGATTTGGCTAAAATCACGTCTGATTGATTCTAATCATGAAATTTAATTTGGTTTCGGGAATTGAATATTCGAGCGTGTCACAATTCATTTTTAGGATCCTGTCTCATCATTCGTCAATTTATTGACGAGTCCGAAATTTCAGGAAGGAAATTATCCGAGGAAAAATTGAAGACCGAAAGAAATTAAAAAGGGAAAGAGAAATAAGAATAAGGTAATTTTCTTATTATTGTACTATTTTCTTTTTCTTTTTCTCCCTTTTCTTTTCTCTCGCTTTTCTCTCTCCTTCCCTCCCCCTCGTGCGAGAAACCCCCCTTTGCCGAATGCCTTGCTGTTTTTCACTTTCCCTCCTTCACTTTTCACCTTTTGACTTTTCAACACTTATCCTTTATCTCTTCTCTCTCTCCTATCTCTCATCTCTCCTTCTCTCTCACTCGACACTCTCTTCCTCCCCCTCTTTGTTCGTGTGAAGCCAGTGGATGGAAGCAGCAGCTTGCCGAAACCGCCGCTGCCGCACCGAAGCTGGACTGCTACCTGCACTGCATGCCCGCGCACGCCGCGCGCCCTGCCACTGCCCCCTTCGCTCCCTGCCATCCCTGCTGTGCGCCGCCCAGCCTTGTTCCGCCTCTGCCAGCCACCGTTCCGCCCCCGTCTGACCACCTCCGGCCATCGCCTAGCTCCGTCCGGCTACCGCGCAGCCCACCCGGCGTCCCCCTCACCCTCTGCCGGCCTCGCCTCGTCATTTTTGCCACCAGACTAGCCCCGGCTAGCCAAGAACAGCAACCCACCGAGTGGGTTTCTAGCTCACTCGTGGGCCATTTTGGGCCGTTTCCGGGCCCCGAACCCGAGGCCCGCTTTGGAGTTTATCGTTCCTTGCGTCGTCCCTATCGGATTGATCCGATTTGCGCACGATTCCGGTGAGTAATTTCACTAATCCTTACTTAGTGGACTAATTATACTGAAGGGTTGTTTATTTTTAATTAATTAGGTTTAGGTGGTTAGATTAGTATAGATTAGTGTTTACTAGTCAATTGTGATGTGAATTAGGTAATTTGATGGTGCAATTAGCACGTAGATGTGGTCTACTATTTATTGTGGGTAGCTCGAGATTTTTCCGACTCTTTATTGGGCTTCAATTTGACAATTCGGGCCTAAGTGGAATTTTTGGCATTTAAATATTATTTTTCGGAATTAAATTAATTAATTAATTATTTTTCGAAAATTTAACTGGGATGGTTAGTGACCGGAATATTATGCTGATGACCGTGGTGAAGTCCTTTTATTTAATCGGGCTTTATTTTAAGCTAAATTGAATTTTTAATATTAATTATTTAATTTTCGAAATTAATTAATTATTTATTTATTTTTCGGAAATTAAGGTTGAGATGGTTGACGACCGAAATCTCGTGCTGATTGTCATGGTGTAGTCCGTTTATTTAATTGAGTTCTACGTTGTGCTGAATTAAATAAATTGTGGATTTTTAGGGGATTATTCCCAAAATTGAATTGATTTAATGGTGGATTTTTAGGATATGTTCCTAAATTGATTATTTGGGTAAATTGAGTACGAATTAAGGTTGTGGATAATTACTTTAGAAATGGGATGAATCATCATGAAAGACACGTGGCTCGGTGAATAGTACATCATCTTGGAGAATGCACGTGGCTCGGTGATTTGGTATATCGCCTAGGAGAATGCACGTGGCTTGATAATTAGTACGTCGCCTTGGAGAATGCACGGGGCTTGATGATTAGATATGCACCTTGGAGAATGCGCATGGCTCGGTGATGAAGTATGTCGCCTTGGAGAATGCATGTGGCTCGGTGACTAGATGTATATATCACCTTGGAGAATGCATGTGGCTTGATGACAAAGTATGTCACCTTGGAAAATGCACGTGGCTCGGTGATTGGTTCTATCAGTTAGGACTAAATAGCAATAGCTTGAATGACCGGAAATGGTCAAGCTGACATGTAATCGACTAGGTTGATTGATCAATACTTTGATCTGATGTCGTGAATTAAATTGATTGAGTGATTGATTAGTTGATGTAATGTGAGGCATTTGTGAATAACCGTGAATTGCAGGTTGGAACTGATGCCAAGGTAAGTCTTTTGACTCGTGCTATGCTTAGGCAACCATGTGGTGTATTGGTTCCTTAATGGAGTCTTAGTGGGGTAGAACTTGCTGAGACGTAGTCTCATCCCGGTTGTGGGACATCATTTCAAGCTGTAGGTGAGCCGAGGAGGAAAAATCGGAGAAGGAGAACATTGAAGTGGAACCCGAGGAGGAGAAAGACTTTCTAAGAAGAAGAAGATGATCTAGAGAGAGATCTTGAATACAACCCGGATATGGATTGAGATCCCATCCCTTTTGTGAACCCTGTCTTAATGTAGATAGGTGTGAGACAAGTATGCTGTGAATAGTATTGTAAATATTCTATGAGTCGTGCTGTTAATAAAAGAGTGGTTGTGAATTTCAATATAAAAATTATGGCCCTGCTTTTCTATACCATTGTTTGATTGTCTGGGGATTTTGTTAAGCTTCCGCATGCGTATATAAATGAATGGGTTGGCGACTTTCCTGGGACGTCACAAATAAATTGACCAGGTAAGGGATGGGCGCGCGCCTGAGGATTGAGGCGTGACACTGCAAGTCTTCAAACTAGACTGATGGAAACGTTTTGTCAACTTCAAAACACTCAAGAAAGTTTTCTCCAACAATCTCTCCCTTTTTAATGATGACAAAACTTTCTAGTAGATTTGGATAATTTTGACCTACAAAACAATACTCAAGCAAACATGGATATTTCACAAAAGATAATTTGCTTAGTAAAGATAACATTAAAATCTGCATCCACAGAAAATAGGTTAGTCCTGTAAATTTGCAACTATTTTTGCCATGAAATACCAATAGTGCTTAAGATAAACAAATGATAAAACAGTCTAAATCCAAATCCAGTCACAGCCAAACAGCCAAACACAAAAGTAAAGTCAATCAACCACAAAAGTTTAAATCTCAAATCTGCACCACCGCATCATATCTCTCCCCTTTTTTATCAGCATTAAAAAGGTAGAGATGAAAAGATAATGGAATTAGGATTGCTTTGGAACACGAACAAGCTGGAAATCTCCTATTGACTGGACAATCCCTTCCAGCTTTTTCAAATCCTCCTTTAGTTGAGCCACATCTTCACCCTTGGCATTTGCTTGAACTTGAAGAGTAAGGGCATGGATTTGATCATGCAAAGAAACTGAAGAGGCTTGACCTGCATTCTACAAGTTATGAACTTCGTATCCCAGAGCATAAATTTGGCCTCACATCTCCAAGAGAACATCAAGCACTCTGCGAAAGTGTACTGAATTATCAGTCTGAGTACTGGCTTCTACACGATCAGAAGGTGTATTGGCAGATGATGGCAAATCAGCATGATTACATAGATTGGGCGATGAAACCTCATGGCTTTCCTCAGGAAATTGAGAGGCATAGATGTCTTATGGATTTGCTGGTGAACAACTTACTCCTTCACTAGTAGCAGCAATTGAAGACGTACCTCTTTTCTCAGCATCTCCCCATGTTTTATTGCCTTCAAGCGGTGAGAAGTACTCTTCATGCTCTACTTCTTCTTGTTCACCTTTGCCATTTTCTTCTTCTTCTTCAATCCATTCTTCCTCTGCTTCTTTCTCCATTGATTCTCTTTCTCTAGTCCTCTGTTCGATCTCCTCCTTGTCTTGTTCCTATCTCACCTCTGTCTCTGGAACAGAATAACTTAAGTTCTTTAATGCAAGAGCAGAAATTGTGATATCATCCTTATCCTCTTCATCCTCCAAGATGAGTGCTCTTCTTTTCTTTGATTGAGCAACCATGGGCTCCTTCCCTTTCCGTTTTGCAGCCGAGGAGACTAGGTGAGTCTTGACAGGGGTTTTAACCTTGAATCACTCCAAAGCCTTGTTAAGTTCTTTCAAATGCATTTTAGAGACCATTTTCAGTCCTACCACCATTTGATCGCATGTTCGAACACAAAGAATCCTGGGAGGCTGAATGTTCAAATGTCTAAATAACTTAGTGACAGGTGTTGAGTAAGGAAGTTGGCCCTTGTCCTTCACTATTGTTTTGTATATGTAGAATATAATAGTGTGTGGAAGAGAGAGCTTTTTGCCAGCGTTGATGGCATATATCAGCTTTACCTCCGAGTTTGAAACATCGGTCTTCGAAGTCAATTTGGGTATGAGGCAATTGATCACTATCTTGTGAAGTAAAATATTTGAGGCATTCATCCTCAAATATAAAATCTTTCCTTCCGTCGTTCTATCCCGAACAAGCTCTATCATCACACGTCCAATAGACACATTGATTGGTTGGTATTTCCCTTTTTCAACCCCAATCACATCAGCCAGTGTATCCATGTCAACCATATAGTCCTGATCTCGAACACTGAAAGATAATCTATTCGCATCCAAGAAACTTAGATTCGAATAGAAATAAGCAGTGAGTTTAGCATGAGCCTCTGTCGTTTCAGAACAAAACCGTTCTAGTTGAAGAAGATTGAATTTCTCTTGCAGCTTGACATTCATAGAATAAAAAAAAATCAAAGTCTACACTTCTAAGTTTAATCACACCACGCTTTAGCAACTTGGAGTACAGTTGCTTGTGTTCCTCCGAGCGAAACAAATTTGTCCTTTTGCTTCGGATTTTCGCCGTAACACTCATTCTAGATTTAAACTGAGTGTACATCCTATCATTATCATTCCCATCAGGTTGACTCAGCCCTCCAACACGTGGATCGCTTGGGATATTTGCCAATGCTTCTTCCGCTGACCCCACTAGAGCAATTCCCAATCGTTACATTGTGCGTAAAAAGCAGGTTTCATTTCGATACCCTTTGTCTTTTAAAATTTCATCAATATAGTTCAAAGGAGTACCACTCCTCTTCAAAGCATGGTAAAGCTTAAAAGTAAAAGCGGGCTTATGAGTTATTACGGGTTCTGCATCTTCGATGATTTCTTCCTCTTCTCTATGTTCAATATTTTGAGGTCTAGATGGAGGAGATGGACGCTGCTGTGAATGTTGTGAGCTCTGCTACTGTCTAGGAGATTCTTCTTCCTTGGTGAGATCAAAATGCGTAGGTCCTGTCACACCCCGATCCTCAAGCATGCACACATCCCTTACCTTTGGTCGATTTTATAATGCGATATCCTAGGACTATATATCGCTGACCCTTTCATTTATTAAGCACATGCGGAAGTAGTTATAATCCCCAGACAATAAAATGATGTGATAGAAAAGCAATGCCATATTTTTCATATTGAAACTTATAACCAAACTTTTATACGAAACACAAACCAGAGTACTTCATAACTATTCACATAAAAATGGAGATCTCAAAAGAAGATGGAATCTCACTCCATCCAGGTCGTACTCAAGATTCCTTTCGGTATTATCTTCTTCTTCCAAAAATCCTTCTCCTCAGGTTTCACCTCAGAGTTCTCCTTCTCAGATTTCTCCTCCTCAGCTCCTCAGTGGGGTCATGAAATGATTTCCCCAAACCGGGATGAGACTACGTCTCAGCGAGTTCTACCGCACTAAGACCCGATTAGTAAATCATTACACTATAGGCTACCTAAACACGCACAGGGCAGATGACTTACCTTGGCCTCAGATCTCTCCCATTTACTCCAAACAAATCGAACCAGTCGATTACATATCACATAAATCATTCCCCACGGTGGAATATCTAAAAGCTAGGCCACGTGCATTCTCCAGGACGACATCCCAGGTCTCCAAGCCACGTGCCTCAAACCTTGGGCCCACATGCATTCTCTAAGGCAACCTCTTCGCCAAGGTGGTACATTAAGTCACCAAGCCACGTGCCCTTTTAGATGCTATTACCAAATACTGGACCCACATGCATTCTCTAAGGCACTAGTTCGCCAAAGTGATGCATAAGATCACCGAGCCACATGTCCTTTTTATGATGCCCGGAACCATGTGCCTTCTCTTACGTGCTATCTCACCAAAGTGATGCATCAATTCACCGAGCCACGTGCCCTTTTTACGATGCCATACACTGTCACCGAGCCACGTTCATTCTCTAGGAAGACATACCGAGTCTCCGAGCCACGTGCATTCTCTTAGGCGACCTTTTTGCCAAGATGACATATTCAACCACTGAATTCACGTGCATTCTCCAGGTGATATTCCAATTCACCGAGCCCACGTATTTTCTTTCAGGTGATAACCAATACCCAACGACTTCTCAATCAAATAATTAACAATCAACTCAATATGAATAACTCCTAAAAATTCATAATTAAATCAATTCCATATAAATTGCAGCTCAATTAAATAAACGGACTTCGCCACGATGATCAGCACAAGATTTCGGTCGTTGGCCATCTCAATCTTAATTTCCGAAAAATAATTAATTAATTAATTAATTTCGAAAATTAATTAATAAATATTCAAAATTCAATTTAGCTCAAAATAAAGCCCAATTAAATAAATGGACTTCACCACAATCACCAGCATAAAATTCCGGTCACGGGCCATCCCAATTGAATTTCCGGAAAATAAATAAATAAATAAATAATTTCGAAAATTAATAAGTAATTACTAAAAATCCAATTTAGGCCTGAATTGCCTAATTGAAGCCCGCTAAGGGTCGGGAAAAATCCCGAGATACTTTCAATAAATAGTAGACCACGTCTACTTGCTAAATGCACACTCAATTAGTCTAATTCGCATCACAATTGACTAATAAATACTAATCCATTCTAATCTAACCACCTAATTACATTTAATTAAACATAACAAACCCCTAAGCATAATTAGCCAACTAAGCAGGGATTAGTGAGATTACTCACTGGAATCGCGCGCAAATCGGATCAATCTGATGGGGGCGACGCGAGGAACAATACTTCCCAAAGCACGGCTCGAGTTCAGGGCCCGGAAACGGCCCAAAACGACCCACGAATGGGCTAGATACCCACTCCGTGGGTTGCGGATTTGGCTTGGTCGAGGCTGGTCCGACGGCTAAGGCGGCGAGGGGAGGTCGGTGGAGGGTGAGGGGAGCTCCGGTAGGTCCGAACGGTGGCCGGACGGAGCTAGGCGGCGGCCGGAGGTGGCTGGACGGGGCAGAACAGGGGCTGAGCAGAGGTGAGGTCGCACGGGGGAGGATGCTTGGGCAGTGGAGAGGGCAGGCGGCGCACGGCGGCGAGCGGTGGATGCGTGGGCGTGCAGTGCGGGTGGTAGGACGGGCGGCGACGGTTTTGGCGAGCTGCTGCTTCTGTTCTTCTTCGGCTTCTAGTTTGTTTGCTCGAATGCACGGAGAGGAGAAGAAGAGAGAGAGTGGAGAGAGAGAGAGAGAGAGAGAGAGAGAGAGAGAGAGAGAGAGAGAGAGAGAGAGAGAGAGAGAGAGAGAGAGATAAGAGAGAGAGAAGAGATAAGGGGGTTGACTGGTCAAAAGAAAAGAGAGAGAGAGAGAGAGAGAGAGAAAGGTCGGTGGGGGGGGTTCGCACGACATGGGGAAGGGGAGAGGAGAGAAGAGAGAAAAAAGAAAAGAAAAGAATAAAAATAATAAGATATTTATTTATTATTTTCCATTTCTCTTTCATCTTTTTAATTTCTTCCGGTCTTCAATATTTTTCTCCAATAATTTCTTTCTTGAAATTTCGAACTCGTTAATAATTTGACGGACGATGAGACGGTCCTAAAAATGAATTGTGACACGCTCGAATATTCGATTCCCGAAACCAATTTAAATTTCATGGTTAGAATCGATCAGACATGATTTTAGCCCAATCTAACTAATTAGGTAGCTTTTAGGGATTTTTACCGTGGATACATCCCTTAACGGCTTCACCCAATAGGTTAGTTAACTCGTGAGTGATCAGCTCAGAGAAAAAGGACCATAAGCACATTGGCGAAATGCCCATTTCATTTTATCGAAAATAGGGTCGAATTTCAGGATGTCACAGGTCCCTCTTGTATTTGCTGTGGTCCCCTGTTCGCGATCCTCGAAGACTTTCTTTGAGATGACATCTTTCACAGTTTTTGAGAGATTCCAAGCTTGTTTCGCAAGAAAGGTGAAAACTTTTTGAGGATTAAATGAGAGAAGAAAATAGAAGTGGAAGATCTGTGCTCTCTTAGGGTTTTTGTGAGTAAAACGAAGAAGAACCAACTGTATATAAAGCAGTCGAAGTGAGGCATACAGAGCATCGTAAAAGGAAATATAAAAATGCCTTTTTAAAAATAACAGCATTTTCAAAAAATTAGATAATCGTCATTTCAAAAATAACTTCTTTTTCGAAAAGGAAAGATTGCAATAATCACGAAAATTAGGGAAATAACATCAATCAATTACGGATAGATGATCGTACCTTTTCGAGATTTGATCCGAGAGATAAGATTCTAAAATAGAAGTAACTTAAAGTCGTAAATCTTAATCGTCTGAGTCTGAATGTCTTTAGACTTTCATCCTTAAGTCTGAACTTCTTCAGCCTTTAAGATATTGAGTTTGGAACGTATAACTTCAAATTGATTTTTCTCCAAAGGTTTTGTAAATATATCCGCTACTTGATTCTTTGAATCAATAAATTGAATCGAAACTTCTCCATTTTGAACATGATCTCTAATGAAATGATGTCGAATCTCTATATGTTTTGCTCTTGAGTGAAGAATTGGATTCTTGGTGAGATTGATTACGCTGATATTGTCACATTTGATCTCAGTGCATGAATCTTCAATTCCAAAGACTCTTAGCTGTTTTTTATTCACATAATTTGTGAATAACAACTTTCAAGAGCTACATACTCTGCTTCCGTTGTAGAAAGAGTTACAGTACTTTGCTTCCTTGAAAACCAAGACACTGTCTTGTTACCAAGTAGTTGACAGGTGCTCGAGGTGCTCTTTCTATCAACTCTGCATCTAGCTAGGTCTGCGTCTAAGTATTCAAGAAGAGTGAAGTCTCCTTCTTTTGGATACCGGAGACCTAAATTTGAAGTTGAGGCAATGTATTTGATAATACGTTTTGCAGCACTTAAATGAGATTCTTTTGAGTTTGATTGAAATCTGGCACAAATACAAACACTAAACAGAATGTCAGGTCTAGAAGTAGTAAGATAAAGAAGTGAACCAATGATACTCCTGTATAGCTTCCGGTCAACTTTCTTTCCTCCTTCATCTTTGTCCAGCTTCAAGGAACTTGACATTGGTATACCAGTCTTTTTGCAATTCTCCAGTCCAAACTTTTTGACAAGTTCTTTAGCATATTTTTCTTGATGAATAAAGATTCCCTCCTTCAGTTGTTTCACTTGAAGCCCGAGAAAGAAGGTTAGTTCACCCATCATGCTCATTTTAAATTCATCTTGCATAGATTTAGAGAATTTCTTGCATAGATTTTTTATTAGAAGATCCAAAAATAATATTATCAACATAAATTTGAACAAGTAAAAAGCTTTTACTTTCTCTTTTGATAAATAGTGTAGTATCTACTTTACCTTTGACAAAGCTATTTTGAATTAAAAACTTACTCAATCTGTCGTACCAAGCTCGAGGTGCTCGCTTTAAACTATATAGAGCCTTTTTCAATCTGAATACTGAGTCTGGTTTTCTTGGGTTTTCAAAACTAGGTGGTTGTTCCACATAGACTGCCTCTTGGATAAATCCATTTAGGAAAGCACTTTTGACGTCCATTTGGAATAACATGAAATTCTTATGACAAGCAAAAGCAAGTAATAATCTAATTGCTTCTAACCTTACTACTGGCGCGTAAGTCTCATCATAGTCTATCCCTTCATCTTGTGTATATCATTTGGCCACGAGCCTTACTTTGTTTCTTACGACTCTTTCTTTCTCGTTCATCTTTTTTCCTGAAAACTCATTTAGCTCCAATGATGGATTTACCTTTCGGTTTAGGAGTCAATTCCCAGACATCATTGATACTAAATTGCTTGAGTTCTTCTTGCATAACTTTAATCCAGCTTTCATCAGATAAAGGTTCTTATATGCTTTTGGGTTCAATTTCATAAATAAGAGCCACAGCACTAGACTCTTCACGCTTTTCGGATCTTGTGAGAATTCCTTCATTAATATCACCAATAATAAGATATTTGGGATGACTGGACTTATGCTTCCAGTTGCTGGTTGATTTGTCAGACTGTTGATCATTTCTCTCATTTGAATCTTCGATGATCATTTATTGCTGGTCTTTTGAAATCTGAGATGCTTCTGGAGATTTAGATTTTGTAGAGTCTAGAGTAGATTCAAATTCTTCAAGTTAAGTTTGAATCGATTGATTTTGCATAAAGTCTTGAAATTTGACATTCATCGATTCCTCCACTGATTGAGTTTTTTTGTTGTATACTCTGTAAGCTTTGCTTGTGATAGAATATCCAAGGAAAATATCTTCTTCTAATTTTTCTTCAAACTTATCAACTTGATCATTTGCATTTTTCAATATAAAAAATTTACATCCAAACACATGAAAATACAAAACAATTGGCTTATTTCCTTTGAATAACTCATAGGAGTTTTCTCCTGAATAGGCCTTAAGAAGACTCTATTAATAATATAGCACACTGTAGAAACTGCTTCAGCCCTAAAATGAGAAGAGATGTTATTTTCAATTAAAAGAGTTCTAGCCATTTCCTGCAGTGATCTATTCTTTCTTTTCACGACTCCATTTTGCTTCAGAGTATATGGTGAAGAGAACACATGCTGAAAGCCAGATTCATCACAGAACTTTATAAAGTCTTGATTTTCAAATTCACCTCCATAGTCTATCTGTATACTTAAAATAATATATCCTTTTCTCATTTTGGACCTTTTTAGCAAACTTTATAAAACAAGAAAATATTTCCGACTTACTTGCCAGGAAATATACCCAAGTGAATCGTGAATAATCATCCACAATTACTAGGCATTATTTCTTACCTCCAATGCTTTGAGTTCTGGTTGGTCCAAAGAGATCCATATGCAAGAGCTGCAGTACACGATTGGTGGATACTTGATTTATTGGTTTGAATGAATTTTTTACCTGTTTTCCCAACACGCATGGTGTGCATAGATTAGACTTTTGGTATGTCAGTTTGGGTAGTCCACGAACAAGCTTCTTTGTTGAGATTTTGACTATTTGCTTCATGTTGATGTGCCCAAGTTTTCTGTATCATAAGTTTGCTTTCTCTTGAATTGAGATTAAACATTGGGATTCATCTAGTTTGATATCCAAAAGATAGATATTCACATGTCTTCGCCCCGTGAAAGATTGAGAGGAGTCTTTACTGGTTCCTGAACATATTCCTTATTGAAAGTTGATTTTGAAACTAGTGTCGCACAGCTGACTAATACTCAGCAAGTTATAGTTGAATCCTTCCACTAAGGAAACATTACTGATCATGAGGCTTCCAATCTTTACAGTTTCGTATCCCACAATTCTTCCCTTGCTATTTCTTCCAAAAGAAACTTTTCCACAATTAACTTGTGCAAGTTTTATGAAGCAATTTAAGTCTCCTGTCATATGTCTTGAGTATCCACTATCCAAGTACCATTTAACATTTTTCTTGATAGTGTCCTGCATTTAGAAAAAAGACTCAAGCTTTCTTTGGTACCCATATTTTCTTGGGTCCATTGGTGTTAGTGTAACATACGGTCTTTGCCCATACCTTCTTAACAGGTTTCCAAATCATAGGACATTCTTTTTCAAAATGATTTGAGCTATTGCACTTAGAACATTTAAGAGCATTGCGGCCTACAGGTTTTACAAAGACTTTTTGGAAATGATTTTTATAAGAATCTCTTGTAGATCTTTGCTTAATTCTTTCATTTACTTTAGGAAAATCAATTAGAGGAATGGTTTCAGCAGTCATTCCTAAACTTGATTTGTTAAAATAAGGTCTTTGTGCTAAAAGAATTTTTTCAAGTTTCTCAGATTCTATAGAAAATCTTTTAGAAATATTTGCGATATCATTTTTCAAGAATGCATTTTCTTTTGAAAAATTGTCTGCATTTTCTTTCAAAATAGTAACACTTTTGTCTATACTTTTTGTTTTTTTTTTTTGGTAAAGGTAAGAATTTTGTCTAAACTTTTGACATTCTCTTTCCAAACATTTTACTGTTGTTTTAGTGCAGAGTTTTCCCTTTTAAGTTTGGAAATCCTTTTGAGAGAGGTTTTAAGATTAAGACACAATTCATCAATGTATCTAGAGACTTTAGTAAGGATTTTTAAATTACTTACCTCGATTTCACTATCCGAGTCTGTCTCGGAGTCTGAATCTAGGTCTGATTGTGCCATGAGACAAATATTGGCATAATCATCATCACTTTCTTCACATTTGGTATCACTCCATGTTTCTGCTTTAAATGCCTTTCGATATTTCTCAGCTTTTCCTTTCCTTCTCTTCAGAATGGGACAATTGGGTTTGATGTGTCCATTTTTCTTGCATTCAAAGCAGACTACATATTTATTGGATTCATCATCCTCAACTAATTTATTCTGTAGCTTTTGAAAACTTTGTTTCTTTGGATTGAATTTTCTCCCCTTTCTATTTAGTTTCCTGAACCTTCTTATCATAAGAGCGAGTTCTTCATCATCCATATCGTCTTCAGAATATGTGACATCAGAATCATCATTAGATTTTAATGCAATGGATTTCTTACCTTTAGGATCTTCATCTTCATTGATTTTCTCCACTTCATAAGACTGAAGAGTCCTAACCAATTTGTCAACAGAGAATAGCATGATTCTTTGTGTCTCCCTTATTGAGGTCTTTATGTGATTCCAATTATTGGACAATCCACGCAGTAACTTGTTTACCTTCATGGGTCCAGAAATTGGTTGATCTTGATATTCAAGATCATTCATGATTTCTGTAAAATGACTAAACATGTCAGTGATAGATTCTCCTAGTTTCATCTTAAATGCTTCATATTGACTGAACAGAATGTCGATTCTGGTTTCTTTCACTCGATCAGTTCCTTCATAGGTGATGTGTAATCTATTCCAGACTTCTTTAGCTGTTTTACAAGAAGATATTTTGTTATATTTAGTAGGAGATAATGCACAATATAAAGAATAATTTTTTTTTGCATCAAGAGCTTGTCTCTTGGTTATCTCTTCTTGAGTCATTTCACTAGACTCAACAGCTTCTTTTCCTTTTTCTGAGACTGTCGCAACTTTAGGAATGATTCCTTTGTCTACTACTTCCCATTCCAGAGGATCTTTTGATCTTAGGAATGCCTTCATCTTGTTTTTCCATATGTTGTATTCCTTTCCATCAAAATAAGGCGGTCTAGTATTGCTTTGCCCTTCAACCAGACCTGGAGCCAACATACTAACCATGGATCTTTAACTCTGAAGTAAAACACTTCAACTTAAGTGAGTACACAAGCTCTGATACCAATTGTGAAAGCTAGTACGAGCACCTAGATGGGGTGAATAGGTGCAAAAATAAATTTTCTAAAGAGATGTGTGCAACTCTAATCAACAATAGATTATGAAAAAGAAAGTAGACTCTTGTAAACAAATTGAGTTACGATCAAAGTAAAAGAGCTTAGGGAAGAAAATAAGAACACAAGATTTATAGTAGTTCGGTTTAATCCAAGCCTACGTCCACTTTTCCGCACTGACAGCCCACCGGCTGGATTTCACTATGAATCAAAAGAGTTGTTACAGTAAGGCTCTTCCTTAATTCCACAGTGTAGAGACTCTGCTACACTTTCTCAATGTCTCACAAAGATATGAATTCTCTTTTGCATACAAGATTTCGTTCAACAATTGAATTGACTAAGAATAAAGAGCTTCAGACTTTGGAATTCTTCTATCGCGCACCCTCTTGAATAACTGGAACGTCTTTTTTATATACTCCTTCATGCCACCACACCCGTTGACACTTACCAAAGGAGTTCTTCAAATCTACCCGTTGGACATAATCGATTAGGGAGATTTCGAGTTATTTAAGAAATATGTCGATAGCCCACCAATCATGCTCGTCCATACAATCAGAATCTAGGTTTCCATAAGTAGAACCTTCCAAGTATACTTTGCCATTCAACGAATCCAAAATCCCTGAATCAATCTCAATTTGAATAATGGATTCCGATATGCTATATCCAGCCAAGGGATCTTCTTCAGTCGATAGAATCAAATCCCTAACGAAATACTCAGTTCTGAATAAGCCTTCTTCGATGGTCTAGAAACTGTCAATGAGGATAGACTTTGAGTCTTGAGTTTGGCAGTCCAGAGGTCTTCAGACTTTGATGGAAGAGTCTGCAAGTCTTTAGATTAGACTGATGAAAACGTTTTGTGAACTTCAAAACACTCAAGGAAGTTTTCTCCAACAAGACTAAGCCATGGGCTTTCTCTCCATCTCTCTCTGTCTCTCTCTCCCCTTCATTAGAGATGTGTGTTTATACGTAACTTGTACTTGCAAGCTACCTTAACAGAAATGCTGACTTATCTGGATGCATTGATTTGTCAGGCATATATGTTTAATGACTACTAGGAGGACATTGGAACAATTAAGTCATTCTTTGACACTATTTGGCCCTAACAGAGCAGGTGTGTGTGTGTGTGGTATTGCATCTTCTGCTCAATAACTCATAATTGGAGATGTCAATGTCATCTGCTAATTCAGTCATCACCTCTTCTACAGTCGTTAATCAATTGATATGCTAGCTTAACCTTAGGGCTAGAAAAATACTTACTCTTTAGATCTTTTTGGCTACAATTTCTATGTCAATCTAGGGCCTCATCTCAATCACGTTCTCAGAAAAATCATAGAAGCTTCGAGTTCAAACTTTGGCTGTCATAAAGCGATACTGTTTGTCCTTTGAGGAGACTGTGGCTTTTCTAATAGTGGGTTAATTTCCTGTAATGCAGCCACCAAAGTTTGAATTTTATGATCCACAAACACCTTTCTACACGTCTCCAAGATTCTCACCCCCCAGTAAAGTTGATAAATGCAGGGTAAGCTTGTCAACACGATAAGTCTTTGTTTTTGTTATGGTCTAAACTCTGTCTCTTATTTGGACTGTTTCGGCAGATTGTAGATGCAAAAATCTCTCACGGTTGCTTCTTGCAAGAATGTCAAGGAGAACTCCATTGTTGGTGTGCGCTCGCGTCTAGACTATTGTGTTGAGTTTAAGGTGTGTTGCTTTTGTATACATTCTTTGACCTTTTGAAGATCATAATGGTGATTGCTTGAGAAAATTAATTTTCAGATTCTTTGATGATTTGGTTGGAATGTTGACATTTTCAGCTTTCAACTTTTTGGGTTAGTAGATCCCATCAGAACTTTTTGAGGTAGTGGACCAGATTTAACAGGGGCAAATGATGCCATTCAATTTGTTCATATAACTCTGGTGTACAATGATATTTTTGAATTGTTGTATCTTCATCTATTGGTTGTATTTCCTCAAGTTGAAGGTATAGTGGACTTAGAACAAGCCAGGATGCTTCTAATACAAGTCTTTTGATTACTTGATGGTTGTTTTACGTGTCATTTTTTATAGACACTAATTTCCTTTGTCAAGCTAATGTACTAAGCAAGTCATTAGTATAGACATTCCAAATTGGCTATAAGTTCACGATACTGGGGTTAGTTCGAGTGCCGATTTCTGTAGCAATGGCAAATACTTTAGCATATAGCTTCTACAAATTTTTTGCCCCTTTCTCCACTCACTCCATTACTTTCGTCTACTTATTTACAGCTCTCTTTTCCTGCCAAATTTGATTTTTGGCATATGAATCAAGAAAAGTGGCATATGATAACTATTTCAGTAAAAAACATAACTCCAAAAAGCATTGGAATATTTACTTTAATATTGATTTTTTGTCAGTTGTACCACCAAAAGATTGGCTTGTGAAGTCATCCTTGCCTTCTAAATTTAATCCCAGCATCATCCATGCAGTACTCGAGAAGCTTTCTTCAAGAAACTTCCAGTAAGATCGTCTCATCCTGCATCCGTTGATATGCGTATATTAGATATGTCCTTTCCTCTTATGGGCATCTTAGAGAAAGAGGCTATAATAGTCCTCAGTTATTTTTGTTCCTGAATATATACCATAGCAACTAGAAAGCATCGTGAATGTTTCAAATACATCGACATAATGGATTTGCTGGTACACCATCAAATTTTCATCATTTATTTACTTCCATATTTATGAAAGTTACTGCATTCAGGAAAAGGATAAAATGCTAATTTTTACTCTTGAGTGACATAGGATTGCATTGTCAATCTTTTTTTTTTTATCTTCCTAGGCTTCCCTCTTAATGAACGCAGTTCAAAAGAGTTAGATTTCATTGTCATGACTATCTGAAATACTTCCATTAGCCTAATTGTGTTCATATGCTTGAGCCTAGAGAACTTTCGTCACGTTCTTTCATGTGACCAACAGAATTTTTTTGGGTGTCAAAGAAATTTGAAGGGGAAACTAACATGGTCGAGCCATGGTATGCAACTGCATATTGCGTAGATAAACTTACTGACTTGACAATCCAGGTATCAAAAGATGTAGTCCTCATAGACCTTAACTGTTTGTTACTGTATAGTCAACTTCCAAAGAATGCATTTTGGTGTTTGCTTTTGATTCCTTATTATATATCAGGAGTGGGTGCAGCAAGCTCTGAGTGAACATCTTCGTTTGCCAGTGGCTAATCAGTTTATTGCCACTGACTTGTCCCTCAAGAAGACTAACAAGGTGGTCTGATCAATCTTAGGTCCATTTGGCGTGCTTTTTGAACTAATCCACCATCTTGACATTCATAACATTGGATCAGGTCATGTATCCAGTGATTGAACTTTCACACTTCTTGAGATGTTGCCGTTTATCTTACATTGGCTTGATAACAGGGTCTGCTATTGACATGATGACCAGCACCATAACTGTTGGTAGTCAAACCAACTGTTGCTCATAATGCTGAGGAGGATTTAATGCTGTAAAGAATGAAATTCAGGGTAGTCAAACCAGAAGGTGGCAAGCAATTGGCATCCTAAGGCATGTTCTGTTCAGCTTCTGTACCTTGGAGATTAAAGAAACATGCCATTGACTTCTTGCTTTGCACCACAGAAGGAGATATCTCACAGGAGAGTGAGAGTGAAACTCTAGATTTCTCATAATTTGTTCCTAGCCATTTTGCTGCCTTGCAGGTATTATAATTAAAGATGTTGATTTCATGCCATTTCATTTTGTATATTCTTCTTATCATTAAAGTGCAAAATCTTGGGATTGACAACGTCATCATGTACACATCGGATGCTGTGCTAAGGAAGAAAGCTTTTGATGTACTGGAAAGGGTTAGTGTTTTTGACTTAAGATCCTCTACTCTTGCATCACTGAACAGCTCGTCACTCTTGTAGTCCGTTTCTCTCTTGTTTAAGTTGTGCAATTATTTCCCAATCTCCAGATGTTTGCTGATATTGCAATTTCTCAAAGGTTTGACATCTTAAAAGCCCTAATTAAAAATTGCATCTCTTCCTTTATGGTAACTGCATGGGGAAGTACATGGAATTGCTGGATCTAGGGGTGAGGATGGCTACAAGGTTCCACTCACTGCCCACAAATCGTACGTTTGTATTACCATCCTCCCTCCAACCATGACGACGACGATGATGACCACCACCACCACTCCTTGAGCGGCGGCACAGGTGATGGTCCTCGTCCGGACCACAGGCTTAGAATCGACTCTACTGAACTCATGCCTTTTCTGTTGTGTGAGGAAGAGTTTAGATTTCTCTATTTGGGATGTGTTTGAGCATTTATAGGGAAGACATCCAGCCAAAAAATTGAGCTGTTTCTTGTCTTCTCGCATATTTTTTCAGACACGTATTGTGTCTCCATTGTCAATTTTGTCCCTAGACATCAAGCCAAAAAATCAAGTTGTTTCCTATCTTCTCACATATTTTTTCACAGAGATTGTGTCTTCATTCAATTGGTTCAATTTGGTCTCTAAATAGCTTAAATCGATAATTCATGTAGTAGTGATTCATTCTTTTGAATGAATTTTGTTCTCAGTTCATTTTTCTCGACCAATTTATCGATAGTCGATCTCGATCAATCTTTTGTTAACGGTTTGACAATGTCCAAATTGATAATTGTTGTCCCCAAGCACTATGGTGTTGTGCCCTAAATGTTCCTAGAATACAAGATCTAAAAAACAAGCACTATTGTCTAATTTGAGAACAAGAATTTGCTCTATAACATCCACAAATTGACCGTGGAGGACAATGGAACAATATTGCGTGGCACCATAACTACATGATTCGTCGCATTTTGCATTGCGATCTAGGCTGTCTCATCAATTCACAGCCCTTTGCTAGCATTTACCATGCTTCAAGGTTATGCAGTCTCTTGGCAGACATCCTCAACATGAATCGGATAATGTTTTACGGAGCCGAGGGGCCAAGCTCTCGGTATTTCCAGATGCCTCTGGTGCTTAATTGTAGGAAGAGCCAGCATTTCACTGCAGAGCAAGTATGCTTTTATGGAGAATTGGCAACAAGGACATTCTTTAATTTGAAAATTCTCATAGTTTATGAGCTTGTTTTGCTATGAAACTCTCAATGGTATAGATCTGTATATGCATTACACCCTAACTCTAGCACCAGCAGTTTTGCTCACTCGGTTAGGAACATTGAGCTGGAGCAAACACCTATTCTTGTGTTCCATTGTTTAGTAAAATCCCAAGTAATACCTTTAGTCATTTACACACACCAAATACTACTAAAATGCTATAAGGTACAAATGCCACGGGGCAAGTGTGGCGTGGTAGTATAGATTTTGGAGAAATGTTTCAGGAGTACATTATCCAAGATCCTCATTTCTAGCTTATTTAGAACTGCTGTGAACTTCCATATGTTCATACCCTCTTCTATGTGAACCATAAAGAGGTTGCGATGCCCTGAAGCTGAAAATGTCATCTATTCGTACTGTGTTTGGTCCAACTGCTTCATTGTTATCCACTTCAAAATTTGATGAATGCTTGCTCCCATAAACTCGTAAAGCACCTTCCTCTTGGGCGCTCCAATTCATATGTGCTCGTTGAAGAAAGCTATCAATTCTTGTTTTGCTAGCTTCCTTAATGCTGTGACCTAGTCTAATGCAAATGAAGTGAATTTTTGTGAGTTGCTTTGCATGTCCGGTTTTATGAAGATAAATTAGGCAGTTTCAGCTGAGAGGAGGGAAAGGGCATACTGCCAATTGTATACAGATAACTTTAGTTCCATAAAAAGAGATCAAGCAGAAGATGAATGTAGGTGAAACCAACAGTAGATGAAAAATAGTGTCGATTTGCTCAGTCCCTACTGAGAAGACTAGGATTTGATGTCTGCAATAGAAAGAGAGAGAGAGAGAGAGAGAGAGAGAGAGAGAGAGAGAGAGAGAGGCAATATCTAGTACCTCAATTTCTATTCGATCAAATAGGAAAGTTCTATCAGTTATCTCTTCCTAGCGACCTAATTTTTTCGGGTTCACCACCTAAAACTGGTTAATGGATTATTAAGTATTTAAGCTTAGCTCGGGCTCTCCCAAGCCCATACCAATTCGCGACTTAGGTTTGAATTCTTAACATGCAAATGATTTTCAATCAGGAGTTGCCACTAATTTATTTTTGATGGGTTAATTAGAAACCCAAGTAAAGTAACGGGAGATTTACTTTACTCCTATGAACTAGAGATTTATGAGTTCGAGGACTTGTTTACACCAGACTATCCTAGTGCCCTTTCGGTACATTTTTATTTCATTTTCAAAAATGTTTGGCAATTGAATTGATTCTAATTTAACTTGCTAACATGTGAGGTGATCATGCAAGTGCGCATACCACCAATTTAACACTCAAGAAAGCAATTAAATAATGCAGAACTTACCTCAAAGCAATGAAAACATCTGCACTGTTAAATTAAAATCCATATCAACAACCCTAGATATGGTTTCTAATTAACACGCAATTTTTTTTTTTGTTTTCATTTTTTAACGAGACTATAATCCATATGCAATGCAATGCTTTTAATCTAATATGAAATGATATGACATGGCAACATGTCCTAAACTATATGAATAAAAATTTTATGATCTCTTAATGAACATGCAATTGTTAAATATGCAATCTAAATTAACCAAAATGACTTAATTCTAATGACGTGCAATGCAATGCACTGACGTACAAAATTATTTCAACTAAAATGACATTCAACATGCAATTTAATATGCGAGCTATATGTCATGCGACATTTATTAAATGACCTAGTCTAATGACGAGGAAGTTCTAATTAAATGAACCTAATAAAAACTAAATGACGTGCATTTGATATTTCTATTTAAAAATGAAAAAATGATCTAGCTAGATTAAAATTCTATCTAATTTAAACTAAGGATCAAGTCACATCAAATCCTAATTTAAACTAAGATATTATCTTAATCTAACATGCAATTTATCTAATATGCAATAACGTGCAAAGAATGCCCTAATTCAACATGATGTATGCAAGATGATTTTTTGTGTTTTTATATTAATTTCGAAATTAAAATTTGACATGCAATTCAAATAATGATAAAACTAACAACCTAAATGAATGCACTTTTTTGTTTTTTTTTTTTTTCTAAATTCGGAATAAAATCCCTATTCTAAATATGCAAGATAACAAGAAATATTCCAAAACAAACTGAATCCTAATTCAAATATTTTTTAGATTTTTTTAGTGGTTTTCAAAAACAAGCAATTATCAACGAAACATTAAATCTAAACAATCAATATATTCAATCAAATAAAGGATTAAAATAATCGAAAAAATAACTCGTTGTCTCATAGGTCAAATTAAAGATTATCCTAACACTAATTATCACGACAAAAAGATCAAAATAACTAAAAATTTGATCCGAATTCTTACGGATCAAATTAATAGTTATGTTGATTCAACACTTAAAATACTATCGACAAACCTCAGAAATTATTATAATTAAAAAAAATGATCCGAGATCATACGGATCAAATTAGTAATTACAATAATTCTAGGAAGACCTTGCGGATAATGCCTACAAAATTCATGAAATGAAGATCACTTCAAATTTACACAATAACAACTAAACTTAAAAGAAATAAATAAAATAAAGTAAAACTACCTAATTTCCTTTTATTTTTCTTCTTTTTGTTTTTTTCTTTCCTAAGCACGGCTTGCTCGTGGATCTCCAAGGGCAACAAGTCGTCAGTCCGGCAAGGGGAACTCCGGTGAGTGCACACCAGCAAAAAATGGGAAGCACCCGGGTAGCAAGGACAACCAACGGAATGGGGGCGTCGCGATCGAAGCTACCGGCGTTTGGTCTCCGGCAAAGGGCGTTGTTGGCAGAAGACTCCGAGTGCGGGTGTTGCGAGGGTCTCAAATCCGTCGGCGTCGGGCTTCACGGATGGCGAGATTTGCTGGGCAATCACAGGCGAGTGGCAGAGCAGGGCAGGAGCGGCGTCGGTAGGGGGAGTTGCGGACGGTTGGGCTGGTGTCGCGGGTTGCTCGCGAAGGAGGCACAGCGGGGCAGTATTACCTACTCAAGAATGCGTGCCATCAATATTTTGCTTCACAAAATTGTGATCAACTGTATCAGGCCAAAGTCTACATCCAAGACTGACGTGTCTAACTCCGAGGCGAAATTGATGTACGCAATCAACTCAGGGAAGAAGTTCTCTCTCCCTCACACCATTCTCTTTCACATGTACAGAGCAATGACAAAGGACAAGGGCCAATTGCCTTACCCAGGTCTTGTGACCAAGATCTTCAAACACTTGAACATTGAACCTCCACATACTCTTTGTGTTCGACCATGCGACAAAATGATGGTAGGTCTGAAAATGCTGACAAAAATGCGTCTGAAAGAACTTGATAATGCAATGGAGAAGTTCAAAGTGAAGACTCCAGCATCTTCTGCATCAAAGAGAAAGGGGAAGGAGCTCATTGGTGTTCCACCCAAGAAGAAAAGAACTCTCATCTTGGAGGATGAAGATGAAGAGGAAGATCCCACTATCTGTGCATTGATAAGAACTAGACGTTCTGTACCTAAATCAACGGAACATCAGAAGAAAGGGAAAGAAGCAGAGGAAACAGAATAGAGAGATGAAGAGGAGCAAGCAAAGGATAGAGAAGCAGAAGAGCAGCAAGAGAAAGAAATAGAGAAAGAAGCTGAAGAAGAAGGAGAAGCAAAAAAAGAAAAGTCTGCAGATGCTGAAGAGCCAGACCATCACTCTTCCCCATTTGAGGTCCTAGAGACAGGGGGAGATGGCGAGCAAGGAAGGACTTCACCACATGCTGTCAACAGTGAAGGTGTAAGTCGCTTACCAGCAAATCTAGAAGATTTTCAGGTCTCTTAAATGCCTGAGGAAGGACATGATACGTCAACACCAAATCTGCAAGATTACACAGAAGTTCCATCGTCTGCCTTCACTCTATCCGAGAGAGCAAATGCGAGCACACAGACGGACAATACTGCAGATTTTCGTCGTATTCTTGATGTTCTTCTGGAAATGAAGGGTCAAATCTATGCTCTGGACTGTGAACTTCAAGTCATGAAGAATGCTGGACAAGCATCTTCTGCAACCCTGGCGGATCAAATTAAAGACCTCGCTCTTCAAATTCAAGCTAATGCCAAAGGAGAAGAGGTGGCTCAACTACGGGAAGACTTGAAGAGGCTGGAAGGGATCGTACAGTCGATGGACGATTTCCAGATTGTGCGCGTTCTCAAGAAGACTTGACTCTTTTCTCACATTTTTAATGATGACAAAAAGGGGGAGAATTGCAATTTGAACTTTAAACTTTGACTTTAAATTTCTTTTTGTTTGAATATGTTTGTTTTGAGTATGACTTGAGTGTGGATTTTGATTGATGCTTCACCGTTTGCATTTATATCGAGTAGTGTTGTATGGTATTACTCATGAAGGACTAACCGATTTTCTGTGGATGCAGAGTCTAGCTATTTTATTAATCTTTATGAGATAGCCATATTGCTTGAGAAATGTTTTGTAGGTCAAAGTTGTTCAAATCTACAGGAAAGTTTTGTCACCATCAAAAAGGGGGAGATTGTTGGAGAAATCTTTCCAGAATATTTTGAAGCTGACAAAACATTTCTATTAGTCTAGTCTGGATAATTGCAGATCCTCTGTTTAGAGTCTGAAGACTTTCAGATCACCAGACTCAGTGCTTTAGACTCAAGACTCAAGACTCAAGACTCAAGACTATTCTCATTGACAATTTTTCTAATCCAATGACGAAGGCAATCCAAAGCCAAAGTATTTGGTTAAGGATTTAGTCCTATCCTCTGGAGAAGATATCTTGGCTGGATAAATATAACGGATTCTTTTAAGATCGTTTGAAGATCCGATGGTCGACGAAATATTCTTGGAAGGTTCTATTCTTGGAAACCAAGATCCTGATTGTATGGGCGAACAAGATTGATGGGCTATCGTCAGGTTCCTTTAATAGCTCAAATGATCTTCTTGATTGATTCCGTCCAACGGGTAGATTGGAGGAATTCCTTTGGTAAGTACCAACGGGTATGATAGCATAAAGGAGTATAAAAGGAAGACATTCTAGTTGCTTTAGTGCGTGATCGATAGAGAAATTCCAGAGTCTGAAGCTCCTTGATTATTAGTCGATACATTTTGAGCGAGATTGTATACACAAAGAGTGTCTATACTTAGTGATACCTTGAGCAAGTGTGGTAGATCACCTACACCGAGAAATCAAGGAAGAACAACGCTGTAACATCTCTTTGTTCATAGTGGAATCCAGCCAATAGGCTGTCAGTGCAGAAGAGTGGACGTAGGCTTGAAATAAGCCGAACCACTATAAACTGCGTGTTCAATTCTCTCCTTCCTTCTCTCAATCTTACTTTGATTATTGTTTGTCGCAAATCTATCAACTGTCTAAGTATTGTGCAATTATTGAGAAAAATCTTTTTATACATATTCACCCCCTCTTTAGGTACTTATACTAGCTATATCAAATATCACGTAATATAATCAGGGAGAAATTCTAGAAGATTTCCTAATACATTCCAACAATCCCCCTCAAGCTGGCTTGAAGATGTCTTCCATAGACAGCTTGTTCACTAGATGAACGAATTGTTTTTTATGCAATCCCTTGGTCAGAATGTCAGCAGCTTGATCATCACTTGAAATATACGGCATACAAATTAGTCCGCTATCAAGTTTTTCTTTGATGAAGTATTTATCAACTTCCACATGCTTTGTCCGTTCATGTAACACGAGATTATGAGCAATTGCGATTGCTGCCTTATTGTCGCAATATACTTTCATTGGTATGGAACTTGGAATCTGTAGTTCATCCAAGATACCTTTAATCCACATAACTTCACATACACCATGTGTTACTAACCGAAATTCAGCTTCAGCATTGCTTCTTGCCACCACACTCTGCTTTTTACTCTTCCAAGTGACTAAATTACCACCAACAAACGTGCAGTAGCCTGAAGTAGATCTCCTATCCATATTGCTTACAGCCCAATCTGCATCGGTGAACACTTCAATTTCCAGATGTCCATGTTTTTCAAACATTAAACCCTTACCAGGACTTCCCTTCAAGTAGCGTAGTATTCTATATACTGCTTCAAAATGCCTTGGCCCTGGTGAGTGCATGAACTGGCTCACCATACTTACAGAAAACAATATATCAGGTCGAGTATGAGATAAATAAATAAGTCGACCAACAAGCCTTTGATACCTTTCTCGGTCTATCACTTCTTCAGCCTTGGCAAGTTCAAGCTTCATATTTGGTTCCACGGGGGTCTCTGCCACTTTACATCCTAATAGACCTGTCTCTTTGAGCAGATCAAGAACATATTTGCGTTGGTTTATAAAAATGCTCTTCTTGGATCTCGCAAATTCTATTCCAAGAAAATATTTCAAGACACTCAAATCCTTAACCTCAAACTCTTCAACCAGCTTCTCTCACAAGCTTTCCAACTCGACTTTGTCATCACCAGTCAATATTATATCATCAACATAGACGATTAGAATTGCACGCTTACCTTCCTTTGAGTGTTTATAGAATATAGTGTGATCTCCTTGACTTTGGTGATAGCCAAACCTTTTAACCACCTTCCCGAACCGTTCAAACCACGCTCTTGGAGATTGTTTAAGTCCATATAGCGACTTTTTTAATCTGCAAACTTTGCCTTCAATTTCTACAAAACCTAGTGGTAAACTCATAAACACTTCCTCCTCCAAGTCACCATTCAAGAATGCATTCTTCACGTCTAACTAATGTTAGGGCCAATCAAATGCAGCAACCAAAGATAGTAAAATTCGAACATAATTTATCTTGGCAACTGGAGCAAAAGTCTCCTGATAGTCCACTCCATAAGTCTGAGTGAACCCCTTTGCCACCAGCCTTGCTTTATATCGCTCGACACTCCCATCAGGTTTACATTTTACAGTAAATACCCATTTACAGCCAACAATCTTTTTTCCTTCTGGTGCATCAACCAATTCCCATGTGCCATTCTTCTTAAGTGCAAGCATTTCATCCTCAACTGCCATCTTCCACTTTGAATCCTTCAAAGCTTCATGTATATTTCTAGGAATAGATATGTGAGACAGATTTGACACAAATGCTCTATGATGATGAGACAACTTTTGGAATGACACATGTTTTGATATAGGATGCTGAGTACATGATCTAACTCCTTTTCTAAGAAGATAGGAATAGAGGGAAAATGAGTACTACTAGGATCACCTGATGACGAAGGCAAGAGATCATCTCTCGGGGTTGCAGACGTGTGAGGCTCCAAGACAAAGTTCTGATCTGCAACATTTTGAAGAGTTTTTCTTCTAGTATAAACCTGAAGCTCGAGCTTGTTGATCACATTGTGATCTTGAACTTTTTCTCCCCCTATCCTTGACACATCAAGATTCGGCAGAGGTGTTTTCGAAGATTCAAACAAAGGAGTAGGAAGGATAGGAGACTTAATCTCTTCACTAACTTCACCATTCTCCCCCTGAAGAGATGTGTTAGAAGAAAAAAACGGTTGTGACTCAATAAAGGTTACATCCATAGTGATATGAGTTTTACCAGTATGTGGATTGCAACACTTGTAACCTCTTTGATTAGGTGCATACCCTATAAACACATACTTTTCAGCCCGAGGATCTAATTTGGATCAACACTGAATTGGGAGATGGACAAATGTAGTGCAACCAAACACCCTTAGAGGAATATCAGAAAAAATACGTGCTGTGGGGTACACTTTTTTGAAACAATTTAAGGGAGTAGTGTAGTTTAATACCGGAGAAGGCAACCTATTAATTAGATAAGATGTTGTTAGCACAGCTTCCCCCCATAAGTATTTAGGTACATGCATCGAAAAACAAAGGGCACGCGATACTTCAAGGAGATGGCGATTTTTGCATTCAGCAATGCCATTCTGTTGGGGTGTAGTTCAGCAAGTTGACTGGTGAAGGATGCCTTTTTCTATAAAAAAAAAACTCCCCAAAAACTGGTTATAATATTCAGTACCATTATCAGTACGAAGAATACTAATAGTAGTACGGAATTGAGTCATAACCATTTGATAAAAAATTTTCAACAATGACTCAACTTCAGACTTGGTGCTCATCAAGTATGTCCAACATAAACGGGTATGATCATCTATAGAGGTAACAAACCATCGTTTTCCAAATTTTGTTGGTATGGGTGAAGGACCCCAAACATCACTATGGATTAAGTAAAAAGGAGATGATGCAGAATATTATTTTGGATTATAATGCGTACGATGACTTTTAGAAAAAACACAATTGTCACAATGTAGTGAAGAAACATCCACATCTTTAAACAAATGAGAAAACAAATGTTTCAAATATCCAAAACTAGGATGACCTAATCTATGGTGCCAAACCATTATTTGTTCTTGAACAGGGGAAGAACTGAAAGTTCCATACACCTGAGCTTTTTTATCATAAACAAACTCTTCAAAATAGTAGAGACCATCCCTCATCCTAGCATTGCCAATTGTCTTCCCCGAGATCTAATCCTGAAACTCACAATGGGAAGCAAAAAAGACAACACGGCAGTTAGACTCTTTAGAAAGTTTACTAACAGACAAGAGGCTGCAGGCTAACTTAGGAACATGCAGTGCATTCTGAAGTTTAATAGAATCAGAAAGTGGAACTGATCCTTTGCCTGCAGTAGATGAAAAACTCTCATTGGCAATCCGAATTTTTTGGTTGCCAGGATAAGGAATATAGGATTTGAACAAATATGGAATATTAATGATATGATCGGATGCCCCTGAATCAATGATCCAAGGTACAGATTGTGTATAACAAGAGAGGGCATTTAGATTTCTACCTTGGTGGGCAATCAAAGCAATAGGATTACCCGATACAGACCCAGCCTGAAGTAGCTGCAGAAGATGGTTTAGTTGTTCTTTGCTGAAAGGGAATGCAATGGCCTCATTAGCTATAGGAGGCATACGCTGAGAAGACTTATTATCATGGCTGAATGAAGTTGGTCGCCTTGCCTCACTAGTTGTAGAAGCTGGACGGCCATGAATCCTCCAACAGGTCTCCCGTGTATGATGGGGTTTGTTGCAGAAATCACACCAAATACGAGGTTTCCCATCTGATCTGTGCAAATTAATGGGGATCTTGCTTACATTTGCCTTGGAGACTATTGTTGCGGGAACATGGCCCTTCTTGTCTTCGAATATAGTCAATGCTGAACCTTCCGATGATCCATCCTTTCCACTGGTAGCTGACTTGCCCAGCATTATTCCCCGTCTACTTTCTTCTCTTCGAACCTTTGAGAAGACCTCTCCAATAGGTGGAAGAGGTTGCTTCCCAAGTATTCTGCCGCGTACCTCATCAAACTCATCTCTAAGCCCTGTTAGGAAAGCGTAAATACATTCTGCTTCTACAATTTTCCTGTATCGATTACCATCTTCAATACACGTCCACTCATGATCATTGAATACATCCAACTCCATCCACAAACGTTTCAAAGAGTGAAAGTATTTTGTGACAGTTTCCTCTCCTTGTCGCATCTTTCCCAGCTTCAAGGTTAGCTCATAGATTTGAGATTGATTATCCAAATCTGAATACATCACACACACACCGCATCCTAGAGTTCATTTGCGGTATAATAGCCCAGATAATTTGCACCAATATCTTCTTCCATGGAGTTGGTCAGCCACGTCATAATTGCTGAATTCTCTGCATCCCAGACAGCCCAAGTGGGGTCATCTGTTGCTGGTTCTGCATTATCTCCAGTCAGATAGCCAATTTTTCCTCTACCCCGTATATACATTTGAACGGATTGAGACCACCGGAAAAAATTATCACCATTCAGCTTTATGGAAGTGATCTGAATGGGATGAGGTTCGGTGGACTTTGTGAGAAGTGATGGGGGGTTAGACTGAGTGGTTGATGATACGTCCGACATAGCGATCGAACGAAAAAAGAAAAAAAATTACTCGAGATGAATAGGTAAAGGACCTTTGGGCTCTGATACCATGAAGAAAAGAATCTGTTTTCTTATTTCTCATAGAGTGATTACAATGAGTATAAATACATGAACAGAGAACCTAAATTAGGTAAGAAACCTATTTAGGTAAAGATCCTAAGTAGTCTCTAATCTCTATCAATATCTAATTGACAGCTAACAAAATAAAATCAAATCACATAATATCACATAATATAATCACGTAATATAATCAGGGAGAAATTCTAGAAGATTTCCTAATACATTCCAACAATCCTACAGACGTAGAAAGTTACGGTGCAGTTCAGAGACTGGAAAGAATCCACAAAGATGTGGTGATGTTACAATACTGCATATCAAGTCAGAAATAAATATTTTTATGAAAGACAACATCTTAAAGGGGAGAGAAAATGCAATGCATGCAATATTGCTTCACAAGCTTAGACTAGTCTAGTTTAAACAAACAAGATAGGACATGTATGGTTTCAGTTTTCATGATGAATTGGACTTACTACCTCTGGGTAGTTAGATGAACCTTAATCAGATATGTGGCTCAGGTAATAACGATTTACAACCTGTCAACAATTCATCATCTAGTTTCTTTATGTTGAATAATAGATGCTGTAGTTAGAAAGTTTTGATGGAACATCCCTCAAGACTCGAGAAAAACCCAGTTACTACCTCTGGGTATTTAGATGAACCTTAATCAGATATGTGGCTCAGGTAATAACGATTTACAACCTGTCAACAATTCATCATCTAGTTTCTTTATGTTGAATAATAGATGCTGTAGTTAGAAAGTTTTGATGGAACATCCCTCAAGACTCGAGAAAAACCCAGTTCCTAGCTCTAAAACCAAGGCAATGTTTACTACACAAACTCGGTTGGAGGATGTTGGTTGATGAAAACAAAGTTGGGAGTTAAGGTTTTGCAAGCCAGGTATTTGCAACATAGAAACTTTATGGGAGCTGACAAGAAAGAAGACCAATTCGATGGTATGGAAAACTTATGCAAGCAGGAGCTAAGAATGAGCCTAACGGTCAACCTCCCCCACCCTTGAGTTGTAAAGTAAATTCCAAACATCCCAAACAGATGATCCCACATACATAGGACCAACCGAAAAACTGCCTTCTCCATCCCATCATACACAGTTCTTGTGAATCTGTGAAAGTATGAATATAAGGAAATGCTGCTGTGACATGCTGCCATCAACTCATATTTCACTTCTTTGGTTAGTTAACATAAAATATAGCAGCATGCTATAAAATAGCTTCCTTTCTATTCCTGTGTCATATTTGGACCGATAAAGGGGGTTTATGCAGGCCATGTTGTCATGTTCAAACAGAATGTCTATGGACAGTAAGCTCTCTGTCCTAGCAACTGATACCGAAGTGTTCATTAGTATTGTGCACAGTTGATGCTAGAAGTTGTAGAAGCATTACTTTCAACTGGTATTTATTTGAATACTCTCTAGTTTTAATAAGATATTGAGGTACATAAGCCATGCAATTCCTTATGCTTTTTTTTTTTTTTAATGTAGTTGATAATTTAAGTCTTCATGTATTCGAGATACTTCGAAGTCATTGAAAGACCTGTCTTCGTCCATGTACCCAGATAAGTTATTCTATCTTAGCCTATTTGGTTTAGCCATAATATAAACATTCCTCATCTAATAAAATTTTTCTGGATAAAAAATACTGGTAAGAATAAGTTCCATGATTGTGGATGGCAATGATTCTGTTCATTGTACTTGGCCTTTGGATTTCTCCTGGCGTAACTTGAAATCAGTGAATGTCGGTTGAATCACAAGTATGGAAGTTTTAGGTTTGATAGCCACTATGAATATATTCCTGAATTTCGTGATCTGTTAATTTATCCAATTTTTTGTCACTCTAAACCTTACATTTGCTGTGTATCAAACAAAAGGGACTCTGTAACTTCTTGCTATGGCATCTTGTCCGCTTTTATGATTATGACTGTCTAATGAAAACTGAAACCAACATGTGTGTATATATATTCTGTTGGTTTCAAAGTCTACCTCGACATAGTTTTGCCCTCTCAAACCCATTGCATCAGGACACTCTATTAGCTTTCCCTCCTATTTTCGAGAAACTACATTTTTTCCATGAGATTCCTCTTGAAAAGTTATGCATAATCAAAACAAATGTCACCTAAAAAAGTTGTCGGAAGAATCTTTGGCTCAAGTTGAATATTCTTACAAAATCGAGCAGGTGGTGCTGTTTTGGTGAATTGAAAATTTGATTGGCTAAATTTGTCTGTTTTTTGTTCCATCCTTGCTTCCGTGGAAATTCTTTGTACGGTTTGTACCTTCTGTTTTGAATTGCCTCCTCATTTATTGACTAACTATTGGTACTTCCCTTCTCAAATTTAACATAGCATCTCGAAGTGCCACTGGTCCTCAATGTGGAAAGAGAATTGTAGCTGGCCGTATAATCAAAGAAAGCTATGGTGCTGCTAAGCAACGGCATACTTTCACTGTGAGTTTCTGCATACCAGACGTGATATATAACTTCAGCAAACTCGAGCTTTTCCACTTCACTTTTGAGCAAGGTTAATCACATCAGTGTAGACTGGTAAAAAGGATATTAAGTACCTAGTATGTTATGATATTTTGATCCTAGTGCAATGGGATTTTGCCATTAGGTTTAACTCCATAACGCCACCAGAGTTGAATCAGAAAGCTGAAGACTTGCTTAAGACGTCAACAGATCAAAGGACATTAGAAAGTTCTCATCTCACTCCAGATTCAATATAGACTTGTGGTCTGTATAGTGAATCTATTTGTCTCCACTGAGCATCTCGTCTTGTCTAGAGAATTATTCTTTAATGTGAAATCATTGGCTGTGTATTTCTTGCGTCAGTTTATCTTTCATTTCATCCATTCAGCTAATCATCTTGTGGGCTGTAGGCTTGTGTTGAAGGTTTTTTATTCTTTCCATTAGTTATTTATATGTTAAAGTATGAGATTACTTTCTGTCTCTTTCCTTTCCTTTTTGGATTGTTTAAAAGCTTTTGACTCATTGCCCAGATAGAGATTCGTTCTCTGGAACAAAGGAGAGAAACCACTCCCTCCCCTGCTGATCAAGGGACGAATTCTTTACTGTTACAACACCATGAGACAGGTCTGGACCATATGGGAGATCTGATTGCATGCTGATAATGTACTAATTTAAGCATAATAACTCTGGCGTCAATTTCAGAGACGGGAAGATGAAGGAGAGAGGGCCAAAGCATTGATGGAAAAGCATTTGAGGGGCTCATTAGCAAGGTCTGATTTAGAAGCAGAAGCGCAGATCCAGGAGAAGGAAAGGAGGAAACTCATGAAGGAAAACAGGTACGAATCTTTTTCCCTAGAATATGGCCAGATGATCCTGGGTAATTCCTGGATTCTATTGGGGAACATCATAATGATTATCAGGTTGAGTGTGGTCTAGAAAAATCAGTACACAACTTTTGCTACACTGTTGCTCTGAATGAATATTATGTTGGATCTCAAAAGTATTTTACTTTTACACTGCCCAGGACTTCCAGAAAACAAAACACTAAGAAGAACTGGGCTCTGCCTATGTCAATCTCAACCTCAAAAACAGGTAATGAAGCGGGGCAATTAAGAGGATCATCTATTGCCATTGTTGGGATGCCAATAGTTCGGCCTATATAGATGAGTTCAACAGAAAACCATTATAGCAGAGACCAGTTTCAAGAGAAATGCAGGGACTCATAGAACAGGGGAAAAGTTTGAGCTCTATGAATAGAACTGAGCATGAACTTTGGCCTTCTCGGAATGATGCTAATTTGGGTAACGAGAGACCTATCATAATTTTTCAAATGTAAATGGAGCAGTGCAAGTACAATGCCCGGGAAGTAATGGAGAGAGAGTGGCTTCTGTGTGGGGCCAAATTCTGCTCACGAAGGTCTGACTGCATTCATGTTACCACACTGGGTTCGAGAGAGGCAGCCATTGGGAATCATGAATCAACATCCAAGGAACGTCACGGAGGAGCTGAGCAAGGCCCCAGGAAGCAACTACGTTGCCGCTATTTTGAGCAAGGAAGATGCTATTTTGGGGACAACTGCAAGTTTTTGCAAGAGCATGGAGCACATGGGCAAAGGTTTTAAGGGAAAAGAGAAAATATTATTGTTTTGGTTTGCAAGCCAACTTGGAAAATGCAGAGAAGTTTAGATTTTGGGAATGAGTTTTCTATCAAAGCACATTCTTTGCAGCAGATCGGGGTTTGAGATTGAATTGAAATTTCTTCCCTATTTTAAGCTGCTCTATCTACAAAACGGGTTTTTATCCCAAATCCTGATAAACAAAGGATGTTTCTTATATCTGTGAAAAAAACCTCAAGCTCCTGAGCTTGAAGCACGACTTTCAAATGCAGTTATGGCAGCCATCTTCAATTGAAGGCAACGGTTACTTCATTTCCTCAGACCACAATCATTTCAAAGACCCAACTCTGTATGACTTCGATTGATAGATGCAGCTAAATTATAGAGTACAGAGATCATTTAACGTTTTTCCCAGTTTTCTGGAACTCTTCACATTAGAAGATAGCGTTTTGGATCCACGTGAATCCTTCCCATTAGGCGGCTCTTCTGACATAGAGATTGTTGCCAAATAATGAAATGTCATGAAATATCAGTGAGATAATGCATGCCGACAAATAGACGAACGTTATGGCAAAGACGCAACTCTATTATGTCCTGAGACATTCTAAAAGTGAAATCTCTTAATGTTTTGGGAACAACTGTTTCGAGAGCAGACATTTGCCTGTACTTAAGAAACTTTTGCATTAGTATAGAGGTGATGCATGAATATGTCACACCCATGTTTTAGTGACTGATTGTTGACTGGCAGCAACACCCACGGGCTTGGACCGGGCCTGAACTTGGCCCAACAAATCTCAGCCCAAACCGAGATTTTTCCTTGAATTGGGCTGGGCTTGAAGCGGATGACTTAATGGGCTTGAGCTGCTGAATTCTTGGGCCAAAGTTGGGCTGGACTTCACGTGCAAGTGGGCTGGACTGCTGGACTTTTGGGCTTTCAAGACTGGGCTGATAGGCTTGGGTTGCTTCTTGGTTTTCAAATGAGCTGGACAACAACTAAGGATGGGCTTAACTGGATGGGCCTGCTGCAGTTGAAAACTCACGGCTGGGCTACTGCACTTGGTGGAATTGGGCCGTGACATTGCTTCTGTAGGCTGCTGGCGTTGGGCTTCGTGTGGACTGGTCGTGGGCCGCTCGAAGAAGCTGCAGGAATTCGGTGGAACCGTGGACAGCCGCAGGCGTGTGAGGCGGTGGACGAGATGGACGCCGAAGGAGCTGCTCGGTGGACAAGCTTCGCTGGAGTGAGATGGACGGTCAACCGTTGGGCTTTCGTGGAGGGGTGTGTTGACCGGCGGGGACTCGCCGAAGTGGAGGAGGGGCAGACGAGCGTGGCAGCAAGAGGGCTGGGTTTCTTCGGCTGACTTGCTGGACTGAAGACGCGCGGCAGCTGGAGAAGTCGATGGTCTTCAAGATGCGCTGGAGTTGACTTAGGAAGATGGAGATGGAGAAAGAGATGGGGGTTTACGGTGGGATGGGGATGCTGGCGTGAGGGAAATATACGGAGAGAGAGAGAGAGAGAATTTGAGGGAGACCGAACTTTGTCGAATAATAAAAAAAAAAAAAAAAAGTGAAAAGCTGAAGTGAGGATGAATTGAAAGAGCCGAAGTCAAGGGGGAGGAGTCGACGAAGCCAGCGTGCACAGGAAGCTTGAAGCCAAAGGCAAAAATAAATATCTCATCTCATCATTAATTTGGCCCCCACAAGCCCCCAAGATTATCTTCATGTCCCCTAATACTTTCTCAACATTTAATTCCCCCAATAATCCAAATTGAAGCCAAAAATGCAGCTCTCTTTCATTGCTTCGAATTTAACCAAAATGAACTTCAATTTCCTCACTCAATTCCCCAAATCGATGTCCAAATATTCCAAGGAGAAAGCCTATAAATTTTCTGTAAGTCCCCAACACCATATAACTCAGCTTGGATGTCTAAATTTCCTTCAATTGAGCCCATCCGAATTTCCGTTAATTTTCCGCGACATCCGAATCGATTTTTCCTAAAAATCTCGGAATCTCTCAAAAATCTTATGAGACTAAGTTGACACTTCTAGAATTTATTGTGACATGACAAAATCTTCAATCTCTAAAATCGGACTCGAATTCACGGTTAATTTCCATTTGACGCATTTTTAGCGTGACCTAGGCTACCGAGTAACTTTCAGGTATTTTTAGTGCAAATAATCCGTGGTCGATTTTCTTCGAGCTATGATGAACCTACTCGACTCATTGGCGACTCTCGATTATCGTGAAAATCACGAGGATTCAAATACGGACACAAGGTACCAAAACAATAAGAAAATCAGTTTAATGTCGATCGACGAGAACTTTCCAATTTAGTGGTGTCACCCACGATTAGCCACATATCTATGTCGAACCAGTCTATCTCTAATTTCAAATCGATTTTATTCTGTGCCCCAATGGCCTCTAAAGATAGACACGGTCGAAAAGTCGATTCCTAGTCGAATTCTCAAGTCTATTTGCCTTAAAATCCTTATTAATTTCCCTAGATAGCTTAGTTATCTCGCGAGTGATCAGCTCTGAGAACAGCCCTATATGCACATCAATGAAATACCCGATTTATTCAGTAGAAAATAGAGTCGAAAATCTGGGATGTCATTGACGCGCATATAGGGCTGTTCTCAGAGCTGATCACTCGCGAGATAACTAAGCTATCTAGAGAAATTAATAAGGATTTTAAGGCAAATAGACTTGAGAATTCGAGTCGAAAATCTGGGATGTCACAACAGTCTTCCAGTCACATGGCTCTAGTGAGATGCTTCCAGCAGGCATTGTCTCTTAGAAGCATTTCTCTTGACCAAGAAGGTTAGTGACTTTTCTATGTTTTCTTCTATTTTCAATATTTATGTTTTTTTTTTTTTGCAAAATATATGCACATATTGCCATGTGATTGAATAGAAATTTCAGAGGTCATGGGAGATGCTTGATGAGTGTAATTTATATATATATATTGGTAGGAGCGTAATTTATATATTCGTACATTATAATTCCAATCAAATTAACATCTCTTCAATTAGTGCAATATGCAAAAGAAAAACCAAAGAATTTACGGGATGTCATGAACGATGTCTTAATAATAATGCATCCTTCTTCCGATCACTCTGTGATGTTGTATATGAAATTACGGGTAGTTTACTTTTATTTCTTTGGTCATGAATTGCTGGGTATACATTCAATCAGGTGACTTTTCTAATATTCCTGGAAAAAGTAGCGGAATTTTGAGGAAGCAAGACTCATAACAAATGGATTAAGTGTCGTGTCAGCATTCCAACGTGTGATTTAAAGAAGTGCGAAGAAAAATTTAGTGACATGCCTAAAAGCTTAATAATTTCAACGATTAGATTCCTTAAATATTAAAGTAATTGTTTGACTGTGTCATTTTCCCTAATTGCTACTAGAATTTGCATCTTTATCTTAGAAAGAATTCTTGCTATTGTAAGGCATAATCTTTATTATCAGAACATTTTCTCAATGTCTTTGTTCTTGTTAATACAGTAATCAGGCAGGTTTGTATTAAGCTTGATAAAGTCTGTTTGAACTGCTTCTGTTTCTTCCGCGAGATCCTTTATTATTGTTATTCAGATTGAGTGCACTTGGCACTGCAGTTTGTGAAATTTCGAAAACAGGAGGACGAACGTTGAGTATTAAATATTTTAATTAATGGTGGTTATTTCCTTGAAGGAGGTTTGCAACCGTCTCGAACAAGATCTCTTTTTACCTTGGCATCCTACATGCTCATATTCTCAGCCAGGGCTGGCAATGTGCCGGACATTATCCCTCATGTGAAAGCATCATTAACAGATAGAACAGTTAGTCCACTTGCCTCTCTGTCTCTTTCTCAGACACATTCACTTACATATTTAGATGAACCATGCTTAATGTTGCTTTGTACTATTATTATATAATATCATTGTCATAAGAAAAATTGCAATTGTTTCTATTGGGCAGATTGATCCATACCTTGAGTTAATCGAAGATATCAGGCTACAGGCTGTATGTATAGAATCTATCTTGGAGAAGAAATCATATGGGTCAGAAGAAGATGAAGCTGCTGCGCCGAAGTCGCTGTCGGAGATAAGCTCAGATGATCAGCAGTTAAAAGAAATTATTCTTTCGCATTTGATTACTAAATGTGGGGATTTGTCCGAGGTAATAATTGTGTCTTGGTAGTTTAGTATTGGCCCACATAACCTAATGCCTAGGGAAAAAATTTAGCATTTAAGCAAAAAGATCACGTGGGAAAGCACACCTTCAAAGAAAAAGTGAGGAAGAATGCTATGCCATTAAATGACAATGCTTAATAGAATGTCCAGGAAGAATCAAGTGGCACTCGAAAAGCAACTAAACAATTTCAGGCTGTGGATTAGCGGCACATATATTCGTAATCAACTGTATATTGGTACACTACTGTAGAGAGTGCTATCAACGAGAATAATATTGCGTTCTCCTCTGGAACTGAAAACATGTGTCCTCTTGTGCTCTTGCATTTGATATGATGCATACTCCATATGACCACTATATTTGAGGTCTTTCTCCTCAGTTGGGAACCATGTCCTTTTATGTCTCTCAATATTTCTAATCATGTCCCCGTGTAAACATACATCTTCTCACAGGGGCACGCATTAGAGGACTTGATCAAAGACGCATCTGCTGTGTACCAGTTGTTGCCCTCATCTATGCTGTGTATGCCTGCATGCCTGCATATATGCATGCACGCTTACCTGTATACCGTGCAGAGGTAGACAATGCTCCTCCGTATGGTGTCGGTAACATCTAGCTTTGACCTCATTGCATAGATTTCCGCTCTGTAGTTATGTGTCACCAATTTTAGAGGAGAAAAAATGGTAAAATGAGATAAGATCGCATTTGGGAATCACAGGGTGCACAGCAATGCTGATCTGTCTCGCTCTTTCTGTATTAATTTTATTTGTTGACTCATATTGTAAATGGATCCGGACTTTGCCTTGAATCAAATTACTTTGGTTGAATTTGAAGTTGATCCCTTGGTTGTTTATCCTGCAAAAAGTTAATTCTGTTGATTTTGTGTTTATTTGTCCGGTCTGATTCAAGCATTACTTTCTTTTAACACTGGTTGCACTCTCCTAGTCAATAGGTGAACCCACATGCGCAATTTGACAGTCTCTTCTCATTGTCATGTTAATGTTACTGGATGCCATCATTCTGTGCTATATTTTTGGACAGCTCATTCTACCTCAGCTTCTTAAGGATTCTCTTTGGCAATATATGACAGTGTTCTGTCAAGTTATTATATTATCAAATGCAGAAATATGATGTGGCTTGCTGCTTAATAGATATGTTAAACATTAGTTGTTAATAGATAGGATTAGGATGAGACTTTGAACCCTGGGGAAATGATGAGGGCACTAGTAGTCTGGAAGTGGTTAAATTTTCAACTCTAAAACTCCCTGGGTATGTGAAGAAATGAATGAGTCAGTAGTTGTAGTGGTCTCTTTTTTCCTTTTTAAGATTTGTCCTCAAACCTATGCTTTCTTCACGCGGGAAGAATTATCAGACTTGAAAAAGCAATTTCTACAAGCATTTTCACCTGACGAAGCTTATCCTTTAGGAGCTCCACTATTTATGGAGACACCCAGGCCATGTTCTCCTCTTGCCCAATTGGATTCTCAAGCTTTTGATGAAGTAAGGATGTGGTGATTAAAATTATTTTCTGGTGCCAATATTAATATGGGATCTGTATTTGGTTTAACTCCTATTCAGGCCATGCCTTTAGTTGACATGACAGACGATGATGCCTTCCTTGAACCATGCGGGACTCAGTCAGATTGCAAGACATCACTCTCTAGCAGTGCAGTTGATATTATAAATGTCAATCAGCTCTTGGCATCTGTAAGAATCAATCCTGTACATCTGGACCTTTTTATGTGCTTAAATGTATGCGCAATTGCCTCTTGAGGACTGGTAAGCTAGCTGTACCTTTAGCCTCCAGGTTCATTTAACCCATTTTTGAAGTTTGATACGTCTCCAGTTATCTCCATTGCTTATTATTTTGTTTGTATCTGTAAGTCGATAATGGTGCCTAATAGCCCTAGCTAAGTTACTTGTGGGAGGACTATCTCTTATCTGTACTAGATGTTATGTTGTTGAGCAGTGTAGACATTTCCTTCTACTAGCCATAGATGCCAAGTTCTTATAATTCTTTGAAGAGTATGATGCAGCAGAAGGGAGGTTTTTTGAAAGTTTGTACAGACTAAACTAAAACTCAAAGAAACTTAACATCCATGTGCTGTGGATATGGACAGTCTCCCTTTTAATTACCTTAAAATTGACTGTTTTAAGGCATATCCTTACGAGTGGTTAATGGAGGATCTGTTTGTGACATTGTGTTGGATTAATAATGTCTCAGTTGTTGGATTAATAATGTCTCAGTTGCTGTTTTGTGTTTTTTTTTTTACTCTGTTTTACTCTGTTTTTTTTTTTTATTAAAAAACAGCCAAGTTCATTTAGTTATGCATTTAGTGTTTTTGTTATTTTCTAGGAAGTTAATAGCACGTTTGTGTCCAGTTATGTGTTTCACGTACATGAGCAGTTTTTGTTTTGTGTTTAGTGGTTGTACTTGACAGTTTCTTTAGAAAACTTATGTACGCAAATTTGTGCTCTATTTTCTCTGTGCTTCTCTTCCTCATCTAAAAAATATAGCTTCTGGTTTTTTGTTTCAAGTTTACTGTTTTGATCAGTAACAACAGTGGTATCAGAGCGTGAATGATCTTGAGGGACTGTGAAGTGAAGCAAGTATCAAAGTGTAAAGAAGTTAAAGGGTGATGGAGACATGGTCGAGTGGTTTCTCTGCGATGGCTTCTCCAGTATTTACTAGATAGAATTATCAAGCATGGGCTGTTAAGATGACAGCATTTTTGGAGGGTCATGATCTGTGGGAAGCTGTGGAGGATGATTATGAAGTTGCTCCACTTCCAGATAATCTGACCATGAATCAAATCAAACTTCATAAAGAGAGAACCACAAGAAAAGCCAAGGCAAAATCTTGCCTGTATGCTACTATCTCGCCTACCATCTTTACCAGAATTATGAAGTGTGACTCTACAAAGGCCATATGGGATTTCTTGAAGGATGAATACGAGGGAGATGAGAAGATAAGAGGCATGAAGGTGCTGAATCTCTTGAGGGAGTTTGAGAGACAGCAGATGAAGGATTCAGAGTCAGTAAAGGAGTACTCTGATAGGTTGGTTGGGATAGCTGATAAAATCAGGGACTGACTTGAAGGATGAAAGGCTTGTTCAGAAGATCCTCGTGTCTCTTCCAGAGAAGTTTGAAGCCACCATAGCGTCTCTGGAAAATACAAGAGATTTACCTGATATAAAGCTTGCAGAATTGTTAAATGCTCTGCAGGCACAGGAGCACAGAAGACTAATGAGAAGAGAAGAGTTTGTAGAGGGTGCGCTGCAAGCTAGAGTGAAGTCAAATGATGAAGGCAAAGGGAAGAAATGGATTCAGTCTAGAGAAAATGCCGGTGACTCCAAGTTTGTAGCAAAAGAAGGAAATTCTCGTGGGTCTAGCAAATGGAAGATAAACAAAAAGCCTTGTCAATACTGTGGTGGAACTAATCATCAGTTTTTTAGATGTTGGAGAAAGCGATGCTAGATGCGAAAGATGTAACAAGTTGGGTCACATGGAAGCCATCTGCAAAGAAAAAAATTACCAGCAAGCAGGAAAAGCACAAGTAGTAGTGAATGAAACCGAGGAAGAGCACTTGTTTGTAGCTTCTTTTTCTGAATCTTCTGTTGGGAATGATGCATGGCTGGTGGATAGTGGCTATACCAATCATATGACTGGCAATTCGAAGCTGTTTAGGAGTTTAGACAAGTCAGTCAGGTCCAGAGTCAGAATTGGCAACGGACAGTATATCGAAGTGCAAGGGAAGGGTACAGTGGCTATTGAAGGAAATCAGGAGGTGAAGCTGATCAGTGATGTTCTCTTTGTGCCAAATATTGACCATAATCTGTTAAGTGTTGGTCAATTAGTTGAGAAGGGCTATAAAGTGAAGTTCGAAGGGAAGGAATGTCTTATTAATAATGCAGATAGCAAAGAAGTGCTAAGAATTCCAATGGAGGACAAGAGTTTCATGTTCAAGCCACAAGAGATGCAACAAATGGCTTTAAAATGCAAAGAAGAAAATGCAGAGATATGGCATAAAGGACTTGGGCATGTTCACAGGAAGAGCATGTCGTTTATGCAGAAAAATAGCTTGGCAGATGACTTGCCAAGTTTGGAGGAGGAATTTCCACAGTGCAAAACTTGTCTTCTTGGCAAGCAAGCTAGATTTCCTTTCAAAGGAGGAGGCTGGAGAGCATGTGAGAAGCTGCAATTAGTCCACATAGATTTATGTGGACCTATGTCTGAGTCTTCTCTCAATGGTAACAGGTATTTCATTACCTTCACTGATAATATGACTAGGATGAGTTGGATTTATTTTCTACGAGCCAAGTCTGAAGTTGCTGATGTGTTTGTGAAGTTTAAAGCCTTAGTTGAGAATTAGAGTGGGAAGAAAATTAAAATGCTCAGGTCTGATAATGGTTCTGAGTATACTGTTTACAAGTTTAAGTTAAATTGTGAGCAAGCAGGAATTGTGCAGCAGTTCACTGCTCCATATTCACCTCAACAGAATGGGGTTAGTGAGAGGAAAGATAGAAGCATTATGGAGATGGCTAGATGTATGATGCAGGAGAAGAAGTTACCTAAGAAGTTCTGGGCTGAAGCAGCTAATACTGCAGTGTTCTTGTTGAACAGATTGCCCACAAAGGCCTTAGAGAGGTCAACACCTTTTGAAGTCTGATATGGTATTAAACCTTCTGTGAAAAATTTGAAGGTTTTTGGGTGTTTGTGTTACACTCATGTTCCTGAGGTCAAGAGGGACAAGCTGGATAAGAAAGTAGAGCTTGGAACCTTCATCGGGTACAATCTCCAATCAAAGGCTTACAAAATTTTTCACCCTATGACAGGGAAGGTGACTATAAGCAGAGATGTTTTTCTAGAGGAAGATGAGTGGAATTGGATGGAAGGAAAGAGTGCAAAAAAGTAGCAGTTCGAAAAACAACCTGCAACAGATATAGAGGTTGATGGAGTTATAGATGGATTGGAAGATAGTATGGATGATTTACCAGTGAGAGGCACAAGATCACTTGCTGGAATCTATGAAAGAAGCAATGTGGCAATGCTCGAACCATCTAACTTTGTGGAAGCTAAGGAGGATAAGAGGTGGATTGTAGCAATGAAGGAGGAGATTGCAATGATCCAGAAAAACCACACATGGGAGCTTGTTGACAGACAATCTGATAAGAATGTGATTGGGGTTAAAGTGGGTGTTTAGAACAAAATTTAATCCTGATGGTTCTATTAATAAACACAAAGCTAGACTAGTGGTGAAAGGCTATGCACAAATATGGGGAGTAGACTATTCTGAAACATTTGCTCCTGTTGCACGACTTGATATAATAAGGTTACTGTTAGCTATTACAGCAGAGAAGGGGTGGCCTATATTTCAATTAGATGTCAAGTCTGCATTTCTGAATGGAGAGCTTGAGAAGGAGATTTTTGTTGAACAACCTGAAGGCTTTAGTATCAAAGGGCAAGAAGAGAGTGTATACAGGTTGAAGAAAGCTCTATATGGACTGAAGCAGGCTCCAAGAGCTTGGTATGGGAAGATAGATCAATATTTGCAGGATTTTGGCTTTGTAAAAAGCTTAAGTGAGTTCACTCTTTATGTCAAGAAGGTGAATCACAGTGTTGTAATTCTGTCACTTTATGTAGATGATCTATTAGTGACGGGGAATGATATGGAATTGATAGAGAAGGTGAAGCAAGATCTATTTGCAGTTTTTGAGATGTCAGACTTGGGAAAGATGTCTTATTTTTTTGGGTTTGGAAGTCAAACAGGCTTCATATGAGATCTTCATCTGTCAGAAAAAATACATGAGGGAAATTCTAAAGAAGTTTCAGATGGAAGATTGTCGAAGTATAAGCACTCCTATGGCTGCTAAAGAGAAGCTGCAAAAGAATGATGGAACAGATGTAGTAGATGCTTCTATGTATAGAAGTCCGATTGGGTGTCTCATGTATCTTACAGCAATCAGACCAGATATTCTATTTGCTGTGAGTATTTTATCCAGGTTTATGAGTAGTCCTAGTCAATTACATTTGATTGCAGCAAAAAAGGTATTGAGATATCTCAAAGGAACATTGTTCTTTGGTGTGAAGTTTAAGAAAAGTCAGAAGTTTAATTTGCAAGGATTTTCTGATAGTGACTGGGCTGGTTCAGTAGATGACATGAAGAGTACGTCTGGATATTGTTTCAGTTTGGGTTCTGCTTGTTTCTCCCGGTGTTCTAAAAAGCAAGAGATTGTAGCTCAATCTACTGCAGAGGCTGAGTTTATAGCAACTACTGCAGCTGCAAATCAAGCTTTGTGGCTGAAAAAGATAATGAAGGATCTGTGATTGAATTCTAGTGATTGCATTGAAGTTAATGTGGATAATCAGGCTGCTTTAGCAATATCTCATAATCCAATTTTCCATGGCAAAACCAAGCATTTCAAAGTCAAATTTTTGTTTCTGCGTGGAGTGCAACAAAGTGGCGAAGTTAAGTTGGTCTATTGCAGATCTGAAGATCAGCTTGCAGACATGTTCACAAAACCACTTCAAGCTAGAAGATTTGAAGTATTAAGAAAGAAAATTGGAGTATGCAGCAGCAACTGATCCAAGGAGGAGTTTGTTGGATTAATAATGTCTCAATTGTTGGATTAATAATGTCTCAGTTGCTGTTTTCTGTTTTTTTTTTTTTTTTTACTCTGTTTTACTCTGTTTTTTATTTATTTATTAAAAAAACAGCCAAGTTCATTTAGTTATGCATTTAGTGTTTTTGTTATTTTCTAGGAAGTTAATAGCACGTTTGTGTACAGTTATGTGTTTCACGTACGTGAGCAGTTTTTGTTTTGTGTTTAGTGGTTGTACTTGACAGTTTCTTTAAAAAACTGATGTACGCAAATTTGTGCTCTGTTTTCTCTGTGCTTCTCTTCCTCATCTAAAAAATATAGCTTCTGGTTTTTTGTTTCAAGTTTACTGTTTTGATCAGTAACAACACATTGTGCATTGTGCCTCTTAAGACTTGACCTCTTCCGTCCTTTCTGAAGGCTGAATTGATTAGTAAATCTAGAGAACAATCTATAGAATGCTTAGCTGAGGAACCCTGAGTTTGATCAGTCTTGATGAGTGGTACAAATTAGATCGCATATATGGTAAATGGCCTACAGAGGCACAATGGGATGGATAAAATTAATGAAAGCTAATAGATGAACTTCATGTGCAGATTAGATGGCATAACGGTGAATAAGCTTAACCTTATTATAGCCCATGATGCAACCTGTCAGACTTGTTAATATTGAAGTATGTGAAACTGAGCTGGGTGGCTGAACTGGACAAAATTGAACTTCATTGAAGAATGGTTTTTGATGCAATTTGTGGAACATATATGTGAGTGAATGCAGAAGATATGTAAGCTGTTTCGAGAAAATTGTCAAGTTCATGAATTAAGCTATCCTGTTAATGATGGTTAACTTGTTATTTAGTTAAGATAGATAGCGGTGGTGGAAATTGTAGAGCTACATGCTATCAACTCTTATTGGGACACCCTTCTTAAGACATTTAAATTTATGACTTCTTGATGCACTCATTGTTTCCTACGTCATTTTTTGTTGTTTTAATGAAATAATCAGTTTTAAGTTTCTATTCTGTAAATCACTCATGAAGGAATTAAATGGGCTTACTTCTCATGGTTCTAAAATTGTTGACAGGTTCTGGAAACAGCTAGACAGGTTGCAAGCTTGCCAGTTTCCTCGGTACCCCATATGACCAAATGAAGAATCAATGTGAAGCTCTCGTGACAGGCAAACAGCAGAAGATGTCGGTTCTACATAGTTTCAAGAATCAGCAGGAAGCGAAGGCTATAGTTGTGTCGGGTGAAAATGAAAACAACGCCCCTCATTTCCCAATTCCAAGTTTGGTAAGTACATTTGCTTTGTAAGGAGGATACCATTATCATTTAGTAACCATCTGGTGGGTTATATAAATGAAACCCTCTATTGACCTTGCAAAGGTCTCTGTTATGCTCACATCATAAATGAACCTAAAGGGACTAATGGTATGTTGCCATTGTATATGTGGCTTCTGTCTGCTTGGATCTAATTAAGTCAAGAGACATATGTTTGTTTTCATTATGTAAAATTACTTGGGCTGCTTCGGTGTAGATGATTAGGTGAGAGGAATTTTACAGGGAAGGATTCAACTCTCTCTTCCAGAGAAACCGTTGCTAACATTATATACATGCTCGGCTTTTCTGACAGAATATGGAGCTTTTGGAAGGGAATGGAAAGTTGCATGAGAGTGACCAATTGCGACGCCAGCATCAGCGCCAGCTCTGTTCACGCGATTATGGACCACATTCTTTTAGATTACCGCCGTCAAGCCCTTATGACAAATTCTTGAAAGCTGCTATATGCTGAATAGTTTAGGCATGCTTTTACACGTATATACCTTTGCTTCTCAAGTCTATTCTCGCCAACGGTCCCATATTCTTTTCATGCTTTTAAGTCTTCCGCCAACTCACCTGTATATTCTTTTTTTTTTCTTCTCTTCTTGTTTGATGCTGTTGTCTAGCCACCGTGTCGACATGGCTGGAAAGACAGAGAGAATCGGATCGTAATAGTAAATAGCTGAGAGTAATGTGTCAACAATCGTTCTCTGTAGTATAAGTCATTTGAATGTATGACTAATGGTCATTTAGTTTTTATTTGCCTCTTATTTCTACAGTAGCGGGGAAGCTGCGGTTTTTCAATTACCTATGGATTTTTGTATAATGTGTTGCGATGGGGCAAGTGATCGAACAAAATATAGACGGAAGAAGAAAAATAAATCGGACACCAGATTTACGTGGTTCAATCGTAAAGACCTACGTCCACAGGGAGAGCAACAGCGAATTTCACTATAGATCAAGCGATACAAGGAGATTACACACTCAAGTCACTCAAACACTCTCTTGGTATTTCCCAAGCCCCAATTTAACCCCAAACCCAAGTCACGACACAAAATTATCACACAAGTTCAAAACAAATGCTGAAAAAGAACTCCTTTTCTTGATCGCGCTTCAGCTTGAAGACATACGGCTCCTCCTTTTCTCTCGTACGGGTGCAGCAGCAACACCCCGAGAAGAAGACCTTTATCGCGGCTCCCTTCTGCGACTTCTCCGTAGGGTTTCGGCCGTCCAACCGAACCAACGAAAGAAGGAAGCAAGAAACCCACGTAAAAAATTCTGTTTTATACGTGGGTGTGCCCAAGGTCAAACCTTTGACCTTGGGCCCCACTACTTTCCTATTTTGGCTTCACGTGGAGATCTTCACGCGTGCAGAGGAGAGGACTTCATCGTTCGGATTTCACAAGCAATCAACTTTCCTCCTTTATTTTATTTTTATATTTCCTTCGCGAGTCTCGGATTCCGCATAATTTCCGAAGAGGAAATTCATATCTATTTTAGCAAACGCTCAAACTCGAGTCATATTTAACAATCTCCACATTGGCTTGACATTTGAGCTAAGTTGCAATCGCTTCATAAAAATTCAAATTCTGCTGCTACTTTCCCATAGCCCTCAATGGGCTCAACCGCCACAGATATTATCCAAGTCCAAGCCTCGCTTGAACTTCGCCATAACTGAGGACCTCATCAGAATACCAACTCCACATGCACCTTTAACTACTCCGCAAGGATTTTCTTACACAACCTCCTTAACCGCAGATAAAGTAAAACCATTGCTGCATCCATTTTTATCAGGAGATCGAAAACGTACCTTGTTAATTTCAGTAGTTACAGCAACTATTGGCTCTATAGGCTCCACCTCGCTATGAGCACCATCTGTGTCGATTATTTTTCTAATGCTCGTACTCGCTACCTCAGGAGTCTCTGGTCGCAACTCCACCTCAAGCTGAACACCGTCCAAATCCGTATTAAGTTTGCTATAATCACTCCTAGCCAGAAGTACTTAAGACTCATCAAGAGTAACTTCTCTGCTGTTAACAGGTGAATTTATATCTGGGTACCACAACTGATCGCCCCACTCACCTTGTGCATAGCCATGGAATATGCATCTAACCCTCCCATCGAGCTTACCATCACTCACTCGAAAATAACACGGGCAACCAGACATTCTAAGAATAGAATAATTAGCAACGTTACCTGACAACACTTCTTCAGGAGTCTGCCATTCAATAGCAATTGATGGGGATCTATTCACCATGTAGCTTACCGTACTAAGCACATCAGCCAGGAATCTCCTAGGCATACCGGCACTAGAGATAATTTTTCGGGCCATCTCTAGTAATGTTCTGCTCATCAATTCTGTAAATTGTTGTGATTTATTTGTACTAGTGCGGTGTTTCACTATGCTCTCTTTCATGCAGAATTTATTTGCCAGCTTCGAGCAGAACTCCATGCTATTGTCAGTCCGCACATGCTTGATCGACTTATCAGTCTCCGTCTCAATCAAAGCTCTTGACTGCGTGATCCTGACACTAGCATCAAACTTGTGTCTTGGCACAAACACCCAAGTCTTCCTCGAGCAGTCAAAAGACTCTCGAACAGATGCATCCGACATCTCTGCAGCAAAATTTATCACTGTCTCACCTTGAAGTTTATACAGGCCATCGTGCTTGATTCCTTTCATTATCGCCAGGGCACCTCGAACAACCTTCAGAACTCTACCTTTTGAAGAATACCTGCAACCAGCTGAATCTAGGGCACCCAAGGAAATTAAGTTCTTTTTCAATTCCGGAACATGCCTCACTCCAGTCAATGTCCTCACAATACCATCATGCATTCTGATTTTAACATCACCAACACCCACAACATCGCACTCAGCGTTGTTCCCTAACTGAACTTTATCACTACCCGTGCACTGATAAGTGATCAACCAGTTTTTATTTGGTGTGACATGAAAAGAACAACCAGAATCCATAATCCATCCATCATGCGATGAATCATTAGTGACAGACAAGACATAATCGGCATTATCTGCTACAGCTGCAACATTATCTGCAGAATCAACCATAATTCCCTTACCCTTTTCATTCTTCAGCTTAAGACAATTTCTTCTAAGATGCCCCCTCTTGCCACAGTTCCAACAGACAATATTAGCAGTTCTAGATTGACTACGTCTGTTCATATTAGTACTACCATTACCCATACGTGTTACAGATCTTCCTCTATTTTCACCTACTAGAGCAGTAGATACAGATTCGCCAGATTCTCTTCTACAAATATCCTCGCTCATAATTAAATCTCGAACCCCATCAAACGTCAAACTTGTTGACCCAGAGGAATTACTAACAGCAGTAACGGTAGTATTCCAACTATCAGGCAATGAGGATAATAGAATCAAAGCACGTACCTCATATTCAAAATCAATCTCAACTGAGCTCAATTGACTAACAATCACATTGAATTCATTGATATGATCTGCAACTGACGCACCTTCTTTCATCTTCAAGTTAAACAGACGTCGCATCAAACAGACATTGTTGATCGCAGAGGGTTTCTCATACATATCCGACAGGGCTTGCATCAAATCAGCAGTGGTCTTCTCCTTCAGGATGTTAAACCCAACGTTACGAGCCAACGTTAGCCGAATAACACCCATAGCTCGTCTATCTAGCAAATCCCAATCGGCTTGCTTCATCGTCTCTGGTTTCTCCCTAAATAAAGGCAAGTGCAGATTCATCTGGTAAAGATAATCTTCAATCTGCATCTTCCTGAAACTAAAATCCTTCCCATCAAATATGTTGATTTTCACTTTTAATTCTTCTGTCGCCATCGATTCGCTTCAACTCAGCCAAGCCTGGCTCTGATACCACTTGTTGCGATGGGGCAAGTGATCGAACAAAATATAGACGGAAGAAGAAAAATAAATCGGACACTAGATTTACGTGGTTCAGTCGTAAAGACCTACGTCCACGGGGAGAGCAGTAGCGAATTTCACTATAGATCAAGCGATACAAGGAGATTACACACTCAAGTCACTCAAACACTCTCTCGGTGTTTCCCAAGCCCCAATTTAACCCCAAACCCAAGTCATGACACAAAATTATCACACAAGCTCAAAACAAACGCTGAAAAAGAACTCCTTTTCTTGATCGCGCTTCAGCTTGAAGACATACGGCTCCTCCTTTTCTCTCGTATGGGTGTAGCAGCAACACCCCGAGAAGAAGACCTTTATCGCAGCTCCCTTCTGCGACTTCTCCGTAGGGTTTCGGCCGTCCAACCCAACCAACGAAAGAAGGAAGCAAGAAACCCACGTAAAAAATTCTGTTTTATACGTGGGTGTGCCCAAGGTCAAACCTTTGACCTTGGGCCCCACTACTTTCCTATTTTGGCTTCACGTGGAGATCTTCACGCGTGCAGAGGAGAGGACTTCATCGTTCGGATTTCACAAGCAATCAACTTTCCTCCTTTATTTTATTTTTATATTTCCTTCGTGAGTCTCGGATTTCGCATAATTTCCGAAGAGGAAATTCATATCTATTTTAGCAAACACTCAAACTCGAGTCATATTTAACATAATGATTGGCTCAATAAAATGAAATTCTGGCAAATGTAAGTTGCCAACGGCAGTTAACATACCATCTCGGAGATCTAACAGTAAAAGTCCAATTTTCCTGCGGACGTGTTATATCATTTGTCGATGTATGATTGATGATTATCAAGTAGTTGCAGAAGTATTTTTTTTTTTTATTTCTAATGGCAGAGTTCGCACGTGCACAAGTGACGTGACTTCAACTTTAGACCTTGAGACAAATCGAGGTATCCATTGGAGTTTCCGGCCAAACCAAAATTCCGATCTGATTTGCAGACAGAAACTGAAAATGCAAGAGATGGAAGAGCGTGAATACTAGAAAACAAGGAAATATGTTGCTTCAGTCGTCAAAGACAGACCATTTAATAAAAACTGAAGTAGGCTTTGTCGGTTCATGTTATTTCCACTCCATGAAAAGATCGAGCCACAGGTCGAGGAACGCAAGCCAATTTTACAAACGATCCCTGCTTACTTCATTTTTAAGTTGTATAACCATGACTGGAACTGTCTCCTAGATCCTTCCTCGCCAAAATCCCAAATGGGAAAATGACAAGCGAGAGAAAACATCATTTACGAACAACTCAAGTCTTCAAAATTACCTCGCTGTGTACAGAGAGGAAAAGGCAAAAGAGTCGTAATATCAGTCCGGTTCCATTAATATATACCAGGACCATGGAGTCTTAAGACTAAAATATGCTAACATGACACCTGCAAGGTTAGAGTCTTTGTTCCCTATCATGCAGAGGTCCTACAATTGTTCACAAGCAAGACCCTATTGTCATCAGCCAAAAGACTTAACGACCTACAGGATGGATTACAAAAGTCGCATGCCCCGAATTCTACAGGACCAGCATATATACATGTCTAAGGCAAAATGCAGAATTCAGATGAGTGGCTGAGTGCTGGAAATTGTGATCCATTTTCTCTAAAAATATCTAGAAACTACTAACTTAATCATGACGGTGAGAACCTTCTAGAATTGTTGATATGATATCCAGAAATTCGATCCCGTTTCGATAAAATGAAATGTGCATATCGTCGGCGCGCCTATGGTCCTTTTTCTCTGAGCTGATCACTCACGAGTTAACTAACCTATTGGGTAAAGCCGTTAAGGGATATATCCACGGTAAAATCCCTAAAAGCTACCTAATTGGTTGGATTGGACTAAATCACGTCCGGTCGATTTTAATCATGGAATTTGATTTGGTTTCGGGAATCGAATATCCAAGCGTGTCACAATTCAATTTTAGGACCGTCTCATCGTCTGTCAAATTATCGACGAGTCCGAAATTTCAATAAAGAAATTATCGGAGGATAATTGAAGATCAAAAAGAAATTCGAAAGGGGAAGAGAAAGGAAAATAAAATAAGAAAAGTATTATTGTTTATTTTTCTTTTTTCTCTCTCTCTCTCCCTTCTCTTTTCTTTTTCTCTCTTTCTCTTTTCTCTCTTCTCTCCCCTCCCTTTCGTGCGGACACCCCCACCCACCGACTCACTTCTCTCTCTCCTCTCTTTGACTAGTCAAACGCCCTTATCCCTTCTCTCTCTCTCTCTCTCTCTCTCTCTCTCTCTCTCTCTCTCTTCACTCTTCTTCTTCTTCTTTCTCCTTCGAACGAACCGAACCAAGAGTAGAAGAAGAAGCCGTGCAATCGCAGCTCGCCGAAACCGCCCGTCGCCACCCGCACCACCGCCCGGATGCCCACCGCTCGCCGCCGTTCCGCCGTCTGCGCGCCCCCACGTCCGTCCCCTCGCACCCCCCCCCCCCCATGTGATTCCAGGTGCTGTCCAGTTCAGCCCAACGCCTCCGGCTGCCACCCAGCTCCATCCGGCCACCGTTCGGACCCGCCGGAGCTCCCCTCACCCTCCGCCAGCCTCCCCTCGCCACCCTAGCCGCCGGACCAGCCTCGAACAGCAAGTGGTCGAGTGGGTATCCAGCGACTTCGGGCCCACTTTTGGGCCGTTTTCGGGCCCCGGATCCGAGAGTCGCTTTGGGAAGAATTGTTCCTCGCGTCGCCCCTGTCGGATTGATCCGATTTGCACGCGATTTGGTGAGTAATCTCATTAATCCTGGATTAGTTGGCTAATTATGCTTAATGTTGGTTTAGTTTTAATTAAGTATGTTTAGGTTGTTATATTATAATAAATTAGCAATTATTAGTCAATTGTGATGCGATTTAGATAAATTGATTTCGTAATTAGCAACTACACGTGGTCTACTATTTATTGGAAGTATCTCGAGAATTTTCCGATCCCTAATCGGGCTTCAATTTGGCGATTCGGGCCTAAGTGTAATTTTTGGTATTTAAATATGAATTTTCGGAATTAAATTAAATAATTATTTATTTTCCGAAAATTCAATTGGGATGGCCAATGACCGGAATATTATGCTGATGACTGTGTTGCAGTCCGTTTGTTTAATCGGGCTTTATTTTGAGCTAAATCGAATTTTAATATTAATTAATTTTTGAAATTAATTAATTAATTAATTATTTTCCAAAAAAAAAATCGATTGAGATGGCTAGTGACTGGAAAATTATGCTGATGACTATGGTGTAGTCCATTTATTCAATTGGGCTTTATTTTGTGCTAAATTGATTTTTTAATAATTATTAATTAATTTTTCGAAATTAATTAATTATTTATTTATTTTTCGGTAATTAGGATTTTGATGGTTGACGACCGAAATCTCGTGCTGATTGTCGTGGCACAGTCCGTTTATTTATTTGAGCTCTACTTTGCATGGAATTAAATAAATTGTGATATTTTAAGGATTTACCCTAATTTGATTGGAATTGATTGAGATTGAATTATTGATTGGTGAATGGCCAAGTATGTTTATTCAGCATTTATAGTGCTTTGTTGAGTTGTAAAGTGAGTTGAATGGTGAGAGTGAATCAGCAAGTACTTTGGGCTTGGACTGATCAAGTAAGTTGTATGGGCCTACGTGGTTCGGTGACTAAGGATGTCACTGGCGAAAACGGTGCCTTAAAGAATGCACGTACCAGTCTAGTACATATCCTATCATGGACATACGTGGTTCGGTGATTTGGGATATCACTGGCAAAAACGGCGCCTTAAAGAACACACGTAGCTATCTATTGAATACATGATCATAGGCATGTGTGGTTCGGTGACTTGGGATATCACTGGCGAAAACGGTGCCTTAAAGAATGCACGCAATTGTCTATTGAACAGATCATTGTAGGCATGTGTGGTTCAGTGACTTGGGATATCACTAGCGAAAACGGCGCCTTAAAGAACGCACGCAATTGTCTATTGAACAAATCATTGTAGGCATGTGTGGTTCGGTGACTTGGGATATCACTGGCGAAAACGGCGCCTTAAAAAACGCACGCAATTGTCTAGTGGATACATCACTTTAGCGAATTTGAGGCCCGAGAGCATTGACCTAGAATGGTCCGTCTGACATGTAATCGAGTAGTTCGATTAATCAATGATTTGATCATATTGTCGTGATTTGATTGATTGTTCGTTATGATTTGTGAAGTGTTCGTATATAACTTTGAATTGCAGGTTGAGACTGATGCCAAGGTACGTCTTCTGCCCTGTGCATGTATAGGCAGCCTGTAGTATAATGGTTTACTAATCAAGGCTTAGTGGGGTAGAACTCGCTGAGACGTAGTCTCATCCCGGTTTGGGGAAACATTTCAGGACCCCGCTGAGGAGCTGAGGAGGAGGAGTCTGAGAAGGATTTTTGGAAGAAGAAGATAATCCCGAGAGGGGCCTTGAGTATGGCCCAGATGGACTGAGAGTTTATCTTCTTTTGAGATCTCCTTTTTGATGTGAATATAGTTTAGATTAAAAGTTGCGAAGTGCTCTAGTTTGTGTTTTGTATAAAAGTTTGGTTATAAATTTCAATATGAAAAATATGGCCCTGCTTTTCTATCCCATTGTTTTATTGTCTGGGAATTTATAACTACTTCCGCATGTGCTTAAAAAATGAAAGGGCCGGCGATACATAGTCCTAGGATATCGCATTATAAAATCGACCAAGTGTGAAGGATGTATGCGTACCCGATGATCAGGGCGTGACATCCAGTTTAAGTGGTATTAGAGCTAGGTTGAAGATTGGAGTGATAAGGAGCGTTGACCATGGGATAGTTAGTAGGAAAGGCCTTTAAATTCATGTCGATGCATGTCTGTGTTAGCTTAATGCTAAGATTGTTGTTTGAATCGCTCTGTTTCTAATTCGGTGTTGAATTGGAAGCAGGTGTCAGTAGATTAAAGTGACACCATGAGCGATCAGGAGCCAAGAAGTCCTAGGCCGAGGACTTTGTCCTCAGTGACTCGGACTAGGACACCGACAAGAGTTGGTGCCCGAGGTGGCCGAGGTAGAGCGCAAGCTGAGGCTAGTGTGAGTGGAGCAGCACCACATCCTGTTGGTGCCGGGGTAGCAGCCCCAGTTGATCAGGGAACAGTTGGGATCACGCAAGCGTTGGATGCTATGCGTGAGATGATGGGGCAATAGGCCCGGGAGCAAGCAGCTGCCTTTACTGCTGCCGTTGCAGCCGCTACTACTGCTGCTGCCAATGCTGTTGCCGCAGCCGCACCTGCCGCCGTACCTGCTGAAGTCCCGCCTGTGAGGCCGATGCCTAGTTTAGTGGAACAGTTTTTGAAATTGAAGCCATCGAAGTTTACTTGGGCAGGAGACCCCGAAGCTGCTGCTCTATGGATTCAAGGACTGGAGAAAGCCTTTGCTCTATTGATGTGCTCCGAGACTGAGAAAGTGGTCCTCGCAATTTACCAATTAGAAGGAGTTGCGAGTACTTGGTGGAGAACCACTCAAGAAGCGATATTTCCCGAAGGTGTAACCCCAGAATGGAACGCCTTTGTTGAGGCCTTCAACAGGAAATACTTTTCAGAGACTGCTAAAGAGATAAAGATGGTTGAGTTTCAGCGCCTTCACCAAGGCTCTATGACCGTAGATCAATATGAGGCGAAGTTTGCTGAACTATCACAATATGTCCCTAAATTAGTTGAGAATCCAATAAACCGAGGAAGAAGATTCAGAGATGGACTCAAGCCAGAGTTGAGAAGCCCATTGATTTTGCTGAATCTAAGAAATTATAATGACCTTTATGAGAGGGCTCAGATGATTGAGAGAGACCAGAACGATAGAGCCGCCTTATCGGGATCGAGGTTTAACTCTCATAGAGACAACATTCGCCAAGGAAAGAGGACGATGTTTGGAAGTAAATTCCAAGGCCCGCCCAACAAGAAAAATGGATTTAATATGCTAGTACCAAGTAGTGTTGGTGTATGTCGTTTTTGTGGGAGAAGACACGAGACAGCACCGTGCCCAGCTAGGACGGGTGCATGCTTCGAATGTGGCTAACAGGGCCACATAGCTAGATATTGTCCAAAGAAGCAAAGAGGACAACCTCAGTTGCCGCCGCCGCCACCGCTGAGGCAGATAGGAGGGTATGCCCCTCAGAATGCACCGCAAGGAGGACAGCAGAGACCTCCAGCTCAGGGCACCGTGTACGCGATTACCCAAGGTCAGGCAGAAGCTGCGCCCGGCGTGATCACAGGTACGGTCTCGCTCAACAACCAACCTGCTTATGCTTTATTTGATTCTGGAGCAACCCATTCCTTCATTACCGAACAATATGTTAGGATGCTAGGGTTGAATTCTGTATTGTTGGAATCGGCAATTTGCATATCTACACCCTTGAAAGATAAAGTTATTGCTGCTTTGGGATGTTCGGGGTGCAAGTTAGAGATTGGTGAGCGAGTGGGGAAAATTGACTTGTTAGTCCTAGCCATGTATGATTTTGATTTGATAATTGGCATGGACTGGCTCACCAATCAACGAGCTAAAATGGACTGTTATCGCAAGGCGATTCAGTTTGACCCGTTAGGGGGTAATAGTTTTGAGTTTGTCGGGAATCGAGGAGGACCTTCAATTTCCTTAATCTCATCATTGGAAGCAGCTCGTATGTTTGATGAGGGTTGCCAAGGCTACTTAGCAACTGTCGTGGATACGACAGTTGAGGAGCTGAAAATGGAAGATATTGTAGTGGTATAGGAGTTTCCAGATGTTTTTCCAAAGGAATTGCCAAGGTTACCACCAGAAAGAGAGATTGAATTTGTGATTAAGCTAGAACCAGGGACAGAACCGATCTCAAAGGCACCTTACCGAATGGCGTTATCTGAGTTGAAGGAACTGAAGGTGCAGATGCAAGAATTACTGGATAAGGGATTTATTCGTCCTAGTGCATCACCTTGGGGAGCGCCAGTTCTATTTGTTAAGAAGAAAGATGGTTCGTTGCGTTTGTGCATCGACTATCGGCAGCTCAATCAGGTAACGATCAAGAACAAGTATCCATTGCCGAGGATAGATGACTTGTTTGCTCAATTGCAAGGAGCATCAATATTCTCGAAGATCGACTTGAGGACAGGATATCATCAGTTGAGGATTAGGAAGGAGGATATTCCTAAGTCGGCATTTCGTACCCGGTATAGTCATTACGAGTTTACAGTGATGTCGTTTGGATTGACGAATGCTCTAGCTGCCTTTATGGATTTGATGAACATAGTGTTCAAGGAATATCGAGATCGGTTTGTAATCGTGTTTATTGATGACATCTTGGTCTATTCGATAAGTGATGAAGAGCATGAGAATCATCTGAGATTAGTACTTCAAACCTTAAGAACTCATCAGCTGTACGCTAAGTTTAGCAAATGCGAGTTTTGGTTGACTCGTGTTGCGTTCTTAGGTCATGTGATTTCCGAAGAAGGAATCTCCGTCGACCCGAGCAAGATAGAAGCCGTGATCAAATGGCCGAGACCATCAACAGTGATAGAAATCAGAAGTTTTCTGGGATTGGCAGGTTATTACAGACGGTTTGTGGAAGGTTTCTCAGCATTAGCGTCGCCTTTGACAAAGCTCACGAAGAAAAATGAGAAGTTTATATGGACAGACAAGTGCGAGCGTAGTTTTCAAGAGCTAAAGGAAAAGCTGACTACCGCACCTGTACTGACGATTCCATCTGGTCCTGGAGGATTCGAGATTTATAGTGATGTGTCTTTCAGAGGATTAGGTTGCGTGCTGATGCAACATGGTAGAGTTGTTGCATACGCTTCCCAGCAATTGAGACCTCATGAATTGAACTATCCGACGCATGACTTAGACCTCGCAGCCATCATATTTGCATTGAAGATTTGGCGGCACTACTTGTGCGGAGAAAAGTTTCATATTTTTACGGACCGTCAAAGTCTCAAGTAGCTGTTCTCTCAAAAGGAATTGAACATGAGACAGAGGCGATGGATGGAATTACTGAAAGACTACGACTGTGATATTCTATATCACCCGGGAAAGGTGAACAAGGTCGCTGACGCATTGAGTCGGAAGTCTTCAGTGGCTCGGATCTTGGTTAAGGAGTGAAACTTAATCGAGAAAGCTCGAGATTCGGAATTCAAATTTGAGGTAGGCCACCTCTCGAGTCTTATGGCCACCCTCAGAATTGAGCCGGATATTCAAGTCAGAATCAAGCAACTCCAACCGACAGATCCAGATGTACAGAGAATTCTTCAAGAAGATGCAAATAAAAGGAAGGCTGATTTTCAGATTACTGATGATAGAACTCTAAGGTTTCAAGGACGTTTGGTTGTACCTGACGATGTCGAGCTTAAAGAAGAAATTTTATCAGAAGCACATCGTAGCAGCTATAGCATTCATCCTGGAAGCACTAAGATGTATCAGAACCTGCGTCAACACTACTGGTGGTCAGGTATGAAGGCAGACATCGCCAAGCATGTCGCCCAGTGTTTGACTTGTCAACAAGTAAAAGCCCAGCATTGCAAGCCGGGAGGGCTGTTGCAACCTCTCGCGATCCTAGAGTGGAAATGGGAGCATATCACGATGGATTTCGTGACTGGACTACCAAGGAGTCAAAGAGGAAATGATTCAATTTGGGTAGTAGTCGACAAGCTGAAAAAGTTGGCTCACTTCATTGCAGTTCGAAAGGACCTGAGTCTTGATAGGCACGCAGACCTATATGTGCATCAGGTGGTTCGTATGCATGGAGTGCCGGTTACGATAACATCTGATAGAGACCCAAGGTTTATTGCTGCTTTTTGGAAGACCATGCAGAGTGCTTTGGGTACAAAGCTTCAGTACAGTACGGCATATCATCCTCAGACGGATGGCCAGTCGGAAAGGACAATTCAGACTCTTGAAGACATGCTGAAAGCGTGTGTAATAGACTTCAAAGGAAGTTGGGAGGATCGGCTTCATCTGGTGGAATTCGCCTACAACAATAGTTATCAGCAGAGCATCAAGATGGCTCCATTTGAAGCGTTGTATGGCAGAGCATGCAGAACTCCAGTATGTTGGGATGAAGTTGGGGAAAGGAAAATAACAGGCCCAGAGTTAGTTCAGCAATCAGTAGATGTCGTGGCGGTGATCAGAGACAGATTAAAGACAGCACAGAGCAGACAAAAAAGTTATGCAGATAAGCGTCGAAGGTCTTTGGAATTTTAAGTTGGTGATCACGTTTTTCTGAAAGTGTCACCAATGAGGGGAACTTTGCGCTTTGGTAAGAAAGGCAAGCTGAGTCCGAGGTACGTAGATCCATTTGAGATTCTTAAAAGAATTGGAAACCTAGCGTATCTTCTTGCGTTGCCGCTGAGACTGGCGCAAGTGCACGACGTCTTTCACGTGTCGATGTTAAGGAAGTACGAGCCTGACCCGACCCACGTGCTCAATTTTGAGGAATTGGACGTGGATGAACGTGTGTCATACGTGGAAAGCTCGGTTCGGATTGTTGATCGTAAAGAGCAAGTTCTGCATACAAAGACCATTCCGTCGGTCAAAGTGGTATGGCAACACCACGGTACTGAAGGAGCAACTTGGGAGACTGAAGCATCGATGAGAGAACTATACCCCCACCTTTTTTAGCAAAGTGTAATGGTTTAAATTTCGAGGACGAAATTTTTATAAGAGGGGAAGAGTTATGACATCCTGAAATTCGATCTTGTTTCAATAAAATGAAATGTGCATATCGTCGGCGTGCCTATGGTCCTTTTTCTCTGAGCTGATCACTCACGATTTAACTAACCTATTGGGTGAAGCCGTTAAGGGATATATCCGCGGTAAAATCCCTAAAAGCTACCTAATTGGTTGGATTGGACTAAATCATGTCCGGTCGATTTTAATCATGGAATTTGATTTGGTTTCGAGAATCGAATATCCGAGCGTGTCACAATTCAATTTTAGGACCGTCTCATCGTCCGTCAAATTATCGACAGTCCGAAATTTCAATAAAGAAATTATCGGAGGATAATTAAAGATAAAAAGAAATTAGAAGGGGAAAGAGAAAAGAAAATAAAAGGAGAAAAGTATTATTGTTTATTTTTCTTTTTTCTCTCTCTCTCCCTTTCGTGCGGACGCCCCCACCCACCAACTCACTTCTCTCTCTCCTCTCTTTGACTGGTCAAACGCCCTTATCCCTTCTCTCTCTCTCTCTCTCTCTCTCTTCACTCTTCTTTTTCTTCTTTCTCCTTCGAACGAACCGAACCAGGAGCAGAAGAAGAAGTCGCGCAATCGCAGCTTGCCGAAACCGCCCGTCGCCGCTCGCACCGCCGCCCGGACGCCCACCGCTCACCCCCGTTCCGCCGTCCGCGCGCCCCCGCGTCCGTCCCCTCGCACCCAGTCCTCCCCCGTGCGATTCCAGCTGCTGTCCATTTCAGCCCGACACCTCCGGCCGCCACCCAGCTCCGTCCGGCCACCGTTCGGACCCGCCGGAGCTCCCCTCACCCTCCGCCGGCCTCCCCTCGCCACCCTAGCCACCGGACCAGCCTCGGCCAGCCTTGAACAGCAAGTGGCCGAGTGGGTATCCAGCGACTTCGGGCCTGCTTTTGGGCCGTTTTCGGGCCCCGGATCCGTGAGTCGCTTTGGGAAGAATTGTTCATCGCGTCGCCCCCATCGGATTGATCCGATTTGCGCACGATTTGGTTAGTAATCTCACTAATCCCAGATTAGTTGGCTAATTATACTTAAGGTTGGTTTAGTTTTAATTAAGTATGTTTAGGTTGTTAGATTAGAATAAATTACTAATTATTAGTCAATTGTGATGCGATTTAGATAAATTGGTTTCGTAATTAGCAACTACACGTGGTCTACTATTTATTGGAAGTATCTCGAGAATTTTCCAATCCCTAATCGGGCTTCAATTTGGCGATTCGGGCCTAAGTGTAATTTTTGGTATTTAAATATGAATTTTCGGAATTAAATTAAATAATTATTTATTTTCCGAAAATTCAACTGGGATGGCCAGTGACCGGAATATTATGCTAATGATTGTGGTGCAGTCCGTTTGTTTAATCGGGCTTTATTTTGAGCTAAATCGAATTTTAATATTAATTAATTAATTTTTGAAATTAATTAATTATTTATTTATTTTCAAAAAAAAATCAATTGAGATGGCTAGTGACTGGAAAATTATGCTGATGACTATGGTGTAGTCCATTTATTCAATTGGGCTTTATTTTGTGCTAAAATGATTTTTTAATAATTATTAATTAATTTTTTGAAATTAATTAATTATTTATTTATTTTTCGGTAATTAAGATTTTGATGGTTGACGACCGAAATCTCGTGCTGATTGTCATGGCGTAGTCCATCATGGACATACATGCTTCGGTGATTTGGGATATCACTGGCGAAAACGGCGCCTTAAAGAACGCACGTAGCTATCTACTGAATACATGATCATAGGCATGTGTGGTTCGGTGACTTGGGATATCACTGGCGAAAATGGCGCCTTAAAGAATGCATGCAATTGTCTATTGAACAGATCATTGTAGGCATGTGTGGTTCGGTGACTTGGGATATCACTAGCGAAAACGGCGCCTTAAAGAATGCACGCAATTGTCTATTGAACAGATCATTGTAGGCATGTGTGGTTCGGTGACTTGGGATATCACTGGCAAAAACGGCGCCTTAAAGAACGCACGCAATTGTCTAGTGGATATGTCACTTTAGCGAATTTGAGGCCCGAGAGCATTGACCTAGAATGGTCCGTCTAACATGTAATCGACTAGTTCGATTAATCAATGATTTGATCATATTGTCGTGATTTGATTGATTGTTCGTTATGATTTGTGAAGTGTTCGTATATAACTTTGAATTGCAGGTTGAGACTGATGCCAAGGTACGTCTTCTGCCCTGTGCATGTATAGGCAGCCTGTAGTATAATGGTTTACTAATCGAGGCTTAGTGGGGTAGAACTCGCTGAGACGTAGTCTCATCCCGGTTTGGGGAAACATTTCAGGATCCCGCTGAGGAGCTGAGGAGAAGGAGTCTGAGAAGGATTCTTGGAAGAAGAAGATAATCCCGAGAGGGGCCTTGAGTACGGCCCAGATGGACTGAGAGTTTATCTTCTTTTGAGATCTCCTTTTTGATGTGAATATAGTTTAGATTGAAAGTTGCGAAGTGCTCTGGTTTGTGTTTTGTATAAAAGTTTGGTTATAAATTTCAATATGAAAAATATGGCCCTGCTTTTCTATCCCATTGTTTTATTGTCAGGGGATTTATAACTGCTTCCGCATGTACTTAAAAAATGAAAGGGTCGGCGATACATAGTCCTGGGATATCGCATTATAAAATCGACCAAGTGTGAAGGATGTATGCGTGCCCGATGATCGGGGCGTGACAGTTGAGAATGGAGGTTGCTAGTTGAATCTAGAAGATTCACATGGGAATGCAAGCAAACAAAAGCCAAGCATCAAAGAAAATCCTAGAACAAGCTAGAGAAGTCTAGAATCCTCTAAGGCGGTGACTTATGCCTATAAATAGCTTGTAGTTCATCATTTGAGGGTGTGAGAGGTAATCCCCACCTTGTGTGAGAGGTAGACCTCCACCTTGTGTGTGTGAGGTGAACCTTCCACCATAAGAGGTCAAGATCTCTATTGTACCTCCATCAAACTATTTTGTTCAACTAATGAAACTATTTCCCCCATGTCCTATATCCTTCAATTATCCTAGTTGATCCCTTGTCTATTATCTATAAACTACACCATACACTTGCACATAACATCACTAACCCAAAACTATATCAAATATCAAAACCATGCTTCCGCAACACACATCCAAAATTTATTTTCTTAACATGGTATCAAAGCCAGGCATATCGGATGGTTATGGGCGTTTGTCCTCACCATCCTCAACTGAAAAGGCCAGAGCCTAAGCGAGAGCCAACAGAGCCAGAGTCGGAGTCAAAGCTAGAATCAAAGCCGGAGCCAGGGCCAACGCCTACGAGAGCCAGTGTCACGCCCCGATCCTCCGAGCGCGCAAACATCCCACTCTGGTCGATACAAATGCGACTTCCCAGGACACGTCGCCAACCCATTCATTTTTATTACGCATGCGGAAGCGAAACAAATCCCCTGACAACATTTAACTTGGGATAGAAAAGCAGGCAATCAATCACAACCAATCAAGCTTTCTTATAAACACATAGGTTTATATACAACACTGGATTGTCTACAAAATAGACAGGCTCAACAACTAGGGAACTGTCCTATGACCAACTTGTCAGACACGTTTGCCAATTCTTCAGCCTCCACCTTCCGAACTCCAGGACTTCCGGTCCTCCACGACCGTCATTTAGGGACCTGAAATATTATCCCACAACCGGGATGAGACTACGTCTCAGCGAGTCCTACCCTCTAAAACTCAATTAGGAAGAAAATACGCCTCGGGGCGCTCTAGTCACACAAATAGGAAAGAGGACTTACCTCACCTCAGTTCCTTCCTGCACATCAGTTTAATCAATAAATATTGACAACCACATCATCCAAACAATTCAATTACTCTGATCGATTCAACGATCAATCGACTTAGTCGATTACATGTCATCAAAATCATCACACGGTCATTCTGACTATTCATTCTCGACTCTCAATCACGACCTTACAGGCAAGTCTATATATAGTGGCATCACGGCCCCACTCGGCAATATTATATGTAGTGGCATCACGGCCCCACTCGGCAATGTTATATGTAGTGATATCACGGCCCCACTCGGCAATTCTAGATTTGATGGCTTTCTAGGTTCAACTCACAACCTCTCACAGTCCCTTTTCCCATCAAAAACCAACACTAATCAACTTTGGGATAAATCCCCACATAAACATCCATTCAATCAATCGATACAAACTGGACCTACCAACCAATTATGGTGCCAAAAGCCGACACCAGGTATTTTCAAGTTAAATACCAAAACTTCATCAATATCACTCAATTCCACACTTTTGGAATAATTAACCATAACCATCGATCACTCGATTTCTCAATTTAAGCTTACAATTAAAACCAACTGATCACCTTCTTTTCGATCAAAGTCACGAAATTCTAACGATAGCCATCCCTAGGCATAATTTTCGAAATTATTAAATAATTAAATTTAATTCCGAAAATTAAATAATTAAATATTATATTATAATAATATAATTTAATAAAATAATATTTATAAATTCGAAATAATTAATTAATTAAAAATAATTAATTATGGCTTAAACAAGATTACACTAATTTAATCATACAATTAGCCCTAATTAAACATCCATTAAACTAAGCATACAACTAATCTAATTTACATTAAAATAATCTAATTTAATCACATAAACCTAATTAGACTAATCTAAACACCCCTTAAGCGTCATTAACTCACTAAACAAGAATTAGAGGATAAACTCACCGGTTTTGCACGCCGGTGAGTTCACGGCAACCACGACACCAAGGCGGTCGATAAACCCCAAAGCAGCGACACCAACGGAGGCCAGGAAGACACTGAAAACGGGCCTCGAAGTCTGGAACTTCTTGCTGTCTTCTGCTTCTGATCTGGGCTGAACTGCAGAGAAGAAACCAACAAATTCAACGGCGAAAACGGGCCGATCGAAGCTCCGACGAGCGGCTGGTTGGCAACCAATGGCTCCCGGGGGTCTTGGGGATCTTGTAGGAGGTTGGGATGGGCAAAGGAGGGGTCGGAAAGGGGCGAAACAGCAAGAAAACCCGAAACAGGCGGAACCGGGCGAGTCCAGACGGTCAGACGAGCGGCGGCTTTGGGCGGCCGTACGAGACGACCGGAGAATCGTTCCGGCGAGAGGCGAGGTGATCCGGAACGGTCTGGATGTCGTCTTCGGTGATGGGTGGCTCGTTTGCTGATTCAACCGGGAAGTTAACTTTTTACTCGGATCTTTGGCGAAAGGTCGGGGGGAGCGAAACTGGAACGAGGAGAAAAACGGGGAGGAAAACGGCCGACGATGGCCTTCCGGGCGTGCGACGATGGAGGGGCTGGTGCTGCTCGGTTCCTCTGGTTTTTGCTAAGCTTCTCTCCTTCAACAACTATGGAGAAAGCCTTAGAGAAGAAGCTGCTTAAAAGTGGGGGTCTCCTTGGGCTCTTTAGAGCTCAACACTTGCCATCTTCTCATTGGCTTTGCCCCTACCATGACACCACATGACCTCAGCCACTCTCTCTCCTCCAATCTTCCTCTATAAGCTTGGCAATAGGTGCAAAATGTGGTGTGCCATGGGAGCTACGAATTTTGGACATTCCCCCATTCAATCCATTCAATTCTCTCTTAATTCCAATCAATTGAAGCTCAATTGAAGCTCAAATAAATCAACCCATGTGTCCTCAGCCTTCTCAGGACATTTCCCCGTCAAATGATCCAACTTGCATCCCGAAGATTCAATTAAAAACGACCTTACTTTACTTTTCTGACAAAAATCTCGGTTTGTAGGAAAAATCTTCTGGAGATGAGTCGACGTTCCTAAAATGAATTGTGACTTGACAGAACTTCCAATTTCTGTAATCGAGTTCAATTTCACAGTTAAATTCAATCTGGTGCAACTTTAGCGCGTTCTAATCTATCGGGTAGCTTTTAGGAATTTTCTGTGCAATTGACCTGTGGTTGATTATTTTCAAGCCACAAAGTGCATCTTCGACACATTGGCGACTCTCGATTATCGTAGAAATCTCGAGGTTTCAAATACGGACACAGGGTACCAAAACGATAGAGAAATCGGTCTAGTGCCGATCAACAAGAATTGTGCAATTAGGTGGAATCACCCACACTGAATTACATGATTCTGTTGAATCGACCTATCTTCAGTCTCTAATCGGTCTGTGCCGTAATGACCCTTGCAGATTAGTACGGTTGAGCAGTCGGTTCCTGGTCGAATTCTCAAGTCTATTGCGTTTAGATTCCTTAACGGCTTCACCTGATAGAGTAGTTATCTCGTGAGTGGCCAACTCAGAGAAGAAAGCTATAGACGCGAAGATGAAATGCCCGACTTATTTAATTGAAACTAAAATTGGAAAATCGGGATGTCACAACTCTTCCCCTCTTATAAAAATTTCGTCCTCGAAATTTAAACCATTAAAAATTCTTCTTCAAAATGGTGGGGTATTGTCGTCTCATCAATTTTGCTCCTTCATTCTGCTTCACACTGCTATCTAAGATCCTCGGTGCTGACGAAACATTTCCAAATTGACCAAACCAATTCTTGATTCCCAAAAAGGCTAAGCACTTGTCCGAATTTACAAAAATGAAAGCTGCAAAAATTTTGGTTCTTTTTCTTTTTCCTTTTATTTTTCCACAAAGCGGCTAACTGCTGCGTCGGGGATTCGAACTCCCGACTTCGGACCGACGAGCTTCATCCCGGATACCAACTCGGCTAGAGGCGCCGACGGTGTCCCAAACCGCTTTCTTTTTCCATTTAAAGCCAAATTTCTTAATTGATCCCAAACTCGAAATATTCCACCGATTAAACAGTTTCGACTCTCCTTTCTTAATATTTCGAGATGTCCCTATCCTAGGCGACATCCAAGGAGGAACAGGACTCTCAACCTGAAAATTCAAAGATTTTCGACACTTAACTACGTAAATTTCCAGACGGCTCTGAGCGGTTCTTAATCTGTCACTGATATTTGCAACTGCTTTCACTGATTCTGGGCTATAACCTTTCATTCTCTGATCTCAACTCAACAAATGAAGTTCTGGACACTCTGCTCTGCACTGACTAAAAAGAAACTATCTGACTGATATGCTGAAACTGAGAACCTCTGGTCAAGATATGATATAACTCTGACACTGACACTGACACTCTATGCAAACAAATTATCTGATGCACAAACACCTCTGCATGCTTAATCAAATCAAGATCCTTCAGCATAGCCACAAGGTGGGCTAATTACATCAGTCTGTCAATTACTACCCAAAATGAAATTATTACCACACTGACTCCTCGATAGATCTATCACAAAAATCTATTGTGACGCGATCCCACTTCCACACGAGGATCTCGAGAGATTACAAAGGTCCTCTCGAATTGCAAAACCGTGTTTTCTCTTGCTAGCACATCTGACACTTGCGACCTGTCAATGATATCTGTCTTCACAACGGTCTACTAATCCTGTTGATACAAATTCGGACTCATCTTCGTACTGTCTGGATAATGCTGAAGCTGCTACGACAAGTTTCCGATAAGATCTCTTCTTTAATCTCGGTATCATTAAGTACACTCAATCGTACTCAGAAATCTGAAATTCAGTTCTCTTCTTCTCGGTATCCTCTTGCATAATCTTTTGAGTCTTTGAGTCTGTCCACTAAAGCGTCTGATTCTAACCTGAATATCCGGTTCAATTCTGAGGGTGGCCATAAAATTCGAAGGTGGCCTACCTCGAATTTGAAAACCGAATCTCGAACTTTCTCAAGTAAGTTCCATACTTTAACCACCATATGCACAAATGAAGACTCTCGACTCAACGCATTAGGGACTTCTTTCATCCTTCTAGGGTGATACCAGATACCACCATCCGAGTCCTTCAAAAGATCTAGTTCACAGCGCTATCTCATATTCAATTCCTTTTGAGAGAATAAATACTTTGAGACTTTAACGGTCAGCAAAGATTTGGAGTCTTTCTTCACACTAACAAAATCTCTAAATCTTCAGAGCGAAAATTATTGCTGCAAGTTCTAAGTCATGCATCTGTAATTCTGTTCACGAGGTCTCAACTGATGGGACGAGTATGCAACAACCTTGCCATGCTGCATTAGCACGTAACTCAATCCTCTAAACGATTCATCACTGTAGATCTCGCATCCTCCAGGACCAGACGGTATGATCAGCACGGGTGCGGTAGTCAGCTTCTGCTTAAACTCTTGGAAACTACGCTCGCACTTGTCTATCCACACGAACTTCTTTTCATTCTTCTGTAGTCGAGTCAACGGCGAAGCTAAAGCTGAAAACTCTTTCACAAACCTTTTGTAATACTCTGCTAAACCCAGAAAACTTATGATCTCTTTCATTGTAGTCAATCTCGGCCAACTGTTCACTGCTTCAATCTTGGACGGGGTTCACGAAGATTTCTTCACCTGAATTCACGTGACCTAGAAACGCAACACGGGTCAACCAAAACTCACACTTGCTAAACTTATCGTAAAATTCAAGAGTCCTCAAGATCTGAAATACCATCCTCAAGTGTCTCTCGTGCTCCTTAGCACTCTCCGAACACACCAGAATAACGTCAATGAACACGATCACAAATTGATCCAAGTATCCAATGAACACTCTGTTCATCAAATCCATACAAACAGCTAGAGGGTTCGTCAAACCAAACGATAATGCAGTGAACTCACAATTGCAATATCAAGTATGAGACATTAAATTCGTTATGTCTTCCCTTCCAATCCTCAATTGATAATACCATGTCCTCAAGTCGATCTTAGAGAATATTAATACACAAACACAACAAACCATCTTTCTTCTTCACGAACAGAACGATGCTTTCCAAGGTAATGCACTGGGACATAAGAATCCCTTATCTAACAATTCCTGCATTAACACTTTCAATTCTTTCAACTCAGATAAAGCCATCCGGTAAGGAGCCTTAGAGACTGGCTCTAATCCGGTTGCTAATTCAATCACGAACTTTATTTCCCTTTCTGACAGCAACCTGGCAGTTCTTCAAGAAACACCTCAGACAACCTCTGTACCATGGTTATGTTCTCCTTACTTGGTCTTTCAACTATCGCATCCACTATAGTTGCCATATAGATTAGGCAACCTACATCCATAAACCAGGTTGTCTTCAGTGACGAATAATAGGGATCGAAGGTCCTTTCTGACTTTCAGTAGTTGAAAACTTTCATACGCTAACTGAACAAACTGAATTATATCGTTACCACGATTCATAACAGTAGAAAGCTCCTCGAGCCAAACCTTTTCATAAATGATTTTCAAGCCATACATAAGCAAACCCATCAAGTTCAACTATAATTAGTGATTCCCTTTCTACATCTTTAATACAACAACAGAAATTATGCAACCTTAACCAAAATTCCACTGCGCTACTTTGATAAAATCACCCCAAAAACGTTCTTCCTCTGATCGGTGCATGGTCGGTCCGTTCTTGTCCCCTTCACCATCCTAGTGGTGTTCTATCTGCGGTGCTTTCCCTCTGTCCTGTCCTCTAGTGATGGCGTACACTCTTCCTTGCTCTGGAGGTCTGTTCAGTCCACCCTGTAGTGCATTCTACAACGTGAAACCTCTAATCTGACCCATCTGTGGTGGTGGCAGTAATTGCGGTTGTCCTTTTAGTCTTTTGGGATAGGTCCTGGCTATGTGACCTAGCTGGCCACACTCAAAGCAAGTACCCGGCCTAGAATTACATGGGACTAATCCGTGTCGCCTTCCACATAAGTGACACATGCCACTCTGACTTAGGTCGGACTTTCCAACTCCACCCTTCCTGTTGGGCGGAATCTGGAATCTATCTCCATACATCATTTTCTTCCTAAATCGATTACCTTCTCTATTCGACCCAAACCGCGACCCAGATGCGGCGGCTCTCTCATTCTGGTCTCTCTCAATCATCTGGACCCGTTTGAACAAGTCATTATAGTTCCTCAAGTTCAATAGTATCAGTGAACTCCTCAAATCCGGTCTAAGCCCATCTCTGAACCTCCTAACTCGGTTCACTGGATTCTCGACCAATTCGGGGGCATACCGCAATAGTTCCGTGAACTTCGCTTCATACTGGTCTACGGTCATAATACCTTGGCGAAGACACTGGAATTCTGCCATCTTCACTTCTCTGGCAGTATCAGAAAAGTACTTGTCATTGAAAACCTCGAGAAAGGCGTTCCACTCTGGAAATACGCCTTCAAGGAATACTGCGTCTCTAGCGGCTTCCCACCAAGTCTCAGCGTTACCTTCTAGTTGGTAGACTGCAAGGGCTACCTTCTCCACTTCAGTGCACATTAGCAGTGCAAAAGCCTTCTCTAAGCCCTTGGTCCAAAGAGCTGCAGCTTCGGGGTCTCCTATCCCAGTGAACTTCGGTGGATTCAACTTCAGGAAATGCTCCACCAACTTATGCATTGGTCTCCCAGCAACCACGTTCGTAGGTGGAACTCCAGCAGGTGCAACAATAGGCGCGGCAACTAGTGCGGCGGCAGGTGCAACAGTAGGTGCAGCCGCGGTGGCAACAGCAACAGCAACAGTAATAGCGGCGGCTTGATTCTGAGCCTGCTGATCCAACCAATTCCCCATGGCCTCAAGCATCTACAGGATCCCGTCGATCCTCAAATCACCAGGGGCTGCTACCCCAGCACCAACAGGAGGCGGTGCTACTCCACTAGCGCTAGCCTCAGCTTGCCCTCGACCACGTCCACCTCGGGTACCGACCCTTGTTGGCGTCCTACCCCAAGTAACTAGACCCATGGTCCTCTTCCTAGGAGTTCTCTCCTGATCACTCATAACACAAGTTCTCTATAGAGACCTGCCTTCTAATTCACATTGAATTAGAATTGAGTGACCTACCAAACAATTTACCAATCAACTATCAGACATATGCACCAGCATGAATTAAAGCCATTCCTACTAACTATCCCATAAACAATCGCACCTTATCACTCCATTCATAGACCCGCTCTAATACCACTTAAACGGGGATGCGTAATAAAAATGAATTGGCCGGCGACGTGTCCTGGGAAGTGGCATTTGTATCGACCAAAGTGGGATGTTCGCGCGCTCAGAGGATCGGGGCGTGACATCCCCATTTAAGTAATTAAAAATAATTAATTAGGGCTTAAATAAGATTACACTAATTTAATCATACAATTAGCCCTAATTAAACATCCATTAAACTAAGCATACAACTAATCTAATTTACATTAAAATAATCTAATTTAATCACATAAATCTAATTAGACTAATCTAAACACCCCTTAAGCGTCATTAACTCACTAAGCAAGAATTAGAGGATAAACTTACCGGTTTTGCGCGCCGGTGAGTTCACGGCGACCACGACACCAAGGCGGTCGATAAACCCCAAAGCGGCGACACCAACGGAGGCCGGGAAGACACTGAAAACGGGCCTCGAAGTCTGGAACTTCTTGCTGTCTTCTGCTTCTAATCTGGGCTGAACTGCAGAGAAGAAACCAGCAACTTCCATGGCGAAAACGGGCCGATCGGAGCTCCGGTGAGCGGCTGGTTGGCAACCAATGGCTCCCGGGGGTCTTGGGGATCTTGTAGGAGGTTGGGATGGGCAAAGGAGGGGTCAGAAAGGGGCGAAACAGCAAGAAAACCCGAAACAGGCGGAACCGGGCGAGTCCAGACGGTCAGACGAGCGGCGGCTTCGGGCGACCGTACGGGACGACTGGAGAATCGTTCCGGCGAGAGGCGAGGTGATCCGGAACGGTCTGGATGTCGTCTTCACGGTGATGGGTGGCTCGTTTGCTGATTCAACCGGGAAGTTAACTTTTTACTCGGATCTTTGGCGAAAGGTCGGCTGGAGCAGAAACTGGAACGAGGAGAAAACAGGGGAGGAAAACGGCCGACGATGGCCTTCCGGGAGTGCGACGATGGAGGGGCTGGTGCTGCTCGGTTCCTCTAGTTTTTGCTGAGCTTCTCTCCTTCAACAACTATGGAGAAAGCCTTAGAGAAGAAGCTGCTTAAAAGTGGGGGTCTCCTTGGGCTCTTTAGAGCTCAACACTTGCCATCTTCTCATTGGCTTTGCCCCCACCATGACACCACATGACCTCAGCCACTCTCTCTCCTCCAATCTTCCTCTACAAGCTTGGCAATAGGTGCAAAATGTGGTGTGCCATGGGAGCTACGAATTTTGGACATTCCCCCATTCAATCCATTCAATTCTCTCTTAATTCCAATCAATTGAAGCTCAATTGAAGCTCAAATAAATCAACCCATGTGTCCTCGGCCTTCTCATGACATTTCCCCGTCAAATGATCCAACTTGCATCCCGAAGATTCAATTAAAAATGGCCCTCTGACAATCTCGAACAAAAACGACCTTACTTTACTTTTCTGCCAAAAATCTCGGTTTGTAGAAAAATCTTCTGGAGATGAGTCGACGTTCCTAAAATGAATTGTGACTTGACAGAACTTCCAATTTCTGTAATCGGGTTCAATTTCACGATTAAATTCAATCTGGCGCGACTTTAGCGCGTCCTAATCTACCGGGTAGCTTTTAGGAATTTTCTATGCAATTGACCTGTGGTTGATTATTTTCAAGCCACAAAGTGCATCTTCGACACATTGGCGACTCTCGATCAACAAGAATTGTGCAATTAGGTGGAATCACCCACACTGAATTACATGATTCTGTTGAATCGACCTATCTTCGGTCTCTAATCGGTCTGTGCCGTAATGACCCTTGCAGATTAGTATGGTCAAGCAGTCGTTTCCTGGTCGAATTCTCAAGTCTATTGCGTTTAGATTCCTTAACGGCTTCACCTGATAGACTAGTTATCTCGTGAGTGGCCAACTCAAAGAAGAAAGCTATAGACGCGAAGATGAAATGCCCGACTTATTTAATTGAAACCAAAATTGGAAAATCGGGATGTCACAGCCAGAGCCAGAGCCTGAGCTAACAACTACAACTAAGAGCATCTTGATGCCCCAAGACATATGGGTCATCACTGAAGAAAAGACATGCACATTCAAAGACAAGTGCAAGTGTTTTGACAAGAGAATGCAAGGGATCGTGGAACGAAGACGATATAAAAGGCATGGGATAAATTACAAGAAAAATTTCAAGGTATGTCCGAGACTTTACAACATAAGTCCGGATTATCTCGAAAATGGATCAAGGGGGAGTGTTGGAAATTGTGATCTATTTTCTCTAAAAATATCTAGAAACTACTAACTTAATCATGAAGGTGAGAACCTTCTAGAATTGTTGAGAATGGAGGTTGCTAGTTGAATCTAGAAGATTCACATGGGAATGCAAGCAAGCAAAAGCCAAGCATCAAAGAAAATCCTAGAACAAGCTAGAGAAGTCTAGAATCCTCTAAGGCGGTGACTTATGCCTATAAATAGCCTTGTAGTTCATCATTTGAGGGTGTGAGAGGTAATCCCCACCTTGTGTGAGAGGTAAACCCTCCACCTTGTGTGTGAGGTGAACCCTCCACCATGAGAGGTCAAGATCTCTATTGTACCTCCATCAAACTATTTTGTTCAACTAATGAAACTATTTCCCCCATGTCCTATATCCTTCAATTATTCTAGTTGATCCCTTGTCTATCATCTATAAACTACATCATACACTTGCACACAACATCGCTAACCAAAAACTATATCTAATATCAAAACTATGCTTCCGCAACGCACACATCCAAAAATTTTAACACTGAGTATGATGCAGCTTCTACCCCTGGTTAGTGGCGCTTTTCAATATGACCAGCGTGTTGGCTGCAGCCGATTCTCTGGCTCCTTGAGAGTGGAGCGAGGGTTTCCATCAGTCGAACACTCGAGATCCGCACCTTTGACAGTCACTCTAGCGACAAACTCATCTTTTAGACAAAGTGCAGATCAACATTAGCCAGCTGCTTGGAGCATCACGAATCAACATGCATAATATAACTCGACTGAAAATTTCAACCAACAAAACCTCATCTCGACAGAGTAGGTAGGAGCGTCGTAAAGGAGATCTAGATTTCACACGACCTCAACGGAGGATCATGTTTTTCTAGACATGCTGCAAAGATTCATGAGACAGCGTAACACCTCACCAGATTTTAATCAAGTTTTGCAACCATTCGCTTTTCATCACTTCAGCAGTTCATGCCATTCCATCACATGTTAAAGATGTGAAAGCAAAATGATAAAATAGATGCAATCCTCCTATGGCCATCTCTATAGGATAAGCATACCAGCCAAACAAGTACCCAAGCTACTAACAAGAATTTGTCTTCACCAAATAAACTTCAGATAAGCAGGGAGATATTCCCTAGTTTCAACGTATTAGGAGCAAACCACGGTGTCTTTGAAGAAATGACCAAAGCAGGAAAGGACAGTCAATTTGCAGGACATTTCTAAAGTAAGTCAGATAATTGTATTTGCAAGTCACGATCATATCTGGAGTTCTTAACCATCCCAGTCTGTTCTGACATCATGGACAAGCAAACCTATGTATACTAGAAAAACAGTACACAAGATGTGAAAAGCATATGTTGGCAGATAATTGTATTTGCACATTCAGAATTCTGAGCATCGCAGAAATTACCACCGTACACAAGAGAAAATTCCATTTATAGTGTCAGCGATGCCATCAAGAGTGAATTTCTCGCATTCTTAAAAAGACGTTATATTCCATATATCTTACCATCAGTGACACATATATGATAAGTTGGTAAAATCCAAGTGTTTGCATCGCATATTTCATCCAACTCCTGCAGAGAAGATGTGAAAAGCATATGTTGGCAGAGAAGAGAAAGCATAAATTTCTAATTGCAGTTCCAGAGAGTCCTTATAAACACCGTTCATGTTGAATTTTTCTTCACAAATGAAATGCGTATGCAAGAAACAGGAAACAAAACTATTTTACTGCCATTTTCTATGAAAATTCTATGAAAATGGAAACATAATGACATATTAAAGGGCATTTCAATCTTTAGTTATGAAAGTGAAAACAATTTTCCTTGTCTTCACTTGAAAACTGTTTTCATAATGCGACAGAACCTAATCAGTTTTGACATGTTTCCATTTTCAGTGGAAAATGAGAACTGGAAAGTTTTCACACACCAAACAGGGCCTATCCTTTCAGTCATTTGCATTTGAGCATCCTCTTGCAATGTATGCTGTCCCTCTGTGTTAATAGAATGTTAATAACAGAAAAATTAATTTTGTTGACCTCGTCTATAAAGGTTATACCGTCTTATTAGAGGTCCAGTAAGAATAAAACAGGAAAAGATACTGAAAAAACAACAATAAAGGAAAAGGAAAAAGTGCAACTTTTCATGGTGGGAACTTACTTGACATGGACTTTGTCTGTAGTTAACAGCCTCAGACATCTTTACATCGGTACAGTGGGGCAAAGGTTGGCCTTCAAGATGGGTATTTGGCCTTTCATGAGTAGTAGTTTCCAGGCACGAATAATTACAACCATCAATTATGGAGTCTATCTTCAGCGCTAAAGCATCAGCTCCACCTATGACAAGATGAAAAAGATGAAGCTATCCTAAAGAACTATCCATCAGTCACAAATTGCAAAATGATAGGTCTCCAGACAATCCCTAATTTGCATTTACTAATAACCAACTTCCCATTACAAATAGTAATCACACAAATAATGACTTTTATCCTTCTGAGGGATAAAATGCATCAGAGAATGATGACGATGATAGAATGGACAGAAACGCATAGAAATCATGAAAAAGCAATTAGTCAACCCATATGTGTAACAGACACAGAACATCCGATGAACATCCATCCTTTCACTAGAAAGCAGAAGTATCCAAAACATTCAACTGCCTTGACAAGCAAATTGTTAAAAATTTTGGATGTGTGCGCTGCGGAAGCATGGTTTTGGTATTAGTTATAGTTTTTGGTTAGTAATGTGTGCAAGTGTATGGTATAGTCTGTAAAGGATGGACAAGGGACAAGATAGGATAATTAAATGATAAAGAACATGGGATATAATTTATCTAGTTGATGGAAAGTACAAGATGTTTTGGTAATGGAGGAATATTTCATGATATAGAAACTATCTTAACTCTACTCCTCCACACCGGTGGAGGTACAAACCTCACACACAAGGTGGAGGTTTACCTCTCACTCTCTTACATTTGTTGGTTTGCTACGCTCCCCTCTCTTTCCTATTTATAGAGACTAAATACAACATTCTAGATTTATGTGGAATGTTGTCCACTTAGGCTTCTCTAGCTTGTTCTAGAATTTCTTCTTCATCTTGGCTTCTACTTGCTTGCATTCCCACGTGAATCTTCTAGATTCATTTAGCAACCTTCATTCTCAACAATTCTAGACAATTCTTCAACATGGATGTTGCTACGAAGGTTCTCACCTTCATGATTAAGTTAGTAGTTTCTAGATAGTTTTAGAAAATGGATCACAATTTCCAACACAAATGAAAACTCCTTACTACTACATAACATAGCCAGCAGTAGTGCAGCCAGCAATCTTTCAATCTAGAGCTTCATTTCTCTACGAAGTACAGATACAAAATCATTAGAAAGACATCAAGAAAATGCCACTCCTGAATCAAAAAGAGCTTAAGTGAATCTTATCTTTCCTTTAAGGCTAACTAATGACAGGCTGACGGCTCAATTCAGATGCATTGAGAACTATTTAGAATCACATAGCAGAGTTCATGTCGTGACACAAGCTTATCCTCAATGTCTACCATCAAAGCTCAACAAGATAAATTTCGACATAAACAAGCTCAATAATGGAAAATTGGCTTCTTAAAGCAAATCCACTAACAGTCATACCATTCAAAATCGTATGGATACACTTGTCACACTTCGCAATCTCATCTTCTATATTTCGCAGCTGAAGGGACTGCAAGAAAGCATAATTTTGAACGGAACATGAGTATTCCCAGTCACAAGGAATTGTTGTTACTGTCAGTTACATAAGAAAGACTAATACAAAGCCAACCGGCAATGTCCAAAAAGTTGCAAAGGGATCATTCACCTTCTGGATCATTTGCTTACATAAAATGCTAGAAGATAACTTCCTAATCAGAAAATTTAAAACGGACTTATTATGACAACACCAAACTGATAAGCTTCAAAAACTGCTGAGCTGCTGCATCAGGCTACCACTAAAACATCAGCAGTTTTTTTTTTTTTTTTGACAAAAAAACATCAGCAGTTTGAAACACTAAAAAACGCTGTGGAACATATTAACAGGAAAAGAAAATTACCAGTTTAGCCCTTTTCTGGAGAACAACTCTTAAAGCAGTTTGTGACAGTGTGTGTTCTTTAGAAGCCAACACAGAATATATTTTCTCAAGATCTTCAGAGGGGGACTGGCAAGTAACTAAAGCACGGTCACTACCAAGGATTGGCTCCTTATCCAATATAGTATTGTTGTTCATATTGTCTCCAGCAGTACTCTTATTGCCTTGGCATTCAGGTACGCCGTTCTGGCAATTGTTTTTAACCGTCATGTCCTGGAAATTCAAGTAAATATATAGAAAAGTACGTAACTCTGAATCGATGCCCAAGAACAGGGGAGGGGAAAAAAAACCAACCTAAAAACAAAGGACAGTCGATCTATGCATATATAGGACATACATTATAGAATTTCTCAAAAGGTGTATCCTGCAACTTTGGAATCCCAAATCTAGAACGTGAATGATTCTTCAAGAGTTTCCAGTCAGAATGTCCATTAGTAATTTAGTCCAAGAGGGATGAGTCGTTATTGAAATGAGAGACAAACTATCAGAAGAAAAAAACATGCAAATGTTAATCCATTCAATAAAAGACAATTGGGTTGCAAATCCTGCTAAATGTGAGCCCCCATTTATGGACTGGCAGTAAGATAACTCCATGATTGCGACCACTGATTGAAATTTAGTGCTTATAAGAATTAAAAAAAGACTATCAGTGAAAAGCACATGACATTTACATTGAAGATATCGAATGTAACTAAAATAACTGCTTTGTACAAATACTCCTACTTCAGCGCCACCTATTAACTTCTCAACAAATCATGCTATTTACGCCAGCTAAACTAGGTTGAGCATAATATGCAATAGCCCTCTCCTCCAAGCATGCTGAAAGTATAATTTTCCTCCAAAAATTTCTCAATTTTTTTTTTTATCCCATTATTTCAACATCCTTGTCATTTCCCCACTCTCCTTCTTCCAATTTCTAACTCTTACATTAAATCTGTCCTTGCTCATTATGTTACCTAAACTAATCTAATAAAACATGTATAAAAGAGGATAAGAACCACATGTCATTGAGCCATGTAAAGTTTCGGGTTGTTCCACCATGTGGCTGCTTCTTCCATCTACCACCCAGCTGTAGCCTCTCCTATCTTGATCATGAGGATAATGATAGCATGAAAAGATTCGAGGAAGTGGTGCATGAGGAATTATAAATTCTTTTCCCTTTCCTTCCATTTATTTTATATAAAAGCCATAGCTCATGATGTTAATCTAATTACGAAACCTACCTAGACAATTACATAACGATTCTCTTGGAAAATATTGTGCATTAAATCTTATTGGTCATCAGATTCAGTTTAATTCCCCATTGTCTTCTTTTTTCATCGATGAGTGATTAATTAACATTAAGTTATGTATCAAGGAAGATTACATAACTACGTTGGTGTGAGTCTTTTATATCGTCCATCCAATTAATTTGAAGTTTGTTTTGTCCTGACAATTTCTATAAGTTTGATCATGAAAAGCTATTGTTCAAAAAGCCAACCAAAAATTCAGTAGGAAAATAACACATTATATTTTAATAGTGAATATAACATACACTTACAATTATAAGCCAAAGATGAAAGATTATTCAACCAAGACTATCTAGAATATAGGGAAACACAAGACAGTTTTACATTATTCATCTAGAGACAATAGTTACAATGAATAATAAGTAAAGTTGGCCCACATAATGAACATAAAGGGGCATGAGAACAGTTGGCCCGTCTAATATTGGAAATTCTATCAACATTTTCTTACTTCAATCAACGAGTAAATTCCTGTGGCTACTGATGGTAGAAGCCCATAATATCTGAGGTGCACAATGTCCTATAGCTTTAGTTACTTCCCAATTGTATAGGTAGCTATCATCCAAAGTACTCTTCTAATGGCTTAATAAATCTCCACATAAGTGCTAAGTAATCACAAAATCTATCATCAGTAAGTAACTTTCTAGTAATATTTCATATTTTTTAGCATCTAACATCAGTTTAGTAACTTTTTCGAAGTTCTATCACATGAAAGTCGAGGTTGGTAAATGTCAAGGTGCTCTAGTAATTTTCCATAGATATTTGCAACATTTGACATCAATTAATAACTATTTCAACAGAGTAGTTTCTATTTATTGTGCTAACCCTAAGTACAAGCCACCAAAATTTTAGATAAATACTATAGCATGCTTGAAACCATCTATGCATTTCAATAACTAATATTCTATCAATTATTAATAACTTTTCATCTGGCAAAGAAAACAAATCATCAGGAACTTCTGTAGAAGGTCAATTACATTCCTAGTAGAGTAACAAGCCTCCCACTTTTGTACTTGCAATATAGTGATTCACCAATCTATGTTGGTAATTAACCAATCTATACTTGCATTAGTAGTGATGCTCAGTGCATTCACACTTATGCTTTTACGGGTGGGTAACTTTTCATTGAGGTTAGGATTTTTTATTAACTACCAGTCTAAGGGGTTGTTCTTATCTTCAATGAACCGACAAGCTTGATGGCTCACAATGACATAAGCAAGTTTGTTTCTTAGTGAGCAGGAATTTTCATTATCCAATTATCCAAAGAATTTATCTTTTCAAAAACACACAATCTATAGCATGGACAAATGTAGCCTAAGCCAAAAATTTAAGCTTCAAGGACACGGCCATTGGAATCACCCACAAAACTCTTACAAAACTCAAAAGCATCTAATGAAATAGCCGAAATGGAAATGTTTTAATAGGTAAGAAACCTCAAGGGGACGGTGAAGGTCTAACCTCACTGGTGACATCTTGCAGGTTGTTCAGCTTTCTCTTGGTGCAAGATGTCTTTGATTCGCAACTAGGAATATTATTATATTTCTCTTCAGTTGAAACAGAGTTCAGCTTTCTCTTGGTGTAAGATGTCTTTGGTTTGCAACTAGGAATATTATTATATTTCTGTTCAGTTGAAACGGAGACCTCATCTTTGTCCATCTTTACCTGTGCAGTTACAGAGTCGACTTTCAAATGATTTGGATATGCATCCCTGTGGTGACAGAAAAAGACAATTTTGATAATGAGGACTCAATGAGCTCATAATAACCGGTTGTAAACAAGGAAAATTAGCTAGATCAAATCAACAGCTGCTGCAGTTCTAAAATAGAAAAGTTATTAGGTACTCCCGGTTGTAGGCTAGTGCACATGATCTAATGGCTCATGTGAAGTGGACTAACATAGACCAGGAGTACCCAAAAAAGGCCCTAGAATAGAGACTATGTAACAATGGAATTGAAGTTTGCAAATGCTTCAGGAGGAAATAATGTATCTTATCAAGCTTCATCAAGTACAAGGATGGAAATGGGTCCTCAATTCCTTGTGGAATGAGAGTAGATGACGGACCCTACTGATGCTTTTTACTCTACAATTGCGAGGAGAATCCAGTGGACTGCGTCCTTTGTTTAAATGGCTTGAGATTGGGAGCTAGAATATCTTTAGTCGCTCCTTTGAGATTGAAGTGTTAGCTTGTGTGGGTGAGTGGGAATTCAAGCCAGAGGGTCATGATCTCGAATATGACCTCTCTAAATTGTACTACCATGCATTTACACAAAAGTTGCCCCAAGAGACTTGGAAGCCGATCCGAAGAGCCAAGATTCCTCCAAAAGCTGCCTTCTTCACATGCAAGGCTACTTACGAGAGTCTTCTAACAATCGACAACTATCCAAGGAGAGGTCTTCAGCTTGTAAATAGATATTTTCAGGGTGAAAGTGCCATTGGAGTTAATTAAGCACGTCTTAACTCATTGCCTGAAGTGAGGCAACTATGGAACACTGATGAGGCGCAGGCTCTACGGTTAGGAAAGAACTTTGAGATTGGACACTGTAGACTCTTCTCTGTAATTTTTCATACAGGGTAGGTCGCTTGTTGGTACATAGAAGAACTCTGATGAGTGAGCATTTTTTTTTTTATTGGTGATTCCCCATGCCCATGCCCCGGGGAAGGGGGGGGGGGGTGTTAAGCATTTGATGACAAAATTATGAAAACGTTACTCATTTGAAGATCATCTAATAATGACATACCTGGAAAACCAGTCCGACAAAATCCCAGCATAGGGTAGCATATGGAAAAATTCAACGACTGGGGTTATTGTCCATATGTTCCATCTGTGTGACACCTTCCTGATCAAAGGTCCCTGCAAGCTAAAGAAGAATAATCTCATTTTCCTCGTCAAAGAAAGTGCAGAAAATAAAACTCTCTCTCCCTCCCTCCCTCACTCCCAATTGCCACAGTCCCGTAGTATGTATTGGGTTTCTCAGTTATGGCGGAAGTTCAATGGGCAATAGCCAATTCTGCTGGGGACAAGCTCAAAGCTTGGTGACATCATATAAGAACCAGGCTGAGATCCTCCAGCAATTATTGAGGGTGAAAATAACTCCCTCACTCCTACCTCCCTCTCTTCATAAAAAAGAAGAACCAGCAGAGATCTTCCAGCAATTATCAATCTACTCAGATGGAAAGGCACAGGAAGGTGTTGAGGGGAACATAGTAGCATTTGTTGATATTATGGAGCTTGCTCGTGAATGCTTGTTTTGGTTCTAATTACTATATTTGATTTCCTATAATTATGGAATCTGTTACTTAAAAACTATTTTGTTAATGCAGTGGCAGCCCTCAGTGCCACTTACATGGATGCATAATAACTTTTTCTGACTAGAAAAATAAATTAAAAAAAAAAGGAAAAAGAAAGAAGAGCCAATTGATAGGCAATCTACCTAATCGTTCTATGCATAGAGCGTTCAGTAAAACCAGCCAAAAAGGCATATTTTAGAATCTTATAATAAGAGAAGCAAGAAGTCTGTATAACGCAGCAATGGCATGGAGAATAAAGTTTGGCAATATTTTCACAGACGCTCTAAGCAAAGTACCCAAGTAACATGCTTAACAAATGACACCGAACACAAAGTTTGGCATACACCAACCTGTCAATGGCATCTTTTATAGGGACCCAAAAGGCATATATAGGGACCTGAACAGCATCTTCACTAGTAGGTTGGGTCCATTGCATTATGTAGAAGCGAGATGTCGATTTCTCTTTACCCAGAGAATATACAGTGTGGCTTTCTAGTATAGAAAGATGGGCCTGACTAATGGCTGTTCAGCAGTGATAAACCATATCCAAATGTCAATCCTTTTGGCAGGCCAAACAAAACAGAAATAGATAGTAGGTACTAAAACACTGACGACTTCAAGGAATTAAAATTATAGTATGTGCAATTCTAGTCAAAAGACAAATCAGAATACTTGAATACTTGAAAGAGCTAAAGTAAAATACGACTCTAACGTTGTATGCTCAAAAATAGACCCATGGACAGTAAAAATTGGATGTAATGTAAGTGCTGTGAATGTGGTCTCTTTAAAATTCAGTCATATATCCAAATGCCAGTCTCTTTGAAGGTCATCCACAAAGGACACCCACTTACCAAAGGGGTCTGATACTCACAGGTTCTAAGACCAATCACATTTCCTACATTTTATCATGGGTCCTTCGAAGCAGAATATCTCACGTTCTCCAAAACTTACCCTACTGCTTAGACTGTTTCAGCAGAGAGTACCATATCTCAACGTTTAACACACTAACCTCCCACAAAAAACAACTCTGTCGTCAGCAAGTAGATGTATTGCAGTATTTCATCTTCTTACCACCCTAAAAGCATTAGATAGTGCCAAAGTTGCTAATAACCTCATCTTCCAACTCCATAAGAACCACAAAATTAGGATAGACTCAAGTTGGCAAAAAAATATAAGTACTAGATAAGCACTTCAAATTCACTTAAAACCTGACTCTCAAACCCATCCTTATAGGATAAGGATCAGATAATCCCATTTACAAGCCGCTGCTAAGTATCTTCATGTCCAAGATCTATATTACTTCTCTTCCAAAATGTAGAAACAAAAAGGCAACCGCATCAGACCACAGAGGATCCAATTCAAGCTTCTAGAAATTAAAGCCAAAACCCCATAACACTTGATTGTGCACTCTGTCCATGTCCATTTTAACCTCTTCCCTCTTTACATTCTTATCACGAGTCAAAATTGCATTAGCAATGTACAGCCAGGTCTGGCCTCCTTATGACTGCATTGTTAAAAGGAGAAATATTTACACAAACTATTCTTATGTGCAGACTAATAGCCTTGCACAAATGTCATGCACGCCTCTCTTTTTTGATAAGATGGGTTTCCGAACCTTCAACTTCACTAATCTCCACTAAATAATGTGTATTGGTCCATCCAATTAACTAATTGGACATAATCTTTTTTATCACCTACCACAACTTTCACAATAAATAAAATGACACAGGTATTGCTTATAATTTTGAGCAAATTCTTTTTATCCAGCGAAATCCACCAAAAAATTTTAATGATCTGAACTAGAGCTTTCCCAACTCCCCTTTGGGAAAGTTGTGGAGATCTGAGCATGACACTGTGGTTGTTATTTTATTTTGCAATCTCTTGCCCATGAATGGACCTTGATCATTACACCTGTCAAATTCCAAGGTCAAGGTAAATTCTTCACATGAAGGCAAATGGCTAGTGACTATGTTTTCATCTTCCGTGGAAGTAACTCCAGCCATCATGGTTTAGCTCTATCATCATGTGAAATTGCTAACTTGGTAATTTCAACTAGGCTTGAACTTGAATAATGCAAATTCTTCATCAAGAGATACCTATCCTTATTTCCCAGCAAAAGCCCTTTTCAGATTTCTGTAGCATCAAAATCCACAATGTCCTATAAATCATCAAATTTCCATCATCTTTGTTGTATGAATTAAAGGCAGGAGAGTGGACAAGATTAGATATTGGCTAAGAATATACACTTGCCAATTTTAACTAAACCAAAATTTTGCAGTTTTATCCATGTATAACACCAAAACCTAATTCATACCTGTGGCTTCCTTGACTGATGAGCAAGCTGCTGCATAGCATCTTCATTAATGCTCGGATCATCTCTCAAGGGCTTTTTGGTGATCCTTTTCTTTTTATAATGTTTCAAATCCGGCATGGCTTCTGAACTCTGATTGGAGATATCCACATCCTTTTCAAACAATGACCAAACCCCCGTTCTGAATAGCAACAAGCAATTCTCTTTCCTAGAGTCAACCAAGAAAACAGCAACTTCAGAAATTGACCATCCTTCTATATCTGGAATATCCTTTGACGCACTCAACCTCATACACAGATCACATGCATTCATGATAGTCTTCTCCGTCAAGGAAAGCTGCTTTTCAGGGTCAACTAATTCAGCATCATCATTTCTTTGCAAGCATTTCATGTATGCCAGTAAAGGAGGTTTCAAAACCGCAATTAATTTGCAGAATGACTCAAAACCTAGAAATTCTAGTTGTCTCTGTCGTTTCCGATGGTAGTAGTTGTACAATATGACAACTCCATGCACCTGCAAAAAAAAATTGTTTGATAAATAATCGTCCATTGCTCCGACCTAAATGGTTAAACTATCCAAGAAAAGACGAAGCATAGAAAACGTGATGCAGAAACAGAAGCCAGAAAACAGCCAAACCCTAGAGCATTAAAGCTTGTCAAAAAGCGACAAGAATTCCTTCTCTTCAATTTCTGTCTAGCCAAAGATTCACACGATGCGAATGAGTACAAATCTCCAGATTTTTTTTTCTTCGACTTCGAATTCCTGTACTACTTCTAAGGGTATGCAACCGGAACCGCCCAAACTGAGAACCGGTGGCCAGTCAGTCCGATTCCCAGTTCCAAGGCGGGAACCGGACCAAACCGGACTGAACCAATTTTTTATATATATAATATATAAAATATGTAAACATCATAGCTTATTGCAACCGAAATTGCAGTTGATATAGGAACTTCTTATGTGGCCAAGAGATCATTAAAATTCTTTTTGTTACTCTTTTATTTATAGAGAAAATCTACTTGTTAGTTTTCTCTTCTACTTGATGTGGAACTAAGGCTCCAAGAGACCCACAAGACACTTCAAGCCTCCAAGAGTCCCACATCGACTAAACATTTAAAGAGCAGAAGAGACATTGTCTATACAACCTAAGCCAAGCATAACTCTTAGCCGAATTGTTCATGGCCTTCATGGTTAAGGTAAAGTGTCACGACCCAAACCCCGGGCACATGCACATCCCTCAATGGTCGATTTAAAATTTGCAACATCCAAGGAACTGTTGCCGACCCATTCGTTATTTTTGCACACGCGGAAACGTAAAAACAATCTCCATACAACAAAACAGTGGGATAGAAACGTAGGATATTATTTTTCACAAGCAACACCTACAACATCACATTCTAACTAAGCTTCTATCTATAAGACTGGGGTTTACTACTACAATACCATACTTCTCGATTTCTTAGGGGTGAGCTGTCACCCGACATCCAGTCTTGACGGAAAACCCGTCATCACTTGGAAGGAGATAGCGAGAGTCCTATTCCTCCTTTACTGCGACCAACTGTACACGACCTAGCCTTCCTCCATTTAGGGACCTGAAAAATGTTAGCTCACTAAGGGGTGAGATCACATCTCAGCGAGTAAATCCTCTAAATCCAGATTAGGAGAAGGGTACATCCTGCATGCAATCTAATCATATTTCTTACCACTCTTTTAATGCCAGCAAGTTCTTGCATATTAGTATCAAGTAAAACATTTCTACCAATATCAAGTTCACACATCACAGGAATACTTTAACATGAGCATATGCAAGGGCGTGAATATCCATGTAAGCATACAAGCCACAGCCAATGTAATAGATAACAGTCTTTCAGCATAACCGGGCATCTCGTGTGTCACAAATGATGTCAATGCTTAGATAACAGTCTTCCGGCATAACCGGGCATTTCATGTATCACAAGTGATGTCAATGCTCAGATAACAGTCTTCCGGCATAACCGGGCATTTCATATGTCACAAATGATGTCAATGCTCAGATAACAGTCTTCCGACATAACCGGGCATTTCATGTGTCATAAATGATGTCAATGCTCAGATAACAGTCTTTCGGCATAACCGGGCATTTCATGTGTCACAAATGATATCAATCCTCAGATAACAATCTTCCGGCATAACCGGGCATCGCCTCGCACCGTCGAGTGCGGCATCGTCTACATCTAGACAGCATTCCATATAGAAGCATCGGTCCAGCCTACACTGCAACCGGCATCCGTTGACGTGGGGCATTCCCGAAGGAGCATCGTCCGGCTCCAAAGGCACGTGATAGAATCATGTCATGAATGCATATGATCGATGTCACATTTCAATAATCAATTATATACAGCATCCACAGCATCAATTGAGCAATTTCATAGCAAGAATACTTCAAAACAACCATACACTCTTATTAACCCAAATTCACAGAAAACAATCCAATTACGCTCTCCCAAATTCGAAGTCAGAACCCCACTCGTATGAACTTGAAAAATTCTCAAATTTGGACACGTGCTAGAAAACACAAAAAAAAAAAAAAAATGAAGACACCGAGATCCAGATCCCTCTAGATTCGGCCCAGAAATTCTTTCTATCCAGCACAAAAATCGGGTCTAGTTCCAAAGGGCCTAACTCATCGAAATCAGTTTGTTTTTGGGTCAAAATCTAATATGTTTGATTTGAAATTCAAGTATGTTAAACTGAAAGTTATAACGAACAACTTTTATGAAGAAACTGATTGGAAATTCAACATCTAAAGGTCAGTAACAGCCCTCAGAATCTTAACAGATCACGGTTTACAAAACTGTCCGAATTACTGCTTCAAGGATGACGTCATGAAAATCGTCATCTTTTTAAATTCTAAAAATTCTGAGAAAAATATATGTTATTATTTAGGATGTCTAAAACATTTCTTCAGAATAAAATTCCTTCAAAATCGCAACACACAGTTGTCCACGAAATTAGCAAAACACACACATCCTGGAAACTGTTTCAGAAATCAGCTACTGTTCTAGTCCGAATTTTCTTCCACAACATTTATCTTGCTCTCTAAACCCTATCTAAGCTTTTCTATGGCCATCATAACATCCCTAACCAACATCCATCCATATCTAACGTCATGTACATATTTTTAACTTGTACGAATTCTTAATAGAGGTACTCAACCCCCAGTCCAGATTTAGAAGACAACTCACCACCGAAACTAATGGCGATCCTCACTTGTGGCCGGACGGCAACACAAGGACAGCCCTGGAGGTTTTTGACGATGATTTGGACCCGGCACAATGGCTAGAGGTGTCGTTGAGCGACCACCACAACAGCACACAAAGTCTCGGATTTTCTTGAGGAGGGAGGAACGCTCGAGACCTTGTTGTTCGGTCGCTGCTTTGTCGTCCAAGGGGGAGCTGAAATGGAAGTTGCACGTTCAAGGGAAGAGAAAGCAACAGCTTGTACATTGAAAGAGACAAGGGAGAAGAATAAAATAAGAGGAAGAAAGGAAAAGGTGGAAGTTGCCATGTAAAATACAGCAGACAGACTTCCATGCGTGAGAAAAGGGTGGGGAAGGAGAGTGGAAATTGCTTGGAAGTTTCATTGAAGTTTCCTTCAGTTTTTGGCCTAATTTTCCATGGAAATTTTGGCCACCTATCACTATCATAGGCCCCACAAAGTTTCCAACATTGTCTCTTCTAAATGGGATGAAAGAAAAGCTTGAAGTCCATGTGAACTGCTGAATCCGAATTTTGAAGTTGATTCTTGTAGCTTTTTCCCATGGAGATTGAGTTCCTTTCCCTATCAAGTGGTCCCTCTATCTTTTCCAAGTCCATCTCCATTAAATACCAAGGAAATTGAGGTGAAATTGTAGGAGAGAGGGATTCCTACGAATTTCCTTTTGAGGAGACTTCTCTTCTTTCTTTCTTTAATTACCAATCTAACATCTAATTCAATAGGGTCAAGTCCCTTAATAACAACTTATAATACCTCTTAAACTGCTACATTAGAGGCCTTAAAATCCTACTTAAAATGTGGCGATCCCCTTGCTCTTTTAATTTGCTGATCTTGCACATTTCATGAACAATTCCCATCATCAATAAAATTTGAGAAGATGCAACAATGTCCTTGGGATGAATTGTGACACGTGACAATTCTTAATTTCTGCAATCGACATCATTTCCTCGGTTAATTTCAGTCAAAATATGATTTTAGCGCAACTTAAACTATCGGTTAGTTTTTGGGAATTTTTGGTGCACTGACCCGTGGTCGATTATTCCCAAGCCACAATGTACATCTTCGACGTATTGACGACTCTCGATTGTCATGAAAAATCTTGAGGTTTCAATTACGAGCACAGGGTACCAAAACAACAGAATAAATCGATTTAGTGCCGATCGACAAGAATTCTATAATTAGATGGAATCACCCAAGCCTAATTTTATCTCTATCGAATCGACCTATTTTTGATTTCTGATAGATTTTCGACTGTGCTGAAATGATTCTTGTAAATTAACACGATCGAGCATTCGATTCCTGGTCAAATTCTCAAGTCTGTTGCATCAAAATCCTTTAATAATTTTCCCGATTAGTCAAGTTATCTCATGAGTGATCAGCTCAGAGAATAGCGCTATAAGCATGTGAGTTACCTTCTTCAATCTTTAATCTGAACACCCACTTGTTTTTTAGAGCTTTTCTTCCTTGTGGCAACTTAACTAAATCATAAGTATGATTTTCGTCTAAGGATTTCATCTCCTCCTGCATAGCTTTTAACCACTCCTCTTTGTGCTCGTGGAATAAAGCTTCTTGGTAATTCTCTAGTTCTCCCTCGTCAGTGAGCATCACGTACTCATTGAGAGAATATCTACGACTAGATTGTCATTCATGAGTTGATCTCCTCAATTAAGGTTCTGATGGGACCTGTTCAACAATTGGTTCAGGTTCAAGTTCAGTTGAAGTAGTCATACCTTCAATCCTAGATTCAGCTTGCTTGTTAATAGGAGGAGCGACTGGGCCAAGATCAACTGAGTATTCATCTGTTGATGGAGATTTCTCGTGCTTCTCGAAGTCCTCGATTGTCTGATCTTCAAGAAATATCACGTCCCCGCTTCTGACTATTTTCTAGTTAGTGGGATCCTAGAGTCTGTAGTCAAATTTCATGTGCGTACCCCAAAAAAATACATTGCTTTGATTTTCCATCAAGCTTTGATCTCTCATCCCTTGGAATGTGAACAAATGCTCTACAGCCGAACACCTTCAAGTCGCCATAAGAAATATCCTTACCAGTCCAGGCACTTTGTGGTACATCACCGTTAAGTGGAGCTGAAGGTGATAGGTTGATTAAATCAACCGCAGTTCTCATTGCCTCAGCCCAAAAGTGGTTTGGCAGCTTTGCATTGGAGAGCATACATCTGATTCTTTCATATATGGTTCTATTTATCCGCTCAGCGACACCGTTGTGTTGAGGTGTTTTTGGTACGGATCTTTCTAGTTTGATCCCAAGGTTTTTGCAATAATCTTCAAAAGGTCCTCGGTATTCACCACCGTTGTCAGAGCGTACACACTTCAATCGCTTGCCTGTTTCTCTTTCAACCTTCATATGAAATTGCTTGAAGATTTCCTGCACTCGATCTTTAGTTTTCAAGGCAAATGCCCACACCTTTCTAGAGTGGTCATCAATAAATGTTACAAAATAAAGTGCACCTCCAAGTGTCCTAGTTTGCATTGTGCATACATCAGTATGTATCAGATCTAAAATTTCAGTTTTTCTAGATGGTGGGGAATTGTGAAATGCTACTCTATGTTGTTTTCCCACCCATAATGCAGTCGACACAAGTATTCAACGGTGTACCTTTTATTCCGGGTAGAAGTTGCTTTCTAGTGAGAATCTTAAGTCCTTTCTCACTCATGTGTCCGAGTCGCTTATGCCATAACTCGGTGGTGACTCCTTTTCCGGTTACATTCACCTCTCCTCTACACGGCTTGAATTGTGTGATATAGAGAGAGTTAGTCTTTTCTCCTTTGGCTATCACCAAATTACCTTTGCTGAGCTTCCATTTTCCATCACTAAAGAAATTGATGTAGCCTTCGTCATCAAGCTTGTCGGCAGATATAAGATTGTGTCGTATGTCCGGAACATGTCTCACATCTTTGAGTAGTAGCCTACATCCAACATTAGTCTCCAAATAAATATTACCCATACCAGTAATTTTGGACGTACCTTCATTTCCCATCTTTACGAGTCCAAAATCACCAGTGGTGTAAGAAGTAAAAAGATCTTGATGAGCCGTGACATGGTAGGATGCGCCAGAATCAACTACCCATGTCGAATCTTGGGATGCAAGATTAATGGAATCATCACTTTGAATAATGATCACCTCATCCGCAATATTTGCAGTGTCATTCATCTGGTTCTCGTTAGCTTTGTTGACGTTATGACTTTTTGATTTTTCCGCCTTTAGCTTTCTCCATTCTCGAATGAAGTGTCCCAGTTTATCACAATGATGGCACTTCTTGTCTCGTCTAAAGTTGGATTGGGACCTTCCTCGTTGCTGATTCCAGAAGTTTTGGCTTTTGCTTCTCCCTCTCTGTTCTTGATTTTCTTGTCGATTAATGACTAGAGCCTCGGACGCAGGGTTGACTCCACTCTCTTTTCGCTGGGATTCTTCATTCAACATTATATCTTTTACCACGTCCATGGTAAACTTGCCATCAGGAGCTGAGTTGCTAATTGACACAACAAGTGTGTCCCAGCTATTTGGCAAAGAGCTAAGCAGCAGTAATGCCTACAATTCATCATCTAATGTCATCTTCATATAATTGAGTTGGTCTACTATACCTTGGAACTCACTCATGTGTTCCGAGACACTGCTCCCGTCTTTGTATTTCAGATTCACGAGCCACCGCATGTGATTTGCTTTATTTTGCGCCGTTGTTCTTGCATACATTTTCTCTAATTTTTGCCAAAGAACACCAGCATCATGTTCATTAGCAAAATTCTGAAAAATACTCTTATCAATCCATTGTCGGATTTGAGTGACACACTTCCGGTTGAGCATCGTCCATTCGCTATCAGACATTGTCGTTGGTTTGCCACCATAAGACGATGCCAATTTGGCTTCCGCTACAGGATCTAACTCCTCAGACGCTGGTACTGGTACCTCCGTCGGTATCACAATTGGCCTCCTAAGATCTTTAATGTATAGCAGATCCTCCATCTTTGGTTTCCAGATTGTATAATTGAATGCAGTCAATTTTATCATGTTGCCAAAATTTTCCTCCATTTTATTTTGCACAGAAAAATAATAAATAGAGCAACCTCGCTCTGATACCACTTGTTGGGAAAAATATTTGTGGAGAACGCCTAGAAAATTTTTCCCGCTACTATTTCTGTGAAAATTAAATAGGATAAAATACTAACCGAAAGCAGTAAAAATGAATAATAAATAACACTAGAATTTTAACGTGGAAAACCCTCCAAGGCAAAGGAAAAACCATGGGACCGTAGTCCACTTCAAATTTCCACTATGATAAATAATGGTATACAACTTCACCAAAAAGTGGATCTCTCTCTGTCTTCAATTTGTGGATCTGAACCTCTCACAAACTGGATAACTCACTCAAAGATGACTCTTTTTCTTGGAAGAAGAAAAACTGTTTCTTCCGCTATGCTGCTATGTATTCTTACTTTTGTGTAACCTCTTCTCCACTGAGGAGGACTCCTATTCATAGGAGCAAAGACAATCCCAAATAAGAATTATACGATACAAAATCACGTAGATTTATCTCCTAATTTCTCGTGATTTTGTATATATGAGAATATCACTTTGATTTCTTTTCCAATCTCCTTTGATTTTCTGAATGTGGAAGATTACATTGATTTATCTTCCGATCTTTTTGATATTTTTTTTTCTTTTTCTCCTTTTTTTTCTTTTCTTTTACACACTCACTACCATACTACTACAAATATACATAATTGCGTTGGCCTCTCAAATTGAGAGTGACCTACTCAACACTATCCACCAGTATAAATTATACAGGAAGGGTTTTGTCAGTGAGTGCCTTGGAACAGTGTTTAACACTCGGTCGTGAGTTGAGGGATGATTGTGCTTTCCAAGGCACTACTGTCTCTCTCGTGCTGGCACGCGTAAATAATGCATTGAAAATCAAGACAGTTCCTCGGTATATTTAAGGAGTGCCCTTGAAAAGACCCAAAGAATACATATTCGTAATAATGAGAGAGTCAAACAGAAATGCAGATTTCTCTAACGAGGGAAAATAAAATAAAATAAAAAAGGACAAAAAAATTAAAGCTTGATCGTTTTCCTCTCCTCCGTGACAAACAAAACTCCATCAAACGACACAATTTTGCTCGCCAAACAATAAAAAACACCCCAGAGACGCACGTACTTTTCTTCAACTCTCACCACGCTAAACACAAAACCCTCACCAGAACACTATAAAAAAAACTCAAAATGCCGATGGTAATACAGCAAACAGATTTTCGGGAGATTCCACACGAATCTTCAGGCGATCAAAAAGATGGAAGGAGCACTGGTGCAGCGGGAGGAGAGCGCGTACGCGCGCTTGCTTCTCATGCGCGAATGTAGTTGATTGCCATGGACAAGACTCACCTGCAGGCGCTCTCCGGTTCACAGAACTTCTCAAGATATTTGATTCTTCATGATGGGTTGTTTCCTTATATATATATATATATATGAGGCTACCTGATAAAAAAGGATAGGGCTTTTGAAATTTTAAATTAAAAAAATAACTAAAGTGAGAACGGGATGCATGATTAGATAATATTTTGTTGTTGAGGGTAATAGAGCATTTAGATTGTGAAATATCGATGAAAGGTTATGAAAGTAAATTCAAATTTGTTGGTTAGCTCAATACAAAAAATCATAGATTTAAAAAAAAAAAGATATTTCAAATTACCAATGAAAAAAAAAGCTATCTTTCTTGTAAGGGATAATGACACAAGTGATTTATTCTATCCATGAGCTGACAATGTTGCCTGTGAATTTTGGATTGTTCAATATGGTTTCCAAATATTATCAATAAATTTGAATTTATAGAAGGACAACTTTAAATACCTTCATATTATCAAACATTTTCATGTTATTGAGAGATCAAATTGAATATGTTTTAATTGTTCATTAATTACGATGAACAAATTAAAAATTTATAGATCGTATTATAAATTAGGATAAAATTCATGAAGTAATCACATTGCACATTAGGCTATAACCATGTGGAAATGGACCTACTAGCATGATATGTGAAATGACGAAGTGATGGTCAAACTTCAACCACGGCACCTTTTTTGGGAAACCGAAAACTTCTTCAACTATATCATTTTTTAATCCTATGTTCTTTTTCTTGTTTTTAATTTTTGTGTTTCCTTATTGCAAGTTCGAATTGAGAGACAAAAATCACAAAAGGGCTGATAGAATCAATTTTCTTGAACACAAAGAAAGAAAAGGTCTCTTAGATATTGAAATACAAATAATTACAAGTATAAGAAATCATCAATGTTATTATATAGATCTATTAAATTTAAAAGATGAAAAAAAAAACACTGAAAACATTGGCTTTGCAACAAATAACAAAATAACTATGTGACAAGTTGGCTTCTTAGTCCTTTTGCTCAAATCAAATTGCTTTAAAAGATCTCTTAGATGATCTAAAATTAGGACCAATGTCAAACAAATGAATAAAGAAAAAATATAATTAAGAATAGTGAATCAAAAGAGAAAAAAAAATCACCTCATTGATCCACCAAATTTAATGAATGAATATTTGTTACTTATCGTGTGGATATGACCACTTTGATTTGTTTTTCGAAATGTCAACCGATTTTGATTTGTTTCTTATCATTTTATCTCTTAACTTGAGCTTGTAATAAATAATTAGACAAATCTCGAAAAAAAGAAAAGAAAGACAAAGTCAAAATTCAAAATTGGTCGAGAAAGTTTGTTGATTTTCTGCAAAAAGTATTGTGACCCATATTTTACCATCACTCCATCATTTTATGGATGACTTTTTCGATATCATCTTTTTATGAAAGAAAAGAAATGATTGGATGACAATTTTTTATTTACTGTATAAGAATAAGAACATATTCTGAATAATATAGAATTAACTATAAATAACTATAAATTATTATGGACTCCACTCAATCTCAAGAATTTATAACCACAATAACCGGTTATTATTCTAGCAAAGCTGGCACGAAAAAATGAAAATCACCGGAGCTGCGGATGGAAAACACAGCTTTCTTGTTTCCCGGCAAAAGGGAAAAAAGAAGAAAGAAAAATAGAACGAACGAAATGTTTCGCGTCGTCGCTTCATCTTCCACTTCTTTGGCATCGACTGCGTTCGCCTGCCAATTCCCACGATTCTATCCCGCTAGAATGTGGCGAACAGCGCGCCTCTCCTCCGAGCGCCGCCCGGAAGCCCCCAGCCTCCTCTTCATCGCCCAAACCAGGTCGGCTCCTTTGCCTTGGTCCTCCTATGTAGTTCGAAATCGAAACGGGGGTGCTACTACCGTCGTTGCTCGCCTTCGCCGTTGTTTTCTTTTTCTTGGATGGCTTGCAGGTGAAGCTCCAAGTGGGCCTTCTCTGCCCGCGGTTCGATTTTCACGAGGAAGAAGAAGCAGTCCCAGGAGGCGGTTCTGGCCAAGTAGAAGCAGCCTAAAGTCGGTATTGATCAAGCAGTTGGCAAGCAGTTGGCATCCATGTAGTGCCCACTAGTCAAAATTGACCAGTGAACTGAATTGATATTTGTGAGAGGTTTACGACTGAATTGATAAAAAAAAACAAGTTTATAACTAAATTGACATAATTATAATTGATTTATGACTTTTTTGATATTGTTTCCTCCTTTCTTTCTTCAAAGCTTATCCAAGACCAGCTCGAGATCATGAGTCCAAGAGAGTGAAGAAGGCCCCCGAAAGAGAGAAAAATGGTGGCTTCAGATGATCGACAAGGTATACCATTGATGCTACTGACATGGAATGTGGCAAGACAAGAAGATCTGAAACCTGGGATCACATCAATGCTTATCGGCTACGTGGCTTATGCACCCATCATGGTTAGTGATTCATCCTCTTCTTCCTTTCCATTATCATTACTTTTTCTTCTTATGGTTATGGGTAGGTGAGTCGACTAAATTATCCTTTCTTATCTTTCATTTTTGCCAAAGAACAGTAGTTTTATGTGCTCGATATATCATTTCGGCGTTATTTGCCGTTGTCCTCATCTTTACATCTCAAGGGCTGTTCATATTGCGAGAACTTTTTCATTTTAATTGCACGTGGATTTCCATAAGGGACAAGTCACAAAACCATGAAACAGTTCATGGTTTGGACATCGACATCTATTTGTTTCTCGTTCCCTTTTAACTAGCTGATTCTACCGTTACAATTTGGACGAGTGATTCATTTTTAAAATTGCACATACTCATTATTGATTGTAACAGGAATTTACGTTGAATAAGGCAACGTAATTTACTTAACAAGAATAGGATTTTGACAAGACGTGTCTCGGTTGCTTTCAGCGAGAAGGCGAAGCTCGTTCCCTCCACTCATATGCATATGAGTTGCCACTATTGAAGTATTAGCTGACGAGATGGAGGACTTGCATGACCACACCAGATGCCAAATCGCCCTAAGAAGTTGTGAACAAGGCTCACAAGCTTCACAAGGGCAACAGTTTTGGCGAGTTCAACCTCATCAATAACAACTATGAGCAATTCACCTCATTTGGCCGAATTGGAATTCAGGCGAGCATAAGTCAGTGCTTGCGAGGGAAAAATCAATGAAGTCAAAGAATGGGCCGTAAACCTTCTACAAAGAGTCAAGTTCAAGTGATCGACCCCCAAAAAATAGAAAATGTTCAAGTGACCAAAAAATTGGTGGTACAATCGACATTGACCAGAGTTTAAACTTTAGGCGTGGCAAGTCAGTCCAATGTAGGCCAACAAGCGAATCCATCAGTTGAGCTAGTTCACACACTAGATCTTTGCAGCCTAGGTAATCTTATGCATTTCACCAAACCCTTTTAGGCTAAAGACCTTTACATTTTCCCAAAAGTGTTCTCTATAATTTAAATCAAATGCACCCTAACTCATGATAAAGCAAGTCATGCCCTACACACAACATAGACAAAAGTGCTATGACAATTCCCATCAATCCATATACACGAAAATTTGTTGTCTCTACAATGTTTACAAGATCTATTTACAGAGAAATTATTGACAAAGTGGGTGTCATGCTGGAGACATATTGAGAAAACGGACTGCAATGGTTCTCCAAGAGTTCAAAAAAGCCTCGTCTAGATTGTCTGGCGACATCCAAACCATTCACATAAGGGTGCGTTTGATTCAACATTCTAAGGGACTTTCAACCTCCAAAGCCCTTTGAGGAAATGATGGATTGGTACTTCATTTTAAAATATCCGAACCTACTTATTTCCATGAAAACGAATTAAGGGCACATAATTGATGGTGCTTTTATACATAAGGATATTTATGTCATTTGAAAGGTTTTGGTGTTCATTTATTCAACATTGAAATTATATGTAAAAAAAAAAAATACAATAGACATTCAAAGAGAACACAATCATTAAGTTACTTTTCTTTTTAACAATCTTGCCATTGCGCAACCATTTACTTTGGTACTTGTTATGTTTAATCCTTTACTCATCTTACCACTATACCTCAAAATCATTCCATTCTATATTCAAAATTTTCCTTTCATTTGTGTATCTATGGGGTTTATTTGATTAGGATTTCTTGATTATTGAAAAATACATATCTATTTAGCTTCTAGCATTTGAAGATATGGAGATCCTAATGCACAAGACAAAGAACGTTATAAAACCATGTCAAGCAAATGGAGAACACTAAAGAAGTGTACTCGTTTAATGCAATGCATTATTTAATAAAGCAAAACACAATTTGAAATTTTCTCACATTCTAACTTGGTATTATAGCTAGATTTGTTCTTGTTTTGAACTCAATCTATGAAGCCTACTGCCCTATGACATTGGTGACGTTAATGCCAAACTTGACCTTTTGGATGGCATGCTATTGGGAGACCTTACACTATTTGAGATCTTCCTTGTTGTGGTCATTGATGCGCCTTCTTTGCCAATATGAATCGTGATCTTCCTTGCTCCACCATTTACACTTGTGCTGACGAAAGGTTGGGTCACGCTATGTTTACTCTCTAGGGAAAAAAATCAAGAATAGGCAAAGAGAGTGCGTGCATTAAGAGGATAGATTTTCATGACATTTTCGAAGAGCAAGTACTTCCTTTTCTAAGCTCAGAAATGCAATTACCATGTGCAATAACAGACATAATTTGGCCACAAAGAGAGTGATTAAAGCTCTAAGACTCTACAGAGATATTTGTTGTGATTTCTCTCAAGAAAAATCAAAAGTAGGTAACACGTACTATTGTTACCTACTTTTAAAACTCACAACAAATATTTCTATAGAGCCTTAGAGCTTTAATCACTCTTTCTGTGGCCAAATTATGTCTATTCTTACACATGGTAATTGCTCTACCAAAATGTTATTGTGGAACAACGTGCAAACTTTTCGAGCTTTCTAGTGTGCTTTCCTTTGACTAGTTCCCGATGTCATACCAAGAGATATTCTCTTACTGCAGCCACAACCATACAGGCCAGCCAAAGCAATTGGAGAAGATCGACACCCCTTCCCTCGAGGTCGCATATCATGCGTACCTCTCGTTGGCGTCGCTGCTGATGCCTTTCTTCTGCAGCTGATGCCTTTCTTCTGCACTACCTGCAAGCTATCTTGAAACACTTGTGCCCGTGCTTTGGCAGAGACGCTAGAATAGTAGTTCCAGTGGATCGCCACAATGGTAACTTGCGCCTCAAGCGCACCTAGCCGCCAAATGAATTCCTCCTTGAGAAAGCGGTAGACCTTGTCTTCCTCGCTGAGTTTGGTCAACCCACTGCTGATGAACGGCACCAAAGCTAAGCCAGATTGATCGATGGAGACGACGCTCTCGCAATTGGAGTCAGACGAATCCAAATCCTGATCTTCCCTCGGATCGTTCAGATCTAGACGGTTGAGATCGATTGTGGGATGGTCGATTCCTGCTCGACCGCATCAGGAGCGTTGTGTACAGTCGGTGACCGACGTTGAGGCATGGAGTTGGACATCCTTGACCGAAGCTGGTACGTCCCAAAAGAGTGCGTTAAAATAAAATAACGAATCGATTCAAAATAAATAAAACGGCAGAACCGTTGAAGATCCAAAGCTTTTAGTCAATGAAGTGACAATTGCAGAAAAGATACTCGTTAATCACCAAAACAAAACACCAACGACATATTTTTGAGGTCGGGTCATTGAATGAAGGAAAAAGGGTTTTGAAAACAAAGAGAGTGGCGGAACACGAACTGAGAAAGTCGACAATCTAATGCTAAGCAACGAAAGCATGCGTTTGTTTATGTTGGCTTCAAGCAACACCCAGATCAAAACAAAGATGAAGAAGGATTCCTACACGATCTCTCCAGCTACAGGAATCAGATAAGGACAAGAAGCGAGCGAGGAACGCAGAGAAGCAGAGGTGGATCTGCACTTGAGCAAGACGAGAGTTGATTGAGTGAGCGGCGTGAATGGCGGAGTTGAATGAGAGTAGGGTTTTCGCTTGACGAAGATGCAGAATAGGATTTGAGTTGCAGCAGAAGGATTTTATAGAAGAAAGGCAAGGGAACCGCTCTCGCTTGCCATTTTCCCTGGAAATAATTATATAAAAATTCACAAAAAAATGTTCTACCTGAAGTAAATATTGGCATTTTGTCAACAAATGTTCAGGAACCATCAAAATACATGACTTTTTAATTTTCAAACTATCTTCTTCCTTTCGAGATGCATGATTGGGACATTAAACATGACAATACCTTAAAAGCGTTAGTTAATAAAATCTGGTAAATGATCGGTGTAAAATCTATCGGTGAAGCATGAAAGGTAAAATATTTATGCACAAGAATGTGATGGCAAGAGGTGGGGTATTAATTGAACCTTCAAAGTTCGGATATCCCATCCTAAACGGAGGTGCTATCGGCAAGGGGCAAAGTGATGACAAGCAACAAAGGGACAAAAATCATTTTCAATTATAATTAGTTAGTGTACTATAATTGAAAAATCTACATATTAAATACACCTTAAGCATGACAACGGGATGATTGCTCGTTCCCAAAATTAATTGAACTCATATGCATAATAAATTGGACCTCTTGAAGTTCAAGATTCCCTCATAAATAGGATATATTGGTAGGTGCCAAAGTGATGCAAGGAACAAAATGAAAAAATATTGTTAAATGTTATGGAAGTTAGTGCACCAAAATTGAAAAAATTACAAACTATGAACGACTTAATAAGATTATTCAATGAATAAAATAGAAAAGTGCAAAATAGAGGCGGTAATGACCATAGGAATGAGATGATTTGATCCGTGTGAAAAGGCAAGAGTGCCCTTGAAAATGTCCTTACCGCGAAATTCATCATTATCTTTTTTTTTTTTTCAATCTATTACTATGCTACGGGCCAAATGAAGAGGATAGTGATTCGTAATACCTTTTTTGGCATTTTTTTTTATTTGGTAAAATTTTTAGTCACATGCCAACTGGAGAGGATAAGGATAGAGATTTTTGTAATATCTTTTTTGGAATTTTCTTTTTTATTGGTTAAATTATTAATTAGGAACTAGATAGGGAAGATACAGATAGAAATTTTCTTAATACATTTTTTGTTATTTCTATTTATTAGGTAAAATTATTAATCACAGATGAAAAGGTGAGGATAGAGAAGAGATTTGGGTAATACATTTTTTGGCATTTCTATTAAATAGTAGAATTATTATTACATAACAAATGGAGAGGATGGGACAAAGATTTTCATGATACCTTTCACCAACCACTGAATGTGTTCCCAAAATCCAAGTTACAAGCCAAATGAAGAGGATAGGGATTTGTAATACCTTTTTTCGCATGGTTTTTATTTATTAGGTAAAAATTTTAATCACATGCCAAATGGATAGGATAAGGAGAGATTTTTATAATATCATTTTTGAAATCGTCTCTTTAATTGGTTAAATTATTAATTACGAACTAGATAGGGAGGATACAAATAGATATTTCCTAATCCATTTTTCGTTATTTTTCTATTTATTTGGTAAAACGATTAATTATAGACAAAAAGTTAAGGATAGAGAAGAGATTTTGGTAATACATTATTTGGCATTTTTTTTATTTAATAGTAGAATTATTAATTATAGGCCAAATGGAGAGGATAGGATAGAGATTTTCGTGATACCTTTCCTAGTGTTTTTCTAGTTGCCATATTTAATTTGTTTAAGGGGTACTAAAATTTAGGCCCATGTGAATGAGGGTACAAATGTGGTCAGATCGATTTAGCTAGAGTTTGGAAACCTAGTTCAATGGTCGATGAAATTTGGACAGATGATATTGAGACGAGATTCAACAGTATTTTATTTATTCTCTTATTTATTTATAGGGATAAGTGCTCAAGAAGTCCTAAAACTTGTCACAAAAACGCATATGAGTCATAAAACTTGTAAAAAGTGCAAATAAGTCATAAAACTTGTCAAAATATTTCATTTGAGTCATAAAATCAACACTATTAGCCTTTTCCATTAAAAATGCTGACGCGGCATCTAAAATTAATTTTTATTTTCCACGTGGCTTTTTTTTAATGATTTTTATTTAAAAATTAGATTTAAAAAATAAAAAATTAGATTTATTGATTTTATCTTATTTTCAACCAAAAAAAGAAAAAAAGAAAATTTATTTAAAAAAAGAAAACAGTTCAAAAAAAAAAATGGCAATCGTCGCAGGCCCTAGGCACATGTGGCCGGTTCTCGCCCAGCCAGGGCGAGGTCTTGCTGGCCCCAGGCGAGGGCCAATGACCCTCACTAAGCTCAAGCGAGGGTGCTTGTCGTTGGCCCTAAGTGAGAGCCGATGAGGCATCGCCCAGGCTGAGCGACGGTGGCTGGCCCCCGCAAGGGCTGGCGACGCCTTGCCCAAGCTAGGCGACTGCTGTCGGCCATTGCTTGGGGCCGGCGAGGCTCGCTCAAATTTGGCGAGCCTCGCAGGCCCCGAGCGAGGGCTGACAAGGCATCGCCCAGGCCGGGCGACGATCACTGGCCCCCTGTGAGGGCTAGCGATGCCTCGCCCAGGTCGAGCGACGGCCACCAGCCCCTTGCGAGGGCCGACATGCCCAGATTTGGGCACCCTCACCCGAGCTTGGCAAGGCTCGCGGGCCCTCACCCGGGCTGGGGAAGCCTCGCCCGGCATCGTTGGCCCCTTCGGTGATGCTGCCATTTTTTTTTTAAACTGTTTTTTTAAAATAAATTTTCTTTTTTCTTTTTTCTTTTTTTTCTGTTGAAAATAAGATAAAATCAATAAATCTAATTTTTTAGTTTTTAAATCTATTTTTTATAAAATGAATAAAAAATCATTAAGAACGCCACAAGGGAAATACAAATTAATTTTAAATGCCACGTCAGCATTTTTAACGAAAAAGGCTAATGGGGTTGATTTTAGGACTCAAATAAAACATTTTGACAAATTTGAGGACTTATTTGCACTTTTTGCAAGTTTTAGGACTCAAATGCATTTTCGTGAGAAGTTTTAGGACTTCTGGTACACTTATCCCTTATTTATATTTGCTCATGTGATGTTTTTGGTGTGCATTGAACATGTGATTGGCTGCATAAATTCTTGCATGGGCTCATTCACAACATGTCCGAATCAAAGAGAGGCCAAGATTACCACTTAAGTTATAAATTAAACAAAAGTTACCTGTAAAATTCTAATGAATACTTTAATAGGTGCATCATATGCTTTATATTTCTCTAGCTAAATCGCTTTATAACTAGTTATTTGCTAATTACGTGTCAAAATCATTAGTATTATTGGCCTCTTTGGGTGTGCATGGACATGTAACAAGTTAACTATGATAAGAGAACATACAATTTCTATGTCACAAAATTAAAGTGGGAGTAGCGAAGTAGGCGGTTGGAGATGATTGACAAAAGATTCCTAAACATATTGTACATATATTAAGTTAGTGATATATTTTTCAAATAAGTCATAAAACTTTTGACGATTTATAAAAGCAGGACTTCTAGCTAATTTAGGTTGTAAATCATTTTAAGTTTCCATTTTTCTTTTATTTTTCTTAGCTAGTCGCCGGGCCTTGTTGATTGCCAACTAAAGTGATTGGCCCTAGGGTTGTCTCGCCTAGTCTAAGGTCTCGTTAATCTAGCTTAAGAAAGGGAAAAAAATCATAATTTTTCTAAAAATTACAAAAACTGTGCATGTCTACACTAATTGTACCACATAGGATGGTTGATGTCCATGTTAGCAACTTTCAATAATAAATGGTTGAAATGATTACATTGGGTGATCGTCAAAAAGTTTAGAACTAAATTGGCAAAATTAAAAAAAAAAAAAACTAAGAATTGAATTAGCCATCATACAATAGATTTATGACATTTTTTATAATTTTCTCTAGGTGGTTGAGAGAAAAAGATAAGTCAAGGAATTACTAGGAAATTGGAACATAGGAAAGTGAGGTAATATGGTTTGTCTTTGAATGTTACAATTATCTTCTAATAAAGAATTTTGTTACGAACAAGTTGAGTTGTTCGATAAATGAGAGTAACGAAACTAGTTTCGTTGACAAATTTCTCGATAATTACCAACCTATTATTTCTTCGTAATTTCTGTGAACTATAAACTAAGGTGTAAATTTGCAATAATCCGAAAATCGAGTTTTGTGCAATTTAGGCTAGCAAGAGGGTTTAACATGGATGTCTCCTGTTCCAAATAGCTCGTGCAAATTACTTCGGTTGTTTTTTTTCCCTACTCTGACTATGGTCGGTTCGTAAGTTCGCAAGTTCACGCGATTACAATGATATTTGATATTCTCTTTCGATGCAATAATGAGAACAAAGAATAAATTGATTCCCTTGGACTCACTTTATTCACAGATAATTTGACAAATATATCGCATGTATACCTTTGATTTGGGATTTGGCAAAGCGAAGCAATATTTATGGCCATTTTTTATCCCGGAGAAGTCTAAAAGAGTAAAAAAGAATTTTGTCCATAAATGGAAAGGAATTTGTTCTCTTCAAGAAAATCAGACTACTTAAAATGGATGGACAATAATTACTTTAATTTAAGGCAGGTTTGTCGCAAACAATAAAAGAGGAATATAATTTAAAACATAGGATAAGGTTTATTTTATAAGGAGAAATAGGATTAAAACATTGGATAAGATTTATTACTTCAAGTAAAAGAGGAATTTAATTTAAACATCGATAGATTTAATGCTGTTCAAGTAGCAACTCTATAAATTGGGACAGTGTGTCATAGTGTTACTTTTTTTCCCCATATTTATCAAGTGGGTTATTTTTATTTATAAAGTCCAAGGATGGGTGATGGAGGGAGATTTCTTGAGCCTCCGCGCTTAGTCTGCATTGTACCTTTTGTTTTATGGCTAATGATATAACATCCCGAATTTTGATGGTTTAACCTCTAATGTGGTAACGATACTGTAAGGAGTATGATATGCAATCACAAACCAATCCATAAGACTACTTCGCTTTTTCTTATGTTGAAGTAAATAGGAGGTGGATAGATTATAAAATAATAGTTGACAGATTTTGCCAAATTATTAAAGATCAAGTAATAATGCAAGAGTGACAAGATAATATCAAGTGCATGCAACATCACAAAACTTAAATGGAAAGACACTATCCAACAAATTCAGCACATAACAGGCCATTCAACCCCCATATACACAATTGCCAACGATACCAGTGGATGGAAGCTTGCTTGTTTGCCCAACAATTCCTCAACATAACATCTAACCAACAATTGCAGCACTACACAAATTCTAGGAAAGTCACCACACTACAATAAAGACCGTGTTTATTAAGAGTGCTCGAACTTGACATATATTTTAAGGGGTATCATCATCTACAAATTATGCTTTATGAATGCTGAGAGGGGGCATCTCGCAAGGTAGAGTGCTTGATCCAAGCAAGATGCTTGGAGTGTTGAGCCGATCGAAGTTGATGCTTCATAAGAGCTGAACCATTGGGGTTACTCTTCTCCAAGTTCCTGAATGCTTCACCGAAAGCCTTGTTCATAGCAAGGATAACCGCAGTTATATTAGAATCTTTCAACAGCTAGGTTCAAATTCCTTCATAGGCCTAAACCGGGAGAATGGGTCGATTAAATTATCCTTCTGCAGGAATTGTAGTTCCCGATATAGCTCAGGCAATCCTCGCTCCGAATAGTAGTCACTATTTCCTATCGCCTCTTCTTCTAATAGAGGATCTAGTTCACTGACCACTAACAACTTCAACTGTATCACTGCCAGGTCCCCAAGCAAGACCCTAGACCTTATGCTTCTTTCATCGTTTTTAACCCGATCTTCACCTGATAAAATTTTACCCTTGGAAGTCCTCAAAATCCTCCTTAGTGTTTGGCATTTGACGAAGCAGTTGCATAGGCATATGGTGATGCCTGATCGAACAATAGAAGGCGGATAAGTAAGTCATCATGATTGTAAGTTCAAGCACGCTGGACCTAGAAATAGCAAGGGCAAGGAATTTCACATGATGCAGTCGGTATTAAATTAAACCGCTCAAAACTTCACCGAGTTCCTCTGCAACCTTACCGCTTTTTTAGGCTTTCCCCTACATGCTTATTTTCTACTAGAAGGCATTTGCACGAGCTTCAGCCTCTCATGGGTCCCAAATTCATCCACACCCTTTTCAACGGAAGTGATGAAGCTTCTGGACTTCATTTTGTCGCAGCATCTACTCAAAGATCCCATGAGAAGACTTCAAGTGAGACGGGAGGCACCAAGAAACACGAATACTTCCCATGTACCCAACGTAAGGCATTTCCTCCAATCATTTCCTATCCACCATTTTTGACTTTTGGTCTTCACCCGTACAACAAAGTCTACAGCTTAGCTGACACTAGTCTTATGATCTGCTATCCTTGTTTGATATTTTGATAGTTTTGAAAACTTGAATGCCATTTCTTATTACGGTTTTGTCACGTTCGAATTTTATTTTATTTTTGTCGAATTGTTACATCCGATTTGATTTGTTTCTTTATTAACACTCTCCTTCATTTTGTCTATAAAGAGAACTTCCATAATCACAATCAAAACATATCAAAAAAGAATCAAGATATGTTGTATCTCCCAGTACTAGAAGAAATAGCACTGAATCAAATATTACAAGGGGCGGAATTATCATTAAAAATAGCACTTTCATATCTATGAAATCTGTTCTCATTTTTCATCTTATCTAACAAAGTTTCCAGCTATCTCATCTATTACCTGGCTTCATTTTCACAATTTAGTTTCAAACATTTCATACCTATCTCCCTATTACATTACTAATGATTGAGCCCCGAGGTTGGATGGACAAATTGAACAACGCAGCCAAGTCCAAGTCAAATAGAAATCCTCCCCAACTATCAATAAAGGGGGCACTTGGGTTTGGGCTTCTTCCACGTTTCTGACCTTTTTTCTTTTTGTCAATTCAATAGATTGAGAACTAGGCTAAAACTTCACCAATGCCCACCAATATATGACCAAAAATAAATATATAAAGAATAAAATGCTAGAAGATAACTTTACCCAAAAAAAAAAAAATGCTAGAAGATAAAAGACCTTTTGGCATGAATCGAACCTCCCATTTGACATATCTCGTTGGCTTACAAACGCTCCCGGGAAAGCAAATCTCGTTGGCTTCGAAGAAACACTGCGATCAAAGCAAAGACGGAAGGGCTCTTACCCGAGATTTCTCCGGATACAGAACGAGAGAAGCAGGAGGTGGTCTGCTGTGTGCGCAACGGGGATGGCCGAGGTTGAGTGAGAGGAGTAGGGTTTGTGCTTGAAAAAGACGAAGAGGAGGGGTTTGACCGTTCAAGTTACAAGAGAAGGGTTTTGAAGGAGAAAACCAGCCGAGTTGCTCTCGTGTCTCTCACATGCGTATTTTCGAACCTTCATTTGGCGGTGTCGTTGTGAAGTGCATGCAGTTCTTATCAAGCCGTTTTTTTTTTTTCTCTTTTTTTTGTGCCTTGCATTTTCCATGGAAATAAATAAAAAATAAAAGGCCGGTCACTCATACGGGGGCACCGCCTATAAGTGGAATCGATAAGAGAGCTCACCAGCAGTTCAGAGATTGATGAGTCGAACGAGATTTGAGTATCTAGTGCGGTTGAACGAAACACGAAACAACAACATGGTTTATAGTCACCTCTTGCGGGATTCCATGACCATGCCTGACCTGATACCTCAACAAATATGTGCCCGACCCATAATTTTTATCCAGGCCGGGTTTTGGTGACAAAGAGAGAGGGGTTTTTCTTTTGCTTAAGAAATGATCATTGGGCAGGCCCACCCCCCCTTTTTTTTTGATCGAAGGCAGGCCCACCCTAAGTGGTAACAAAGCGTCCACCCTGGCCGATGCAGGCCGAGACCACGGGAACCATTTCGGTGGGGAGGCCCGCCCAGAAGATGGACACGGTGGGCCAGGCCTGCCTAGCCCAGCCGACAAAAAATAGTCTGAAATTTGGAAGACAAAAGGAAAACTTAAGAGAAAAAAACAAAACGGTACAAATAGATTGATTGCACGTAAACATCTAATAAAGTTAATTTTTTCACAGACATCTTCAACGACGTTTAGGTTCAAGTGATCACTTGGATCTAGGAGTAGAACCACCTTCTTCCTGAAATTAGGACCCTTTAGGTTCAACATCAGAAAATCATCAAAAGGGCCTTTTCAATACTTATTTATTTGCTTTAGTCCAAGACATTCCCGCTTTTGGCAACGTGTCAATTTCTTGAATAAATAAAAGCTCATAAATTTATGCGTTTGATCTCCACTAATGGTCCTAAACCTAAAGGGTCCTATGTTCAGGAAGAAGGTGGTCCTATTCCTAGATCCAAGTGATCTCTATGAACATCAAAAAAAGATTGAAAGGCCTTGAGGGCCTTTCCCAATACTTATTTCTTTGCTGTAGTCCAAGGCATTCCCACTTTTGGCAACCTATCAATTTCTTGAATAAATGAAAGCTCATAAATTTATGCGTTTGATCTCCACTAATGGTCCCCTTAGATTTACTCTTTGTAACTTTTCAATCTCGAAAATTCCAACTCTCTCAAGCAACTTGAATGCCACATTGCATTTCCCTTGCAATCATCAAACCCCCATCGTCTCCCATGCATGTGCCCATCTGAGTCCTCATATTTCTCTACATCATTCCCCAAAGGAATGATGACTTATACTACTACATAGATTATGTGATCTATAAGAACATTCCCCTCGTAACCCATTATTTTGGATTGTCATATACCCAATTAACTTAAATCAGTGATATCCATAAACGCCCTTTTCACATCTCTCTCCACCAACCACATATCAAGAGCAGAAAGCAATTGGCATATCTTGTAATTTTGATTTTGAACCCCCAACTAACGATGGAGCTAGGGAAAAAGCTAAGCTATGGGAAGCATAGGAGAACCTTTTGACAGCTCAGCTGCTCACGTACTGCCACCTCCGTGCCCCCGCCGGCAAGTTCAACGCTGTCCCTGGCGACATCACTGTACTAACAATCAATTCCTCACAATAGAAATGATATGGCACCACTCATAGATAGATTTGCATACCTCAAGGCAAAGGCATGTAGAAACATCCCAATCGAAAAGCCAAGGGCCATGACAGGAAGTGATGTAAAGAATAAATTGTAGAATGACATATCCCAATGATTGTAAGCAGGCTGACCAGAGAATGAAGCATAGGCCTTGAACCAGAGTAGGGTAAATCCAAATGCAATGTTCTTGTAGAATACACGGGGGTTAAGTCCGTGGAAGGGGGGGGGGGGGTTTATCTTCTTCTTCTTCTTTTGTGTGTGTATGAGCTTGGTGAGTTTTCTTGTAAATTATCCACATTTTTAATGCTGGAATTGTAATTCATCCGTTTCTGTAGCTAAATAAATTCATGAGAATCACCACACATAAAATTATTCACAAGAGCTCATTATCCACAAATAATTTTCAAAAGAAAAAAGGTTCCATGCTGCAGTGCAGGTAATATTCTTGCTACATAGGAGCATGGACACGACAATTCTAAAATTCTCCTGTTTAGTCCGCATCTCCAAATATGGAAGGCAAGAAATACTAGCAAGGGTTTATTATTACAAATGGTAAATAATAAAAGTAATAACATTGGGAATGGACAATTTCATCTCGACACCATTGGCCCACATATGGGCAACAACATATTTAACAAATTAAATGTCAAAAAAAATATTTTAAATATAATTAGTTAGATAAGATTGCTAGTCACAAATAGATAAAATGCTTATTTTTCCAGCACAAGAAGTTAGAAACAATGGTGAACTTAATCCACAGAGTTAGTGACAAGTGCCCCTGCTAAATGGACCCAATTTTCCCCTACACAATCTACAATAACATTCGGTAAAGCCCACGTTCTAGCAGAAAACTATCATTTAGAAAATATATGCTGAATATTTGCCCAAAAATAAATGCTGGAACTAAAAATATATAAACCGCATCCTTTGGATTCATAGCAAATTTATTCATTAACCAGCATGCTCCGACATTTGGTAAAGCTCGTTTAAAGAAGAAGGGTATTTTGACTTGACGTGCATCCACTTAAAGCAATTGAGTGGCTAGTAAAATAGTATTTTCTAAGCCCATTGAAATAAACTTTTATTCACTGACCAAAAAAAGAATTAAACTTTTATTTGGTGTAAAGTAATATTTAAAATGGTTAATATTATGAAAAATCACAATTGATATATTTATGATAAATTTATCTCAAACTAATTTTTTAACCTTCAAAAATTTTAAACTAATACACTCATAACAAATTAGTTTTAGATCACTAAAAAACACTAAAGTGATATATATGTAACAAATTTACACTTCGTTAATTTCCATTAAATTGAATTAATATCACAAAAAATTACAAATTAATACACATGTAATGACAAATAGAGGGTAAAACCCAAAATTAGTATGTCAATTAATTGTCACATGTTATCCAACTCAATAATTTGACTATAAAATTTAATATAAACTAATTGATAGTAAATTTGTCACAAGTGTTTCAATTTATGATTAGTTTAACAATTTGGAATTTATCATGGTATTAACCCTATTTTAAAAATTTATAATATTTTCAAGTCTTAACAAACAGTCAAATAATTCAAGAATAACATCAAGGTTGGTGGTTAGCTATAATTAGCATAGTACAAACATAGATTATAAAGATAAATGTGCGGTACATGTCAAAACTAATCATCTAAATGATCAATTAATAAAAGGCACAAGGACTAAATGGTTTAGGCCGAATAAACAAAAAAGAAAGTTGAAATATTCTTCTTGTGAATTCATCGTAATAATGATGGGAGAGAGAGTCTTGTTGTTCATCATCCTCAACACTAAGATCAAATAATGAATAGGATAAGATTTGAAATTCATAAATTTTGCTATATTTTATCCAATGTTGGGTGAATCATAGCAATAATCATAGCAATAAAATGAGATATATTCATATGCTATTATATCTTATTGTTTGTTATAAACTATTAATCAGTAAATCTTTAAAAAGAATGGTGGTTGGGAGAGTCACTGTGCATTCACGATCCCCAACTGCAAATGATCTTCTATAATTGATGAAGTAGAGATCAATGTGCATGTCAAGTAGGTGACGATCTAAAAGAGTAGGCGTGTGGGCTGGAGTTTTGTATGTTCTGGGAAAAAAGTGAATGGTGGGATGGGAGAGTGAGTGCGATTAGTCCCGATGAGAAAAGAGGTGATGAGAATGGCTTCCTCTCATTTTAACCTAACTAATGAAATGGAGTTTTCGGGAACTTCTTTTTGACTTTTATCTTATGTTATTTTCTTTTTTCAAGTTGAAAAATAATAAAATATTCATAATCTTTCAAGTTTTGAAAATTGTAAAAATTAGTATTTGATTTTTAGGAGTGATTGATTCCCGATTCAATCCCACCTAGTAACTGAGAACCCGATCCAGAGGACTGATTCCCATTTTTTGGGATCTAGAATTGGCCAAACTAACTGGTCTAGGCCAATGAAATCAGCCACTTAGTAAAACAAATTCAAAAATTTGAAAAAAAAAATACTAGAATTGTTACTATTTTAGGGTTTATTACATTTTTTTAAGAACATAGAAAATATTTTTTTATAAAAAAGTGTCGGTTTGGTCCATCCGGTTTCCTCTTGGAATCAGGAACCAAACCGAAAATAGATGAACCAAGATTAGACCAATGCCCCTTGACGATTCTCGATTTGGTTTGTTCACTATGCTCACCCCTAATAATTTTACTTGTCCATATTCATTCTTTATTGTGGAACTTGAAAAATTTACAACAAAGAAAAGGTTTCACAAACCAGTTGAAAATGTTATTTAAAACCTTATAAACTATTTAAAATATCATTTACATGCTATATGCACGTTAAAGTTCCTTTTGTTTAAATTTTATGTGTTTTAGTAATGTTGATTGAGTCAAGTATGGAGTTAATATGGGTCGGATCAAGTATTCATCACTACATTTGTATTGCATATAAATTGAATCAAAACAGATTGATAGTCAAAATTGATAATTAATATTTAGAGATGGTCATACTCTGATTTTAATAATCTAATTACATAAATTAATAATAAAAAGCCAACTTAAATGACAAATGTTTAATAAACTAATAAATTATCAAATATTTTTTAATAAATCACTATTTATATTAATCAAATTTCAATAAATATATTAAAAAGTGATTTGTACCTTCTTAAAATCCGATCAAGCACTATTTTGCCATCGTGCTTTTATGATAAAAGATTATAAATAAATACAAACAATAAAGCACAACTCCATGAAACATCAATAGTCAAGGAAAGAATTTTTTTCCTAAGAATTGAAATACAAAATCATTTCTTTATATTCTGATTAGTGTTTTTGGTGATTTCTTTGCAATGAATCGAAATTTTATGCCAAGTAAAAACGTGAAATGCCAAAATTAACCGAAATAGCTAAAACATCCAAGTTCATGTGAAAGGATTCTTGGAAATTAGCCTGATAGTGAATAGGAATAACACGCACCAAGAAGTCACCATCACAACTCGGTTTAAAAATAAAAAAGAAATCTTTGCATCAATAACTGTCTATTCCTTTTCTCTTAAAAATTCATCTTAGGCAAGGCATATTTTACATTTATTCTTTATTTCCTGTATTGCTCGAAAATATTATAAATATGAGAAAAGTCCATAACATTCCTAAAAGTCCTAAAATTTTGATTTATTAATTTATTTAATGATGTGGCAATTTTAAATTAATTATTATTTTTATTGTTTTCTTTTTAATATCTTATTTACATGAGATTAAAAAACTGAAAAAGCTAAAATTTTATTATGAGAGAGAGAGAAGAGATGGGCGGGTGGGCTGCTACTCTCAGTCAACCACCAATCGTCCCGCCGGCCCTAGATCGCTAGGCTCGCGCTCGCGCTCGAGCACTCAAATCTGGGTGACGTCAACGCTCACCTAGGGCTGGCGAGGCTCGCCGACTCTAGTTGACCACCGACGTTACCTAGATATGGGTGACCCCGCCCGAGCCGGCGAGCGTCGCCCGTCCTTGCCCAGAGCTAGCAAGGGTTGGCCACCCTCGCCCCAGGCTAGCAACCTTCACCTCCTGCAATGGGCGGTATAGGTGGTGGCAGTGGCCACCAACGTCCTGCCCTATGCTTCTCTCTCTCTCTCTCTTCAGTTTATTTTTTTAAAATAAAATATTAGCATTTTTTAAGTTTTATAAGCTGAATTAAATAATATTTAAAAAAGAAAACAATAAAAATTTCCAACTAGGAGAGAGAAATTAATTTAAAATTTAGATTCAATTGCATCTAAGTTTTACATCTAAGTTTTAGGAGCATCTTTGTCACAAGTTTTTGGATTCTGCTCGTGAACTTATCCTTAAATATTCTTAGGTGATGCATATTACTTTTACTTTTCTCTAAATTTAATTTGTACACGATTTTGTAGTTAAAACGAGTTGTTTTTATGTAAAAGATAGGTTTTTTTTTTTTTTTTTCAATTTTACACAAATGGATGACTTTCATGTTTTGGATTGTCTTTCTATTAACCTCCACGTTCTAAATTTTGAAGTTCTCTAAAGGTGGTCCTTACATATTTTTCAGACGTTGGCTTTTTATTTTTATTTTTTTATGTCTCTATCTTTCATATATTATCTTTTTCTATAATATATTTCAAAAAAAAAAAAAGAAATAAAGAAATAAGGTGGAGGACAGGTATAGTATTTGATTTTGAAAGACGCCCACCCCAATTTGTGGCCTTGACTTCATGATTTCGACCGTTGTGTATTTATTTCACTCGAAAACGACATGATCTTAAATTGGACGTGGAAAAAATAAAATTCATGGGCAAGATAAAATGCACACAACATATATATATATATAAAGTTGGGGTATCACATAGTTATTTATATGTTAAACCATTTTCTTGAAATTAAAAGCGTTTTTCATTTATCAAAATTTATCAATGAACAATAGAAGTCTTCATTTTGCTATTCCCCAAATATGTTTCGATGATAATCCAACATTTCTCAAAATCCACGATTTATTTGATTAGAAGCAATTTTACATTATGATATTTTTATAAAGTTTTTTGTTTTTATTATTTTTGGAATTCCCAACATTTCCAATTTAACTTATTTAACAAAACAGGCATGTTTTTCATAATAAAACATAGGAATGTGCTATTACCATGGGTCTTTGTTAAGCACTTTCAAGATTTACTCTTTTTAAGGGCGCACCGCAAATTAAAAATGGCATAAGGTTTATGAGGATCTCTCATAGATTATTAGATCAAACACGTGTGAACTCTTAAAGTATAAATGTAATATATATATCTGTGTGTGTGGGTAATTTTGACGTTATAAACAATCGATCTTTAACGAGATAAAAACAAGATGCATAGGGTCTGTTCGTTTTGCGAAAAACATTCTAGAAAAATATTTTTTGGAATTTCCGATGTTCATATGGCGGAAAATAAATGGTTAAAGAAAATGTTTTCCGGTCAATGGAAAATTTCCTCGTTGTAGACTCGACAATGACGTGCATGTGGAGGCCTTAAGCGAGCCACGAGCTCGCCAACCTCGATGGAGCTCGGGCTTTGCTTGGATTGGCCGAGCCTCGAGCTCATCGACTGCGACGGAGCTTGGCAGCTCAAGCTCACTTGGACGAGCGAAGACTTGATCTCTATGAACTGTAGCTTGGCCAGATCACCATCAGTGAAGTAACAAGGGAGAAGGAGGAGGAAAAAAGAAAGAAAAGAGAAATGAAGAAAATAAAAAATAAAATAAATAATAATTTTAAAATATTTTAAAATTTAAAAAAAAAATCGTTTTTTTTTTTTTAATGATATCTGGTAGATAGATATCCATATACATACCACAAAAGTACTTTTAAAGGAAGCTAGATGCTGTTTAGATTGATAAATAGAAAATCTACACATCATAATGTAATTTTTAACTTTGTGAACTAAAATCAAGAAATCAACCAAAATAAAAAAGAATTACAATTAAGAAGCTATGCATTCTCGCATTCAAGAAGATTTGCTATAAGAAAATATTATTTTCATGTCAATTATTAGCTCATCAAACTTTTTCTTATCAAGTCTCCCTCCTTTATCACGATTATGTACACGAGTCCTAAGATTTTCTGTCTCATCCGTTCTTTAGCTTCGTTATTTTGAAAGAAACAGAATGATCCTTGTGATATTTGGGAAGATATATTGACTATCAAGCCATGACTTTCAAAGAGCGCGAAATAATTCACAATAATTCAAGTACACAGTCGTCCATTGCCATCGTTTGCGCCTCGGGTTGGTGCTCTACGGCTCACAAATCCTCAGAGTGAATCTGTTGGTGGATTGAATTCAGTGGAACACTATGCTTTTGAGAAGTTCCTCCCTTTGTCCCTTAAAAAAAAAAAAAAAAAAAAAAAAAAGCAACTCAAGCTGTCGAAGAAAACGCTCACAAGCCAAATACAGCTCAATTCGCCATCTTTTCCATTACCCCTTCCCCTTCCGGCTATCCTCAAGCATAAAGTTTATGACGACTTCTCTTGAATATATTTCAGTCTCTTAAATGTCGCTTGTCATGCCTTGATATGATTTTGTTTCAATTTGGTTGATTCAAGCTCCCATCGAAGATATCTTGCTTTCCTACTTTTTTTGCCAAGCTTATCTAGTGACTACTACTTTCACAAGGTCATTTGGTCTTAGGAAGTAACTTGGCACAAAAATAAAGGGAAACTTACCAAAAAAAAAAATTGCAAACTATTATAAGTGTGCTAATTTAATCATAAACTTCTTCTTTTTGTTACTAATTTAGTCCTGAACATTTTGCAATTGTATCAATTTGGTCTTGATTAGTATTGACATGGACGACGGCTGATGCTGATTGTGTAGGCGATACTAACATGGCAATTTATTAATAAATTTTTTTGCGTTTTTATTTATTTATTTATTTTTCTTTTTCTCTTCTTCCTCCTTTGACTTCTTTTCCCTATAGTCGTTGCCCATTGGGCAAGGGTCGCCAAGTTCTCACCGGCTTGACGAGGCCTGGGGACTGCAGCCAAGGTGGCTTCAACTAGATCTAGGCAATGCTCGACATTGTCGAGTGTGAGAGCTAGGTCGCTCACAGAGATCTCGGCCAAATGGGAGAGGTTACGCAAAGGAAAATGCAGAGGCCTCTGAAAAATGTTGTGGGATTTCGATCAAAAAGAAAAATGCAAAGATCGTGGAATGAGTTGGCAGGAAGATTTGATGAAAACAAAATAAGGGAAGTCTGGTGGTGAAGAAATGGAAACCAAGGATTTGGTGGAAATCAAAAGATTTCGCAGGGGGAAAAGGTGAGAGGCTGCTCATCGTTCCCTATTATTGCTTCGTTCTACTCGCTCTCGCTGGTTCGTTCATTGCCACACCATTAACACCCCCCGGCCTCTGGCAATCGGGCGAGGTAGGTCAAGCCTCGCCCAAGGCGACCTCGCCAGAACGTTTCAATCTTAATGAAACTAGCGTCAAATGAAAGGTTTGGAAGTTGGCTTCAACTTTGATGTTTTGAGGATTTTCAGAAAAAGATTACAGATACGGTGCCATACGACCATAAAACGTGGACTGTCTATGGCCAAGAAAAGAAGCGGACGTAAATATGGCCAAGATACAAGAGAGAGTCAATAACCTTCGACCATAAATCACAAGAATTTCCCCAGAAAAGGAACAAAAACCACAAAGTAATCATAATGAGAAGCTTGAGTAAATGACTCCAGAACAAGAACACGAGACAAACGAAAGATTCGGAGACACGGGACATAAACGCAATCTCCAGAAGCTTACCTTGTATTCTATGCATGGTAACTCTTCAAAGAAAACCAACTAATGTTGTAAAGCACAGCAGCACGTTCAATTCGACGACCATCTCTTCCAGTCTCCTTCCCAACTAAATCAAACAGTAGGGGAACCGGAACACTGCATTGACCTGATAATGTCTCCACTAACTACATTAGAAAGAGTTCTTCAAACTTTTCCTTATAAGAAATTTTCATCTCAATTATTAGCTCTTCAAACATTTTCTTATCAAGAGTTCTTCAAAAGTATTTCAATTTAAAGGTTTTTCACATTTTTTATTTTATTTACATTTTAAATTTGGCGTGAAGTTTTTATTTAAGTAACTAAATTGAGTTAAATATAAATGTGTTTCGATAATATGGATCAAGTTGAGTATGGGGCGGTATAAATTATCAAATTTACATTATATGAAAATGAATTAAAATAGATTAAATGAGTCAATATGAGTCGAATTATTTTCGATCCGAAGCCGATCTGATTCGTGCATTTGAGGGCTCCAGTACGAAAATCATACCTTCTCCTTCTCCCCTAACCTTATACTCTACTTCTCTGCTTTTCTTGATTAGAGGTGTTAAAATGGGTCATAAATGGGTCACTCGTTTATAACAAAAGATAGTTAAATGGGTTTCACAATTAAAAGTTTAAGATAGATGGGTCTTAAGTGGGTTTTTAAATGGGTTGGGTTGAAAACTCATCTTTAACAAAAACATTATAATTCCTCCTTTCTCTTTTAGCTTTACAAAAATCGAATTTATAATTTTTTTATTTTTATTTTCTCTTTTCTTTTTCTTCCTTTTTTATTTTTATCTTTCTTCTTTTTTATCTTTCTTTTTTTCTTTCTCCTTCCTCCTTCCGGTCGCCGGCACGGCGCTACAGCGGCCCGGCTACGGGCGAGCCTCGAGCTCGCCGGCGTCGGCGAGCTCGAGGCTCGCTGTGGCCCGGTCGCCGATCGGCCATCGTGGCCGATCGACCAAAGAAGAAGAAGAAGGAAAAAAAAAAAGAGAAAAAAGAAAAAAGAAAAAAGAAAAGAGAAAAATAAAAAGAAAATTATATTTAAAAATAAAATAAAAATAATTAAAATTTTAATTTAAAAAATAATTAAATTTCGATTTTTTTAAATAATTATTTTAAAATTTATAAAAATTGTCCATTAAATTTATATTGTATAAAACTATTTTACCAATACAATTTTTAAAAAAATAATATATATAAAAGCTTGGAAGTATTTTAATAATATAATCTTCAAAAAAAACATAGGAATAAGTTTTTCTAAATTTGTTAAATATGAAAATATTTTATTAATATTAGTTGATCGGACAGTTTATGGCCACTAAACCCCTTGCAATGCCACGTGATAATCAGTGTTGATCAGACAGTTTCGGCCACGTGGTGAAACCCCTTGCAATGCCACGTGATAAGCAGAGGGGAAGTCTCCCTCCTTTATCTTTCAGATCCCGAGCGAAGAGCCGAAGGCACTTTTGTTGTGTTGTTTTTATCGTACGAGACATAAAAGAGCGAAAGAAAGAAAACATGCCACTGCGTGTGGGATTAATTTCCTGAACCACAAATTTAAGAAGTTTTTCCTGTATATATCTTTTGTAACGTGAGCAAGAGCAAGGTGCATTATATATTATATATCTAGTATGGAAACAAGATTAATTTCTAATATTAATTTCTTATATATCACCCTAAATAATCTCAATTATGGAGTATATATTTACTAACTTAGTCCTTCCACACAAGTCCACGTTATCCATTTTTAGTTACATTAAATTTTTAGAGTCCTTAATAATGCTCAAGGCGGCCTCTTCCTTGATTAGATTTAGAATTCCAATGAGCAATGAAGAGACTCTTGGATGGCAAATGAAAGCTCATGTGAAATGGGATGACGCGAAATGTCTGTAACTTCTTCGTGTAGTTATCTCATGTAATTTAAATACTTAACAAAATTAGTAGGGATTTAGATTTTAACGGCTGTAATGTTGGATTATTGCAACTTGATTTTTTCATATTTTAACCACTAGGTTTCTTTTTTTTTTTTTTGGGATATATTAAATATTTGATGAACAAAAATATGTAAGCTGCGCTTTATATGCTTGTAGCTAATAGCTTACAATTTCAATATCTTGATTGTGTAGCATAAAATTAAAATAGTGATTTTCTGGAATTAACTATCGATATGTAGATTGTTATTATCCATCTTAGTGCAGGCGATTATATTAATGCAACTAGTACATTAGACTCCTCCCATCACATCTTTTCCATTCTCAAGTAAAAACCTTTTTTTCTCCCCCTCCATTTCACATGACAGACACAAGAAGGAATGGCTGACCATTATCATGTTCCATTCAGTGAGAATGAGACATACAGAGAGTTCTTACATGAGCTATTCGAAGAAGAAAGACAGCAAGGGAGCCATTATCATTTTCCATTCGGCGAGGACGATACATATACATGGTTTTTACTCCAGCTATTCCACGAAGAAGTAGGGAAGGGAACTGGCTGCGCTGTAGCAAGTATGGCTCCCTTCCCCTACTTCTTCTTGGAATAGAAGGAGTAAAAACCTTGTATATGTATCGTCCTCGCCAATGGAATATGATAATGGCTCCCTTCCTGTGCTTCTTCTTCAAATAGCTCAAGTAAGATCTCTTATGTAGAAAACATTTCCCACTAGAAAGTAGAAAACCATGTCACAAGCTTTCAACTCTTCCTTGCTCCTTGATACATAACCTGCTAGTTTAGCCATTCCAAGCATTGCAAAGGGAATGACATATATAACTCCATTAAGGATGACACTTGGCAGATATCCAGTCACGATGGAACTCAAGCCTGGTCTGCAAACCAATTCAGTTCATCAGAAGGACGACCAAGTATGTATCACAGGGAAAAGCTGTACATTTGACAAAGCAAATCACAATAATGATGTCAAGCAACTCCATGTACTGGTCTTAGGAATATTGCAAAAGACCATGCCTAATCTGTACATTCACGAGGAGTAACAGTCATATACTTCAGTAACATGGCAATTTGAACTCAATTAATATCTTGAGTTTAGAAGAGCATGGTCTTTAGATCCTGTCTAGCGTGCAACAGAGAGCTCGAAGACCAGGAAGCAACATGCTCATCAACCAGGCAGATGGTGCATTACATAACCTCCTGCAAGTTAGCAGGCCATGTGCAGTCCCTCATCTGGGCTAACATATCACAGTACTATACTAACCCTCACCATCTGATCAAAAAATTACAAAGGAACAGGAATAGGAACAGAAAACTGGGGAAATCATCAATTGGGAATGAAAGACAGTTGTCTTTACGAGATTAAAAATCGAAAAGAGTTCATGCTTTATTTTATACATGAGCTGCTGCTACGGTATAAAGGCAGCATCCATAGTCCACAACCATGTTTGTTGCCATTTCGGCTTGCACAGACGGAAATATTCAATACGAAGTAAATTTGCTGCATCATGATGGTTAAAGATTTAGCAAACCACAATGCCATCCTCTCAACCAGCAACTAGAAAGCATACCCTACTCTCTTTCAGATTTTCTTGCACAATAATCACTAATGAAACTATTCAAGTGCTTGACGAACTCAAATATTGTAAGAGCTTGATGAAGATAAGAACCTTACATCAATTGCACGGCCATGGCTGGAGGAAACCACTTCTTAGGCTTCTCAAATCTGGCTATTCCTTGAACAGCAGTCACTGGAACAGCAAAGAAAATAGTAAGGAGTGTTGCTGCAAGGGTTAGGGCGAGCGGCATCGGCGACTAGCGTCCGGCGGCGGCGTCGAGGGCGAGCGGCGTCAGTGAAAGTGTGAAATTGTGAATGAAGGGAAATTGTGAACACTGAACCGGCGTCGAGAGATTTGGGTCTTCTTTTGGACTTTGGAGCCCTAACCGGTTGAACCGGTCCCTTTAGAACCGGAACCGCGCTCAAGCTTGATGCACTATCTCCCTTCAACCCTTTGAGCGAAATGCGGCAACTAGCGCTCCCGGAGCAAGCGACGGGGTAAGCGCGGCCCTCGTCGGAGAAAGCCCAGCGTCGATTCGGGAAGAAAGAGGTCGGGAGGGAGCGTCGCCGTCGTCAGGAGGGAGCGCGGCCGTCGTCGGAGAGCGAAGAGGCCGTCGAGTGAAGAGAGAAAGGCCGTCGTCGGGAGGGAGGGTTCAGTACGTTGGGGGTAGAGTGCAGAGAGAGCGTTGAGCGTCGGAGGAGGAGGAGGAGGAACGGCGGGCGGCCGCCGGCGGCGGCGGCGGCACAGAGGAGGAGAAGCAGCACCCCCGCTGTGATGGACGCTCTCGCCATCGTGAAGAGAACGCCGAGGGTTGGCTTAAATGCATGTACGAGTGGAGAAAGAGGCCTCGGATTTCGCAGAAATCACGGCGTTTGCCACTCAAAAGTCTCCAACTTCACGTGGGTATTCGAGTACATATTCCTGGGTTTTGATTGTTATCCCTTTCCTCAGATTCCAGATTATGTTTTACTACTGATAAGTTTACCTAAACTTTTTATTAACATAAAAAATTCAAATTATACTCGCCTTTATATATCTACATTCTTTATGACACTAAAAAACCTCAAATTTTTTTATGTGTATATTAAATTTCTATCAAAATTCAATTAGCAAAAACATCATTTAGGCAGTGATGCTTATTCATGGAATATTGTTATAAAATAAAGTATAACATAAATATATGTTTAGAATTTTGTGATGTCACGTAATAAATGTGTCACAATAAATATAATTAATGAGTTATTTGAGGCTTTTCTCTTAAAAATTATTACTCATATTTGGAAGCTTGTCAGGGAGGCATGCCTCTTCCCTTCCTACAGATAAGGATGTAGGAAGTAGGGGTGATCGGGTCCAGGGTGGGTAGGGTCTAGACCTGGACCCTGTACCCGACTCTGTTATAACCGGTTCTCATTTTTTGGACCCTGTATCCAACCCTGTTTGCATTGGACCCTATTCCCGACTCACCCTGTTTTTCCGGTCCGGGAACAGGGTTAACCCTGTTTATATTAGAACCTGTTTTGCATAAAAATTGAAATGTGACAGGAACTGAGCTGCAATTATTGAAGTACCATGGCTTTTTAACAACAATGGAGGCTTTTCTTCCTTACTAGCTTGATAAACATTATTAGATGGAGGATAGAAGTATGCATAAGCATTTTGACCAGGAACTTCAGTTGGAAATTCAATCAGCTCTAGCAAGCTGAAATAAGACTGGTACTTCAAACTGTCCGGTGAAGAGGACCATATAATCCGAAAATCAATGACTTCTGACTTTTCGTCATTGAAAGTCACCTGCAGACAATAAACAAAAGGAAATTATAACAACAATTAGAAACACTAATTACTGCAGCACAGTCCACACTTCACTAAATATGAGGAGATCACTACGGTAAAGTATTGCAAGCACCTTAGCCACAGATATTGGAAGTACTCCTGATGCTCCCTCAACATATAGGCAATTGTTTCCTGAAGTCTGCAAAAGAAGAATGTGCACATCCATCAGCTTAAAAAAATTAGTAACAGCAATTCGTCACAAAGAAGGTATTGAACATACTATGTCTTGTATGTCTGTGAATGGAATGTCAAGCAATGATAATGAGCTCTGAAGAACGTCAATAATTGCAAGATGAGACCTTCCCCTCTGCCTACAAGCAAATTCTAAATAATTGATATGAAGAATCATATAATAATTTGTCATACAATAATTTGTATTTCAATAATGTTAACACCTTAGATCATCACATGGAAGAAAGCTCACCTGTAGCTGCAAGCAATCAGGGTCTTCTATTTGTCGCTTTGGATAACTTCATAAGAACTAGTTTATGAATTGAGCAAAATGCAGTACCGGTAATCAAGATGCAAATTGTAACATCATACCATTTGATATGATGTTCACCCATATATCAGATGCTTTTCAGAAAATTCATTGCACTGCAAACAAAAAAGACACTGCAAGTAGTTTTCATACACTTGCAGGTTGCAGCCATGTCCCTTACCCAGCAAGCAGTCCCTCAAACTTGGTTATTATGAAGTAGAGCAAATAACCTAGATATGTAATTTGTAATTGACCAAAGATGCCAATCTGCATGCTCCGCAGGCCACATATATTCTCTGCTAGCGATTCAAAATGCCCATCACCATGATCAAATACCATCCACTTCCACAAAAGAGTAACAAAAGCACCATGATCAAATACCATCCACTTCCACGAAAAAGTAACAAAAAACTAGTATCTCTGAGAGCGCACACACATAACAAGAGAATGCAAACCTTTTGAACATTTAGGTCATGCAAGAGAATGCATAAGTCTTAATCTTTACGAGATGTTCAGAAGCAAAATCAGGCTAATATAACGCACAACTTTGTCAACTCATTCCTGAAGTTGATTTTATATGCAGAGGCAACCCTGTTCACATTATAAACCAGTCCAATAGCCAAAAAAAATTCGACAATTGAAAGTCTTGACCAGTAGCTGCATCATATCAATTCTGAAGCACCGTGGTGCTGCATCATTTTTTAATTTCTGGAATTCCACAGAACCTCTAAACCTAAACATCGGATTCACCGATTGTATAATTTGAAAAAAATAATAATCATGGCCATGAGCCGACACCAGAGCAGCTTTTAGATGGTCCTAGGACTCATAGCAGTTAATTAAATTCCAACGTCATGCACGGCACATATCAGCATCAACGAGCTGCAGAAGCCGACCATCAATAACAAGAATCAACATGTTCTTGCCAAAATGCTCGCGAAAGATGCCATTGTCGTGCCCTAGTTTTGGACAGCAAACTCCTACACAAGCCCAAAGCAAACTCCAAAAACTTGACACAAGCCGGAAGCACTCGAGAGAGAGACCTTGGAACCGGGTGCAGAGTCTGCGGACGACGTTGAGGGGATGCGCGGTGACGACGGTGGCGAACCCAGCAACGGCTCTAGCGGTGGCGTTCTCCCACTGATAGATCATCCGTATCAGCCCAAAGTAAACTCCAAAAACTCGACACAAGCCAAAAGCACCAGAGAGAGAGACCTTGGAACCGAGTGCGGACGACGTCGAGAGGGTGCGCAGCGGCGACGATGGCGAACCCGACGATGGCTCCGGCGGTGGCATTCTCCAACTGATGGATCTGGCGATGGGGCGCGATGAAGGAAAAGCAAGTCTGTAGATGTGAGTCATGATCGTGTGAGTGTGAGAGGTAAAGAAGACATAAACGAGTTAGGGTTTTTGATTTGGGGTTGTCTTAAAAACCGGTTCTCAAACCGGTTCCCAAACCGGTCCGGTCGAACCGGTTCCTGGGTGGGTAATCCCTCGGAACCGGTTCCCGGACCGGTTCAAACAGGGTATGAATTTCGGGAACCGGTTCCCGACCCTGTTTTCTGGGTGGGCCGGACCGGGAACCGGGTAAACCCCGTCCGGTTGCACACCCCTAGTAGGAAGCCTTTGCACGTTTGAGAGAGGAATTACTTTTCTTTCTTCTTAGAAGGAAAGAACGAAGAAGAAGAGAGAGAAGATAATAAATGTGTGGAGACTCTGCAGAGGAAAGAGAGAGAACATGCAGGGCTAGCGTGCAGGCTAGATGAGAGAGAGAGGTGATTATTTTACATCCATAAATTGGATCTTGGCGAGCCAGCCCCACAACGCCACGCTTCATGATTGGTTGCAGACCATGCTTCCGGAGCTCCTAATATTTTCTCCTACTTGTCACGTGGCATTGCAAGGCCAAAAACTATCCTATCAACACGTAGAAAAACTATATGATGCGGTCATCCGTCAAGTTCTTTTTCGGTTGCATCCGCATGGGATTCTATCAGATCGAAGAAACTTCGGGTCAGTTGGGCTCCTCTCATTTGGGACAATGCTGTAGCCCCTCGTTTCCAGTTCATCTTATGGCTCATAGTCAAGAATCGGCTTCCCACACAAGTCATGCTTCTATCCCATGGACGTATTGACTTTAATGTGTGTACTTTTTGTAGCGAGATCCCAAATTCTATAGACCACCTTTTCTTCGCGTGTCGCACCTCGGCTTCACTGGCCTTCTTTTGGGCCGCTAGATGCAACCTCCCCTGGAGGAACAGGTGCTGGAATGAAGTGCTTCCCTGGGCCATGAAGTTCCTCTCCGGAAATGACTTCTATCACAGGATTGCACGGTTCTCCTTTGGTGCTTTGTGCCACCTCATATGGAAGAAAAGGAATGCAATCATCTTCAGGGGTGAATCGTGCGCGGTGGCCGCTCTAAAAAACCATTTGCTGATGGTGGTTAGGGACAAAGCCCTTACCTTCAAGGATGTTGCCCCTTCTCCGAGGAACAAAAGGATTCAAAGAGGGTGGGGCTTTGACCCCGTGATCTTCTCGAGCTCTCCGGATCCTCCTTAGCTTGTGTCTGGAGCTGGTTACATTTCCACTCTTTGCCTTTCCCTGTTAGAGGGTGTGAGGGTCGGTGGTCCTGCCTGAGGGTGGGTCATTCGGTTTGTTGTGTGGGTTCTTCCTGGTGGGCTTGTTTGCCTTGTGGTTTTACATCGGATCCCCTCCACTTTTGCTTCTTGGCAAGAGTGTAGGTTTTGGACCCGATCTTTTGTACGTTTCCCTTAATACTATTATTACCTTCACCAAAAAAAAAAAAGAAAAAAAGCAGAGGTCTAAGGTAGGAGAAGATACAATTTTCGTACCCCTCGAGATAAGACAAACAATGCCAAAAAGGCGCTTAAACTACTGATTTCCAATTAAATAAAAAGAATAAAACAAAAAAGCAATAATCGCTTATATAAAACAAAAAACCATTGGAGTCTAACTTTGGGAATGAGACCTTCATGATGCTATTAGAATGATAATATTTGGTTCATTAAGTATTATTTCGTTAATGTGTAACTAGTAAATGTGTTATTTTCTATAGAATGAGAATAATAAATACCTAGTTATATCCTAGCCCCATGCACCTATTGAGGAATAGATGTGGAAATTGAATGCAAGAAAATGGGAATTGTATTAAACAGAATAATAATGACAAAAAATAAATGCTTGAGAAGGATGTCAAGGCCCTTTCGGTCATTTTCTGATGTTGAACTTAAAGCTTCCTGATTTCCTAGAGGAGGATGGTCCTACTCCTAGATCTAAGTGGTCTATTCTTACATGTTGTTACGGATTACGAAAATGAACAGAAAGTGGCGCACATCTATTGAAGATGCTATTAAAGCAGCAATTGAAGGAGTGCCTCATTGCCCTGCATGATTAATTCCTATAACATTTCTTTCAATCATCCGGTCTAAATAACAATGACCCCAAGGTCCAAGAAGTTGCGGACTATCCCAAGCTTTGGATTTTGTATGATTTTTCTATCTCTCGTCCGTTTGAATGAAGAGAATAAAGTATTATAGGATGGTTTTTATTTCAAATATTTTACGTGAAGACATATTGGTTCTAACCAAAAAGGAAAAGGGAAAAAAAAAACAAATTTCTAGTATTGTTGTCACCGATACCTCTCATGAGAACGCTATGCAACTAAAAGCACTAATTTCCATAAGTTGTTAATAGCCTTGTCCTTCCAAGGTTTCCTTTCCATCTGAATTTTCCATTTAACATTTATGTAAAGCATTTATGGGAGAGAAAATGGCACTATTGAAGCTGATATGAAAATCATCTAAGTATAAATGTCAAAAAGAGAAAAGGGAAGATTTCTTTCTAGGATGCTAAATATGGGTTCAAAAGTGGGCAGCGGATGAAATTGAATCTTGTTGGTAATCTTTATTAATCGCACGTCCCAAACCTAAGTTATAATCGTAAAAAGTTCACAATTTTAACCAAAGATTTCTGCTTAGAAAAGAATTTGAACTTATTAGAAATTAATCTTTATATAGAGATTGTATATAATTGTTCTACACATCATAACTTTGTTAGTATTCTCGTATTCCAAGCCACTAAGCTCGTGAAAATACTCAAATTTCACGGGACTCTTTAAAAAAAGAAAAAAAGATAATTGGAAAGAAGAAACAATTATTAATGAAAGTGCATAGACCCTGGTTAGATGTATGCTTTTCCTCTTTCCTATCTATCTTACCATTAATGGGGCTTGGAGATGGCAATTTTGAACTATTTAAATTAAAATTATATGGTGTGTCTAAAGCAATTTACAAAGTAATTTATATGGTGGAAATAGGTGTTGTCATTTTTTGGTTAAAATTATGTGAGATTTGAGGCATTCATCGCCATATACCAAGAATTGTCCTTTGAAGGATGTGCAAACTCTATGGTCTCCACCGTTAGAAGAGTTCATGGAGAGTTTATGGCTCAATTATTAAACAAGAAAGGAAGTGCTCGGCTTTGTTCCGCTTGCTTACCATGTGATGCTCAACACTCTCGAAAATATACCCGCACTAAAAATTATAATATCTCCTTAATTATTCGTCTTAGCAAATACATGCCCATGTATTTAACAATGGATTGAAAAATGGTGCAGAAATGGGATGGCAATTTATTTCTTTTGGCTTGTTTGGCAGTTTAATGAAATAGGAAAATTGAAGACTTGTAAAAAAAAAAAATTCAGTTTTTCTTTGAATTTTATCTTCACTCTTTTTGGTAAATGCAAGCGTATGAGCAAACGATTTGTAAAGTATTTGTCGATGGGATCCCCTTCGTTTGAAGAGGCAACTAGAAATAAAATTCGATAGGATTAAGGATAGTTGGACAAATCTAATTGTATCCACCAAAGTCCAAATTATTATATGGATATTTCCAAAACATTTTATAGAAACATTGCAAAAAACCTAACCATCTTTACTTATTCGAAATTGCAATTTGCACCACATCTAATCTTAAAATACTACACTTTATGTGACATCCCGAATTTTGACCCCGTCCCAAATATATGAAATGGGCATTTCATCGACGTACCTATGGTTATTTTTCTTTGAACTGATCACTCACGAGTTAACGAACATATTGAATGAAGCCGTTAAGGGATTTATCTATGGTAAAATCTCTAAAAGCTACATAATTAGTTGGATTGGGCTAAAATCGCGTCTGATCAATTCTAACCATGGAATTTAATTTGATTTCAGGAATCGAATATTCGAGCGTGTCATAATTCATTTTTAGGACCTCGTCTCATCGTCCATCAAATTATTGACGAGTCCGAAATTTCGGAAAAAAATTATCGGAGGAAAAATTGAAGACCGGAAGAAAATAAAAAGGGAATGAGAAAAGGAAAATAATAGAAATAATAAGAATAATGTGTTTTCTTACTAAAATATTATTTTATTTTCTTTTCTTTTTCTTTCTCTCTTTCCTCCCTTCTTTCCCTCCCCTTCGTACGACACAGCCCCCTTTCCTCCTTATTTCCCTTTTTCCCTTCTTTTTGACTTTTCAAACCTAATCCCTTTTTCTCTCTCTTCTTTCTTCTCCCCCATTTTTCCCACGTGACCGAACCCCCTCTTTCTTTCTTCTTGTTCGTGAAAAACCAGAAGTGGAAGAAGTAGAACAACAGCTCGCCGAAGCCCGTCGCCACCGCACCGAAGCCGGACCTCCACCCGCGCGACGCCCGCCCGTGCACGCCGCGCGCTCCGCCACCGTTCCTTTGCGCCTCATTGTCCCTGCCGTGCGCCGTCCAGGCCGTTCGGCCTCTGCCCAGCCCTGTTCCGCCTCTGTCCGGCCACCTCCGGCCATCGTTCGACGCCACCAGACCTCCACCGGCCCTCCCCCGCACCTTGCCGCCCTTGCTGCTTTGATTTGTGGCTGTTTTGTGTCTTTTTACAGCCATCTCAGCCACCCCGCCGAGTGGGTATCCAGCTGGTTCGGGCTCGCTTTTGGGCGGTTTCCGGGCCTCGAACCTGAGCCGTGCTTTGGGAGGAATCGATCCTCACGCCGTCCCCGTCGGATTGATCCGAGTTGCGCGTGATTATGTTGAGTAATCTCACTAATCCTTGCTTAGTGGACTAATTATACTTAAGGTTGTTTATTAATTAGGTTTATGTGGTTAGATTAGTATAGATTAGTGTTTATTAGTCAATTGTGATGCAAATTAGGTAATTTGATAATGCAATTAGCACATAGATGTGGTTTACTATTTATTAAAGGTAGCCCGGGATTTTTCCCGACCCTAATCGGGCTTCAATTTGGCAATTCGGGCCTAAGTGGAATTTTTAGTAATTAAATATTAATTTTTGAAATTAATTTAATTAATTAATTAATTTCCGGAAATTCAACCGGGATGGCTGGTGATCGGAATTTTATGCTAATGATCGTGGTGCAGCCCGTTTATTTAATTGGGCTTTATTTTGAGCTAAATTGAATTTTAATATTTATTAATTAATTATTTTTCAAAAATTAAGGCTGAGATAGCCGGCGACCGAAATTTCGTGCCAATTGTCGTGGTACAGTCCGTTTATTTAATTGAGTTTTACGTTGTGTTGAATTAATTTAATTGTGGATTTTTAGGGATTATTCCTAAATCGAATTAATTTGAATAATTGACTGGTGAATAATTGAGTATCGGTTGCCAGTGATAAAGTATTGTGGTAGACTACTGATCATACTGGAAATTGTGGAAATGAAAGTGAGTATGTAAGATGTATGCTGACTTGATGACTAAGCATGTCATCTAAGAATTTGGTCATGTGTATAGTGGATCCATGATAGGTTCTATATCACCTTGGAGAAGGCACATGCACTTGGTGAACTGGTCTATCACTTGGAGAACGCACGTGGGCTCAGTGATTAAGTGTGGCATCTTGAAAGAGACACGTAGGCTCGGTAATTTGATGCATTACTTCAGAGAATGCACGTAGTCTCAATGAGTACATTTTACATCTTGAAGAGACATGTGGGCTCGGTGACCTGATGCATCGCCTTAGAGAATGCATATGGGCTCGCTAATTTAGAATGTCATTTTAAAGGGCACGTGGGCTCGGTAAATTAATGCATTACCTTGGAGAATGCACGTGGCTTGGTGATAAGGGATATCGCATTGGAGAATACACGTGGCTCGATGATTGGTTTTATCAGTTGAGACGGTAGAGTAATGACTAGAATGACCCGGGAAATGGTTAGAGTGTCATGTAATCAACTAAGTCGACTAGTATTTGCTTTGATTTGATGCGGTGAAATGATTGATTAAATGGAATGATCGGTGAATGGTTGATTGAAATGTAATCGATTAGGTCAATTGATCATTACTTGAGTATGATGTTGTAAATTGATTGATTGAATGGAAATGATTGTGAGTGGTCTTGTTAGCATGTAATTGACTAGGTCGATTTGATCGATGTTTCGATTTTTGATATGATTGCTTGGGTGTCTATTTGATATGTGCTAACATGCGAGTGAGATCTGAGGCTAAGGTAAGTCCTCTAACTCGTGCTGTGCTTAGGCAACCATGTGGTTTATTGGTTCTCTAATTGAGTCTTAGTAGGGTAGAACTCGCTGAGACGTAGTCTCATCCCGGTTGTGGGACATCATTTCAGACCCTTAGAATGGTAGGACCTCCACCTCCTCATCTTTGTATGCACTACGGTGTCCCAGAGCATATTTCAAAATTTGAGACCCACTTCCACGTCCACCCTCATCCGGAAGGATTAGTATATGTATTAGTTCAGTTGACCATCTGGGTTAACATGGGGAGGAAGACCAGAGGCCCCACAGATATCGATCTAGGTATCGTGATTATTTTGATGGACGCAGAGAAGGTCCTATTCTGAAAGAGGACGTGCCTTTTGACGTGATGGAAAAAGCGTTCGGAGAGGGAACATTTGATTGAGTGGATGGATCGATAGTGGATGCGAGGGACCGCAGTAGGAGACCGAGACTTGCACTCCCGTATATTTGAGCGGAGGAAGACGAAGACTGGGGAGCAGCTGAAGAGATGCCTGAAGATGAGCCGGCATTTGAAGCCAAGGATGAAGTTGAAGAAGAGAATGATGAGTTGGAAGAGAATGGACTAAGTGAAGAGGAGTCAGAGGAGGATCAAAATTATCCTGAATATGATCTGGATGAGGACTAAGGTCTCATCCTGTTTTTGCAAGCTATGAGTTTTTGATCGGTGTGCAGTAGATAAGACTCATGAGTAGTATTATATCATATACTATCTAGTTTGTTTGTTTAAAAGTATGGGCGTGATTTTCAGTTATGAAAAAGGTAGCCACACTTTTCTATCCCATTGTTTTATTGTTTGGTGATTTTCTTTATGCTTCCGCATGCGCATATTAAATGAACATGGTCGGCGATATATAGTCTTGTGATATCGCACTTTAAAATCGACCAAAGGTAAGGGATGTGTGCATGCCTGATGATTGGGGCATGACATCCCCTTCTTGTGGTCTTAAACGAGATGTCACACCCCGATCCTCAGGCACGCGCACATCCCTTACCTTTGATCGATTTTAAAAATACGATATCCCAGGAGTATGTATCGTCGACCCTGCTCATTTAATATGCGCATGCGGAAGCATAAAGAAAATCCCCAGACAATAAAATAATGAGATAGAAAAGTAGGGCTACCTTTTTTATAACTGAAAATCACGCCCACACTTTTAAACAGACAAACTAGATAGTATATGATACAATACTACTCACAAGTCTTATCTACTGCACACAGATTAAAACTCATAGCTTGCAAAAACAGGATGGGACCTCAGTCCTCATCTGGATCATATTCATGATCATTCTGATTCTCCTCTGACTTCTCTTCACTCAGTTCATTCTCTTCTAACTCATCACTCTCTTCTTTAGCTTCATCCTCAACTTCAGATGCCGGCTCATCTTCAGGCATCTCTTCAGCTGCTCCCCAGTCTTCGTCCTCCTCCGGTCGAATATACGGGAGTGCGAGTCTCGGCCTCCTGCTGCGGGTCCCTCACATCCACTACCGATCCATCCACTCGATCGGCTATTCTCTCTCCGAACGTCTTTTCCATCACGTCAAAAGGCATGTCCTCTTCCGAAATAGGACCTTCTCTGCATCCATCAAAATAATCACGGTACCAAGACTGACATCTGTGGGGCCTCTGGTCTTCCTTCCCCACGTTAACCCAGATGGTCGACTGAACTAATACATACACTAATCCTTCCGGATGAGGTTGGACGTGGAAGTGGGTCTCAAATTCTAAAATATGCTTTGGGACACCATAGTGCATACGAGGATGAGAAGATAGAGGTCTTGCCATTCGAAGGGCTCAAAATGATGTCCCACAATCGGGATAAGACTACGTCTCAGCGAGTTCTGGTCCACTAAGACTCAATTAGGGAACTAATACACCATATGGTTGCCTAAGCACAGCACGAGTCAGAGGACTTACCTTGGCCTCAGATCCCACCTACATGTTAGCACAGATCAAATAGATATCCAAGCAATCACATCACAAATCGAAGTATCGATCAAATCGACCTAATCGATTACATGCCAACAAGACCAGTCATGGTCATTTCCATTCAATTAATCAATTTACAACATTAGACTCAAGTAATAATCAATCAACCCAGTCGATTACATCTCAATCAACAATTCACCAATCATTCCATTTAATCAATCATTTCACCGCATCAAAGCAAAGACTAGTCGACTTAGTCGATTACATGTCACTCTAACCATTTCCCGGGTCATTCTAGTCATTACTCTATCGTCTCAACTGATAAAACCAATCACTGAGCCATATGCATTCTTTGAGGCGATATCCCTTATCACCAAGCCACGTGCATTATTTGAGCTAATGCATTAATTTACCGAGCCCATGTGCCCTTTAAAATGCCATTCTGAATCAGCAAGCCCACGTGCATTCTCCAAGGCGATGCATCAAGTCACCGAGCCCACGTGTCTCTTCAAGATGCCAAATGTACTTATTGAGATCACGTGCATTCTCCGGAAGCAATGCATCAAATTATCGAGCCCACGTGTCTCTTTCAAGATGCCACACTTAATCACCGAGCCCATGTGCGTTCTCCCAAGTGATAGACCAGTTCACCAAGTGCACGTGCCTTCTCCAAAGTGATATAGAACCTATCATGGATCCACTATACACATGACCAAATTCTTAGATGACATGCCTAGTCATCAAGTCAGCATATATCTTACATACTCACTTTCATTTCCACAATTTCCAGTATGATTAGTAGTCTACCACAATGCCTTTATCACTGGCAACCAATACTCAATTATTCACCAGTCAATTACTCAAATTAATTTGATTTAGGAATAATCCCTAAAAATCCACAATTAAATTAATTCAGCACAATGTAGAACTCAATTAAATAAATGGACTATACAACGACAATCAACACGAAATTTCGGTCGCTGACTATCTCAAATTTTTAATTTTCAAAAAATAATTAATTAATAAATATTAAAAATTCAATTTAGCTCAAAATAAAGCCCAATTAAATAAATAGGCTACACCACGATCATCAGCATAAAATTTCGATCACCGGCCATCCCGGTTGAATTTTCGGAAATTAATTAATTAATTAATTAATTAAATTAAATTAATTTCGAAAATTAATATTTAATTACTAAAAATTCCACTTATGCCCGAATTGCCAAATTAAAGCCCGATTAGGGTCGGGAAAAATCCCGGGCTACCCTCAATAAATAGTAAACCACATCTACGTGCTAATTGCATCATCAAATTACCTAATTCGCATTACAATTGATTAATAAATACTAATCTATACTAATCTAGCCACATAAACCTAATTAATTAAAACTAAACAACCTTTAAGTATAATTAGTCCACTAAGCAAGGATTAGTGAGATTACTCACTAGAATCATGCGCAACTCGGATCAATCTGACGGGGACGGAGCGAGGATTGATTCTTCCCAAAGCACGGCTCAGGTTTGGGGCCCGGAAACGGCCCAAAAGCGAGCCCGAACTAACTAGACACCCACTCGGTGGGGTGGCTGAGATGGCTGTAAAAAGACACAAAACAGCCACAAATCAAAGCAGCAAGGGCAGTAAGGTGTGGGGGAGGGCCAGTGGAGGTCCGGCGGCGTCGAGCGGTGGCCGGACAAAGGCGGAATAGGGCTAGGCAGAGGCCGAATGGCCTGGACGGCGCACGGCAAGGACAGCAAGGCGCAAAGGAACGGTGGTAGAGCACGTGGCGTGCGTGGGCAAGCGTCGCGCAAGTGGAGGTCCGGCTCCGATGCGGCGATGACAAGCTTCGGCGAGCTATTGTTTTTCTTCTTCCACTTCTGGTTTTTCACGAACAAGAAGAAAGAAAGAGGGGGGTTCGGTCACATGAGAAAAATGGGGGAGAAGAAAGAAGAGAGAGAAAAATGGATTAGGTTTGAAGAGTCAAAAAGAAGGGAAAAAGGGAAATAAGGTGGAAAGGGGCTGTGTGGCATGAAGTGGAGGGAAAGAAGGGAGGAAAGAGAGAGAGAAAAAGAAAAGAAAAGAAAATAATACTTTAATAAGAAAACACATTATTCTTATTACTTCTATTATTTTCCTTTTCTCATTCCCTTTTTATTTTCTTCCGGTCTTCAATTTTTCCTCCGATAATTTATTTTCCGAAATTTCGGACTCATCAATAATTTGATGGACGATGAGACGAGGTCCTAAAACTGAATTGTGACACGCTCGAATATTCGATTCCCGAAATCAAATTAAATTCCATTGTTAGAATCGATCAGACGCGATTTTAGCCCAATCCAACTAATTAAGTAGCTTTTGGGGATTTTACCGCGGATACATCCCTTAATAGCTTCACCAAATAGGTTAGTTAACTCGTAAGTGATCAGCTCAGAGAAAAAGGACCATAGGTATGTCAACGAAATGCCCATTTCATATATCCGAGATGAGGTCAAATTTGGGATGTCACAACTCTTCCCCTCAATTTAAATCTTTACTAATCCTTAAACAAAAAGGTGGGGGGTATCGTCATTCATCTAGTCTCACTATTCTCGGTTGCTTCTTCAGTCCTGTGGCATTGTCAGACCATTTTGACCAATGACACTATCTTGGTTCACTAAATCTGATCTTTCTGAACCAACAACTGAACCGACTTCTCACATACGACACTCTATTGTGCACATCTATTCTTCAAGATTTAGCACGTGAGTCGAGTCAGATTCGTACGTCCTCAACCTCGACACGTGAAAGACGTCATGCATTTGTGCCTACCCTAGCGGCAACGCAAGACAATACATTAAGATCCCGATTCTTTTCGGAATCTCAAAAGAAACTACGTACTTCGATTCCAGATTTCTTCCCTCCTTGCTAAAGCACAAAGTATCCCTCATTGGTGACACCTCCAAAAATATGTAATCACAAATTTGGAACTTTCTGAGCCTTCAATGCTCAACAATACAACTTTTCTGGTGGTACTGAGCGGTTTATAATCTGATTCTGATCATAACAATTGCAATCATTGATTGCTAAATTGACTATAGGCATGTTATCTTCCTTTCCCCAACTTCATCCCAACATACTAGTGTTCTACACGCTCAGCCATACAACGCTTTGAATGGAGCCATCTGGATGCTTTGCTGATAACTGATGTTATAGGCGAATTCCACCAGATGAAACTCATCTTCCTAACTTCCTTTGAAGTCTATTATACAAGCTCTCAACATGTCATCGAGGGTTTGAATTTCGACATCCTAAAATTCGACCCCGTTTCGATAAAGTGAAATAGGCATTTCGTTGACGTGCTTAGGGTCTTTTTTCTCTGAGCTGATCACTCACGAGTTAACTAACCTATTTGGTGAAGCCGTTAAGGGACGTATCTGCAGTAAAATCCCTAAAAGCTACTCATTTGTTGGATTGGACTAAAATCACGTCTGATCGATTTTTAACCACGAAATTGAACTCTATTTCGGGAATCGAATTTTAAGCACGTCATAATTCTTATTTTTAGAATCTTGTCTCATCGTCTGTCAAATTGTTGACGAGTCTGAAATTTCAATAAAGAAATTATCGGAGGAAAATTGAATACCAAAAGAAAATAGAAAGGGAAAGAGAAAAGAAAAGAACAAAATAAGACCATGTGGTGTTATATTTTATATTGTTTCTTTTCTCTCCCTCTTTGTTCTTTTTCTCTCTTTTCTCTCTCCCCCTCCCCCTCGTGCGATTTTTCCCCCGCCGACTCACTTTCCTCCCTCCTTTTTGACCAATCAAAACTCTCTCTTACCTCTTCTATTCCTTATCTCTTCCCTCTCTCTCCTCTCTCCTTCTCTCTTAACTTTTTATCCCTCCTTCTCCTGTTTGCTCGACACCGAACGGAACCAAAGCAGAAGAAGTAGCGAAGATAGCAGCACCAAGAGGGGAAGATCAGAGCAGCTCGCCGTCGCCGCCTGTGCTCCGCCACTCACCGCCCGCCTTAGCTTCTCCCTCGCCCCCTCAGCTGTCGTCGCCACTCTTCCCTTCTCTTCCTCTCTGTTCGTGCGAACCAGCGAACCAGAAGCGGGAGGAGCCGAGACAGCAACCAGTCGCCGTCGCCGCCTACGCACCGCCGCAGCTCGCTGCCAGGCCACCGTACCGCCGTCCACACACGCCCCAAGTCCGTCGCGTGCTACCGCCCCTTCCTCACGCGATCCGGCCTCTGCTCAGCCCCTGTTCCAGCCCGTCCAGCCATCTCCGGCCGCCGTTTGACCTCGCCGGACCTCCACCGGCCTTCCCCTGTGCCTTGCCGCCCTTGCCGTGGTTGTAGGTTGCTGTTTGTGTGTTTTTCTAGCCATTCCAGCCACCCTACCGAGTGGGTTTCCAGTGGCTTTGGGCCCGCTTTTGGGCCGTTTCCAAGCCCCGAACCCGAGTTGTGCTTTGGGAAGAATTGTTCCTCGCGTCGCCCCCGTCGATTAATCCAATTTGCGCGCGATTTGGTGAGTAATATCACTAATCCCGGATTAGTTGACTAATTATGCTTAAGGTTGGTTTAGTTTTAATTAATTATGTTTAGGTTGTTAGATTAGAATAAATTAGCAATTATTAGTCAATCGTGATGCGATTTAGATAAATTGATTGCGCAATTAACAAGTAGAAGTGGTCTACTAATTATTGGAAGTGCCTCAGGATTTTTCCCGACCCTTAGTAGGCTTCAATTAGGCTTTTCGGGCCTAAGTGGAATTTTTAGTATTTAAATATTAATTTGCGGAATTTAATTAAATAATTATTTATTTTCCGAAAATTCAACTGAGATGGCTCGGGACCGGAATATTATGCTGATGACCGTGGCAAAGTCCGTTTATTTAATCGGGCTTTATTTTGAGCTGAATCGAATTTTTAATATTAATTATTTAACCTTCGAAATTAATTATTTATTTATTTATTTTCCGAAAATTCAATTGAGATGGTAAATGACCACAATATTATGCTGATGACCGTGGTGAAGTCCGTTTATTTAATTGGGCTTTATTTTGTGCTAAATTGAATTTTTAATAATTATTAATTAATTTTCGAAATTAATTAATTAATTAATTAATTAATTAATTAATTAATTAATTAATTTTGGGAAATTAAGATTTTGATGGGCGACGACTGAAATCTTGTGCTGATTGTCATGGCGCAGTCCGTTTATTTATTTGAGCTCTACGTTGTATGAAATTAAATAAATTGTGATATTTTAGGGATTTACCCTAAATTGATTGAAATTGAGTGAAATTGAATTATTGATTGGTAGATGGCCGAGTATGGTTAGTTAGCTATTGTAATGCCTTGTTGAGCTGTAAGTGGAGAGAGCGATGAGAGCTAACTGAGAAATCTATTGGCTGAGACCGATCAAGTACGAAGTATAGACAGGCGTGGTTCGGTGATAAAGTACATCATTGTGCGAAAACGGCGCCTTAAAGAACGCACGTAGACTGTCTATGACTTATGGTAGGCATGGTTCGGTGATTAAGGATATCACTATGCAAAAACGGCGCCTTAAAGAATGCATGTAGACTACCTATGAATCGTGACAGGCGTGGTTCGGTGATGAGGAATATCACTGTGCGAAAACGGCGCCTTAAAGAATGCACGTAGACTGTTAGTGATTTGTGACCTATGACGGGCATGGTTCGGTGATGAGGAATATCACTGTGCGAAAACGGCGCCTTAAAAAACGCACGTAGACTGTCTGTTACTTATGTCACCTTGGCGAAAGCGACGCCCGAGAGAATTAATGGAGCTTTGTGACTAAATGTATTATTGGAGGTTTTATGGGATGGAGTGAATGACCTAGAAATGGTTCGACTGAGATGTAATCGACTAAGTCGATTGATCTTTGTCCTTGATTCGATGTTGTGAACTGATTAATTGAATGAGAATGACCTTGATTGGTCTTGTTGTCGTGTAATCGACTAGGTCGATTCGATCGATGCTTCGATCTGTGATGTGATTGCTTGGGTGCCTATTTAATCTGTACTAATATGCAAGTGGAATCTGATGCCAAGGTACGTCTTCTGACATGTGCGTGTTTAGGCAGCTTATAGTATAATGGTTTACTAATCGGGCTTAGTGGGGTAGAACTCGCTGAGACGTAGTCTCATCCCAGTTTGGGGAAAACATTTCAGGATCCCGATGAGGAGCTGAGGAGGAGTCTGGGAAGGAGAACTCGGAGGTAAAACTTGAGGAGAAGAAGTTTGGAAGAAGAAGATAGTCCCGAGAGGGGTCTTGAGTACGGCCTGGATGGATTGAGATCCTATCTTCTTTTAAGATCTCCATTTTGATGTGAATAGAAATAGAGTAAAAAGTTGTGAAGTGCTCTGGTTTGTGTTTTGTATAAAAGTTTGGTTATAAGTTTCAATATGAAAATTATGGCCCTGCTTTTCTATCCCATCGTTTTATTGTCTAGGGGATTTTAACTACTTCTGCATGTGCTTAATAAATGAAAGGGTCGGCGATACATTGTCCTAGGATATCGCATTATAAAATCGACCAAGTGAGAAGAATGTGTGCGTGCCCGAGGATCGGGGCGTGACACTATGGCTACTACGATGTGCTTCGGATAAAATATCATCTCTAAGCTCTATATTGTTAGGTACAACCAAACATCCACGGAGTCTCAGTACCTCATCATTAGAAACTTGAAAATCAGCCTTTCTTTTATCGGTATCCTCTTGAAAAATTTTAGTATGTTTGGATCTGTCAGTTGGAGTTGCTTGATTCTGACCTGGACATCCGGTTCAATTCTGAGGGCGGCTATAAGACTCGAGAGGTGGCCTACCTCAAATTTGAACACCGAATATCACACTTTTCGATTAAATTCCACTCTTTAATCAATATATGAGCCACTGAAGACTTTCGACTCAAAGCATCGGCAACCTTATTCGCCTTTCCTGGGTGATATAAAATATCACAGTCATAATCTTTCAACAATTCCATCCATCAATGCTGTCTCATATTCAACTCATTCTGAGAGAACAAATACTTGAGACTCCGATGGTTCGTGAAGATTTGAAACTTTTCTCCGCACAAGTAGTGCCTCCAAATCTTCAACGCAAATATGATGGCTATGAGTTATAAGTCATGCGTCGGATAATTCAATTCATGAGATCTCAACTGCTAGGAAGCATATGCAATGACTCTGCCACGTTGCATTAGTACGGAACCCAATCCCTTGAATGACGCATCACTATAGATCTCGAATACTCCTATACCAGATGGAATCATCAGCACAGGTGTGATAGTTAGCTTTTCCTTAAGCTCTTGAAAACTATGTCGCACTTGTCCGATCACACAAATTTCTCTTCTTTCTTCAAGAGTCTTGTCAGAGGTGACGCTAACGATGAAAAACTTTCCACAAACCATCTGTAATAACCTGCTAAACCCAGAAAACTTATGATCTCTATCACTATCGTCGGTCTTGGCCATTTGATCACGGCTTCTATCTTGCTCGGGTCGACGGAGATTCCTTCCCCAAAAATCACATGACCTAAGAACGCAACACGAGTCAATCAAAACTTGCATTTGCTAACTTAGCATACAGTTGATGAGTTCTTAAGGTTTGGAGTACTACTCTCAAATGATTCTCATGCTCTTCATCACTTCTCGAATAGAACAAGATATCATCTATGAACACGATAACAAATTGATCTAAATATTCATTGAATATTCGGTTCATCATATCCATGAAAACAGCTAGAGCATTCGTCAACCCGAACGGCATCACTGTAAACTCGCAATGACTATGATTCATTATCACAAGATGCTCCATGAACTCACACTATTCATGTGGCGTCAAACTCCTACCTCAGCAACTAGTCAAGCATAACTATTGCTAGTGATTCCCCTTTCTTTCACTTTTACTTCAATAGTTTAAGTTCTACCAACTCAGCACAAAACTCTACTGCGTTGCTCTGATAAAATCACCTCCAATGCATTCTTTCTCTATCGGTGCGAGATCAATTCTACTCCCATTCCTTTCGCTATCCTAGTGGCATTCTGGTTGCATTAGTGATGTCTATGTCACCTTAGACTTCCACCGATAGTCCTTCACCTATGGTCATGTTGGTCATCATCACAATAGGTTCTAGTCATACTCGGATACTAGATTTATCCATGCTTCCTTCTACAATTTCGACATCTATCTGGTGCGTCTTCTATCTCTTATCAAGTGAAAGCATGCACTCTTTCTAGTGCCAGAGACCTATTCCAAAACTCCACTGTGCATTTTATGGCACATTTCCTCTAATCTATCCCATCGGCTTTCTAGGGCTGTCTTCGGTCAGATAACTCTGATGGCTATACTCAAAACAAATTCTTGTCCTAGGAAGGACATAAGATCAGTCTCTGCCATCATGTCCAAAAACAATATGATCCATTTAACTTAGTGCTGACCTGACTACCCCACCCTTCCTATCGGGTAAAATAGGATACTTTTCACTCGACCTCGGTCTTTTTCCGACCGATTTCCATTTATGCTTAAACTGGATATGTACCTTGACTTGGATGCAATGGCTTGCTCCCATATCATATCTTCACATTGGACCTCAGCAAGTGTGGCAATAACGGCAATTACGACACTTACGATGATAGTGACAGCGATAACAGCAGTGGCTCGATTCGGAGCTTGCTGGCTCAACCAAATCCAAGGACTAGCGCCTGAACAATCCCATCAAACCTAGAATCGCTTGGTTCTGCTACACTAGTACCAACCTGCCATGGCACTCTTACACTCGAGCTGGCCAGAGCTGACACTCTACCACAACCACCTCGGGTACCGACCTTTGTCGGTGTATTATTCCGAGTCACAGAGGACATTGTCCTCTTACTAAGAGTTCTTAGCTCCTGCTTGCTCATGGTTTAGTCTTTATACTGAAACTCGTCTTCCAAACCCACATTGGATTATAAGGTGAACGATCCATACACAACAAACAATTTTAGCATTAAGCTAACACAGACATGCACCAACATGAATTTAAAGATCTTTCTTACTAACTATTCCATGGTCAACGCTCCTTATCACTCCAATCTTGAACTTCGCTCCGATACCACTTAAACGAGATGTCACATTTTCGCATATGATACACTCTCGGTTTTTAAACAATGATAATTTTTCTCTCCATGTTTTTCCTAAAGTAAAATGTATGGTTTCGAGTAAAAAAGACATCCCGATGCAAATGAGAGACTGGAAACAACGGTAAACAAATTTAAAATTCCACGAAGAGAGAAGAGAGGAGAGAGAGAGGTGGGACCTTGAACACATAATCAAGAAACCCACATGACCAAAAAAGAAAATAACAAATAATAAAGACATCTAGATGGCAAATGGGCCACCAAGAGGAAAAGAAAGAGATGGTGGGGCCAGCCAAAAATAGAGAAATATACATAAAAAGGAAAAAAAAAAAACTGCCCGACTTCTATTCCCATTGGGAGAACAGAGGCACAGGATCTTTGACGGCCATGTTTTCTTAAAATTAGCCAAGTAGCTAAATAGCTATTTAAGAAAAACATTTGCTTACATACCATAACTTTCATTTGATCACTACCAAAACTTCTTTAAAATGTTCACCAAATTCTAAAATCTAACATGACATAACACTTGTGGTGAATGTTTTTAAAAATTTTGCACTCAAATAATCAATTAAAAAGCAATATGACACTCAAGAAATCATGCCCAGGCATTTTGGCACGTAAGTAATTGGTCTAGTACTAAACAATTTGGGGCTTAAGACTTTGGTTTGGTTTTTACCTGTACATTAATAATACTGGTAATTCCTTGCATACCCCATGAGTTTTGGCATAGGGATTTCACCTTTGGACTGGATTGAAACCAATTTAGTAAATATGCAAAAACTAATCTTTGTCACCTTGACATAGCATGAAATGGAGGAAAATAACTATCGTGTTCTATATGGATTACCAATGATGTCCAAAACCAGCAGTGATTTTAGGTCAGTTTTTATTTTCATCGAAGTCAGCCATTTCTTTTTTGGGATTAAAATTAAGAATTAATATCATGAAAAATCCTAAACTTATATATCTGTGACAAAATTTGCCAAAAATTAATTTTTTACCTACCAAAAAACTCAAACTAGTCATTTGTGACAAATTTGCTATCTATTAATTCTCGTTAAATTAAATTAATATAAATAAACACCACAAACTAGGATCGGAGGATAAAATCTAAAACCAGTATACTTGTCAATTGTTATATGTCATCTAACTCAATAATTTGACAATAAAATATAATGAAAACTAATATCACAAATATACTAGTTTCGGATTTTTTGTGGTCAAAAAATTATTTTATGATAAATTTGTCATGGATGTATCACTTTGAGGTTTTTTTGTATTAATCCTAAAATTAAAGGGCTAACTATTTTTTTGGCCAAATAAATTACAAAATATGGAAGTTATGTTTGTTTTAATATCTTTTAACATTAATGGCATTTTACCTGCACCAGCTCCATGTTAGGGAATTGCTGCTGGAACCGCTGGGAAACCTCCTTCCCAAGCGGCGCTCTGCCGCACATGACGGTGCAGAGCGAGCTGAGGTCATACTCACCGATCAGCTCCGACTTCATCAACGCTAGCACAACCGGCGGCGACACCGGCAACAAGCCGACTCTATACTTCTCCACGGCCTTCAGCATGGCCTCAAACTCGAACTTCCCCATCAAAACCACGGTCGCCCCCATCCCAAAGGCTCTCAATATCGACGCAAAGCCATACGCGTGGAACAGGGGAAGCGGAAACAGCCAAACGGGCTTCGGGCCCGGCTCGGCATGGTGAGCGCCGGCGACCACCGTGATCATGTTTCTGTGGGTCATGAGTACGCCCTTGACCCGGCCCGTCGTGCCCGAAGAGTAGAGAATCATCGCGGGGTCGGCCTGCGTGACCCGGTTGACATTGCGGAGAACGGGATCGGTCTCCTTTAGGCCGGTCCAAGACAAAACGGACTCGAACTCGGGCGAGTCGATGAGGATGGTGTCGTGCCTGAGCGTAGGCAGCTTGTGAGCTGCTTGGGAGGGACGAAAGCGAGGACGGGCTTGCTGAGCCCGACCAGATGGCGGATCTCGGAGGCGGAGCTCAAGGTGTTCGCAGGGGACACGACGATGCTGAGGGTGAGAGGAGAGTGAAGTAGATGTCGGGGACGTGGAGGGAAGGAGGCGGGAGGACGAGGGCGACGTCGTTCTTGGAGAGGGAAGGGAAGCGGCTGACGAGGAAGGACGAGAGAGCGCGTCATTGCGAGATGAAGCGCGGGTAGGTGACCCGGTGGCCGGTGGCGGCGTTGACGAGGAACGACGAAGAGGAGGAGGAGGAGGAGGAGGAGGAGGAGGGAGAGGGACGGAGGGCCTGAGGCTGCGGAAGGTCCTGGTTTCGGCGCAGAAGCCATTGATGGGTTCGAGTTCTTTGGAGCGGTGACTAGTTTTAGCCATCGTGAAATGATGAAGATGAAGATGAAGATGGCGATGGCGACAGCGGCAGCGACTGCTCGCGGTCTTTGCAGAGACTTAAAAGCACGAGATGATATGACTAATGAACAATGTGCAATTCTCGATGACATAACCACCATTCCCCACTTTTCTTACCGTGTGTTGGCATATCATGTTATGTATCAATGTTATTGCTACTTAGCATTTCACACAAAATGCTTGAGAAATCCTCTCATGAGAAGTGAAAGGAAATTGGGTAAAAAATATTGCAATTTTGCTAGCACAACAATTTTTGAGCTATTATGAAAATAAGAAATTATTATGAGCAATAAATTCTTTAAAAGCCTGCAATAATTTATAATTTTTTATTAATTAGTTTTTTGTAGTCTAAACGGTTATTTTCATAATAAATCAAATATTATCATCCAATCATTTTTTGAAATAATAATTCAGATAAAAGAAATTTTCTTGCATGGAATTGAAAGTCGTCAAATCATGAGTAAAAGTCTTGCCTCGAATGGGCTCCACTTGCTCTTTAACATTGATTATGAAGCTCGAGCGGCTAATGTTTGAAATAAAAATTGGTGGGGCATATTAGGCCAACCGACAGCTCTCCCACCTTGGAAACATGTGCATATTTTTTGTACCTTTTAACACGGTGCTTTTGTTCTTGATTGGTCAGAAAGTTGGATCCACGTGAAGCACGCTAGCACGCCAGCACGCCTTGATCACCGGCCCTCGTCGGCTGAGCCTCACTGGCACTGGGCGAGACTCGCCTAGCCCTGTCAAGGCTCGGCCTCACTAGATTTGGAGAGGCGAGCCTCACCGATGGCCAGGCCAACCTCGCCGGGGCTAGGTGAGCCTCCCCAGGGCTAGGCAAGGCCCGCCTGGCCACCGGCAGGCCTGGGCGTCGCGAGGCTTGCCCAACCACCGACAAAGCTGGGCGAGCCTCACTAGGGCTAGGCCAGCTTGGCCACCGATGAGGCTCGGCCTCACCGGTGGTTGGGTTTGCCTCCAGCGAGCTTGCCGGACCAATTGCCGGCCACCGACGGTGGCAACCGGTGACGGCGGACTGTGGCAGGCAGCGGGCAATAGTCACGGGATGGCAGTCAATGAAGAAGAAAAAAAGAGAAGAAGAAGAAGAGTTTTGATTCTCAATTCTGATTCTAGAACAAGAATCACATTTTTTCTCTTTTATTCTTGATTCTCCTCCCAATTTGTTTCTGAGAACAAATTTGTTCTTGAAAACAAAAAATTTACCAAACGCGATTATGGACTCAAACTTATTTTGGGAACAAAAAATCAAAATTTGGCCATGTTTGGATGGTTACCAAACAAGGCCTTAGGGATCCAAAAACATTATGGCATATTGATGCAGGGATGATAATACAAAGCATATCAAAATTTTGATTTAATATGCAGTATCATTTCTAAAATTTCAATTTTGTAATATGATTATCAAGTTTTGGCTCAATTTGCAATATCATCTCCAAAATTTTGATTTGTTCAATGTAGATTCTTGAATAATTAATAGATGTTCAACTTAGTTTTAAAACTATATGAAACAATTAAAAGTTGGGCAATCATATTGAACATTGGACTAAAATTTAAATTTCACATTAAATGAATTAACGGTTTAGGGAACACATTAAATATTGGATCAAAATTCATGAATCATAGTAAATATTAGACTAAAGTTCATGAATTATTTATGTTATTTTTCCATCGCTTTAAGAAAGAATCCACATGGGGCACTAGTCCTCTATATGGTTTAAAAGCTCTATATTTCACTTACTTATATAATCAGATAATTAGATCAACATACTTGAAAATGGTTTTATCTTTTATTTGTCAAAATATTTTTTTTATAGCCTACTATACCGCACTAAATCTCTATTATTAATAATCGCTCAAATAAAACTATTTACAATTTGTTTGGATTGACTTTTCTCTTTTTACTTTTTTTTAATTAGAAATTTGTGATATATGCATTTACCCTTTTTTTTTTCTGAATTAGAAACACTTGATACTTTCACAAAGTAAAAATATTAATGAGTACATTCACGTATATTGGCATGTAAATAAAAGGAAGGTACTTTTTACTTTTGTTAAATATCAAACAAAGCCTTTTTTGGCTTAACTAATACATAGTCATTACATGTTTTTTTTTTTACCTTAAAAATGGGTTTCCCTCAACAATGCTTTTTCTATGTGAGGCCCTATTATTAGATTAAAGAAAATATATTAAACCTTCTAGAATCGGGGTGGGAACTAGAAAACTACTAGAGAGTTAGTTTAAAGAGTTGTTTGAGACGAAAGGGTATGGTCGGAGGTCAAGAGTTGTCAAACGAACAAGTTTTTACCATGTCAGGAATGTGGCGTTTGAAGTTGGTTGTTCCGCTTCGCATCCTTCCTATTCAATGGAGTTTGCTTTCGGTATTAATTCTTCACGCGACCCAGTTTTTTTTTTTTTTCCATTCGATCGCTTCATTGATCGTGTCATCTTCTTCACCATCACCGACAATGGCCCTTTTACTCGCACTGTTCTACGTCATCTTTTCATTTGTTTCAATCTTGTCGGCGTCGTCGACGGACGTGGCCAATGGTTGGTTGCCTTTGGTCTCTCTTTGTCGTCATTTTCTGGGTGCATTCCTTTGTGAATTTTCCCTTCTCCGACATCAAATTTGGGTGCATTCCTTCCACGGTCTTCTTCTTTGGGTGCATGCATTCCTTTCACGGTCTTCGTCTTTCTCTCTCCCCTCCGCGATGGCCCATTTTCCCTTCTCCGACCTCAACTGGAGATGGAGGAGGAGGGCAAAACCATCCAGGAAAGGAAGGGATGGAACAGCAGCGGAGGGGAGTGACGAACCCCATCTCGATGTCAAAGGAAAAAGTTCCGTTTTGCGATTCGCAGCAATTCCAAGTTCAGCGACATGTGGTCGCTGATAATGCTTTCATCCCTTCCCCGATCCCCTCCCTAATGCTTGCAATTTGCTCTCCCGTCTGTGTGGTCTCTCCATATATTTTAACTCTCTTTTCTCTGAAGTATCAGATGGGTTCTAGCACAGTGGGGCTCGGGCGACACATGTCGCCTAATGAATTGACTAAGATTTTGACACGGTGGAATTTAAGCGGTATCCAATATTTTCTCGATTCCGAGTGGAAACTAAAAGACTACTAGAGAGTTGGTTTGAAGAGTTGTTTGAGATGGAAGGATATAATAGGAGTCAAGAATTGTCAAACGAGCAAGCTTTTACCATCTTAGGAATATGTGCTGTTTGAAGTTGGTTGATCCACTTCACATTCTTACTACTCAAAGGAGAATGCTTTCTAGTATTTAATTCTTCACCCAACCCAATTTTTTCTATTGGATTGCTTCATTGATCGTGTCATCTTCTTCACCATCACCATCACCATCACCATCACCGACAATGGTCCTTTTACTCGCACTCTACCGTGTCTGTTCTGCATGCGACATGCATGTTCTGAGACGTCCTCGTCATGTCCCTAATCATTTTGGAAACGACTTGGATCTCCTTCTCCGTAGTAAAAGATAATATTTTGACCAGCAGCTCAACCATGTTCTAAGTCTTTCGGAGATATTAACGTTACGTCTTTGTGCAGTGACGATAGATGAACCAACGGTCAAGAGGTCAGACTTCCCAAGTGATTTCTTGTTTGGAGTTGCCTCTTCTGCTCAGCAGGTGAATACCCGTTTCAGCATGATAAATATATTATGACAACCTTGCATATCAGTATTTGTTCAAGCTTTAACTATGCATGTCTTGAAAATGGGAGTTCATGTTGATCAAATACGCGATTCATTATGGCCTAAACGGCCGAACAAGTGGGGCTTTTTCGTATTTCCTGCGTAACAAGGACCGAAAATTGTTATTATGCAGACCGAAGGATCTGCAGGTGGTAAGGGACCAAGCATTTGGGATGATTATGCTGCAAAAGGTTCTCGTTTTCTTTCCTTTTTAACGTCGACTATTTATTATTATATTTCTATACGCCTTACCATTTGATTTTCCTACGATATGTAAAAAGCTTTCTGATTAAAGCTGAACACACCAATTTGGTTTAGTTCTTCCTCATCTTGTTCCCCGAATTTCACAGGTCAAGGCAAGATCCGGGATGGGAGTAATGCATCGGTTGCTATAGACTCATATAATCGTTACAAGGTGAGTCCAATTCCGTATTTTTTTTAACCATAGACAACAACATAATTCTTTGTAGAACCTGTGACAAATCAGTCATCTGTATATGATAAATTTATCATGGGTACAGGAAGATGTAGGAATCTTGAAGAAACTCGGGGTAAACACATACAGATTCTCCATCTCCTGGAGCAGAATTCTTCCTCGTAAGTACCGTACCGGTAGCATTTGTTCTTCCAACCGTCTGTTTATTACATGTGAAGATGTGAAGTATTAGCCGATGAAGAGATTCTAATGCTGATCTGCTTGCCACTCTAAATTCCAATGCAGAAGGATCAGTCAGTGGTGGAATAAACCAACAGGGTATTGATTATTACAACAATTTGATAAATGAATTGGTAGCATCCGGTAAGCCAATGACAATGACACCGAGAGATACTGTTGTATTATGAAGAAGCTTTGTCCTAATCTTACTCTGTGATTACTTGCAGACATCAAACCTTTTGTCACACTGATGCACAATGACTGCCCTCAAGCCTTGCAGGACAAGTATGGCGGATTCTTAAGCCGTAATATACTGTAAGCACGAGGTACTCTGTAATTAAATGGTCTTGAGTATTAGTTCTTGACAATGAAGCACAAGTTTCGGTTTGGTGTTTCCCTGGATATGCAGGAATGATTTTAGGGACTATTGCGAGATTTGCTTCAAGAAATATGGAGATAGGGTAAAGAACTGGATTACCACAAATGAGCCACTAGCTACAGCTCTATTTGGGTATGACCTTGGATTAGCTGCACCGGGTCGGGGTACAAATTTTCCTGCCGGTAACTCTTCTACAGAGCCTTACATCGTAGCCCACACTCATTTGCTTGCACATGCAACTGCTGTTAAGCTCTACAGAGAAAAATTTAAGGTGAGGTGATGCACGATTTTAGTTCCTGTATGCATGCCATTAAGCACACTTCAAATTAATGCTGCCTTTTTGTCTTCATTCTGTCCGATCAACACTCTGCACAACTATCAGACCTGTGTGCTTCTGTTCTCTCAGAAAGGTATTTACCCGAAGGTTATATACTTACTGTAGGCTGACCAAAAAGGAGAAATTGGAATTAGCCTCGTGGGAAAAAATTATATTCCATACTCGGATAGTTCAGATGACAAAGCTGCAGCAGAGAGAGCTATGGACTTCGCTGTGGGTTGGTGAGTGAATCTTCCATCTGCATGCATGGACGTGATCAGATTTATATACCTTCTTTTTATGTAGCTTCAACACACGAGCTTTCAGATGCCTAATAACAATAGTTGCACCTCCATAAGTTCATATCCTTCGTTCTAAGACAGTTTAAATTACCTGTCTATTCATGGTTTTCCACATTAGCCTTGCTAAAGTCGAGTACCAAAATCATCTTATGGTATTTAAATGACATTTCAGAGATGTTAACTCCCTCTCATCCGAGAGAACTAATTTTGACGCTCGCCTCTGCCGATGGTAGAGTCGACCCTGTTAGTCTTAGTCAAGACAATTATTGATGCCGCCACTCAGGGATTACTCAATAGAGGATGGGCTGTGTATCAATTTTTCCACCCGTGTTAGGGAGAACGGAGAGGTCCTTACTCTTGCCTGATGAATTGCCTTTGCAAATTGAATCGATGCAGGGTTAGCACTACTTCTGATCTTGCTAGCAAGGGGATTCATTATTTTCATTTCTGTCGATTCCTTTTGAAAAAGGAGGAATGCGAGAAGGGATTACTTGCCAACATTTTTTCTACTTCTTTTGTTCCTATTCTGGGCGTCCATGTCGACCATAGAACTTAAATATATACGTTGAACACTCAGCGGCCTTTCAGAAAATAGATGCCACATAAATTTCGTGCTAGTTTATTCCCCATGCGATAGTTCATTTTTGGAGAAGCTCAACAAGAAGTCATTATTTCTTGATAGGTTCCTTGATCCGTTGGTGAATGGAGATTATCCAAGCATAATGAGAAGCTTGGTGAAAGACAGATTACCCACTTTCACTGCAGAGGAGAAGGAGATGATGATGGGGTCTCTCGACTTCATTGGTATCAACTACTATTCAACACAGTATGCTCGAAACATCCCAGAAAATGAACGTGAAGGGGCAATTAGCTACTCTACCGACTCGTTAGTGAATGAAACTGGTAATGACGAGCCATATCTTTACCATTCCAAGATCATGAAAGATGTATTAAGATGATTAGGAATGATAATCGATCATTTTCTAACCCACTCCTCTAAATTTCAGCATCAAGGGACGGCGTATTAATCGGTCCAAAGGTAGTAATGCTTTTACAACCTCATTGCAGCACAACAGTCGAACCTTATTACCACAATAACGGATCTTTGTTTTCAGGCTGAAGGGATTGAGTGGATATATAGGTATCCAGATGGTCTGGTGCAAATTTTGGGCCATGTAAAGCAGAAGTACCAAAACCCAAAGATTTACATTACTGAGAATGGTAGGAGTCGCATTTCTAATGATATATCATCCAGATTATCATCGTACATATCTGGACCTCCCATATAAAAGTAACATATTTTACTCAGGAAATATGTTTTATCACAGGTGTCACTGAAGGAAATGTAGAGGGCCGTCCACTGGCCAAAGCGCTGAACGATCCTCACAGGATTGATTGCTTGAAGCAGCATCTCGCACGTGCCCTTCAATCGATGAAGTAAGTCCTCAATTCCATCACATTTGCAATCCTCACTACTTTGGTTATCTGCCACTGCAATGCAAGCATCTTGTTAACCGCATGTCTAATTTGCCGCGTGTGTCAAAAGAGGATGATATGCATGTTTCTTTGCATTCACACCAAGTTATCGCTAATTCGTGATTGCATGTGTGTGGCAAGTCATGGCTTGATCCAGTTTTACTAGGACGACCGGTTTAAACTCTTAATGTTAGCTCTGCCCCGAGGCCAACACCCGGTAACAACTTCTGAAGCTGATCAATTTGAGAAATGCAGGAACGGAGTGAATGTGCAAGGATACATGCACTGGTCACTCGCTGACAACTGGGAATGGGCCTCGGGCTTCAAACCGAGGTTCGGGCTTTACTACACTGACTATAAGGACAACCTCAAACGCATTGCTAAAGACTCTGCCAATTGGTTCAAGGCTTTTCTGCAAGGTGGCCAATAACCAATCCTAGCAGGCTGCTCTCAACTGTTGCACGGTAGTCTGAAGATTTATCTTGTTATCATATAGAGAGACGTGCTATTGTTTATCAGAGTGATACCGAGAGGAGTAACCCGCATGGGGAACGACTTGAGATAATCCTCTCTTGGTCCCGCTCATTCCAATTAGTGATAAAGAGGACTGTCCAATATAAATATGGATAGGAAAACTCTTTTGACCTAATTGGGATGGGAGCCTTAAGCCTTTAGATTTCTCGCCGTAATAGCGTTGAACCTCACAAGTTGCATTTGACATGTAATTGACACACTTTCATCCTCTTCTAAATTAGAATCTTGATTAGGAAAGTCACGACGAAAATGAAGTTAGGGTGCGTTTGGTTTAACTTTTAATGAAGGCTTTAAGAAATGTAAATGCCTTTAGTTGAGAGGGATTTGGTGAAATGCAAAGATTGTTTAGTAACTGTAATTAAAAAGTGTCTTGCAAAGCAACTTTGGGAAAATACCGTTTGGTAAACATATGTTCAAGAGTCCTTGGTGTGATTAATTTAACTTTTTTTTTATTTTAATTTGGTTAAAATTGAAAAGATGATGATCGTAACTTTAATATTCTCGTGTTGACATAATGTAAAAGAAACATATTTACAAATTAGCGAGAATATTCCATATCTTTTTTAATAAATCAAAGGCTCACTCAACTTGTGAGCATAGCGAGAAATAGACATGGTTGGACACTTCTTGATAATCCATAGGGAAATCTTAATCAAGTGATGATACAAATAAATATATTTTAACAAGAAGTTTGAGTAGAATCGATCAAGACAAGCACGATTGAAGATTGCAGATGTAATTCTACTAGAAGCTTGGTGGGTAGTTTACATAAAATTGCAGCTGAACACCCACAATCACTTGTTGGATCACCAACTTTTCACAGACCAAAAGTAGATCAACAAAAGTGAAGAACAAGTTTCCACATATACCTAGTCTGACATAAATATTTTGGTGACTATTCCATGATACAAGGGTACAAGCAAGCAAATTCCAATGGTTCTTGGTCATGACCCAATAGTATCGGTCCTTTTCGTTCAATGTCAGCTTGCCTCCATTCCAAGATCATCTCTAGCATCTATATGATGACCTTAGTGTTCATCAACCTCTCTGTACTTATCAAGTTCAACCATTTTGTCTTCCCCCACCCAATATCAGCGTCATACCATTGAAGCTTGTAGAGCGCTTGTAAAGTTCCCTCTATCACTCTATGAGCTTAGGATTTGCGTGTTATAATAAAAAAAAAAAAAATTGTGAATTGTATCATAAAAGATGAATTTATAATATAAAAAGAAGTAACTGAAAAAGAAATTAACACCTGAATTTTTAGTAGAAGCAAGTCATTTAAATACAATAAATTACAAAATACTATTAATCTAAGATCACTTGAATAGTTACAACTTAGAAACTATTAACAACTACTTAGAATTACAAAGAAGGCCTCAACAACTATTGTTGACTCTGAATTCTTGTTTATAATAAAAGGCAGCTGTTTTTGACAAACTATCTAACCTAATAGAGTTCTAAACAGACTTAGCAAGTTTCTCCCTGCTGAATCATCACATGTAATGTTCAACCTGGAATAAAGGTTTTGGTCCAACTCAAACGTATGACGAGAGTTTTGACCAATTAAAATAAGAAACTTTTCATAAATTTGGAGTCGACACACCGGAGCTCCATTGTTCATAAACTTGAATAATGCAATGCTCTGCAAATAGCTCCCAACAAAACTTGTCTTGAATCCAGGAAAGTTCAATGGAATACCATCTTAAATAGGTTTGCTTTGAGGGCCAGGGATAAAAATCATTTTCATCGGAAAAGCTAATATGCGTAAAAAGTCGCGAATTCTCTCCATCAACCTATCTCGTGGAACTACCATCTTTCAGGACCAAATGCTTTTCCCCTACCAACATTCAATTTATATCCACAGCCCTATGTGACAAGTATTGACGAATATCTTCTTACTTTACCCCAACAGTTGGAGCCACTTGCAGAGGCCATCTTTAGTGGTGATGCCAGCAATGATGAAGTGTAGTTCTTCGCAATTGAGTGGATTTTCAAGGTGATTCGCGCAAAGTCTTTGCCACTTCTATTCTGGATGCGTAGAATCCTTGATTAGTTAAATAAAACAAGAGCTGGGTTTTGGACATTAACAAGGGATGGATATGTAAGGGCCTGTTGAGACATCAGATAGGCCATTTGCTTGGTGACAAAATAACGAAGTTGGAGATTTTATGCCTCCATTTATTTTTAGGGGATTAAACCTAGGCGATTTGAATTGCGGTTCAGCAATTTACTAACTTGGTTTTCACTTGGTTATTGAGTAAATGAAAAATCTGTCTAGGCTTCTTCACTAGGAATTGAAAGGCCTTAGGTGGTTCTTATTGAGAACCCTGACTTGGAGTTAGTTTCCTCTCTAAAACTCCCATTTTTTATCCCCTGGTGGAAATAACTAAGCCTAATGATTAGCGATGAATCAACCCTTTCTGAACTCCTTGTTACTTGTTGTTGGAAGGTTGCTGAATGCGCCACGGCCCCTTTCATGGAGCAGTTGCGAGGAATGCATTATTTGACAGATCGTGGAGCCCAACAGCTGTCAGTTGACATCGAGTACTTAAGTGCTGTGCTTTTTGCCTTATCAATGCCAGCACCTGCCGTGTTCTCTACCTTCCGGAAGTGTTTTTCAACCCCAAGAGATCAGCTGAAAGACCTTATGAAATCGGATGCAGCAAACCAGCTAGATCTTCCAACGGAAATCTTGTATGTAAAATGCGGCGGGTGAGTTTGGACTATTATGAGAGTAAATTCTTGATACGGAAATGCGGCGTTTGTATAACTAGAGTCTGTAGCTAAGATTCCCGTGTTCCTTTTCAATTTTATTTTCCTATGAAGGTCTTGCGGTAAACCAATACATTTCTCGGGACTCTCATCAGTCAATGGCACCCAAGATCCTTTCTCCGCATTCATCTTTCCCCTCCCTCTCCCTCACCATCTTACCATCCTTCATTCCAGAGTCTTCACCATTCACATGTCATACCCTCATCTCCCCACCTGAGCTCGCTGGACCCGGACCTGAACTCAAAGGCACCATGAACCGCATCCCCAATGCCGCCAGCAGTCCATCGACACCGCGAGGCTCGCAATGAAAGAGGTTAAACTGAAAGACACCGAGGAGAAGAAGAAGAGAGAAGCTCCCCAAGGCTCCTGTCTCATGGCCGCATGATAACCGCTGTAGGTGGAAATGGTGGTTGTTCCGGTGGCAAGCAATTTGTTACTGCCCAAGAGCTGAGAAACAAGCTCACTTGCATGGCGAGAAAGCTCTCACCATCAAATTGTTGTGCTGGCATTTTTCACAAGATTCAACCAAGAGCTCCGCAAACAATCCTGTTTCCAATTTGGATTTTCTTGCTCGATTTGTTTGGTCAATCTTGAACCAATCAAGTGAGACAAAAGTATTGCACATTGTTGGTGGGTGAAAACGACAATTCTCGTTTCACGCTGATCGCTCCAGGTTGACATTGTTGACTTCGACGGCAGTTTTCTGTGTCGTGTAAGTGATCTTGTTGGTGCAAATCCCATCATATCGGTTGTAACGAATGTAATTGGTCCAGTTAAGTTTGCTCATGTCAACAATGAAAAGGCTGCTAGGTGTATCTACGTCCGAAAGGGTTCGACCTTAACTGTATTGGCGATTGGGCTGTTGAAGCTACTACAAAGAAAAGGCTCAAGTAAGTTCTAAGCTACTCCTTAGTTTCCATGAAAGAGGATGTGCCGTTCCAATATGGAACGGAACTTTTCCAATTGAGTTTCTTAGATTTTAAGTGCTAGTGTAAGGAATGCCGAAATCACTGTTCTAAATAGTTTTCTCACGAGTGTTTTGGCTAGTGCCCATCTTAAATACCTCTAAGTCATTGATTGGGATTGCTGGAGTCGTTTCGGAAATCCAAAAGGAGAAAAAGTTGCTTATCTATCCCGTAAGGAATTTTCGCTCAAGTTGGCTATGCATCCATTCAGAACATGACAGTATTGCTAAGGTTTGGACATGGCATAGACTTGGCACCCCAAATCTTACTAATTTATTGCGTCCCTGGAATTAAGTCCTACATATGTCTGGCCCATACGAAGAGAGTTTCCCCTGTTGGCTCAGGTACATTGATTCTTTCACGCTATTGGATTATATATATTTAAGTACCAAATCCACCGCAATATCCTCAACCTTATGAGAACAATATGTGTCGAATGGTTGAATTGGCTTTCTTATTAACACCTTGCCATCAGCCACCCGGTAATGCCAATTCTTTGCTCTCTCTCTCTCTCTCTCTTAATGGGTGAATTTTACTCTAGCCTAGAAAATCGGCTCCAAAGGAGTGTAAGAATGAATGCCAAGAAAGGTGAGGCACCCTTCGTAATAGGTGAATTTTACTGGTTTCCACTCCAAGTGGTAATGCTTTAAGCTTAAGCTTTAAATGCAACATCATGGGTATAGCAAGGATCAACTTTTTGTATCCGTTCATGTGGGCTTTTATCATTGTATTAGCAGACTATAGCAACTGTTGTTATATATCCGATGTGCTCCCCAACAAATGTCAGGCGACAAGCAATGTTATTTTTCTTAGGCATGGTGAGAAATGCATACTTTCATCTTACTTGATTTTCTCCCTGATGACACAAGATCACTGTATGATATTGGATAACTGTCGACAAAACACATGTTATTCAAATGATATCTAAAGATATGCGTGTGTAAGAAAAAGCTCAAGCATATGTTACCATTAGGCTTTTGAGCACTATGCGTGTTCATTTTATTTTATTTTTTTGGTTAAACCAACCTCTTGAGAAACGGTGTGACTTGATTATCTATTTTCTTTCTCTTTCTGCAACTTGTAGATTACTACATATCTAAGATTGAGATGCAACTTTAAATGATGCAGTGTATGCCATATCATGCATTTATTGATCATGTTTTTGTTACTACATATGATGATCTGACTCCATCTCACCTTCCTCAAAAGCTAGGTAAGAAATTGATTTGACATATGACAAATTTCCTCATCAAAAGAATGACCATGTTTCATTGCTGAATTGCCATCTCAAATCTAAATTAGTGCTGGTGATTTTTCCCGGATTTCACATTGTTGCATTCTCATATGAAGCAAGAAACCAATACTATGGTAAAGCTTCAAAAAATTATTCTAGTTGAGGGCTTGAAACTCAAAAGATGTGCCCAAAGGAGTGTATTATTGATGGTATAGTTGATAGGCATACGTGCATCCCTTCCACACCAGTAATGCCAACTCTCACGTCGGCCTCTTGAAGCACACTAACATCATGTGCACCATCACCAACTGATAACCAACTGATAACGTTGTTTCACCAAAGTTTCAGTTTTACCAATCTAGTAACTTGCATTTTTCTATTATATGTCCGAGAGATTATTCTTATTTTATTAAGCCAAATAGTATGAAAGTTGCAGTAATAGTATGACCAAATACTTACAAGAGCTTTCTCTGAGGATCGACAACATATAACACGGAAGCACAATTGATTGCAAGATCCAGAAACAAGTCCTCCAAATTCTTGTTAAGAGCAAATTTCTAGGACTTTCCATCAATTATCAACCCAAACTCCATAGCACCTTCTTTTGCAGAAGTTAGTTGAAATTTTCTTTTTCAAATTTGCTTTGATATACTCTCCAGATATGCCTAAAATGATTGACATTTGAAAAGGACAAAGAATGACTAAAGAATATATATTTCATCACAAAGATTGTATTTCCAAAGTCCAATCATTGCTAGCAAAGATACCTTTTTCACATAGAGAAACTATTGCATCATTCTTCTTAAAACACATGATAAATTGAATGACCTATTTTATAATAAAAGAGCAACACCAAGCAACATAAAATTGATACATGATAATCAATGATTACAAATTCACCAATATTTAATTGAGATATTCAACATTCACAGATAGAGTGTCAACCGGACATCATCATCACAGATGAGGAGACTCCACTAACATTTAATATTTAATTGAGATGTTCAAAATTACTAGATAGAGTATCGATTGGACATCGTCATCACAGGTGAGAATAATTGAGAATCGTAGACACAATATCAAGCACCCCGGATTGCACTGCTCCATGCTATCCATAAGCCAAATGATTGTCTAATCTCTTCAAATGGTCATTTGAAGAGATTAGACAATCATTTAGCTCTCATTTGAAGAGATCAGAGAATCTTTTGGCACATGGACAGCATGGAGCAGCGCAATCCAAGGTGCTTGATATTGTGTCTACAATTCTCACTTATTCTCACCTGTAATAACAACGTCCAATCGATACTCTATCTAGTAATTAATACTCTATTGACAATTCCGAATTCTCTTTAACATGAAATGACTTGCCAATTACAATAACACTTCATGCACATAGAATGATTGCAATGCGGCAATACAACCCTCTACTCATCTCCATGCAAATACCACATTCCTCCTCTCTTAATATCCATTTCAGATAGCTTTCCCTTGTCTAGTTCATCTTTTCTTTCGTACTTGGCGGCACACACTTCTTTCTGTTTCCTCTCTTCCATGTCAGTTATTCCTTCGTGAAGTTGTAAGGGAGGTTTCTCTGTTCTGTTTTTTAAATATCACACCTAGTCATGAAAAGCGAAGGTTGATGTACGATACAGGCAAAATCTTCTTTGAGATGGTATTTTATGAAAACAGTGGTATTGAGAGTGAATGAAAGAAAAAGAACTCCGTTCCACTAACCATAGAACTCTTTAATGCTACCTTTTCTTTCATGAATGGACACGGTTGTCTTGCCATCTACATAAGCCTGCGATAATTACCATCACATCAGCACATGAACAGAAGAAATGCTAAATTTAAGTCCGTTCCACAAGACAGCCACTATTTCATTAAAAAACAAAAGAAACCAAGAAAGTGCAGTCTACCTTGTAAATGAGAATCCTAGGCAATCCTAAGGTACCAGCAAGGTGGCAAAAGACATCCAGCAAGCCCATGCCTCCATGTGGCGCCTTGTGAGTGGTCAGAGGCCATGCTGACTTGGCAGTGCAAGACCACCTAATATTTTTCTACTGTCCTAGTTCTTCCTCATCATCAACACCTTCGGCTACCGCTTTTGTCCTACAAAACCAGCAGAAATACTTCTTCTGCGGTAGATTGCTTCACCTTTTGCTTCCTCACTGCCCCTGGAAGTTGAGCAGCTGTCTCAGTGGCTATGGCTGTCGAGACCTTATCAACCTTTTCGTCTATCTCCCCCTTCTATGTCCTCCATGTCGAGAGCCGTCATTCACAAATTCTTCCACCACACCAGCCTATATATTCATATAAACAAACTGCATTCAGCAATCAAATATATACCTCTGCTATTCGTATGCCCCAGAATGCAGGCTACTCCACAACCCATTGTTTTCACAACTTTACGATGAGAAGTAACAAAAATACTCCACAATTTGCATTTCCAACTTTTTTCCACTTCGCAAGCCATATTCCAGCAAGTGAGCAAGAAGTGGAGAACTAACATTCCCAAATTGCTCAAGATAACGTTCCTGAATTGTGCAATATAGGGTCATATTGATAGAGTCGTTCATTTCATTATCTTATTTCTCTTCCACTCATGAAGGTTCAAACTATCAACATGATTTGAAAATGATAAAGCTGAAAAGGAGATAAAAGTTTCCATTGTCTCTCAACACCCATTTACTATCAGAAAAAGCTTGAATATAGGCTCGTCATTCTGAATGTCATTCTGAATATGAATGTTGATGACAAAAGGAATATTACTATGCAAATATACAGTCGACGAAACCCCCATAGGAAAGAGTGCATCATGCAAATTATTTAATCACATCCACTGATAAAGGATCGATTGATACAGGAAATATACCTTGGTCATTTCTTTGCTGAACTCTCATCGTAACAGCCATTTCAGGAGCTTTAATAAGATCAATGACAAGCTTCATAACCTCAGAACTCTTAGACAAGTGCCCCACGGTCCGAGCAATTGCTGAAAATACAATCAAAATAAATTGGTTAAAAAGGTGGAGAAAGCGATCTTACGCCAGAGAAGTAGAGCATTTTTCAGTTAAAGAAGTGGCAACATTCAGCACTAAGAAACTGAAATCTAATTTAAATAACGCCATGCCACTCAGAAACTTGTCAACCACAATATCTCCTACAGTAAAGGCATTAAGAAGGCTGCTACCAATCTCCTCTCCGTAGACGGATGATTTGATATAACCGTAATGCTCGGCAATTTTATGCTTAATTTCACAGGATTTCTTATGACGCCTAATTATCCCCATCACAGACAAGCTTCCTTGAATGGAGGAAATGCCCTCCCTGAAGGCAAAGCATGGACACTTCAAATTAAAACAGCAAATTTTCACATAAGAAATCCATATGGAAAAATTTAAACTAACATAAGAAAACCATACCGACAGCTTAAGGACAGGTCACGAGCCAAGTTTCACTCCCAAGACGAAAGACCGAAAGATGATCACTTAGTTATATCTAAAACCATGCCATGATAATATCTAGGAACAAAAATGATACTGGAAATCATTACCACATTAAAAGCTACCTCCCCACTAGCGCTCCCGGAGCAAGCAACGGAGCAGCAAAGAGCGAGCGCCGGAGCAGAGACGGAGCACCAACAACAAGTGCGGAGTAGCAAGCCAAAGCAGAGACTCAAAACTAGAAAGTCTTCGCTCGTCGCCGTCGTCGGAGAGAGCGCGGCCGTCGTCGGAGGGCGAAGAGGCCGTCGAGTGGAGAGAGAAAGGCCGTCGTCGGGAGGGAGGGTTCAGTGCGTTGGGTAGAGTGAAGAGAGAGCGTCGAGCGTCGAGCGTCGGAGGAGGAGGAGGAACGGCGGGCAGCGGGCGGCGGCGGCGCAGAGGAGGAGCAGCAACACCGCCGCTGTGATGGACGCTCTCGCCGGCCATCGTGAAGAGAACGCCAAGGGTTGGCTTAAATGCATGTACGAGTGGAAAAAGAGGCCTCGGATTTCGCAGAAATCACGGCGTTTGCCACTCAGAACGCTGCAACTTCACGTGGGTAACGACTGGGGGTTTGATTGTGATCCCTTCCACTCGGATCGCAACAGGAGAAACTATCCTCAGATATTCCAAATTATGTTTAATCATACGTTTACCTAAACTTTTTATTGACATAAATAAATTCAAATTATATTTATCATGATAATATTTGTTATGACTCGAAAAAAATCCCAAATTTTCTTACCTATATAATACATTAACTTTCTATAAAAATTCAATTGGCAAAAATATCTTTTAGGCATTATGTCAACACATTTTTCCCTTTCGTCAGTCTATGGAAGTAGATTTCTAGTGATGTTCATTAATGGAATATTATTTGTGAAAGTAGATTTTTAGTGATGTTCATTGATGAAATAGTGTTATAAGATAAATGTGTCACATAAATATATGTTTGGAATTTTTTGATATCACGAGTAAATATGTCACAATAAATGTAATTGATGAGTTATTGGAGGTTCTTTCCTTAATAGTTATTTCTCATATCTGGAAGCTTATCTGGGGAGGCATGGCTCTTCCAGCAGTGATGCAGATGTCTTTCAAGGGCTTTTTGATCATTTTGTAATTGCTAATGAGGCATGCATAGTCTAGAACACATGATTCATGCTCTCGAGACATTATATTTTTTGTGGATTGAATACTTTAAAGTTAGTTTGATTAACGATTAAAATGTCGAACTGCAATCTCTGTGACGACAAGGAGAGGAGCAACAATAAGCGTGTAGTAGCAAATGAGAGCGGAAGTAGAGATTCAAAATTCGAAAGCCTTTGCTCCTTTGAGAAAGCAATGGCTTTTCTTCTTCTAAGAAGGAAAGAAGGAAGAAGAGGAGAGAGAAAATAATAAATGTGTAGACTCTACAGAGGAAAGAGAGAGGCTGTAGGACTAGTGTGAAGGCTAGATGAAAGAGAAAGATGATTATTTTACATGCAGAAACTCCATCCTTGGCGCCACCTCGGTTCACGTGGTGCTTCATGTTTGGTTAGAGACCATGCTTAATGAAAAGACATTACAATCAGACATATTTTTCGGCTCCTTTGAAATACCTTTTCTGGATTAAAAAAAAAAAAAAAAAAAAAAAAAACCTCTTGGAAAATGTTTTCGAATTTTCTAGTGTTCGAAGATAAACTAATTAAAACACCATTGAAATGAAATGAAAGTGGAATCCTACTACTTAATGAATGAGCCTCATAATTTATTCATCTAGCAAACTGAGAGAGATTGAAATGCTAACTTGCACATCACCGTTGTGGACCCAACGCAACTATCCATCTATTTTGACTTATGATAGGGTCAAATCATGCAACACAACAAAAAAATGCAAAGGAAGGTATAAAACTCTATTCTTTCATTATCTTTTGTTACATTCGCAAGGAAGCTCATGGCCAAAGGGTAAAAGATGTCCTGAGAAAGTTGTCCCCACGGGTTTTCTTTTGTGAAAGGGGGAAAACAAAAACCCTCAAAATTATCGAGAAAATAGCTATATTCAACATGTATTCCATCTTTAACTTATTTAACCTAATCGATGAAATAGAGCTCCTCATTCTTTTTTGGAGATTGTTGGAGTTCATGCAGGGGCAACTTTATTTTTAGTTTTATCTTCTACTTATAATCTTCTTATATTTATTTTTAAAAACTAATTAAGAAAATAGTATAGAATGTATGATCTTTCATCTTTTTGAAAATAATAAAAAAAAAATAGCATGATTCGAAAATGTTACTTTTTACCTTATCAAACTATTATAAAACATCCAAAAAAAAAAAACTATTATAAAACATCATTTAGGCACCACCTGCATAACATAAAAGTTCTTCCTTTTTTTTTTATTTATATATATCTATGTGTTTTAGTAATGTTGGTTTGACATTCATACAAATGGATCAAGTTAAATAATATCTTCTCCCTCTTCTTCTTCTTCTTTTTCCATGAAGTGTTATTGCAAATGACCCCTCAAAGGACCCGAAACCTTGGAATGGACTAAGGAAAGAGGAATTAATCTATTGCACCTACCTAAGTTCCCCTTTGAGTTTCATGTTTCTACACCAAGTTAAACTCAATAATAAAGGAGTAGGGACCTGGAGAAAGATGACGGGCTCTTCTCTATTAAAATCAAGGTCAAATTGCCATAAGTTGGCATGTCATATTTTGAGGTTTTTTATAACAATGAAATTTACCAAAAATCAAACCCCATTTACATCAAATTGCTTTTTAATGTATTCTTAAAAAACACTTTATCAAATACTATTTCCATTGACCAGAGACTTGCATTTTCTCAAAATACATTCCCATGGTTGCTTAACTTCCTTGACATATATCATGAAATACAATCGGTATACCTATTTGTAGAAATATATAAGTTTTATTTGCAATTCAATTTACAATATTAAAATTCTTTATATAATAAGATATTTGTAATTGAATTGGAGACTTCAACAATATTTCTGGAGTTCTTTTTGTACTTTGAATTACAAAAAAAAAAAAAAAACTATTTGGAGACAAAACAGTCATAAGGTTAAACAACAGCAACTTACTAAATCTTTTAACACCTCTTTTACTACTCAGCAAAAGCTTTTGAACTTTTATTTATTTATTTTTTTTAAAAAGATAGACTCCCTCTCACTAAATTAAACACATTAAATGTTAGTATAACTAATTAAATAAGATCGGATTAGAATGATATATAAATATTTATTTTTCCAGCATTAAAAGTTAGTAATGATGATGGACAATATCCCTATAGCTAGTTATTAAGTGCCCCTATAAGTTTTATTTGCAGTTCAATTTACAATATTAAAATTCATTATATAATAAGATATTTGTAATTAAATTGGAGACCTAAAAATATTTCTCAAGTTCTTTTCATGCTTTGAATTACAAATATATATATAGATATAGATATATATTCGGAGACAAAATAGTCATTTGGTTAAACAACAACTTACTAAATCTTCTAAAACCTCTTTTACTACTTAACAAAAGCTTTAGAACTTTTATTTGAAAGAAAAAAAGAAGATGAGGAAGAAGAAGAAAGACTCCATCTCATTAAATTAAACACATTAAATGTTAGTATAACTAATTAAATAAGATTGGATTAGAATGATAGATAAATAGTTATTTTTCCAGCATTTAAAGTTAGTAATGATGATGGACAGTATCCTATAGCTAGTGATTAAGTGTCCCGTGCTGAATGGGCATGATTTTCCCCTATCGACCTTATCAGTCTATAAAGTCCAAATCCCAGTAGAAACTATTAGGACCCTCGTATAATCATTAATCACCACCATAATTGATAATAATGGGGGAGAGAGGGGGAGGGAGGGAGAGAGAGATTTCGTGTTTATCTTCCCGAAACACTGGAATTGTTTTCACTGCTTTTAATAAGAACGAATCAAATTTATTGCTCACATCCTCTCTCTAATTTTGCTAGGATGGTGCTACACGCCCTCTTATTTATGGCAATTAATTGCTAGCACTCCTAGCCAGCCATCTATTGCTAGGAAACACAAGACCCTCCTCCACTTTTTATTTTTTTGGTCAGAATCCTCCTCCAGTTATGTATAATTTTTCTTTCTCACCCTTGAAGACGTTTTTCTCTCTAAAAACTCTTTTACCCCATTTGCCGTGCCAAGCCGAAGAAGAAAGAATTACCTCATTCCGTAATGTCAAATTTAAATCGTGAGTGTAGAATTGCTTTTTTGACACCGCAATTGTTTTCACTACTTTTAAGTACCAACCAAATTTATTGCTCACATCCTCTTTCTAGCTTTGCTAGGATGGTGCTGCACGCCCTCTTCTTTATGGCAATTAATTGCTAGCACTCCTAGCCAGCCATCTGTGGCTATAAAACACAAGAGCCTCCTCCACTTATGTATAATTTTTCTTTCTCACCTTGAAGACGTTTTTCTCTCTAAAAACTCTTTTACCTCATTTGCCGTGCCAAGCCGAAGAAGAAAGAATTACCTCATTCCGTAATGTCAAATTTAAATCGTGAGTGTAGAATTGCTTTTTTGACACCGCAATTGTTTTCACTACTTTTAAGTACCAACCAATTTTTTTGCTCACATCTTCTCTCTAGTTTTGCTAGGATGGTGCTACACGCCCTCTTCTTTATGGCAATTAATTCCTAGCACTCCTAGCCAGCCATCTATGGCTATAAAACACCAGACCCTCCTCCACTTATGTATAATTTTTCTTTCTCACCCTTGAAGACGCTTTTCTCTCTAAAAACTCTTTTACCTCATTTGCCGTGCCAAGCTGAAGAAGAAAGAAGTACCTCATTCCGTAATGTCAAATTGCAAGTACAAAGTTACTTTTTTAAATGAAAGGAGGACAAATAAGACTATCGATGAATGCCACGACAAACCTCAAAATCCATGAGCCCCTTCATTTTCCAAAGTTGCCTCTTGCCTCGCCCACGTCATAAAGCCCAACCCCACTCGTTGCTTCCCTCTCCATCATGGCATTCAATACTTGGTAGTCTCGGAAACAAAAGAAAAAAGATAATAAGGAAATGAAGAATATCTTATTCTTACTTTTGTTTCAACTCTACCAAACAAAAAATCGAAAAGATAGGGAATGAATTCTCAATCACCTATCCTAAATTATAAAAAATAATCAATTAGATTTTTGAGCTTTCCTTTCTAAGTAGGGAGGGAAAGAACACATTAGTAAAATTCCATGTTGTGCAAATTATTTCATTAGACATCATTATTTACCCTCAAAATATTTCCAATTATTTCCTTTGAGTCCTTTTAGGCCGCATCCTTGCAAGGGTAGTTCTCTCAAATCTTGAAAAGAAATATCCTTATTTTCATTGCAAGGAATCAAGATAATCAAGGCAAACTAAATGGTCACCTTGCCGATGGGACTATGAAAAGATTGTATTATTCCTATTCAAGAAGCTAGCTGCTTCTTAACTCCTCATGAATGCAATCTCAAGCATTATTGCAGAAAATTATATTGGGGGAAGAAAGAAAGAGGAACAAGTGATTCAAGGAAGAGTGAGGCAATGCGATGAGCAATGAGCATAAACTAGCCCCTCCCCTGCCACCCCTTACTGCTACATGAAAAAGGAAATGGAAGCGAACGACCTCGACCAAACGACAATCACATCACCACCTCCTATGACATTTTAGCACCAGAAATTATATAGAAACAGATAATAATAATAATAAAAATAAATAAATAAATAAAAGTGAAGAAGTGACTGGAAACTGAAAAGTCCCCCTCTCCTCTTCTCCTCCCAAGAAGTGGAAGTGTAAAAGGCATTTTGTCACCTTTCTAACCAAATGAAGCCACCCCTAGAAAGTTGAGAAATTTTTTTTTAAAAAAAAAAGGAAAAAATATCATGCTTTTAGAATAATTTTTTACCCTAGCTATAAAAGAAACACAGGTGCATTTTGGAAGGTCCTAAATGTCTTTCACTAAATTAGAAAATGGAAGTTGCTCTAATGTTTGGCAAAGAGGGAGGGAGATAAAGAATTTGGATGGAAAATTTCAACTCTTTTCTTCACTAACTTGGTAGGTTTTCACCCAATTCTTTTGCTCCTCTTATTTTCCAAAAATAGCACAACAGCTGATAATTTATAATTTTTTCGAGAGCTATGTGTGTCCCGGACACGCCGATCTTCAGCAGCTTCATCAAGGCCATCATAACAACTCGGTCTTCACGATCTGGCGCGGTCCTCTATGGCGCTCAAATCCTGACCGTCAACATGGGCGGCCTCCGGATCTCTCTCGGCAAAAATATTGGGTGGTCCGTACTATGAAGGCAACGTGGTTTCTTTACTCTTTTTTTATTACTCACTCATCACTTTATTTTATTACCTATTGACATGTAAAGTTCAGAAATTAGAAGAAGTCCACCACTAACAAGAAAAAAAAAAAGAAAAAAAGCGAAAAAAAAGCGTAGTGAAAGAATTGTTGGTTTCAAAAGGATTTTAAAATACCCTAACTTGATTTGATGACTCTTCCTCAGTCCCCAATAAAGCCGCAAATAAATATTTTTCCTCGTGCTATCCAAGAACGAGGCTGAACCCTAGCAGTTATGAAGACTAAAAAACAGGCGTTGACATCTACTCTGTAAAGTATTAAAAGAGTACAGTTATGATATGTTGACATAACATTGTACAATTAGATAAGAGTTTACAACAAATAATAATTCAGTAATATCCTTTGGCCCAAATCTTGTATAAGGAAACATATAAATCGCCTTATTGGTGACAATGGAAGATGGTGGTGATGCAATAGTTACAAACCACTCCACTTTTACTATAGTATCGTTTCTAAATCTCCTCACGAAATTTGTTAAAGGCATGGTGAAGAAGAGATGATAATTTGATATTACACCCAATATATTAACTAACTCAGCTAGTATAGATTATGAAGTTTAGGAGTATTAGCATGGAGGAAAAAAGTAAGTTGTACGATTGATTTGCCCTAGAGAGAGAGAGGAAAATAAATGCATGCAGGTGTGAAGGTCTAGTGATATTAGGGGAAATAAAAATATTTTCTCGTGGCCCAAGGTCTATCATTTCTCTCCCTCACGTAATGTCAAAAACGGACACCATTTGCACTAAAGATAAAAAAGACAAGGCTACAAAAGAGTAGGGATGCTTTCTTGTTGGGCGTGTCCTGAAGAAAGAGTAACGAAGAGAGAGAAGGGAGGTCGACAAGTGGGCCCCATTAAGCCACGTGTTGATCAATTAGTTGAGTATTTTCCAATGACGTGGAGTACGAGATGCATCTAATATTTTCTCACGCATTACAGTGGTCTCAACTTTCGACTTTCGGTTTAGCTAGTAGGATAAAAAAAAATTTCACATGGCTTCTCTTTCTTCTTTCTCCTGCTTGTGGCATTATAATTTAATTTTAGTATCTGTCCGTTAAGGGAGTGTTTTCTAAATCACCATTCATTTTAAAGCCACAAAAAACATTAAATTATATCTTACAACACATTTATCTCAAAAAAAAAAAAATTAGATAAAAGATTTTTGATGGCACAAAATAAAATTTTAGAATTTTTGGTGTCATATAAGTATAAGTTTGGATTTTTTGATGTTAAATAAAAAAAATTTGAGGTAAATGTATCACATGTTGAAGTACAATTTTTTTATTAGGGCAATTGTGTCAAAATTGATAACATTTAAAGTTTGTGGTGATATTTTGCATAATAAATTCACTTTTAATGTAGTATTTATACATAGCCACACATGCAGGCAAAATTAATATTTTAAAAAATGAAAATTTTACTTCATTTGAATTTTTTTACGGGCTCGTTCCTTTTTGCCCCTCGTGTCAATTACTTCTTTGATTTGATTTTCAGGGAGTTTTTTTTATCTTCATTTTCACCTCGTCCGTAGTCTAGCAACCATTGACTTGCATTGACTTTTAGTTCTTGTCTTTCAAGCTTTGTTTTCAACTCACCTTTAATGTTGAAATATTTTTAAAACTTGACCATTATTTTGTAGGGGGAAAGATTTTAAAGCATGTGCCGGTACCAAAGCATGTGCCGGTACCAAAAGTGAGGCAAATTATAGGAGAGAGCTTGGTGATTGAACTTGTTGATACTTCAATTTTGGCGATTAGGTCATTTATTTGTTGTATAGAAAATTATGGGTTAATTTTATTAATTGCATAGCATATAGATTTATGTTGCATTTATTTTTGTTATTTGCATTTTTTGCATTTTATTGGATGGAAGGCGGATGGTTTCAAATTAGTTGGATTAAGCCCATGAAACGAGCAAGTTAGCCCAAGCCCATATTTTTAATGATCGAAAATTATCTCGTGAGAAAATCAATTTTGAAATTTCAATCGGGATATGAAATTTTTTAGATAGGACAGATGGGTAAAAAATATTGCGATTTGTCTTTAAAAGATTTGGATTTAGAAAAAAATTCATCTTGATTTCGAATCCTTATCAATATGGGATGAATTTTGTGAAAAAGATTTGCGAAGATTGATTCGAGGAAGAATTTGAAAATCCAATTCCTTTCCCTATAAAAGGCCGTGCGTGCGAGAGGTTTAGGGGGCTTTTTCTAGGTTTTTCTTCGTCGAAACGTAAAAAGTGAAAAGTGAAAAGTGAAAAAGCAGAACAGGAGATGACGTGAGAAAATAGGAGGCAAAGGAAAAAGAACACTGTTCTTCTTCTCCGGAGGTTTGCTTTCGTCTACCTGCGCCCCGTTTGCTCGCTGCTGGCTCTGCATCGCCGCCGCCGCTTGAAGCTACCGCCGCGCCACCTCTAGTTCGACGCCCAACGGTCATTTCCATCCGGAGCTAGACCCGAGCAGATCTGTAACCGCATAGATCGGCAACCAAGCTCGACCTGATCGCCTCACCACCGCAAGCCCAGCGCCCGAGCTCCGCTCCTACAGCTAGATCTGACCACTGCAACCTCCGACCGGTGACCTAACGCTGCAAACCAAATTGATCCGCCCTGTCTGTTGTTGTTCGGCCTTATGTTCTGTTTGGCGAAGCTGTTGCCGATCCGAGCTTGATTGACCCGAACAGCCCTCTGCTCTGATGCCCATCCGACCGCCGTGACCTCTGATCAGCGACCCAGGTCGCAAGCCAGGTGAACCCGTGCCGCTCAATCCGACCTGCCGCTGTAGCCAAGCTTGCCGCGCCCACAACATCGAGCACCGACGCCGATTCGCCCAACGCCGGCCTTGCCCGTCCGGACCCAAGCCTCCCTAGCTCCGATCTTGTGTTGCTACCGCCGCCGGGCCGGAGCCTCCTTTGCTGACCCGATTAGCCGGTTCCCCCTGGAGACCTACGAGCCGGCTATGCTCGAGAAGGCAGAAAAAGAAAACAAAAGAAAAGAAAAAAAGAAAAATCAGATTAGGTAGTTTTTCTTTTATTTTATCTTTTATTTTATTTTTAATATTCTGTTTTAGTGAAATTGTTTATTTAAGTATATTATTGATATTCCAACATGAAAGTGCCCCTCAGGAATTGACAATCCGATTTTCGTGCCCGAAATCTGACTTGCAATCTCTTACAAAAATCGACAATCCAATTTCAAGCTCGAGATTCGATTCGTGATTTAATTTAAAATTGGCCAATTTGATCTCATGCGCGAGATATTGTTCGCCAATTTTTGGATATCAATCTTATCTTGTTTGATTTGCTGTTGTCAAAATGGTTAAGTCAATCTTATTTTCGTAAAAAGAAAAATCCAAAAAATATTTGAGTTAGGATTAGATTTGCTTTATAATATTTCCTGTTTTAGGGTTATCTTGCATATTTAGGATTGCAACCTTATTTCGAATTTTTAAATAAAAAAATCCAAAATATGCATTCATTTAGGATGTTAGTTTTAAATTTGAATTGCATGTTTAATTATTTGGCAATTTCAAAATTTCAAATTTTATAAAAAGAAACAAAAAAATCATCATGCATATATCATGTTAAATTAGGGCATTCTTTGATCGTTATTGCATGTTAGGATTTCATGTTTATTAATTATAGGTAAATAATATCCCCTAGATAAATTGCATGTTTTTGTTAGGAAAATAAAAATGCCCATGCCATATAGAATTAGATTAATAAAATGCACGTCATTTAATGATTGTTGTTAAGTTCATTTAATTAGGATTGCCCGTCATTAAATTAGGTCATTTAATATATGTCGCATGACATATAACTCGCATATTAAATTGCATATTGCATGTTGCATGTCATTTTAGTTAAAATAATTTTGGGCATTATTGCATTGCATCACATGTCATTAGAATTAAGTCATTCTGGTTAATTTAAATTGCATATTTAATTATTGCACGTTCATTAAGAAATCATTAGTTTTTTTTTACTCATTCATATAGTTAGGGATATATTGTCATGACATATCATTTCATATTAGATTAGAAACATTGCATTACAGAAAGAGAAAACAAAAATTGAGTAATTGCTTGTTAATTAGAAACCATATCTAGGGTTATTGATGTGGATTATGTTTTCGTTATTATAAGGTAAGTCCTATAATTTATTTACTGCTTGCTTTGGTGTTAAATTGGTGATTCGCGCACTTACATGAACACCTCCTCATATGTTAGAGAAATAGATTTAAAATCAATCCAAATTACTTGCCAAACATTTTTCAAAATAAAAAGAAAGGTACCAAAAGGGCATTAAAGAAATCTAACATAACCAAGTTCCCATACTCTTAGGCTGCGTTTGGCATTCGGGATAAAATTCGGGATATGATATAATTTATCTTATCCTACGTTTGGTGCTCACTCGGGATAGGATAAAGTCGGATATAATTGGGATATAGACAGGATAAAATTATCCAATGGGAGGTGGGATAAAGGTGGATATGATTTCTAACGTCCATAATAGGAAAGTTATTTTTTTAATAACAAATTTATTAAATTAACAAAATTGAAATTATATTTCAATATAAATAATATTTGAATTCTAATTTAAGAAAATAAAAATAAAAAAAATAATCTTATTTTAATTCTATTTTATAATAAACATTCAATCTATAAATCAAATATTTATATTTATTATATATCTTAGGTATTTTTGTATTTTAAATATGTTAGTACAGTTTACTATTTGATAAATTTTTATTAAAAAATGATGAAAGGGAAAAAAGAAATAATAATGAAAATAATATAAAAAAGAGGGAAAATATAATAAATAATAAATAAATTAAGGACTAGTGTTACGAAATATTTTCACCATTTTCATTTATGAACATTTATGTTCATTTATAATGATATGTCGTTTATATATGAAAAATAAAAATGTATATGATGTGAACATATTCGACTTTAATACTGTGATTCACCAAACATTAGACAGGACATAAAAAAATCCTAGGATTTCATATTCTATCCTATCCAATCCTATCCCGATTAGAAATCTGGACAACCAAACGTAGATAGTCTCTAGTTCGTAGGAGTAAAGTAATCTCCAATTACTTTACTGGGGTTTCTAATTGACCCACCAAAAATAGATTAGTGGCGACTCCTAGTTAAAATTTAATTGCATGTTAATAGTTCAAACCTAAGTCGCGAATTTGATTGGGCTTAGGAGAGCCCGAGTTAAGTCTAGACTTAACAATCCATTAGCAAAACTATAGGTGATTGACCCTCGAAAAAAAATTGGTTGCGATAGAACTCATAAAAAATTTCAAAACTATGGTGTCTTTTGAGGCACTTCTAGGGTATGTGACCATTTCCAAACTTGACATCTTATTTTTTTTTTATTTCTAAACTTGGGTAGCTTTTTTTTTTTCTTTAAAACTTTCGGAAATAAATTTGTACGTGTTCTCATACTCAAAATTAATCCATCAAACTTTGCACGCACCTAATTTAAAATCCCATTGTGTTATTAAACAAAAATAAAATTTGTCGTCCAAACTTGACACCTTATTTTTATTTTTCTATTTCTTGCCCAATAACCCTTTTTGAAATAAATTTGGGCAACTCATTTTTTTTTCTTTAAAACTTTTGGAAATAAATCCGTACATGTTCCCATACTCAAAATTAATCAATCAAACTTTGCATGCACCTAGTTTTAAACCTTATTGTATTATTGAGCATATAAAATTTGGCGTCTAAACCTAACACCTCATTTTTTTTCTCTATTTTTTGCCCAACAACCCATTTTGAAATAAACTTGGGTAATTTTTTTTTTAAAGCTTTCAGAAATAAATTTGTACACGCTCTACTACTTGTGATGGTGGCATAGTGGTTGAGTTTCAGTTCCTTTCGGAAGAGGTTTGGAGTTTGAATTTTTGCGTCGTCTGCCTTATTAGAAAGGAACCCACGACTTGCCCGGGGGTGACTCTCCTGCTCCTCTAGGGTTTACTCTTTTTTTTTTTTGTGACCTAGGGAATCTTCGTGCGTTGTTTTTGCTTGGAGTAAACCCTAGAGGAAGTAAAGTCATCATCACCATTGCTTTCTAGATAAGTTGTGAGTTCCTTTTCAATAAGGCAAACGACGTAGGAATTCGAACTTTGGACCTCTCATGAAAGGAACAACGCCCAACCACTACGCCGCCACCATGGGTGGTGGCAACTTTTTTTTATTTCTTTAAAACTTTCAGAAATAAATTTGTATGTGCTCCCGTACTCAAATTAATCCAACAAACTTTGCACACATCTATTTTAAAATCTCATTGTATTATTGAGCAAATAAAATTTTGCATCAAAACCCGACACCTCATTTTTTTCTCTATTTTTTGCCCAACAACTCTTTTTGAAATAAATTTGGGCAACTCTTTTTTTTTTTTTTAAGCTTTCGGAAATAAATTCGTACGTGTTACCACCCGCCGCAGTGGCTCCGCTGGATAAGGCTCCATTGATCCTTGCCCTAAAGGTGAGGAGTTCGAAATCCAGCGGAGACGCTTGGTGCTTTAACCGCTTGCATGGGGTGGTGGTTCCCTCATTCGGCCCAGGGTTTTCCCGTCGGCTGTATACGAGTTTCCCTGGGTCATAAAAAGAAAACAAAATAAATAAATAAATAAATTCGTATGTGTTTTTGTACTTAAAATTAATCCATCAAATTATGCACGCACCTACTTTAAAACCTCATTATATAATTGAACATATAAAATTGCGATAATACCTTGAAAAATCCCAAACTGGTATATCTATGACAAATTTACCTCGAACTATTTTTTTAACTACAAAAAACCCTAAACTGGTATACTTTTGACAAATTTACCCCAAATTGGTACACTTGTGACAAATTTATCCTCTGTTAGTTTTCGTTAAATTTTACTATAAAATTATTAAGTTAAATGACACGTGACAGTTAACTAGTATACCAATTTGGGATTCTTTGCTCCGTTTGTCACAATTTACAATTTTTGTAATTTTTTATGGTATAAATACAATTTAGTAGATGGTATATTTGTCATAAATTTACCAATTTAGGGTTTTATACGGTTGAAAAAATTAATTTGGGGTAAATTTGTCATAAATGTACTAGTCTAAGGTTTTTTATGGTCAATCGAGGTATATTTGTCATAAGTGTACAAATTTGGGGTTTTTTATGGTCAAAAAAATAGTTTGGGGTAAATTTATCATAGGTGTACCAGTTTGGAGGTTTTTTAAGGTATTAACCGTATAAAATTTGGACCACCGCCCGCGGTGGAAGCGTTGGTTAGGGCTTGGTACCCCAAACGCAGGGGGAAGGGTTCGAACCTCCGTGGAAGCGATGCTTCAATGCATAACGCGCGTCTTACCTGCGCTTGGGGGCCCCCGGCGCTCCAGGGTTTACTCTCCCCGCGAAGCGGCGTTCGGAGGTTCCCTGGGTCATCAAAAAAAAAAAAAAAAAAAAAAAAAAAAAAACCGTATAAAATTTGGCGTCTAAACCTAACACCTCATTTTTTTTCTCTATTTCTTGCTCAACAACCCTTTTTGAAATAAATTTGGGCAATTCTTTTTTTTTCTTTAAAGCTTTCGGAAATAAATTTGTATGTGTTATTGTACTCAAAATTAATCCATCAAATTTTGCACACACCTAGTTTAAGACCTCATTATGTTATTGAGCATATAAAATTTGGTGTCCAAACCCAACACCTCATTTTTTTTTCTCTATTTCTTACCCAACAACTCTTTTTGAAATAAAATTGGGCAACTATTTTTTTTCTTTAAAGTTTTCGGAAATAAATTTGTACATGCTCCTGTATTCAAAATTAATCCATCAAACTTTGTATACATCTAGTTTAAAATCTTATTGTGTTATTGAGCAAATAAAATCCGACACCCATTTATTTTTTATTTTCTTGCCCAACCACTCTTTTTGGAAATAATATTGGCAACTCTTTTTTTTTTTAAAGCTTTGGGAAATAAATTTGTACGTGCTCCCGTACTTAAAATTAATCCATCAAACTTTGCACACACCTAGTTTAAAATCTCATTGTGTTATTGAGCTAATAAAATTTGGTGTTGTGGTGGCGGCATGTGGTTGGGCTTCAATTCCTTTCAAGAGAGGTTTAGAGTTAAAATCGTCGTCTACTTTGGTGGAAAAGAACCCACGATTTGCCTAGGAGCATAAATGGTGGTGGTGACTCTCTTGCTCCTCTAGCGTTTACTCCGCCGTGAAACGGCGTACGGAGGTTACTTGGGTACCAAAAAAAAAAAAAGTGTTGGCATCCAAACTCGACACCTTATTTTTATTTTATTTTATTTCTTGCACAACAATCCTTTTTGAAGTAAACTTTGGCAACTCTTTTTTTTTTCTTTAAAATTTTCAAAAATAATTCGTATATGCTCCCATACTCAAAATTAATCCATCAAACTTTGCACGCACCTAGTTTAAAACTTCATTATGTTATTGAGCCAATAAAATTTGACGTTTAAACCCGACACCTCATTTTTTTTTCTCTATTTCTTGCCCAACAGCCATTTTTGAAATAAATTTGGGCAACTCTTTCTTTTTTGTTTAATGCTTTCGAAAATAAATTTATATGTGTTCCAGTACTCAAAATTAATCCATCAAACTTTGCACACACCTACTTTAAAAGCTCGTTGTGTTATTGAGCATATTAAATTTGGTGTCTAAACCCGACACCTCATTTTTTTTTCTCTATTTTTTGCCCAGCCCCTTTTTTGAAATAAACTTGAGCAATTTTTTTTTCTTTAAAGCTTTTGGAAATAAATTCGTACGTGCTCCCGTACTCAAAATTAATCTATCAAACTTTGCACGCACCTACTTTAAAACTTATTAAGCCAATAAAATTTAACGTCTAAACCTGACACCTCATTTTTTTTTTTCTATTTCTTACCCAACAACCCTTTTTTGCATAAAGTTTTTTTTTTCTTTAAAGCTTTAAAAATAAGCGAGTAAACAACCATTTTATATATTTGAAATTAGGCCAAATTTCGGGATGTCACACCTGACACCACCGATATGAAGATGGTATCACATTTCTTAGGAAAGCACACTTCAAAAAACCCAACATAGGCATTTCTTAGGAAAGTTTTGATTTATACAAATTAGACAAGTTTCAAGTTTTGCTGAAAGGTAAATTTTGCATGTTATATGCTTTTCATTCTATATGTATCTTTTCGATTTATACAAATTAGACAAGTTTCAAGCTTTGTTGAAGGGTAAATTTTGCATTTTTTTTTTCTGGTTATTGACGTTTTGACGTTACTGACCTTCTGACCGACCAACCGGACCAGAGAAACGCGCCTCATGTTCTGACTTTCCTAGTGAAGTTCTAGACTTTGGTTCATTAAAAGTGAACTTCGTGCACAGCAGTCGTTTCCCATGCTATTCGTTTATTTATATATATATATTTACCCTGTTCAATAAACTTTCATTATTGATTATCTCCACATTCAACCGAATTAGATGTTACTTTTTTTTACTAAATTTTTCTTCTCATAAATTTTCTCCAATTTACAGTAATAATTTATGATAAGCACGTAAATTTCATACCAATCCACTCCTACAAAGCACGCACTCTTCACAACGATTGACTCGTGTGGCTGCTAAGCAAAGCAATGACGATGCATGCACAAGTTCTTGTCTCATGTCCGCCCACGGAGCGATGCGGTGTCAACTCCATTCATCGTCTTCCACTGAACGGAGACAGGAGACCTGCCCCGTTATTTAGTATAAGAGATCATGTCGCAGAGGCTCGCGGATAAACCGTCTCCTTTCCTTTCCCTTTCTTGGATAAGAACAAATTGGTAACTGAATTGTTTGAATGGGGATACAAGCAAAGCAGCGAACAAAGGGCTAGATTTCTAACAAGCTGCAGCGTCTACTGATCAAGCCGATGTAATAATTAGTCCCGGAACACCGCCGCAAAAGATGATACAGAGTTGTGCAGAATGCAGGTGACATAAGATGCCAATTCGGAGGGCCTTAGAAGACTACGGTATCAAGCATGGTCCCTAAGGTCTGAACTATGTTGGAAGACATAAGGTTGGAGACGTGCTCCTCGAGGTGCTTCTTGGCATCTTGCCTTCCCACATTCGCGATCGCTAGCTTCTCTGGTGGCAATTCATCCTCCTCCTGCACCGCCTTGTTATACTTGATTGCCAAATTCAGCATCTCCTGCAAGATTGGAAGGGGGAAAAAATCAACTCATTTTGATTGTGCCATAAATAGAAATAAAAAACATCCGCCCACCAACCAACTGATATGATATTCAGAATGACCTGCAGAAAAAGATGGGTTTCCTGTGGCCCTACCATATGGATATTGTGGCCAGCCACTAGTTATTGGACTCTAACAAGATAAAAACGATCACCAGTTATACTCAATGGCCAACAACCCTCCTCTCACTTTCCTAATTCTGCCAAGGGTGAATTATATATATCCTCCATTTACTTAAATGGACCTACAAGGAAAACCCATATTCAAGTCTTCAGACTTGGGGCATTTATACACCACCACACACAATGTCATCCCCGTCCATTGCCGTGGATGTTCCTAATATATCTGCTACACCTGTCCAGAGTACGCACCAGGAATCATGTAAAGCTTTGACTAGAGATTGTCACCAATCAATTGTTGCCCTGTTGCATTTCATTGAATAGGTCTTTGCCAATCCGTTTAAGAGAAAAAAAGAAGAGAAGGGGGGGGGGGGGGGGGGGGGGGGAGGTGCATCTGCAGTGTACTTTCATTAATAGTTTTTGGAAGAGAATATACCAAAGAATGAACCACACTATGTAACCAATCTTATTACAAAACAAACGACTATATCTTTTCCCCTGGATGCTTTCTTCTCAGCCTACATGTAAAGCATAAAGCACGACCTTAGCTTTTGGATAATAAAGCATGATCTTACTCCTACCCCCAAAAAGAAATCCACCTAAAACAAGGATCTGAATTTGGAAACAATCATTTGTTTTGCAAGAAATGACAGCTTTTCAGCATCCAGCTCAATGAAATCTATATGCATTGCAAGCTAATTGATCTTGATTAATTAGGAAAAAATGGACATCAGATGAAAATATGCTTAAGCAGAGGGTCTTGTCTTGCATTGTCTAGAATCCACCTCTAAGTGACTGGCGCAACCAATTCTCCAATCTTTATGCGACAGATTAAGACCTTGACTTACCTGAACAGTCTGTTCATTGGTTTTAGAATGTGTGTCAAAACGATGAAGTGTCAAGCCATCTGTCCATTTCTTCTTGTGAAGATTAAGTAGCATTTTTTCCTCAAGTTCATTCTTTCTGTAATTGATGGCAATTGAGTAATAGTGTCTGTTCAGCCCATGGATCAATGCCTAGAAACATGAAGTCAACCCCATGAGATAAGATCAAAACTCAATGATCAAAACTCAATAATCAAAAAGAATATTATCTGGTCAAACTCACCTGGATGGACGGTTTGTTGAGATGCCCAAGGTTGGAGGTTGTCTGCCTGGGTTCTTGGCCAAGCATCATGGTTTGTGGGTTGATCAAACGGAAGGCATCAATCACAACCTTCCCTTTGACACTCTGGATGGGATCCACCACTACTGCAACCGCACGCTGATTTAAAGCCTCAAAACTCTGATTTTATAAGAACACAGCACAAGTAAAAAGCAGCCTTGTTAACAATTGGATCAAACTGGAAACCTATAAGCAATAATAGTCTAGCCAAAAAAGGACAGGAGAAACCAATCATATGATTATCAACCAAGGTGGAAATATTTAAAATATCTTGAGGTACAACTCTCTGAGTGAATTTCCAAAGCCACAACCTTCAACTGGGGGTGAGCATGATTCCAGGGTAATATCAGGAATTGAAGAACAAGACTGGTCTAGGTTCTGGTGGAATTCAGTCCTGTTCCCAGTCCCAGTTTTTTTTTAATCTGTACTATGTTGTTCGGTTCTCGGCTCCCAGGCGGAAACCGATCTAAACCGGATCGGGATTCAAAAACCAGACCACCTACGTAATGCCCAAACCAAGTCTAATCACAGATCTCTCTTCCAACCACAGATGAGAGCTAAACTCTAGCTCATTTCATTAGTTTGTAACTAAAATTTACATGCTCCCTATAAGAATCAAATATAGGGTAAAAGAGATGACCTGCTGAGTATTGATGTCCACACCAGAAAGCCAACATCCAAAGCCAGGATGAGAGTGGTACCAACCTACCACCATCTCTGGTCTGCAATGCAGAACACATAATAGCTTGATGAAAGGGCGTCGATACAATTAAGCAAAGAAGATAGATTGAGAAGTGTCCAATGTCCATCCAGTTAGTAAGAAAAAGCAAATGGGACCAAGTGCGTGGGTGGATAATAAAACCTTCCAGTCTGTTTGAGCATGTCGAGCATGTTGGTCTGGAACACATGATCGACCGCCTCGACACTGACACCGGTACCACTCTGCGGCATAGCAAACACATCGACGACTCGGACGGTGTACTCGTCCACAAACTCCCCAAGCATCAACCCCATCACTTCCATGGGAACCCCAGCCCTCCCTGGTCGGTCAAATCCCAAGTCCCAATTTAGGGAAAAAGCAAAGACACTAAAAATGGAACAACCGCAAGCAACCGGCATTACCCATTAAACCGCGCCAACAGAAACCACGAAAGACGAAGCGAGAGAGAGAGAGAGAGGGAAAACTATACCGTGCTTGAGCATCTTGAGGAGGGCGAGGGAGGAGATGTAGACCTGCTCGGATGAATCGAGGGTCGGGGAGTCGGGGGGCGGGTGGCCCAGACCACCTCCGGCGCCGGCGAACATTCTCTGAAGCCTCTCCATACCACCGGACATCCAAGTTCGGGATCAAACCGTTGCTGCTGTGAAGCGATGGAGGAGAGAGGAAGCAGGAGGAGGGGGAGGAGAAGAAGGAGACGAATATCGGATGTTGGCTTTTACTGCAAGCCAGCCAGCCGTTTGGGCTGATTCGAAACAATAACGAATCAAATCCACCTAAATGTCGGAACTTTACATCGACCCATGAAGCCAAAAGCAACAATTAAGGAAATCGCGATTTCGATCGAACGAACATGAGGGAGATTTTAATCGAAGTTTTAATTTTTTTCCCCTTAACTTGTGAAAAGCATCGATTTAATTGATTTTCACATTGGACAATGTAATTGTGATTTTTTTTTTTAATTTTGCATGTCATTGAAATTTTTCTTTATACAACATTCATTACGCGTATATAAAAACAATTAAAAAAAAGGAACTCGTAGCGATATGCACAACCAAATATATATTTACATAAACATTTATCCATGTTAAAAAGTTGTTTATGCTCAATTCTTTTCTTTATCTTATTTGACAATTGATCCAAAAATTTGCTTAAACTGGGTTTTTTTTTTTAATGGTTTGCTCTCCATGTTAAAAACCATTTATTACTTTCCCAGCTATTTCCTTAGCATTACCTTCATAAGCTTTTCAGCCTCAATTGGCTGATTCTCATGCTAGAGACTGATAAAGTAAACTTGAAGTTTTTTGGCAGACTCCATAAAATCTCTAGTATGTCTCTCAACATCAACTAAAACGGTAAGAAGCACTTTCTCAGTAACCAGGCATTCATGACAATTAACCAGCTAAGGGCTGGGAGGGGGGATTTTTTATTTTTTAGTTTTTTTTTTTTTTTGGGAGGGGGGGGGTGGGGGGTGAAGCAGTTGCACTCCGGGATAGGGAACCAAGATTACCAAATTCTTTCAAGAACACCTAGCAGAACATCTTTGTTTAGTGATGAATGAGAGATAAATTAAGAATGCTTACACATATCTTATTCACTTTTTGAACAATTAGAATTACACAAATAGAGACATTCTCAACCTCCTAAGCATGGGAAAAGTTAACAAATATAACAACTCAAGAGTACATTAGCACACTAAGGTATCCAATCAGCATGATATTGGACAAGCAACAAATAAGATGTAACTTAGATCTAAGATGTTAATAAAATTACAAAAAAGCTTATTCAGCCCAAAAAGTCTCTTTCTTATTCCATTGTCGCAACAGTTGGGACATTATCTGCCTCGAAAAAGGGAACCTTGGCTAAGGATTATATGATCACTTTTTGGTCTCCTGGTGGCACCAAGCCAGCACTCCGTTACAAGTTGAGTGCACTGTCCCTTTTGTAACCAATAAAAAAAACATTGTGAGAATGCTGTCTTGCAACTAGATGTTAAGGATCTTTCATTCCTCAAGCTTCCTCCGCGCACGACTCATACAAGAGCACTTCCTACATACCAGCTAATATTACCCAATGCATTCCACTTAAGACTTGCAATAACCCAAGTGTCCTCCGTAAGAGGTCAAGTTCCTTCAACAGATTGTCTCAAACTATAAAACTACAGGGAAACTCGCAGCTTATAAATATGATTTTATAGTTTAGAAATACTAGAAAGGCAACTTATTAAAACTGCTTTTGAGTTCAATTGCCAGAGAAAGCCCATAGCATATGCTCTTCTATTTAGAATCCAGATAACTAGCTCCATCATGATATGTCTAAATAAAACTTCATAGTTTTACAAAGCATCACATGTGCAAGTCCTTGTTGGGCATGATCAATGAGTGATCTCTTGTTCTCTCTTCTTAGGGCTATTGATGTTAGAATGGTGGTAAAGAAACTACCATATCCCCTTCTGCCTGTCCCCATCGACCACTACAGATGGACACATAGCTGTGGACATGAGTGTTGTGGTGGTCATTCGACTGACATATGGGATTCTCAAAACAATTATAATAATGACTTCTTTATCCGATTATACGTAGGTTTCATCACCTAAACTACTCTAAATGTAGACATTCCTCTTAGGCCTAACTGAGATGTACTTTTCGAGAACCATCAACTAGAATCTTAACCAATAACAAACTAACCCTTATCCTACTCAGCAAGTCAGAACTAGATATGTAATCACAATCAAAATTTTCACAAGAACCAAGTGTAACTGCACCTATGACCTAGTAATAACTAACATTTTGGGAAATCACAAATGAACAACATGTTTATCAAATTAACTAATGGAAGGCTTCAAAAGGAGGGGAACAACACAAGGACATAAAAGAATGAAGTAGTTTTTTGTCAAGCAACGACAATAGCCAAAATATGAGTAGTCCCGGTTTGGTAATGCATATGGAGCAATCTCAAGTAACAGAAAGAGATGATAGCACACCAAGCACTCCCCACCTTGGGGAAAAGATTGGTTAAGAGAATAAGTAATGACAAACTTTGATGTGAAGGATGCTAGGAGCCGCCTATAGCTTGAAGCTCTCTTGTTGGCAGGCATGGCAGCAAAGCTTCCTCCAATGCAGTAACACAAGCTAGCATATCTTCCTTTAGGGGCTGGGGAGATTGTAGTTGGGGATCAATTTGATGTTGGTGATCAAGGGCTTGTCTCTCAGACAGTTCCCTAAATGTAAAAGCTAAAAAGTCATGAATACGGATTTCTTGGAGTATGAGGAGAAAATTTCAATGAAACTTTCCAATGAGTAGGAGGTCGATTGTAGTGAGGGTCACAAGAATTCCTGCCCATTTAGCTTATTCGGTCCTATATATCAAGAACTCAAAACAAAAGGTAGTAATATAACTGGGAATTGATGCCTTATTAAAACCCTCATTTGGATATTTAGTAAGATATTTTTTATGAAAAATAATGTGGCTTTTTGCTCCAAAAAAAAGTGCTAAATATTTAAACAAATCAGGCTAACCATTCTTCCCTATTCAACAGAAACATCAAGGGACTCCTCTTATGTAAGTGGCTTTGTCCTTGTCCAACATTCGTGGACCATCCCATACAGAGACCCAACATTAAAAGAAAATTGAAAGAAGAGGAAATAAATATTTTAGAGTAAATTAACTTCCTTAGGAATATGTTTTCACATCAATTAGTTGGTGTAGCCAACCCCAGTCAAATCTCTTTCTTCAATCTTGGATACTATATCTGCCCATCTAAATCAAGGTTTAAGGGATTTTTATACTTGTATTGCATATTAGACCTTCCCACCCAATTTTTTACATAATGATATTTTCTTTATGCTTTACTTGAAATTATCATGAATAACGTTCTTGATCACTGGTAAATTTTATTTTATTTTTTGAACAAAAGCTAATGCTCTTTTTCAAGTTGTGGAAACGGAAAAAAGAACAATTGTTTTCATGGACGGTGCGCACGAAGGAAGCCTCCACCGAGTTCAAGAAACGGAAATGCTTCTCGTCCCTCCACGCCTCCGGAAGTCGGAAGCAAGAGAGGAGAAGAAAGAAGAAGATGGGGTTCGGTCGGGTTAAGGTTTTTCTGGATTGTACATTCGAGGGGCTCTCCCCATACGGTTGGTATAGCTTTACGCTTATATAAATGTAGGAGGGCTGTTTCTTGGAGTCCCTACTTTGGGACTAAGTAAGAATCTTGAGGAGGATCATCTCCCTCGAAAGGTTCAAACTTTTAGTCCAGGTTTTGCGTTTCGCAGCTGAATTTCAATTTGCTGCCATTGCGCAAGAATGGCACATGGTAATAGGTGAGGAGCATGAAAGCAGTGGTAATGTTAGTTCGACTATAGATGTTCCCTTCAAGAATGTGGGATCTTGTGATCCTGTGGATTTGTACTGGGAACTTAGTAATTCTGAAGAGCCCGTGAACCTGAGTCCTGATAGGTGGAAGATCCTCCGGGAGATTTTTCCTTGTTTTGCAGAGTCAGCCGTGGGCATCTAATCAGGCTCTTGCCATCTATAGAGGCATGTCTTTTTTCCCAACCGCATCCCGCAAATTCCAAATATTTTTCCTACAAGAAACGCCTTGCCAATATTACCATGTTCTTTGGTTTCGCTTGGCCCATGTCGGGATGCTGTTAAATTCTTGTTCCCCATAATTGTGGAGTTTTGCTTAGAAGAATTCCCTGATGAGATTAAGTGGTTTTGGAGCATGACCGAATCAGCTGACTTGACAAAGCCCCACACTTGGTTTCCCTTTGCACGAGCTATGAAAAGAAAGCTAATAGATCATTGTGGTCCAACCAATAGTGGGAAGACATGCAATGCTCTTATTGCAGTCCGCTTAGGTTATTGGCTAAGGAAGTATTTGACAAGGTGAATGCTTTGGGAGTTTAGTCTTCACACTGAGTAGGAAAAGAAGAATATCCCTTTCTCGAACCATGTTGCTTGTACTGTGAAATGGCATTGACCGATCACTTATGTGATGTGGCCGTAATTGATGAGATCCAGATGATGGCAGACCCATATAGAGGCTATGCATGGACAAGAGCATTGCTAGGACTTAAGGTCAATGAGATACATGTTTGCGGGGATCCAAGTGTTCTGAATATGGTGAGGAAAATCTGTTCTGATACTGGGGATGAGTTACATGAATGCCACTACGGCAGATTCAAGCCACTGGTTGTTGAAGCCAAGACGCTGCTCGGCGATTTTCACAATGTTTGATTCGGTGATTCTATAGTTGCCTTTTCTTTGAGAAATATTTGAGGTTAAATTGGCAATTGAGAAGCACACCAATCACTGCTGCTGTGTCTTATATGGTGCCTTGCCACCTGAGACTTGAAGACAGCAAGCTAACTTGTTTAATGATCAAGAAAATGAGTATGATGTCTTGGTTGCAAGTGATGCAGTGGGGATGGGTCTCAATCTGAATATCATAAGGGTTGTGTTTTCCACTCTCTTGAAGTATAATGGTGATAAGATGGTGCCAATTCCCGCTTCATAGGTGAACCAGATTGCCAGAAGAGCTGGTAGAAGAGGAAGCTGATATCCTGATGGGCCTTACAACTACATTTGAGATTAATGATTTAGAGTACCTTGTTGAGTGTTTGAAGCAGCCATTAAAAGAAGTTAAGAAGGTGGGTCTCTTTCCTTTCTTTGAGCAGGTTGACCTCTTTGCTTGCTAACTTCCCAATGTTACGTTATGCAAGCTACTCTAGAAATTTGGTGAAAATTGCCGTCTTGATGGCTCATACTTCTTGTGTCGGCATGACCATATTAAGAGGATGGCAGGAATGTTGGAGAAGGTCCTAGGGCTATCTCTTGAAGATCGCTTCAACTTTTGTTTTGCACCAATGAATGTCAAAGACCCAAAATCAAAGTATCATCTTCTGAGGTTTGCCATAGCTTATGGTCAAAACTTACCTGTTAATATAGCAGTGGGCCTGCCTAAGGGCTCTGCTCGAAATGATGCTGAGCTTTTGGATCTGGAGACCAAACATCAGGTGCTGTCTGTGTATCTGTGGTTGTCTCACCTCTTTGAGGAGTAAAATTTTCCATATGTTAAGAAGGCAGAAGCTATGGCGATAGGCATTGCTGAGTTACTGGGTCAGTCTTTTAAAGTCGCTAACTGGAAACCAGAATCAAGGCAGGTAGGAAAATGAAAGCCTAAAGAGAAGCCTGAACAAAAGGAGGATGGCTATGAGAGACTGCAGTCACTCCCGAAACTGTTTTCTTTGTAAGTTAACCTGGATTAGTTTTCTTCAAATACTTTTCATGAAACAGGATGATATTTACTCTCTGCCAATCCTTTGTTTTGTTCTCTCTCTCTCTCTCTCTCTCTCTCTCTCTCTCTCTCTATCTATATATATATATATATTGTGTGTGTCTCATGTATGTGTTAGTAACACTCTTCTTGAGGGTAAAACCTAAATGATTCCCCAGTATGAAATCTTATTTGTACTTACATTAATGTTATGTTCCTTTTTGTGTACCTGAAGCCAAGTTATGATCTTGGCAGAATGTCCTTGTTACTCCTTCAGTATTCCAGTGATGGATCTTAGAAGGTAGATACTTTGGTAGGCTATAACTATTTGATGGGAGTGAAGGAGTGATTGTAAAGTGTATTGAATTGACCTTGTCTGTTCCTAGCTGTATGTGACTGTGGCGACCTCACTGATTTAGTGGTTCATTGACTAGATATTGCTTTAGTGTGAGGGAATCTTTGTTGTTTAATATAAGGCAAACTCATTAAGGCTGTCAAATGCTCTAGTGAGAAGTCGTGACTGTATGATGTAGTGTATGTTATAATGGGTAAAAATATGCGGATGGAAACTTTAAGAAAAGACCTTGGGTTTGATGGGTTTCCATTTTAGTGGTGGGTGTTTTTATTGTCTTTGTTGCAGCCGAGTCTTACTTCCATTTGGCATTGGATAGCTCTTAAATATCTCTTCCGGAGATGACTTTTCTTTGTGATATGTACCATTCTAGACCAGGAACATTGTTCATTTAACTATTTGTTTAGCTTGCTTGTCATGAAAATGAAGGTAAGGTTTTGATGCAGTGTTTTATCTGTTCATAACCTTTAGACGACAAACCTCTTGGTGGTAAACCTTGAGAGTTGTAGCCGTGCAATCGTCCAAAGTTGGGCAGCTCTTCACAAAGGCACAACTTTCTGCCTAGTCAAGGTTGGTGCTATTTCCAATTCATTATTATTTTCTTTGTTCAACCTTCAAGTAAAAAAAAAAAAAAAGATTGCTTTTCTTTGTCATACAGGAGAAGACAGAATAAAGTCCCGGAAATTCCACATTCTGAGAAATTGTCTACATGGTCACATGCAGGTATTACAACTCAGCATCGTAGCCTATTTGTTGGCACCTCCAATGTAGTTTCTATTATGAATTTTTCATAGCTTTTCGCAAGAATCACTACTCCATTTCCTATTAAAGTGCCAGATGTAGCTCGGTGGCAACATATGCAATTTTCTTTATTAGTTTGGATCTGCAAATCATGCCATAATTAGGGTAAGAGAATGGTCGTTGCTTGCTGTTCATTCAGCTGATTGAATGGAGGACCTTTGGGACTCACGTGTGCCTAAGATGGCAGGATGGTTGTCATCATTGTGGCTCTGCATCTTTGTATGTTAAAATGACCCATCAGATAAGCCGGTGCAGCTTCTGCAGGAGATATCCAATGACGAGGAGTTAGAGATTCACAACCTGAATACAAAATTTCTACCATATAGCTGTAGCAATTTCTGTGAGCAGGCTGGTGAAGGGTGCTTTGCTTCAATTATAGAGAGCTAAAATTTCGATGAAATATTCCGACTATCAAATTATCTCCAACCAATATTTCTTAGTAGCTTCTGTCTCGAAATGCCCATGAAAAGGGTGCTTTGTACTGTAGGACAATGGGAGAGAATAATCCACCAAAATAGTGATGCTTCATATGTTAAATGTATGCCCTAAAGCTGCTATGTAATAGTTACATATTAGGGATTTCAATTGTACATATAAGGATTATGTTATTTTAATTAATCCTTTATTCATTTAGTTAATTAATGTACACATGGTCAACGCACATGATATGTGCATTGCCTTTTATTAGTAATAAAATAAAATATAATAAAAGCTTAAAGCTTCTGACCATCATGCACGAGATCATGCATGACCATCATGGTGCATGATCGTGATCGTGCATGATCATGATCAGCAACCATTGCTGATTCGAAGGCTTTAGAAATTAAATGCCGCAAAAAAGGTTGAGAAAAATCAGAAGATGCTTTGCTAAAATAGAGAGCAAAGTGTGTGCATGTTTTTGTGTCTTTGAGACACAAGAAAGAAGAGCATTATCTCGTTCGGGCCGTGACTATTATACATCAAGAATACGACGGATTATTTCCATGTGATTGCTAGCATGATCGAAGTGGTGAATATCCGAAAGTTCTCTCTTTTGTTCAACGTTCATTGTTGGTGTGTCTGAACTAGAGGTCCGACGCTTGTGGGACTCAAACTGTAGAACATCCGAATCGACTCGTTTCAAAGCGCGCTTTGAGAGGTATTTCATTTAACTCCCTTTTATGTTTAGATTTTTGATTAAAACACACGAACAATGCCTTAGGAGAATCATATGTAATATATATCTTTGTTTTCTTTGCGTTCATTTCGTTAATTTCTCTTATACATGATTTTAGAAACCCCAATATCAGATTTGTTCCTTGCAAGAATAATGTGCTAATTTGTTGTTTTCCCATGCTTTGCTTGAGGCTATGCATATGCAGAGGATGTAAGAGGTGGCTTAGTTTTACCTTAGGATACTATGTGGATCGTAACTAAAGCAGCATGGCGTTTGAGCAACTAGTCAGGCCGGGCTTTGTGGATGGATAGCTCATATTAGTGCAACAGAGAGCCTCTCATCATCAGTTTGGGTTTGACCATCCTTTGTTAGGATTCATTCCATCTTTCTGATATTTTCCTATGTGCTTATATCCTCCTATCCAGTTGTTCTCATCAGCATGCTTTTGGACTTTTGAGTGAGGTTGTATTCTCTTAATGAGAATCATGTTAAGTTTGGTTTTAATATGGTATTTGATCGGATCGTCTCTCTTTTAATATTATAATTTTTCGTTTTAAATTTCCTCTGGTTGAGGAGCAATCTGTGTTGGAGGATTTACCTCAAGTTGACCATGTCTCGAAGTCAAAGATTCAATCTTAAATGCTTTAAATCTTGTGTAATTAAGTCATTTTGATGCACCATTCGACCCACTTTTTTTGATGTGGTGGGGAGGGATTTCGTGTGTTTTTAAAAAAATTATTATTTTAAATATATATGGTGCCGTACTTGAAGCCATGTCGGATAATAAGTTGATTGGTAAAACTCAAAAACCAAAAGAAAGTGTTGGCCGTAGTCCTCATGCCAAAGACCTTGATATTGCATTTGAAACTTGAGTGCAAGCACCGATGTCTTAAGTTTTGTTGTTGTAAAACTTGCAGGCCTAGAAATGAGAATTGTTGATGGTGGTAATGTAGATTGGAATGAGAGGGACAAGATCGATACGAATCAATCCCATGGAAGAGTGATTTGGGAAGAAATGTTCGGATTTTTCGCACCTAAGATTTGAAGAGTTTAGGGACCCTCAAAGGAATTTTGCCAATATGTCCTCGAAATGGACGAAACATCTAAATTCATGCCTTAAATTCAATTGTGTTTTGATAACGTGCAATCATCTTTACATGTATTGACAACTGAATTTTTGTTGATATTTTAAATATCCATTTATTTTGCAAAAGTTTAAAAATTTATAAAAGATGAAAAGCCAAAAGATTGAAAAATGAATAAAGTGGACCAAACAAAAAGTGAATAAAAAAGGAAATAAAAATAAGTGAAGATATTAATAAAAAAAATAAAATAAAAAAGAAACCGAGTTCGGGCCACTCATTGTTAAATCTTCGGGCCCAAGACACCCAGCTTCCCGTTTCCCTTTCTTTTCTTAGGCCCATCAACAACAAAAAGCAAAGCTCGGCCCCCAATCCCTCCCTCCTTTTTTGTGTGCGCACACATAACCTATGTAGCATGGACACTCTTCGGAAGCTTTTGTGTCGTGTCCGACACTCCGACACGTGTCCGACACTCCGACACGTGTCCGACACGCTCCGACACGTCCCGACACGCTCCGACACGTGGTCAACGAGTGTTGAAAAATCCGACACATGGTCAACTCTTTCCGACACTCTCCGACACGCGAGTCTAGAATTCCAACATGCGATTCCGACATGCACGGGTCAATTTTAAAAATTTCTAATACTTGAGGTGTCAAAAAATAAATATACACAAAAGAAGTAATAAATGAAGTAATAAAATTGCTATAAAAACGGGGTCAATTTTTTTTTTTAGTTTTTTTTTAGAATTGTTTAAAAAGTCTTTTACTATGAAAGAAGTAATAAAAAAAATGCTATATATGATAAATAAATAAATTTAAAAATATCATTTCAGCATTTTTCTTTAAACAATGTTTTTTTCCTCTAAGTTTTGTGTATTATTGTAACAAATTAAAATAATTAATGATATTATTTAATATTTTTCGTGTAAATTAATTCTAGATTATTATTATTATTATTATTATTATTATTAAAAATATATTTAATATATAACAGGTCGAGAATGTGTCGAAATTCTTTATTTTTAAGAAATGACATGTCGGCATGTCGTGTCGTATTATGTCACGTGTCGCGTGTCCGTGTTGGTGCTACATAGCACATAACACGCTCATTCACACCGCTGCTCACCCCTAGTGTTGGTCAAGTAATATCAACGATTCATTTAGTTGACTGCACCTCAACCTTCATTACCACCATCAACAGTTCTCATTTCTAGGCCTCTAGTTTTACAACAACAGAACTTAAGACCTTAGTGCTTGCACTCGAGTTTCAAATGCAATATCAAGGTCTTTGGCATGAGGACTATGGCCAAAACTTTCTTTCAGTTTTTGAGTTTTACCAATCGACTTATTATCTGACATGGCTTCAAGTACGGCACCATATATATTTAAAGTAATATTTTTTTTAAAAACACACAAGATCCCTCCCCGCCACATTTAAAAAGTGGGCCAAATGGTGCATCAAAATGACTTAATTTCAAGGAGTTATTGAATTTAAAGTTGAGTTTAAACACAGATTATACGGCCCGAGACTGTAATAAGTTTTTAAGGAGTCGAGAAGAAACGTCATCATCCAGCGTTATCAAAGCAACTGATTCAAACTGCTTTCAATGTCATTCGGTTTAGCCAATTCGGTCCTCGAGCTTTCTTGAGGAGGAAACCCAATTGCGACGATCTGCTTGGCAATCAAATAAATTTCTAAATGAAATGTTCCTTCGTCGGTGTTCGTACCGATTTATTGTGTGAGCTGAAGAGGATTTTTTTTGCTGCCTTTCTTCTTTTTCTCTTCTTCTTTTTAGACACATTCCTGCTAGGTAATATTAAAATATAATAAGTGCGCCATGCACAATGTGCATATTTCAGCGCCAACATAAAAAATCTAAATTTTGATTAAAAAAGCCTCACCACCCAATTGATATAAATACTAAGGCTGCGTTTGTTTTCGTTTCTTTTTTCTGTTTTTAAACAACTTTTTTTGTTTCTTTTGTTCATGGAAACAAAAAAGGAACAGAAACGTGTTTGTTTGCGTTTTGTTCCTAGAAACACATTTGGAACAGAAACAAGAAACAAAAAAATGTTATTTCTTATTTTCGGAACAAAATTTAGAAACACTTCTCTCTTTTTTCTTCTTATTTTCTTTTTCTTTTTTCTTTGGTCGGTTGCAGGCCATGGCCAAGGCCGTCGAGGGTCGGCGACGTCGTCGAGGGCCGACAACCTCGCCGGAGCGTCGCTAGCCCCCCGCGAGGCCGAGCGTCGCTGGCCCCTGGCAAGGCCGACCTAGCGCTGGGCTGGGCAAGCTCGATCTTGCTCAAATCTGGCGAGCTCGACCTTGCCGGGGGCCGGCGAGCCTCATCGTGGCTGTGCGAGGCCGCTGGCCCTCATCGGCCAGTCGCCGGCCATGGCCGAGGCCGGTAACCAGCCAAAAGAAGAAAAAAAAAAAAAAGAAAAAAAAAAAAAAAAAAGAAAAAAGAAAAAAAGAAAGAAAATAGAAAAAATAAAATTAAAATATTTAAAAATTAAAAAAAATTATACAAATTTACCAAACATATTTCTATTCATTTTTTTAATTTCCGGAACAAGTTTACCAAATGCGTTTTTCTGTTAAAAAATTGTTCCCCAGAACAGAAACACTTTTTTTCTATTTTTGGAGAAACAAATTGAGATGGGTTAGTTTATTTTTCCCTTTTGATCAAATTCGTCGTTTCTGGTAGGACATTGGTGAGTCTTCAGCACCTGCTCGCGTAGAAATGAATGGAACCGTTGATGTTAACGCTTGTCCATGTATTTACCTTTTCATATCTGCTTCTGGCTCTTCATTGATGATTTCATTATGATGCGATGACAGAAACTATTGCCCTTCGGAATCTAAACTATTGCCCACTTACACCAATCCTCTTTTCTAATCTAATTTTTTCCTCCTTTTTTCTTTCTGTCACTCCCCTTTTTTTATTTTTCTTTTCCTATTTTCCATTATTCCTTATTTTTTCTTCCCTTGCGCTGTCCATCATCTTCTTCTCGAGAACAACTTCTTCCCTGCGAACCTCCTCTTCAACCGAATCCCACCATTTTCTCATGAGCCCTTGCCGGCGCTCAGGCCACTGCCGAGCCACCACCTGGCATCAGTCGTTTAGCATGACAACGCTAGTCACCGCCCGCCAATCACTCGATCGCCGGCCGTCCCTTGCCAGCCATAACCGAACCTCACCGGCGACTTCAATGTCGCTGAAACACGTGATACAAAACGGCATCCATTCCAATAGAACGAGCACACAAATGAGTGGATAGGAAACTAACCATGGTGGTCTCTAACTGCGGGCTTCTCTGGCTTAAGGAATGGCATCTTCGGCGGCGAGGCGGTCACGGCCAACTCGAACGATGAGGAATATGCCACCAAAAAAATCAAAGAAAATGCCGATTCAGTCTCAGTTTAGTGACTCAACCCGACCCAATTAATCAGACTTTCAGAAACCAAAGCATTCATAACGGACAATGAACGATGAGAAACCGCAAAAGCCTCACCTTTTTCTCCACGGCAATCCCACCCAGAATCCCAAAAAACTCAAAACTTTTCAATTTTCCCGCACGGACAAGACACAGACAGAGACACCCATATTCAAGAAAAAGCGTCCGCGCATACAGAGACAGTACCTTGTCCAGACAATGACGACCCAACCGGGCCGCAAGAGACGAGGGCGTGATGATGGTGGCGGCGGCTGTCGCCGTTCAACCGTGGGCATCACCAGCAGTGCTCGCTTTCTCGTCACTCGCTTCGCGAACGCTAGAGAGAGAGAGAGAGCTTTTCTTGAGCGGCGACTGTCCTCTGCTTTTTAGATCGGAAAAAAAAAAAGGAAAAAGCTTAATGACTGTACCGTTACGCTTCCTGTAGGTTATCATTACAGATAATAAGAGGCCGTATCGTAACTTCTTATAACTACATTATAGATTAGGAAGTTATTTTCGAATTCAAAATCCATAACCGTTTGTGATAACTGCTTTTAGTGGGATATAAAAGCTCACTTTATGATCTTTGTAACGCACACTTGCACAAATTAATGATAGCATGTTTTTTTTTTCTCTAATTTCCTCACAAATTTACATTACTTGCAACCTTTCAAATCTGGTAATTGCATGTATATTTTTCCTTTTGACATATTGTCCCATTTATATTCCAGTCCAAAATTAGCAAAGGACCCTTAAACAATTTTGTTTATTCAATTTGATCATCTCCTTTTGAATAAAAAAATCATAAATTTCGATACATTTGTAACAAATCAATGGTAAAATTCCAAATGGGTATATCTATCAACTGTTACATACCATTTATTTAATGAAAATTAATATAAAATACATTTATAATAAGTGTAATAGTTTTAACCCTAGATAAATTACCCCTATGTCATATTGAATCACTGGACAGACGAAGAAGAGGAAGGAAGAATGAGCGTGTTCGGAGGAGATAGCTGGGCAAGAGAAGCCCAGCACCGAAAGAGAAGAGTCGACGATCTGGCCGTGGAAAGCCTCGATGCCTCCTCCTACAGGAAGCTCTCCTCTGGCAAGTTCGCCTGCCTCGTTTGCCCTGGCGCCCCCGTCCTCGATTCTGCTCTCATGCTCTCCGTGCGTCTCCAGTCTCTGCTTACGCCAACTTCTGTCGCTCAATCAATTTTTAACTTGTGGGTCTGTTTTGTCTTGATAGGCTGAAGGATTGTAGCGATTCTGCTAGATAATTTGCTTGTGGTTCTGTTTTGTCTTGATTGGTTTTCGGTTTGATGAGTTGCTGGAGGATTTTAGCATTTTTGCTAGATAGATGAGACAAGTTATGGGTCTGACTGGCCAGTTGATTCCAATAAATCTAGTTGTCGGGATGGGAAAATGTGTGATCAATGTCTTTTCCGTCCAGTCCCCGGAATTTCGGGGTTGGCCTCGGTTGGAGAACTGTGCCATGGCAATGGCAGGTACTAACTAAATTGCTTGTCTTGCTTGTGATGTTTTTTTTTTTTTTTTTTTTTTTTTTCTGCTATGTCATGTCGGTTGCGCATGAGACAATGTGGATTTTCCATGTCTTATCTGCAAATGATGAGTTGCTTTGTTTCGTGGTGATTCAACTCGTTTATGCTTCACTATAAGAAAGACATTAGAATAAGAAAGCTTGGATTTTAAAGAATTGAAATACATTTAAGTGGAGGTTTGCTGGATGTTTGAGAAGCCGATGGTCACTACATGTATGGATCATTATAGTTTTCTGCTGCACAGATTGTCTTGTGAATGTAGACCCTTTAGATATTTATTAGTTTTGCATGTTGATATTCTTTTATTATGCAGATGCATTGCAAGGGGTCACACCACCATGTTGCATTGTCGAGATTGAAGGAGAGAGAATTGAAAAAGAAGGATGAGATCGACAAGAGAATAGCCTTGTCTGATTGTACTGTTAATACTGGCACCAGTACTTCTATTTTAAACAGGACAAAAAGTAGACCCTTGATTGAGGAAACAAGGAAGGCCATTTCTGATAAGGGAAATACTAGACAAGACGTCCATAACAATGATCACAGTGGAAAAATATGTGGGAATCTCCATGGTAATCAACCAAAACAATCCAAAGAGCATAGGCACCTGCAAAAAAATAAAGAACTATATCCAAAAAAAGTAATGACCCTTGAGTGATGAGCTTAGAGGTATAGCTCCTGTTTGAATGTCCAATGGATGTAATTCTTGCATCAGTATGGAGCTTAGAGGTATAACTCCTTTCATAAAACTACTTTCGGTTGTTCAAATATTTGGAATTTGAGAATCCTTACTTTGGTATTATAAACAATTTCATGAAATTACTATGGACTGTTCTAAAGACTTAAAATTATTTGATGATTATTAGACGTTAATATTTAGATATTCTGACAATTCGGGTATTCATGACGATGACCAACGCAACAACATGTGTGAAATGAAAGTTGAAGCTGCTCCTCCTCTCTTCTTTTGAGACCTCCTTCGTCGGGGTCTTCTAACCCCCTTTTATCGAGAGCGTCAGTATGGAGTTTTCATATATTTGAGTGGACCACCTAAGCGTCCGTGGTCCCCACGGATGATGTCACAAATCGAGGCCCGGTGACGCAAGCAAGGCATCCATCTTCTATTTATGTGTGCGAATATGTGTGCGCGCGCAAAAAAGGAGGGAGGGATTGGGGGCCGAGCTTTGCTTTTTGTTGTTGATGGGCCTAAGAAAGTAAGGGAAACGGGAAGCTGGGTGTCTTGGGCCCGAAGATTTATTAAATGAGTGGGCCGAACAAGCTGGCCCGCTTGGTTTTTATTTTATTTTATTTTATATTATTAATATCTTCACTTATTTTTATTTCCTTTTTTATTTCCTTTTTTATTCACTTTTTGTTTGGTCCACTTTATTCATTTTTTTCAATCTTTTGGCTTTTCATCTTTTATAAATTTTTAAACTTTTGCAAAATAAATGGATATTTAAAATATCAACAAAAATTCGGTTGTCAATACATGTAAAGATGATTGCACGTTATTAGAGCACAATTGAATTTAAGGCACAGATTCAGATGTTTCATCCATTTCGAGGATATATTGGCAAAATTCCTTTGATGGTACCTAAACTCCTCAAATCTCAAGTGGGAAAAATCCGATCATTTCTTCCTAAATCACTTTTCCATGGGATTAATTCCTATCGATTTTGTCCCTCTTATTCCGATCACTTATAGCTAGGGCAAATCAAGGAAATCTGCTTGGAGGGGTTTAAATCCTACGTGACGATGCTAGCACGGCATGTGTGAATTAGGGTTGTGATGCTTTTTTAATCTAAATTTGAGTTTTTTGTGTTATTGTTAGAATATGCACATTATGTGCACGATGCTGGCATGACACGTGCACAGCACAGTTATTATATTTTAATATTACCTAGCAACAACACATCTAAAAGGAAGAAAGGCAGAAAAAAGAGTCCGCGTCCGCTCACACATTAAAGCCAAGAAAGAAGGCTTTTCTCGATTCTCCTTTTTGTTCCCCTTTGTTGTTTTCGCTTTCTTGTTTGGGAGGAAAGAACATAATCATCCTTCTTCTACGGATCCTCTTGTATTTTGGATTCCTCCACATCAGTGTTGATCGGACAAAATTGGCCTTTCCCCAAAAAAACCCAATTCTCTTTGCAATAAAATGGATGGAAAAAAAAAAGAACTACGAAAATGAAAAACGTTCTGGGACACTAACAAAGGCCACCGATGCAACTTGGGAAAAGAAAGAACAACCAAAAAAGAACCAGGGAAAAGAAAACAAAAACCAGGTATTTGTATAGATGTATATTTCATGTAGAAAGATAAACAAGAATAAGTCTCATTTATTTAATTATCCATTCCTTGCACTTATTTTTTAATATATATAGTCACTTAGATACACTCAATATAATTATATACGAATTATAATTATTCTAGGATATCTTTCTAACAATAACAAGAATAAATATTAAATCGCGGTACCCATTCTATGAAGGATGAGAACCAACTAGGTAGCATTTACATTGAGAATTCAAGTATTGTATATGTCATTAGTCCAATCCTTTGTAGGAACTACCTGTAATAACGAACTTAGAAATGAAGAGTAAATTGAAGAAATGACCTTAATTCTTTGTTACTAACCCCTAATCAAATTGTTTGGGATTCAGAAGTGAAAGAAATCATTTTATCTACTAATACTGGACAAATTTGCGTATTACCAAATCACGCACCTATTGCCACAATTGTAGATATAGGTATTTTGAGAATACGCCTTAATGACCAATGGTTAACAATGGCTTTGATGGGTGGTTTTGCTAGAATGTTAATAATATGCCTTACTATTGAAATCTGATTTTTAACTGACGCATCATTAAAATTAAAAATTTGAGAATAAGATTTTTGATTGCAATAGAGCCTGTTTTTCAACTAAAAAGAGTCATTTAATACTTTGTCCAGTATTAGCACCACATTTTCCTTTCATTTTCACTTTTACCTGAAAATTCAAAACGTTGACTTTTAAGTTTACTTTTTGATCACTTTACCTGATATTTTTCTTTTATTTTTCGGGCTCATCAAAATAATGTCTAGTGTGGATAAACCACAATTTACCTGGTGGAGAATGTTCAAATCAGGGCAATTAAAATATCAAGAATAGACAAAAGAATTAAGCCTATGCCTTTCAACTTACAAACCAAATCTAAGATGGCTCGGTTTGTGACTACAACATTGTATTTTTTTTTTTATTCACGTCATTGAGGAAAAAAAAAATTGGAGCTAACAATATAACTTAAAGGGAGGCGAATAGATTGTTTGAAAAACTCAAATAATTGAATTAATAGGTAACCGTTAATTTGAAAATAATCGAACCATCATGTTAGGGGATACTCTTTTTTTTTTCTTTGGCTTGTAAAAGTGATGTCCAGTGTGGATGAACCACGGTTTACTCGGTGGAGAATGTTCGAACTAGGGCCACAAATTTTGCCCACTGTACTAGTCATCATGCTCCCTCCCCCACAATACAAACGCAAAGCCCATGATTAGCAATGTTTCCATGCATTACATGAACTAATTAGGATACTTAGAACATACTAGAGAATTGAGCTTGTGCATTTCGACTTGCAAACGTAATCTAGGATTGCTCGGTTGATAACTGCAATTATTATTATTATTATTATTATTATTATTATTATTATTATTATTATTATTATTATTATTATTATTATTATTATTATTATTATTATTATTATTATTATTATTATTATTATTATTATTATTATTATTATTATTATTATTATTATTATTATTATTATTATTATTATTATTATTATTATTATTATTATTATTATTATTATTATTATTATTATTATTATTATTATTATTATTATTATTATTATTATTATTATTATTATTATTATTATTATTATTATTATTATTATTATTATTATTATTATTATTATTATTATTATTATTATTATTATTATTATTATTATTATTATTATTATTATTATTATTATTATTATTATTATTATTATTATTATTATTATTATTATTATTATTATTATTATTATTATTATTATTATTATTATTATTATTATTATTATTATTATTATTATTATTATTATTATTATTATTATTATTATTATTATTATTATTATTATTATTATTATTATTATTATTATTATTATTACTACTATTATTACTATTATTATTATTATTATTACTACTATTATTATTATTATTATTATTACTATTATTATTATTACTATTATTATTACTATTATTATTATTATTATTATTATTATTATTATTATTATTATTATTATTATTATTATTATTATTATTATTCACCTTATTATTCACCTTATCGAGGAAAAACGCGTTGAGATTAACAACATAACTTAAGAGTGGTGAATAAATTATTTGCTAAACTCCACAATTTTTTTCTTGTGGAAGATAGCAAGTTGTATCTAGACAGTACCAAAGACCAAGTTGAAAGTATCAAGCAACAATTTATAGCAGTTCAACTTTGTTCCCAAACGTATGTTTGCATTCTTGAATAACAACCTTAACATGGACAGATTCTAGTAATCTTCAAAAAAAGTTACAATCGTGCAACTCCTATTACAAAATAGATCCCACTATCAAAACGCAAGTACTACTATTACTATTGTACACTTTATCTTATTACTGATTACAATATCGCAAATCACAAGAAGGAAATTTCGATCGAGCAGTAGCACAATTTGCTAAATAGAGAGATGATGATAACAAAACCAGCTTTATTTATTTATTTTATCCAACCCGTTTAAGCTACATTGTTCTTCTTTACGATGTTAATACCTGAATTTTAATTGACAAATAAAATATCATCTTTTTACCTAAGACCAATTAAGACCCATTACGTCTACCCAAATTGGTGTCTTTGCCCAATTAAACAAAATCGGACTCAAGCCCTCTCTCAAGCCCATCAAGAATAAGAGGCCCAAAACTCCAATCCACCGTTCCTTGCATTTCTCTCATTCGGCCCGGCTCATCCCTTGCACTTCTCTCGTTTCGTCGAGGCTGAAGAAAACTAATGCACAAAGAAGGAAGCACGCGTTACTTCGCGCCAGAGGTGGCCTCACATGAGACGTTCGAAAAGGAGGGAGCAAAAGAGGGCGTCGTTCTTGAGCAAAGGGGACACACACAGAGAAGAGAGGAGAGATCTGGAGCTTAGAGGAACAACGAATGAACCTCCATTGTTGATCATCACGAGCTCCAACTCCACTATTAGTCAGGATTTTAACTTTCCTTAGCCTCGGTTTTTCCATCATCCCTCCATTAGAGCCGTGGGTTTCCGTTCTCAAGCGACGTAAACCCCTCTCTCTCTTGCTGGCTGTCGCTAGAGGATGTCGGAGGGATTCGCAAAGGAGGGTGAGAAAGAGGTGAGCGCGATTTTATAAAAAAGAAGGGTGTGATGATTTTATCAAAAAAAAGGGCGTGGGTTCTTCTCCTTCTCAGCAGATTCCCATCCGACGCCCTTCGGAGACCTCCATTAGTGGCCTCCAACTTGTAATCGGTCATGCCCTCATGTGACACAATCGAGGGCTATTGATCGTTAGATCCATTTAATTAACCCATAGTTCAATTAGGAGGTGGCCGAATTTAATAGAATTGCATAAGTGGTACAACATGGGTGATGCGGGTGGCAAGATAAGCAACTCCGCAGTGTCGTGGAGTGAAGAGTAGCTTCATCGTCAACACAGCTAGACTAGAGAAGTAGCATTGTCAAGGTTGATGACAGTGAACTCGGCACAGCAGGCCTTGCAGCTCGTCGACAAGTTGTCGTGGATGATGAGAGCATGACGGTAGCGATGGCGTGGGTCTCGGCCAAAGCTTGGCCAAGGGAACTCTCATTCTCTCCTCTCTCTTTTCTCACATATATTGAATTGTGTGGCCTCCCCCCTTCATTTGTCTATAGTGAGATAGCTTTTATAGGTGAGAGGACTAGGGCTCTCAAAGAAAGAGCGTAGACTTTCTTTCCTATTGTGAGCACTTTTTAAAACATTTCATTTTCTTCTTCACCCTTTTTCCTTTCTACTCACGCATGTTTAGAATATCCCTTTCCTTGTGTTGATATTTTTTTAATATAGCCAAATATATGCCTCATGCTGACCGATAATGTCTTAGCGCACTTGCCTTTCATTTTTCTATTTTTATTTTCCATATATTGCAAGAATATATAGAAAATCAAGTGCCATATCATGGAATATTGAAAGAATAATACAAATCTTTTCCGAAATGTACTCATCTCCCAATAAATGAATTACAAGGTCGGCAAAATTATGTGTCAACAAATACTTCTTAATTAAAAAATAATAGCATTATATTCAGAAATATGAGATTTAAGAGAAGCACATTCAGCCATACAAAGGATGATGAGTTGTTGTAATCCTCCACCGATTGATGAGGGATTTTTTTTTTTTTTTAAGTACTCCTCAATTTATTCCATAAACCTGTAGCTATTTTCTAATCTAGGATCTCCTATAGAACTTCATTTGTGAGACACAATGAAATAGCAGATAGAGCTCTTTCATCTAATTTTTCACACATTTCATCTTATGTGCTTTCCAGTTTCTTCCCTTTTCCAAACAAAGTCTTCTTCAAACCCTACTACATAAGAATAGCCAACAAACAAACTTGCCATAGGTTGAAATTGCTGCTCCCATCAAACTTCTCGATATCAAATCACTTTGTTGAGCTTGAAGTCATAACCAAAAGATCTAGAGAAAATAAAATAAATAAATAAAGGACCTAAGGCTCTAAAACTAGATTCGTTATGGTGAATACGAAAACTATAACAAAATTGAAATTGAGAAGAATAGAGGAATGCCGGATTTTATGTGGAAAGCCTTGTGGAAGAAACCAAGAGACAACAAAGAAGAAGAAGCAAAATCCACTATAGAAATCAAAGATTACAAAAGCTAACGCTAAAAAGTTTAGACTCTTTTTGTCTCAAATTTTTATATATAGATAAGAATCAAATTTGAAGTAGGAAACCTCATTTTATGAAACCTTCTCCCACTACGAAAACCATTCAATCAGGAAATCTATTCAAAATAGGAAATCTACTTGAAGTAGAAAGCTTTCCTTTTCGAGCTCAAACTTGAGACATATCTAATAACGATATATTAAACCAAAATATTAAATGAGATTACACAAACCTTGACTTACCTAAGATATCGGGGAGATCTCAGCAAGGGCAAGGGCAGCTAAGGGGCTAGACAACGACCTCGCGGAGTAGCACAGGATGGTAGTGGTGGGGGTTATTGAGACTAGAGTTGTGGTAGATGGGTGTTGCAGGTGGCCCGCTGGCATTGCTGGACTGATGGTTGCCGAGGAGTCACTCAAAAGCTTGCAGAGATTGGATAAATTGATGACTTTGTTGCGAGCACTAGAGTTGCTAGTCGGGCACCTAAAGGCTACAATGTTGTCGTGCGGAGGCGACCGTAGATGGGTTTAGGTGTGCCTAGATCTGCTGGGAGTCGGTCACACAGTGGTCTTGGCATGACATGGAAATTATCTAGACTTAGGAACAATGGCTCCTTTGGCGTGGGTGCAAGTACGGCAAGATGTTTTGGATTACGGCTTGGCTGCCATAGATGATGTTTACTAGGACCTTGGGGAGCAACATAAGTTTTATTGAAGTGTCGGTGAGGAGTTAGGCACAAGAAAGCACAGCTTTGAGAAATCAACACAGCTGGACGTCGAGCGAGGTTTGCTTCACTGACGAGGATAGTGCAAGGGTGTAAAGTGTAGCAGCAAAATTAAAAAATGCGGCAACTGACAAATCGCGACGTTGGAGGGGTGAGACGCAACGATGCACGGAAGCGGGAGGTTTGATGGTCAATCTACCATGACTGCAGGAGCTTTAGGTCACTGAGAACAAGGACAAAGACCAATAGGCGTAATGGTTATGGATTAATCTATTTGATAACGTCAGTTAGAGGTGGCAAAATGGGTCTTAGATCCATATATATGATCCGTTTAAATCATAAATGGGTAATGTATGGGTCACATATTTTTTAAAGAAACTAATTAAATATGTTTAAAAATTGAAGACTTAAGATAAATGGCTCTTAAATTGATTGGACTTAGAACCAATTTTCAACTAAAGCCTCAAAATATTTCTCCTCCCTCTTTAACTTTATAAAAATATCTTTTATAAAAATCGAAATTATAATTATTTTTTATATTTCAATTTTCTTTCCTTTTTTCCTTTCTTCTTCCTCCTTTAGCCAGTGGCCAGCATGACGATGGTCGACAACTGACCAGGCGAGACTCAAGCTCACTGGCATCGAGCAAGCTTGAGCTAGTTGCATTTGGCAAGGTAGAGACCTCACCAATTGTCATCAAGGCTCGAGCTGGTCGAATCCTATGAGGCAAAGGCCTTGCCAAATGTTTGCAAGGCTCGAGCTCAGCCGACAACGATGTGGCTCGAACCTCACCGACGTCTAATGAGGCTCAAGCCTCAATGATTGGGCGAGCCTCCACTGGTGTGGCTCGAACCTCGCCGATGTCTAACGAGGCTCAAGCCTCAACGATCGGGCGAGCTGGAGGCTCGCCTATGGCGGGTTGTTGATCGTTGTCATGGCCGACAACCAGCTAAAGAAGAAGAAAAAGAAAAAAGAAAAGAGAAAAAGAAAAATTATATTTTAAAAAATACAAATAATTTAAAAAATTATTTTTATAACCTATTTTTTAAAAAATAATTAAAAATTCTATTTTTAAAAAGTAAAATTTAAAAAACATAAAATTGTCCATTAAATTTGAATTGCATAAAAGTATTTTAGCAATACCATTTAAAAAAAATCATAAGAAATAAGCTTTCATAGGTTTAGTTAAATGGGTCAGGTCAGATATGGGTCAAAAATTTTATACTACAATAAATGGGTCATAAACATGTTAAATGCGTTGATTTGGGTTGAACCATTTGTGACTTGACCCAAACCCTACTTGACCCATCCATTTAACAGGTCTAACGTCAATAGGGAACAATGTTCCCAAAAATAAAACTAGAATAGAATCAAAAAGTAGAAAAAAATTTATTTCATTATTCCCGAGGAAAATTCTAGAATCAAGTCATTTTCTCTTCTTTCTCCCTCTTTTCTTTTCTTCTTTTTCTTTCTTCCTCTTCCTCCTCTAGTTGGTTGCTAGGCTCGGTGATGGCCCATGACGAGGTCTTCTGGTCTTAGCTAAGCGAGGTCAACCTAGCCTTGGCTTGGGCAGGGCTCAACCCTGCCCAGATGGGGTTAGGTCTCATTGATGGCTAGGCAAGGCTCCCTCATGGCTAGTGAGGTTGCTAAATCTCATCTAGCCAATCGCAAGCTATCGCGAAGGCTCGCTAATGACTAGAGTAGGAAGAAGAAGAGAAGGAAAAAAGCAACCAACGAAAAAAACAACTCAAAAATTATTTCAAAATTAAAAGAAAATTTTATGTCACAAAAAAATTTGAGAGTTGTACCGATCGCATTCATGTTCTTTTTCTATTTAAAAAATAAAATGGATCCTCAAAAACTTGTCCAAGGAACTAAAGCAAAAATAAATAAATAAATAAATAAATAAATAAATAAATAAATAAATAAATAAATAAATAAATAAATAAATAAATAAATAAATAAAAGAAATTTTTTTAAATGATAATTAATTTTAGGAACGAAAAGATTACCAAAAAATTCACGAATTGATACAAGAAGCCATAATCATCCCCTGAGAAGATGATGTCCCCCTTTTATTGTTCAAAAATTTCCTTCAACATCCTAGAATTTCCACCCTCTCTTGTCATGATTTCCAGTCAAATATATCGTCAAATCTCCTCTTGGCTAGCCATGATCTCTTTCTTGATTTTCCCTCTTCAAATCCGCTCATGTATCCTTGTTTCAGATTAGGCATAATTCATCTTAGAAATTCAAACATCTATAATGCAAATGCACGTTATGTTAATGATACCTTTTATTTAGGGTTAGGGTCCATCCCTAATTTTTAGGATTAATGCCACAAAAATTATCAAACAAGTACATCTATGACAAATTTCTCTCAAACTAATTTTTTAACCGCCATAATTCCAAACTAGTACACCTATGAAAATTTTTCCCAAACTAATTTTTTGACCACAAAAAATCCCAACCCGATACATTTGTGATAATTTTACTCTCAATTAGTTTCTATTAAATTGTATAAATATCACGAAAAAATCCCAGTCTCGTTTTTCCTTTATATCTATAAACCAAAATTGGCTTTGGTTTTCTAGATTAATTGAGATTATTTAAAAGCTGAATTTTTTTGGTCAAATTATTTATTAGGTATTTATTCTTTAACAAGATTTGGGTTTTGGTTTTTCAGACTTACTGAACTCATTAATTGATCATTTAACCTTTGGACTAGTTATTGGGGGTGGGACTATATTTACTTTATTAAAAATTATTAAAAATTGTGATAATTAATAGGTTTTGTTAAATGAAGAGGGGCCAAGCTGATAATAATAATCTTCGTCGTCATCTTCCGCGCCAAGCAACATACATTCATTACATTTGGGTTGATTAAATTAAACCTACTCTTGCATAATAACAAGGTTAGACTTATTACGAACTCATTTTACCTAAGATGTTGGGTCATACATATTTCTAAATTCTTGGTACCAACAAAACCTCATTAAATGTTCAAAAGTCAAGTTTACATAGTATATGAGTAGCAAAAGTGTATCCGCATTCTTGAAAGAACATATAGTTAACATTTGAAGGTTTCACTGAATTGTCCAGTATAGGCTATTGGAATGATCAGCTAACGGAAATAAAGAAATTACTAATGGAGTAATTGGATATGTACATATATAAATAGAGAAATATATTTTGAGATTTGAATTTTTTATTTTTTATTTTATTTTTTATTATTTTTATGATTGCTTACAAGATTAAAAAGATTCAAAGTAAGATTTATATAAGATTATTAATTTATACATTTATCCATTGACAGAGTGTTATATAAAACAACTATCGGGGATTTAATTTGTTAGAAAACCTTTAAAGTAAGAATTCCTCTTTACATTACTTTATATAATAGTATGCTAAATCAACTAGCTTTAACTACGTATTCATGTGATTATTAGAGATGAATCTATGATTTTTAAACCATCTATTAATCTTTTTATCGCTTAGTTTTGTATGGGACTATGCTTTAACAACTTTAGGGGCAGATTGTATTTTGCAAATCATTTTAAAAAATTACAAGTTTAATAAGCACATTAAACACTGAAAATATGATTCATCCACAATTGTGCTTCTGTGATAGGTAACCATAAGGCTTAACAGGCACGAAAAATAAAATAAAAAATTTGAGGAGAATCCAATACAAAAATTATAATTCTTTCATTCTTTTTATATTACACATTTATTGTACTATAAAATAGGAATATCTCTCAATGAGCTGGCATGGGAGAGGATACGGGACTGAGAGCCGCAACACAGTTGTTCCATGTCTCATTGCTCCTCTTATAGACATCAGATTTTGTCCCCCTAATCGGCTTGTGGCTTGAGATGCTCAACTCCACAAATTGGTTGTGGCAGTTCTTCCCCGCTTTCAAGAGCTCATGACAACATTCATTGGTGGGTGTAAAGGTGTTGGCAAGGAATATGAATTGAAAGAATCCAGACCCGCAATCAGATCTTATTCCCTTTCCGCAATCAGGGTTTCTGACCTTGGCGTAGGTAGCCTTAGGAAGCAATGCAACAGGGACAACCAACAAGATCATAAGAGCGGACAAGTTCTTCGGTGTTGCCATATGGTCTTTTGGGGATAGGAGGGTTAGAAAATTGTCTGAGATTGTTGATCTTTTGATGATGCAGTTTATCTAGAGATGAGAACTTATATAGCTCGAGGAAAGTAGTGCATTAATGAAATCAATTCATCGGTTAAGATTCAGAAATTTATGTAAGAAATGTGTAAAATTATTTCTCTTGCAATAAATGCAATGATTGAGGGCCTTGTCATCTAACTTTGTTTCCAGTTCAATCATTTGCCATAAAAAAAGTATTAATGAGTTATTTTGTTGAAGATAATTATTTGTAAACAAAAGTACTTGTTTCCAATTTGATTTTCAATCCCACGTTTGATATATAATATGAACTAGTGACATGCCCTCAGTTTAAAATAATTTTATAAAATTAAATTAGCTTAAAATGTTTCAACATATATACTCTTGTAAAAATGGCCACAATTAAGTTTTAGAGCTGATCTAAAACAGACCCTAAAATACATAAGGATAAATGGTTGCCACCAACTTGGGGATGGTTCAAAATGAACCGAGAACCTGCTGAAAGCCCACTGACCAAACCTACAGCTAGTCTGGTCGGGGGATACCCAGCTTGAGTTTTGGCCTCCGGAGTTAGAGAATAGACTCCTTGAGATCATTGCATTCGCGAAAAAGTGAATAAAGCATGACTATTCTGCTGTATAGTAAAAGCAATAACGGCATGGGAAATAATCACCGAAACCGACGAACACAAATAGTCCAAGAATGAGGAAACAAAGAACGAGTCATAATTGGTTTTTCAACCATCAGACCAGCCGCAATCTGGTGACGATAATCAATCTACCAAGTCTCCACTTGGTCAGGCTGAAGAGCTAAATGTATTGATGTCCTCGAAATTTCAGCATGAATCAATGAGTAACGGATGCAAATCGCCAAAACCGTATGACTGTGCGATATACACCTATGAGTCATATAGTCTTTTCTCAAAGGAATACTTTTTTGTTGGTTGCCATATCTACGTGACAAACTCAAGAGTAATGTGTTGAACCAGTGCACTCCTCGACCTAATGAGATTGCACACTGGAATCACTGATTTGCTCGTGAAACACAAAACACTTCATGCGTCCCGTGGACTTTTTATGATGTGACTTCGACTTGCTTTTACCTCTATTGTTAGTGGACCCTCGATGTTGGTCTCTACCTCGCAACTTTCTTTATCATTCCTTAGTGAAGAAAGTGGACTTTATCTCTTCCCAAATAATTGTAATACATTCTTGTAGCAGTGAATCAATAAATTGCTCACATGACTCTAGTAAAGAAGCTAAAAACAACACACCATGTTCTTCAACATCAAGTATCAAATCCATCATGAGTTTATTAAACTCATCTAGATGGGATTTGATAAACATACCTTTAGTTCATTGAAATTAAAACGTCATCTTTAACATGTATGAGTAATTATTCAAATTGTCCATTATATAGAGTGCTTGAAGGTTTACCTACAAAACCACATCATCCTTCTCCTCCGCTGCATTTATTAACACGTCATCCGACATATTCAACAAGGTTATATTCTTTACTTTCTCTATTAGCATTATAATCAGTGACCCATCTTTGTCATCTCATGCCTTGGCCAAATATTGGGTTGTCAATAGCGCACACATCTTGACTCTCCATAACTAAAATTGTCCAATCCATTAAACTTCTCGATTTCAACTTCACCCAAGACATAATTATAATAACAAAATTTCTAGATAATAATCTAACAAGCAAAAGTCTCAAGTTTCAATCTAGAAATTCGATACCTATTGTTGAAATATGAACATGGAAACTAACCAGGGTCTAACAAGTTAAGTCAATGCGAAAATACTAAAGAAATAAACTAGAAACGATAAATGACAAAAATAATTAACGTGATTAAGTTCAAATATTAGTATTTATATCTAATAGGAGAGCCGGCCGCAAATAATTGCCTATAATTAAAGAATTTGAGTTGTAATTGCTTACATACTCGAATATTTCCTACACCTTAAATTAAGTTCAAATCTAAGATATTTATAAATAAAAAAATTAATTTGGATATAAATTCACAGTACAAAATCCCCGTCTTGTATTCAAGAGTTCCCCCCTTTTTTTTTTTCATGGAAGTGCTCTCTGTTAAGCTTTTCGGATGTTACTATGGGTGTATTTCGTAACCATTTTGCTTTGAGGAACAATTTTTGATCAAAATGATTTTTTTTTTCTGATTATGCTCCCATGAACAATTTTTGAGCAAAATAATGCACTTGTTAACTGTCTAAAATTTCTATTCCCGGGATAGAAATGCATTTGGTAAAATTCTTAAATTTTTTTGTTTCTTTTAATTTTTTAACACTTTTATCATATTTTTCTTCTTTTTTCTTCTCTTTTTTCTTTTTCTATTTTTTTCTATTTCTTTTTTCTTCTTCTCTTCTTCCTCCTTCTTCTTCGTAGCTGGTCGCTAGCCATGGCGATGGCCGGTGACCTGCTGGGCGACGTCCGATGAGCTCACCGGAGCCTCACTAGGCTAGGGTGAGGTTCAGCAAGTTCGCCGGCCCTCGTCTGACTAATCATCGACCATAGCTAAGGCCGGCAACTCGCCAAAGGGAAGAAGAAAGAGGAAGAGAAGAAGAGAAAACAGAAAAAGAAAATAGAAGAAAAGAACAAAAAAAAAGGAACTTATTCTAGGAATTGTTCTTGAGAACAAGATGCAACTTTTTTCTACTTCATGATTCTATTTCCAAATTTATACAGATTTTTGTTCTCAAGATAAAAATTTTATCAAATGGAATTCTATTCTTTTTTGTTTTTGTTTTGAGGAATAAAAGAACAGAATCAGACGCTATTTAAAGTAAAAACAAGCATGGCCTTTCGGACGTCACCATGCGGCCCTATTTCTCTGTGCGGCTCTGTTTTGAGGAAACCCTATGGCAGCTTTTCATGAGATGTGCGGCCAGGGAAAAGAACCCAAAAACACAAAATTCTTCTTTGTACATTTTTTTTGCTCTAACTATCGTGGGCCCCATTTACTTTCTTTTGGGTGGCCGAAAGCAAGTCCAAGAAAGAAGCTATTTCTGAGCAGTCGTCCACTACACGTCTTCTTAGGATTAATAGATAATGCCACAGTAAAGATTCTTCTACACTAAAAATGGCTTCGATTAATAATTCAATTCAAGTCAGGTTTAGCACGCGAGCTCAAACTTGAGATATTATTAATAATATGAGATCAGACGGCTTGACCAATACTTGATCCAAAAATATAACTAAGTTCAAGGCCTCCCTATATGATCTTGCCAAATATTGATATAACTTGTGTGGGCTCAGTCCAATTAATCTAATTAAGCTAAAAACCTCCCTCCCTTAAGTCCTTTAGCTCCACTTTGACGCAATTATATGGGCTCAATTAAAATGCTCTTAATATTTATATATAATTTAATTAATTTGTTTGCTTAGGGGTCATGATAGATCATATATTATGTTGAAGTCCTCTTTACTCAAAAGTAAGGAGTCATCCCAATTATATTGGCTGAATCAAAGTAAGATTTATACAAGATTATTAATTTATACATTTATCCATTTAGAGATTATTATATAATTGGGGATTTCTTTTTCTTAGAAAACCTTAAAAGTTAGAAGCCCTCTTTACTTTACTGTATATATAGATAGCAAGATTGGCCAACGTTAATTACATATTCATGTGATCGGTAAAGATGAATGTATGATTATTAAACCATCATTTGATCTCATTTCAAAAGGTTATGTTAAAAGCATAAGAAACAAAGTGACTTTTTCTTATAGTTTTTAATGTGACTATATGTTGTTAGACTAGAAAGTAAGTAACAGCTTGAGGGGTGGATTTGCAAATCTTCTAAAAAAATTACAAGTTTCTAAGCACATAGAACACTGAAAATATGATTCATCCAATATTGCGCTTCTATTATAGTTAATTATAAGGCTTAAGAGGCACAAAAAATAATTATTTTAAGGAGAATCCAATAGAAAAATTATAATCTTTTCATTATCTTTTACACATTTAGTGTATTATAAAATAGGAAGAGCTATCAATAAGCGACCTCGAGAGGGGATACAGGACTAATAGCCACAACGCAATTGTCCCAAGTCTCATTGCTCCTCTTGTAAACATTAGATTTCTTCCCCCCAATTGGCTTGTGGCTTGAGAGGATCAACTCCACGAATTGGCTATGGCAATTCTTCCCCACTTTCACGAGCTTGTGACAACATTCATTGATAGGTGCAGAGGTGTCACCAAGGACTATGATTTGAAAGAACCAAAACCCACAATCGTTAGTTATTCCCTTCACGCAATTAGGGATTCCAACTGTGGCGAAGGTAGTCCTAGGAAGCAATGTGACGGTGATGACCAAAAAGATCATGATAGCAAACAAGTTCTTAAGCGTTGCCGTGATGGTCTTTTGGTGACAAAAGGGTTAGAAAGTTGTCTGAGTGCATTGATTATTTGATGATGTATTCATGTAGAGATGAGAACTTATATATCTTGAGGGAAGTAGTGCATTAATAAAATGGATTCATCTGTTATGATTCAAAAATTTATACAGGAAACATTTACAATTATTTCTCTTGCAATAAACTCTTCTCACTATAAGGATTGAGGCCCTTGTTATGTCACCTTCTTTGCGGTTCAATCATTTGAATTAAAAAAAGTAGTAATGAGTTGTTTAAAATAATTTTATGAAATTAAATTTGCTGAACGCGCACTAAACAAACTTAAAGCCGGTTCAATCATTAAATATGGGTTAGCACCAATGAAACTAATTCACGAGAGAGTGAATAAAGCATGACTATTCCGCTGTACAGTAAACGCAATAATGGCTTGAGACTTCCCAATCTCCAAGCTATTAAAGTTTATCTCGCATTAGATAATGACCGGTTCCCATATGCAATGTTTATAAGGATCCATTGTACGCAATTGACAGAAATAATTAACGGACGAACACAAAGCATCAAGGTACAAGGAAACGAAGAACAATTCATAATATGTTTTTCAACTAACGGACCAATTGAAATCTGGAGATGAAAATCAATCTTCCGAGTCTCCACGCATGTCCTTTTGGTCAGGCTGTCATATTGGCTTTTCAACAAACGGAACACTTGAAATCTGGTGGTGAAAATCAATCTTCTGTGTCTCCACGTTTGTCCTTTTGGTCTGGCTGAGGAACTACATCTATAGGTGTCCTTGAAATTTCAGCACGGATCACTGAGTAACGGATGCATAATGTTAAAAAATATCTCGAGGAGTCCGTGAACGAAATTTAACTCAAACTGAACTATAATAAAGCATGAAGTTCATTTTTTAGATGCGCAACCAGCTAGTGCAGGATTTTAATTTTAGTAACTTGTGGACATGAAATATTCCCCGGAGAAGTGGAATCGGCTAAGGAAAATTAAAAGGAAAAAAAAAAAAAAGTCCTGATTTCACTTGGCGTGGACTTCTCACATGTTCCAATCTCGGACCTTTTTTCCAAAAGCGGTGGTATATATATTCAGATCGTGGGATTATGAAGAAGTGGTCGTTGAAGCGCCGTATGAGTGCTTGATAGTGGGTTTTCTCCGTGGATTTTGTTCATGGAATCACACCAATATTTATATGTTGAAGCCAATTGATAAGATTTGTTAATTCTTCTATGAAATTGAGGGAGTATTTCGTGAGAAATGATGAGTCTAAATATCATTAAAGTTATTAGGTGTAATTGAGAGCCGAAAAACACTAAGTACTTAAGTGACTCGAATATGGCTATAATCTTCATTATAACGCTTGATTTGCAGTGATATTCGTTACTATTCTCTCCACGAGCGTAAGTCACATTGACCAAATCACATAAATCCGGGGTTCAATTTATTTTCTTATTTTGTCTATTCTATTGGTCAATTGCTTGTTTCCACAACAATTGATATCAAAGCCAGGCTCGGTAAAGTTAAAGTGAATCGATGGCTACTATTGACATCTGATTTTAACTAACGCATCATATACAATTAAAAATTTGAGATTAAGATATTTGATTGCGATAGAGCCTGTTTTTCAACTAAAATGAGTCATTTAATACTCTGTCCAGCATTAGCACCACATTTTCCTTTCATTTTCACTTTTACCTGAAAATTCAAAACGTTGACTTTTTAAGTTTACTTTTTATCACTTACCTGATTTTTTTTTCTTTTATTTTTCGGGCTCATAAAAATGATGTCCAGTGTGGATAAACCACAATTTACCTGGTGGAGAATGTTCAAATCGGGGCCTTTAAGATATCGATAATAGACAAAAGAATTAAGCCTATGCCTTTTGACTTACAAACCAAATCTAAGATGGCTCGGTTTGTAACTACAACATTGTATTTTGTTTTGTTTTTTGTTTTTTTTATATTCACCTCATTGAGGAAAAAAATATTGGAGCTAACAATATAACTTAAAGGGAGGCAAATAGATTGTTTGAAAAACTCAAATAATTGAATTAATAGGTAAGCGTTAATTTGAAAATAATCGAACTTATCATGTTACGGGATGCTCTTTTTCATTTCTTTTTATCTTTTTTTTTCTTTGGCTTATAAAAATGATGTCCAATGTGGATGGACCACGGTTTACTTGGTGGAGAATGTTCGAACTAGGGCCACAAATTTTGCCCGCTGTACTAGTCATCATGCTCCCTCCCCGAGAATACAAACACAAAGCCCATGATTAGCAATGTTTCCATGCATTACATGAACTAATTAAGATACTTAGAACAGACTAGAGAATTGAGCTTGTGCTTTTCGACTTGCAAACGTAATCTAGGATCACTCGGTTGATAACTGCAGCAGCTTATTTATTTATTTTTTATTCACCTTATTGAGGAAAAGCATATTGAGATTAATAAGATAACTTAGGTGAATAAATTATTTGCTAAACTCCACACTTTTTTCTTGTGGAAGATAGCAACTAAACTCCACAATTTTTTTTCTTGTGGAAGATAGCAAGTCGTATCTAGATAGTATTAGAGACCAAGTTGAAAGTATCAAGTAGGCCAGTGCAACTATTAGATAGATATAGACGATAGTGAGCAGATATAAAATAATATGCGACAATTTATAGCAGTTCAACTTTGTTCCCAAATGTATGTCTGCTTTCTTGAATAACAACCATAACTTGGACAGATTCTAGTAATCTTCAAAAAAAGTTATAATCGTGCAACTCCTATTACAAAATAGATCCCACTATCAAAACGCAAGTACTACTATTACTATTGTACACTTTGTCTTATTACTGATTACAATATTGCAAATCACAAGAAGGAAATTTCGATCGAGCAGTAGCACAATTTGCTAAACAGAGAGATGATGATAACAAAACCAGCTTTATTTATTTTTGATCCAACCCGTTTAAGCTACATTGTTCTTCTTTACCATGTTAACACTTGAATTTTAATCGACAAATTAAATATCGTATTTTTACCTAAGACCAATTCGGACCCATTACATCTACACAAATTGGTGTCTTTGCCCCATTAAACAAAATCGGACTCAAGCCATCTCTCAAGCCCATCAAGAATAAGAGGCCCAAAACTCCAGTCTACCGTTCCTTACATTTCTCTCATTCGGCCCGGCTCATTCCCTGCACTTCTCTTGTTTCGCCAAGGCTGAAGAAAACTAACGCACGAAGAAGGAAGTAGGCGTTGCTTCATGCCGGAGCTGGCCTCACACAAGACGTTCGAAAAAGGAGAGAGCAAGCGAGGACGTCGTTCTTGAGCAAAGGGGATGCACACAGAGAAGAGAGGAGAAAGCTCTGGAGCTCAGAGGAACAACAAATGAACCTCCATTGTTGATCATCATGAGCTCTAACTCCACTATTAGTCGGGATTTTAACTTTCCTTAGCCTCTGTTGTTCCATTGTCCCTCCATTAGAGCCGTGGGTTTCGGTTCTCAAGCAATGTAAGCCCCTCTCTCTTGCTAGTTGTCGCTAGAAGATGTCAGAGGGATTTGCAAAGGAGGGAGAGAAAGAGGTGAGCGCGATTTTATCAAAAAAAGGGCGTGAGTTCTTCTCCTTCTCGCAAGATTCCCGTCCGACGCCCTCCAGAGACTTCCATTAGTCGCCTCCAACCTACAACCGGTCATGCCGTCATGCGACACAATCGAGGGCTATTGATCGTTAGATCCATTTAATTAACCCATAGTTCAATTAGGAGGTGGCTGAATTTAATTGAATTGCATAAGTGGTACATCATGGGTGATGCAGGCGGCAAGATCAGCAACTCCATGTTGTCGTGGAGTGAAGAGTAGCTTTGTCATCAACGTAGCTAGACTAGAGCAGCAGCGTCGTCAAGGTTGATGACAATGAGCTCAGCACAGCAAGCCTTGTAGCTCGTCGACAAGTTGTTGTGGATGATGAGAGCATGACGGCAGCGACGGCGTGGGTCTCGGCCAAAGCTTGGCCAAGGGAACTCTCGTTCTCTCCTCTCTCTTCTCTCACATATATCTCCTCATTTGGCCTTGTATTGGATTGTGTGGCCTCCCCCCTTCCTTTGTCTGTAGTGAGATAGCTTTTATAGGTGAGAGGATTGGGGCTCTCAAAGAAAGAGTGTAGACTTTCTTTCCTATTGTGAGCACTTTTTAAAACATTTCATTTTCTTCTTCACCCTTTTTCCTTTCTACTCACGCATGTTCAAAATATCCCTTTCCTTGTGTTGATACATTTTTTTAATATTGCCAAATATATGCCTCACGCCGACCGAGAATGTCTTAGCGCACTTGCCTTTCATTTTTATATTTTTATTTTCCATATATTGCAAGAATATATAGAAAATCAAGTGCCATATCATGGAATATTGAAAGAATAATACAAATCTTTTCTGAAATGTACTCATCTCCCAACTTGTCAAACTAAAGCTCATCCGTCACTGATCCAATGCAAATGCGATAAAATAAATAAATACTCTTAAAGCTACATACTATGCAATCTAATTCTAATATTTTTTTAGAGGTTAAGAATTAATCCCTGATTTTTATGCAATAAATGAATTACAGGGTCAGCAAAAATTATGTGTCAACAAATACTTTTTAATCCAAAGATAATAGCAATAAATTCAGAAATATGAGATTTAAGAGAAGCACATTCAGCCATACAAAGAATGATGAGTCGTTGTTTGAGCTAGGGGTATCAACGGTTCAGTTCGGTTCAGTTTGGTTCGGTTTGGCTTTTCGGTTTTTAGCTTTCAGTTTTCGGTTTTCGGTTTTCGGTTTTTTTTTTTTAGCTTTCAGAAATTTCGGTTCAGACTGGCGGATGGCTTACCTTCTGTATATGCTCCTTAATAAATTATTAGATTAATCCCTTTATCTGATGCTCCAAAGAATCTTGACCCCAAAAAAAGCCCCTTCGAAGAATGTTACAATGATAATGTTGGTACATTGTTGCTTTGTTATTGTGAAGTTCTTCAATGATACAATGTCGCAATGCTACTAGAAATGGTTAACAGCATCCATTTTTCTATCTGTTTTTGTTGCTTTCTTAAAGTGTGCTTCCTAGTTTCTCAAAAGATGATTGAACCAGAACATTTCAACTCAAACCAATCACCAGAGAATCGTCCCCTTCTCCTTTCCCTGTATTTCAATGCTGAGATATTGCAATATATAGCAATGAGGGTTTAAAAGTCGACTCCCATGACGTTGTAAATTGTTGGTTCTAGGTTAGAACTTAGTTGTTACTCTTTGATATCCTGTTCCGGCACTAATTGTATCGTCGATTTTTCAAGCCGTATCCCCTGAAGAAGAACTTGATTGATAACCATTTGAAATGGACCGGCAGATTAATTATATACCAGTTGAATCACTTCACCTAGACGCAGATCGGATAACCAGCTACTGACAATGTAATTCATTGAGAAAACTAAAAGATCACACTTCTAAAATTAAGACCAACTGACAAATCAGAGTACAGCTACTGGGAACCATTTAGACTTTCTAATGTTTTGTTTTTACATTTGCATCGTGTCTTGGATAACACACATTCAAATAAGTGAGCAGTGGATGCAGGTACATGACATTTTTTTATACAATCACAAACTCATTCATGACATAGCATAGTTTGTATGGAACAGGACATATCCCATGCTAGAAAGGCACACATCCCATTCTTGGTAATAAAACAGCAATCAAAAGAACGAGAACAACGTGGGGATGTGATAAGTAAATGCTGATAACTAGGGAATAGCTGAATGGGCCAGAGAGGAAATACTGTTGAGAATCTGAATCATCATCCATTATGCATAATTTCCCCACAATATTAGTTCTATTGTGATCAAAAGTCAACCACCACTAGGGTCATACAAAGATACAAAGAAGCATATGCTAGCACAAATATGTATAAAGAGGTGCATTTCCGCCAGAAGACATACATATTCCTCTTCGAATGTCACAGCTTGACCACACTCAGAGATCTTAGTGAGGAGAGACTACGACAAGCTCAACAAGTGTGATTAAACAATGAGCACACCTGCTAGTGAATCGCCTGCACTACTTTCTTTACCGCACAGCTTCAGAAATGTGGACAACAAATGACAACTGAGATTTGCTGATCTGTTGTGTATGTTGAGTATCTACCAGTGCCGGAAAGGGATTAAGAGAGGCAAATTGATTACTTAAATTGGCAAAGTAGGGAAAAGGGTTAGCAGAACAAAAGTATTTATGAGAATGCCAAAACAATACAAGCAACAAAGGAAGCATCAACTGCTTAGAAAAATCTTCTAGTTGTCCCTTAGAATCAATGAGGTCTCATAAACTTCCACATTTCATCATCCTGCCTTTTCAGAGGTATTTCAGCATAGTCAGAAGAACATTTGAAATTGTCCAGAGTTATTTCAGCACATTTCTATAGGGAATATGAGTGGCAAAAGGAGCAAGGAAATTAGTAATCTAAACTCTTGGTGGACATTGCCTCTCACCCAGCAATGCATTGCTCAAACACCATAGAGCACCTAATAGATTGAACATGTAAATGGATCGCAGAAGGATATAAACAACACCATGATCTCTAAATTACATAATAAGCAGGGACATGCAGTTACCTCAGTAAGATCTCCTAAAATAAAGTCCCTAATAGATTGAAATACAGTCGGTTTTAGCATTAAGTTCTTCCTCGATTAGAAATACAACCTTGCACTGCAGGTAGCGAACTTGCAATACAGTTGACTAGTTGAGAGGCCATTAGCTACTAGTGCTCCATTTAGAATCAATTAAATCATGCTCTGTGGCTATTAGCTTATAATTCTGTTTCGAACTACCCATGAGAGAGAGAGAGAGAGAGATAGATAGAGGGAGAGGGTGGAGAGAGGATTAGAAGTGGCCTTAGATTAAACTGAATCTAATCTAGCAGAACACTCGCACCTCAAATACTGCACCTTTATACTAACCTCAAACAAAAATTCACCCCTTTCTTTCACACTCTGTAATCCCAACCTCAAATTAACCCGAGTCTAATACAGCAGCAACACTCACATCTCAAACGCTGCACATTTACACTAACCTCAAATGCAAACTCACCCCTTTCTTCCATACCTTGTAATCCCAACCTCAGATTCTGTAGAAAGCGGAACACTAAGATTTGCAGACATTAAGAGAGAAAACCACAAATTCAAGAGACCCAAGAGACCCACCTTAACATCTTTTGGGACTAGATCAAGCCTAGCCTTAGGATTCTGATAGAAAGCGGAACCCCCGCTCGCATTCCTAATCTCCCTCAAATGCCCCAAGTAATTACAACTGTCGTCCGGAAACCCAAGCTCTAGAATCTCCCTTCGATGGTAGCCGGCAAAGTGAAGATGGCGATGGGCTTCCAGAAATCGCCGAAGCCTCCATCGCACGTCAAGCTTGAGCTCCCCGAGCACGAGGTCGTCCCAAAGATAGCGTTCCTCGTCCCGGTGCCGAAGGGCCTGATTTGCTCCAAGAACACCGAGATAGCCAAGTCAGGGAGGCGAATCGAAGAGTTGGAAGTGTCGGACGAGAGGATGAGTCGCGAACTGGAGGTGTATAGCCGACAAAGTGAAGATGGCGGTCCCTCTGTCCAGAGCAGAGCGCGCGCAGGACATGCTCTGTTGGCGTCACTGTCGCAGAAGGAAGAGGGACGAAGGAGAGACTTGCAAAAGAAAGGGGCTTTGTCCCTCAATCGATTGCCATCGCCGTCACCGTCGCAGTTGCAGTCCTAGTCGCCGTCGTAGTCGCCGTCCCTACCGCCGTTGTCGTCGCCATTACCGTCGCCGTTGAGAGAACTCAGACGGGAACCAATAAGAATAGCCAATAAACAAACTTGCCATAGGTTGAAATTGCTGCTCCCATCAAACTTCTCGATATCAACTCACGTTGTTGAACTTGAAGTCATAACCAAAAGATCTAGAGAAAAATAAAAATAAAAATAAAGGACCTAAGGCTCTGAAACTAGATTTGTTATGGTGAATGTGAAAACTATAACAAAATTGAAATTGAGAAGAATAGAGGAATGCTAGATTTTATGTGGAAAGCCTTGTGGAAAAAACCACAAGACAAAAAAAAAAAAAAAAGAAAAAAAAAGCAAAATCCACCGTAGAAATCAAATATTACAAAAATTGGCTCTAAAAAGTTTAGACTCTTTCTGTCTCAAATTTTTATATATAGATTAGAATCAAATCTAAAGTAGGAAACCTCTTTTTATGAAACCTTATTCAACTATGAAAACCATTCAATCAAGAAATCTATTCAAAATAGGAAATCTACTACCACTTTTTATGAAACCTTTTCCAACTACGAAAACCATGCAATCAGGCAATCTATTCAAAATAGGAAATCTACTTGAAGTAGAAAGCTTTCCTTTTTTAGCTCAAACTTGAGACATATCTAATAATTATATATTAAACCAAAATATTAAATGAGATTACACAAACCTTGACTTACCTAAGATATTCGGGAGATCTCAGCAAGGGTCTCAATCTGAATATCAGAAGGGTTGTGTTTTCCACTCTCTCAGAGTATAACGGTGATAAGATGGTGCCACTTCTTGCTTCACAGGTGAAGCAGATTGCTAGAAGAGCTAGTAGAAGAGGAAGCTGACATCCTGATGGGCTTACAACTACCTTTGAGCTTATTGATTTAGAGTACCTTATTGAGCAGGTTGAGCTCTGTCGCGACCAAATTTTTCGGGGTTTGAACTACCTAGGGTTTGGCTAATGGATTGTTAAGCCTAGACTTAACTCGGGCTCTCCCAAGTCCATACCAACTCGCAACTTAGGTTTAAGTTCTTAACATGCAATTGATTTTCAATCAGGAGTTGCCACTAATCTATTTTTGGTGGGTTGATTAGAAACCCAAGTAAAGTAATGGGAGATTCACTTTACTCCTATGAATCAGAGATTTGGGTACGGGGACTTGGTTACGCTAGATTTCTCTAACGCCCTTTCGGTACCATTTCTTTTATTTAAAAAATGTTTTTGTTTTTGCAGGCAGTTTGTATTGATTTTAAATCTAATTCCCTAACATGTGAGGTGTTCATGCAAGTGCGCAAACCATCAATTTAACACCCAAGAAAGAAATTAAATATTGCAGGACTTACCTCAAAGCAACGAAAACATCTGCATTGTTAAATTAAAATCCACATCAACCCTAGATATGGTTTTTAATTAACAAGCAATTATTCAAATTTTGTTTTCTCTTTTCCAATGAAAATATGATCCATATGCAAATGCAAATGCAATGCAATGGTTCTAATTCTAATATGAAATGATATGGCATGACAATATGTCCTAAATTATATGACGTAAATAAGCATGCAATCTAATGTAAAGAAATGTAATAATTAAATATGCAATTTCAATTAACCAAAATGACTTAATTCTAATGACGTGCAATGCAATGCAATGACGTACAAAATTATTTCAATTGAAATGACATGTGGCATACAATTTAATATGCGAGCTATATGTCACGCGGCATTTATTAAATGACCTAATCTAAAGACGGACAATTTCTAATTAGAAATGAACCTAACAATAATCACTAAAATGACATGCATTTCATGAACCTAATTCTATATGACATGCAAATTACATTTTTATTTTAAAAATGCAATCTATCCTAGAAATTGCAACTAATTTATCCTAAGACAAATTTTATGAAATTTGAAATAATCTAGCTAGATTAAGATTCTATCTAATTTAAACTAGGGATTAAGTAATTTAAACTAAGACATTATCTAAATCTAAAATGCAATTTATCTAAAAAGGATGATCTAAATTTAAAATGAAACATGCAATTCTAATCTAATATGCACAATGATTTTTCTTGTGTTTTTCTTTAAGAAATTCGAAATTAAAAATTCACATAATTAAACATGCAATTCAAATAAAAAACTAACAACCTAAATGAATGCAATTTTTTTTTGGATTTTTTATTTAAAAATTCAAAATAAAATTGCAATCCTAAATATGCAAGATAATAAAAACAAACCTAGTCCTTGACCAGATTTTTTTTTTATTTTCTTATTTAAAATTCGAAATAAGATTGCAATGTTAACCCTAAACAAGAAATATTCTAAAGCAAATTTAATCCTAACTCAAATATTTTTTCAGATTTTTCTTAAAAAAAAAAAGAAAATCGATCGACTCAACCAACTTGACGACAAGCGAGATCAAACAAGATGAGATTGATATCCAAAAATTGATGAACCATATCTCACGCATGAGATCGGGTTGGCCAATTTTAAATTAAATCGCGAATTGAATCTCAGGCTTGAGATTGGATTGTTGATTTTTGTAAGGGATTGCGAGTCGGATTTCGGGTGCGAAAATCGGACTGTCAATCCCTAGCTTGAGGAACTATTTCATGTTGGAATTTCAATCATACCTTAAGGAATAATTCCACTAAAAGACATAATAAGTAAAAGAATAATGAACAATAAAATAAATAAATAAGTAAAACTACCTAATTGGATTTTTTTTTTTTTTTTTTCCTTTGTTTCTCCTTCCCAAATGGAGCAGCAAAGTGATGGTGGGTCACTGGTTCAGCAAGGGAAGCTCCGGCGAGGGCAAACCAGCGGCGGAAAAACTCCGGCGACAAGCGGAACATCGGAGGCCAACGTGGGGGACTCGCGGGTCACTGCCAATTGCAAACAGTGGGTGCTGTGTAGGGGGTCAGATCCGAGCGGTGTCGGGGAAATCCGGTGACCTGCAGGTAAAAACAGGTCGGAGGCCGTGGGTCGTCACTGAGGCTGAGCAGAAGCGGATCGTGGCGCGGGCTCCTGCGGGTTGCTCGGAAACGTGGAGGGAGCGGTGCTATCTGCGAGCAGGGGCACTGGGTCATGTGGCAGTGTGGTGCTGAAGCAAGGGCGCGAGCTCCCAGCCTAGGGTTCCGGTCGACAGGTGGGCTTTCATGCGGCGATGGGCCGCTGGAATCGTGGGATCTGGAGGTTGCAGATGGTGCAAGAGCAATGGCGGCAGAGGGCTTCGAGCGGGCGGAGTAAAGCAGGGGTGGCTCCGGTTCTGGATCTGTTGTAGCTCGGGTGGCTTTGGGGCGGCGAGTGGCACGGGTCCACCTGGCTTGCAACCTGGGTCACTAATTGGAGGGCACAGCAGTCGGATGGGTAGTAGTGCAAGCTCCGGAAGGCAGATGCAGATAGCGAACCCAGGGGGAAGGAGAAGATGTACAGTGAAGTGTTTTTCCTCCTTCCACACGTCTCTGTCTCTCTTTACTTTTTGCTTTTTACTTTTGTCAAAGAAGCAAAAACTTTTCTACTTTTCCCTTTTCTTCCAAAATCGAGTCAAAAGAAAAGCCCCCACTTTAGGTCCTTCTACTGTTGCTTTTATAGGGGGTAGGAGATAAGTTTTCGATTTCCCCTTCAAATCTACATCTGCGATACCTTTTCACCAATTGATCACTATTGATAAGAATTCAAGATTACGATAAATACTTTCTCGAAATCCAAATCTCGCAAAGATAAATCGCAATATCGCAATATTTTTTTCACACATGTGCCATACCCAAAAGATTCATATCCCGGAAAAATTTAATTTTTATTTTTATTTTTCACAAGATAATTAAAAAACATGAGCTTGAGCCAACTAGCTCGCTTCGTGGGCTTAGTCCAACTAATTTGAACCCATTCGCACTGGTCCAATAAAATGCCAATTAAAATAAAATAAATGCACCTAAAAATTATATGCTGTGCAATTGAATTATAATAATTTTTTTTAGGGGTTAAAATTAATCCCTAATTTTTTTAATAAATGACTAAACGGCTCGTCAAAATTTAGGTGTCAACAGTTGCCCCTCTTTGAAGGTGAGCTCGTAGAGGTTGCTTTCAAAGATAAATTGAGACCTAAATTTTGGTTATGCATATGCAATGGATAATTTTTGTTGGAAAATGAATTCCATTTTTTGATGCAACTTGTATGATGCATGGTAATGCTAATGCAAATGATAAATGAACTTACCTAGAATAACTTACCTTCAAAGAGGGTAGAGTGATTCAAGATAGTTGGTGTTACATGTCCGGGACCCGTACCATTTTACGGTTGCCCAGAATAGTAACATGGCTTTATAAAGAGACTGCTTTTCCATGACTCGTACCATTTTACAATCGCCCAGTAAGACAGTGTTTGGTTGTGTCTAGGACTCGTACCATTCTACGGTTGCCTAAATGGGGATTTACCTTCCAGGACTCGTGCCATTCTACGGCCGCCTGAATAGGGAAATAGGTTTTGTCTAGGACCCATACCATTCTACGGTCGCCTAAACGGGAATTCACTTTCTAGGACCCGTACCATTCTACGGTCACTTTGATTTTTCAGGACCCATACCATTCTATGGTCGCCTGAATGGGGAAACTGCCTTTCCAAGACCCGTACCATTCTACGGTCGCCTGAATGAGAAAATTGCTTTTCCAAGACGCGTACCATTCTACGATCGCTTGTTAGAGCAATAAATGTTGTCTAGGACCCGTGCCATTCTACGGCCGCCTAGACTGAAGTTTTGCTTGGCTAGGACCCGAACCATTCTTCAGTCGCCCAGCCTTGTGACAGAAATCATCCGACCAGGACCCAAACCATTCTTCGGTCGCCTTAATTAGATTGAATCTGGGGAGAAATCTTTGAAGGACAACTCAATTGAGTGTCGGTATGCTTAAAAGGGAATATCTGTGCAATGACAAATATTCAAGGTATGGATAGAGATATACTTACCTGGTAACATCTCCGATCTTCGGGGATACGTCTCCTGCAAAACATGGTCGTAGGAGAGGCAACATGCATTGGTAATCATAAACATGCATCAATTTAGTGGAGGTTCATGCACTATGATTTATATCAAGCTTGCATCACCTAATTTCCATTGGGAAAGATTTCACAAAAAATGTTCCAATCTGAACACATGAGTGTCATTGATGTGCCAAATGGGGGACCTCTTAGTCTGAAAGGACTTTTCACTCCTCATTAAAATGAGTTGTTTTATCCTGACCTTTGATACTAGATTTTTGTCAATCACTCTATCTTTCCATCGTCATGCCAAATGAGGGTTCGAGTAATCTCGCTAGTGGTACAAACTTACCAATCTGAGAGATCTTTAACAGGGACCGTAATGCTGGCTTGGTCAACGGCTTAGCAAAGGAGACTCTTTGAGTCGAGGCTATTAAAAAATGAATGATATTTCACAATCATCTTGGGGTTTACAAGTCAAGAAACATGAAAAATGAAGTAGAAATTATCTTACTCGCACTTCTTCAAGCGATGCTTTCAAACATATGAACTTTTACGTTAATTCAAGTACCATAATCTGAAGAGATTTTGTAAGGGATGTAACGTAAGTTGGGTTCATAGGTTGAGAATCAAAAGGATCATTTGGCTCAAAAAGTGTTTATGGGGTCAAAGTTGGTGATCATCTTGACATTTCCAACAATTTTCCTCCCCATCGTCGAAGATTTTCTTCACATCACAACTCCACTGATTGCAACATCTCAACATTTGAGTTTTTTTCTTTTTTCTTTTTTATTGAGTACCACATTGTTGGAGATACGACTCATTTCATCAAGTGTTTGATTTTTTCTTTGGGCATTGGCCTTACTTTTATCAGGCACACTGCTTTTTCATGCCCCATTTTTTGGCACTCTTTTTTGTGGACAAAGTCTCTATTTTATCAGCATTGTAAATCATGCTACTTGAGTGGTTTGATTTTTCTTTCCTTGCCCCAGTGTGGGGGATGATCACCAATTGGGTTTAATGTGAAATGAATTCATAGGCTCAAGAGGGCTATGCAATGGATAAAGTGTATGGATAGAGAAAGAATTGCTCTTCGTCGTCCTAAGGCACTTCAAATTATCGTACAAGTTACACTATAAAAGCAATACTCGAAGATTGATGCAAGTGCGAGTAAGAAAATTCCTATCATTCATTTCAAATCTTGTCCCAGTATGAGACGATTCTTGACAGGGGTAATTTAAAAAGCTCTTCATGTGTGTGGGCTCAAAGGGGCTGAACAATGGATTTACCTATAGTGTTTCGAGTAACAGAAGAAACTGCCTCTCATCACCTCGGTTGACGTACTCTTTGCGAGATCACCCTTTTTCTCGTAGGCATGGAATTTTCCACACAACTCACTGGGGGTTGGTGTATGAAACAATATATGGAACATGATTTGCCTTTCATCATTCCAAAGTATCCCATTTGACACATTCAATTTATCTCACATAATTCGTTAAGGAAAACATGCAAGATTTGCAACAAGTTTGGACAATTGAATTTGCAACTCAATAAGGCAATTTATTCATCATAAAATGTTTGCAATTCAAAACATGACACAACAAATTCAATCATGGGTAGTATTTTTTTTACAGCATCATAATTTACTGGAGTGGAAAATTCACGACCATCAATTTCTGCCAAGATCAAGGCACCGCTAGTAAGTACCTTCTTTACCACATATGGTCCGCTATAGTTTGGAGCAAACTTGCCTCCAGGATTCGTAAAGATTGGCAACAACTTCCTTAGGACTAGGTCATTTACCTCGAAATGTCTTGGCCGCACCTTTCGATTGAAAGATTTGGCTACTCTCTGTTGATATGCTTGGCCATGGCAGAGAGCCTTCAGTCTTTTCTCGTCGATCAAGTTCAACTGCTCAAATCTTTGTCGTGACCATTTCGCCTCAGACAAGTCCACTTGGGATAGAACTCTCACAGAAGGAATCTCCTCTTCCACAGGTAAAACTGCCTCCATGCCGTATACCAAAGCAAAAGGAGTTGCTTCTATAGAAGTACGAATCGATGTTCGATACGCCACCAGTGCGAAGGGTCATCTGTCATGCCAATCTCGATAATTCTCGGCTGTCTTAGCCAAGATCTTCTTAATGTTCTTATCAGCCGCTTCAATAGCTCCATTCATTTGGGGGCGATAAGGAGACGAATTCAAATGCTTGATCTTGAACTCGCTGAACAACTCATCAACAAGCTTGTTGTTCAAATTTGTTCCATTGTCAGTGATAATCGTTTCAGGGACACCATAGTGAGCAATTATGTCACGTTTAATAAACTTCACAACATTGCAAGCGGTGACACTTGCAAAGGATGTAGCTTCGATCCATTTTGAAAAATAGTCTATGGCCACTAAAATGAATCTATGCCCATTGGAAGCCTTTGGGTTTATTGGGCCGATCACATCAATCCCCCACATTGAGAAAGGCCATGGCTCGGAAAACTAGTGCAGCACAGTTGGAGGAACATTTATCTTATCACCATGGACCTGGCAACGATGACAACTTCGAACATATTGGTATACAGTCACCTTTTGGTATATAGTCACCTTCTAGCGTGAGCCAATAATAGCCTAATCTCATGATCTTCTTAACCATCATGTGTCCATTCATATGAGGGCCACATACTCCTTCATGAATTTCTTACATGATTTGAGTGGCCTCAGCTGCACACCCACATCGCAACAAGATTGAATCATAAGATCTCTTGTACAAATTCTCACCACTAATGAAGAACTTTGAGGCCATCTTTATGATGTACATCCTATCAGCTGGAGTACTTCCCTCAGGGAATCCTTGTTTTTGGATGTAGTTCATGATATCATAATACCATGGTTTTCCGTCAGACTCTTCTGTCACTACCATACAATAAGCCGGCCTTGGAAGAATCTCTATCTTCAATGGCTCAACTTCTAATCCGTCAGTGACTTACAACATAAATGATAAAGTTGTGAGTGCATCTGCAAATTGATTGTGAGACCTCGATAAGTATTTGAATGAAACTTCATCGAATTTCTTGATCAAATCTTCTAAGTACTCATGATATGGGAGTAACTTAGCATCCTTAGTCTTCCATTCACCTATGGTCTATAGTATGATCAGCGCGGAATCCTCGAACACTTTTAATTTGGCTACCCCCATCTCAATTGCAGCTTGAAGCCCAAGGATGCAAGCTTCATACTCGGCTATATTGTTAGTGCATGGGAGTATCAATTTCACAGCTACTGGGTGATGTTGTCCGTCTGGGGAATATCAAAACTGCCCTAGTACCTAAACCAGACAAGTTCACCGCTCCATCAAAGAACATTGTCCTTGAATCATCATTTGCACTCAAGATATAATCATCCAAAGAACGATCGTCATTATTTGAGGCTTCTGGATTCTCAGCCAATAGATCGGCAATTACTCGACCCTTAACCGACTTTTGTGGCATGAATTGCACATCAAATTCCGAGATCAAAATTTGCCATTTAGCCAACTTACCCACCAAAGCTGGCCGGTTCAGTAAATACTTGATAGGATCGTTCTCAGTTACGAGGAATGTCTGATAATGCAGTGTGTACTATCTCAATCTATGCAATACCCACACTAATGCAGCACAAGTCTTTTCCACATTAGAATATTTTAGATTTGACATAGTGAATTTTTTACTCAAGTAATAAACAACTCATTCCTTTTTATCGACAGGACTTTCCTGAGCCAACATCGCACTCAATGACTCACCATGAATGGTGAGGTAAAGAATCAAAGGATACCCTGGCGATGGCGGGACAAGAACTGGTGGATTCATCAAGTACTGTTTCAACTTGTCGAATGCTTTTCGACACTCATCATCCCAGCTGACTCGTGCATTATTCTTTAAGAGCTTGAAGAATGGCTTGGCGGTTTCAGAAAGTTGGGAAATGAATCGAGCAATGTCATTCAACCTCCTCAAAAGACTCCGGACTTCTTTCACTGTTGATGGAGGTTGCAACTCACATATGGCCTTAGCTTTAGCCGGGTCGATCTCAATCCCTTTATTGCTCACAATGAACCCAAGTAATTTACCAGATGTTGCTCTGAACACACATTTAGCGGGGTTTAGGCGAAGCTTGAATTCACAGAGTCGAGCAAACAACTTTTTCAAGGTTTCGATGTGGCTTTTCCCGGGTTGAGTCTTGGCGATCATATCATCAACATAGACCTCGATCTCTTGATGCATCATGTCGTGAAACAGTGCTACCATGGCTCACTAGTAAGTTGCCCCTGCATTCTTAAGTCCGAAGGGCATGACCTTATAATGAAAGGTTCCCTACAGAGTGATAAATGCAGTTTTCTCTTTGTCTTCCTCCTTCATCCTTATTTGATTGTACCCGGAAAAACCATCCATGAAGGAGAATAGTTCAAATCCAACGGTACTATCTACAAGGACATCTATATGTGGCAACGGGAAATCATCTTTCGGGCTAACCTTGTTCAAATCTCGATAATCGACACAAACTTGAATCTGACCATCCTTCTTCATTACCGGCACAATGTTTGCTACCCATTCAGGGTATTGCGAGATTTCAATGAATCCGACTTTTAGAAGCTTCATCATCTCTTCCTCTATCTTCTTCGAGAGCTTAGGCTTAGTTCTCCGTAGCCTTTGCTTCTTAGGAGGCACGTCTGGGTTAGTAGACAAACAATGCTCCACGATTGACGGGTCTAACTTAGGCATGTCGGCATAGGTCCATGCGAAGATGTCCTTATATTCCTTTAGTAATTGAACTAGGTGCTTAGCCTCGCCTTTGGGGAGATTCGTCCCTATTTTCACCTCCTTGGCTTCTTAGTTTCATTTAAATTAATAGTGACGGTCTGCTCGGATGTGAGAACCTTGGCTTTTTCATGTTGTTGCCAGCTTCACTGCACCTCAATGGAATCTTCAATGGAATCCTCGATCGAATCTTCAGGATTATCATTATCAGCACTTGTTGCATTAGATTGGACCATTTCCACACATTTGCATGTTATATGATCGTCCCTGAAACATGAAATAGAAAGTTCAAAAAGACAAACATGGTAAATCATATTTTATTTTGTTTGTGAATTTTTTTGAAACTCTTTTGCAAAAGCATTTTTCGAAACATTTTGACATGAGGAAGCATGATGAAGCCTAGGCCTCAGAGTTCTCCTTGGATTTTGATTTTGTTTTATCGGCTGGATATCATCACTGGGCTGGTTTAGTGTACCTCATCATGCCCTCAAAATAAAACTTGCAATTTTATTGATATTCATCAATCAATTACAATTTATTGAATGGAAATTGCAATTCAAGTCCTAAGAAAAAAGTGAAAAAGAAAAAATCGAAAACAATTCATAGAAAGCAATAAAAATTCTCGCGCAGGGGAATGTGCAAAAATGATAAATGGGTTACTCTTGTGGGCGAGGGCCCGTTTCTTCCAGAGGTTCTCCATCAATGGCTCCAATGGAGAGGTCATCGAACAAACTTGAAATTCCTTCCAGGGTGTTGTAAGAGTTTTCCGTCTTTAAAGGCGTCAGATCATCCATGCCATCCCATCCACTTGGAACTACATTGCGGGTATCAAAGTAAAAGCCAGGAGGAGCCGAATATTTCACCATATAGTTGAACTTCCCACTTGGCTGTTCGAGAGTATCCATCACTTCAGCTTCATCTTGCATCATAATTGGAGGACCAGAGAACGTCTCATGAATGTTTGGAGGTGGTAAATTTTGCCTCCCTCGCCCTTGCTCAGGTGACGAGTTATGCCTTCCCTGTCTTTGCCTTCCAAAACTTCCTCCACCTCTTCCATGGTACCCTAACCCAGCAAATCGGGACCTCTGAGGGGCTTCAATGGGGCTTCGAATACCCTGACCATTTCTTCCTAAACCATTGCTAGGGACAAAACCATTCCTAATCATTACTCTTCCCACCATAAAGGAGGCATCTGAGACTTCAGGGGTGGGCGGCGATGAACCTCGAGAAGAATGTATGGTAGATAATAATCCAAATGAGTGATAGCTTGATTCAAACTCAGAATCCGGCTCTACATAGGGGATAGCCATCTCGTGATAAATCTGGTGGTCTTGCTCACCATACACAGTGACCAGCTTCCTTTCGATCACAAATTTCACAGCTTGATGTAGAATTGAAGGGATTGCTCTAGCAGTGTGTATCCATGGACGACCTAGCAGAAAATTGAATGCGGTAGGGATATCCAGCACCTGGAAGGGAATTTTGAAGACGACCGGCCCTATTTGCATGTCAAGATGGATTTCCCCGATTACCTCCTTTTTTGTTCCATCAAAAGCTCTCACCGAAGTCTTTGCAGCATGTATCTTTGACGGGTTTACCTTGAGGTGGTGAAGAGTGGCCAATGGACATATGTTTAAGGCAGACCAATTATCAATGAGCACTCGAGACACATGAGAAGCCTTATGCTTGACCGATATGTAGAGTGCTTTGTTATGCCCTTTAACCTCAAGAGGAAATTCTTCATCACAAAAAGCAATCATATCCTTGAGAAGGATCGATCCCACAAAATCCTCCAGCTTATCTGCCTCAACTGTTTCGGGTACACAAATTTCACTCAGCACCTTCATTAGTGACTTTTGATGCACGGGGGATGTTAAGAGGAGCTCAAGCAAAGAGATCTGAGCAGGCATCTTTCGCAATTGATCAACCACATTATACTCACTTGCTTTAATTACAACAAAAAATTCCTTAGCCTCTTCGTCAGTGACAGGCTTTGCAAGTTGAGCATTAGCTTGAGCATAAGTTCGACCAGACCTTGTAACGAGATCAACATCATAGGACCAAGGTACTGCCTTATTGTTGACATACATCTCAATCACAATCTCCTCATCAGAGGCATCCTCTAGCGGGGGCATATCTGTGAGTGACGGATCTACTTCTTCTTTACCATCATCGAGAGCATCCTGCTCCTCCTCTCAATTGATAATGATGTGGGAAATGGTGGAAACTACGCAGTTACGGTCACCATACATGATGATGCCGTCATCCACCATTTTGGCAATTCTTTCCTTCATCAACGATAAGGGAACATCCTCTTGATCTGGATAATAACCAGCTCTCACCAGTCCATTGTAGGCATCTACCACATGCACCTTTGAGTTCTTGATCCATCTAACTTCAGGTTCTAGGATAGCATTCATTGTTCCCTCATGCTCCGGTAGCGGATTCTTTTGAACGTTTGGCTGAGTAGTTTGAAATGAGAAGGCCTTTGTGTCCAAGAGATTTTGGATCTTGTGCTTGAGGGTGAAACATTCGTCAGCTGAATGCCCCAATTCACCGTTATGGTAGTCACACTTCTTTGTCGGGTCATGATCGCGAATGTTTTCGCAATTGGGACGCTTTGGTTCATTAATAAGCAAACCTTTCTTTCGGAGGATCGTCAGCACTTGGGATGGAGACCTAGGGAGAGGAGAAAATTACCTTATATTATTTTCTTGGGCAAATGATTGGCGGCTAGTGGTTTGTGATTGTCTTGGATTCATTTGGATGGCCGGGGCACGTTTGACATTTTCTTGGCTATAAGCCACATTCACATCTACTGTCATTTCCTTCTTTTTCTTGGCAGTGAATCTTCTACTAGATGGCTCAGTTTACCATCCTTCCCTTATCCCCATCTCGATTTGTTCTCCCACAGGAATAAGCTGATTAAAGCTTTCAACATATGTACTGGCCATTCGATTACGGAACTCAGATGGGAGGGTCTTCAGAAACAACTTCATTAGCTCCTTGTTGGTAGGCTCAGGAGTGATTTGAGCTGCTAAGTTTCTCCATCTTACAGCATATTCTTTAAATGATTCGCTCCCTTTCTTTTCCATCCGCTCTAGGTCTTCTTGGGAAGGTGTGATGTCCATATTGAACTTGTATTGTTTGAAGAATGCGCCAGCCACTTCATTCAAAGTGTCGAGCAAGTTCACATTCTTCATCACGTACCAGTTTAGTGCGGGTCTAGTCAAACTTGCATGGAATGATTGGATTATGAGGGGCTCATTTTTTTACGTGCTAGGCCATGCGCACATGGTACATCTGCAGATGAGATTTTGGGCAAGATGTGCCATCATACTTCTCAAACTCTAGCATTTTGACCTTCTCATAGACCGAGAGGTCGAACGGGAGGGACCTTTATGACTCCTGCAGCTGTCTCATTTTCTCTTCCAGCTTCGCAACATGCTCATCCTGATCTGTCTTGGGAACGCCGTTAAGCTTGGCTTTTCCAACAATGACTAAGTTATCTTCCAGCCCGGGCATGTCGTCATCAATCATTTGAACCTTATTTGCTTGCTTCGGGATAACTACTTCAGGAAGAGCAGGTGCAGTCGTTGGATTCGTTTGGAGGAATTGGAGTTGATCCGTCACAAGTTGTAAAGAGGCGAGTACTTGTTGGAGTTGAGTCTCCACAGCGGCGACACGATCACGCATTTCGGTTTGTTCGGCCATTCTAGCTCTTAATCGCGTGATGATGGGCGAACGTGACGGATCCGTTATAACCTAATATAAGAAATAAACAAAAATAAGCATTCTCATATGAAAATATGTTGATCCATGGCAATATTTTAGAACTTTATTCATCAATGGAGCTTTTGACAGACCTATCAAAATAGAAATTCAAAATGTCATAAACAAAATGAACTAGGAAAGTAAATGATTCAAAATTCCTAATCATTAATCTAAAACTGAAAATAGCAAGATTGATTCAAGCATTTCATTTGGCTTGATCAATATACATTCGCGACACCATTCGGCGCAATCATTTGTTCTACTCTTGAGCTTTTTCAGCAACTCTTTTGAGGCGTTTATTCTCAGCTTGATTGGTGATCTTCAACAACGCCTTTGGTATCTTTGGAAGCAGCTCTTCGAGAATCTTGTGTTGTTGGATATACTTAATCGAGGCATAGTACTTCATTTTCTTGCCTTTCAATTCTTCCTTGGGCCATTTGAGTTTTTGTGGACGGCACATGTCCCACATCGATTTAATGGTGAGAATGGAATTTTCATGGCCTCGGCTTCCATCAATGAAGCTAACTTGGAGCAGATCCGCTTGTAACGCCGAGGGAAGCTCTTGTACGACTTGATACTGACGAGTCACTCTAGTCAGATAGTACTCCAATGCTCCAGTGAATCCCAATAGAGGGATTGGGCCAACTCCTCCACACGAGAGTCTCGCTACCCGAACTTGGAACCATTTAGCATGCCATAGGAAACTCTTGGGAGTTGTTGTTTTTTTTTTTTTTTTTTTTTTTTTTTTTAATTTTTTTTTATGAAAGCTAACCACCTAGAATAATGGTAATCTGGTGTACGTTTTTTTTTGTTCTCAAATCTCATAATAGGGTGATTAGAATTACTAACATGATGTATAGTCATTAAACCACCAAATCCCTTTATATGAGAAAGGAACTAGATTTGTAAAAGTTCAGGAGAGGAATGGAGAGTCTTATCGCCACCTCCTTTGAAACGAGTGAGAGAAAGAAAAGTTTCAGCCAAGACAGTGTTTACAAAAAAATTTCCTTCCAATACCTGCCTAACTAATTGAGCAATCAAAGGGTTAATAGCATTCTTGCAGTAAGGAAATACTATAAATCCAAAGAAAGCTAAGAGGAAAATCCTACGCATTTGAGATAATGTGCCTTTTTCAAAACATTCTTTCAAGAAAGATAAAGGACATGCATTACGGTGTGCCTTTAAAACCTTTCTTATATCATCTTCTTTAATTCTCAGAAAATCAGATAAAGCCATAACATGATCTATTCCGATAGGCGGACTAATCAATTTAGCTTTTAAGGACTTCCCTATGGCGATGCTATATTCTTCCAAGGTGGGAGTGAGTTCATGCTTACCACCGAAGATGAAGGTAGAAGTCTCGGGGCACCAACAGTGGGCGAGTGCTTGGACGAGGCCGCCATGGATGTTGATACGGAGCAGTGGAAGCAATCGACCAATATGTGACTCTACGAATTGATGGCTATTTTGATTTAACTTGTCCCACCAAGTGCTAAGCTCTCCCTTTGGAGGGAGAATAATCTGAATGTCCGGTGTCCCCATTGTATATTAATCAAGGCTCAGGACAATCCTAATGCCATGGACCGACAAAATAATGTGACAAAGTAAGTAAATTGCAAAGGCAAAAATTAGAGAACTTACTTTACCAATGATTGACAATCACATAGACATGCGCATGGTAAGTGGCTCAATTTCTAATCTATAAGGCTTATCAAGGTGGAGCCACAAGGATGATTAGACTAGCCACGGGCTTGTGGACTATGTTGGGTCCTCATGACTTCGGCTTAGTCAAAGAGCCGACTCGGGTTGCGGGCATGCAGACTAAGTGGGTACTCCTGACACCATGAAAGAAATTTCGGGATTGAGATGGGTGACTCATACCGCGAGCATGCGGTCGGAGTGGTATCCATCTCAATACCATCCTAAATGATCTTATGCGGCCCAAGTCCGGCGGCAGGTTGTGTGTGCAAAGTGTAGTGATAATGCAAGGCATGCATAGCAATTGAAAACAAACAACACTTCAATTGTGAAAGTAAACCATACATTCCTACACCTCCCTACAAAACAAAGGTTATCAAACACTTCCCCTTATACCTCCCATCTTGCAAAAACATTTAACACCTTAAATGTTAGGGACGTACCTGGAATCCTCGTTGCCAATTTTATTTTTTTTTTCAAAAGAAAAGAAAAATTGGCCTAAGTCCACTGAGAGTTTTAATTTTGATCCCCAGTGGAGTCGCCAAGTTGTCGCGACCAAATTTTTCAGGGTTTGAACCACCTAGGGTTTAGCTAATGGATTGTTAAGCCTAGACTTAACTCGGACTCTTCCAAGCCCATACCAACTCGTGACTTAGGTTCAAGTTCTTAACATGCAATTGATTTTCAATTAGGAGTCGCCACTAATCTATTTTTGGTGGGTCGATTAGAAACCCAAGTAAAGTAATGGGAGATTAACTTTACTCCTACGAACCAGAGATTTGGGTATGGGGACTTGGTTACGCTAGATTTCTCTAACGCCCTTTCGGTACCATTTCTTTTATTTAAAAAAATGTTTTTCTTGTTTTTTTTTTTTTTTTTTTGCAGGCAGTTTGGATTGATTTTAAATTTAATTCCCTAACATGTGAGGTGTTCATGCAAGTGCGCAAATCATCAATTTAACACCCAAGAAAGCAAGGTTTGCTTTGGGATTTTAAATATTGCAGGACTTACCTCAAAGCAACGAAAGCATCTACAGTGTTAAATTAAAATCCACAACAACCCTAGATATGATTTCTAATTAACAAGCATTTATTCAATTTTTGTTTTCTCTTTTCCAACGAAAATATAATCCATATGCAAATGCAATGCAATGGTTCTAACTCTAATATGAAATGATATGGCATGACAATATGTCCTAAACTATATGACGTAAATAAGCATGCAATCTATTATAAAGAAATGTAATAATTAACTATGCAATTTCAATTAACCAAAATGACTTAATTCTAATGACGTGCAATGCAATGTAATGACGTACAAAATTATTTCAATTGAAATGACATGCGGCATACAATTTAATATGCGAGCTATATATCATGCGGCATTTATTAAATGACCTAATCTAAAGACGGAAAATTTCTAATTAGAAATGAACCTAACAATAATCACTAAAATGACATGCATTTCATGAACCTAATTCTATATGACATGCAAATGACATTTTTTAATTTTAAAAATGCAATCTATCCTAGAAATTGCAACTACTTTATCCTAAGACAAATTTTATGAAATTTGAAATGATCTAGCTAGATTAAGATTCTATCTAATTTAAACTAGGGATTAATTCATATTAAATCCTAATTTAAACTAAGACATTATCTAAATCTAAAATGCAATTTATCTAAAAAGGATGATCTAAATTTAAAATGAAACATGCAATTCTAATCTAATATGCACAATGATTTTTCTTGTGTTTTTCTTTAAGAAATTTGAAATTAAAACTTCACATAATTAAACATGCAATTCAAATAAAAAACTAACAACCTAAATGAATGCAATTTCTTTTTTGGATTTTTTATTTAAAAATTCAAAATAAAATTGCAATCCTAAATATGCAAGATAATAAAAACAAACCTAATCCTTGACCAGATTTTTTTATTTTCTTATTTAAAATTCGAAATAAGATTGCAATGTTAACCCTAAACAAGAAATATTCTAAAGCAAATCTAATCCTAACTCAAATATTTTTTTGGATTTTTCTTTAAAAGAAAAAAATCGATCGACTCAACCAACTTTACGACAAGCAAATCAAACAAGATGAGATTGATATCCAAAAATTGACGAACCATATCTCATGCATGAGACCGGGTTGGCCAATTTTAAATTAAATTGCGAATCGAATCTCGGGCTTGAGATTGGATTGTCAATTTTTGTAAGGGATTGCGAGTCGGATTTCGGGCGCGAAAATCGGACTGTCAATCCCTAGCTTGAGTAACTATTTCATGTTGGAATTTCAATCATACCTTAAGGAATAATTCCACTAAAAGACAGAATAAGTAAAATAATAATGAACAATAAAATAAATAAATAAATAAAACTACCTAATTGGATTTTTTTTTCCTTTGTTTCTCCTTCCCAAACGGAGAAAGAAAGTGATGGTGGGTCACTGGTTTGGCAAGGGACGCTCCGGCGAGGGCAAACCAGCGGCGGAAAAGCTGCGGGGTCAAGCGGAACAGTGGAGGCCAGCGTGGGGGACTCGTGGGTCACTGCCAATTGCAAACAGTAGGTGCTGTGTAGGGGGTTCGGATCCGAGCGGCGTCGGGGAACTCCGGTGACCTGCAGGCAAAAACGGGTCAGAGGCCGTCGGTCGTCGCTGAGGCTGAGTAGAAGCGGATCGTGGCGCGGGCTCTTGCGGGTTGCTCGGAAACGCAGAGGGAGCGGTGCTATCTGCGAGCAGGGGCGCTGGGTCATGCGGTAGTGTGGTGTTGAAGCAAGGGCGCGAGCTCCCAGCCTAGGGTTCTGGTCGACAGGCAGGCTTCATGCGGCGATGGGCCGCTGGAATCGCGGGATCTGGAGGTTGCAGATGGTGCAAGAGCAATGGCGGCAGGGGGCTTCGAGCGGGCGGAGTAAAGCAGGGGTTGCTCCGGTTCTGGATCTGTTGTAGCTCGGGTGGCTTTGGGGCGGTGAGTGGCACGGGTCCACCTGGCTTGCAACCTGGGTCACTGATTGGAGGGCACAGCAGTCGGATGGGCAGCAGTGCAAGCTCCGGAAGGCAAATGCAGACAGCGAACTCAGGGGGAAGGAGAAGATGTACAGTGAAGTGTTTTTCCTCCTTCCACACATCTCTGTCTCTCTTTACTTTTTGCTTTTTGCTTTTGTCAAAGAAGCAAAAACTTTTCTACTTTTCCCTGTTCTTCCAAAACCGAGTCAAAAGAAAAGCCCCCACTTTAGGTCCTCGTATTGTTGCTTTTATAGGGGGTAGGAGATAAGTTTTCGATTTCCCCTTCAAATCTACATCCGCAATACCTTTTCACCAACTGATCACTATTGATAAGAATTCAAGATTACGATAAATACTTTCTCGAAATCCAAATCTCGCAAAGATAAATCGCAATATCGCAATATTTTTTTCACACATGTGCCCTATCCAAAAGATTCATATCCCGGAAAATTTCAATTTTTATTTTTTTATTTTTCACGAGATAATTAAAAAACATGGGCTTGAGCCAACTAGCTCGCTCGTGGGCTTAGTCCAACTAATTTGAACCCATTTGCACCGGTCTAATAAAATGCCAATTAAAATAAAATAAATGCACTTAAAAATTATATGCTATGCAATTGAATTATAATAATTTTTTTAGGGGTTAAAATTAATCCCTATTTTTTTGATAAATGACTAAACGGCTCGTCAAAATTTAGGTGTCAACAAGCTCTTTGCTTGCCAACTTCCCAATGTTACGTTCTGCAAGCTACGCTAGAAATTTGGTGAAAATTGCCGTCTTGATGGCTCATACTTCTTGTGTCGGCATGACCATATTAAGAGGGTGGTAGACATGTTGGAGAAGGTCCCAGGGCTATCTCTTGAAGATCGCTTCAAAATTTGTTTTGCACCAATTATTGTCAGAGACCCAAAATCAATGTATCATCTTCTGAGGTTTGCCACAGCTTATAGTCAAAGCTTACCTGTTAATATAGCAGTGGGCCTGCCTAAGGGCTTTGCTCGAAATGATGCTGAGCTTTTGGATCTGGAGACCAAACATCAGGTGCTGTTTATGTATCTGTGGTTGTCTCACTTCTTTGAGGAGTAAACTTTTCCATATGTTAAGAAGGCGGAAGCTATGGCAACAGGCATTGCTGAGTTATTGGGTCAGTACCTTGAACAGAAGGAGGATGGCTATGAGAGACCGCAGTTAGTTGCAAAACTGTTTTCTTTGTCAGTTAACCTAGATTAGTTTTCTGCAAATACTTTTCATGGAGCAGGATGATATTTACTCTCTACCAATCCTTTGTTGTGTATCTCTCTCTCTCTCTCTCTCTCTCTCTCTCTCTCTCTCTCTCTCTCTCCTCCATATATATATATATATATATATTGTGTGTATCTCGTGTATGGATTAGTAACAATCTTCTTGAGGGCAAAACCTAAATGACTCCCCAGTATGAAATCTTATCTATACTTACATTAATGTTTTGTTGCTTTTTTGGTACCTGAAGCCAAGTTATGATATTGGTAGAATATCTTTGTTACTCCTTCAGTATTCTAGTGATGGATCTTAGAAGGCAGATACTTTGGGAGGCTATAATTACTTGGTGGGCATGAAGGAGTGATTGTGAGTGTATTGAATTGACCTTGTCTGTCCTAGCTGTATGTGACTATGGCGACCTCACTGATTTAGTGGTTCATTGACTAGATATTGCTTTGATGTGAGAGAATCTTTGTTGTTTAATATAAGGCAAACTCATTAAGGCTGTCAAATGCTCTAGTAGGAAGTCGTGACTGTATGATGTATTGCATGTTATAATGAGTAAAAATATGTGGATGATAACTTTAAGAAAAGACCTTGGGTTTGATGGGTTTCCATTTTAGTGGTGGGTGTTATTATTGTCTTTGTTGCAGCCGAGTCTTACTTTCATTTGGCATTGGATAGCTCTTAAATATCTCTTCCGTAGATGACTTTTCTTTGTGATATGTACCGTTCTAGACCAGGAACATTGTTCATTTAACTATTTGTTTAGCTTGCTTGTCATGAAAATGAAAAGACTAACGTTAAAAGGAAGCTAAGGTTTTGATACAGTGCTTTATCTATTCATAACCTTTAGACGACAAACCTCTCGGTGGTAAACCTTGAGAGTTGTAGCCGTGCAATTGTCCAAAGTTGGGCAGCTCTTCACAGAGGCACAACTTTCTGCCTAGTCAAGGTTGGTGCTATTTCCAGTTCATTATTATTTTCTTTGTCAACCTTCAAGAAAAAAAAAAGATTGCTTTTCTTTGTCATACAGGAGAAGACAGAATAAAGTTCCCGGAAATTCCACATTCTGAGAAATTGTGTACATGGTCATGTGCAGGTATTACAACTCAGCATCGTAGCCTATTTGTTGCTACCTCCAATGCAGTTTCTATTATGAATTTTTCATTGCTTTTCGCAAGAATCCTTACTCCATTTCCTATTAAAGTGCCAGATGTAGCTCGGTGGCAACATATGCAATTTTCTTTATTAGTTTGGATCTGCAAATCATGCCATAATTAGGTAAGAGAATGGTTGTTGCTTGCTGTTCATTCAGCTGATTGAATGGAGGACCTCTGGGACTCACGTGTGCCTAAGATGGCAGGATGGTTGTCATTGTTGTGGCTCTGCATCTTTGTATATTAAAATGGCCCATCAGATAAGCCGGTGTAGCTTCTGCAGGAGATATCCAATGACGAGGAGTTAGAGATTCACAACCTGAATACAAAATTTCTACCATATAGCTGTAGCAGTTTCTGTGAGCATGCTGGTGAAGGGTGCTTTGCTTCAATTAGAGAGAGCTAAAATTTTGACGAAATATTCTGACTGTCAAATTATCTCCAACCAATATTTCTTAGTAGCTTCTGTCTCGAAATGCCCATGAAAAGGGTGCTTTGTACTGTAGGACAATGGGAGAGAATAATCCACCAAAATAATGATGCTTCGGATTTGTTCCTTGCAAGAATAATGTGCTAATTTGTTGTTTTCCCCATGCTTTGCTTGAGGCTATGCATAAGCAGAGGATGTAAGAGGTGGCTCTGATTATCTTTATTGGTTAGAATGAACAGATCCATCTCTGCCACATGGGTGGCTCAGGTTTACCTTAGGATACTATGTGGATCGTAACTAATGCAGCATGGTGTTCAAGCAACTAGTCAGGCCAGGCTTTGTGGATGGACAGCTCATGCTTAGGGGTGTGCAAAATACCCGGAAACTGCCTGGACCACCCGAAACTAGACCGGAACCACCAAGAACCGGCGGTTCTTAAGGGAACTGGTCCGGTTCCCGGTTCCAATTTTTCGGAACCGGTGGGTACCGGTCCAGTTCCTAGTTCCATGGGTGTATCCACCCACCCGGACCGGACCGGAACCTTTTTAATATTAAAAAAAAATTACTAAAGGAAACCCTATATTATATCTCATCTCCTCACTCCCTTCGTCTTCGGTTCTCTCTCTCTTTGTTTCTTCCTCGGTTTCTCCTAATCCTATCACTATTTCGATTCCTCCTCGGGCATCGACGCCGCCACTGCTACTCCTCCGCCGCTGCTGTTCGCCCCCTCGTGTCGGCCGCCACCCGCCATAGCCGCGGAAAATTGTTTCGCGACTATTCTATGTTGAAAACCTGATTATAGACCTCCTCCCCTTCTTTCCAACTCATAGACCCAACCGTTCTATGTTGAAAACCAAAATTGTTTCGCGTCAAGATCGGTTCCATGGATCCACCCGGGAATCCGACCGGACCGGCGGTCCGGTTCCCGAGTGGATCCATGCAACAAACGGGTGGATCCCGGTTCCAATTTTTCGGAACCGGTCCTTAACGGGCGGTTCCCGGTTCTAGGTTGGGAACCGCCCGCCCGGACCATGCACACCCCTACTCATGCTAGTGCAACATAGTGCCTCTCATCATCAGTTTGGGTCTGACCATCCTTCGTTGGGATTCATTCCATCTTTCTGATATTTTCTTATGTGTTTATATCCTCTTATCCAGTTGTTCTCATCAACATGCTTCTGGACTTTTGAGCGATGGTGTATTCTCTTAATGAGAATCATGTTAAGTTTGGTTTTAATATGATATTTGATCGGATCGTCTCTCTTTTAATATTATAATTTTTCATTTTAAATTTCCTCTGGTTGAGGAGCAATCGTGTAGGAGGATTTACCTCAAGTTTCGACCATGTCTTGAAATCAAAGATTCAATCTTAAATGCTTTAAATCTTGTGTAATTAAGTCATTTCGATGCACCATTCGGCCCACTTTTTTTTATGTGGCGGGGAGGGATCTCGTCTGTTTTTAAAAGAATTATTATTTTAAATATATATGGTGCCGTACTTGAAGCCATGTCAGATAATAAGTCAATTGGTAAAACTCAAAAACAAAAGAAAGTGTTGGCCGTAGTCCTCATGCCAAAGACCTTGATATTGCATTTGAAACTTGAGTGCAAGCACCAACGTCTTAAGTTTTGTTGTTGTAAAACTGCAGGCCTAGAAATGAGAATTGTTGATGGTGGTAATGTAGATTGGAATGAGAGGGACAAGATCGATACGAATCAATCCCATGGAAGAGTGATTTGGGAAGAAATGTTCGGATTTTTCGCACCTAAAATTTGAAGAGTTTAGGGACCCTCAAAGGAATTTTGCCAATATGTCCTCGAAATGGACGAAACATCTAAATTCATGCCTTAAATTCAATTGTGTTCGATAACGTGCAATCATCTTTACATGTATTGACAACTGAATTTTTGTTGATATTTTAAATATTCATTTATTTTGCAAAAGTTTAAAATTTTATAAAAGATGAAAAGCCAAAAGATTGAAAAATGAATAAAGTGGACTAAACAAAAAGTGAATAAAAAAGGAAATAAAAAATAAGTGAAGATATTAATAATATAAAATAAAATAAAAAAGAAACCGAGCGGGCCAGCTTGTTCGGCCCACTCATTTAATAAATCTTTGGGCCCAAGACACCCAGCTTCCTGTTTCCCTTACTTTCTTTGGCCCATCAAAGACAAAAAGCAAAGCTTGGCCCCCAATCCCTCCCTCCTTTTTTGCGCGCGCACACATACTCTCACACATAAATAGAAGATGGATGCCTTGCTTGCATCATTTGTGACGTCATCCGTGGGGACCATGGACGCTTAGGTGGTCCACTCAAATATATGAAAACTCCATACTGACGCTCTCAATAAAAGGGGGTTAGAAGACCCCGACGAAAGAGGTCTCAAAAGAGAGAGGAGGAGGAGCTTCAACTTTCATTTCACACATGTTGTTGCCTTGGTCGTCATCATGAATACCCGAATTGTCAGAATATTTAAATATTAACGTCTAATAATCATCAAATAATTTTAAGTCTTTAGTAGTCCATAATAATTTCATGAAATCATTTATAATACGACAGTAAGGATTCTTAAATTTCCAATATTTGGACAACCGAAAGTAGTTTTATGAAAGGAGCTATACCTCTAAGCTCATCACTCAAGGGTCATTACTTTTTTTGGATATAGTTCTTTATTTTTTTGCAGGTGCCTATGCTCTTTGGATTGTTTTGGTTGATTACCATGGAGATTCCCACATATTTTTCCACTGTGATGATTGTTATGGACGTCTTGTCTAGTGTTTCCCTTATCAAGTACTTCAGAAATGGCATTCCTTGTTTGCTCAATCAAGGGTCTACTTTTTGTCCTGTTTAAAATAGAAGTACTGGTGCCGGTATTAACAGTACAATCAGACAAGGCTATTCTCTTGTCGATCTCATCCTTCTTTTTCAATTCTCTCTCCTTCAATCTCGACAATGCAACACGGTGGCGTGACCCCTTGCAATGCATCTGCATAATAAAAGAATATCAACATGCAAAACTAATAAATATCTAAAGGATCTACATTCACAAGACAATCTGTGCAGCAGAAAACTATAATGATCCATACATGTAGTGACCATCGGCTTCTCAAACATCCAGCAAACCTCCACTTAAATGTATTTCAATTCTTTAAAATCTAAGCTTTCTTATTCTAATGTCTTTCTTATAGTGAAGCATAAACGAGTTGAATCACCACGAAACAAAGCAACTCATCATTTGCAGATAAGACATGGAAAATCCACATTGTCTCATGCGCAACCGACATGACATAGCAGAAAAAAAACATTACAAGCAGGACAAGCAATTTAGTTAGTACCTGCCATTGCCATGGCACAGTTCTCCAACCGAGGCCAACCTCGAAATTCCGGGGACTGGACGGAAAAGACATTGATCACACATTTTCCCATCCCGACAACTAGATTTATCGGGATCAAATGGCCAGTTAGACCCATAACTTGACTCATCTATCTAGCAAAAATGCTAAAATCCTCCAGCAACTCATCAAACCGAAAACCAATCAAGACAAAACAGAACCACAAGGCAAATTATCTAGCAGAATCGCTACAATCCTCCACCCTATCAAGACAAAACAGACCCACAAGATAAAAATTGATTGAGCGACAGAAGTTGGCGTAAGCAGAGACTGGAGACGCACGGAGAGCATGAGAGCAGAATCGAGGACGGTTGCGCCAGGGCAGACGAGGCAGGCGAACTTGCCGGAGCAGAGCTTCTTGTAGGAGGAGGCGTCGAGGCCTTCCACGGCCAGATCGTCGACTCTTCTCTTCCGATGCTGGGCTTCTCTTGCCCAGCTATCTCCTCCGAACATGCTCATTCTTCCTTCCTCTTCTTCGTCTATCCAGTGATTCAATATGACATAGGGGTAATTTATCTAGGGTTAAAACTATTACACTTATTATAAATTTATTTTATATTAATTTTCATTAAATAAATGGTATGTAACAGTTGATAGATATACCGATTTGGAATTTTACCATTGATTTTTTACAAATGTATCGAAATTTATGATTTTTTTTATTCAAAAGGAGATGATCAAATTGAATAAACAAAATTGTTTAAGGGTCCTTTGCTAATTTTGGACTGGAATATAAATGGGACGATATGTCAAAAGGAAAAATATACATGCAATTACCAGATTTGAAAGGTTGCAAGTAATGTAAATTTGTGAGGAAATTAGAGGAAAAAAAAACGTGCTATCATTAATTTGTGCGAGTTGTGCGTTCCAAAGATCATAAAGTGAGCTTTTATATCCCACTAAAAGCAGTTTTCACGGACGGTTATGGATTTTGAATTCGAAAATAACTTCCTAATCTATAATACAGTAATAAGAAGTTACGATTACGGCCTCTTATTATCTGTAATGATAACCTACAGGAAGCGTAACGGTGCAGTCATTAAGCTTTTTCCCTTTTTTTTTATATTTCCGATCTAAAAAGCAGAGGACAGTCGCCGCTCAAGAAAAGCTCTCTCTCTCTCTCTAGCGTTCGCGAAGCGAGTGACGAGAAAGCGAGCACTGTCGGCGATGCCCACGGTTGAACGGCAACAGCCGCCGCCACCATCATCACGCCCTCGTCTCTCGCGGCCCGGTTGGGTCGTCATCGTCTGGACAAGGTACCGTCTCTGTATACGCGGACGCTTTTCTTGAATATGGGTGTCTCTATCTCTATCTTGTCCGTGCGGGAAAATTGAAAAGTTTTGAGTTTTTTGGGATTCTGGGTGGGATTGGCGTGGAGAAAAAGGCGAGGCTTTTGCGGTTTCTCATCGTTCATTGTCCGTTATGAATGCTTTGGTTTCTGAAAGTCTGATTAATTGGGTCGGGTTGAGTCACTAAACTGAGACTGAATCGGCATTTTCTTTGATTTTTTTGGTGGCATATTCCTCATCGTTCGAGTTGGCCGTGACCGCCTCGCCGCCGGAGATGCCATTCCTTAAGCCAGAGAAGCCCGCGATTAGAGACCGCCATGGTTAGTTTCCTATCCACTCATTTGTGTGCTCGTTCTGTTGGAATGGATGCCATTTTGTATCACGTGTTTCGGCGACATTGAAGTCGCCAGTGAGGTTCGGTTATGGCCGGCAAGGGACGGCCGGCGATCGAGTGATTGGTGGGCGGTGACTAGCGTTGTCATGCTAAACGATCGACGCCAGGTGGTGGCTCGGCAGTGGCCTGAGCGCCGGCAAGGGCTCATGAGAAAATGGTGGGATTCGGTTGAAGAGGAGGTTCGCAGGGAAGAAGTCGTTCTCGGGAAGAAGATGATGGACAGCGCAAGGGAAGAGAAAATAAGGAATAATGGAAAATAGGAAAAGAAAAAAAAAAAGGGGAGTGACAGCAAGAAAAAAGGAGGAAAAATTAGATTAGAAAAGAGGATTGGTGTAAGTGGGCAATAGTTTAGATTCTGAAGGGCATTAGTTTCTGTCATCGCATCATAATGAAATCATCAACGAAGAGTCAGAAGCAGATATGAAAAGGTAAATACATGGACACGTTAACATCAACGGTTCCATTCAAATCTAAGCGGTCAAGTGTTGAAGACTCGCCGATGTCCTACCAGAAAGAACGAATTCGATCAAAAGGGAAAAATAAACTAACCCATCTCAATTTGTTTCTCCAGCAATCGGAAGGGGCAAAAGCTCGAGAAGGAGAAAAGGGAGAGAGAAAGTAGACTCGGTGAACCCTCCTTAGTCGCAAAAAAATTTCTCCTCCTCGCTTCTGTCTCCGAACATATAGATTTGAGAAAGAAAATAAAAATGGTTAAAAGAGAGTAGTAAATGAGGGAATGGGAAGAGAGAATTTGGTGGAGATCCAAAACATTGTGAAACTTCCGCTGGCCCGTCCTTCCCTTCGGCGGATCCCATCCTCATCACTAATTCTCCGCCCCGATTGCCTAGCAATCGTCTAAGAGAGGCTAGACTCGAAAAGTGAGATATAAATTGCACAATTTAACGGGAGAAATGCTGAGCATATAGCAATTAGCGGATATTTACATACCAAGATTTGGACGAAATTTCTTGCCAAGAAAATTCTTCTACCAATTGCTATGTGCTTAGCATCTTTCCCATTTAATTTAATTGTGCAATTTATATTCCACTTTTCGAGTCGCTAGTATGCTGGGTTGAGCTCTCTTAGACAATTACTAGGCAGTCAGGGCGAAAGGCAATTGGGGGCGAGAATTAGCAGTGAGGACGGATTCACTGAAGGGGAGGGGAGGACGGGCCAGCAGATGTTTCACAAAAGATTGTTTTGGATCTCCTCCGAATTCTCTCTTCCCATTCCCTCATTTACCCCTCTCTTTTAACCGTTTTTATTTTCTCTCTCAAATCGGGATGTTCGAAGACACAAGAGAAGCGAAGACATAAGAGAAGCAAGGAGGAGAATTTTTTTTTGCGACTGAGGAGGGATTCACCTAGTCTACTTTCTCTCTCCCTTTTGTCCTTCCTCCTTAGGCCTTGAGCTTGCCCCTTCCAATTGTTGGAGAAGCGAATCGAGATGGATTAGTTCATTTTTTCCCTTTTGATCGAATTTGTCATTTATGGCAGGATATCAACAAGTCTTCAGCACCTGACCGCTTAGAAATAAATGGGGCCGTCGAGGTTAGCGTGCGTCCAAGTATTTGCCTTTTCATTTTTGCTTTTGGCTCTTCATTAATGGGATTTCATTGTGATGCTATGCTAAATGCTGATAAGTCCCTCTGGATTAGTCAAAGCATTATGTCCAATAATTAGGGTGAATCTTAAAATCTTCAATAGGTCGTCCTTATACTTTGGTTAGCAGATAATCAAGTTTAGATGCTGAAGGGGCATTAGTTTTAGAACTAGTGTAATCAAGTCTTCGTTTCCAAGATCATTGGTTATGCGAAAAGTGAGATTTTCTCCCATTTTTTGCATTTGGTTAAGTCACGAGAGGAATAGGTTTGGAAGAACTCGTGTCAAATCGAATGCCATTGGCTTGAATTTGGCACTACCTCTAAGCATATATTCACTTCTTAGAGGGGTAGGTCGCAACATTAAGGAACCTAGAAGTGACATTATATATGTTAGGATTCAATGGGATCTTGCTAGGTGGCATTATTGTATCTTTAGTTTTGCTATTTTGACATCTTGCCTATGATCGAGTTTAAATGGTAAAGTTACCCCGCAATGGCATGGAGAATATTTCACATTCGCATTATTTTCCTAGTCCAATGTTTAGTTTTTTTTTTTTTTTTTTTTGAATTTCACTTTCCACAAATCATAATTGGGAATCAAAATGGAGAAACTTCATGCATTTTTTTTTTTGTCTGCCAAGTTCAACTTATTTGGTATGTTAATATCTAATTTTTTGTGTCTGCCAATGTCAAACTTATTTGCTATGTCAATATTCTTCCCCAAATATTCTTCCATACTTACACATGTACACAATTTGATGAGATTGTTAAGTTAGGCTAGCCATTCATGATTAGCAATCTAATAATTAACATGAGGAAAAGGTGACTACGATATGTGCATAGAGAGTATTAAGTCTAGCTATTCAAATCTAGCAAAAGTTTCCTAACTAACACATGATAATCATTTGACATTAAATTGCTTTATCAAAGTTTTTACTTGTGATATGCAAACATTATTGCGATCTATGTCATTATCATGGTAGCTTTAGTGAATATGACATATTTTAAAGAGACACTACATATAAGTAATAAAATAATGTTAAGTGAAGTAATGAAGGAAATCGTGTTACAACTGATATAAAATTCATAAGCACATTGATGATTAGATGCCATTAGTCCTGCTAGTCTCCGCTCGGGGGGACATCGCTTCTTAGAATATGATGGCAGCCAATGGCATAGCTACAATCATGATTACATTATGTATGATTTATCCCAGTTTTCCTTTTTTGAGTTGCCTTTCTTCACGTGGAGCGATGGCCATGTTGTTGGGAGACTTTTTTTTTTTTCCTTTTGAACGTTGTATTGGCAGTATTTGGCTTTTCACGTGAATCTTTGTTTTTAATTTTAATGTATGATTTCTCAAGAGATTTCTTCATTAATTCTTCTCGGTTGCATCTTTTATTTACTATTTCATCCCTCTTTTCATCATTTAATGTATAAGAATGAATTGTCATAAAATGCAAAAAGAAGTTTTTATTAGAATAGTCCCCCCAAGCGCATCGTGAAAAATATATTTCAGAAAGCTTTCGCCTCTCTCTCTTTGCCTTCACATGGATTAATAAAAAAAATTGAAAAATAATAAAAAAATCATTAAAATTGCCATGTCAGCATTTGGCCACCAGCTAATGTCCACGTCAGTATCGGCCGGCCAAAATTGGCCGGATGGACTAAATTGGTACCAATATTAAAAGATTTAGGACTAAATTAGTCCAATTGAAAAGTTCAGGATTGAATTGTACCGATGCAATAGATTTATGACTTTTTTAATACTTTTTCTTGTACTAGTTATATCAATCCCTCATGTTTTTCTCATATTACAGAGTTCATTTCCTTGCCTTCATAGAATGAGGAAAAGTCAGATCATGACATTTTCCCCACTTGATTTTTTAAAATGCCCTCATTGTGAGCTATTCTTCATATCCATGACTTCTTCAAACCATCACTGCATTTGCCGAGGTCTTACATAAGTGGCTAATGCTTGCCAACAGAATGTATAGCTTGTTGTTGTTTCCTTTGCCCCACATGATCATTGCCTTTCCCTAAGCTTCACATGAATGGCCTACGCTCGCCCAACAAGTACCCATCTTCCGTCTTTTCTGTGAGTCATACTCAAGACCAATGAAGGGTTTTGATCTCTATGGAAACATGGTAACAAACGCCATTCACACATACAATTTAAAAACCTTATTTTGATACCATTTGTCACAAAAATGAGCCAATAGGCCTTGATCATGGGACTGTGCAACACTTGGTGAGCCAATTAACCAGGTTAGCCTTTCTTTCTAAGGATCGTTTGGATGGCTCGTATTGTGAAATGCCTCATTGTAGCCAATCTTTCTATATCTCCAGTTAATATGGCATTTCATTATCCCGAGTGGAGCACGGTCTTGTTTCAACATAATAACAGGTTTTTTAGTGGTATGATTAACAAGTGTTGGGATACTCAATAACAAGACCCGTTTCAAAATTGTGGTAGCAAATAACAAATGATATTACAAAGCATGAGAGGGTTGTTGTAAATAAAGAAAGCCTGAAATGCATTCAAGTCTAGTGCACCTCGGTATTTGGAAAAAATGGTTTTGGTTCCCCTAAGAAAGCAAAAAAAAAAAAATCAAAAAGAGGATGGGTTAAATTGAATTGATAAAGATTGTGAAAGAGTATTGATTTTGAACAAGAAAATAAATAGCATGTAATGTAAAGAAAATTTATGATGGTATTAAAGATAAATAGACATTTTTGTCATCGATGTCTCGAGTTCATCTGTCTTTACGGAAAGGCAGCTTTAGATAGTCCATCCTTTTCTCTCATGTTCCTTGTGTGGAGAAAATTTCAGTTGAAAGAAGTAGAGCAAGTTTATACATTTTATGCAATTCTCAATTCCCATCTAATCTCTGGGCATATTTTCAGGTGATGACTTTGCCAGTAAGTGGATCAGAGTTAACGAGAAGAGAACACTCCATGATGTTTTGAGAGAGTCTAGATTCATTATTCCGGGAATTCCAGGTGCGTTTGTATGACCTGTTGTTTCAGGGAGTGAAATGGACGTTAGTTTTCTGACAGAAACGGGACAAAATATGAAAAGAATATAGATTACATAAAATGACTTGCAATGTTTGTAATATCTCTACCATCATCTGTACTTCACCTTCCCCAATGTGAATTCTTTCATTTGATTACATCTTGTTGTTGCTTCCTGGTTTAATGTGGTGGCGACTATGCAGTGTTCTTCATTGTTTCCAGAAGGTCCAGCTTCTATCAAGTGTTCAAATCTGAAAAGTGGAGTCCACAATGATGTTAGGTGACCACGCTCGTTGTCTCTTCAATGGAAATGTTCTCTCCTTTTTTTTTTTTTTTTTTTTTTTTTTTTTTATACGGAAATGAGTGTGAGCGCTGCCATTTCTCATTTAATTTATTCATAGAGGAGAGAAACATGTTTAACATACTAGCAGGAGCAACATAGATCACATCAATGTTTCTAGTGTTCCCTATAATTTGCATCATGTAAACTATGGACTTTAGTTTTCTGACAGAAACGGGACAAAATATGAAAAGAATATGGATTACATAAAATGACTTGCAATGTTTGTAATGTTTCTACCATCATCTGTACTTCACCTTCCCTTATGTGAATTCTTTCATTTGATTACATCTTGTTGTTGCTTCCTGATTAAATGTGGTGGCGACTATGCAGTGTTCTTCGTTGTTTCCGGAAGGTCCAGCTTCTATCAAGTGTTCAAATCTAGAAAGTGGCGTCCACAATGATGTTAGGTGACCATGCTTGTTGTCTCTTCAATGGAAATATTCTTTCCTTTTTTTATTTTTTATTTTACGGAAATGAGTGTGAGCGCTGCCATTTCTCATTTAATTTATTCATAGAGGAGAGGAACATGTTTAATATACTAGCAGGAGCAACATAGATCACATCAATTTTTCTAGCGTTCCCTATAATTTGCATCATGTAAACTATGGATGACCTTTTACCCTTTTGTAACTATTAACTTCCCAAAGAGTGAATAATTTCTTTGGAAAGGTGTGAAGGATAAAAAAATTAGACGACAATGGCAAATCGTCAGCTCGTGTATCTATGCGTCGAATTGAGCCAGGCACAAACAATATCACAAGATTGAGTGTATCTATATTGCCACTTTCTGTTCTTTAGCCATTGCTTCTTTTACTACGTTTCCGTGTTTGGAATGCCTATACATACTCAAGATCAGCGCCTGCAAAGTCAAGAGACTGCATCCCAAAAATACGGAGGGCCTTATATTTTGGACATAGAATGGGCGGTCGCTTATGCAATCCTTGGTCCTTGCTGTATCATTGGAAGCCCTTGTGTGATTGGTGATTCAGCAATCAATGACTTGTTTCATGAATGTACTCGTTATTAAGGTTGCCACAATGTTGAAATCACTATAATCATGCTAGTGATGATATACGTTAGAAGCATCTTTACATCATAAATTCTCCTTTAGAAGGTAGGAACCAGTGTGATCTCCATCCCTCAACAGTAGGCAGCCTAGGCAAATTTTGGAAGGCATTCTGGAGAGAGAGTACAGAATGCGAAAAATACCATGCTCTTGTACTCGTGGACAAGATGCTCAACATGGAGGAAAGGCTATTAGACAAACGGCAGATATATATTGGCAAAGTTGCACGCAATGGCCAGGAGAGGTTCCCAGTCTATCAAATGTGAACAATCAGTGTTTATTACGATGAAGTTGGACCTAAGATATCATCTCCCACAATCAGATATTTGAATACACTCCTCCAGTTCTCCTACCATCAGATACATTAAAATAATTTCGCCTTAGTGCATCCATGGCACGTTAGCTCTATTTTAACTTGCTCTGAGCCCACAAGGAGATGTCCTCTCCCAAAAAGTCCTGCAATTACTTTCCCGGGATCACTTTGCTTCACAATCGACTCCCCGGCTATAGGTTAACATGCTCCCCAATGATGGAGTTAATCTCATCATCCTCCCGTCAATAAAATGCAAGCAGGTTTAACTCTTAATACCATCAGATTGATCGTGATCCATCAAAAGTTCAACCCAAATAAGATGGTAGACCAAATGGAAAAAAAGAAAAGAAATTAGCACTTGGTATTGGGGCTACAAATGATACTGACTTGCCCATAAAAGTTCTTCCCGCTTAAACAGCAAAACACGTATTTTGAGTGGGAATGAAGAAAATGCAAAGCAGATACAGTGCTTACCGCCTTCACACCGGCTTCTTGTACATAGGCTATGTCATCAGGAGTAAAAAGTCCAGATTCCCCAACAACCTTAAGGTTCATAATCATTGAAAAAGAAAATAGTTAGAGAGGTTTAAGATCAGGCAAGCAGCCATTATGACATACAATACTTCCACCAATATAAAAGGAGACTACTCTTTCTGCTTTGTAGCATGAAAGAAAGATTAGTAGGGGCTGCCTTAAAATTATATCCTCCTGACGGATTAATTGGCCACGTTCTCCAAGAAGAAGCTTCTTTGTGTTGCTAATATCCACCTCAAATGCTCCCGGAAACAAAGAGGTTAAATCAGTCATAATGACTAAAACGTGCAGGTGGTATCATCGAATTCTACGCCCTTCCAATATGATCTCATCAAATTTAACACTATCCATCCCTGGAGTAATGTCTAAATCCTGATTCACTTCTCATGGTGAATATAAATCGCATTCAAGAGGAGATATAAAATTGCAGCTGAAGGACATTACTCTCTGTCCATTCAACAGTGTGATCACGTCCTTTCTTCTTTCTCCTTGCTAGAATCAATTACTTTGCACTTTTCTTTTTTTTGTGGCACTAGCTGTCCTCAAAATTCCAAGCTTATTCATTGGTTTTACCATCAATGATTTAATTGGAAATAATAAATGGAAAATAACTAGTGCAAAATTGTTCTACCTTGATACTCGCATCATGTAAAATTGATTAACTAGTTAAAAAGCTATGTCATCAAATATAAGAAAAGCCTACCCAGATTGCGGTTGTTGATGCCAATAAGCTTAACTCACTCTATTCCAAGGACACGATCCATTTCCTGCTCGTCATGCAGCTGGAAATAAATGCAATTCTCATCAGAAAATTAGTTTGACCACACCAGAGTCAAACTGAACTGCCTGATTTAAAATTCCAAGAGCGATGATCATACTAATGCCTGTGTTACAAGGTATGGGACATAGATCACAAAGGACTAATAAAAAGAATATCACAGAATTTCCAATCACAATTAAAAGAGATGACTATAACAAGGCATAGCCCTTCTGGCTACATCATACATCACAGATTTTCCTAAAAGCTTCGCAAACTTTTGAAGGATTTGTTTCAACAAGAAGTAGAAATCTAATTTATGAATGACATCATGAATTTTCCTAAGCTAACTTGCAATCAGAAGAGCAGGACTAGTTTCAAATGACATAAGCCAACTCTGAACCAGAAGAGCAAAACCAGCTCGAAATGAGATAAAGCCAACTCTCAACCAGGACAGCAAAGCAAGCTTGAAATGAGAAAAATTACAAGTAGTGAAAGGTATACAAGAAAGAGAGATATTCAAATCTCAACAAAAGCAGCCAAACCAAGCATCTTGCAAATCTTAATCATGTAGCTGATGTCAAGGTCAGGCAGCACAGCTGCAATCAAAAGAATGGCGTCTGCATCTTTTACTCGAGCATAGTAAATCTGCCATGCATCTACTATAAATTCAGAGGGCACTGCATAGATTTCATTTCATCAAGAGGATAAGCAAAAATGAACTTCATACTGATGTACCCATTCAAGAAGATAGCTTATCTCCAAGGGCAAACCTTTACTCCTGCTCTCCTTATTGCTTCTAAATTATCAAAGCTCCCCTGCATTGGCCAAATTAAAATGAATGGGCATATATCAGCCACTGCCGGCATGTTGCTAATCCTTACGTACATTAAAATGCTACAACCAAAGACGTTCACCAACATGTTTACCTTAAAATACTTCTCATCAGTCAAAACACTTAGACATGCTGCCCCTCCTTTTTCAAAAGCCTGAGCGATTTCAATCCGAAAGAAACATTAGCCAAAAATAAATTGTTTCAAGAGATTCTAACAGTCCCTACTATTCATCAAACTTCAGAGCTAGATCACTGCCACAAGTTACAAGACACCATCAACGTCAACAATGATCAAGTCCTTTCCCATTAAGTGGGATTGGTCACAATGATTCTTCTCCAATCAAGGTATGTCTGTGCCAAATTCTCTGTTGCACAGCTAAAGTCAAGTATTCTGGGGAAAATTCTCATGAAAACAATGGTTGAACCTATATCATCTTAGCTATGAATAGTGGATACAAACCAAGGCTGCCCAAAGCCTTGATAGGTGATAGATATCTGTAACTGGAACTGTGACATTCTTTTATAAAGAGATGAGGACATATCCATTGTCACTTAGCATGCATTGTTACATTGGTGTGATTTCAAGTAGGGTTACTGTTAAAATATGATCCATTTTGTGAAAACTCTAGAACTCACTAGACTACTCATACGTATGAAGGAAGAAAGCTAACTGGAAGTTGGTTGAAAAGTCAACAAAAGTGGCTGGGAGTTACAAAGAATAGAAAAATGCAGAAAAATTGAGAAGAGACCAGAAGAATCGGGAGAAGCTGCAACATGCAGAGACAAAGAAGGAAGCTGCAATTTTATATTATTTTTTGTACTAGATATCGGTGGAGGAAGGCGGTGCTCACGCCTATAAATAGGAGTGGATGTATGTTGTTCCTTGTAGCTGAAAAATCACAAAACACTCCCTTCTCTTGTAATATCAACTTACATAATAAAAGTTCCTTTTTAACTTATACTCCCTTACCATTGTAGTCCACTTTTATTCACATACACACTTGCACAAACACTCACGCTTCCGCAAAATCACCAACAGTGGTATCAGAGCCACATCTTTGGTTGGTGTCGGGCGTTTGTCCTACCTACCCATTCCAAAAATCACCCATTTCCAAATACCCACTAACTAAACCATGGCCAACCCTACCTCATCATCATTTCCCATTCCCATTTTTGATGGGAACAACTATGATTTTTGGAACATAAAAACGACTACATTCTTGATGGCCCAAGACTTATGGGACATCGTGGAAAAAGGTTATGAGGCTCCGCCAGAAGGTGCAAGTGTTTCAAAGGATCAACTACAAAAGGATGCAAGGGCGCTATATTTTATCCAGCAAGTGCTCTCGAAAACCGTATTTCCATGAATTATTGGAGCGAGGACTGCAAAAGAGGCTTGGGATATACTAGGAGAAGAATTTCAAGGATCGGAAAAGGTACGCACTATTTGCCTTCAAACATTGAGAAGAGATTTTGAGAATTCTAAAATGAAAAATTATGAGACCATACAAGAATATTGTGGAAAATTAAAGGAACTCGTTAATCAAATGAGAGCCTATGGAGATGGGATAACTGATCAAAGGGTTGTTGAGAAAATATTGGTGTCACTTACAAAAAAATACAACTCTATAGTTGCAACTATAGAATGAACTAAAGACTTGACGACCTTATCAATAAGTGAATTAATTGGCTCTCTAGAAGCATATGAGAAAAGACTAATGGCACAAGATGAAGATTCAGTTGAAAGTGCCTTTCAGTCTAAAGTAAATATACGGTCTTATCAAACTAAAAATGGAGGAAGGAGCTCATGGAAAAACAAAAGAGGAGGAGAAATTATAAAAATGGAAAATTATCCACCTTGTGGTAATTGCAAGAAAACAAATCATTTGGAGAAGGATTGTTGGTTTAAAAATAAAAAAACAATGCCGCTTTTATAAAAGATATGGCCACGTAGAAAAAGATTGTCACTCAAAAACAAATAATCGAGCAAAATATGTAGAAAAAAAAGAAAATGAAGAGAATACATTCTACGCAGGCCAAGCGGCAAATGACAATAAAAGTAAAACATGGTACATCGATAGTGGGTGTAGCAATCACATGACAGGGGACGAAACTATATTCACTAATATTGATAAGTCAGTGAAATCCCAAGTAAAGTTGGGCAATGGTGCATTAGTAGATGTCAAAGGAAAAGGCACCATCGCCGTGGAAACAAATAAAGGCCCAAAATATATACATAATGTATATCTAGTCCCTCGTCTTGCACAAAATCTCTTAAGTGTGGGCCAAATGATACAAAGTGGGTATTCTCTATATTTTAATAGAAATACCTGAATTATCTATGATAAATATAAAAATATCATTGCCTCTGTTAAGATGAAAAATAACAATTTTTCTATTTAATGGAACTATGTCAAAGATATAGCCATGAAAGCTCAACTTGATGATTCATGGCTATGGCATCGAAGATTTGGCCACTTTAATTTTGCTAGGCTAAAAATTCTCCATTAGAAAAATATGATGAGAGATTTTCCAGCCATCACAGAAATTTCAGATGTTTGTGAAGGCTGTCTTCTTGGAAAACAACAGAGATAGTCCTTCCCATCTGGAGTTTCATGGAAAGCTAAGGAGCCATTGGAACTTGTCCACACGGACGTGTGCAGTCCGATGAGGACACCTACACCCAGTTAAAATAAATATTTTATCCTATTCATTGACGATTACACAAGAATGACATGGGTATACTTTCTTCGAGAAAGATTTGAGGTTTTCTCTATCTTTAGAAAATTCAAGAACAACGTCGAGAATCAAAGTGGCCAAAGAATCAAAGTCCTAAGGAGTGACAGAGGCACATAATACAATTCAAAGGAGTTTAATAAATTTTGTGAAGATGAAGGAGTCCATCATCAACTAACTGTTGGCTACGCCCTAGAACAAAATGGAGTAGTTGAAAGAAAAAAATAGAACTGTCATGAAGATGGCAAGGTCTATGCTAAAGGAGAAAGGCCTTCCCAACACTTTTTGGGCAGAAGCAGTCTATATTGCTGTATACCTACTAAACAGGTGTCCAACTAAAGCTGTTCAAAATAAAACACCAGTCGAAGCATGGAGTGGACGGAAGCCTTCAGGAAAGCATCTCAAAGTGTTTGGATGCATTTGCTACGTCCACATCCCTACTCAGAAAAGGAGTAAGCTAGATGAAAAGACAGAAAAAGGAATATTCCTTGGCTACAGTGACCAATCAAAAGGTTATCGGATTTACAACCTAAGAACTAAGAAACTTATGATTAGTCGAGACGTTGAGTTCGATGAAAATGCTGCCTAAGTGGGAGTCTACTATATCTTACTGCTACACGATTGGATATTATGTACGCGACAAGTTTACTATCACGGTTTATGCAGAGTCCAAGCCAAATTCATTTTAGAGTAGCCAAGAGAATCTTAGATATTTACGAGGAACTATAGATTATGACATTTGGTATCGCCCAAGTGCTAACGCCAAGCTCATCAGCTACATTAATAGCGACTGGGCCGGTTCAGCTGATGATAGGAAAAGTACAACTAGTTATGCATTCACATTAGGTTCTGGAATATTTTCATGGATATCTAAAAAACAAGACTCGGTGGCACAATCCACTGCAGAAGCAGAATATGTTGCGGCTGCTACAACTACTAGTCATGCAATATGGCTTCGAAGAATTTTAGAAAACATTGGAGAACCACAAATGGAATTAACGCCAATATTTTGCGACAACAAGTCCGCGATTGCAATATCAAAAAATCCAGTATTTCATAGAAGAACCAAACATATCGACATTAAATATCACTTCATTTGTGAAGTGCAAAATAAAGGAGAGATTGAGTTGAAGTATTGTAAAACTGAAGATCAAATTGCAGACATATTTACCAAAGCATTACCATCAACAAAATTTGAGACATTGAGATGGATATTTGGAGTATCACAAAAATGGATCAAGGAGGAGTGTTAAAATATGATCCATTTTGTAAAAACTCTAGAACTCACTAGACTACTCATACATATGAAGGAGGAAAGCTAGCTGGAAGTTGGTTGAAAAGTCAACAAAAGTGGCTGGGAGTTACAAAGAATAGAAAAATGCAGAAAAATTGAGAAGGGACCAGAAGAATCAGGAGAAGCCGCAACATGCAGAGACAAAGAAGGAAGCTGCAATTTTATATTATTTTTTGTACTAGATGTCGGTGGAGGAAGGCGGTGCTCACGCCTATAAATAGGAGTGGATGTCTGTTGTTCCTTGTAGCTGAAAAATCACAAAACACTCCCTTCTCTTGTAATATCAACTTCCATAATAAGAGTTCCTTTTTTAACTTATACTCACTTGCCATTGTAGTCCACTTTTATTCACATATACACTCGCACAAACACTCACGCTTCCGTAAAATCACCAATAGTTACTTACAATACCGTAAAATAGGATAGGGATGTCGTTCATACAACAGAATATACAACTTACTAGATCAAAATCTTCCCTCAGTATTCCTCTACTCGGAGAAGCCTTTTTAACTTCAGCAATCAAACCTGGAAGTCCTGTTCGCTCATGAGCAGCTTAAGAGCTCCAACAAAATCTCTAGTCTCGGGAGCATTTTGAAGGGCTTTCTTAAGCATCGCCAGATCTTGCTTTCCCTTGAACTGAAATTAAAAGCATAAGAAACAACCGATCACAATGAGTCACAAATATTGCCTGTTTGATATACGACAAGAAAATTTATAGTGAATTACCCGTGAGACTTCCTTTTCCTTATGCCATATGATCTCCTCCAGAATATTTCGAGGAGAATTGCCTTCATTTTGCAATCGAAACTCAAAGGGCCCAACATAGTGCAAGGGAGGTCCAGTTGGTGGCCTTCTTCTAATCCTGATCCCTTGGCTAGCAGCTACTTCATCTCGGTACATCCCTAATTCCCAGTCCTTGGCATTAAGAGAATTTTCTTGCGATTCATTAGCGGATACAACTGTAGCAGATATATCACTGGTCTCTGACTGCATAGAAAAACAGTATATGCCTTGGCTGATGAATGTTACCATAGAAGTTAATAAGATCAATGATTTGGGAAAGATGATGTGCCGCCGGGATGATGGATAGGGTGGACGCGGAAAAAGTAATACATAAGGGTCAATCAAATGCATCTCATAAATCTCAAAACAAAAGTGTGTAAGCTAGATGTGCTAGGTAACTGGCTGCTAGAGGGTGGGAAAAGGAGCAATAACAATGTTAATTTATCAAGTGGTAGGCTAGCTGATTTTTCTGGCTACATCATACATCACAGATTTTCCTAAAAGCTTTGATATGGCTCATCCTATCATCTCCTATATAGGTCCACTCTCAAGATCTTAACAACCATACACAACCTTAGAGTATTAATTCTCCAGAGAGAACAACTTGCACTGAGATAATGCTAGTCAAGACAAAAGTAAATGCACTGGCATAAGTCTGTGATAGATGGCAGATCTAACATGTAATAATAGTATGTAGACAAACTTCATTCCAATAAACAAAGGGAACTGCTACAAAACTAAGAAACCACTAGTGAGATTTAGAGACACGTTACCCTCTCTGGCAGCATTGGCAATGCACTGTGCCTCTTGTTCAGCAACAAGCAGCAATTGAATACCTTTTTGTTGTCCCCTGTTGGCTTCCATGGTTGCTGAAGTTTTCACGAAAAGTAAGTCAAAAGGAACAGCTACAAATTAATTTGAATTAGCACTCACTGTTATTAAAAGTATTTTGTATCTTACTACAGAAACTCAGGACTTCAGGAAGCCATTCAGAAAAATGAAGTTCCAAGGGTATATGAAGATTCCAGCGAGCACAGTTTTGGTAGATAGTTAATGAGACAATAGATATCAGAGAGAATATTGTATCACTTATCAGGAGAATTTGAAATGAGTAAGCTCTGCACCATGCTAGTGGCAGCAAACAATGAATGGAAATTGCCTACTGAGAAACGAAAACTTGGAAACTGCTGAGAAAAAAGTACTAGTCACTATGACTGAAGAAGCAAATACAAACAGCAATATTAGAATTTAGGACACCAAAATTATTTAATAAGAGAGGCAAAGATATATAATAAAAGGTTGAGAACAATTGATGATACATGACAATTGACACAATGACTTGACAAATTGTCTCTCCATTCATGAATCTCTTCCATGTTGTCTTGCTCAAAACCCAAATCCTTTTTATTATTAAAAACAGTGGAAAGGGGCGACCAAAACTGGCAACTCCCTGGGCGTTACTGTAGGAGGTCCACACCTGTTTTGAGCAAGTTTGTCACTATTGCCTTAGCACGGTGCTAGTGGGAGTAGACCCAGGATCATCCTATGCCATGGCACTGCCTAACCTACATCAGAGAAAAACCAAGGCTTCTTTGAAGCCAAGGAGCAACTGGGGGATTAGAACAAATGACCGGGAGCCCAAACAAAGAAAATGTAATCGGTTTGCTAATTTCCAGCGCAAAATCATCATTTAATTCCTGTAAATGTCCTCAAGCCACCATAAACCAGAATTGCTGATTGATACCGCTTGAACCAATAAATAAGACAGGAAACTTCTACACAATTGAAATTGGATGCATCTACATGAAAGGGCCAGGAATTTTTGCCGACACATAACTTAAAAACCTTTAAAGCATTGAGCACCTCCTATGTGACTGATCACCATTACAGATACAACCCCCCTAAGGCCTTCAATAAGCTATAGCGAAAGAACGCAGTTAGGTTACCAACATATTCTAACCAATGTTATGCAAAAAGAGTTAAAAGAATCGCTATTCTGAAAAAGAGCAAACCTGACAGATAAATTTAACTTATAACACAGATACTTCGAATTGGAATCGTGTGTTCAAGCATGAAGTGGAACCTGTTCCAGAGTTCACTAAATATCTAAGATTGGACAGTCAATAAAGCACAGAATTGGATACTTCGTCACCAACAGATGTGACTGAGAAATGGAAGATGCGGAAAGAGAAAGAGAAAGAGAGTACGACATTTGTAGTAGTGCCATGTCATACTGGAAAAATCAGATCTTGTTAGTCAAAGCTCGGAACAATTTCATCCTAGTTTAGAACAATATGATTCAAGCATTGGCGGCTTATCATCTCCAAGAAAATACATAATTTGGAGCATCCACACGAACAATCATGTGTTGCTGGAGTACGTTATTAGGTTTAGAGCCCTTTGTTGCTGAAGAGGCAAGTGAATTTACTTTCCCATTCTTGCTTTTGCATTGATCATATTTGTGTGTTTGACTTTGTCAGTCCTATTTACTAGCCTGGTGATTTGTGAAATTTATATTCATGGAATCCGAACGTTGCTTGGATCTTGTTTTCGTTTTTAATTAAGGAATTCTAGAAAACCTTCCCTCCATCTAACATCAATTTGGTCTCCAAGTATTGTAAGGCTTACAAAGTAAGTGCCACATTAACATTGTCATCATGAAATTCTTGTCTTGCAAGTGTTCCTCTTTTTGCTTACCTGATGTTGAATTATTTCATGATCATCATTTTCCAGGAGAGAAAGATGTCGAGGCAGCTGCCGGTTTAAAAGTCAGGCAAATCGCAGGTGATAGGTGGCTGATTGGAATCACAAAAAGATTTCGAGCTAAAAAGTTTGAATTATGATCCTTTATCAAGACAGTAATTTGAAAGCACTTCCATTCCTTGATGTCTAGTCATGGGTAGAGAAAGCTTGCATTGCATTGGAGTATAACGTTGATGATTGTTTCCGTTGTGTTGAGTTGACAGTGAATAATTTATTATGTTCTATAGTACTTTCGGGCATGAAGCGGGTGATCGTGGGACCATGGATGGACTTGAATAAGATTAGCATGGAAGGCACACGAATAAGACGAGTTTCCATTTTGATGAGTTCACAGCACACAGTGGCAGGAGCAAATGGTACGGGGAGGAGGCCCATCTGGATTGGATGCTGACACAGCTGCTGACTCTTAGATTGGAAAAATACTGTTTTTAGAATTTCTATTATTTGAACATTGGCACTTAATTACTGTTGGCACCTAAAATTCGTTTTTTTTAATTAATTAGGTTTTTTTTTTTACATTTATTTGCCTTTTTTCGGATAGTAAATAATAAATAAATAAACAAAAAAACCAAAAGAAAAAAACAAAAGGACCAGCCCCCCTTTTTTTTTTCCACGTGGGCTTGCGCGACTTGGCCCCACCCCCCATTTTTTCCTTCCTTCTTCTTCCTCCTGCCTTCTTCTTCCTCGCTCCTTCTTTCTCCGCCTCTGTAGTTCACGCACGGTGGCCGGCGACGCGCACGAAGGATGGCCTACGGCCGAGGGGAGTAGGCCGACGTCGGCCGGAGGGGATAAGATTGCAGGCGCCATTAATGTTGAGCGAGCTTCGCTGGAAAAGCTCGATGGGACACCGTGTGGCATCCCAAAATTCATAATGATCTCTATTTTTTTTTTTTGTAGGTCTATGAATAGGTGATGGAAGTACCATCAAGTTATTTTATGGCCATTTAATCCATAATTTGCAATAAGATTTATGGCCAAGCTTTTAATGGACAAGTATTTGATAGGAAAGAAAATCCTATCATTGGCCATGTGTTTTATAAATTGGGATTTATGGAATTATGATTTCAAGATTTTGGCCATGTGGAATTTAGTAATTAAATTCTTAAAAGAAAGAATTAAAGATGAATAATTGAAAGGTGAAATTAGGATTTAAATTAGGTTTGGGCCTTAAGCCCAAAAAGTGGATTTTAATGGGCCAAGTTGGCCGGCCCATTGAGGCCCACAAGGGGGCTGTCGACCAGCCCATTTGCCGGCCCAAGATAGGCCCAAGAAGAAGGCCCATTAGCCTTGCATGTGAGTTGCCAAGTGGCATGGAGGCTGTGCAAGGTGTGGCTGCCCCCATTGGCCATCTTGGGCGGCCACATGCAATATAAAAGCCACTAAAAAGAAAGAGAGAGAGAAAGGGAGAGAGAGGGAGTGAGGTGCGAGAGAAAGGGAGAAACCGAGAGGGAAGGAGGCGGAGCCGGAGGGGTGTGCTGTTCGTTCGCCGTCCGATTGTCGCTGTTCTTCATCGTTTGTTCACCTTTAAGGCAAGTGGGGTCCTTAACTTCTCTTGCATGTCTGTTTTGTTGGTTGCATGTTCGGTTTTAGGTGTGATTTGGGCGAAAAACCGAGGTAAGGGTTGGATGTGTTCAAGCTATGTGACTGTTTTCGTTCGGTTTGTGGTAGTCAGTATCTTAGTCGAGCTTGCATGTGTATTTGGAGTGCGATTTTGGCTTCGGTGTCTTCATGAAAGTTGAAGCTAATGTCTTGTACTATGACATACTAAAAATTCGTAGAAAAAAAATGGAGATTTGAGGGGTCAAAAGTTCTATTATACGGAGACTTAGATCTACGAAATTTTCACTGACCTCTTGTCGATTTCTTGTTTGCATGTTGATTTCTGTTGGAGATCTCACTTTGTTGTCTTCTTGAAAGTTGTAGGAAACACCTTAAGCTACAAAATACTCAAATTTGAAGCAAAATTAACAAGTATAACTTGGTGAAATGGTTAGATCTTGGAGATGGTTGATTCTGGTGAGGTGTACCGAGACACCTGAGACTTCATGGGTTAAAATGGCGACCATAATCTGGGTATTTGACCTAGATCCCTTCATGAAACTTGTAAAAGACACATTGTTACATGACATACTTAAATTTCAGAAGGAACGAAAGAGATTTGATGGGTGAAATCTAAGAAATACGGAGAAGCGTGTTCTGGACGTCGCGGTAGTGATTCCAGAAGCTTCGTAAGGCTATGGAAATTAATCTAAAAATAATTTGGCTTAAAGTTATTAATGAAAAATGTACGAAAATGTGTTGGCTATCACCCTGTAAATTTTCGTAATTTTTGGAGACCGAATGGATATTTTAATTGAATTTATTCGGAAACTGTGCAGTGGGTTTAAATCCGAGAATTTTAGGATGTTTTTGGAGGAAATTGTGAAATTATAAGAAATTCAATTTGGCCACAATTTTATATAAAATTGTGATCCTATTAGTGATTTTTTGAATATTATGATTTTGGGAAAATCATAAATATTAAATATTTATTTATGAAAATAAATAAATATAATAAAATAATAAAATAATAAAATAATAAAAAAATAATAATAAAATAAAATAGATTTTTATTTGGCCATGGATTCAATTCCATTTGTGTGGCACTTGTGTGGTGAGGTCTTTGTACATGCATTAAGTTGAAATGCTTATATGATTAAGCTATGACATGTGCATGACATGTGAATTGAAATGCTTATGTGATTAAGCTATGACATGTGCATGACATGTGAATTGAAATGCTTATGTGATTAAGCTATGACATGTGCATGACATGTGAATTGAAATGCTTATGTGATTAAGCTATGACATGTGCATGATATGTGAATTGAGATGCAAGTGTGATATGTTTGATGCCATGCCAAATTGCCATGTTAAATTGAGATAAAAGATAAATGTGGATGAGAATGAGGTTGTGGTGGAGGATGATGTCTGGTGGTCGAGTGGCATAATTCCAGAGATTCCCAGGGAGTGTCGGGATGCCCGGTGATATACGGTACGTAATTCCAGGGGAGGCCTGGTGGTATGTCAGTACATAATTCCGGAAGCCCTGTCGGAGGTCTTTGCCCGAAGGGAATGCCTCGCGATGCCAGGATTTGGGTGCGGGATGCCCGGCTAGAAGGGTAAAGGCCGGAAGTCCGGTTGTATCTTGGATACATGCCCGGAGGTTCCTCGTGATGCTAGTTGGGATGCGAGATGCCCGGAATGTGGGGGGCCGGATGCCCGGTTGTATCTTGGATACATGCTCGGAGGTTTTTCTCGCATGAGATGTGAGTGTAAAATATGAGATAAAATTGATGAATCGAAGAAGGGTGATGTGGTGATCAAATTTAAAGATAAAGATGAAAATTAACTCATGGCATGACATGGTATGATATGCATGATGATATGCATGATGATGGCGATGATATGTGATGTGATATGATGATCACCCATGGTATGATATGTATGATGATATGCATGATGATGGCGATGATATGTGATGTGATATGATGATCACCCATGGTATGATATGCATGATGATATGCATGATGATGGCGATGATAGGTGATGTGATATGATGATCATCCATGGTATGATATGCATGATGATATGCATGATGATGGCGATGATATGTGATGTGATATGATGATCACCCATGGTATGATATGCATGATAATGATGATGACATGTGATGTGATATGATGATCACCTATGATAATATATGCATGATGATGCATGATGATGATGTGTGATGTGACATGATGATCATCCATGGTATGCTATGCATGATGAAATGCATGATGATGACAATGATATATGATATGCCATGATGATGATGATATATGATGTGATGATGCATGATACGCATGATTACAAGGTAAGTGATGCTTGCAACGTGTGATGATATGCATGATGCATTGGAATGTTATTGGATTTCCCTATCTGCTGAGTGGTTGTACTCACCCCTTTTGGGGACCAACATTTCAGATTAGTAGATGGTTTGAACAGTTGGATATAACCGTGAGGAGGAGGATAGCAAGGGAAGGAGCTTTTGGACGCCGACACTAATCGATGGACTTTAAGTGTATGAGTGTTTGAGGAAACATCGGTCATCTTTTGGAGTGTAGCCAAATATAGAAGACTATGGCATTTTGATGTACCGATGAACAATGTCCATCTCATTTAAGTAAATAAAAGGTGTATGGCTTTTACCTATAAATGTTTAGTAGGTGTGCATCGATTTCTAAATGTAGGGAAGGGAATTGTTGGATATGCTTCCGTTATGTAAATCGCGCAAGGGACAGTTAATAAAAGATGTAAACCCCCCTGGTTGTATGGACCCGCTGCAACTAAAAATGGTATCAGAGTGACTTGTTATTTGGGAAAGAAAAAAAGGAAGAGCGAATTGTGGTGACTCTAGCGGATCGGGGGCCGTCGAGGGGTGCCACACACCGGTTTAGCCGAGCGGAACTGGATGCTGGCGACTGAGGCCCTTCGTCGACTGGATTTCCTTCGCCTATAAATAGGTGGCCGCAAACATCGTCGGAGGTGGTGGCAAGCTCGGAGATCCTTCACTGAGAGACATCGGGAAGGGTTGAAGGGCGAGCACAGGAGAGAACTCGAGTCGCGAGCTTAGCCCACCTTCAATCAAGAGACTTCAGGGAAGGCCGGCCGCAAGCGACTCCGAGAAGGTCAAATTTGGCCGGTGGAGGCTCGGATTTGGCTTGAGTGAGAGAAGATCGAGGCCGAGGAAGGTCCAGCCGAGATCTATGCCACCGATCCGGAGTTCTTGCTTCGTTGCTCTCCCCCCCGGCGGTTGCCGTGATCGATCCGTCGACACCACACCGGATCCGAGAATCGAGAAGCTGCCGCCGCTGCCCTATCGTCATCACCACCACCATTCATCGCCACCTCCGGTTGCGTAGCCATTGTCGTCCCCCCCCCCCTCTCAAAACCCCACCATCTCCGGATTTCGACCTCAGTAAATCAAGGTCTTCGTCACTTCTCCTATTGCCGTGCCACGAGCCCCGTCGCCGATCCAGTTGAGTGGCCAGCCACTGTCTTCACCGTCGCCGTAGCCGCCGTAGCCGTTGTTGCCACCATTGTTGCCGTCGCCGTCGCGCACCTCAGCCTTTCCCCCTCGGCGTTGCGGATTCGCAAACCCTAGGGTTTACGATTTTCCGGGTTGTTGAGTCGGATCCGGGTCTCGGAACCGGGTAGGGTTTCGCGAGATTCGGGGGCGGCGGGAGTCGGGTCGCGATCTGGGTAGGGTTCGTGGGAGTTGGGTCGCGGAGCAGGCTATCGGGCCAAGTTGTCGGGCCGGGCCAGGTGTCTTCGAATGCTTGGCTACGACGCCGTTTTAGTAAACAAAAAAAAAAAAAAAGACGAAAAAAATCCAAATCGGGCCCGTCCTCGTTCAAATCGGCGGCCGGGTTGGACCCAACCCGCGGATCCGACCCATGTCAGTTTTTATATTATTTTAATATAAAAATAATATTTTAAATAAATAAATAAATAATAAATATTTTATTAAAAAAATCGAAAAAATAAAAAATGTTTTATTTTAAAAAAATATTTAAAAAATGTTAAAAAATGTTTTATTTTCCAAAAAAATTGAGAAAAATAAAAATAATTTATTTTCCAAAAATATTTTAAAATTTTTTTAAAAAATAATTTATTTTCCGAAAAATCAAAATAATAAAAAATATTTCATATTTTCCAAAAATTGCCAAAAATCCAAAAAAAAGTCAAAAATTCATGAAAAAAGCCAAAAAAATTCAGAAAAAGCCAAAAAAATAGCAAAAAAAAAAAAAAGAATCCCTTTTGTGTCCAAAAAATTAGAAAATGACTGAAAAAATGTTCCCCCCCCCCAAAAATGCATGGAAAATCCCTCGAACATTAAAAAAACCTCGGGGTTAAAACAAGATTAGGTACCGAAAGGGCATTAGTGATTAACTAGTGTAATCAAGTCCCCGATCCTAATTTTTCTGGTTGCACAGGAGAGAGTATTTCTTTCGATACTTTACTTGGTTTCTAATCGGCCCACTCTAAACCGATTAATGGCGACTCTGTTTTAAAATTAATTTACAAGTTAAAAATTTAGACTATTAAAGTCGTGAATTGGTGGACTTGGGAGAGTCTGGGCTTAATAAATGCAGCCGAGCCATTAGCTTCCTTAGGCGCTCGTACCCGATTACGGGCGCCGAAAAAGAGAGGTCGCGACAATTACAATCATATAAACTACGGTCTTCTCTTGGTCCCTATGTCACATGATTGTTTGTTTTCAATGGAGTACCGCAACTCTTCTTTCGTTGACATGTTATGGGAATATTTTTATGATTTGTGCAATTATGTAGGAGATAATCACATTTCCACTTGATGATCAGTTATGACACGACAAGATCGTGAAATTTTTTTGGAAGCTTTGATGAAAATGGAGGAATATTTTTTTAGCTAGAAATTTTCGAGATAACCTTTTATCTCTAGCGACCTTTATTTATTTATTTTTTTTGAATTAGGCATCTATGTTAGCTTAGTTATGGAGGTAGATGAGTGAGTTTTGTGAGACTGTTTATAATTGACAGTCAACCCTATCGATAGAGTAAAGGGTGGAATGATGCACTTTGTTTTGTCAAATCGTCTTTGTTTTCTTATTATTGTGAAAAGTCCTTGCTTTGCCTTTATAGATGCAAAACTACCACTAGAAGCTCCTTTGAAAGGAAGCTTATGTTCCTTCTTGGAGGTTCGATTCACACCAAAAGGTCTTTTATCTTCTAGCATTTTATTCTTTATATATTTATTTTTGTTCATATCTTGGTGGGCATATCTCGGTGAGCATCGGTCAAGTTTTAGCCTAGTTTTCAATCTATTGAATGGAAAAAAAAAGAAAAATAAAAAAAGGTTGGAAACGTGGAAGAAGCCCAAACCCAAGTCCCCCTTTTATTGATAGTTGAGGAGGATTTCCATTTGACTTGGACTTGGCTGCGTTGTTCAATATGTCCATCCAACCTTGGGGCTCAAACATTAGAAATGTAATAGGGAGATAGATATGAAATGTTTGAAACTGAAATGTGAAAATGCAAACAAATGCCATGTCAGGTAATAGATGGGGTAGCTGGAAAATCTATTAGATAAAATGAAAAATAAGACTAAATTTCATAGGCGTGAAAGTACTATTTTTAAAGATAATTCCACCCCTCGTGATACTTGACTTAGTGCTACTTCCTCTAGTAGTGGGAGATACAACATATCTTCTTCTTTTTCGACATGCTTTGATTGTGATTTTGGAGATTCTCTTTATAGAAAAATGAGTGAGAATGTTAATAAAGAAATAAATCAAATAAGATGTTACAATTCAACCAAAAAAAAAAATAAAATCGAACGTGACAAAACCATAATAAGAAGTGGCATTCAAGTTTTCAAAACTATCAAAATATCAAACAAGGATGGCAAATAGAATAGTGTCAACTTGGCTGTAGACTTTGTTTACGGGTGAAGACCAAAAGTCAAAAATGGTGGACAGGAAATGATGAGAGGAAATGCCTTACATTGGGTACTTGGGAAGTATTTGTGTTTCTTGGTGCCTCCCATCTCACTTGAAGCCTTCTCATGGGATCTTTGAGCAGATGCTGCAACAAAATGAAGTCCAGAAGCTTCATCACTTCCGTCGAAAAGGGTGCGGATGAATTTGGGACCCATGAGAGGCTGAAGCTCTTGTGCAAATGCCTTATGATAGAAAATAAGCATGTGGGGGAAAGCCTCGAAAAGGGGTAAGGGCCTTTGTTGTAGAGGGACTCTATAAAGTTTTGAGTAGTTAATTTGATACCAACTACATCATGTGAAATTCCTTGCCCTTGCTATTTCTAAGTCTAGCATGCTTGAACTTACAATCATGATGAATTACTTATCTACCTTGTATTGTTTGGTCAGGCATCGCCCATATGCCTATGCAACTGCTTCGTCAAACGCCAGACACTGAGGAGGATTTTGAGGACTTCCAAGGGTAAACTTTTATCGGGTGAAGATTCGATTAAAAATGAAGAAAGAAGCATAAGGTCTAGGGTCCTGCTTGGGGACATGGTAGTGATACAGTTGAAGATGTTAATGGTCGGTGAACTAGATCCTCTATCAGAAGAAGAGGCGATAGGAAATAGTGACTACTGTTCGAAGCGAGGATTTCTTGAGCTATATCAACAAGTACAGTTCCTACAGAAGGATAATTTAATCGACCCATTCTCCCAATTTGGGCCTATGAAGGAATTTGAAACCCAATTGTTGAAAGATTCTAATATAACTCTGGTCATCCTTGCTATGAACAAGGCTTTCAGTGAAGCATTTAGGAACTTGGAGAAGAGTAACCCCAATGGTTTAGCTCTTATGAAGCATCAACTTCGATCAGCTCGATACTCCAAGCATCCTGCTTGGATCAAGCACTCTGCCTTGCGAGATGCTCCCTCTTAGCATTCATAAAGCAGAATTTGTAGATGATGATATCCCTTAAATATATGTCAAGATTGAGCACTCTGAATAAACACAGTCTATATTGTAGTGTGGTGACTTTCCTAGACTTTGTGTAGTGCTGCAATTGTTGGTTAGATGTTATATTGAGGAATTGTTGGGCAAACAAGCAAGCTTCCATCCACTGGTATTGTTGGCAATTGTGTATATAGGGGTTTTTTTTTTTTTTTGGTCGGTGTGTATACGAGTTTTTTTTTTTTGGTCGAAAAGTGTGTATATGGGGGTTGAATTTGTTGGATAGTCTCTTTCCATTTAAGTTTTGTTCTGCTACATGCACTTGATATTATCATCTCACTCTTGCATTATTACTTGATCTTTAATAATTTGGCAAAATCTGTCCACTATTATTTTATAATCTATCCACCTCCTATTTACTTCAACATAAGAAAAAGCCAAGTAGTCTTATGGATTGGTTTGTGATTGCATATCATACTCCCTACAGTATCGTCACCACATTAGAGGTTAAACCATCAAAGTTCGGGATGTTATATCATTAGCCATAAAACAAAAGGTACAACGAGGACTAAGCGAGGAGAAATATTGGTGGCTGCTCAAGAAATCTCCCCCCATCACCCGTCCTTGGACTTTATAAAGAAAAATAGCCCACTTGATAAATAGGGAAAAAAAAGTAACACTGTGACACACTGTCCCAATTTATAGAGTTGCTACCTAAATAGCACTAAATCTATCGATGTTTAAATTCTATTCCTCTTTTACTTGAAGTAATAAACCTTATCCAATGTTTTAATCCTATTCCTCTTTATAAAATAAACCTTATCCCATGTTTTAAATTATATTCCTCTTTCATCGTTTGCAACAAACCTGCCTTAAATTTAAAGTAATTATTGTCCATCCGTTTTAAATAGTTTGATTTTCTTGAAGAGAACAAATTCCTTTCCGTTTTATGGACAAAATTCTCCTTTACTCTTTAAGACTTCTCCGGGATAAAAAATGGCCATAAATACTGCTTTGCTTTGCCAAATCCAAAATCAAAGGTATACATGCGATATATTTGTCAAATTATCTGTGAATAAAGTGAGTCCAAGGGAATCAATTTATTATTTGTTCTCATTATTGCATCGAAAGAGAATATCAAATATCATTGTAATCGCGTGAACTTGCGAACCGACCATAGTCAGAGTAGGGGAAAAAAACAACAGAAGTAATTTACACGAGCTATTTTGAACAGGAGACATCCATGTTAAACCTCTTGCTAGTGTAAAATGCACAAAACTCGATTTTCAGATTATTGCATTAATTTACACCTTAGTTTATATTTCACAGAAAATACAGAGAAATAATAGGTTGGTAATTATCGAGAAATTTGTCTGTGAAACTAGTTTTGTTACTTTCGTTTATCAAACAACTCAACTTGTTCATAACAAAATTCTTTATTAGAAGATAATTGTAACATTCGAAGACAAGCTGTATTACTCACTTTCCTATATACCAATTTCCTGGTAATTCCTTGACTTAAAATTATGAAAAATGTCATAAATCTATTGTATGACAACCAATTCAATTCTTAACTTTTTAAATTTTGGTAATTTAAGATTAAACCTTTTGACGATTACCCAATGTAATCATTTCAACCAATTATTATTGAAAGTTGCTAACATGGACATCAACCATCCTATGTGGTACGATTAGTGTAGACATGCACGGTTTTTATAATTTTTAGAAAAATTATGATTTTTTTTCCTTTCTTAAGCTAGATTAGCGAGGCCTTAGACTAGGCGAGGCAACCCTAGGGCCAGTCACTTTAGCTAGCCATCAACAAGGCCTGATGACTGGCTAAGCAAAATAAAGAAAAATGGAAACTTAAAATGATTTACAATCTAAATTAGCGAGAAGTCTTGCTTTTATAAATCGTCAAAAGTTTTATGACTTATTTGAAAAATATATCACTGAATTAATATAGGTACAATATGTTTAGGACTTTTTGTCAATCATCTCCAACCGCCTACTTCGCTTCTCCTACTTTAATTTTGTCACATAGAAATTGTATGTTCTCTTATCATAGTTAACTTGTTGCATGTCCATGCACACCCAAAGAGGCCAATAATACGAACGATTTTGACACATAATTAGCAAATAACTAGTTATAAAGCGATTTAGCTAGAGAAATCTAAAGCATTTGATGCACCTATTAAAGTATTCATTGGAATTTTACAGGTAACTTTTGTTTAATTTATAACTTAAGTGGTAATCTTGGCCTCTCTTTAATTCGGACGTGTTGTGAATGAGCCCATGCAAGAATTTATGCAGCCAATCACACATGTTCAATGCACACCAAAAACATCACATGAGCAAATATAAATAAATAAGAGAATAAGTAAAATATTGTTGAATCCCGTCTCAATATCACCTGTCTAAATTTCATCGACCATTGAACTAGGTTCCCAAACTCCAGCTAAATCGATCTGACCACATTTGTACCCTCATTCACATGGGCCCAAATTTTAGTACCCCTTAAACAAATTAAATATGGCGATTAGAAAAACACCAGGAAAGGTATCACGAAAATCTCTATCCTATCCTCTCCATTTGGCCTATAATTAATAATTCTACTATTAAATAAAAAATGCCAAATAATGTATTACCAAAATCTCTTCTCTATCCTCAACTTTTTGTCTATAATTAATCGTTTTACCAAATAAATAGAAAAATAACGAAAAAGGAATTAGGAAATATCTGTTTGTATCCTCCCCATCTAGTTCGTAATTAATAATTTAACCAATTAAAGAGACAATTTCAAAAATGATATTATAAAACTCTCTCCTTATCCTATCCATTTGGCATGTGATTAAAATTTTTACCAAATAAATAAAAACCATGCCAAAAAAGGTATTACGAATCCCTATCCTCTTCAGTTGGCTTGTAACTTGGAGTTTGGGAACACAATTCAGTGGTTGGTGAAAGGTATCATGAAAATCTCTGTCCCATCCTCTCCATTTGGTATGTAATAATAATTCTACAATTTAATAGAAATGCCAAAAAATGTATTACCCTAATCTCTTCTCTATCCTCACCTTTTCGTATGTGATTAGTAATTTTACCTAGTAAATAGAAATAACGAAAAAGGTATTAAGAAAATTTCTATCTGTAACTTCCCTATCTAGTTCCTAATTAATAACTTAACCAATAAAAAAGAAAATTCCAAAAAATATATTAGAAAAATCTCTATCCTTATCCTCTCCAGTTGGCATGTGACTAAAATTTTTACCAAATAAATAAATAAATAAATTAATGCCAAAAAAGGTATTACGAATCACTATCCTCTTCATTTGGCCTGTAACTTAGTAATAGATTAAAAAAAGAAGAAGATAATGACGAATTTCACGGTAAGGACATTTTCAAGGGCACTCTTGCCTTTTCACACGGGTCAAATCATCTCATTCCTATGGTCATTACCGCCTCTATTTTGCACTTTTCTAATTTATTCATTGAATAATCTTATTAAGTCATAGTTTGTAATTTTTTCAATTTTGGTGCACTAACTTCCATAACATTTAACAATATTTTTTCATTTTGTTCCTTGCATCACTTTGGCACCTACCAATATATCCTATTTCTGAGGGAATCCTCAAACTTCGAGAGGTCCAATTTATTCCGCGTATCAGTTCAATTAATTCTGGGAACGAGCAATCATCCCGTTATCATGCTTAAGTTGTATTTAATATGTAGATTTTTCAATTATAGTACACTAACTAATTATAATTGAAAACGATTTTTGTCCCTTTGTTGCTTGTCATCACTTTGCCCCTTGCCGATAGCACCTCCGTTTTGGATGGGATATCCGAACTTTGAAGGTTCAATTAATACCCCACCTCTTGCCATCGCATTCTTGTGCATAAATATTTTACCTTTCATGCTTCATCGACAGATTTTACACCGATCATTTACCGAATTTTATTAACTGACGCTTTTAAGGTATTTTCATGTTTAACGTCCCAATCATGCATCTCGAAAGGAAGAAGATAGTTTGAAAATTATAAATTCATGTATTTTGATGATTAACAAGCGTTCCTGAACATTTGTTCACAAAATGCCAATATTTACTTCTGGTAGAACATTTTTTAGTGAATTTTTATTTAATTATTTCCAGGGAAAATGGCAAGTGAGAGCGGTTCCCTTGCCTTTCTTTTATAAAATCCTTCTGCTGCAACTCAAATCCTATTCTGCATCTTCGTCAAGCGAAAACCCTACTCTCATTCAACTTTGCCATTCACACCGCTCACTCAATCAACTCTCGTCTTGCTCACGTGCAGATCCACCTCTGCTTCTCTGCGTTCCTCACTCGCTTCTTGTCCTTATCTGATTCCTGTAGCTGGAGAGATCGTGTAGGAATCCTTCTTCATCTTTGCTTTGATCAGGGTGTTGCTTGAAGCCAACATAAACAAACGCATGCTTTCGTTGCTTAGCATTAGATTGTCGACTTTCTCGGTTCGTGTTCCGCCACTCTCTTTGTTTTCAAAACCCTTTTTCCTTCATTCAATGACCCGACCTCAAAAATCTCTCGTTGGTGTTTTGTTTTGGTGATTAACGAGTATCTTTTCTGCAATTGTCACTTCATTGACTAAAAGCTTTGGATCTTCACTGGTTCTGCCGTTTTATTTATTTTGAATCGATTCGTTATTTTATTTTAACGCACTTTTTTGGGACGTACCAGCTTCGGTCAAGGATGTCCAACTCCATGCCTCAACGTCGGTCACCGACTGTACACAGCACTCCTGATGCGGTCGAGCAGGAATTCGACCATCCCACAATCGATCTCAACTGTCTAGATCTGAACGATCCGAGGGAAGATCAGGATTTGGATTCGTCTGCAAATAATTGCGAGAGCGTCGTCTCCATCGATCAATCTGGCTTAGCTTTGGTGCCGTTCATCAGCAGTGGGTTGACCAAACTCAGCAAGGAAGACAAGGTCTACCGCTTTCTCAAGGAGAAATTCATTTGGCGGCTAGGTGCGCTTGAGGCGCAAGTTACCATTGCGGCGATCCACTGGAACTACTATTCTAGCGTCTCTGCCAAAGCACGGGCACAAGTGTTTCAAGATAGGTTGCAGGTAGTGCAGAAGAAAGGCATCAGCAGCGACGCTAACGAGAGGTACGCATGATATGCGACCTCGAGGGAAGGGGTGTCCGAGATCTTCTCCAATTGCTTTGGCTACAGCGAGAAGCCTGAGAACAGTGGCCTGTATGGTTGTGGCTGCAGTAAGAGAATATCTCTTGACATGTGCAACATTAGGAACTAGTCAAAGGAAAGCACACTAGAAAGCTCGAAAAGTTTGCACGTTGTTCCACAATAACATTTTGGTAGAGCAAGTACTTCCTTTTCTGAGCTCAAAAATGCAATTACCATGTGCAAGAATAGACATAATTTGGCCACGGAAAGAGTGATTAAAGCTTTAAGGTTCTATAGAGATATTTGTTGTGAGTTCTAAAAGTAGGTAACAACAGTATGTGTTACCTACTTTTGATTTTTCTCGAGAGAGATCACAACAAATATCTCTATAGAGTCTTAGAGCTTTAATCACTTTCTTTGTGGCCAAATTATGTCTATTATTGCACATGGTAATCTCATTTATGAGCTTAGAAAAGGAAGTACTTGCTCTCCCAAAATGTCATGAAAATCTATCCTCTTAATGCACGCACTCTCTTTGCCTACTCTTGATTTTTTTCCCTAGAGAGTAAACGTAGCATGACACAACCTTTTGTCAGCACAAGTGTAAATGGTGGAGCAAGGAAGATCACGATTCATATTGGCAACAGAGGCACATCAATGACCACAACAAGGAAGATCTCAGTTAGTGTAAGGTCTCCCAATAGCATGCCATCCAGAAGGTCAAGTTTGGCATTAACGTCACCAATGTCATAGGGAAGTAGGCTTCATAGATTGAGTTCAAAACAGGAACAAATCTAGCTATAATAATGCATTGCATTAAACGGGTACACTTCTTTAGTGTTCTCCATTTGCTTGACATGGTTTTATAACGTTCTTTGTCTTGTGCATTGGGATCTACATATCTTCAAATGCTAGAAGCTAAATAGATATGCATTTTTCAATAATCAAGAAATACTAGATCAAATATACCCCATAGATACACAAATGAAAGGAAAATTTTGAATATAGCATGGAATGATTTTGAGGTATAGTGGTAAGATGAGTAAAGGATTAAACATAACAAGTACCAAAGTAAATGGTTGCGCAATGGCATTGTGTTCTCTTTGAATGTCTATTGTATTTTTTTATTATTTACATATAATTTCAATGTTGAATAACTAAACACCCAAAACCTTTCGAATGACATAAATATCCTTACGTATACAAGCACCGTCAATTATGTGCTCTTAATTCGTTTTCAAGGAAATAAGTAGGTTCGGATATTTTAAAATGAAGTAATATATAGTTGGATTTGATCAAGTCCAACTTATGAATAGACTAATTGCAAAATACAAAAGGAAAAAGTATTATTTCATGCTCGGTGCTGAGCTTGGAAAGATTACGGAATTTGATCGAATGTTGGGGGGCAATAAAAAGATATTATCATTGGGAGTTTTAATGGTATTAAAATGAGATGTGAGGATACATTCTTTTGATCGAATTTTGGGGGCAATGAAAAGGTGTTATCCTTGGGAGTTTTAATGATATTAAAAGGAGATGTGAGGATACATTCTTTTGGTTAGGAAAAAAGAAAAATATATAAAATATAGGAGGATTCCTTAGAAGGAAGAATTCGTGGAGAAGCAGATACAGAGAAGGGAACGATTTTCACGAAAGAAGAAAGAGATAAAGGACAAGAAAAAGGGGGTATGCACGTTTTTGTGACGAAGCTAAAAGTCAAAAAGAAGGCAAAAATCGAGGCGTTGAATTAAATCGACTGGTTTCGACGTGCTTATGGTGTCGATAAATGCTGTTGGTTATTAGGATAAACTTGAATGGAATTTTTTCTTGGATTTGATCTCAAGCTTGAGCTACATCCGTCATCATGAATTTATATAAAGGTGCAAGTTGGCATGAGAGAGAAAGTATCTTGCAATTTATCGTGAAATTTCAGCTTGAAGAGAAGCGTATGTCTCCATCATGGAGTGAGGAATACAACTAAGTGATGTGAATTTATAAGTTATATGTCTATTTTTTCTTTTTATATTGTGCGGTCATAGATAAAGATTAATTCGTTTTTTAGTGACTTGCTTTTTCGCAGAGGAGCACTCACCAAACCATTTGATCTTCGGTGAGATAATTTTTTATTATAAAACATAGAAATCATGTTGTTTACCCGATAACAATTAATAAAATGAAGGTGAAGAACTTAACTCGAATAGTTGCGAAAAGAGAAAAGAAATATTCATGAAATGCCTTTTTCAATGAATATTCATGTGTCACGGGCTGATCGATTGGGATCGTGACCGCGCGGTGACTCGGGCGAATTTGGACTACCCAAGCCAAGCCTTGCTCGATCGAACGCTTCTCCGCTCGCTTACCCGGATCGTTGAGAGAGAAAGCTAGAGAGAGGAGCTCTGAAAAGGAAGCGGAAGCTTTAATATAACTGAAATGTTGGGTGGTTAGAATTGAAGGAGGACACCCCCTTTTATAGTGAAGGGCCTCGGTTTACAACCATCTACCAACATAAATAGAAGGAACAGACTCCCGTATTCTAGTGCAATGACAGTTTCGCCCGCCCTTGCAATTCGGGGAGAAGACTTGGTGGGAATCCAAGGGAGAGCAGGAGGTCCACGGGCGAGCTAGGGTCGACTCTGGGGAACCTCTCAAGTCGTCCATCTTTCGGCCCGTGACATTCTCCCCCACTCAATTGAGCGACGTCCTAATCGCTCTCAGCTCGGCGAGCAGCCTTACGGGCTTTGGCACGAGCCTTCTTGTTCTTGTTTCTCTTCGCTCGAACGCTCATGAACGAAGGGCCGCATCCTTCCATGACGAAGTTGGACGCACGCGGCTCGGTCTTCGGCTTGGACGGAGCACGCGGCGCACACTCAACCTCGGGGAAGAGCGTGTGGATGGGCATGGCATTTGTTGGAGTGGAATCTAACTTGGCCTTCGGCTTCACCTCAGTCAGCTTGTTGATGCGCATGGCGGCCTTCAAGCTCTTGTCGAGGCGTCGGATCGATGCGATGGTCTTGGTGTCGACCACCCCTTTGATCATGGGGATCATCGACGGGCACTTTTTGTCGAGGATCATCATGCACTTCGTCCTCATGTCGATCATGGCTCCCACACTCTCAAAGAATTGCATGCCAAGTATGAGATCATAATCATCAAGAGGGATTACCTCGAATGCCATTCGGCCTTTCCATCCGCCAATCTTGACGTCCACGTCGGGTGTTGATCCTACGCCATGGAAGTCGCCCGAATTGATCGGCTTGTACGACTTCTCGGATGGCTCCACGTGAAGTCCCAAGGTCTTCGCAACCTCAGTTGACATGAACATGTTGGATGCGCCGGTGTCGACCAAAGCATAGAGCGTTCGGCTGCCCACTTCGACCTCCACAAAGAACGTGTCGGTGTTTGGAGCGATTTATTTTTCTTTGGTCGGCGATCGGGCTTGGACTGAGTTGATCATCCTCACAGCTCCAATCCGGATCTATCGCTTATCTTCTTTGGACTCCTCCTTCTCTTCCTCAAGGGCAAGGAGGGCGTTGATTCGACCCTTCTTCGAACACTTTTGGGTCCAGTGCGGGCCTTGGCAAATGAAACAAGGAGAAGGCAGGGGTTGATCAAACCTGCTCGCATAGTCCGTCGGCAGTCTACCCCTTTGGAAGGCTAGCTTGGAAGACCCTTCTCCCCATGCTTTGGCTCGGCCGCTTTGCTCATGCGTGACCCGGGGAGTGTTTCTTCCAGCTTCATCCTCGCAAGGTCGATCCAACCTCCAATCTCTTTGCCGACTCCTTGGTTCGGTCTTGGTAAGGTCGACGAGTGACTCGGCCACGCTCAGCAAATGCGCCAGGCTATTCACGTCCCGCCGCTTCAACTTGAGCAGTGCCCATGGCTTCAATCCATCCATGAACGCTCCAAGAGCCTCCTCATCGCTCAGGTTGCGAATCTGGAGCTTGAGCTTGGTGAACTCCTTCACGTACTCTCGGACCGTGCCTCTTTGTTAGAGGCGATGGAGCTTGCTACGGGCCTCTTGTTGAGCAAACTCGGGGAAAAAGTAGTCCCGGAACTCACGCACAAAGTCGTCCCATGTGCACACGGGATCAGCGCCTCGTCTAACTTCGTCACACCTATTGCGCCACCAAAGCATTGCCGTATCAGACAGGAACATGGACGCGGTTCGTACCTTGATCGACTCGTTGTGTATGTTGCCGGCGCCAAAGTATTGCTCCATGCTCTAGACGAAGTTGTCCACCTCCTTGGCGGATCGTTCGCCGTTGAATTCTTTCGGCTTCAGCACCTCGATTTTAGGCACCGCTTGGTTCGGCACAACATCGTTGGTGATGCTTATTTTGCATAGGGCAAGCTCGGTCTTGAGCTCTTGGATCTCGGCCTTCATGGCTTCGATCTCATCCCTACGCGGAGCTTCTTCCTCAACCACTTGGACGCGCTCCTTCAACACGATCGATGCTTCAAGGGCTTCGTCCTTGTTGTGTAGTGGGGCGGTAGCTTCGTTGATGCATGAAGTGAAGTCTTCACGGAGTGAACTGTCGACCTCCATGATCCGGTCTCGCACGTTGTCAAGACCTTCCATGAGCTCTTGCACAGCGCTCCGGACATTCGCGATCTTCTCATCGAACGCAGCTATGACGTCCCTTGAGGTGTCTCTTCTCTTTACACGACCGCGATCTTCTTGGACTTGCACGGTCTCTCCAACCATAACAGCTTCTTGGCTCGACATTCCTTCGAACAGTTGGCGCTCCTTGATTTCTCGAACGGATCTCTCTTTTGCTCTGATACCACTTGTCACGGGCCAATCGATTGGGATCGTGACCGCGCGGCGACTCGGGCGAATTTGAACTACCCAAGCCAAGCCTTGCTCGATCGAACGCTTCCCCGCTCGCTTACCCGGATCGTTGAGAGAGAAAGCTAGAGAGAGGAGCTCTGAAAAGGAAGCGGAAGCTTTAATATAACTGAAATGTTGGGTGGTTACAACTGAAGGAGGACACCCCCTTTTATAGTGGAGGGCCTCAGTTTACAACCATTGATCTACTTTTCATGTGACGGGCGAGATCGCACCGCCTCAACTATTGACATAAATATTGAACTACCATTTACCGACATAAATAGAAGGAACAGACTCCCGTATTCTAGTGCAATGACAGTTTTGCCCGCCCTTGCAATTCGGGGAGAAGACTTGGTGGGAATCCAAGGGAGAGCAGGAGGTCCACGGGCGAGCTGGGGTCGACTCTAGGGAACCTCTCGAGTTGTCCATCTTTCGGCCCGTGACACATGCATCAAACCTTGGGAATCCCCCACCCGACTTGTCCACGTGTAACTCAGTGCGTGATCGCTTGCTTTCTCAACAGAGGACCCACATCTTCCCTTTTCGTGCGACGTGATAATTTTTTTTTTTTTTTTTTATAGAAAGATTATCCAATTTGTACTTTTGTCAAATAAGATGCCTCTATGAAAACAGACGCCCAAGAAATAAGGATTGTTATCATTATCCGTACATTTTCATTCTAATGCTATATCTAATAAAAAAAAAATTATTGAAAAGAGTTTAATCACATTTAAAAAAAAAAATCCGTGTGAAGATAATTTTTTTTTCATTATTTATTTTCGTGGTATCCTAATTACGAGCTTAAAATGAAAAAAAAAAGGAGAAAAATGGTTTATTTGTAATTTAAGACACAACCACGCTCTCCCACTGGGCCTCCGACTGACACTGCGTTTGCTGTTGTTGATCGCTTGTCCATGCCAGGCCGCTCACCGCCGTCATTGCACGGGGAGACATGTTTCGGCGATGGCAACAACTCCAGCGATGATCCGATGGACCCTCCGCTTCATGTCATATGCTTACTCCCACACTCTAACTCGACGACTCGACACCATAGCCACCACAGCCCAGCTAGGGCACAGCTGAGGTCTCCCCAACAACCTGCCCCTGCATCGCCCATCGTTGCCGCAACACCGAGGCCAAGACGATGAACTGTTGACCCTTATTGAGCCCTGCGAGTCGAGCCCTCGGTGCGTCCTAGAGATCCATAGCCCCCAAAGAAAATATTAGGTACGTCTCATTTGTCAGCGTGGCAAATAAGAAGGGCCTCTAAAACACAACACGTGTTGTGGTGGGCCCAAATTGTTAGGTGAACTCTTCTCTCTCTTCTTTCCACTCTCTCTCCTCTTTGCATGCTCTTTCTACCTCCTATACGTTCTCTTCTCCTCTCTCTCTCTCTCTCTCTCTCTTCTCTCTTCCAAGCACACTTTCTCTTCACCGGCGCGGATGACCAACTGACCACCTCAACCTCCACGGCGAGCACCTCCTCCGGCATGTCTGGGAAGGTGCACGAGTGCTTGATCTGCCACAGGAGCTTCCCCACTGGCCAAGCTCTTGGCGGGCACAAGCGGTGCGTGCCACAACAAGGCCCTCACTCCCGCCTCCTCGGCCGCCGCTGCCTCGACTACCAACAGGGTGAGCATGTCGGAGGTAGTAGGGTCCACTCACACGCAGAGCCAGGGGCAAGTTCGATCCAAACATCCTGGCACTCCCGAAGTTCTCCACCCAGTTCGCGGTCTCCAGCAGCTACACCCCTCCATTTTTGTCAACTCCATTCATCGTGTCCCCAACTGAACGGAGACAGGAGACCTGCCCCGTTATTTAGTATAAGAGATCATGTCACAGAGGCTCGCGGATAAACCGTCTTCTTTCCTTTCCCTTTCTTGGATAAGAACAAATCGGTAACTGCATTGTTTGAATGGGGATACAAGCAAAGCAGAGAATAAAGGGCTAGATTTCTAATAAGCTGCAGCGTCTACTGATCAAGCCGATGTAATAATTAATCCTGGAACACCGCCGAAAAAGATGATACAGAGTTGTGCAGAATGCAGGTAATATAAGATGCCGATTCGGAGGGCCTTAGAAGACTACGGTATCAAGCATGGTCCCTAAGGTCTGAACTATGTTGGAAGACATAAGGTTGGAGACGTGCTCCTCGAGGTGCTTCTTGGCATCTTGCCTTACGACATTCACGATCACTAGCTTCTCTGGTGGCAATTCATCCTCCTCCTGCACCGCCTTGTTATACTTGATTGCCAAATTCAGCATCTCCTGCAAGATTGGAAGGGGGAAAAAATCAACTCATTTTGATTGTGCCATAAATAGAAATCAAAAACATCCGCCCACCAACCAACTGATATGATATTCATAATGAACTGCAGAAAAAGATGGGTTTCCTGTGGCCCTACCATATGGATATTGTGGCCAGCCACTACTCGTTATTGGACTCTAATAAGATACAAACGATCACCAGTTATACTCAATGGCCAACAACCCTCCTCTCACTTTCCTAATCCTGCCACGGGTGAATTATATATATCCTCCATTTACTTAAATGGACCCACAAGGAAAACCCATATTCAAGTCTTAGACTTGAGGCATTTATTACACCACCACACACAATGTTATCCCCGTCCATTGCCGTGGATGTTCCTAATATATCTGTAACACCTGTCCAGAGTATGCACCAAGAATAATGTAAAGCTTTGACTAGAGATTGTCACCAATCAATTGTTGCCCTGTTGCCTTTCATTGAATAGGTCTTTGCCAATCCGTTTAAGAGAAAAAAGAAGAGAAGGGGGGGGGGGGGGGGGTGTATCTGCAGTGTAATTTCATTAATAGTTTTTGGGAGAGAATATACCAAAGAATGAACCACACTATGTAACCAATCTTATTAAAAAACAAACGACTATACTTTTTCCCCTGGATGCTTTCTTCTCAGCCTAGATGTAAAGCATAAAGCACGACCTTAGCTTTTGAATAATAAAGCATGAATCTTACTCCTACCCAAAAAAAAAAAAAAAAAAAAAAAATCCACCTGAAACAAGGATCTGAATTTGGAGACAAACATTTGTTTTGCAAGAAATGACAGCTTTTCAGCATCCAGTTCAATGAAATCTATATGCATTGCAAGCCAATTGATCTTGATTAATTAGGAAAAAATGGACATCAGATGAAAATATGCTTAAGCAGAGGGTCTTGTCTTGCATTGTCTAGAATCCACCTCTAAGTGACTGACGCAACCAATTCTCCAATCTTTATGCGACAGATTAAGACCTTGACTTACCTGAACAGTCTGTTCATTGGTTTTAGAATGTGTGTCAAAACGATGAAGCGTCAAGCCATCTGTCCATTTCTTCTTGTGAAGATTAAGTAGCATTTTTTCCTCAAGTTCATTCTTTCTGTAATTGATGGCAATTGAGTAATAGTGTCTGTTCAGCCCATGGATCAATGCCTAGAAACATGAAGTCAACCCCATGAGATAAGATGAAAACTCAATAATCAAAAAGAATATTATCTGGCTTCACCTGGATGGACGGTTTGTTGAGATGTCCAAGGTTGGAGGTTGTCTGCCTGGGTTCTTGGCCAAGCATCATGGCTTGTGGGTTGATCAAACGGAAGGCATCAATCACAACCTTCCCTTTGACACTCTGGATGGGATTCACCACTACTGCAACCGCACGCTGATTTAAAGCCTCAAAACTCTGATTTTATAAGAACACAGCACAAGTAAAAAGCAGCCTTGTTAACAATTGGATCAAACTGGAAACCTATAAGCAATTATAGTCTAGCAAAAAAAGGACAAAAGAAACCAATCATATGATTATCAACCAAGAGTGAAAATATTTAAAATATCTTGAGGTACAACTCTCTGAGTGAATTTCCAAAGCCACAACCTTCAACTGGGGGTGAGCATGATTCCAGGGTAAAAATCAGGAATGGAAGAACAAGACTGGTCTAGGTTCTGGTGGAATACAGTCTGGTTCCCAGTCCCAGTTTTTTTGAACCTGTACTAAGTTGTTCGGTTCTCGGTTCCCAGGCAGAAACCGAACTAAACCGGATCGGGATTCAAAAACCAGACCACCTATGTAATGCCCAAACCAAGTCTAATCACAGATCTCTCTTCCAACCACAGACAAGAGCTAAACTCTAGCTCATTTCATTAGTTTGTAACTACAATTTACATGCTCCCTATAAGAATCAAATATAGGGTAAAAGAGATGACCTGCTGATGTTGATGTCCACACCAGAAAGCCAACATCCAAAGCCAGGATGAGAGTGGTACCAACCTACCACCATCTCTGGTCTGCAATGCAGAACACATAATAGCTTTGATGAAAGGGCCCCGATACAATTAAGAGAAAAAGATAGATTGAGAACTGTCCAATGTCCATTCAGTTAGTAAGAAAAAGCAAATGGAACCAAGTAAGTGGGTGGATAATTAAACCTTCCAGTCTGTTTGAGCATGTCGAGCATGTTGGTCTGGAACACATGATCGACCGCCTCGACACTGACACCGGTACCACTCTGCGGCATAGCAAACACATCGACGTCTCGGACGGTGTACTCGTCCACAAACTCCCCAAGCATCAACCCCATCACTTCCATGGGAACCCCAGCCCTCCTGGTCGGTCAAATCCCAAGTCCCAATTTAGGGAAAAAGCAAAGACACACTAAAAATGGAACAACCGCAAGCAACCGGCATTACCCATTAAACCGCGCCAACAGAAACCCACGACACTAAAAGAATGGAATCGAGCAACAGAAACCATACCGTGCTTGAGCATCTTGAGGAGGGCGAGGGAGGAGATGTGGACCTGCTCGGATGAATCGAGGGTCGGGGACTCGGGGGCGGGTGGCCCAGACTACCTCCGGCGCCGGCGAACATTCTCTGAAGCCTCTCCATACCACCGTACATCCAAGTTCGGTATCAAACCGTTGCTTGAACCGACGGAGGAGAGAGGAAGCAGGAGGAGGCGGAGGAGAAGGAGACGAATTTCTTCTTTTCCAAGTTTTGTTAATTTCACTCTCTTTTTTTTTTTTGGCTAAAAATAGATAAATCCAAGCGTTAATAGCAAAATCATTTTTCATTAACTAATTATTTTGAACGATATAAATGATTATTATTTTAGAAATATATTTCATATCATTTACGTCTTGCGAAATAAATTTAATCTGATTAATTTAAGTGATGACAAAGATTAATTGAAATTTGGTGAAGAGATGTCCGAAACATCTATAAAATAATATGAAAGGAGGGTGTTCTTTATTGTATACGAACATAAAAAGTGATTTAAGTGAATTTTGATTTTTTTTTACCCATCCTCATTTCTTTTTCTATTTATCTAAAAAATATTATACAGATATTATATACTACATTTAATATTAACTTTTCATTTTTCATGGCTTTGTTAATAATTTCCATCTATCTTCATTTATTTAGCAAAAAAATTACATAATTTATAAAACATTTTTTTCTTTTATTCTTTTCTTTAGGGTGACGACTACCCATGAAATTAAAAGAAGTCCACCCATTCATATGTCTGAAATTTCCTTCTTGTGATAAATTGACACACCCACACCCCCAAAAAGAAAGGGAGGCTCTGATCCTATTAATGAGTTGCAAATAACAACTTTTTTATGACATTAATTCGAAAGCAATAGATGCGAAAATTATATCTAAAGCTGACGATTAGAATAACAAATACTAAAATAAGGCATCAAGGATCTTGTTTGACCCACGGATTGCCCTGCGAAGGGTGAGTTTTCCCTTTTGAAGTATTCTAATGCAAGAGCATATAATTATACAAGAACCACTGAAGTAACAAAAAAAAGAAAGAAAGAAAGAAAGAAAGAAAGAAAGAAAGAATAGTGGTTGAAAAAATTGTGAAGAATAATTTTTTTTTTCATGTTGAGATAACCAGTAGCATAAAAAGCAACCCATCTTTTGTCCACCTACAAGTTGAGCAAAGACTGAGTCCACGGGAAATTGTGTATACCTTCTCAAGTTTACAGTTGATTTTGTCCAATTGGTCCTTCAAGTCCTTCCTCCACCCTTGGATCGCTCTCTCTTGTTTCTATGAGCTCAGTCTTTATTTTTAGTTCTTCCTCCATCATAGCTATCTCCTATTTCCGTAGGGGAATTTAGTTTGCAAATGCCTTGAAATAACTACAAACATAAAAGAAAAACCATTTATTACTTTCACAGCTATTTCCTTTAGCATTACCTTCATAAGCTTTTCAGCCTCAATTGGCTGATTCTCACGCTAGAGACTGATAAAGTAAACTTGAAGTTTTTTGGCAGCCTCCATAAAATCTCTACCATGTCTCTCAATATCAACTGAAATAGTAAGAAGCACTTTCTCAGTAACTAGGCATTCATGACAATTAACCAGCTAAGGGCTAGGAGTGATGAATGAGAGATAAATTAGAAATGCTTACACATATCTTATTCACTTTTTGAATAGTTAGAATTACACAAATAGAGACATTCTCAACCTCCTACGCGTGGGGAAAGTTAACAAATATAACAACTCAAGAGTACATTAGCACACACTAAGGTATCCAATCAACATGATATTGGACAAGCAAAAAGTCAGATGTAACTTAGATCTAAGATGTTGATAAAATTACAAAAAAGCTTATTCAGCCCATAAAGTCTCTTTCTTATTCCACTGTCGCAACAGTTGGGACATTATCCACCTCGAAAAAAAGAACCTTGGATAAGGATTATATGATCACTTTTTGGTCTCCTCGTGGCACCAAGCCAACATTCCATTGCAAGTTGAGTGCACTGTCCCTTCTATATCCAAAAAAAAAAAAAAAAAAACATTACGAGAATGCTGTCCTACAACTAGATTAAGCAATGACAAACTTTGATGTGAAGGATGCTAGGAGCCGTCTATAGCCTGAAGCACTCTTGCCGGTAGGCATGGCAACAAAGCTTCCTCCGGTGCAGTAACACAAGCCAGCATATCTTCCTTTAGAGGCTGGGGAGAATGTAGCTAGGGATCAACTTGATGCTGCTGATCAAGGGCTTGTCTCTTAGACAGATCCCTAAATGTAAAAGTTAAAAAGTCATGAATATGGACCTCTTGGAGTATGAGGAGAAAATTTCAATGAAACTTTCCAATGAGCAGGAGGTCGATTGTAGTGAGGGTCACAAAGAATTCCTGCCCATTTAGCTTATTCGGTCCTCTATATCAAAAACTCAGAATAAAAGGTAATAATATAACCGGGAATTGATGACTTATTAAAACCCTCATTTGGATATTTAGTAAGATATTTTCACCAAAAATAATGTAGCCTTTTGCTCCAAAAAAAGTGCTAACTATTTAAACAAGCTAGCCATTCTTCCCTAATTCAACACAAACATCAAGGGACTCCTCTTATGTAAGTGGCTCTGTCCTTGTCCAACATTCATGGACCATCCCATTAGAGACCCAACATTAAAAGAAAACTGAAAGAAGAGGAAATAAATATTTTAGAGTAAATAAGGAAATCTGTTTTCACATCAATTAGCTGGTGTAGCCAACCCTAGTCAAATCTCTTTTTTCAACCTTGGATACTATATCTGCCCATCTAAATCAAATTTTAAGGGATTTTTATACTTGTATTGCATATTAGACCTTCCCACCCAATTTTTTACATAATGATATTTTCCTTATGCTTTACTTGAAATGATCATGAATAACATTCTTGATCACTGGTAAATTTTACTTTTAGTTGCTCGTCATGTCAATTCGACATCGCCTCTCCCTCTCATATGTAACTCGGCTTGCCTTCTCGTTTGCGCCACCAAGTGAAGGGCAAGACCACGATACCAGGACACACTGGGAGACTCAACAACAACACTACAAGTTTGGTTTTGCGTTCTTGTTTCCGAAGACGGTGCGCACGAAGGAAGCCTCCACCGAGTTCAAGAAGCGGAAATGCTTCTCGTCCCTCCACACCTCCGGAAGTCGGAAGCAAGAGGGGAGAAGAAAGAAGAAGATGGGGTTTGGTCGGGTTAAGGTTTTTCTGATTGTACGTTCGAGGGGCTCTCCCCAGACGGTTGGTATAGCTTTACACTTATATAAATGTAGGAGGGCTGTTTCTTGGAGTCCCTACTATGGGACTAAGAAAGAATCTTGAGGAGGATCATCTCCCCCAAAAGGTTCAAACTTTTAGTCCGGGTTTTGCGTTTCGCAGCTGAATTTCGATTTGCTGCCATTGCGCGAGAATGGCACATGGTAACAAGTGAAGAGCATGAAAGCAGTGGTAATATTAGTTCGACTATAGATTTTCCCTTCAAGAACGTGGGATCTTTTGATCCTGTGGATTTGTACTGGGAACTTAGTAATTCTGAAGAGCCCGTGAACCTGAGCCCTGATAGGTGGAAGATCCTCCGGGAGATTTTTCCTTGTTTTGCAGAGTCAGCCGTGGGCATCTAATCAGGCTCGCCATCTATAGAGGCATGTCTTTTTTCCCGACCGCATCCCGCAAATTCCAAATTTTTTTCCTACAAGAAACGCCCTGCCAATATTACCATGTACTTTGGTTTCGCTTGGCCCATGTCGGGATGTTGTTAAATTCTTGTTCCCCATAATCGTGGAGTTCTGCTTAGAAGAATTCCCTGATGAGATTAAGCGGTTTTGGAGCATGACTGAATCAGCTGACTTGACAAAGCCCCACACTTGGTTTCCCTTTGCACGAGCTATGAAAAGAAAGCTAATAGATCATTGTGGTCCAACTAACAGTGGGAAGAGCTGGCCTCACACGAGACGTTCGAAAAGGAGAGAGCAAAAGAGGGTGTCGATCTTGAGCAAAGGAGACGCACACAGAGGAGAAAGAGATCTGGAGCTCAGAGGAACAACAAATGAACCTCCATTGTTGATCATTAGGAGCTCCAACTCCACTATTAGCCAGGATTTCAACTTTCCTCAGCCTCGGTTGTTCCATCACCCCTCTCTCCCTCGCTGGTTATCGCTAGAGGATGTCAGAGGGATTCGCAAAGGAGAGTGAGAAAGAGGTGAGCGCAATTTTATAAAAAAAAAGGGGCGTGACGATTTTATCAAAAAAAGGGCGTGAGTTCTTCTCCTTCTCGGCAGATTCCCATCCGATGCCCTTCGGAGACCTCCATTAGTCGCCTCCAACCTACAACTGGTCATGCCCTCATGCGATACAATCGAGGGCTATTGATCGTTAGATCCATTTAATTAACCCATAGTTAAATTAGGAAGTGGCTGAATTTAATAGAATTGCATAAGTGGTACAGCACGGGTGATGTGGGCAGCGAGATCAGCAACTCCGCATTGCCGTGGAGTGAAGACTAGCTTCGTCGTCAATAGAGCTAGACTAGAGCAGCAGCGTCGTCAAGGTTGATGACAACAAACTCGGCATAGCAGGCCTTGCGGCTCGTCGACAAGTTGTTATGGCGTGGGTCTCGGCCAAAGCTTGGCCAAGGAGACTCTCATTCTCTCCTCTCTCTTTTCTCACATATATTGAATTGTGTAGCCTCCCCCCTTCCTTTGTCTGTAGTGAGATAGCATTTATAGGTGAGAGGACTAGGGCTCTCAAAGAAAGAGTGTAGACTTTCTTTCCTATTGTGAGCACTTTTTAAAACATTTCATTTTCTTCTTCACCCTTTTTCCTTTCTACTCATGCATGTTCAGAATATCCCTTTCCTTGTGTTGATACATTTTTTAATATAGCCAAATATATGCCTCATGCCGGCTAATAATGTCTTAGCGCACTTGCCTTTCATTTTTCTATTTTTATTTTCCATATATTGCAAGAATATATAGAAAATCAAGTGCCATATCATGGAATATTGAAAGAATAATACAAATCTTTTCTGAAATGTACTCATCTCCCAATAAATGAATTACAAGGTCGGCAAAATTATGTGTCAACAAATACTTTTTAATTCAAAGATAATAGCATTAAATTCAGAAATATGAGATTTAAGAGAAGCACATTCAGCCATACAAAGAATGATGAGTTGTTGTCTGATCCTCCACCAATTGATGAGGGATTCTTTTTTTTTTTTTTTAATACTCCTCAATTTATTCCATAAACCTATAGCTATTTTTTAATTTAGGATCTCCTATAGAACTTCATTTGTGAGACACAACGAAATAGCAGATAGAGCTCTTTCATCTAATTTTTCACACGTTTCATCTTATGTGCTTTCCAGTTTTTTCCCTTTTCCAAACAAAGTCTTCTTCAAACCCTACTGCATAAGAATAGCCAACAAACAAACTTGCCATATGTTGAAATTGCCGCTCCCATCAAACTTCTCGATATCAAATCACGTTGTTGAGCTTGAAGTCATAACCAAAAGATCTAGAGAAAATAAAGTAAATAAATAAAGACTATAACAAAATTGAAATTGAGAAGAATAGAGGAATGCCGGATTTTATGTGGAAAGCCTTGTGGAAAAAACCACGAGAAATAAAAAAAGAAGAAGAAGCAAAATCCACTACAGAAATCAAAGATTACAAAAACTGGCTTTAAAAAGTTTAGACTCTTTTTGTCTCAAATTTTTATATATAGATAAGAATCAAATCTAAAGTAGGAAACCTCATTTTATAAAATCTTCTCCAACTACAAAAACCATTCAATTAGTAAATCTATTCAAAATAGGAAATCTACTTGAAGTAGAAAGCTTTCCCTTTTGAGCTCAAACTTGAGACATATCTAATAACTATATATTAAACCAAAATATTAAATGAGATTACACAAACCTTGACTTACTTAAGATATCAAAGAGATCTCAGCAAGGGCAAGGGCAGCTAAGGGGCCAGACAATGACCTCGCGGAGTAGCACAGGATGGTAGTGGTGGGGGTTATTGAGACTAGAGTTGTGGTAGATGGGTGTTGCAGGTGGCCCACTGGCATTTCTGGACTAATGGTTGCCGAGGAGTCACTCGGAAGCTTGCAGAGATTGAATAAATTGATGACTTTGTTGTGAGCACTAGAGTTGCTAGTCAGGCACCTGAAAACTACAATTTTGTCGTGCGGAGGCAACCGTAGATTGGTTTGGGTGTGCCTAGATCTGCTGGGAGTCAGTCACACAATTGTCTTGGCATGACATGGAAATTCTCTAGACTTAGGAACAATGGCTCCTTTGGCATGGGTGCAAGTACAGCAAGATGTTTTGGATTATGGCTTGGCTGCCATAGATGATGTTTACTAGGACCTGGGGGAGCGATAGAAGTTTTATTGAAGCGTCAGTGAGGAGTTAGGCACAAGAAAGCACAGCTTTGAGAAATCAACACAGTTGGTCGTCGAGCGAGGTTTGCTTCACTAACGAGGATAGTGCAAGGGTGTAAAGTGTAGCAGCGAAATTAAAAAATGCGGCAACTGACAAATCGCGACGTTGGAGGGGTGAGACGCAATGATGCATGGAAGCGGGAGGTTTGATGGTCAATCTACCATGACTACAGGAGCTTTAGGTCACTGAGAACAAGGACAAAGACCAATAGGCGCAATGGTTATGGATTAATCTATTTGATAACATCAGTTAGAGGTGGCAAAATGAGTCTTAGATCCATATATATGATCCATTTAAATCATAAATGGGTAATGTATGGGTCACTTATTTTTTAAAGAAACTAATTAAATGGGTTTAAAAATTGAAGATTTAAGAAAAATGGCTCTTAAATTGGTTGGACTTAGAACCCATTTTCAACTAAAGCCTCAAAATATTTATCCTCCCTCTTTAACTTTATAAAAATATCTTTTATAAAAATAAAATTTATAATTATTTTTTATATTTCAATTTTCTTTCCTTTTTTTCCTTTCTTCTTCCTCCTTCTTTAGCTAGTGGCCAGCATGACAATGGTCGGCAACTGACCAAGCAAGACTCAAGCTCATTGGCATCGGGCAAGCTTGAGCTAGCTACATTTGGCGAGGTAGAGGCCTCATCAATTGTCGTCAAGGCTCGAGCTGGCCGGATCCTACGAGGCAAAGGCCTCGCCAAATGTCTGCAAGGCTTGAGCTCAGCCAACACCGGTGTGGCGCGAACCTCGCCGACGTCAACGAGGCTCAAGCCTCAACGATCGGGCAAGCTGGAGGCTCGCCTGTGGCGGGCTGTTGATCGTCGTCATGGCCGACGACTAGCTAAAGAAGAAGAAAAAGAAAAAAGAAAAGAGAAAAAGAAAAATTATATTTTTAAAAATACAAATAATTTAAAAAATTATTTAAAAAATAAAAATAATTAAAAATTCTATTTTTAAAAAGTAAAATTTAAAAAATATAAAATTATCCATTAAATTTGAATTGCATAAAAGTATTTTAGCAATACCATTTAAAAAAATCATAAGAAATAAGCTTTCATAGGTTTAGTTAAATGGGTCGGTCGGGTATGAGTCAAAAATTTTATACTACAATAAATGAGTCCTAAACAGGTTAAATGCATTGATTTGGGTCGGACCATTTGTGACTTGACCCAAACCCTACTTGACCCATCCATTAATAGGGAACAATGTTCCCAAAAATAAAACTAGAATAGAATAAAAAAGTAGAAATTTTTTTATTTCATTATTCCCAAGGAAAATTCTAGAATCAAGTCATTTTCTCTTCTTTCTCCCTCTTTTCTTTTCTTCTTTTTCTTTTCTTCCTCTTCCTCTTGTAGTTGGTTGCTAGGCTCGACGATGGCCCATGATGAGGTCTTCTGGTCCTAGTTGGGCGAGGACAACCTGGCCTTGGTTGGACAGGGCTCAACCTTGCCCAGATGGGGTTAGGTCTCATTGATGGCTAGGCAAGGCTCCCTCATGGTTGGTGAGGTTGCCAACTCTCGTCTAGCCGATCGTGAGCTATTGCGAAGGCCCGCTAATGACTAGAGTAGGAAGAAGAAGAGAAGGAAAAAAGCAACAAAAAAAAAATCTCATAAAATTATTTCAAAATTAAAAGAAAATTTTATGTCCCAAAAAAAAAAATTGAGAGTTATACCGATCGCATTCATGTTCTTTTTCTATTTCAGAAATAAAATGGATCCTCAAAAACTTGTCCAAGGAACTAAAGCAAAAAAAAAAAACTAAAAGAAAATTTTTTAAACGATAATTAATTTTAGGAACGAAAAGATTACCAAACAAATTCACGAATTGATACAAGAAGCCATGATCATCCCCTAAGAAGATGACGTCCCCTTTTATTGTTCAAAAATTTCCTTCAACTTCCTAGAATTTCCGCTCGCTTGTCATGATTTCTAGTCAAATATATCGTCAAATCTCCTCTTGGCTACCCACGATCTCTTTCTTGATTTTCCCTCTTCAAATCTGCTCATGTATCCTTGTTTCAGATCACGCATAATTCATCTTAGAAATTCAAACATTTATAATGCAAATGCACGTTATGTTAATGATACCTTTTATTTAGGGTTAGGGTCCATCCCTAATTTTTAGGATTAATGCCACAAAAATTATCAAACAAGTACATCTATGACAAATTTATCTCAAACTAATTTTTTAACTGCCATAATTCCAAACTAGTATACCTATGAAAAATTTTCCCAAACTAATTTTTTGACTACAAAAAATCCCAACCTAATACATTTATGATAAATTTACTCTCAATTAGTTTCTATTAAATTGTATAAATATCACGAAAAAATCCCAGTCTTGCTTTTCCTTTATATCTATAAACCAAATTGGCTTTGGTTTTCTAGATTAATTGAGATTATTTAAAAGCTGAAATTTTTGGTCAAATTATTTATTAGGTAATTATCCTTTAACAAGATTTGGATTTTGGTTTTCCAAATTTACTGAACTCATTAATTAATCATTTAACCTTTGTACTAGTTATTGGGGTGGGACTATTTTTACTTTATTAAAAATTATTAAAACTTGTGATAATTAATAGGTTTCATTAAATGAAGAGGGGCCAAGCTAATAATAATAATCTTTGTTGTCATCTTCCGCACCAAGCAACATACATTCATTACGTTTGGGTTGATTAAGTTAAACCTACTCTTGCATAATAACATGGTCAGACTTATTACGAACTCATTTTAGATAAGATGTTGGGTCATACATATTTCTAAATTCTTGGTACCAACAAAACCTCATTAAATGTTCAAAAGTCAAGTTTACATAGTATATGAGTAGCAAAAGTGTACACGCATTTTGGAGGGAACATATAGTTAACATTTGAAGGTTTCGCTGAATTGTCCATTACAAGCTATTTGAATTATTAGTTAACGGAAAGAAAGAAATTAAAAATGGAGCAATTGGATACGTACATATATAAATAGAGAAATATATTTCAAGATTTGAATTTTTTTTATGATTGCTTACAAGATTAGAAAGATTCAAAGTAAGATTTATATAAGATTATTAATTTATACATTTATCCATTGATAGAGTGTTATATAAAACAACTATCGGGGATTTAATTTGTCAAAAAACCTTTAAAGTAAGAAGTCCTCTTTACATTACTTTATATAATAGTGTGCTAGATCGACTAGCTTTAACTACGTATTCATGTGATTATTAGAGATGAATGTATGATTTTTAAACCATCTATTAATCTTTTTATCGCTTAGGTATTTGTTTCAAAAAGGTTCTGTTAAAAGCATAAGAAATAAAGTGACGGTTTCTTTATAGTTTTGGATGGGACTATGTTTTTAGACTAGAAAGCTAGTAACAACTTTAGGGGCGGATTGTATTTTGCAAATCATTTTAAAAAATTACAAGTTTAATAGGCCACATTAATCTCAGTTTCAAGATCCTTCTCTTTCTTGGTAGAAAACCTCTTGTTAGATGGTTCAGTAAACCATCATTCTCTTATCCCCATCTCAATTTGTTCTCCCATGGGAACAAGTTGGTTGAAGTTTTTGACGTATGTGCTAGCCATTCGGTTACAGAACTTAGATGGGAGAGTCTTGACGAACAACTTCATCAATTCTTTATTAGTAGGCTCATGAGTGATTTGAGCTGCTAGATTTCGCCATCTCACAACATATTCCTTAAATGATTCGCTCCTCTTTTTCTCCATTCTCTCAAGATCTTCTCGAGAGGGTGCGATGTCAATATTGAACTTATACTGCTTGAGAAATGCGTCAGCCACTTTATTCCAAGTGTCAAGAAGATTGACATTCTTCATCATGTACTAGTTCAGTGCGGGTCCATTCAAACTCGAATTGAATGATTAGATCATGAGGGGCTCATTCTTGACATGTTGGGCCATGTGTACATGGTACATCTGCAAATGCATCTTTGGGCAATAAGTGCCATCATATTTCTCAAACTTTGGCATTTTGAACTTGCTTGATACTTTGACATTCTCATATATTGACAAGTCGAATGAGAGTGAACTCCGTGACTCTAGCAATTGCTTCACTTTCTCTTCCAATTTTGCGAAGCATTCATCTTGCTCCATCTTAGGGACATTTTCAAGCTTGGCCTTGTTAATAATGACTGATAATGGGTCATCTTCTAGTTCAGGCATGTCGCCATCACCCACTTGGGCCTTGTTTGCTTGCACCGAGATAACTATTTCGAGAAGAGCGGGTGCAGGAGTCGGATTTACTCGGAGAGAATGGATTTGAGTCGTTATCAGCTGCATAGAGGTGGCTAATTGTTTGAGTTGATCTTCCATGGTGGATATACGATCACGCATTTCATTTTGATCGGCCATTTTAGCTCTTAATTGTGTAATAATGGATGAACGTGAGGGATACATTGTCACCTAGTTCAAACGAAAATTTGTAAGTACAAGGTGTGATGAGAAAACCAATCCATGACAACAATCTATTTTTTTTAGTCAAGAAAAGTCCACATATGAAGAGGATTTCCTAAAACTAGACTAGAAAAACAAAGACATGGGATGCCCCAGTAGGGATGAAATTTCCTAGACATGAACTAGGAAGAGCGAAGGCATGAATTGAAAACAAATTTCTAATTTTTTTTCCCAAATGTTTCATTGCATGACAATTTCCTCATTTCATTCCTAATTGACAAAGGAACTAAATCAATGATTGACTTACATTGTCATGGACCGACCAAAAGTGCAACAAAATAAATGGCATGGTATAAGGATAGAAGACTTACCTCACCAAGAAAAATTAATGGCAATCACATAAACATGCTCATGGTAAGTGAGGCTCGATTTCTATCTAGATGGCTTAACAAAGTGGAGCTATGAAGATGATATGACCGTTGCAATCTCGCATTAACGTGTCAGGTCCTCCTAACCCCGGTTCAGTCGAATGGAATACCTAATAATCACACAGTCTTGGGGATATGGACAAACACATTCGACATCATGAAAGAAATTTCGGGGAAGAGAATGTCAACCTCTATATAGCAATCTCGTTTTGAAGGAAGTATCCTTCTCAACACCATCCTAGAAATCCTATTGCAGCCTAGGTCTGACTGCAGGTTGTGTGTGCAATAATGTAGTGCTAAAAGCTATAAAACATGCACAATAGTTTAAATGCAAGTAACACTTCTATAGTTTTAATTCAAACATTCATCCCTAAGTCCAATATGCAAGACATGGGTTAGCAAAGACTACTCCCCTTATACCTCCCATATGCAAGAACATTTAACGCCTTAAGAATGTTAGGGACGTACCTGGGATCCTCGCTGCCAAACAAAAACATTTTTGAAAGAAAAAGAAACATTGGCCTAAGTCCACTAAGTGTTTTAACACAATTTCTTAGTGGAGTCGCCAAGCTATCGTGGCCTAATTTTTGGGTGTACCGCCTAAGTTTATGCTAATGGACTACTAAGCTTTTACACTTAGCTCGAGCTCTCCCAAGCCCATACCAATTCGCGACTTAAGGTTCAATATTTAGCATGCAAATGAATTTTAACGAGGAGTCACAACTAATCAGTTTATGGTAGGTCGATTAGAAACCTAAGTAAAATAATTGGATAATTATTTTACTCCTACGAACTAGAGACTAAGGGTACGGGGACTTGGGTACACTAGATTTCTTTAATGCCATTTCAATACCATTCTTTTCAATTTCAAAAATGTTTTTGCAGGTAGCTTGGGTTTATTTTAAACTAAATCTCTATCATGCAAAAGGATGATCACACGAATGCTTAGTCACTATTAAACAATAAAAAAACTTTCATTAAAAGAAATAAACACACAAAGCATTTTTTGGGTTTTCTTTTATCTTGAAATCGCAATGTTCATTTTAACTTCATGATTTAACTTTATTAACAGGCAAGTTCTAATTAAATAAACCGAACATGCAAACTCAATTTTGGTTTTCACTTTATCTAATGAGAATCATGCAATGCATGCTACTCATTTAACATGAAATAAGCATGTAATCTATCCTAAAGCATGAAATGAATTTATTCTAATTTTTTCGTATTTTCCATGAAATTTGAAATTAAAGAAATGCAACAATTAAATATGCAATCTAAATTAATCAAATGACCTAATTCTAATGATGAGCAATTCTAACTAAATGAACCTAGCAACAATCATTAGATGACGAAAATTTCATAAACCTAATCCTACATGTCCGATTTATTAAACCTACATGCTTTGATGCAAGATTTTGATTTTGATTTTGATTTTGATTTTTTAGTGTTATCCAAGACAAGTAATTATCAACTAAACATTAAATCTAAACAATCATGATATTCAACAAATAAAGGATTAAAGTAATTGAAAAAATAACCCGTTGCCTCATAAGTCAAATTAACGGTTATTCTAACCCTAATCATCACGACAAAGAGGTTCAAAATAATTAAAAATCTGATACGAAATCTTACGGATCAAATTAATAACTATAATGATTTAATAATCAAAATATCATCAAAATGCCCTAAAATTAACATAATTTAAAAAAATGATCCGGCGTCTTATGGATCAAATTAATAATTACAATAATTTTGGACAAAACCCCTACGGTTAATGCCTACAAGATTCAACAAATAAACATTGGGATCCAATTTCCCAATTTAAATAAATAAACTAAAAAATATAAACAAAATAAAGTAAAATAAAGTAAAGTAAAATAAAAAAATAAAAAAATAAAAAACCACCTAATTGATTTTCCTTTTTCTTTTGTTTTTCTCTTTCCACGCAAGGCTTGTGCATGGTGGTGGTTGGTCGCCATCGGACATCGGTCACGGTCATCGGATCTCCAGCGTGGGGACTCACAGGTTGCTGCTAGTCACAAACAAGAGGTGCTGTGCAGGGTAGTTCGGCTATGGGCGGCGTCGAGGCGGAAGAAGAGGCACGGGTGTCAGCGCTCGGAAGTGCTCAGGCAGCAACATGGTGGTGTCTAGCGCTTAGGTGGAGACTCGGATCGGCACAATAATAGCTTCGTCGGGCTGGTGGGAGTGACTTGACATCAACAGCAGAGGATGGTGTGCGTCACAGATCTCGCAGCGGAAGGTGAGCGGCACCCTAGAGTGGTGGTGGCAGAGCAGCCCGAGTCGAGCTTGGGTCGTCACGAGGAGTTGAATGGCGATTGCTAGTGCAGGTGTGGTGCGCTTCGGCTACAAGGACGCCGAGGCGCAGGCGCAGGCGCGAGATCTACTGCAAAGGGGTGCTAGCATTGGCGCGTGGAGCAAGTAAGCTGAGGTGCAAGCAAGGACCGACAGTGGGCGTGGCAAGCTACTGGTTGGTGCTTGGGTCGTCATGGGTTGGTGCAACGATGGCTGGTGGAGACCGGTGGTGCGAGCGCAACGTAGGTGAAGAGGAGTCGACGATTGGGGTAGAAAATGTGGGCAGCGAGCGGTGAGGGAGACAATGAATAGTCCTTGTCTCCTTCACACCTCTGCTACTTGTACTTTTCCTTTCGCTTTTTTTTTTTCTTTTTGTATTTCCTCTTTGGTCGATCAAAAGAAAATCCCTAGAAAAGCCCCCATTTCTCTCATCGTACACGGCTTCCTTTATAGGCAAATAATGATGTGATCTTCGTGAAATATTTCATCAACTTTTCAATATACACAAAAATTTTCCTATAACCTCCTAATCATAAACATCCTCTCATTTTCCTTATCTCCTAAATATTTTCAACGGATTTTTAAAGAAAAGATTACAACCTAATTTTCTTAAATTTCAAAAATCCTCATTTCAAATCTCAATTTCAGAAAATGGGCTCGGGCCAATTTCTACTCTTCATGGGTTTAGTCTGACCTATTAATTCAAAACTCAAATCCACTAATTCAACCCATCTGCCACCGGACTAGTAAATAAATGTAAAAAAAATGCAAATTAAAAACAAATGCACCTAAATCTATATGCTATGCAATTAATATTTTTTCAGGGATAAAATTAACCCCTAATTTTTTTAATGTAATAAATGACTAAATGGGTCACCAAAATTTATGTGTCAATAGCTGCCCCTCTTTGAAGGTGAGCTCGTAGAGATTGTTTTCAAAGACAAATTGAGACCTAAAATTTGACCGTGCGCATTCACTGAGTGATTTTTTCTTTTTTTAAATGCAATTCATATGATGCATGGAAACGCTAATGTAAATGATAAAGGAACCTACCTGGAATAACTTATCTTCTAGGAGGGTAGACTAATTCAATATAGTTGATGTTATACGTTCAGGACTTGTTCCTTTTTACGGTCGCTTAAAATAGTAATGAGACTTTATAAGAAGACTACTTTCCTAGGGCCCGTACATTTCTACGGTCGCCTAGTACAACAGCAAGATTCTATAAGGAAAGTACTTTCCTAGGACCCGTATCTTTCTACAGTTGCCTTGACGAAAAAATATTGATTTTTCAAGATCCGTACTTTTCTACGGTCGCCTGAATGGGGAAATTGCTTTTCCAGGACCTGTACCTTTCTATGGTCGCTTCTTATAGCAATAAATGTTATCTAGGACCCGTACCTTTTTACGGTCACCTAACGGGAATTCACTTTCTAAGACCCGTACATTTCTACAGTCGCTTGAATAAGGAATCATTTTCCAGGACCCGTACCTTTCTACAGTCGCCTGAACTGAGATAATATCTTTTCCATGACCCGTACCTTTCTATGGTCACCTGTTAGAGCAATAAAGGATTTCTAGGACTTGTACCATTCTATGGTTGCCTAAACTAAGGTTTTTCCTGGCTAGGACCCAAACCTTTCTTCGATCTCCTTAATCAGAATGAATTTGGAGGAAAATATTTGGGGGACAACTCGATCGAGTGTTGGTGTAAGGGATTCTTGTGGCATCCCAAAATTTAGAGCAAAACCATAAGGTGTGTTAAAATCTTTAATTAGGTGATAAAATTTCCCTTGGCTTGTGCTTTAGTCATTAGTCTTTTTATTTAAATGATTTGTGCATATGGTTTTGAAAATTTAAATTCAATAGATTAATAATCTATGCTTGGCCATAAGATTTATAAATTAAATTTCAAAGAATGAAATATCCCGAGACTTTGGCCAAGATTGAAAATAGAAATTTAAAAGTATTTATAGAAGGAACTCAAAAAAAAAAAGGGAAAAATGGGGTTAATTTTCGAATGGGCCTTGGACCCATTGGCCTAAGCTTGATGGGCCAAGCTAGTCGGCCCAAAGGGGGGAGTTCGACCGGCCCATTAGAGGCCCAAGAGAGGTGGCCGGATGGCCCAAGCCCAAGAAGCCCAATCAATTCAAAATTCAATTGGACAAGTGGCAAGGGGGAAGGCCATGCATTGGCCATGGTTGAGGCAATGTAATCATTAGCTCTAGGGGGAAATAAAAGGGAAGAGAGAGAGAGAGGAGTGGCCGGATTCTTTTGGCCGGGAGAGAGGGTGAGAGAGAGAGAGGAATCGCGAGAGAGAGGGGGAGATCGAGAGGGAGAGGAGGCGGAGTCAAGGAGGAACCGCTGAGTGCCGCCGTCCGCTCGCCGTGTCTGTCCACCGTATGCCGTCGACCGTCCATCCTAGAGGCAAGTGGAGTCCTCTAACTTCTCTTGCATGTTTGTATATGGGTTGCATGTTCGATTTTGGGTATTTTAGTGAGAAAAACCGAGGTAAGGATGGCTTGTTTTCAAACCGTGTGACTGTTCTTGCTCGGGTTATGGGAGTCAGTAGCTTGTTTGAGCTTGCATGTGTGTTTGGAGTCCGATTTTGGCTTTGATGTCTTCATGGAAGTTGTAGCTAACGTCTTGTACTATAACATACTGGAATTTCGTGGAAAATTATGGAGATATGAGGGGCTAAAGTTCTATTTTATGGAGACCCTAGATCTGTGAAGTTTTCACTGACTTCTTGTTGGATTCTTGATTGCATGTTGATTTTTGTTGAAGATTTGACTTCGATGTCTTCTAAAATTTTTAGGTAACACCTTAAACTACAACATACTCAAATTTGGTTTGGAGTTCTTCATGAAAAATGCACCAAAATGTCTTGGCTATCACCTTGTAAAATTTCGTAATTTTTAGAGGTTGTATGAATATTTTAATCGAATTTATTTTGAAACTGTGCATTCTGGTTATTATCCGAATATCATGTGCTATTTTGTGGATAGTGTGAAATTGTGTGAAATTCGAATTGGGCATGAATTTTGTATGAAATTTGTCACCTTATTGGTTTGTTTAATGATTGTTTGAATATTATAATTTTGGGGAAAATCATAGATATTGAATTTTAATATTTATTTATGAAAATAAATAAATATAATAATAAAATTAAATAAATAATAATAATAAAATAAAAAGGAATGATTTTATTGGCCATAAACTCCATTTAATTTATAATTATGCATTGTTATATGTATGATAAGACATTGGTGTATGTATGATAATGAATTGTGATGTATGTGTAAATCATATGCCATGTAATAATGAGATCAAAATAATGATAAATGTGGATGATGATAAGTGAGTAAGTGGTTGTGGTGGAGGATGAGGCCAGAATGTACAGAGATGCATTGCCGGAATTCCCTAGGAGATTCAGGATGCACGGAATGTGGGGGGCCGGAAGCCCTGTCGGAGGTTTTTGCCCGAAGGGAATGCCTCGCGATGTCAGGATGTGGGTGCGAGATGCCTGGCTAGAAGGGTAAAGGCCAGAAGCCCTGTCGAAGGTTTCTGCCCGAAGGGAATGCCTCGTGATGCTAGTTGAGATGCGAGATGCCCGAAATGTGGGGGGCAGAAGCCTGGTGGCCTGGGAGGCTGAATGCTAGGGAACCTCGGAGGTCTTTGCTCGAGGGGATGATGAAATTGATGATTGAGAAATGGGTGATGTGGTGATCAAATTTAAAGATAAAGATAAAATTAAATCATGACATGGTATGCATGATGATGATGATGATGATGATGATACGTGATGTGATATGATGATCATCCATGATATTATATGCATGATGATATGCATGATATTATATGCATGATAGTGATGATACGTGATGTGATATGATGATCACCCATGATATTATATGCATGATGAAATGCATGATGATGATGATAGTGATGATATGAGATGTGATATGATGATCACCCATGATATTATATGCGTGATGATATGCATGATGGTGATGATATGTGATGTGATATGATGATCATCCATGATATGATATGCATGATATTATATGCATGATGATGACGATATGTGATGTGATATGATGATCATCCATGGTATGATATGCATGATAATGATAAGGATATATGGTATGTGATGATGAAGATGATGATGATGATATATGACATGCATGATGACATGTATGATATGCTGATGCCATGATGATGATGATGATATGATGATGCATGATAGTATGTGCATGACTTCAAGGTAAGCAATACCTGCAACATATGATGATATGCATGGTGCATTGAGTTGTTATTGGATTTCCCTATCTGTTGAGTGGTTGTACTCACCCATTTTGGGGATAACATTTCAAATTAGCAGTATGCCGCTACCTGCCGTCTCGCGGGGGGTGTTTTATGGTCTACCATCCGATGTAGAGGTCGAGTGTGCTGAGATAGACCATCCCTCTGTTCCCGAACTGACTTTTATTCGAGTACGCTGTCTAGTGATATACGACATAGGCCTGGCTGGGGGCCCTGTTATTTAGGAGTTCAATTCTGTACACGTTCGTCGGGATGGAGCGATGCGACGGATGTTACTGCCGCCACCGCTTGATGCACCGGGTTGGGTGTGAGACCCGCGCGCGATGAGTAGGAGCTGGATCTTTTTGATGTAGATAATTGACACTTTCAATGGGGGTTCGTACTCATATGATGTTGAGGGTCGAGAGTTTCTTTTTGAGGTTTTAGGCTAGACGTAGCTAAGTCCTAGCTTTTCCTTTTTGATGTACCGACCCGAGAGTAGTCTCATCTTGAAAATATATGTAAATAAAGTGTCGTGGCATGTTTATAAAAATCTTGATGTTTAGTTGGTGTGTATTGGTATCATGGATTGGTAGGGGGATAGATGGTGATGTTTAATTTGCTTCCGCTAATGAGTCGTGCTGGGACATTTTTGTTTTTTTTTTTTAAATGTGTCTATAAATTACGACGCATCTTAGAAAGAAAAAAAAAAGAGGTAATAAAGTGTAATATCAGTGCTTGTGGCGACCGCCGAAGGGTTCGGGGTGCTACAATTCTAGGCTATGAAAGCACGCCAGATCGATAAAAGAAAACCGGGCTACGGAAGCACGCCAATTCGATAAAAGGGAACTTGGGCTACAAAAGCACGCCGAGTCAATATAAATGAATACCGAGCTATGAAAGCATGCCGGGTTGATAAAAAGGGACTCTAGGCTACAAAAGCACGCTAGGTCAAGGTAAAGGACACTGGGCTACGGAAGCACACCGAGTCAATGAAAATGAACATTGGGCCTTGAAAGCGTGTCAAGTCAATATAAAGGACATTGGGCTACAGAAGCACGTCGGGTCGATGAGAGGCACTCTGGGCTACGAAAGCACGCCAAGTCAATATAATGGACATCGGGCTACGGAAGTACACCGGGTTGATGAAATGGACTTTGGGCTACGAAAGCACGCTAGGTCAACATAGAGAGATAGCTTGATCGAGTCAAGTGTCGAGAATGGGTAGAGATATACTTACCTAATGATATCTTTGATTCTTGGGGATATGTCTTCTGGAATTTAGATATCCTGTAGAGGTCTCTCACCTCTTGATAGAAATGAAGGATACACCTTGAATGTTTGTGGTGGTTTCTCTTCTTGAAAGGAATCTGAATGTCAAGAGCTCTTTAGTCTTTGAGACATGATTTAGAGCAAAAATGCATTTACCAAAGAAATAAGCAATTAAGGCTATTCTGGAATGCACACTTCAAAATCTACTGAAGTTTTTATCAATTCAATTAGGGGTTCATGCATAATGACATTTGCATCACTCAAATTTCCACTGGAGACATTTCAAAAGACTATTGCAATCTAAATACATGAGTATCATGGATGTGTCAAATGAGGGATCTTTCGGTTATAAAGGACTTTTCACTCCCTAATTAAAATAGTTATTTCATCCTGGCCTTTGATGCAAGATTTTTAACAGTGACTCTACCTCATTGTCATCATGCTAAATAAGGGTTTGAGCAATCTCGCAAGTGGTACGACTCTACCAATCTAAAAGGTCTTTAAGAGGGACTGTAATATGGGCTCGATCAACGGCTGAACAAGGGAGACTCTTTGAGTCGAGGCTACTAAAAAATGACATTTCGCAATTGTCTTGGGGTTTATAAGTCAAGAAACATATGAAATGAAGCAAAAATTATCTTACTTGCACTTCTTCAAGCGATGCTTTCGAACATATGAACCTTTACGTTAATTCAAGTGCTCTAATTTGAAGAGACTTCGCAAAGGATGCAACATAAGCTTGGTTCATGGGTTGAGAAGAAAAAAGATCTTTAGGCTTAACAAATGTTTGAGGATTAAAGTTGGTGATCATCTTGACATCTCCTCCAACTTTGTTCTTCATCATTGGAGGTTTTCTTCAAATCACAACTCCATTGATTGCGGCATCTCAACATTTGAGTATTTTTTAGTATCACCTTGTTGGGTATATGACTCACTACATCAAGTGTTTGATTTTTCTTTTTTTAGGCACTGGCCTTGCTTTTACCGGACACACTACTTTTCATGCCCCTTGTTCTCATTCATTTTTCTTCAATTCTTTTTATGGGCATTAGCCTTACTTTTACCAAGCACACTGCTTTTTCATGCCCCTTAGTTCTAATTTGATTTCAATTTTTGCACACAGTGCATGCATCAAGCAATTACACTTTGAATGACACTCGAACTTTCAAGGGTCTTAATCTGCCTTTTGCCTTGCCCCAATGTGGGGGATGATCACCAACCGGGTTTAATATGAAAAAACTTCATAGGCTCAAGGGGGCTATGCAATGAATAAAGTGTATATGATAGAAAAAGAACTACTCTTCGTCGTCCTAAGGCACTTTAAATTATCGTACAAGTTACAATGCGAAAGCAATACTCGAAGATTGACGTAAGTGTGAGTAAGAAAATTCCTATCATTCATTTCAAATCTTGTCCTAGTTTGGGATGATCCTTGACATGGATAATTTAAAAAGCTCTTCATGTGTGTGGCTCAAAGGGCTAAACAATGGATATACTTGTACTGTTTCGGGTAGCAGAAGAAATTGCTTCTCATCACCTCAGTTGACATACCCTTTGCAAGATAACCCTTTTCCTCGTAGGCATGGAAATTTTCCACACAACTCACTGGGGGTTAGTGTATGAAACAGTGTATGGAATATGGTTTGCCTTTCATCATTCCAAAGTATCCCATTTGACACATTCACTATATCTCACACAATTAATCATGGAAAACATGCAAGATTTGTAATAAAATTGAACGATTGAGTTTGCAACTCATTGAAGCAATTTATTTATCATAAAAATGCTTGCAATTCAAAACATGATATGACAAATTCAATCATGGGCAACACTTCTTGACAGTAGCATAATTAATTGGAGTGGAAAACTCATGACTATCCATTTCTATTAGGATTAAGGCACCTCCAAGAAGTACCTTCTTCATCACATATGGGACTCTGTAATTTGGAGCAAACTTGCACCCAGGATGTTCCATCGGAGAATCATGGTCCTCTTTTACTTGCCCCAAGTCTTTTTTTTTTAATTTATTGCAAGTATGCTCTAAGCATGTTGATCACTAGTCAAGTTTACGATCATTGTTATTTTAGATGTCCCTTGTCATAACAAGTTATATAATTATTCTCTGAGACAAGAAGTAAATGAGTTAGACAAATAAACAGGTTTAATCTTCTGCAAGCTTAAAAAAAAAAAAAAACACACAGAAATGCTTTTGTCTTCGAAAAAGCTTTTGGGAGGAAGCATGAGAAAGTCCATCCCTCAGGATTTCCCCGTGGATGATAGTTTCTTTCATGGTTGGATATTGTCATTGGACTAGTTTGGAGTACCTCGTCATGCCCTCAAAAATTGGAAATAAAATTGTAATTTCATTGAATAGAATCAAATGAATTACATTATTGGAATGGAAAATGCAAACGAGCAAATCCTAGAAATGAAAGCAATAATTGAAGTTTTAGAAAGCATGAAATCCTAAAAACTTGAAATCCTAGAAAGCATAAAAAAAAAAAAAAGGACTCCTTCACGAGAAAGAGTGAAGATAAGAACTTCTTCACCCAGTGATTGCATTTCCGCCTTCATCAAGGCTAGGCAGATGATTTTCCTAATTACTACTAAAAGAGAACACCTTTGTGTCCAAGAGGTCTTGGACCCTATGCTTCAAAACATAGCAATTATTAGTGGACTGACCAACCTCTCCCATGTGATAATCACACTTTTCGGAGGGATTATATGCAGGATAATGCTTGGGATTTAGTCGCTTCAGCTCAGTAGAGAGTAATACCTTCTTTTGGAGGATAGGCAAAACTTTGGATAGGGTCCAGGAAGAGGTGTGAACTGTCTTCTAACATTATGTCGTCGACCCGAGAACTGATACCCTCCACTTTGTGGCTCAGTAGGAATCTTAATTACCAGAGTGCGATTGGATGTATCATGATTCAGTTGAGAATATGCCACATTAATCTCAATTTCAACGTCCTTCTCCTTCTTGGTAGAAAACTTCTTGTTAGATGGTTTAGTAAACCATCCATTGCATAGGTATTTGTTTCAAAAGGTTGTGTTAAAAGCATAAGAAATAAAGTGATAGTTTCTTTATAGTTTTGTATGGGAAATATATTTCGAGATTTGAACTTTTTTTTTATTTTTATGATTGCTTACAAGATTAAAAAGATTCAAAGTAAGATTTATGTAAGATTTTTAATGTATACATTTATCCATTGATAGAGTGTTATATAAAACAACTATCGGGGATTTAATTTGTCAAAAGACCTTTAAAGTAAGAAGTCCACTTTACATTACCTTATATAACAATATCCTAGATCGAGTAGCTCTAACTCCGTATTCATGTGATTATTAGAGATGAATGTATGATTATTAAGCCATCTATTAATATTTTTATCGCTTAGGTATTTGTTTCAAAAGGTTGTGTCAAAAGAATAAGAAATAAAGTGACAGTTTCTTTATAGAATTGTATGGGACTTTGTTTTTAGACTCGAAAGCTAGTAACAAAGATAGGGGCGGATTGTATTTTGCATATCAATTTAAAAAATTACAAGTTTAATAAGCACATTAAACACTGAAAATATGATTCATCCACAATTGTGCTTCCGTGATAGTTAACCATAAGATTACGAGGCACGAGAAATAAAATAAAATAAAAAATTTGAGGAGAATCCAGTACAAAAAGTATAATTCTTTCGTTCTTTTTATATTACACATTTATTGTACTATAAAATAGGAATAGCTCTCAATGAGCCGGCTTGGGAGTGGATACGGGACTGAGAGTCGTAACGCAGTTGTTCCATGTCTCATTGCTCCTCCTATAGACATCAGATTTTGTCCCCTTAATTGGCTTGTGGCTCGAGATGCTCAACTCCACAAATTGGTTGTGGCAGTTCTTCCCCGCTTTCAAGAGCTCATGACAACATTCGTTGGTGGGTGTAAAGGTGTCGGCAAGGAATATGAATTGAAAGAATCCAGACCCACAATCAGATCTTATTCCCTTTCCGCAATCAGGGTTTCTGACCTTGGCGAAAGTAACCTTAGGAAGCAATGCGACGGGGAGGACCAACAAGATCATAAGAGCGGACAAGTTCTTTGGCGTCGCCATTATGGTCTTTTGGGGATAGGAGGGTTAGAAAATTGTCTGAGATTGTTGATCGTTTGATGATGCAGTTGATGTAGAGATGAGAACTTATATAGCTGGAGGGAAGTAGTGCATTAATGAAATCAATTCGTCGGTTAAGATTCAGAAATTTATGTACGACACGTGTAAAATTATTTCTCTTGCAATAAATGCAATGATTGTGGGCCTTGTCATCTGACATTTTTTTCCAGTCCAATCATTTGCCATTAAAAAAAGAAAAGAGTTAATGAGTTGCATGGTGGAAGAGAATTATCTGTAAAGGAAAATACTTATTTCCAATTTGATTTTCAATCCCACGTTTGATATATAATATGAACTAGTGACATGCCCTCAGTTTAAAATAATTTTGTAAAATTAAATTAGCATAAAACGTTTCGCCATATATACTCTCGCAAATGCAGGTTATGTTAACGATACCTTTTATTTAGGGATAGGGTCCTTCCCTAATTTTTAGGATTAACGCCACAAAAATCATCAAACAAGTACATCTATGAAAAATTTATCTCAAGCTAACTTTTCAACCGCCATAATTCCAAACTAGTATTCCCATGACAAATTTTCCCAAACAAATTTTTTGACTACAAAAAATCCCAACCCGATACATTTGCAATAAATTTGATCTCAATTAGTTTCTATGAAATTGTATTAATATCACCAAAAATCACAAAATCGATATCCTTGTAACAAATGGAGGATAAACCAAATACCCATCAACTACCACATATCGTCCATCAAACTCAAGTATTTGATAAAAAAAAATTTAACGAAAAAATAGTAAAATATAAATTTTTCATAAGTATACCAGTTTAGGTTGACACAAGTGTACTCATTTAGGGTTTTTCATGATATAAGCCCTAATTTTTATGCAAGTGATTACACTTGAAGCCAAAATTTAAGTATCAGCAAGTGATAAATTAAACCATTGATCAAATAATTTGGTCTTGGTTTGTTATAATTATTGAACTCATTAATTAATTAATTAATGATTTGCCCAGGCATTTTGGTGTGATTTTGTTCTTCATTAAATTATTTTTCGACAACTTGTGGAGAAAAAAGTTAAATAATCAATAGGTCTCATTAATTAATGAAAAGGAGCCAAGTCTATATGTACGAAGTTCTTACCAGGTCTTGTTTTTCCTTTATATCTTTAATCCAAAATTGGCTTTGGTTTTCAAGATTAATTGAGATTATTTAAAAGCTGAATTTTTCTAGGCAAATTATTTATTAGGTAATTATCCTTTAAAAATATTTGGGTTTTGGTTTTCCGGATTTACTGAACTCACTAATTGATCATTTAGCCTTTGGACTAGTTATTGGGGCGGGACTATTTTTTATTTATTAAAAATTATTAAAACTTGTTATAATTAATAGGTTTCGTTAAATGAAGAGGGGCCAAGCTGATAATAATAATCTTCGTCGTCATCTTCTGTGCCAAGCAACCTACATTCATTATGTTTGGGTTGATTAAATTAAACCTACTCTTGCATAATAACAGGGTCATACTTATTATGAACTCATTTTACATAAGATGTTGGGCCATGCATATTTCTAAATTCTTGGTACCAACAAAACCTCATTAAATGTTCAAAAGTCAAGTTTACATAGTACGAGTGGCAAAAGTGTACGCGCATTCTGGAATGAACATATATTTAACATTTGAAGGTTTCGCTGAATCGTCCAGTATAGGCTATTTGAATTATCAGTTAACGGAAAGAAAGAAATTACGAATGGAGCAACTGCATACGTACATATACAAATAGGGAAATATATTTCGAGATTTGAACTATTTTTTATTTTTATGATTGCTTACAAGATTAAAAAGATTCAAAGTAAGATTTATGTAAGATTTTTAATGTATACATTTATCCATTGATAGAGTGTTATATAAAACAACTATCGGGGATTTAATTTGTCAAAAGACCTTTAAAGTAAGAAGTCCACTTTACATTACCTTATATAACAGTATCCTAGATCGAGTAGCTCTAACTACGTATTCATGTGATTATTAGAGATGAGTGTATGATTATTAAGCCATCTATTAATCTTTTTATCGCTTAGGTATTTGTTTCAAAAAGTTGTGTTAAAAGCATAAGAAATAAAGTGACAGTTTCTTTATAGATTTGTATGGGACTTTGTTTTTAGATTGGAAAGCTAGTAACAACTTGAGGGGCGGATTGTATTTTGCATATCAATTAAAAAAATTACAAGTTTAATAAGCACATTAAACACTGAAAATATGATTCATCCACAATTGTGCTTCCGTGATAGTTAACCATAAGATTACGAGGCACGAGAAATAAAATAAAATAAAAAATTTGAGGCGAATCCAGTACAAAAAGTATAATTCTTTCGTTCTTTTTATATTACACATTTATTGTACTATAAAATAGGAATAGCTCTCAATGAGCCGGCTTGGGAGGGGATACGGGACTGAGAGCCGCAACGCAGTTGTTCCATGTCTCATTGCTCCTCCTATAGACATCATATTTTGTCCCCTTAATTGGCTTGTGGGTCGAGATGCTCAACTCCACAAATTGGTTGTGGCAGTTCTTCCCCGCTTTCAAGAGCTCATGACAACATTCGTTGGTGGGTGTAAAGGTGTCGGCAAGGAATATGAATTGAAAGAATCCAGACCCACAATCAGATCTTATTCCCTTTCCGCAATTAGGGTTTCCGACCTTGGCGAAGGTAACCTTAGGAAGCAATGCGACGGGGAGGACCAACAAGATCATAAAAGCGGACAAGTTCTTCGGTGTCGCCATTATGGTCTTTTGGGGATAGGATGGTTAGAAAATTGTCTGAGATTGTTGATCGTTTGATGATGCAGTTGATCTAGAGATGAGAACTTATATAGCTCGAGGGAAGTAGTGCATTAATGAAATCAATTCGTCAGTTAAGATTCAGAAATTTATGTACGACACGTGTAAAATTATTTCTCTTGCAATAAATGCAATGATTGTGGGCCTTGTCATCTGACATTTTTTTCCAGTCCAATCATTTGCCATTAAAAAAAAGAAAAGAGTTAATGAGTTGCATGGTGGAAGAGAATTATCTGTAAAGGAAAATACTTATTTCCAATTTGATTTTCAATCCCACGTTTGATATATAATATGAACTAGTGACATGCGCTCAGTTTAAAATAATTTTATAAAATTAAATTAGCATAAAACGTTTCGCCATATATACTCTCGCAAATGCAGGTTATGTTAACGATACCTTTTATATAGGGTTAGGGTCCATCCCTAATTTTTAGGATTAACGCCACAAAAATCATCAAACAAGTACATCTATGACAAATTTATCTCAAGCTAACTTTTTAACCGCCATAATTCCAAACTAGTATTCCCATGACAAATTTTCCCAAACTAATTATTTGACTACAAAAAATCCCAACCCGATACATTTGCGATAAATTTGCTCTGAATTAGTTTCTATGAAATTGTATTAATATCACCAAAAATCACAAAATTGATATCCTTGTAACAAATGGAGGATAAACCAAATACCCATCAACTACCACATATCATCCATCAAACTCAAGTATTTGATAAAAAAAAATTTAACGAAAAAATTGTAAAAGATAAATTTGTCATAAGTATACCAGTTTAGGTTGACACAAGTGTACTCATTTAGGGTTTTTCGTGATATAAGCCCTAATTTTTATGCAAGCGATTACACTTGAAGCCAATATTTAAGTATCAGCAAGTGATAAATTAAACCATTGATCAAATAATTTGGTCTTGGTTTGTTATAATTATTGAACTCATTAATTAATTAATTAATTAATGATTTGCCCAGACATTGTGGTGTGATTTTATTCTTCATTAAATTATTTTTGGACAACTTGTGGAGAAAAAAGTTAAATAATCAATAGGTCTCATTAATTAATGAAAAGGAGCCAAGTCTATATGTACAAAGTTCTTACCAGTCTTGTTTTTCCTTTATATCTTTAAACCAAAATAGGCTTTGGTTTTCAAGATTAATTGAGATTATTTAAAAGCTGAATTTTTCTGGGAAAATTATTTATTAGGTAATTATCCTTTAAAAATATTTGGGTTTTGTTTTTCCGGATTTACTGAACTCACTAATTGATCATTTAGCCTTTGGACTAGTTATTGGGGTGGGACTATTTTTTATTTATTAAAAATTATTAAAACTTGTGATAATTAATAGGTTTCGTTAAATGAAGAGGGGCCAAGCTGATAATAATAATCTTCGTCGTCATCTTCCGCTCCAAGCAACCTACATTCATTACGTTTGGGTTGATTAAATTAAACTTACTCTTGCATAATAACAGGGTCAGACTTATTACGAACTCGTTTTACATAAGATGTTGGGCCATGCATATTTCTAAATTCTTGGTACCAACAAAACCTCATTAAATGTTCAAAATTCAAGTTTACATAGTACGAGTGGCAAAAGTGTACGCGCATTCTGGAATGAACATTAAGTTAACATTTGAAGGTTTCGCTTAATCGTCCAGTATAGGCTATTTGAATTATTAGTTAACGGAAAGAAAGAAATTACGAATGGAGCAACTCGATACGTACATATACAAATAGGGAAATATATTTCGAGATTTGAAATTTTTTATTTTATTTTTATGATTGCTTACAAGATTAAAAAGATTCAAAGTAAGATTTATGTAAGATTTTTAATGTATACATTTATCCATTGATAGAGTGTTATATAAAACAACTATCGGGGATTTAATTTGTCAAAAGACCTTTAAAGTAAGAAGTCCTCTTTACATTACTTTATATAATAGTATCCTAGATCGAGTAGCTCTAATTACGTATTCATGTGATTCTTAGAGATGAATGTATGATTATTAAGCCATCTATTAATCTTTGTATTACTTAGGTATTGTTGACACCTAAATTTTAACTATTTTTTTTTATTTGTTTACATTGGCGTAACAATAATAATTAAGTTATTTTTTAAAAGTTTTTAAAAATATTTTGTTGTGGAAGGAGATTTTTAAATATTTTGGATAATGAAGCCATATCAAAAGTTGTGTGAATTATCTTTAAAAAATCTTCATAAAGAATTTGGGGGTATTTTCTTGTTAAGCACATCTCTCCATTTCGAAGGATGATCCTTAGCGATTAGGTCAACATATGCAGATCTTCGTAGGTAGAACAAACTGGGTTTTCACTCTATAAATAGGGAGGCAAGGCTTCGGAAAGTGGGGTTTTTGATCCGAAACAAAAAGAAGAAACACCAATGTAAAAAGCAAAAAGCAGAGAGAGAGAGAGAGAGAGAGAGAGAGAGAGAGAGAGAGAGAGAGAGAGAGAGAGAGAGAGAGAGAGAGAGAGAGAGACGTGTGAAAGGAGGAAAAGCAGTTCACTATTCATCTTCTCCTTCCCCCCTGCGTTCGATGTCTGCATCTTCCTTCAGGAGCTTGCACTACTGCCCATCTGACCGCTGTGACCTCCGATCAGTGACCCAGGTCACAAGCCAGGTGGACCCATGCCGCTTGGTCTTACTTACCGCTGTTGCTCCGCCCGAAGCCAGGTAGACCCGCACTGCTTGCTCCCCCCAAAGCCAGGTAGACCTGCGTTGCTCACTCCCCCCGACGTCCTGCCAACCCACGCCGTTCGCCGCCCTGAAGCCAACCGTGACCGCCGCGCCACCCCAAGTCCTTGACGCTTGAGTTCAGTCCACCTGAGTGCCTACTGGTTGCCATCTGCAAAGCCGATGCCAGTGGCCGTCCACCCTCACGTGATCCGTGCTCCACATCCCTTTGCTGCCGCTGGTTTGTTGACTCACCTCTGCCAGAGTTCCCTTGCCAGACTGATCAATCGGCTGCCCTTGGAGACCCATGGTTACACGTGGGAAAGGAAAAAGGGGAAAAAAAGGAAAAGGGAATTAGGCAATTTTATTATTTTATTATTATTGCTTATCCAGTTATAGTTTTTTTTCCCTTATATCTGGTTTTGTTTAGTGGAATTGTTCCTCTTAAATGTTTGATTGAGATTCTAACATGAAAGTGCCCCTCAAGCTAGGGATTGACAGTCCGATTATCGCGCCCAAAATCCAACTCACAATCCCTTACAAAATTCAACAATCCAATCTCAAGCCCGAGATTCGATTCGCGATTTAATTTAAAATTGGCCAACCTGATCTCATGCGCGAGATATAGTTCGTCAATATTTGGATATGAATCTTATCTTGTTTGATTTGCTATCGTCAAGTTGGTTGAGTCAGTCTTATTTTCGTAAAAAAAAAAAAAATCCAAAAAAATATTTGAGTTAGGATTAGATTTGCTTTAGAATATTTTCTATTTTAGGGTTAAAATTGAAAAATTCAAAAAGTGTTGAATTAGGATGAGGTTTTTATCTTTTATATTTACAATAAGAACTTTATTTTGAATGATGGAAAAGAAAACCAAAAAAGAAAACACATTCATTAGGATGTTAGTTTTATCATTATTTGAGTTGCATATGAAATTTTAATTTCGAAATTAATATAAAAACACAAAAAATTCATCTTTTCACACGTCATTGCATGTTAGGATTGCATGTTTATCAATTATAGGTAGATAATCTTTCTTAGATAAATTGCATGTTTTTGTTAGGAAAATAAAAATGCCCATGTCATATAGAATTAGATTCATGAAATGCACGTCATTTAGTGATTGTTGTTAAGTTCATTTAATTAGAAATTGTCCGTCATTATATTTGGTCATTTAATATATGTCGCATGACATATAGCTCGCATATTAAATTGTATGTTGCATGTCATTTTAATTAAAATAATTTTGTACGTCATTGCATTGCATCACACATCATTAGAATTAAGTTATTTTGGTTAATTTAGATTGCATATTTAATTATTGCATGTTCATTAAGATATCATTAGTTTTTTTACTCATTCATATAGTTTAGGACATATTGTCATGTCATATCATTTCATATTATATTGGAAGCATTGCATTGCATATGGACTATATTTTCATTGGAAAAGAGAAAATAAAAATTGAGTAATTGCTTGTTAATTAGAAACCATATCTAGGGTTGTTGATGTGGATTTTAATTTAACACTATAGATGCTTTTGTTGCTTTGAGATAAGGCCTGCACTATTTAATTGCTTTCTTGAGTGTTAAATTAGTGGTTTGCACACCTGCATGAACACCTCACATGTTAGGCAATTAGATTTAAAATTAATCCAAACTGTCTGCAAAAAAACATTTTTCAAAATAAAAGAGAAAGGTACCGAAAGGGCATTAGAGAAATCTAGCGTAATCAAGTCCCTGTATCCAAAATCTCTGACTCATAGAAATAAAATAATTCTCCCATTATTTTACTTAGGTGTCTAATCGACCTACCATAAATTGATTGGTGGCAACTCATAATTGAAAATCATTTGCATGTTAAGAATTCAAACCTAAGTCGTGAATTGATATGGGCTTAGGAGAGCCCGCGTTAAGTCTAGGCTTAATAATTCATTAGCCAAACCTTAGGTGGTTCACACTTGAAACTTTGGTTGTGACAGAGAGGATTTTGCTTGGCTAGGATCCGAACCATTTTTCGGTTGCCCAGCCTTGTAATAGAGCTCATTTGACCCGGACACAAACCTTTCTTTAGTCACTTTAATCAGACTGAATATGGAGAAAAATCTTTGGGGGAAAACTCAATTGAGTGTCAATGTATTCAAAAGGGAATACCTGCACAATGATAAAGTATTTAAGGTATGGATAGAAATATACATCTCTATTCCTTGGGGAAATGTCTCCTGCAAAACATGGTCATAGGAGAAGCAACATGCATTTGTAATTGCAAGCATGCATTAACTCAATGGAGGTTTATGATTATTTATATCAATCTTGCATCACCTAATTCCAAATGATTTCAAAAGAAGATTCCAATCAGAACACATAAGCATCATGGATGTGTCAAATGAGAGATCATTTAGTCTAAAAGAACTTTTCACTCTTCCTCATTAAAATGGGTTGTTTCATCCTGAACTTTGATGTAGGATTTCGATAATAGCTCTATCTCACCATCGTCATGTCAAACAACGGTCTGAGCAATCTCACAAATGGTACGACTTTACCAGCCTGAAAGGTCTTTAACAGGGACTATAACGCTGGCTTGGTCAATGGCTTAGCAAATGGGACTTTTTGAGTCAAAGCTATTGAAAAATGAATGATATTTCACAATCATCTTGGGGTTTACAAGTCAAGAAACATGAGAAATGAATAAGAAATTATCTTACTCGCACTTCTTCGAGTGATGCTTTCAAACATATGAATTTTTACGTTAATTCAAATGCCATAATCTGAAGAGACTTTGTGAGGGACGTAATGTAAGCTAAGTTCATGAGTTGAGAAACGAAAGAATGATTAGGCCCAAAAAGTATTTAAGGGGTCAAAGCTGGTCATTATCTTGACATTTTCACCAATTTTTCTCCAATGTTGAAGATTTTATTGACATCACAACTCCATTGATTGCAACATTTCAGAATTTGAGTTTTTTTTTAATCTTGCCTTGTTGGGGATATGACTCATTACAACAAGTGTTTGATTTTTCACTTTTTGGGCATTGGCCTTGCTTTTACCAGGCACACTGCTTTTTCATGCCCCTTAGTTCTATTTTGATTTCAATTTTTGTGCATAGTACATGCGTTAAGGAATTACACTTTGGATGACACTCGGACATTCAAGAGTCTTCATCTGTCTTTTGCCTTGCCCCAATGTAGGGGATGATCACCAACTGGGTTTAATGTGAAACAAATTTATAGGCTCAAAAGGGCTATACAATGGATAAAGTGTATAGGATAGAGAAAGAATTACTCTTCATCATCCTAAGGCACTTTAAATTATCATATAAATTACACTGTGAAAGCAATACTCGAAGATTGATGCAAGTGTGACTAAGAAAATTCCTATCATTCATTTCAAATCTTGTCCCAATATGGGATGATCCTTGACAGAGATAATTTAAAAAGCTTTTCATATGTGTTGGCTCAAAGGGTTGAATAATGGATATACCTGTAGTATTTCGGGGAGCTGAAAAAACTGCCTCTCATCACCTCGGTTGACGTACCATTTGCAAGATCACCCTTTTTCCTCATAGGTATGGAATTTTTCCACACAACTCACTGGAGGTTAGTGTATGAAACATTATATGGAATAGGGTTTGCCTTTCATCATTCCAAAGTATCCCATTTGACACATTCACTCTATCTCACACAATTCATCAAGGAAAACATGAAAGATTTGCAACAAATTTGAACAATTCAATTCACTAAGGCAATTTACTCATCATAGAAATGCTTGCAGCTCAAAACATAACATGGCAAATTCTATCATAAATAATACTTCTTGAAAGCATCATAATTCACTAGAGTTTGAAAACTCACAACCATCCATTTCTGTTGGGATGGCACCTCTTGGAAGTACCTTCCTTACCACTTATAAGCTGTAATTTGGAGCAAACTTGCCCCCAGGATCTTCCACCGGAGGATGATGGTTCTCTTTTACTTCCCCAAATCCTTTTTCATTGCAAGTGCGCTCTAAACCTGTTGGTCACAAGTCAAGTTTATGATCATTGAAACTTGATATGCTAATCTCAGATGTCCCTTGTCATAACAAGGTTATAGAATTATGCTTTGAGACAAGAAGCAAATGAGTCAGACAAACAAACAGGTTTAATGTGCTACAATCTTTGGGATTTTTTTTTTTTTTTAGCAATGGAATGCTTTTGTTTTTGAAAATTTTTTTAAGAGGAAGTATGAAAAAGTCCAGCCCTCAAGATTTCTCTGCGGATGATAGTTTCTTTCATGGTTGGATATCATCATTGGACTAGTTTGGAGTACCCCATCATGCTTTCAAAAATTGAAAATAAAATTGTAATTTCATTGAATAGAATCAAATGAATTACATTATTGGAATGGAAAATGCAATTCCTAATCTCTGAAAAAGGAGCAAAATAAGAAATTGAAAACAATTCCTAGAATGCGAAAACAATTCCTAAAAAAAAACAATAAGAATTCCTAGAAATCAATAAAAATTCCCGCGCAAGGGAATGAGCAAGAGTAACAAGTTACTCTTGCGGGATAACATCCATGTCTTCCGAAAGTCCTTCGTCAGTGGCTTCTATGAAGAGGCCATTGAAAAGACTTGTGATCCCTTCCAGGGCGTCATCAGAGTTCTCTGTCTTTGGAGGCATCGGATCATCCATGCCATCCCACCCGTCTGGAACTATGTCACGGGGATCAATATAGAAGCTGGGACAAGCCGAATACTTCACCAAATAATTGAACTTGTCACTTGGCTACCCTAGAAAATCCATCACTTCCACTTCATCTTGCCCCATCTTAGGGGCATTATTAGGCTTAGTTTTTTCAGCATTAACCAACAGTGGGTCATCCTCCAGTTCAAACATGTTGCCATTGCTCATTTGGGTCTTGTATTCCTACTTTGGAACCACTACCTAAGGGAAAGCAGGTGCAGGAGTCAAATCCGCTTGGAGGGATTGGATTTGGGCTGTCATGATTTGCATAGAGGTAAGCAACTGTTGGAGTTGGTATTCCATAGCGGAGATACGATCACATATTTCATTTTGGTCGGCCATTTTAGCTCTTGATCGCGTAATACGCGGATGATTCGTTATCACCTAATTAAAATGAATGAAAATATATAAGTATGAGGTGCAAATAAAGAATCAATCCATGACAATGATCTATCAACTTTTTTTTCATCATTTTTTTTTTAAAAGCTCTTACAAGGAGGGAATTTCCTAAAGAGAGCTAGAAAAATAGACATCTTAGTAAGATCAAATTTCCTAGACATGAATTGAAAACAAATTCTCCAAGGTTTTTTTTTTTTTATTTTCCAAATGATTTATGGCATGGCAATTTTCTTATTTCATTCTTGAAAGGAATTAGATCAAATGACTATCCTAAATTGTCATGGACAAACCAAAAGCATGACAAAATAAATTGCATGGTATAGGGATAGAAAACTTACTTTAACAAGAAAAATCGACGGCAATTACATAGACGTGCGCATGGTAAATGGCTTGATTTCTAATCTTTATGGCTTATCAAGATAGAGCCACAAGGATGATCAGACTAACCACAAGTTTGTGGACTATGTCGGGTCCTCATGACTTCGGCTTGGTCAAAGAGCCGACTCAGGTCGTGGGCATGTGGACCGAGGTGGGTACTCTTGACACCATGAAAGAAACTTTAGAATTGAGATGGGCGACTCGTACTGCGAGCATGCGGTCGGAGTGGTATCCATCTCAACACCATCCTAAATGATCCTATACGGCCCAAGTCTGGCGGCAGGTTATGTGTGTAAAGTGTAGTGATAAATGCAAAGCATGTACATCAATTTAAATCAAACAACACTTCAATAAACCATACATCCCTAACTCCAACCAGCAAGACAAGGGTTAGCAATCACTACTCCCTTTATACCTCACAATCTGTAAGAACATTTAACACCTTAAATGTTAGGAACGCATCTGAGATCCTTGCTGCCAAGCAAAAGCATTTTTTTTTTTTTTCAAATTGAAGAGAAAATTGGCCTAAGTCCACTAAGAGTTTTAGCTCAAGTATCCCCAGCAGAGTCGCCAAGCTGTCGCGACCAAATTTTCGGGTGTGAACCATTTAGAATTTGGTTAATGGATTGTTAAACCTAAACTTAACTCGGACTCTTCTAAGCCCATACCAATTCGCGACTTAGGTCAAATTCTTAATATACAATTGATTTTTTAATTATGAGTCATCACTAATCTATTTTTTGTGGGTCGATTAGAAACCCAAGTAAAGTAACTGAAGTTTTACTTTACTCCTACGAACCAGAGACTATGGGTACGAAGACTTGGTTACACTAGATTTCTCTAATGTCCTTTCGGTACCATTATTTTATTTTCAAAAAAAATTTTGCAGGTAGCTTGGATTGATTTTAAATCTATTTTCCTTACATGTGAGGTTATCATGCGGGTGCGCAAACCACCAATTTAATACCCAAGAAAACAATTAAATAATGCAGAACTTACCTCAAAGCAACGAAAGCATCTACGTTGTCAGATCAAAATTTATATCAACAATCCTAAATATGATTTCTAATTAACGAGCAATCAATCAATTTTCATTTTCACTTTTTTAACGAGATTATAGTCCATATGCAATGCAATGTGATATGGCATGGCAACATGTCCTAAACTATATGAATAAATAATTTTTTTTGTAATTTCTTAATGAACATGCAATAATTAAATATGCAATTTAAATTAACCAAAATGACTTAATTCTAATGACGTGTGATCCAATGCAATGACGTACAAAATTATTTTAATTAAAATGACATGCAACATGCAATTTAATATGCAAGCTATATGTCACGCGGCATTTATTAAATGACCTAATTTAATGACGGGTAATTTCTAATTAAATGAACTTAACAACAATCGCTAAATGACGTGCATTTCATGAATCTAACTCTATATGACATGGGCATTTTTATTTTCCTAACAAAAACATGCAATTTATCTATGAGAGATTATCTACCTATAATTGATAAACATGCAATCCTAACATGCAATGATATGCAAAAAGATGCCCTAACACCGCATGATGACCTTTTTGTGTTTTTATATTAATTTCAAAATTAAAATTTCATATGCAATTCAAATAATGATAAAACTAACATCCTAATGAATGTGCTTTCTTTTTTGGTTTTCTTTTCCATGATTCAAAATAAAGTTCTTATTCTAAATATAAAAGATAAAAACCTCATCCTAATTCAACATTTTTTGGATTTTTTCTTATTTAAAATTCGAAATAAGATTGTAATTTTAACCCTAAAACAGGAAATATTCTAAAGCAAATATAATCATAACTCAAATATTTTTTGGATTTTTCTTTTACGAAATAAAGATTGACTCAACCAACTTGACGACAGCAAAACAAACAAGATAAGATTGATATCGAAAAAATGACGAACCATATCTCGCGCATGAGATCGGGTTGGCCAATTTTAAATTAAATCGCGAATCGAATATTAGGCTTGAGATTGGATTGTCAATTTTTGTAAGGGATTGCGAGTCGGATTTTGGGCACGAAAATCGGACTGTCAATCCCTAGCTTGAGGGGCACTTTCACGTTGGAATCTCAATCAAACATTTAAGAGGAGCAATTCCACTAAACAAAACCAAATATAAAGGAAAAAAAATACTATAACTGGATAAGCAAATAATAATAAAATAAAATAAATCTACATAATTCCCTTTTCCTTTTGTTTTTCTTTCCTTTCCCACATGTAACCATGGGTCTCCAAGGGCAGCCAGTTGATCAGTTTGGCAAGGGAACTCCGACAAAGGTGAGCCAGCGAACCAGCGATAACAGAGGGATGCGGAGCACGGGTCACGTGAGGGTGGATAGCCAAGGCAAGGCGGTGGTAGCTACAGGGGCACCTGATCGTTGCGGGTCAGCACGGGCTGAGCAGGGGCGGCGTTGGGCAGATCTAGTTCGGGTCCGATCTCGGCAGAGCTTTGGTGGGCTGGAGGTTGTGATCAAGGTAAAGAGAAAGAGCACCAGGCGGTTGCGGATGGAGCAGTAGCGGGCATTGAGGTTGTCTCGACTTCAGCAAGCGTTGGGCAGAGAGCAAACCGGCTAGGCGGAGAGCTGGCGCGAGTTGCAGACGAGTCGGGGGCGAGATCGGCATTCCAGCGCAGCAGATCGGGCTCCGAGCGAGGGTGAAGACGGAGGCCGAGGGGGTCCAATAGCTATCGCGGGCGAGCGATGGCAGGAGGGAAACAGCAACGGTGTCGAACTCCAGTGATGCTACTGGGTCACAAACAAAAGTGGCTTCGCTATTGCAATTGAGAAAGGGGTTGAACAGCTTTTGGCGAGGTGGCATGCGATGGTGTCTTTTGATCTCAGGTTGTTGCTCCAGTGCAGTAGATCGGGTGGAAAAGCTTTTCTTTTTGGTGGAATTTTTTTTTTATGACCTTATCCATCCATGTTCATCGAGACGAAGTGATGCATGGGATGTTGCCGCCACCACCGCCTGATGCATCGGGATGGGTGTGAGGGCCCGTGCGTGAGAAGTAGGAGCTGAAACTTTTGGGATGACTAGCCGACACTAGTAGATGTGGGGATCTTGCACGATAGACGTAGTGGGTCGTGTGTTTCTTTTTGGGTTTATGGCCGAGTGAGGCTACATGTCCTGGCCTTTCTTTTGATGTACCGACCCAAGGAAACCCATCGTGGAAAATATGTAAATAATAGTGTCGTGGCTTTATCTTTTCTTATGATGTTTAGTGGTGTGCAATTGTATCATGGTTGTTGGAGGGAGAGATGGCGATATTATATTTTGCTTCCGCTAATGAGTCACGCTAGGATCGTTTAAAAACAATGTCTTTGATTTTCGACGCCTTTACAAAGAGATGTGATTAGGTGTAGCATTAGGTGCTTGTGGCGACCGAAGGGGGTTCGGGGTGCCACAGCGCCCCTTTTTAAGTATCAGAATGAATGGTTATAGGTGGAGTGATAAAGAGCCTCATTTGGAAATTGAGGAACATGATAACAATGCACACCATAGGATATAAAACGAAATAATTGAATAACGGGTGATGAGTATTCACTCGTAGATCCCTTGTAGTTAGTCTTGGGTTGTCTTTAGGTGCCAGTAACATGTATATGTTACTTATGTAGTAGTAGTAGTTGCTTTGAATGGAGACAGTGAGTCTCAGATTATTCCTGAGGTAATGCTTGGAAATTGCAGGAAAGTCATGGTGTGAGCTGGAAGTGCTCATCCATCGAGGGCTGAAGCCTCTGCTGCTAGGGCTGAACCCCGAATGGAAGACATTCTGCAGGCATTGGCCAATATTGGAAATCTGATGGAAAGGGAAGCGCAGCAACAATCTGGAGCAAAACACCATACTCAAGGATTGGTGGAACAGTTTTTGAAGCTGAAGCCACCTAAGTTCGGTGGAATGGGAAGTCCTGAGGAGGCAGAACATTGGATTGATGGAATGGAGCAAATTTTCTGGTTGTCGGACTGCACTGTTGTTGAAAAAATAACTTTGGCAGAGTACCAGCTAAAGGGAAATGCAAAGTTTTGGTGGAGAGCATCGAGGGACACAATCTTCCCACCAGGTACTGAGGTTAACTGGGAAGTGTTTGTGAGAGCTTTTAATAGAAAACATTTTTCTAATTGTGCTAAGGATAGGAAAATTACTGAATTTGTTCAATTGGAACAAAAGGAGCTGATGGTAGACCAGTATGAGGCTAGATTTTCTAAACTGTCTAGATATACTCCTAGGCTAGTTGAGGATCAAGAGGAGAAAGCTAAGAGATTTTTGAAAGGGTTGAGGATTGATATCAGGAAACAACTAGTGCCTCTGAACATAAGAGATTATAATGAGATCTATGAAAGGGCACAAATGGTGGAGCAGGAGCTGGTAAGGGAACATTCGGAGAATAAGAAACCATTGTCCTTTGGTGATGTGAGATGGGGTAAGAGACCTTATGCAGGTCAAGGTCAGACCTGGGAATCTAAGAAGAATGGCAATTTTGGGAACTTTGGAAGAGGTAGGGGTAGCCTGAATTTGGGAAGGACACCTTATCAGAATGCGGAGTGTCAAATGTGTAGTGGGCGACATGGCCCAAGACCTTGCATTGGGCAACCAAAGTGCTATAGTTGTGGAAAAATAGGCCATATTAAGAGAAACTGCCCACAGGAAAGATCGCACGCGAGCATGGGCTCGATGCAGCAGCCACAACAGAATGCTGTTAGGCCAAACTTAGCAAGGAATCCCCAAAGGCCACCAGCACAAGGAAGAGTGTATGCGATCACCCAAGAGGAAGCGAAAGCTTCCAAAAATGTTATCTCGGGTACAATCTTTATAAATAATAAAAAGGCATATGCATTGTTTGATACAGGTGCTACAAATTCATTTGTGTCTGAAAGATATAAACAATTGAATAAGATAGAAACTATGCCTCTTGAGATGCCTCTTTGTGTTTCTATGCCTCTAAAGGATATGTTATTGTCTACACTGGTGTGTGAAAATTGTAAGATAACGATGGGGGGAAAGGATATGGAAATAGACCTAGTTGTAATAGCCATGTATAATTTTGATGTTATCATAGGAATGGACTGGCTTCGTAAGTAGCGTGCCCAGATGGATTGTTATAGGAAAGTAATCCAATTTACTTTGTCTGATCAGTCTAGTTGTGAATTTTTGGGAGGTCAGACCCACCTACCTGTAGCGCTTACTTTAGCAATAGAAGCCCGTGCGTTACTTGACAAAGGATGTCAAGGGTACCTAGCCATGGTTAGAGATTATACTAAGGAAGAGCCTAAGATTGATGAAATTCGGGTAGTTAACGAATTTCAAGATGTATTCCTTGAGGAATTGCCTAGATTGCCACCAGAGTGAGAAATTGAGTTTGAAATTGAATTAATGCCTGAAATAGGACCTATATCAAAATCCCCATATAGGATGGCCTTAGTCAAGTTGAAGGAATTGAAAGTGCAACTATAGGAATTGCTTGATAAAGGATTCATTAGACCAAGTGCTTCACCTTGGGGTGCACCGGTCTTGTTTATGAAAAAGAAAGATGGATCGATGCGCTTGTGTATTGACTATAGGCAGCTAAACTAGGTGACCATTAAAAATAAGTATCATTTGCCTAGAATTGATGACCTGTTTGACCAACTCCAGGGAAGTTCGGTCTTCTTTAAGATTGACTTAGGGTCGGGATACTATCAGCTAAGAATTAAGAAAGAGGACATTCCTAAGACTGCGTTCAAGACTTGTTATGGACACTACAAGTTCCTTATTATGCCATTTGGATTGACTAACACACCGGTTGCATTTATGGATCTAATGAATACGGTATTTAAACCTTATTTAGACCAGTTTGTGATTGTTTTTATTGATGACATCCTGATATATTCGAGAGGACCTAAAGAGCATGAGCAACACTTGAGGATAGTTTTGCAAACCCTGAGAGAGCATAAGTTGTATGCCAAGTTTAGTAAGTGTGAGTTATGGCTGGACCAAATAATATTTTTAGGGCATGTGGTATCAGGAGAAGGAACTGCAAAGAGACCCAAACTAAAGTTGAAATGATAATAAATTGGCCGAGACCGACGACACCCTGCGAAATACGAAGTTTCTTAGGATTGGCTGGTTATTATAGGAGGTTCATTGAAGGATTTTCAAGACTGGTAGGACCTTTAACTAAGTTGACCCGAAAGAATGTAAAGTTTGAATGGAATGGGGAATGTGAGAGGAGTTTCCAGGAGCTTAAAAGGAAATTGACCTCGGCTCCAATCTTGACTATACCAACTGGATCCGATGGCTTTACAGTGTATAGTGATGCATCTCACAAATGACTGGGATGTGTTTTGATGCAGCATGGCAAGGCCGTAGCCTATGCATCTAGACAATTAAAACCCCATGAACTGAATTACCCAATGAATGATTTAGAGCTAGCAACTATAGTGTTTGCCTTGAAGATATGGAGACACTATTTGTATGGGGAAAAGTTTGAGATTTATACGGACCATAAGAGTTTGAAGTATCTGTTCTCACAAAAGGAGTTGAACATGAGACAAAGGAGATGGATGGAATTGTTAAAGGATTACGATTGTGAGATAAAATACCAACCAAGGAAGGCGAATAAGGTAGCGGATGCTCTCAGTCGTAAGTCAGCTATGGAGATGGCCAGTTTAAGAATGGCGGAATAGAGCTTGTTAAAGTTTGTTATAGAGTCAGAATTTAAATTAAAGGTAGATTGTCTTACCGGTATGCTTAGTGCATTAAGGATTGAACCGGAGATTATTCAAAAAATTAAAATCCTGCAAGAGTCTGACCTAGAGATTTTGAAAATGAAAGACACTGTGTCTTTAGGAAAAAGACCAGAATTTCAAGTATCTGATGATGGGATAGTAAGATGCCAATGACGACTTTGTGTTCCCGACAACAAAGAATTAAAGAAGGAAATTCTGTCGGAGGCACATAAGAGTAATTATAGTATCCATCCAGATAGTACAAAGTGTACAGGAATTTGTGTCAGTAGTTTTAGTGGAATGGTATGAAGGCAGATACGGCTAATCACTTTTCTCAATGTTTTACGTGCCAGCAAGTAAAAGCGGAGCATCGTAAACCTGTAGGACTCTTAAGGCCATTAGACATACAAGAATGGAAATTGGAGCATATAACAGTGGACTTTATACAAGGATTACCAAGGACGTCAAGCAGTCATGACTCTATCTGGGTTATAGTAGACCGTTTGACTAAATCGGCTCATTTCCTAGCTATTCGCATGGACTACCCAATGGAAAAATATGCGGACATGTATGTAAGTCAAGTGGTACGCTTACATGGTATTCCAGAAACTATTACTTCAGATTAGGATTCGAGATTTACTTCAAACTTTTGGCGAAGTCTTCAAATTTCATTAGGAACTAAACTTCAGTTTAGTACTGCTTTTCATCCCCAGACAGATGGACAAACAGAAAGAGTAATCCAGACATTAGAGGATATGTTGAGGGCTTGTGTAATTGATTTCAAAGGAAATTGGGATGAAAAATTACATTTGGTGGAGTTTGCCTACAATAATAGTTTCCAGAAAAGTATAGGCATGGCTCCCTATGAAGCGTTATATGGAAGGAGATGTAGGACTCTTGTCTGTTGGAACGAAGTAGGTGAAAGGAAATTGACAGGACCTAAACTGGTACAAGTTACCACTGAGGCTGTTGAAATTATCAGAAAAAGGCTTAAAATTAGCTCAGAGTAGACAGAAATACTACGTAGATAAGCGTAGAAGGCCTTTAGAATTTAGTGTGGGAGATCATATATTCTTGAAAGTATCTCCAATGAAAGGAATATCTTGATTTGAGATGAAAGGTAAGTTAAGCCCTAAATTTGTCGGCCCTTTTGAGATACTCGAAAGGATAAGGGATGTAACTTATCGTTTAGCGTTGCCTCCTAAGTTGGGAAATTTGCATGATGTGTTTCATGTATCAATGTTGAGGAAGTATCAGCCGGATCTTGGTCACATACTCGATCATGAAGCCATCAAAGTGGATGAGAAAGTGAGGTACACCAAAGAGCCCGTGCAGATACTCGATCAAAGGGAACAAATTTTTAGGACTAAGAAGATCCCATTGGTTAAGGTATTATGGCAACATTATGATATGGAGGAAGCCACATGGGAAAGTGAAGATCAGATGAAGGAAAAGTACCCTTACTTGTTTCAATAAGGCATGAGTGGTGTCTAATTTCGAGGACGAAATTCTCTAAGGAGGGGAGAATTGTGGCATCTTGAAATTCCTTGCTAGCCATTAGGGGTGCTCCAGTTAATATCATGTATTCAAATCTATGGCCGAGTTTAAATGGATAGATCTTGGAAGAGGATGACTTATCTCTTGCCATGTGCATTGTGAATTAGAATCCATAGGTTTGTAATTCTAAGTGTTTAGTTATTTAATTTTACCCTTTAGTACTTCAGTTTAATAAGATTTAATTAGTATTTAAAAGGGAGATTAAAATTTATTTTAATTAGGTTGGGCCTTAAGCCCAAGAGCGTGAATTTTGGAGGGCCAAATGGCTGGCCCATTGGAGCTAAGGAGGGGCTGTTGACCGGCCCATTTGTTGGCCCAAAGCCCAGCCGAGAATGAGGCCTATCCTTGCATGGAGAAGACCACGTGTCTCTCTAAAATTACCAAGTGTAGATCATGCTTTGGCTTGTGGAGAGGCAAATAATCATTGCCAATGATGGAGTTTTGGGGAAATAAAAGGGAAAGAGAGAGAGAGAGTGGCTGGTTAGTGGCATTCGGCCAAGCCAGAGAGAGAGAGAGAGAGAGAGAGAGAGAGAGAGAGGGTCACTGAGAGGAAGGAGGAGAAGGAGCCATTCATCCATCGCCGCCCGCATGTCGTTCGTCTGTCGCTAATGTGCCGTCCCTTTTACTGTCGACCGCTTGGTCTTAGAGGCAAGTTGGGATCAATTTCCACTCTTGCATGTGTATCTTGCATGTGTGATTTGTTGGTGATAGATCTCAGATGTTAGGGTAGGCAAAACCGAAGCTAGAATGTGACTTGTTCTTGAATATACTTGCTGATTTCGTGTGAACTGTCCGACCCAGAATTTTGTGAAGGCTTGTATGTATGTTTCGAGTTGGATTTGGACTTTGATTCCTTCATTAAAGTTGTAGAGAGAATCTTAAACTACAACATACTAAAATTTGGGAAAAACTGGTGGAGATTTAAGGGGTCAAACCCTCATCCTATGGAGACGCTAGATCTGGAACTGCTTTGCTAACCTTTTGATAGTTTTGTGGGTTGAAAATTGTAGAGAACATCCTAAATATTAACATACTCAAATTTGAAGTAAAATTAGCAAGTGTAGCTTAGTGAATCGACTCACTCTTGAAGACGGTAAATCTGGAAACACGGTACTGGGCGTCCGAGACTTCATGGACCCATATGGTGACTATTATTTGGAAATTTGACCTATATCTCTTAATGAAAGTTGTAGCGGACCTCTTGAAGTAAAAAATATCCAAATTTCAGAGGAAACGAAGAAGAATAAGTGGGTAAAAACTCGATATTTCGGAGATGACTACATTGGACGTTTCGGTGCTAAAATCAGAAGCTTCGGATGACTATAGAAAATTATCTAGAACTAATATGGCCTAGATGTCTGAATGAAAAATATACTTTAGTGTCTTAACTATAACCTGATAAAATTTCATAATTTTCGGAGGTCGTTTGGGTATTTTAATTGAATTATTTAAAAACTGCACATTCTATTCCTATCCGAAATTGCATGCTGTAGTTATGTGAAGTATATCTTTTTTCTGTGGAACTCTATTGGGCATGTGTTCTGCATGAAATTATTATCTTATTATTTTGTCTATCACATGCCTTGATTTTATGATTTTTGAGAAGCATATGGATATTTAATTTAAATTTTTTCTAAAATGGTACAAGCTGAAATTTTGCAAACTTCGAAAAGGCATGAAATATAGACTATTTTAAATTGCAAGGGCTCCGTGAATTTTATCGTTATGGATGATAGTGTCTTGTTGCATATATAATGATGATTTTTTATGCATGTATCAATTCAAAGGATGAACATGATCTTGATTGCCATCACATCACATGCCATGCTAAAATTGAACTATAATCAAAGATGTGAATTGAGATAAATGAGAATGCCGTCGGAGGTGTGAGCCGACGATGCCCTAGGAGTGTCGGGATGCGTGGCTAGAAGGGTACGGCCGATTGCTCGGTGGCCTTGAATGGTCGAATACCGGAGGGTCCTCGGGAGTACCGAGAGGTATTGAGATGCCTGAAAAGTGGGGGAGCCGGAAGCTCGGCAGGTATTGTGCCGAGGGATGCCTTGGGATGCCGGTTTGGGTGCGAGATGCCTGACTAGAAAGGTATGGCCAATTGCTCGGTGGCCTTAAATGACCGGATGTCGAAGAGTCCTTGTGATGCCAGTTGGGGTATGAGATGCCTGGAGAATGGGGGAGCCGGATGACTGATTGTATCTTGGATACATGTGGGATGCAAACATTGGTCCCGGGAAAGATAAATGTGACGGTCCAAAATGAAATCGAAATTTAATTATGCATGATGTTATATGCATGGATGCATGGAAATGATGATAGTACATGTGATATGATGATGAAGTTACATGCATGGATGCATGACATGATGATGGTACATGTGATATGATGATGATGTTATATGCATGGATGCATGTTAATGATGATGGTACATGTGATATGATGATGTTACATGCATGGATGCATGGTAATGATGGTGGTACATGTGACATGATGATGATGTTATATGTATGGATGCATGGAAATGATGATGGTACATGTGACATGATGAAGATGTTATATGCATGAATGCATGGTAATGATGCTGGTACATGTGATATGATGATGGTGTTACTTGCATGGATGCATGGTAATGATGATGGTACATGTGATATGATGATGGTGTTATATGCATGGTTGCATTGTAATGATGATAATACATGTGACATGATGATGGTAAGTGTATGATATAATGATGTACATGAGGTACGATGACATGTGCATGATACTAAGGTAAGTTGTGCATAGATGCTTTAATGACATGTGATACTATGATTGTGATGATTGTGTGGCGTGATGCATTGTGTGGTTTATTGGTCCTTTACCTACTAAGTGATTGTACTCACCCCTTCGGGGACCAACATTTCAGATTAGAAGGATGCCGCTCCCTACTGTCACGCGGGGCGTCTTTTATGGTCTTCCTTTCGATGTAGAGGTCAAGTATGTGGAGATCAACTGTCCCACCATTCCTGTACTGATGTTTATTCGAGTTCGTGCCTTAGTGATGTATGACGTGAGCCTGGCTGAGGGCCTTGTTATTCAGAAGTTCATATCTGTCCATGTTCGTCGAGACGGAGTGATGTGTGGGATGTTGCCGCCGCCACCGCCTAATGTACCGAGATGGGTGTGCGGGCCCATGCGTGAGAAGTAGGAGCTGAAACTTTTGGGATGACTAGCCAACACTAGTAGATGGGGGGATCTTGCACGATAGACGTAGTGAGTCGTGTGTTTCTTTTTGGGTTTATGGCCGGGTGACGCTATATGTCCTAGCCTTTCTTTTGATGTACCGACCCAAGGAAACCCATCATGGAAAATATGTAAATAATAGTGTTGTGGCTTTATCTTTTCTTATGATGTTTAGTGGTGTGCAATTGTATCATGGTTGTTGGAGGGAGAGATGGCCATATTATATTTTGCTTCCGCTAATGAGTCGAGCTGGGACCATTTTTAAAAAAATATATATATATATCTTTGATTTTCGACGCCTCTACAAAGAGATGTGATTAGGTGTAGCATTAGGTGCCTGTGGCGACCGAAGGGGGTTCGGGGTGCCACACTCTCTCTTCTTCTTCTCTCTCCTTCCTCTCCCTCTCCCGTCAGTTTTCCCCTCCATCTCTATTGTGCGAAGACCAGAAAAAAGGCAGAGAAGAAGCTGGAGTAGCCATGGCCGTCTCACACCACCAGCCGGAGCCTCGCCGTTCGTCACTTGCCACCCACGCGCCTCGCTCGCTTGCCCGACCCGCCGAAGACCAATGAAGCTTGCAGCACCATCGGGGAAGCTGCTCGCCGCCCACACCTATGCTCGCTGCCGCCGGAGTCATCATCCGACACTACCCCAAGCTACCGCCGTCTCTTCCCCGTCGTTCCTCCATCCGATCAAGCTCGGATTTTTCCTCTGCGGTTTGCTCGGATTTGCCCTTCCTCAGCCTCAAACCGCAGAGGACAACATCATTCAAAAATGGGTATGGTAACCCGGTTTTGGGCCGTTTTGGCCAACTTCTCGACCCCGAATGCTTGGCCCGCTTTGAGGAAAGTTGTTCCATTTGGCGTCCCCGTCGTTTTGGTCCACTCAGCTCGCTAATCCAGTGAGTTTAACTCACTAAATCTTGATTAAAGGGTTAATGATGCCCTAAGTGTGCTTAGTCTAAGTTAAGTAAGTTTAGGTAGTTAGTTTAGTTTATTTAATTGTGAATTAGATTAAGAGGTTTGTTTAATTTAAAGCATGTTTAATTAAGGCTAAGAGAGTTTATTTAATAATAAACCTTGATGGGACATAATAGGGTTTTATTTTTTATTTAACTAAATGTTTCGAAATTCTTGAAATTTTAATAATAATACTATGTGGATCGTCACTAATGCAGCATGGCATTCAAGCAACTAGTCAGGCCAGGCTTTGTGGATGGACAACTCATACTAGTGCAACAGAGTGCCTCTCATCATCAGTTTGGGTCTGACCATCCTTCGTTGGGATTCATTCCATCTTTTCTGATATTTTCCTATGTGCTTATATCCTCCTATCCAGTTGTTCTCATCAGCATGCTTCTGGACTTTTGAGCGAGGGTGTATTCTCTTAATAAGAATCATGTTAAGTTTGGTTTTAATATGGTATTTGATCGGATTGTCTCTCTTTTAATATTATAATTTTTCGTTTTAAATTTCCTCTGGTTGAGGAGCAATTTGTGTTGGAGGATTTACCTCAAGTTTCAACAATGTCTCGAAATCAAAGATTCAATCTTAAATGCTTTAAATCTTGTGTAATTAAGTCATTTCGATGCACCATTCGGCCCACTTTTTTTGATGTGGCGGGGAGGGATCTCGTCTATTTTTAAAAGAATTATTATTTTAAATTATTATTTTAAATATATATGGTGCCGTACTTGAAGCCATGTCAAATAATAAGTCAATTGGTAAAACTCAAAAACCAGAAGAAAGTGTTGGCCGTAGTCCTCATGCCAAAGACCTTGATATTGCATTTGAAACTTGAGTGCAAGCACCAACGTCTTAAGTTTTGTTGTTGTAAAACTGCAAGCCTAGAAATGAGAATTGTTCATGGTGGTAATGTAGATTGGAATGAGAGGGACGGGATCGATACGAATCAATCCCATGGAAGAGTGATTTGGGATGAAATGTTCGGATTTTTTGCACCTAAAATTTGAAGAGTTTAGGGACCCTCAAAGGAATTTTGCCAATATGTCCTCGAAATGGACGAAACATCTAAATTCATGCCTTAAATTCAATTGTGTTTAGATAACGTGCAATCATCTTTACATGTATTGACAACTGAATTTTTGTTGATATTTTAAATATCCATTTATTTTGCAAAAGTTTAAAAATTTATAAAAGATGAAAAGCGAAAAGATTGAAAAATGAATAAAGTGGACCAAACAAAAAAATAAAAAAGGAAATAAAAAATAAGTGAAGATATTAATAATATAAAATAAAGTAAAAAGAAACCGAGCGGGCCAGCTTGTTCGAATCTTCGGGCCCAAGACACCCAACTTCTCGTTTCCCTTACTTTCTTAGGCCCATCAACGACAAAAAGCAAAGCTCGGCCCCCAATCCCTCCCTCCTTTTTGCGCGCGCACACATACTCGCACACATAAATAGAAGATGGATGCCTTGCTTGCGTCACCGGGCCTCGATTTGTGACGTCATCCGTGGGGACCATGGACACTTAGGTGGTCCACTCAAATATATGAAAACTCCATACTGATGCTCTCGATAAAAGGGGGTTAGAAGACCCTGACGAAGGAGGTCTCAAAAGAGAGAGGAGGAGCAGCTTCAACTTTCATTTCACACATGTTGTTGCCTTGGTCGTCGTCATGAATACCCGAATTGTCAGAATATCTAAATATTAACGTCTAATAATCATCAAATAATTTTAAGTCTTTAGAACAATCCATAGTAATTTCATGAAATTGTTTATAATACCAAAGTAAGGATTCTCAAATTCCAAATATTTGGACAACCGAAAGTAGTTTTACGAAATTTCAATGGAGTGATGCAAGAATTACGTCCATTGGACATTCAAATAAGAGCTATACCTCTAAGCTCATCACTCAAGGTTCATTACTTTTTTTGGATATAGTTCTTTATTTTTTTTTGCAGGTGCCTATGCTCTTTGGATTGTTTTGGTTGATTGTTGAGGATGTTGCACCACCATTTATATGCTGGCTTGATTTGGATTTTTTTTTTTTTTTAACTTTTGGTAGATCACCAAGGAACTTCAACCTCATTTACCTGTACATATGATCTTGGCTTTCTTCATCTTCTTCCTTTTCTTTTATCATTGAGGTGGCTGGACCACTATCTTATGCATTGTTGCATTAGACATGAATGCCACTATCTTTTATCATAAAATCCTTGAAAGACATGAAATTGATATGCGTCTTCTGACTCTACTACCTTCCAATCAACTTTGTCAAGTCCGTATCATCACGAATGCCCCTCTAAATGATTCGGAAGAACAGGTCTTCCCCACCACAAGAAGGCTAGGTAAAATTAAGTATAGACATAAGAGCTTTTCAGAAGTTATTATTAATGAATTGGAAGCCACTATCTTATGCATTGTTGATTTGCCTCTTGATAAGTCTACTATCAGTTGTAAATGGGTATATAAGATTAAAACCAAAGTAGATGGTGCTGTGAAATAACTGCAAAGCTTAGCTAGTAGCAAAAGGCTTTACGTAAGAGTACAACAATGATTAGGATTATACTTTTGTCCTTGTTGCTCACCTTAGTTTAAAGTCTTGTTGTTGTTGCTTCTATTAAGCGTTGGCTTCTATATTCAAATAGATGATAAAAGTGCATTTCTTAATGGTGATCTCATAGAGGAAGTTTATATGACACCTCCTCCTAGATACACTTATTCATCTAACAAAGTGTGCCAATCACATTGAGTATTATATGGATTGAAGCAAGCTCCCCGTACATAATATTCCATGTTTAGCTCAACCATGGAGTCTCTTGACTTTAAATCCAATCATTTTGATTATGCTCTCTTTGTCCAACACACATGTCATGGGTACATTATGCTACTTTTGTAAGTTAATGATACTGTTATTAATGTCAATAATCAAATTGGCACTGTAAACTCCATTAGTATCTCAATAAACAGTTTGAAATGAAAAATTTTGGATGACAAAGCTATTTTCTTGGTTGGAAGTTGCGTCTAATACTTCTAGTTATTATCTCTCTCAAACCAAAAATTTCACTAGTTTTATCTCTTGAGATGACCTCACTGATAACAATATTGCTTCCACTCTCATTAAGTCAAATGTCAAATTCAATGACAAGGATGGAAACTCTTGGTCTAAATGCTACACTTTATTGGCAATTGGTTAGCACTTTTATATATATCATGGTTACCCGTCCTAACATCACTTATGTCGTTCACATTGTTAGTCAATACAAGACCACGCCTCATACAACCCATTTTACTATAATTCTTCAAATTCATCGCTACGTCAAGAGTACATTATTTCATGGTCTTCACTTTTCTACTAATTCTACCTTAGAACAATTTATTCTAATGTTGACTAACCTGGTGACCCTCAAGATCTTTGCTCCACTATGGGTTACTGTTTCTTTTTAGCCGACTCATTTATCTTATGGTGTAGCAAGAAATTGATTACCGTCACTCACTCTAGTATAGAAGCAAAATATCGAATTCTTATAGCATTGGAATTACCATATTTGCGGTGGCTACTAGAAGCTATAGGAATGTGTCATCATAGTAGAATAGTCATATTCATTGGGAAAATTGTCCAAAAAGTCCTAATTCTATTGTACAGCAGCCAAATTTAGTTTAAACTTTTCAATTGTGCCACTTTAATATTAAACATTTTAACAAATTACCAATGTGTTCCTTCCGTCTAATTTTTACTGACTGGAAATCATTGACATGATGTTTCAGTCAATGCCAACCGTCCTACGTGGTGTTGCTAGTGTTGAGATGGATTTTTTTTTTTTAAATCAATATTTTTAATTTTTTTTTTGTTTTTATTTTATTTGATCCCTCCTTTTACATTGGGCCGTTGGGTACTAGCCAAAGACTAGCAACCACCACTAGGCTATAAGCAAGGGTCGTGAAGCCCTCATCGACTACGGGCAAGGATCATAGCCCTCTTTGGATCTAATGAGGGCATCATAGCTCTTACACAGGCCCTTACCAGCCATAGCAAGGGTTGTGATGCCATCGTTGTGACTTGTGAGGGGCCTCGACAAGGGCTCACGACGCCCTTGCTCAACAATCAATAGGGCTGTCGGCACATTGAAGAAAAAATTAAAAAATTAAAAATTAAAAAATTGTTAATGTCACCATTGGTAGGTCAACATTGAATAAACCACCGCATCAGCAATTTCCAGTTTAAAGTAGCCGGAAGGACTACATTAGTAATTTGCTAAAAGGTTTAGGACTTGATTGTCACAATTGAAAGGTTTAAAATTGAATTGGGAAATTGTCAAAATATTTAGGACTAAATTGACATAACAGAAAGTTTAGGACTGAATTGATCGCCATACAATATGTTTATGATTTTTTGAACAATTTTCCCATCATTCATTGCAACAACTAAAGTAATATCCAAATTGCACTTAATGATGTTTTTCATGAACGCATGGAGCACATTCAAATAGACTATCATTTTATCCAATATTACGTTCTTTGTGGTATTGTTTGATTTGTCTCTACTTTTTCCACTGGACAAACTGTTGATATCTTTACTAAGACACATTCACTTGGGCATTTTCTAGATCTATCTTCCAACTTCAAGTTGAAAATAAGTTCATGTATTCTTCACTTGTTTATTGAACAAAATATTACAATTTCTGTCATCTCAACTCTCAACTTTCTTTTAGCAAAAAAAAAAAAAAAACAACAACAAACAAAGAGCTTGACCTTTTCTATTAGTATCTTATGTGTTAGTTTTAGCTGCTCATAACTGAGCTCATGACCCACCAAAGTGGGACAATATCATATGACCTTATGACCTTGTTACCACGAACCCACGATCCGTAACAGGAAGTGTTCAATGAGCCCAAAAACAGGCGAAACTTTGCAGTGACTAGGGAAACGTACTGTCCCATTGAAGAAAACCTAGATTCAAGTACGTTAAACAATTCATGTAACGTGTTTGGCGAGGTGGGAAGTATTTGGTGATGCTCGCGTTGCATGATTTTACATCAGATCCCAGATTCCGGGGTTTGGAGAGCGTGGGTGCAAGCCAACCACAAAGTTCATGCACTGCACATGACTCGACCTGTCACGGCTTTGGTCCCTCTCCCACCACTTCTTCCAACAACCGATCTACCAAAACCCAAAAAGCTTCGAGTTCCCATTCCCGATGAAAGAGGAAAATTTGAAACCGCCTAAGATATGTTAACGTGCAAGTATGAGGACTTTAGCGAAAGAGTCCCGACATCGAACTAAAGACACGGCAACGATCAAATTCACACACATGGTTGGCTCATGTCTTATGAATTAAGCTTCAGCTGCAGTATGATGATAAGCTGGGAATTTAGCATACATAGCTTTGAACAAAGAGAAGTTGACCATGTGAAGACAAGACTTGTTAAGGTGGACATTTGAAGGCATTATGAAGCTAGGAGCGTCGAATTTAATTAGTGATGTCATAATGACTTAATATATGTAAGTACATGAAAGAGAGCTTAGGGTGTTTGGATTTTGATTTGGCCTCCTTTGAGATCTCCTCACAATGCGTCCAGCGAGATGGATCATAAAGATCTATGTGAGTGTATTAAATAATTCTCGAGGGTAAGATACTATAAACCTCAGGTACCGTTGGTCCCTAATTATACCTTAACCTATCAGCATTCTTGGGGCTTCATGGGATAAATGACCTCATAAAGCATGAATAGAACTGTAACCTCCATGGGTCAAATGACCTTTTACCTGCTAAGGATGAGCTCTCCACTGTTGAAGCACCATTAGGATTATGTCTAAGAAAAGATCGGCAATCCCAAATTCACTTGCAAAGGGCTGAACAAGAAAAAGACTATGAACAGCATGCCCATTGCTGCTGTCAAAGCCCATCAAGCGCATGTCAATCTCTTTAAGCTTACTAAAAAGCCCTTGGAGTCAAGTAGCACAAATTTGGCCAGCCAGCGAGACCCATCTTTCATCATAGCCTTGCCTGAGATCGAAGGTATCCCTAAATCAGTCATAGATATTCTTTCTGAGATGTGCAAAAAGAACAAAGAACCATTGATGGTTTGACAATGTTGAGTTGACATATACTGTGTGGTACACGAATCGCATAACATACTCGTGCATCCTGCAGTAATGACATCTGACCCACTAGATCTTACATGAGGTCACCAAGAACAGAATAAGTAGAGAGATTGGGGTTCCCTTTATCAAAAACTTCTCCCAAATGAACCCACCATTTTCTCAGTTCTATCTACTTAGGAAAAGCTCCAAGTCAGACAGGAGTGATGCACAAATAACTTATACACCACTTAAGCAAGCACATAAAACTCTACTTTCTCACAACCATCACCCTAATTATTCATCTCATGCTCCGTCGAGTATGCTTAATACTCACAGGTTAGCAGTCAAAGAAGATCAGTTAGATCTTTAACTTGACAGATGAATCAAATTTGTAGGAAGTCAATTGCAGGTACTTGGGCTACGCATGACAACGTTTCTATTCCCGAGAAGAGTTTTTTTCAAAAATAGTTCTTTTCTATTTCTGCTCCAGGGAACAATTTCTAAGTAAATATCCCATTTAGTAACGTCACAAAATTTATACTCTCGGAATAGAAAAAGAATAGAAATGTGTTTGTAACGCAACAATTTCTTTTTTGTATTTATTCATTTTGTATTATTGGTGACGAATCGCTGCCGCTACCCGCTGCCCGCCACCAGATCGCCAGCCGTTGCCACTGCACGACCGCCGGCAGCCGGTGGTTGTGCAGCAGCGGCGGTTGGCGGTCCGGCGGCGGCGGCGGGCGAAACGACAAGCAAAGGCGGCGACGATGGGGGCTGCCTCTCGTGATCGGCAGTGGCGGCAGCAGTGGCGACCGGCGAATGGCGGTGGCGGCAACGGTGGCCACCGGCGACTGGCAGCGGTAGGCGATGGCTCCGAGTGGTTGACGGTGGTTTGGCAAAAAAAAGAAATAAAAGAAAAATAAAAATGAAAATCAGCTTATTTCTAGAAATTGTTCCCGGAAACAAGAAGCAACTTTTTTTTACTCTCAAAACTATTTATGGGAACAAAAAATTAGAGAAATTGTTCTCGGGAAGAAATGTTTTATCAAACAGGTTTCTCTTCTTTTTTTGTTTCGGGAACAAAAGAACAGAAATTTGGAGAAATAGGAGCGTTACCATGCGTTACCTTGTTTACCACCAAGATAAACATTTCTTGAAGTATTTAAGACCTGTGGATGGAAATTTGCAGTAATATTTTATTGGTATTATGAGAGATCAGCCTGGCTGGTCAAGACATCAAACTTTCACATGAACACCTCTCATTAGTCTTAATAGTTCTCTGCTATCAATTGCTTGAAATAAATGGTGTAAGATCTACGTGTTATCCAAGAAAAATATTTGGATCTTCTTTGTCTGAATCAAATTCAACCTGCAAATGCCATAAAGTTGCCACAATCAATGCCTAAGATAAAATACAGATATCACATCTGCACAACTGGCATTTACTGAATAGTAGAGAGCCAGATTTCAGTCGTTCTTATTGTAAATATTACAAATTACAACCGCGTGATGCCTTACAAAATAATATAATGTAATTCAAATTGCTGAAAGAACTCACATTTTCATCCTTGAATCATCTGCCATTGCAGTCGTGCTTCCAACCTGCAGAAGTAAACTTGAGCTCTCTTTCACGGCGCTCTCTCATACTAAGTTGTTGCTGCACAACCACCTCTTCAGCCGCTTCTTTTGCAGCGAAACAGAAGCTTTTGCTCACATGTGAGGTTTCATTACCATGGAGATTCCCACATATTTTTCCACCATGACCATTATTATGGATGTCTTGTCTAGTTTTTCCCTTATCAAGTACTTCAGAAATGGCCTTCCTTGTTTGCTCAATCAAGGGTCTACTTTTTGTCCTCTTTAAAATAGAAGTACTGGTGCCAGTATTAACAGTACAATCAGACAAGGCTATTCTCTTGTCGATCTCATCCTTCTTTTTCAATTCTCTCTCCTTCAATCTCGACAATGCAACACAGTGGCGTGACCCCTTGCAATGCATCTGCATAATAAAAGAATATCAACATGCAAAACTAATAAATATCTAAATGATCTACATTCACAAGACAATATGTGCAGTAGAAAACTATAATGATCCATACATGTAGTGACCATATGAATGATCACGTGCCCCAAATAACATCGGCTTCTCAAACATCCAGCAAACCTCCACTTAAATGTATTTCAATTCTTTAAAATCCAAGCTTTCTCATTCTAATGTCTTTCTTATAGTGAAGCATAAACAAGTTGAATCACCACGAAACAAAGCAACTCAGCATTTGCAGATAAGACATGGAAAATCCACATTGTCTCATGTGCAACCGACATGACATGGCAGAAAAAAAAAAAACATCACAAGCAGGACAAGCAATTTAGTTAGTACCTGCCATTGCCATGGCACAGTTCTCCAACCAAATTAAACCACCAACACCATCGTGTTAGAAATGCGACATTTCAGTGCACGGTTGTCCAATAAAGCAGATCCACAAGACAGTCGGCCGAGAGGGACGCCCGAAAACACACTTGGTCAGATTCAAAATCGCAACTCGATGGTCGTTTGCCAGCCGAGGCCAACCCCGAAATTCCAGGGACTGGACGGAAAAGACATTGATCACACATTTTCCCATCCCGACAACTAGATTTATTGGGATCAAATGGCCCGTCAGACCCATAACTTGTCTCATCTATCTAGAAAAAACGCTAAAATCCTCCAGCAACTCATCAAACCGAAAACCAATCAAGACAAAACAGAACCACAAGCAAATTATCTAGCAGAATCGCTACAATCCTCCATCCTATCAAGACAAAACAGACCCACAAGATAAAAATTGATTGAGCAACAGAAGTTGGCGTAAGCAGAGACTGGAGACGCACGGAGAGCATGAGAGCAGAATCGAGGACGGGGGCGCCAGGGCAGACGAGGCAGGCGAACTTGCCAGAGGAGAGCTTCTTGTAGGAGGAGGCGTCGAGGCCTTCCACGGCCAAATCGTCGACTCTTCTCTTCCGGTGCTGGGCTTCTCTTGCCGAGCTATCTCCTCCGAACATGCTCATTCTTCCTTCCTCTTCTTCTTATGTCCAGTGATTCAATATGGCATAGGGTAATTTATCTAGGGTTAAAACTATTACACTTATTATAAATTTATTTTATATTAATTTTAATTAAATAAATAGTATGTAACAGTTGATGGATATATCAATTTGGAATTTTACTATTTATTTGTTACAAATGTATCAAAATTTATAATTTTTTTTTTTATTCAAAAGGAGATGATCAAATTGAATAAACAAAATTGTTAAAGGGTCCTTTGCTAATTTTGAATTGGAATATAAATGGGACGATATGTCAAAAGGAAAAATAGACGTGCAATTACCAGATTTAAAAGGTTGCAAGTAATGTAAATTTGTGAGGAAATTAGAGAAAAAAAACATGCTATCATTAATTTGTGTGAGTGTGCGTTACAAAGATCATAAAGTGAGCTTTTATATCCCACTAAAAGCAGTTATCACAGACGGTTATGGATTTTGAATTCGAAAATAACTTCCCAATCTATAATGTAGTTATAAGAAGTTACGATTACGGCCTCTTATTATCTATAATGATAACCTACGGGAAGCGTAACGGTGCAGTCATTAAGCTTTTTCCCTTTTTTTTTCCTGATCTAAAAAGCAGAGGACAGTCGCCGCTCAAGAAAAGCGCTCTCTCTCTCTCCTTCGCAGAGCGAGTGACGAGAAAGTGAGCACTCCCGGTGATGCCCACGGTTGAATGGTGACGGCCGCCGCCACCATCATCACGCCCTCGTCTCTCGCGGCCCGGTTGGGTCGTCATCGTCTGGACAAGGTACCGTCTCTGTATGCGCGGACGCTTTTTCTTGAATATGAGTGTCTCTGTCTCTGTCTTGTCCGTGCGGGAAAATTGAAAAGTTTTGAGTTTTTTGGGATTCTGGGTGGGACTGCCGTGGAGAAAAAGGCGAGGCTTTTGCGGTTTCTCATCGTTCATTGTCCGTTATGAATGATTTGGTTTCTGAAAGTCTGATTAATTGGGTCCGGTTGAGTCACTAAATTGAGACTGAATCGGCATTTTCTTTGATTTTTTTGGTGGCATATTCCTCATCGTTCGAGTTAGCCGTGACCGCCTCGCCGCCGGATATGCCATTCCTTAAGCCAGAGAAGCCCGCGGTTAGAGACCGCCATGGTTAGTTTCCTATCCACTCATTTGTGTGCTCGTTCTGTTGGAATGGATGCCGTTTTGTATCACGTGTTTCAGCGACATTGAAGTTGCCGGTGAGGTTCGGTTATGGCCGGCAAGGGACGGCCGGCGATCGAGTGATTGGCCAGCAGTGACTAGTGCTGTCGTGCTAAACGATCGACGCCAGGTGGTGGCTCAGCAATGGCCTGAGCGCCGGCAAGGGCTCATGAAAAAATGGTGGGATTCGGTTGAAGAGGAGGTTCGCAGGGAAGAAGTCGTTCTCAGGAAGAAGATGGTGGACAGCGTAATGGAAAATAGGAAAAGAAAAAAAAAGGAGAGTGACAGAAAGAAAAAAAAGGAGGAAATAATTAGATAAGAAAAGAGGATTTGTGTAAGTGGGCAATAGTTTAGATTCTGAAGGGCATTAGTTTCAGTCATCGCATCATAATGAAATCATCAATGAAGAGCCAGAAGCAGATATGAAAAGGTAAATACATGGACGCGTTAACATCAATGGTCCCATTCATTTCTAAGCGGTCAGGTGCTGAAGACTCGCCGATGTCCTACAGGAAATGACGAATTCAATCAAAAGGGAAAAATAAACTAACCCATCTTGATTCGTTTCTCCAGCAATCGGAAGGGGCAAGCTTGAGAAGGAGAAAAGGGAGAGAGAAAGTAGACTCGGTGAACCCCCTTAATCGCAAAAAAAATTTCTCCTCCTCGCTTCTGTCTCCGAATATCTAGATTTGAGAAAGAAAATAAAAATGGTTAAGAGAGAGTAGTAAATGAGGGAATGGGAAGAGAGAATTTGGTGGAGATCCGAAATATTGTGAAACTTCCACTGGCCCGTCCTTCCCTTCCCTTCGGCGGATCCCATCCTCATCACTAATTCTCCGCCCCGATTGCCTAGCAATCATCTTAGCAATCATCTAAGAGAGGCTCAACCTAGCAAACTAGCGACTCGAAAAGTGAAATATAAATTGCACAATTAAACGGGAGAAATGTTGAGCACATAGCAATTAGCGGATATTTACATACCAAGATTTGGGCGAAATTTCTTGCCAAGAAAATCCTTTTGCCAATTGCTATGTGCTTAGCTTCTCTCCCATTTAATTTAATTGTGCAATTTATATTTCACTTTTCAAGTCACTAGTTTGCTGGGTTGAGCTCTCTTAGACGATCGCTAGGCAGTCAAGGTAGAAGGCAAGGCAATCTAGGGGTGAGAATTAGCGGTGAGGACGGATTCGCCGAAGGGGAGGGGAGGACAGGCCAGCGGAAGTTTCACAAAAGATTTTTTGGATCTCTTCCGATTCTCTCTTCCTATTCCCTCATTTACCCCTCTCTCTTAACCGTTTTGATTTTCTCTCTCAAATCAGGATGTTCGAAGACACAAGAGAAGCGAGGAGGAGAATTTTTTTTGCGACTGAGGAGGGATTTCACCTAGTCTACTTTCTCTCTCCCTTTTGTCCTTCCTCCTTAGGCCTCAAGTTTGCCCCCACTGATTGTTGGAGAAGTGAATCGAGATGGGTTAGTTCATTTTTCCCTTTTGATCGAATTCGTCATTTATGGCAGGATATCAACAAGTCTTCAGCACTTGACCGCTTAAAAATGAATGGGGCCGTCGAGGTTAATGTGCATCCAAGTATTTGCATTTTCATCTCTACTTTTGGCTCTTCATTAATGGGATTTCATTGTGATGCGATGCTAAATGCTGATAAGTCCCTCTGGATTAGTCAAAGCATTATGTCCAATGGTTAGGGTGAATCTTAAAATCTTCAATAGGTTGTCCTTATACTTTGGTTAGCAGATAATCAAGTTTAAATGCTGAAGGGGCATTAGTTTTAGAATTAGTGTAATCAAGTCTTCGTTTCCAAGATCACTGGTTATGCGAAAAGTGAGATTTTCTCCCATTTTTTGCATATAGTTATGTCACGAGAGGAATGGGTTTGGAAGAACTCATGTCAAATTGCCATCGGCTTGAATTTGGCACTATCTCTAAGCATACATTCCCTTCCTATTCCAACATTAAGGAACTTAGAAGTGACATTATATATGTTAGGATTCAATTTTGCTAGTTTTGTATCTTTAGTTTTGCTATTTTGACATCTTGCCTATGATCGAGTTTAAATGGTAAAGTTACCCCGCAATGGCATGGAGAATATTTCACATTTGCATTATTTTCCTAGTCCAATGTTTAGTTTAGTTTAGTTTAGTTTTTTTTTTTTTTGAATTTCACTTTCCACAAATCATAATTGGGAATCAAAATGGAGAAACTTCATGCATTTTTTTTTCTGCCAAGTTCAACTTATTTGGTATGTTAATATCTAATTCTTTGTGTCTGCCAATGTCAAACTTATTTGGTATGTCAATATTCTTCCCCAAATATTCTTCCACATTTACACATGTACGCAATTTGATGAGATTGTTAAGATAGGCTAGCCATTCATGATTAGCAATCTAATAATTAACATGAAGAAAAGGCGACTACGATATGTGCATAGAGAGTATTAAGTCTAGCTATTCAAATCTAGCAAAAGTTTCCTAACTAACACATGATAATCATTTGACATTAAATTGCTTTATCAAAGTTTTTACTTGTGATATGCAAACATTATTGCGATCTATGTCATTATCATGGTAGCCTTAGTAAATAAGACATTTTAAAGAGACACCACATATAAGTAATAAAATAATGTTAAGAGAAGTAACAAAGGAAATCGTATTACAACTGATATAAAATTCATAAGCCCATTGATGATTAGATGCCATTACTAGCGTGCCAAGTAAGGTAATTTTGCACCTGAGTCCTGCTAGTCTTCGCTCGGGGGGACATCGCTTCTTAGAATACGATGGCAGCCAATGACATAGCTACAATCATGATTACATTATGTATGATTTATCCCAGTTTTCCTTTTTGAGTTGCCTTTCTTCACGTGGAGCGATGGCCATGTTGTTGGGAGACTTCTTCTTCTTTTTTTTCCTTTTGAACGTTGTATGGGCAGTATTTGGCTTTTCACGTGAATCTTTGTTTTTAATTTTAATGTATGATTTCTCAAGAGATTTCTTCATTAATTCTTCTCGGTTGCATCTTTTATTTAATATTTCATCCATTTTTTCATCATTTAATGTATAAGAATGAATTGTCATAAAATGCAAAAAGAAGTTTTTATTAGAATAGTCCCTCCAAGCGCATCATGAAAATATATTTCAGAAAGCTTTCGCGCTCTCTCTCTCTTTGCCTTCACATGGATTAATAAAAAAAATTTGAAAAATAATAAAAAAATTATTAAAATTGCCATGTCAGCGTTTGGCCACCAGTTGATGTCCACGTTAGCATTGGCCGGCCAAAATTGGCCGGATGAACTAAATTAGTATCAATATTAAAAGGTTTAGGACTAAATGAGTCCAACTGAAAAGTTCAGGATTGAATTGTACCAATGCAATAGATATATGACTTTTTTAGTACTTTTTTCCTATATTAGTTATATCAACCCCTCATGTTTTTCTCATATTACAGAGTTCATTTCCTTGCCTTCATAGAATGAGGAAAAGTCAGATCATGACATTTTCCCCACTTGATTTTTTAAAATGCCCTCATTGTGAGCTATTCTTCATATCCTTGACTTCTTCAAACCATCACTGCATTTGCCGAGGTCTTACATAAGCGGCTAATGCTTGCCAACAGAATGTATAGCTCGTTGTTGTTTCCTTTGCCCCACATGATCATTGCCTTTCCCTAAGCTTCACATGAATGGCCTACGCTCGCCCAACAAGTACCCATCTTCCGTCTTTTCTGTGAGTCATACTCAAGACCAATGAAGGGTTTTGATCTCTATGGAAACATGGTAACAAACGCCATTCACACATACAATTTAAAAACCTTATTTTGTCACAAAAATGAGCCAATAAGCCTTGATCATGGGACTGTGCAACACTTGGTGAGCCAATTAACCAGGTTAGCCTTTCTTTCTAAGGATCGTTTTGATGGCTCGTATTGTGAAACGCCTCATTGTAGCCAATCTTTCTATATCTCCAGTTAATATGGCATTTCATTATCCCGAGTGGAGCACGGTCTTGTTTCAACATAATAACAGGTTTTTTAGTGGTATGATTAACAAGTGTTGGGATACTCAATAACAAGACCCGTTTCAAAATTGTGGTAGCAAATAACAAATGATATTACAAAGCATGAGAGGGTTGTTATAAATAAAGAAAGCCTGAAATGCATTCAAGTCTAGTGCACCTCGGTATTTGGAAAAAATGGTTTTGGTTCCCCCAAAAAAGCAAAAAAAAAAAATCAAAAAGAGGATGGGTTAAATTGAATTGATAAAGATTGTGAAAGAGTATTGATTTTGAACAAGAAAATAAATAGCATGTAATGTAAAGAAAATTTATGATGGTATTAAAGATAAATAGACATTTTTGTCATTGATGTCTCGAGTTCATCTGTCTTTACGGAAAGGCAGCTTTAGATAGTCCATCCTTTTCTCTCATGTTCCTTGTGTGGAGAAACTTTCAGTTGAAAGAAGTAGAGCAAGTTTATACATTTTATGCAATTCTCAATTCCCATCTAATCTCTGGGCATATTTTCAGGTGATGACTTTGCCAGTAAGTGGATCAGAGTTAACGAGAAGAGAACACTCCATGATGTTTTGAGAGAGTCTAGATTCATTATTCCGGGAATTCCAGGTGCGTTTGTATGACCTGTTGTTTCAGAGAGTGAAATGGACTTTAGTTTTCTGACAGAAACGGGACAAAATATGAAAAGAATATGGATTACATAAAATGACTTGCAATGTTTGTAATGTTTCTACCATCATCTGTACTTCACCTTCCCTAATGTGAATTCTTTCATTTGATTACATCTTGTTGTTGCTTCCTGATTAAATGTGGTGAAGACTATGCAGTGTTCTTCGTTGTTTCCGGAAGGTCCAGCTTCTATCAAGTGTTCAAATCTAGAAAGTGGCGTCCACAATGATGTTAGGTGACCATGCTTGTTGTCTCTTCAATGGAAATATTCTTTCCTTTTTTTTATATTTTTTTACGGAAATGAGTGTGAGCGCTGCCATTTCTCATTTGATTTATTCATAGAGGAGAGGAACATGTTTAATATACTAGCAGGAGCAACATAGATCACATCAATTTTTCTAGCGTTCCCTATAATTTGCATCATGTAAACTATGTATGACATTTTACCCTTTTGTAACTATTAACTTCCCAAAGAGTGAATAATTTCTTTGGAAAGGTGTGAAGGATAAAAAATTTAGACGACAATGGCAAATCGTCAGCTCTTGTGTATCTATGCGTCGAATTGAGCCAGGCACAAACAATATCACAAGATTGAGTGTATCTATATTGCCACTTTCTGTTCTTTAGCCATTGCTTCTTTTACTACTGTTTCCGTGTTTGGAATGCCTATACATACTCAAGATCAGCGCCTGCAAAGTCAAGAGACTGCATCCCCAAAATACGGAGTGCCTTATATTTTGGACATAAAATGGGCGGTCGCTTATGCAATCCTTGGTCCTTGCTATATCATTGGAAGCCCTTGTGTGATTGGTGATTCAGCAATCAATGACTTTGGATGATATACGTTAGAAGCATCTTTACATCATAAATTCTCCATTAGAAGGAAGGAACCAGTGTGATCTCTATCCCTCAACAATAGGCAGCCTAGGCAAATTTTGGAAGGCATTCTGGAAGAGAGTACAGAATGCGAAAAATACCATGCTCTTGTACTCGTGGACAAGATGCTCAACATGGAGGAAAGGCTATTAGACAAACGGCAGATATATATTGGCAAAATTGCACGCAATGGCCAGGAGAGGTTCCCAGTCTATCAAATGTGAACAATCAGTGTTTATTACGATGAAGTTGGACCAAAGATGTCATCTCCTGCAATCAGATATTTGAATACACTCCTCCAGTTCTCCTACCATCAGATACATTAAAATAAGTTCGCCTTAGTGCATCCATGGCACGTTAGCTCTATTTTAACTTGCTCTGAGCTCACAAGGAGATGTCCTCTCCCAAAAAGTCCTGCAATTCCTTTCCCGGGATCACTTTGCTTCACAATCGACTCCCCAACTATAGGTTAACATGCTCCCCAATGATGGAGTTAATCTCATCATCCTCCCTTCAATAAAATGCAAGCAGGTTTAACTCTTAATACCATCAGATTGATCGTGATCCATCAAAAGTACAACCCAAATAAGATGGTAGACCAAATGGAAAAAAAGAAAAGAAATTAGCACTTGGTATTGGGGCTACAAATGATACTGACTTGCCCATGAAAAGTTCTTCCCGCTTAAACACCAAAACACGTATTTTGAGTGGGAATGAAGAAAATGCAAAGCAGATATAGTGCTTACCGCCTTCACACCGGCTTCTTGTACATAGGCTATGTCATCAGGAGTAAAAAGTCCAGATTCCCCAACAACCTTAAGGTTCATAATCATTGAAAAAGAAAATAGTTAGAGAGGTTTAAGATCAGGCAAGCAGCCATTATGACATACAATACTTCCACCAATATAAAAGGAGACTACTCTTTCTGCTTTGTAGCATGAAAGAAAGATTAGTAGGGGCTGCCTTAAAATTATATCCTCCTGACGGATTAATTGGCCACGTTCTCCAAGAAGAAGCTTCTTTGTGTTGCTAATATCCACCTCAAATGCTCCCGCAAACAAAGAGGTTAAATCAGTCATAATGACTAAAACGTGCAGGTGGTATCATCGAATTATACGCCCTTCCAATATGATCTCATCAAATTTAACACTATCCATCCCTGGAGTAATGTCTAAATCCTGATTCACTTCTCATGGTGAATATAAATCGCATTCAAGAGGAGATATAAAATTGCAGCTGAAGGACATTACTCTCTGTCCATTCAACAGTGTGATCACGTCCTTTCTTCTTTCTCCTTGCTAGAATCAATTACTTTGCACTTTTCTTTTTTTGTGGCACTAGCTGTCCTCAAAATTCCAAGCTTATTCATTGGTTTTACCATCAATGATTTAATTGGAAATAATAAATGGAAAATAACTAGTGCAAAATTGTTCTACCTTGATACTCGCATCATGTAAAATTGATTAACTAGTTAAAAAGCTATGTCATCAAATATAAGAAAAGCCTACCCAGATTGCGGTTGTTGATGCCAATAAGCTTGACTCACTCTATTCTAAGGACACGATCCATTTCCTGCTCGTCATGCAGCTGGAAATAAATGCAATTCTCATCAGAAAATTAGTTTGACCACAACAGAGTCAAACTGAACTGCCTGATTTAAAATTCCAAGAGCGATGATCATACTAATGCCTGTGTTACAAGGTATGGGACATAGATCACAAAGGACTAATAAAAAAGAATATCACAGAAGTTCCAATCACAATTAAAAGAGATGACTATAACAAGGCATAGCCCTTCTGGCTACATCATACATCACAGATTTTCCTAAAAGCTTTGATATGGCTCATCCTATCATCTCCTATTTAGGTCCACTCTCAAAATTTTAACGACCATACACAACCTTAGAGTATTAATTCTCCAGAGAGAACAACTTGCACTGAGATAATGCTAGTCAAGACAAAAGTAAATGCACTAACATAAGTCTGTGATAGATGGCAGATCTAACATGTAATAATAGTATGTAGACAAACTTCATTCCAGTAAACAAATGGAACTGCTACAAAACTAAGAAACCAATAGTGAGATTTAGAGACACGTTACCCTCTCTGGCAGCATTGGCAATGCGCTGTGCCTCTTGTTCAGCAACAAGCAGCAATTGAATACCTTTTTGTTGTCCCCTGTTGGCTTCCATGGTTGCTGAAGTTTTCACGAAAAGTAAGTCAAAAGGAACAGCTACAAATTAATTTGAATTAGCACTCACTATTATTAAAAGTATTTTGTATCTTACTACAGAAACTCAGGACTTCAGTAAGCCATTCAGAAAAATGAAGTTCCAAGAATATATGAAGATTCCAGCGAGCACAGTTTTGGGAGATAGTTAATGAGACAATAGATATCAGAGAGAACATTGTATCACTTATCAGGAGAATTTGAAATGAGTAAGCTCTGCACCATGCTAGTGGCAGCAAACAATGAATTGAAATTGCCTACTCAGAAACGAAAACTTGGAAACTGCTGAGAAAAAAGTACTAGTCACTATGACTGAAGAAGCAAATAAAAACAGCAATATTATAATTTAGGACACCAAAATTATTTAATAAGAGAGGCAAAGATATATAATAAAAGGTCGAGAACAATCGATGATACATAACAATTGACACAATGACTTGACAAATTGTCTCTCCATTCATGAATCTCTTCCATGTTGTCTTGCTCAAAACCCAAATCCTTTTTATTATTAAAAACAGTGGAAAGGGGCGACCAATACTGGCAACTCCCTGGGCGTTACTGTAGGAGGTCCACACCTGTTTTGAGCAAGTTTGTCACCATTGCCTTAGCACAGTGCTAGTGGGAGTAGACCCAGGATCATCCTATGCCATGGCACTGCCTAACCTAAATCAGAGAAAAACCAAGGCTTCTTTGAAGCCAAGGAGCAACTGGGGGATTAGAACAAATGACCGGGAGCCCAAATAAAGAAAATGTAATCGGTTTGCTAATTTCCAGCGTGAAATCATCATTTAATTCTGGTAAATGTCCTCAAGCCACCATAAACCGGAATTGCTGATTGATACCACTCGAACCAATAAATAAGACAAGAAACTTCTACACAATTGAAATTGGATGCATCTACATGAAAGGGCCAGGAATTTTTGCTGACACATAACAGATACAACCCCCCCAAAGCCTTCAATAAGCTATAGCGAAAGAACGCAGTTCGGTTACCCACATATTCTAACCAATATTATGCACAAAGAGTTAAAAGAATTGCTATTCTGAAAAAGAGCAAACCTGACAGATAAATTTAACTTATAACACAGATACTTCGAATTGGAATCGTGTGTTCAAGCATGAAGTGGAACCTGTTCCAGAGTTCACTAAATATCTAAGATTGGACAGTCAATAAAGCACAGGATTGGATACTTCGTCACCAACAGATGTGACTGAGAAATGGAAGATGCGGAAAGAGAAAGAGAAAGAGAGTACTTGAAGAATCGGATTTGGTCTAGATTCAATTCAGCGACTGATCGTAATCCTGACACTTTGCGAAACTTCAAAGAGCATTTGTTAACTCTATGATTTCTGACCAAAAAAACTCTATGATAACTTCCAACAGAAAAAAAAAAAAAAAAAAAAAAAAAAAAAAAAAAAAAAAAAAACAGTTTATGATATGGCAAAAGAAAAAAATCTGTATATTCAACTCCTTAATAATTTAGACCAAAACAACAATATCCTTAATAATGACTTCTACTTTTGTTGATTTTCAATAATTTGTATATTACTATCCATGAAATGATTTTTATTTAACTTGAGCTTCTTGATGTCTTTTTATAATATAGCCACAAAGATGCACACTTATTACGTTTATCCAAGAAAGAGACATTCCAAAATTACCTAAAATCACCTATATTGAAATATATTTAAGTTAAAGAAATTGATAAAAACACATAATAAAAAGTTGAAATAGTACACAAATATAGAAGGAGAATATCATTTTCTTCAGAAAGTTTTTATAATAAAGAATTTATAAAATCTGAAATTTATACATGGTAGTGATAACATAATATGATAAGTTCACCCACTTGTCCATGAGTATAATATTATAAAATAAGTGAAAAGAGGATATTTAAAGGAAAAAAAATGATCGATGTCCTCTAAAAAAATGAAGTATTCTTTGTTTTCTATAACGGTATAGACTATATAGATTAAATATATTATATATTCCGGTGAAAAGTAAGTAAGGAATTTAATTTGAAAAGAGTGAATTCAAACCCACTTGCATCATTACATGGAAATGTTCAATAATTTTGACTATTTTATGTAAGGTTCGACCTAAATAAAAACAAACCTATTATGTGATAAGGACACTCATCACCAAAGAATTTATATAAATTAATTATAGATCACTCTCTACATGTCCAACAATATAATTACACTTACTTCACTTATAAAGTGTTGTTGAAATTCGTTTTTTTTTTTTTAATGATTTTTAAAACCGTTTAACTTGTTTTAATTTATTAAAGGTTTATTAATTAAAACCGATGATTGCTTAACATAATGGTTGTCAAGTCTAAGTGCTAATTATATATATATATATAGATATATGTAATTTATTGCTTAATGATTCAGCCATACGTTATATAGCCAGAACAAATATCACCTTACAACTAACCAAAGTAGCACAATTTAAAAACGATAGGTGTTCTTTTCTATATGGTGTAGGTAATTTTAGGGGATGCCAGAACATTGGGGTGAAGAAATTTACCTCTTCAAAATAAACCAACTAAAACATTACCACACTAAAGAAGTAGCTATTTTGCAAGTACCATGAAGTTTTCTCATAATTTCAACTCCAGTAATCCAATTAAGTAATAGCCACGTAACACTGAAAAATATTGTTAAAGATTTGCCCTTCTTGAAAGCTGATCTGATGTTCTTTACAATCTTGATGGTTCTTCCTGATCTACTCATCAAAAGGCCAAATGCTGCAGCAAGTTTTGCACTGTAATAGAACAAGAAATCCTTTTTCTGATGTTCTCCAGCTTCATGAAGAACAAAACTTGTGTCAGGCACATACCCAGCTCTCCAGCATTCTGAAATTAGGATTTGCAACCTGCTATAGATGTGTTAAAATATGATCCATTTTGTGAAAACTCTAGAACACTCATGTTTAATGGAGAATGAGCAAAATCGGCAGCAACAAGCTTCGAAGACTCTCAAAGGCTGAAGAAATTTCTGGTACATGGGCAGCAAACCACGTGGACAGTAAAAAGCAAAAGAAAAGTCAAGAATAGCAGCCAAAGAAGAACAAACTAGAGAAGTCTCGTACGTGCATGTGCATGGGAAATCTTGTATGAAAGTCAAAAATGGCTGCTTGACCATGAATAGAATACGTGGGCAGCCGAGACAACAGAAAAATACAGAAAAATGGAGAATCCACTAGAAGTCCTCAATGTCGGTGAAGGAATGGCGGTGACACGCCTATAAATAGGGTTTGGGGGTGTGCATTTTGAGTTGTAGATAACCACACACACTCCTTCCAAAACCCTTCCTTTGTACTAAAAACTTTCATAATAAAAGCTTTCTTTTTTCCATTCTCCCTTGCCCTTGTGTTCCATTTTTTATTCACATAACACTTGCACACACACACGCTTCCGCTCAAACACCAATAGTGGTATCAGAGCCACGTCTTTGGTTGGTGTCGGGCGTTTGTCCTACCCACCAATTCCTAAAACTAACCTTTCCAAATACCCACTAACTAAACCATGGCCAACCCAACCACATCCTCATTTCCCATCCCCATTTTTTATGGGAACAACTATGACTTTTGGAGCATAAAAATGACTACATTCTCGATGGCCCAAGACTTATGGGACATCGTGGAAAAAGGTTACGAGGCTCCGCCAGAAGGTGCAAGTGTTTTGAAGGATCAACTACAAAAGGATGCAAAGGCGCTATATTTTATCTAGCAAACGCTCTCGGAAACTGTATTTCCGAGAATAATTGGAGCAAGGACCGCAAAAGAGGCTTGGGATATACTACGAGAGGAATTTCAAGGATCGGAAAAGGTACGCATTATTCGCCTTCAAACTCTGAGAAGGGATTTTGAAAATTCTAAAATGAAAAATTATGAGACCGTACAAGAATATTGTGGAAAATTAAAGGAACTCGTTAATCAAATGAGAGCCTACGGAGATGGGATGACTGATCAAAGGGTTGTTGAGAAAATATTGGTGTCACTTACCAAAAAATACAACTCCATAGTTACAACTATAGAAGGAACTAAAGACTTGACGACCCTATCAATAAGTGAATTAATTGGCTCTTTAGAAGCATATGAGAAAAGACTAATGGCACAAGATGAAGATTCGGTTGAAAGTGCCTTTCAGTCTAAAGTAAATATACGGTCTCAACAAACTAAAAATGATGGAAGGAGCTCATGGAAAAACAAAAGAGGAGGAGAAATAATAAAAAAGGAAAATTATCCACCTTGTGGTATTTGCAAGAAAACAAATCATTTGGAGAAGGATTGTTGGTTTAAAAATAAAAAACAATGCCGCTTTTGTAAAAGAAATGGCCACGTAGAAAAAGATTGTCGCTCGAAAACAAATAATCGAGCAAACTATGTAGAAAAAAAGGAAAGTGAAGAGAATACATTCTACACAGGCCAAGCGGCAAATGACAATAAAAATGAAATATGGTACATCGATAGTGGGTGTAGCAATCACATGACAGGGGATGAATCTATATTCACTCATATTGATAAGTCGGTGAAATCTCAAGTAAAGTTGGGTAATGGTGCATTAGTAGATGTCAAAGGAAAAGGCACCGTCGCCGTGGAAACAAATAAAGGCCCAAAATATATACGTAATGTATATCTAGTCCCTCGTCTTGCACAAAATCTCTTAAGTGTGGGCCAAATGATACAAAGTGGGTATTCTCTATATTTTAATAGAGATGCTTGCATTATCTATGATAAATATAAAAATATCATTGCCTCTGTTAAGATGAAAAATAACAATTTTCCCATTCAATGGAAATTGGTCAAAGATATAGCCATGAAAGCTCAACTTGATGATTCATGGCTATGGCATCGAAGATTTGGCCACTTCAATTTTGCTGGGCTAAAAATTCTCCATCAGAAAAATATGATGAGAGATTTTCCAGCCATCACAGAAATTTCAGATCTTTGTGAAGGCTGTCTTCTTGGAAAACAACAGACAGTCCTTCCCATCTGGAGTTTCATGGAAAGCTAAGAAGCCTTTGGAACTTGTCCACACGGACGTGTGTGGTCCGATGAGGACACCTACACCTAGTCAAAATAAATATTTCATCCTATTTATAGATGATTACATAAGAATGACGTGGGTATACTTTCTTCGAGAAAGATCTGAAGTTTTCTCTATCTTTAGAAAATTCAAGAACCACGTCGAGAATCAAAGTGGCCAAAAAATCAAAGTCCTAAGAAGTGACAGAGGCATAGAATACAATTCAAAGGAGTTTAATAAATTTTGTGAAGATGAAGGAGTCCATCATCAACTAACTGTTGGCTATGCCCCAGAACAAAATGGAGTAGCTGAAAGAAAAAATAGAACCGTCATGGAGATGGCAAGGTCTATGTTAAAGGAGAAAGGCCTTCCCAACACTTTCTGGGCAGAAGCAGTTTATATTGCTGTATACCTATTAAATAGGTGTCCAACTAAAGCAGTTCAAAATAAAACTCCAGTTGAAGCATGGAGTGGACGGAAGCCTTCAGCAAAGCATCTCAAAGTGTTTGGATGCATTTGCTACGTCCACATCCCTGCTCAGAAAAGGAGTAAGCTAGATGAAAAGACAGAAAAAGGAATATTCCTTGGCTACAGTGACCAATCAAAAGGCTATCGGGTTTACAGCCTAAGAACTAAAAAGCTAATGATTAGTCGAGATGTTGAGTTCGATGAGAATGCTGCCTGGAATTGGGAAGACGAGAAGATTGTGAAGAAGTACATAACCTTGCCAGACATACCTACTCAAGAGGAGTTAACGTCACAAGAAGAAGGAGAAGTACCGGAATCTACCACTCACGACGTAACTCCACCAAGCTCTCCAAGGGTAACGCAAGAAGAATCTACTTCTGAGTCTCCTATACTAAGGGTAAAGTCTCTAAGGAAAGTCTATGAAACATGCAATTTTATGTCCTTAGAACCAGAAAACTATGAAGATGCTTCCAAAGAAGAAGTTTGGATTAAAGCCATGGAGGAAGAAATTAAAATGATCAAGAAAAATGAAACTTGGGAGCTCGTTGATCATCCTGAAGATAAAGAAATCATAGGCGTTAAGTGGGTCTATAAGACAAAGCTAAACGCAGATGGATCAATCTAGAAGCATAAAGCAAGGCTTGTGGCGAATGGATACTTGCAACAACCAGGTATTGACTATACTGAAACTTTCGCTCCTGTTGCTCGCCTCGATACTATCCGAGCACTCATTGCTTTAGCAGCTCAAAAGGAGTGGAAGATTCATCAACTTGATGTAAAATCAGCATTTCTAAATGGATATCTTCAAGAAGAAATATACATAGAACAACCACAAGGCTTTATTCTCAAAGGCCAAGAAGAAAAAGTCTTAAAGCTTAAGAAGGCCCTATACGGGTTAAAACAAGCACCACGTGCATGGTATAGTAGAATCGATGAGTATTTCATCAAACAAGGATTCAGGAGGAGTATGAGTGAGCCGACACTCTAGATCAAGACCCAAGGTAAGTCCGACACTCTCATTGTCTCTCTATATGTAGATGATCTTATATATACAGGAAACAATGAGACAATGATTCGAGAATTTAAAAAAGAAATGGTGAAGACATTTGAAATGACGGACTTGGGCTTGATGAACTATTTTCTCGGTATTGAAGTTAATCAAGATAAAGGAATTTTTATCTCACAAAAGAAATATGCAGAAAAGCTCCTTGAAAAATTCAAAATGAGTAATTGCAAAATAGTGGCAACACCACTTGTGATGAATGAGAAACTATTGAAAAATGATGGAGCTGAAAAAGCCGATGCCTCCCTCTATAGAAGCCTAATTGGGAGTCTACTATATCTTACTGCTACACGGCCAGATATTATGTATGCGACAAGTTTACTATCACGATTTATGCAGAGTCCAAGTTAAATTCATTTTGGAGCAGCCAAGAGAATTCTAAGATATTTACGAGGAACTACAGATTATGGCATTTGGTATCGCCCAAGTGCAAATGCCAAGCTCATCGGCTACACTGATAGCGATTGGGCTGGATCATCTAATGATAGGAGGAGCACCACTGGTTATGCCTTCACATTAGGTTCTGGAATATTCTCATGGGCATCTAAAAATCAAGACTCAGTGGCACAGTCTACTGCAGAAGCTGAATACATCGCAGCTGCTACAACTACTAGTCATGCAATATGGCTTCGAAGAATTTTAGAAGACATTGGAGAATCACAAATGGAATCAACACCGATATTTTGCGACAACAAGTCTGCGATTGCAATATCAAAAAATCCAGTCTTTCATGGAAGAACGAAACATACTGATATAAAATATCACTTCATTCGCGAAGTGCAAAGCAAAGGAGAGATTGAGCTAAAATATTGTAAGAGTGAAGATCAAATTGCGGACATATTCACTAAAGTACTACCAACAGCAAAATTCGAGACATTGAGAGGCATGCTTGGAGTATCACAAAAATGGATCAAGGAGGAGTGTTAAAATATGATCCATTTTGTGAAAACTCTAGAACACTCATGTTTAATGGAGAATGAGCAAAATCGGCAGCAACAAGCTTCGAAGACTCTCAAAGGCTGAAGAAATTTCTGGTACATGGGCAGCAAACCACGTGGACAGCAAAAAGCAAAAGAAAAGTCAAGAATAGCAGCCAAAAAAGAACAAACTAGAGAAGTCTCGTACGTGCATGTGCATGGGAAATCTTGTATGAAAGTCAAAAATGGCTGCTTGACCATGAATAGAATACGTGGGCAGCCGAGAGAACAGAAAAATACAGAAAAATGGAGAATCCACTAGAAGTCCTCAATGTCGGTGAAGGAATGGCGGTGACACGCCTATAAATAGGGTTTGGGGGTGTGCATTTTGAGTTGTAGATAACCACACACACTCCTTCCAAAACCCTTCCTTTGTACTAAAAACTTTCATAATAAAAGCTTTCTTTTTTCCATTCTCCCTTGCCCTTGTGTTCCATTTTTTATTCACATAACACTTGCACACACACACGCTTCCGCTCAAACACCAACAAGATGTCCTTGGCTTGGGAATGGGACTTATCTCTTGTATAAAATGATATAGTCTGGTTTTGATGCATGACCCAACTCTGTGAAGGCTGTTTCTGAAACCATTTCACTCTCATTTCTTTCCTCACTATTTCAGAACAATGCTGTCTTCCAGATGCAGAGTACAGAGTTGCAACAGGCACATAGGTGGAAGGATCTTGCAGTTCCATCGAAAGTAAATCCTTTATAACTCTTTTACAGAGAAATGCATTGGAATGGATCCTACATCCGTCAAGCAAAGCTCGCCAGATTGATGCCTCTGGTTTAAAAGGCATATTGCTGATTATATTCCCTAAAAGCTCAAGAAATCCCCAGAATCCTAATACACCAACAAATGATGCCGCATAATGCTCCTGAGAAGGTTCTAGATCAAATTATGTCCACATGGACGAAAAGAATCTACAACATTGATCAACTAGACACATTTTGTTATATTTATAAGCTGATATAACTAAGAGGATGCTGATTTTGTGAGGCTTTATCCCGCATCCAGTAAGTTTGGCCAGACAGTGAGGGCATCATCTCCCTGCCGATGTATAATGAACCCCGCAATCAAGCCATTCTGTGAAACTACATCATGTGCAGGCATTATGTTAAAGACCTTTTTAGCAGCATTTATATTCCAACACTTTGAATACATGCTGATCAATGCATTTGATACCTCTAAATCTGAAAATAATCCAGATTTAAGAGCATGACAGAGAATCTGCTCACCCATCTTATCAGACCTTAAAAGTTCCACAAACACATAGTATTGAAGTTGATGCAACTTCATCAAGAATTATGCTCCCTTGTACTTTACAATGGCAAAATAGTGATAATGCCTCATCCGGCAGCCCATTAGGTCGATACCCACATATTACATCGTCTATGGTTCCACATTTTATGTAAAATTCGATAAGTGCATTGTTCACACTGAAGTAAGTCTTCATACCAATTCTGATGGCATGACTATGAATTTCTTTTCCTCTAATTAAACTATTAGTATCACTACATCATTAATTTGGTCCATTTGACGAAACGATTAAAATGCTCTTTCGTGCATTTTCACCAATTCCGAAACCCAGTACTCCACGAAGCAATGCGTCTCTTAGCCATTTCGTCAAACAATTCAAGAACAGAATCCAGATGCGCTTTCTAAATAACCCGTGTTAGCCAACAAAGCATGGACTTGCAAAACCAGCTCCAATTCAGTCAGGCGTATACAAGCTGCCAGCATTGAATACCCGAACTCATTAATCTGAAGAAAGCCTCCACCGCTTCGAGTCCTCGGTCCGCCCTAGCGAGTCCAAAGACGACGCTGGAAGCATCCGAAGTGCAACCAAGTTTGAGAGCATTGCCGGAGATGGGATTTTCCTCAAGCTTGAGGACGAGAGCGCGCACGGCTTCGGTGAGGTGGACATCGCCGTATCTTTACAGAAAAGCGAAGCAAGTCAAAGCAGTCGTCGGTAAGAGAAATATCGACATGTAAATTCTTAAATATTTTTCATCATATATATCTTTTTTCTTTGAATTCCAACAAAATATAATTTTTCAGTGGAAAAGAAAAATTAATGCTTTTGACATCATATTAACTTTGAATAAACAATCTCTTTTGCAAACTGCAAATTTTCCCATTTGAGACAACCTTGTTCTAACAAATATTCTTAGATTCATTAATAATACGTTATTCTATTTGGTCCTTTTTTTTTCTTTTATCATACCATATATTCACCGTATCTTTTGCTCTGGGATCCTAAGTAGATATTGATATAATGATGCAACTTGTTCATCTTTTTTTTTCTTTTCAGTAAATAGTAAACGAGCGGCGCTAATTCCAAGCCCAAAATTACTCACCTATATTTTCCCTTTCATTGCCTATATAAACCAGATTTGGAATTGTTTTTGAATTTTGAGATTTCACGCAATGCTTATGCATAGAAGGCCAGACTATAGAGTCACAGCCCAAGCCACAACAAAGGCAGATCACTCAGAACAAGCTCACCTTAATCATCTTGAAAGATTAATCATAAGATCTTGGGACAGGCTCTTGAAAAAAATGAGTATCATGGTCCTATAGTAGTTGCTTCATGAAAATAGCCGATTCTATCGTCAAATTGATAAAGGATAACTAAAAGGTAATTGCCCTCGCAATATTCCTAGGAAGCAAAATACCAATGACATTGTACATTTAGGGAGCATTTGATAACAATTTTGTTCCCGGAACCGATTCGACAAGAAATAATTATTTTTGATTATGTTCCCGAACCGATCTCCGAGTAAAAGAATGTGTTTGGTAACTGTCTAAAATTTCTAATTCTGGAATAGAATTGCGTATGATAACGTATTCATTGATTTTGTTCCAAATTGTTTTTTTACTTTTTTTCCCTTTTTTCCTTTTCTTTTTTTTCATTTTTTCTTTTCTTTTTTTCCTTTTTCTCCTATTTTTCTTCTTCTTGTGGCCGGCCACCTCACCAAAGCGTTGCCGGCCCTCGGCGAGGCTGGCCCTCATCGACCGAGCCTCGCCAATGGACAGGCGGGCCTTGCTGAGGCTGGGCAAGGCTCGCCTGGCCACCGGTCGGGCTCGGCGAGCCCAGCCAGTGGCCAGGCGGGCCTCACCCAGCCCTGACGAGCCTCGACCCCGCCGGACCTCCTCGGCATCCCCCTCACCCTTCGCCGGCCCCGCCTCGCTGTTTTGGCCGCCGGACTAGCTCCGGCCAGCCAAGAACCCATGAAGTGGATATCCAGCGACTTCGGGACCGCTTTTGGGCCGTTTCCAGGCACCGAACTTGAGCCATGTTTTGGGAAGAATCGTTGCTCGTGTTGTCTCCGTCGATTGATATGTTTTGCGCGTGATTCCGGTGAGTAATTTCACAAATCCCTGATTAGTTGGCTAATTATGCTTAATGATTGTTTAGTTTAAATTAATTAGGGTTAGGTGGTTAGATTAGAATAGATTAGAATAGATTAGCGATTATTAGTCAATTGTGATGCGAATTAGATATATTGAATGTGTATTTAGCAAGTAGACATAGTCTACTATTTAATCAAGGTAGCTTGGGAATTTTCCGACCCCTAATCGGGCTTCAATTTGACGATTTGGGCCTAAGTGGAATTTTTAGTATTTAAATATTATTTTTTGGAATTAATTATTTATTTATTTATTTTTCAAAAATTCAACTGAGATGGCTAGTGACCAGAAAATTATGTTGATGACCGTGGTGGAGTCCGTTTATTTAATCGGGCTTTATTTTGAGCTAAATTGAATTTTTAATATTAATTATTTAATTTTCGAAATTAATTAATTATTTATTTATTTTCCGAAAATTCAATTGACATGGCTAGTGACCGGAAAATTGTGCTGATGACCGTGGTGAAGTCCATTTATTTAATTGGGCTTTATTTTGAGTTAAATTGAACTTTTTTTATATTTATTAATTAATTTTCGAAATTATTATTATTATTTTTTGGAAATTAAGATTGAGATGGCCGACGACCAAAATCTCGTGCTGATCATCATGGCGCGGTCTGTTTATTTAATTGAGATGTAATTTGTATGTAATTGATTTAATTGTGAATTTTTGGGATATATTCCTAAATGGTTGTTGTTAATTATTTCATTGAGAAATCGTTAAGTATTGATTGTCGATATTGAAAGTGGTCGAGTGGGACCGTAAAGCCATTGATATCGAAAGTGGTCTAGTGGGATCGTAAAGCCATTGAGTATCGAAAGTGGTCGAGTGGGACCGTAAAGCCATTGAGTATCGAAAGTGGTCGAGTGAGACCGTAAAGCCAATAGATATTGAATGTTGTCGAGTGGTGGACTGTGTCTTCCACCTTTGCTTAAGATGTTATATGAGGATCGTAATTTGTAATTGGGGATTGAGATGGAATAATCGAATCGACCTAGAAATGGTCCGATTGACATGTAATCGACTAAGTCGATTGAACTGTAATTTGACTAAGAATGCATGGAGATATATGAAGTATCTATATATAACCTTGAATTGCAAGTTGAGACTGATGCCAAGGTATGTCTTTTGCCTTGTGCGTGTATAGGCAGCCTATAGCCTTAGTGGGGTGGAACTCGCTAAGACGTAGTCTCATCCCGATTTGGGGAAAACATTTCAGGACCCCGATGAGAAACTGAAGAGGAGGAGTTTGAGAAGGAGAACTCGGAGGTGAAACCTGAGGAGAAGGATTTTTGGAAGAAGAAGATAATACCGAGAGAGATCTTGAGTACGACTTGGATGGATTGAGATTCCATCTTCTTTTGTGAACTCCAATTGATGTGAATAGTTATGAAGTTCTCTGGTTTGTGTTTTATATAAAAGTTTGGTTATAAGTTTCAATATGAAAAATATGGCATTGCTTTTCTATCCCATCGTATTTATTGTCTGGGGATTATAACTACTTCCGCATGTGATTATTAAAAGAAAGGGTCGGTGATATATAGTCTTGGGATATCGCATTATAAAATCGACCAAGTGAGAAGGATGTGTGCATGCCCGAGAATCGAGACGTGACAATGTTTGTGCTTAGGCATTCTTTAAAAGAGAATAGAGAGCTCAAGGCCATCTTTGATCCTACCACTTCTAGTTTCATCTGTTTGTTGTGGCGTAAGTCAAAGAACTCGGGTGACGAAGCGCTAATTACAAAACATGGAGAACTCAAGAATCCTGAGACGTAAAGTAACGTAGGCATATCATCTACTTGATCTTCATCGACATCACCTTCCGTCCTATCTTCACACACAAAAAGAAAAGAAAGAAGGAAAAAAAAAGGAAATTAACATCAACATCATGTCTGTGAAAAAAAAGAGAGGAAATTAACATCAACATCATGTCTGTGACTAGACGTTGTATGCCGCAGCACTTGTTCCCATCGCCTTCGTTTTCCTCCTCCTGAAAACCTTCACTAGCAAGTCCCTCCAAAGCTCCAAGTATCCCACATTCCAGCTCCTCTACCGAGCCAGAGTTGAGATTTAAGCCGTCGATCTGAGAAGGAATTTTGAGTACATAATGAAGACCAACTCCAATGAGTACAAAGAGGGAAATTATGACATAGATAAAACAAAGAATTTATTTGGGAAGTAGGGGATAACATACCTTCGTAGAAGGGGTTTTCTTCCCCCTAACTAGAAATGAGCATTCCAATGTAACAGGCATGGAACTCTTCGCCGAGCCTATAGGGACCATTAGGGGACCGAAAAATGGCAAATCGTTGGTGAAATTTTTCAAATGCTAAGAGCTCAAATTTATTTCAGCTTTGACCACTCAAAGTTTAACCGCTACTTGTTCTAAATGTTATTTGAATGCTATTTCATATATCTTTAGGGACACGGTAGGAACTCATTTGTAGTTGGCTAAGGATGAAACATTTAATAATTTAGGGTAAATACCCTGAAAAATCCCAAACCGATACATCTGTGACAATTTTACCATGACTTATCATAATGAACCATAAACTGGTACATTTATGACAAATTTAATCCAAAATAATTTATTTGATCATAAAAAATCCCAAATTGGTAAATTTATAACAAATATACCCTCCGTTAAATTGGATTAATACCACCAAAAAATCATAAAAATTATAAATTGTGGCAACCAAAGAGTAAAAACCTAAATTGGTATATCAATTAACTGTCACGTGTCATTTAATTTAATAATTTGACAGTAAAATTTAACGAAAACTAATATAGGGTAAATTTGTCATAAGTGTACCATATTGTGGTAAATTTGTCAAAAGTGTACTAGTTTTGGATTTTTTATCATCAAAAAAATAATTTGGAGTAAATTTGGCCCAAGTGTACTAGTTTATGATTTCTCAAGGTATTAACCTGATCATTTATACAACATCGCATTTATCACATCCAAAGGCAGTCTTTTTAAGCCTGGTGGTATCTAGAGAAATCCTATATGTGCTTAGGCCTTCTTTAAAAGAAAATAGAGAGCTCAATGCCATCTTCGATCCCGCCGATTCTGGTTTCATCTATTTGTTGTGGCATAAGTCAAAGAACTCGGATGACAAAGCGCTAATTAAAAAACATGGAGAACTCAAGAATCGTGAGACATAAATTAACGTATGCATATCATTTGCTTGATTTTCATTGACATCACCTTCCCTCCCTATCTTCACGTACAAAAAGAAAAGAAAGAAGGAAAAAAAAAAAAGGAAATTGACATCAACATCATGTTTGTGACTAGGCGCTGCACGTTGCAGCACTTGTTCCCATCACCTTCGTTCTCCTCCTCCTGAAAACCTTCCCTAGCAAGTCGCTCTGAAGCTCTAACTATCCGACGTTTTGGCTCTTCTACTAGACCAAAGTTGAGATTTAGGCCACTGATCCAAGAAGGAATTTTGAGTACACAATGAGACTAATTTCAATGAGTTGACAAAAGGAAAGTATGACATAGATATAATAAAGAATTTGTTTGGGAAGTAAGGGATAACATACCTTTGCATAAAGGGTTTTCTTCCCCCTAACTAGGAATGAGCATTCCAATGAAAACAAGCATTGAACTCTTCCTCAAGCCTACATGGACCATTAGAGGAGATCTTCCAAGTGCACACGATGCATCTGCCCTAAACTCATTTGGTGTTCTCAGTGCATCGACCATCCTCTCTCGATTGGACGTATATGTCAAACCACTCAAATCGTTTGGGCCACGAAAAGCCGCAAAAGAAGAGGGTTCGGTCAACAAAGTTGGGTATGAAGGAGAATCCCCAATTGTCCTTCACCTGATGGATTCCCAAGTTGTCATTCTTCGATTTGCAGTGGATGGTGAGTGTGGTTCCGGCCGGCAAACCATTTTCAATGCTTTCAACACAACTACTCACGAATAAGGACCAAATGAGGAGGAGTGCAACCAATGGCTTCATCATTGGGGTAGGAGCTAGTTCGAATATAGAATCTAGCACTCAAATTAAACACCGATTCTCGGTTATGAATTACCTCATGAAGGAAAGAGGGAAAGTAGGGGGGAGAGAGAGGGAGGGAGGGAGAAGTGGAGCAACAAAGGTTGACCTCACAAGCATGTTCTCCAGAAGTATCTTCGTCCGACATTTCGATGGTGGGCGGCAACGAAACAGAAGGCAGACCCCCTCTGCCCTATTTCGCCCCCTTATTTTTCTTCCCTTGCATCAGTTGCAGTAAGTAAATTTCGAAATTTTCAGAGTAGGATCATTACTTTATTGCAAACCTGAGAATAACAATTTAGCCGAAATTTCCTTCTATTGTGCATGTTGCGTGCACATTTTGTGCACATTTCTAGTCTCTCGAATGTTAACATTCCTATAAGAAATAGCCTTGGCCATGTGGTTAGATCGTCGATGCAATTAGAAAACTCTATTGAATTGAAGTAAATTTGTCACATGTGAATTAATTTGGGGTTTTTCAGGATATTAATCCAATAATTTATACAACATCGTCTCTATCACATCTAATGGCAGTCTTTTCAAGCCTGGTGGTATCTGGAGAAGTCTTTATTTGCTTAGGCCTTCTTTAAAAGAGAATAGAGAGCTCAAGGCGAGCTTCAATCCTACCGATTCTAGTTTCATTTGTTTATTGTGGCATAAGTCAAAGGACTCAGATGACAAAGTGCTAATTAAAAAACATGGAGAACTCAAGAATCATGAGACATAAATTAACATATGCATATCATCTACTTGATCTTCATTGACATCACCTTCCTCCCCTATCTTCATGTAAAAAATGAAAATAAAGAAGGAAAAAAAAAAGAAATTGACATCAACATCATGTTTGCGACTAGACACTGCACGCTGTAGCACTTGCTCCCATCGCCTTCGTTCTCCTCCTCCTGAAAACCTTCACTGGCAAGTCCCTTGAAAGCTCTAAGTATTCGACGTTTCGGCTCCTCTCCTGACCAGAGTTGAGATTTAGGCCGCCGATCCGAGGAGAAATTTCGAGTACATAATGAAGACCAACTCTAATGAGTACACAGAGGAAAGTATGACATTGATATAACGAAGAATTTGTTTGGGAAGTAAGGAATAACATTCCTTTGCAGAAGGGGTTTCTTCCCCCTAACTAGGAATGAGCATTCCAATGATAACAAGCATGGAACTCTTCCCCTAGCCTACAGGGACCATTAGGAGAGATCTTCAAATTGCACACGATGCATTTGCCCTAAGTGCACTTGGTGTTCTCGGGGCATCGACCATCGTCTTTCGATTGCACGTATATGTCAAACCACTCAAACTATTCGAGCCACGAAAAGCCGCAAAAGAAGAGGGTTTGGTCGATGAAGCTGGCTATGAAGGAGAATTCCCAGCTATCCTTCACCTAATGGATTCCAAGGTTGTCATTCTTTGATTTGCAGTGGACGGTGAGTGTGGTTCCGATCGGCAAATCGTTCTCGATCTTCACATGCGTCTTCTTCCAGATGCTTCCGACATAGCTACTCACGAATAAGGACCAAACGAGGAGGAGTGCAACCGATGGCTTCGTCATTGGGGCAAGAGTTGGTCCGAATATAGAATCTAGCACTCAGATTAAACACCGATTCTCGGTTATGAATGACCTCACTAAGGAAAGAGGGAAAATAGGGGGGAGAGAGAGGGAAGGAGAAGTGGAGTAACGAAAGTTTACCTAACAAGTGTGTTCTTCGAAAGTATCTTTGTCTAACGTTCTGGTGGCGGGCGGTGACAAAATAGAAGGCGGACCCCCTCTGCCCTTGTTTCTCCCCCGTCTTTTTCTTCCCTTGCATCAATTGCAGTAAGTAAATTTTGAAATTTCAGAGTAGGATCATTACTTTATTGCAAGCCCAAGAACAATGATAGCCAGAATTTCCTTCTATTGTGCATGCTGCGTGCACAATTCGTGCACATTCGTTGTCTCTCGAATGTAGACATTGCGATAAGCTCCAAGTATCCGACGTTTTGACTCTTCTGCCAGACCAGAGTTGAGATTTAGGCCGCTGATCCAAGGAGGAATTTCGAGTACATGATGAAGACTAATTCCAATGAGTACACAAAGGGAAAGTATGACATATATATAACGAAAAATTTGTTTGGGAAGTAAGGGATAACATACCTTCGTAGAAGGGGTTTTCTTCCCCCTAACTAGGAACAAGCATTCCAATGATAACAAACATGAAACTCTTCCCCAAGCCTATAGAGACCATTAAGGGAGATTTTCCAAGTGCACATGGTGCATCTGCCCTTGGCACACTTGGTGTTCTCAGTGCATTGACCATCATCTCTCGATTGCACATATATGTCAAACCACTCAAATCATTCGGGCCACGAAAAGCCGCAAAAGAAGAGGGTTCGATCAACGAAGTTAGGTATGAAGGAGAATTCCCAGCTGTCCTTCACCTAATGGATTCCTAGGTTGTCATTCTTTGATTTGCAGTGGACAGTGAGTGTGGTTTTGGCCGGCAAACCGTTCTCAATCTTCACGTGTGTCTTCTTCCAAATGCCTTCGACACAGCTACTCACAAATAAGGACCAAACGAGGAGGAGCACAACTAATGGCTTCATCATTGGGGCAAGAGTTGGTTCGAATATAGAATCTAGCACTCAAATTAAACACCAATTCTCAGTGATGAATGACCTCACGAACGAAAGAGGGAAAATAGGGGGAGAATGAGGGAGGGAGAAGTGGAGCAACGAAAGTTGACCTCACAAGCGTGTTCTTCAGAAGTATCTTCGTCTAATGTTCCGGTGGCAAGCAGCAAGGAAACAAAAGGCGGACCCCCTTTGCCCTTGTTTCTCCCCCCTTCTTTTTCTTCCCTTGCATCAATTGCAGTAAGTAAATTTCGAAATTTCAGAGTAGGATCATTACTTCATCGCAAGCCCGAGAATAAAGATCTAGCCGAAATTTCCTTCTATCGTGCATGTTGTGTGCACGATTCATGCACATTTTGTGAACGTTTCGTGCATAGTCCTAGTCTCTCCAACGAAGACATTGCGATGAGAAATAGCCTTAGCCATATGGCTAGATCATCAATGCAATTAGAAAACTCTATTGAATTGATTTCCATCAATTGTGAGAGACGAAAGGGCGGATGGTAGAGTAGTTGTTTGGTAAATTTGCAACGAAGGAAATGGAGATGTGAACGGAGGAATAAATAGTGAGGCTTCATCTATAATGCATGCATGATGTGCAGTTAATGTTGTGTCTAGGACCTAATATTAATTGGACATCATGCATTACACGTGAGGCCTCACTATTTGCCTCCTCGGTCGTGTTGTTGTTCCTTTGCATCTCCATCTCCCTCACTCTAGACCTCCACTCCATATTTTTACTGAACAAGTCCTCCAACCTCCGCCCCTTTGTCCTCGGCATCATCAAGTAGAATTGCACTCACCCAAATCTCATAATCACCATGAACAAGAAGATGGTCCTGCCAAGGGTAACCACCCCGGGCAACGGCATTAACTTCATGGATATCAGTCCAATGGAGTTTATGGTTCTTCCTCTCTTTTCCTTTATTCTGGTTATTGGTTGGTTTATGTAGCCAGGAAACATTAGACATCTTTTTGTTGTGTTACGGGCTCTGTCTTCTCGGTTCTTGAAGGAAGATGGATTAAATCTACCGTCTAATATCAGCATTCATTTGAATAGAACTCCCAGCAAGTTTGTCATTGATTAGACAAAAGGTGCCAACTATGGTGTAGGTGATCAACTTAAATGTTCTTAATTAGGAAAATTGGAGCTAATCAAAATAAGTATTTAACTATTTTGGTTGAGTGTCCCAGTGTAAAATGGCAGCACTTTGTCATTAAATTGTTACTTATTTTGAATTGCTAATAAACTCTATTACTACCACCTCCAAAAAATTGCCTTTTTTTTTTGCTTTTAACTAACCTTCCTCATTACCGTGATGTCCATTGTTTGTTCTTTATTGTAGGTTCTTTATCTAATTACGCAATAGTAAGCTACGGCATTTGATCGTGCGGTTCATGCTCTGGTGCTTGTTATTTCTCTAGCTTTCTTCCCCGTGTTATTAATTCCAGTCGAACCTTCCATGTGGCTAGCAAGAAAGATATCTAGTCAGATGTGGTCTAGGTTTCATTATAATAATGATTGGAATAACTATTGGAATTTTCCTATCCTAATTAACAGAATAGTAATTAACAAGACTACTGTTATGTGAACGTATACATTTGAGGGACCTCATTCTTCAGATGAGCTTAGTGAATAATTGATATGCCACTAATTAATCGGTGGTTTTTGACCATCATAGTTGAGAATATCGGGTTTAAGACCTGCTCAGACTGCATTGCAGCATTGCTCTTGGACTTGGTGGTAATTCAATTCCTCTAACCCCCCCCCCCAAAAAAAAAAAAAAAAAAAAAACTATTTGTGCTAGTTATTGACTATTGGTTTGCTCCATATCTTCTCATTCCATATCTTCTCATTCCATTGTAGACATTGCTTAATATGGTGGATTATTATTGGATCTCAGAACACTTTCTGTGGACAAGTATCTATTTTTTGGTCTTGGCTTCAAGTTATTAGCGCCGTTTAATTTGTTATGTCGGCCATGTAAGTGCAGATTGCTCAGTTTGGACTTTCATATTTTAAATAAAGCTCTCTTTCTATAGCTCACTGAAATTGCTGTGTCAACTGCAAGTGTGAATCATCAAGGCTCATCCTGAGTATCTACAAAGTTCATCTTTCTTTAGAGCAAGAAACCAATTGTTGGAGCATAACCTTCTCCAAGTCATATACACCATAGTAGTGAACTCAAAGCTACAGCTCTCCTCATTGACTTGCAATTGCTACAATTGCAACCTCGAACTAATGCAACAATAATTCTTATTATGCTAAGCCCAAAAAAGGGAAGGAAGAACTTGCCTAGCGCAGCGGTCGCTCCTTAGGTTAGAAGACTTAGAGCTGCCCCTTGTGTGCCTTCCTATTGTTTTGCATAAAATATTTTGTTGAAAAATATTTTTCTCATTGTCTAGCATTTAAAAAAAAAAAATCATTTTCTAGTCAAAACCTGCATTTGGACCAGAGACCTTGGAGCTTGGCCATGGGATCCTCAAAACCCGTGCTCCAGTCCTCGGCAGCCAAGCCTAGGTAATTGGCTCTGTGGCCTTAGTCCTTCAAGGTCAGGATTAGTTGCTTGGCAACCACAATCGAGTCCATAAAGGCCGGGCACAAGTCCTTCAGGGCCAGTATCTAGACCCTGGTGTCCATGCTTGGGTTTCTAGCGTTCGTACCCAGGTAGCTGCTAGGTACTTGGCTCCAATGCTCAAGTCACTAATTCCTTAAAGTTGGTCCATATAAGTGACCATTTGGTCTCTTGAGGTTGAGCTCGAGTCCACCAAGGTTTGGGCCCATATCCACAAAGGCTGGCCTGGAGACTCAATGCTTATGCCTGACTTCAAGGCAGCAATGCCTGGGCTCCTAACCCCGTGTCCATTAGCCTCAAGACTAGAGTGCACATGCCATCGGGCCCCGATAGCCATGCTTGGGTACTTGGCCCTCATGTCTTAGTCACTAGCAGTCAACCTAGTTCTTGACAAGAATGCTTGTGAGAATGCTTGTGCTTGAGGAATTTGGACCTCAACAACTCAATACAACCCATTTTCATCCGACTTTCTACAGTGAAAAGGTTCATATAGCTCTAGTGGTAGCTTTGGTGGTAATACAGTTCTGGTAATTGTCTCCGAAACATGGAACATCACCAACTTTGTTAACCCAAAATAGTTGCATTCAGTAAAGAAAAAAGAAAAGGAAAATTACTTAATCATACATGTAACCTGTAACCTCTCAAGTATCGTTAAGTATCCCCGATAAGAATGCTTGTGCCTAATCAATTTTGAGGATAAGAGATATTGTTAGAAAGAGAAATCAAATTACTTGCCACGGATTGAGGGAGTAGATTGTGAATGGTTGAGAGAGAGAGAGAGAGTGATGATAAGGAGATATCGCTAGAAAGAGAAATCAAATTACTTGCCATGGATTGAGGGAGTAACGGTTGAGAGAGAGAGAGAGAGAGAGAGAGAGGGGTGTCTTATTAATATAATCCCATAGCCATGTTTCTTGTTGGTGGAATTTTCTTATTTTTATTTTTGCCACACTTTGATTACGAGTTATATGGTATGAATTTCGTCCACGTTCAATATTTATAACAACAAATTAGAGGCATAACTTAAGGAAATGTCCTCCAAGAGATTGAGAAAAACATGCCTCGATTTTTTCCAATCTTAATGATGTGATGAAAAAATAAGTAAATTTATTTTCTTTGTTTATAGTAATTGATATTCATATGGAGGACCTTCTTTTTGTTAGATTAATGTTTAGTATTGGTAGATGTAATTAATTGAGTAATATTTCCCCTCATCCTTATTTGAAGTACTGATGAATTACAAATAGGGAGATCACCATATTTGAGTAATGTCCATATTCATAATTCACCAATTAGAGACCTAATTTGAGAAATTTTTCTTAACATGCTTCTTATTGAAGGTTTATTTATTTATTTATTAATAATGCAAGGGCACAAGTGATTGTGTTGATAAGTGGTTTGCATGAACTGATCAAGTCCAAGGCTTTAGCCCATACAAGTGATCATGCATAGTGATCATAGTGATCGTGCTGCATAAGTGGCTTGCATGCACCTCCTAAGATTTAAACATTTAAACATGTGGCATCCAATTTGGAAGCTGAAAATTGTCTAATGCCAAACCAACTGTGCCAATCTTGGGGCTGAATTGCTTTGTTCAAATTAAAACATCTAATTTTCGAAATTTTTTAAAACGTCATTATGTATTTGTGTGTCAAATACATAGTTAATAATGAAGCGGCTGGACATACGGTAAGGTCTGGGCGTGGCCGCCAAGTATAAAAAGTTTTCTGGGCTGCACAATACAAAAAGAAACGTGAATTTTAAGATTTTGTGTGTCTTCTTCTCAAATTGTTACCCATCAATGAAAGTTAAATCGTTAACTTAATGCCTATCCCAAGATTCATCTCTTTCTAGAGTGTATGCCAGAATGCAATATCTACTGAGGAGAATCTCTACGAGAGGATAGCTGTAGCTGATCCGCTTTGCCCCCTATGTTGCCAAATGCCCGAAACAACAGAACATTTACTTCCCCTCTTGCCCTTGGACGGAAGAGGTTTGGTCTGATCAGAGGGTCCAGATTATAATTCAGCAACAGCAAATTACAAGAATGGACAAATGGGGGTTCAATTGCCGTTTGAATCAAAGAATCTCTTACCGACAAGAGAAGAGCTTGCTGGAATCCTGTGGTCAATATGGAATGCCCGAAATGCCTATATTTTTCGATCAAGACAGCCGCAAGCTACCATGGTGGTAGATGAAGCTTTTTCAGCGCAAAAAAAGCTATTATAGGTGAAACCCAGAGGCAAAACCGAAAGTTGGGAGAGATGAAACTCAACTTGCAGCTTTGAAATTCAACTTGGATGGCTCGTGGGTGTAAGGGACAAAAGACGGAGCTGTTGCTGGAGTGTGCAGGGATTCGAACGGTGTTGTAGTGGACGGTTTTGTCAAATCGAGCCTTGCGAGTGTAGCCCTTGGTGCGTCCCAGAGATCCATTGCACTGGCGACGAGCCAAGCAGCTCCTCATCCTTGCGCCGTTGTTCCAGCCCTACCCCGTCGACGTTGCTGCTTTTGTGTCTTGAGGTTGAGCAGCTGGCGACCGGACATTGTACTTGCTCCCTGTGCCGAAGCTGCGGATGATCAGAGAAAACTAACCATCATCGGATTGCCACCACTGTTTGGTGCCGGAACAATCAATTCTCGGATAGTCTCTTGCCAAAAATCACCAGTAACAATGGCAAATCACAAAGTAGAAAGAAACAAAAAATGGGTTTAGATTCGGTTAACTAGAATCAAGTCCATTCATTAACGAAGGTATTAAGGTACACCAATTCGCCCTCAGATTGCACAAAAAGCATGAGCTATTTCGTAGTTGCTAGCCTTCCAAAGAAGGCAAAAGCATCACTCAGAGTAATAAACTAGCTTTATTAAGCCCCACTTAACTAGGTTAAAAAGCAGGGTAAAAATTTTTCGGTCAATATCCACACAGCCTCATCTGACATGGCATTCCCCTCTGATATTAATATACCCAGTACCATGGTTCTCTCTAATTCACCTTTGTCACTTTAATTCCTTAGCATAACCAGCCTGCTTTTTCCGAAATTAGTAAGTAGCAATGCTCTTTAATTCACCTTTGTCACTTTAATTCCTCAACATAACCAGCCTGCTTTTTCCGAAATTAGTAAGTAGTAGTGCAAGGAATTCTTTTTGTAGACAACAATCTTGCAGAAATAATGACAGTCTAGAACATACAAGCAAGTTGTAACTACAAAATAAATCAATTTATCGAAACTACAAACATATTTATGAGCATGCTTATAATTCCACAAGAAGAGAGCATAAACAAAATGGAACAATCTAGACTAAACCCAAGTAAAACCTCCATGGCCACAAGCCCACTACAAGTTCCTTCAACAATTCTCTAGGTAAAACTGCAAATTCTGACCCTTGAGTGAGTAGGTGGAGGTGAAGTTACAGACCTTCTTGCCTCCTATGTAATCTTTCCTCTCATCTCGACTAACCCAATTACAGCCTCCATGGCGACAAGCCCCACTATAAGTTTCGACAACAATTCATGCTCTAGGTAAAACCGCAAATGTAGGTCATTGAGTGAGTACGTTGATTTGAAGTTACCGAGAATTACACCATCACCCCCATTTGCAAAGTTAGGTTCTTGAGCCCAAGCTTCTTGAACAAGAAGCCCCGATGTTTTCTTGTGCAGTCGTGACCACCACTTGCGGCCACGAGCCCAGAGATTGAGCTCTAACGGCCATGGCAGCCACGAGCTCGAGATTTGGCATCCTTAGCCGCGAGTGGAGCTCTACCTCTAGCAGCCATGGCTGCTGTAAGAAGAAGACACAACACTTAATGGAGAGAATCATGAATGAGGGAAATGTGGTATCCAACGTGGCGCCCGTTCATAATATTTCATCGAATTGAATGGACATAATTTTTCCCCTACAAAATCTACAGTAACATTCATTCCAGCATAAAACTATCCATCCGAAAATACATGCTGTAAAATTGGTCCAAAAATAAAATGCTGGAACTAAAATAAGATGTAAATAGCAAATTATTCATTAACTAGCATAAGTGTAAGAGCTTGGGAATGCTTTGACTTAATCGTGCATTCCGCTTAAATTAGGTTGAGTGGTTACTAAAATAGCATTTTCCAAGCCCATCAGAAATAGAAATTTTTGTTTTGCGAAACCTAATATTTAATGGCTATCACTGCTTTATGTAGTGATATATGATATTGCTATTTACATAGTGAGCAAGATTGTGTATCCCATGCACTCTTAATTACTTACGTCTACTTCGATTTGATGGACTTAAGGTGATGCACTATTCTCGAAGGTGGACTCATCACCGGTTACTGTAACTTGTTTTCGATTATTAGATGTTTACGTGCAATCAATCTATTTGTACCGTTTTGTTTTTTTCTCTTAAGTTTTCCTTTTATCTTCCAAATTTCAGACTATTTTTTGTCGGGTGGGCTAGGCAGGCCTGGCCCACCGTGTCCATCTTATGGGCGGGCCTCCCCACCAAAATGGGCCCCGTGGTCTCGGCCTGCACCAGCCGGTGTGGATGCTTTGTTACCACTTAGGGTGGGCTTGCCCAATGATCATTTCTTAAGCAAAAGAAAAGCCCCTCTCTCTTTGTCACCAAAACCCGGCCTGGATAAAAATTATGGGTCGGGCACATGTTTGTTGAGGTATCAGGTCGGGCACTCGTCAATCTCAGAATTGCTGGGCACTCGTCAATCTCTTATCGATTCCACTTATAGGCGGTGCTGCCGTATGAGTGACTGGCCTTTCATTTCTTATTTATTTCCATGGAAAATGCAAAGCGCAAAAAAAAGAAAAAGAAAAAATGGCTTGATAAGAACTGCATGCACTTCACAACGACACCGCCAAATAAAGGTTCGAAAATACGCATGTGAGAGACACGAGAGCAACTCGGTTGGTTTTCTCCTACAAAACCCTTCTCTTGTAACTTGAACGGTCAAACCCCTCCTCTTCGTCTTTTTCAAGCACAAACCCTACTCCTCTCACTCAACCTCGGCCATCCCCGTTGCGCACACAGCAGACCACCTCCTGCTTCTCTCGTTCTGTATCTGGAGAAATCTCGGGTAAGAGCCCGTCTGTCTTTGCTTTGATCGCAGTGTTTCTTCGAAGCCAACGAGATTTGCTTTCCCGGAGCCTTTGTAAGCTTCCAACGATGCATGCTTTTGTTGCTGAGAATTAGGTTGTCAACTTTTTCATTTCGGGTCGCTGCTGTCTTTGTTTTTAAGACCTCGTTTGCTTCTTTCGATGGCTAGACCTTGAGAACCTCTCGTTAGTGTTTTGGGCTGGTGAACCGCGAGGCTCTGTCTTTCGATTGTCATTTCATTTACTAAAAGCTTTAGATCTTCGTTCGTTCTGCCGTTCGATTTTTCTTTCTTCCATCCGCGCCAATCTCTCGTTATTTTTCTTTTAACGTGCATTATTGGGACGTTCCAGGTTTGGTAGAAAATGTCGGAATACATCCATCAATGTTCGTCACTGTCTGTCCCCACCGTCACTCCTGATGCTGTCGCTGAAGAATTCAACCATCTGGCAATTGATGGGCAACCGTCCAGGTCTGAACGATGCGATGGACGACCAGGTTCAGGATTCGTCCATCTCCAATTGTCTGAGAATTGTCTCCGCTGATCAATCTGGAACAGCCTCAGCGAGGGAGACAAGGTCCACTGCTATATTAAAGAGATTCATCTCACGACTAGGTGAGCTTGGGGAGCAAGTTACCGTGGTGACAATTCACCGGAATTGCTACTCCAGTTTCTCGGTGAAAGCACGGGCCCAGGTTTTCAACTTTACTCATAGGCAGTGCAGAAGTAAGGCAGCAGCGACACCGCCAATGTGAGGTACGCATGGTATGCGACCTCGAAGGAGGAAGTCCCCAAGATTTTCTCCCATGGCTTTGATTAAAATGACAAGCCTGAGAACGACGGCTTGTATGGCTGTGGAGTTTATTTTGCTCCTCTTAATCATACTCTCGAAAAGTACATGAGTTCCCTTTTAAGATACTATTTGTAAAGTGGTACAATAATGAAGATATGTTAGCATAGCGTCTTACTAGATTTCCTTTGTCACATATGATTGTATATCTAATAGAACTAATATATTTTGCAATCATGTTTTTGGACACGTGTTAGAATGTTGTGCGTAAGATGATATTGGCCTTAGATGGTTTCTTTGTGATGCCTTGGCAGCATTAAGTCCGCCACTATTAATTGCACAAATAATCGGAGAGATATTGTTTAGAAAGTCTCATTTAGCGCGTTATTATATTTCCCTTTTAAGCTATGATTGGTTAAATCTGGTCGATTGATTATGATTTGGTGAAATGTCATAGATCATGTATGTTTTGTGAGCATGTTGTTTCTTGAGTTTCGTTAACAAATTTGCATGTGATGATATTGGCCTTAGGTAACGCGTTTTAAAGCCGTGAGGGAAGAGACCATGGCTGGGATGGCGGTTCGTCCGCGCCAGGGTGAGTGACCCAAAGCGGACAATATTACACAGTGGGGTCCGAAATGTTACAGATATGAAATGTTTGAAACTGAAATGTGAAAATGCAAACAAATGCCATGTCAAGTAATAGATGGGGTAGCTGGAAAATCTGTTAGATAAAATGAAAAATAAGAATAAATTTCATAGGCATGAAAGTACTATTTTTAAGGATAATTCCACCCCTCGTGATACTTGACTCAGTGCTACTTCCTCTAGTAGTGGGAGACACAACATATCTTCTTCTTTTTTGACATGCTTTGATTGTGATTTTGGAGATTCTCTTTATAGAAAAATGAGTGGGAATGTCAATAAAGAAATAAATATAATAAGATGTTACAATTCAACCAAAAAAAAAAAAAAAATTGAACGTGACAAGACCATAATAAGAAATGGCATTCAAGTTTTCAAAACAATCAAAATATCAAACAAGGATGGCAAATAGAATAGTGTCAACTTGGTTGTAGACTTTGTTTACGGGTGAAGACCAAATGTAAAAAATGGTGGACAGGAAATGATGAGAGGAAATGCCTTATGTTGGGTACTTGGGAAGTATTCGTGTTTCTTGGTGCCTCCCATCTCACTTGAAGCCTTCTCATGGGATCTTTGAGCAGATGCTGCAACAAAATGAAGTCCAGAAGCTTCATCACTTCCGTTGAAAAGGGTGTGGATGAATTTGGGACCCATGAGAGGTTGAAGCTCTTGTGCAAATGCCTTCTGATGGAAAATAAGCATGTGGGGGAAAGCCTCAAAAAGGGGTAAGGGCCTTTGTTGTAGAGGGACTCTGTAAAGTTTTGAGTAGTTAATTTGATACCAACTACATCATGCGAAATTCCTTGCCCTTGCTATTTCTAAGTCTAGCATGCTTGAACTTACAATCATGATGAATTACTTATCTACCTTCAATTGTTCGGTCAGGCATCGCCATATGCCTATGCAACTGCTTCGTCAAACGCCAGACACTGAGGAGGATTTTGAGGACTTCCAAGGGTAAACTTTTATGAGGTGAAGATTTGATTAAAAATGAAGAAAGAAGCGTAAGGTCTAGGGTCTTGCTTGGGGACATGGCAGTGATACAGTTGAAGATGTTAGTGGTCGGTGAACTAGATCCTCTATCAGAAGAAGAGGCGATAGGAAATAGTGACTACTATTCGGAGCGAGGATTGCTTGAGCTATATCGGGAAGTACAGTTCCTGCAGAAGGATAATTTAATTGACCCATTCTCCCAATTTGGGCCTATGAAGGAATTTGAAACCCAGCTGTTGAAAGATTCTAATATAACTCCGGTCATCCTTGCTATGAACAAGGCTTTCGGTGAAGCATTTAGGAACTTGGAGAAGAGTAACCCCAATGGTTCAGCTCTTATGAAGCATCAACTTCAATCGGCTCGATACTCCAAGCATCCTGCTTGGATCAAGCACTCTGCCTTGCAAGATGCTCCCTCTCAGCATTCATAAAGCAGAATTTGTAGATGATGATATCCCTTGAAATATATGTCAAGTTTGAGCACTCTGAATAAAAGTGGTCTTTATTGTAGTGTGGTGACTTTCCTAGACTTTGTGTAGTGCTGCAATTGTTGGTTAGATGTTATGTTGAGGAATTGTTGGGCAAACAAGCAAGCTTCCATCCACTGGTATTGTTGGCAATTGTGTATATAGGGTTTTTTTTTTTTTTTTTTTTTTTTTTGGTGTGTATATGAGTTTTTTTTTTTTTCGAAAAGTGTGTATATGGGGGTTGAATTTGTTGGATAGTCTCTTTCCATTTAAGTTTTGTTCTGCTGCATGCAATTGATATTATCATGTCACTCTTGCATTATTACTTGATCTTTAATAATTTGGCAAAATCTGTCCACTATTATTTTATAATCTATCCACCTCCTATTTACTTCAACATAAGAAAAAGCGAAGTAGTCTTATGGATTGGTTTGTGATTGCATATCATACTCCCTATAGTATCATTACCACATTAGAGGTTAAACCATCAAAGTTCGGGATGTTATATCATTAGCCATAAAACAAAAGGTAAAACGCAGACTAAGCGAGGAGAAATATTGGTGGCTGCTCAAGAAATCTCCCTCCATCACCCATCCTTGGACTTTATAAAGAAAAATAACCCACTTGATAAATAGGGAAAAAAAAAGTAACACTGTGACACATTGTCCCAATTTATAGAGTTGCTACCTAAATCGTACTAAATCTATCGATGTTTAAATTCTATTCCTCTTTTACTTGAAGTAATAAACCATATCCAATGTTTTAATCCTATTCCTCTTTATAAAATAAACCTTATCCCATGTTTTAAATTATATTCCTCTTTCATTGTTTGCAACAAACCTGCCTTAAATTTAAAGTAATTATTCTCCATCCGTTTTAAATAGTTTGATTTTCTTGAAGAGAACAAATTCCTTTCCGTTTTATGGACAAAATTATATTTTACTCTTTTAGACTTCTCCGGGATAAAAAATGGCCATAAATATTGCTTTGCTTTGCCAAATCCAAAATCAAAGGTATACATGCGATATAATTGTCAAATTATCTGTGAATAAAGTGAGTCCAAGGGAATCAATTTATTCTTTGTTCTCATTATTGCATCGAAAGAGAATATCAAATATCATTGTAATCGTGTGAACTTACGAACTTACGAACCGACCATAGTCAGAGTAGGGGAAAAAAACAACAGAAGTAATTTACACGAGCTATTTTGAACAAGAGACATCCATGTTAAACCCTCTTGCTAGTGTAAAATGCACAAAACTCGATTTTCAGATTATTGCATTAATTTACACCTTAGTTTATATTTCACAGAAAATACAGAGAAATAATAGGTTGGTAATTATCGAGAAATTTGTCTGCGAAACTAGTTTTGTTACTTTCGTTTATCAAACAACTCAACTTGTTCATAACAAAATTCTTTATTAGAAGATAATTGTAACATTCGAAGACAAACCATATTACTCACTTTCCTACGTACCAATTTCCTGGTAATTCCTTGACTTATCATTTTGTCTTAACCACCTAGAGAAAATTATGAAAAATGTCATAAATCTATTGTATGACAACCAATTCAATTCTTAACTTTTTAAATTTTGGAAATTTAAGATTAAACCTTTTGACGATTACCCAATGTAATTATTTCAACCAATTATTATTGAAAGTTGCTAACATGGACATCAACCATCCTATATGGTACGATTAGTGTAGACATGCACGGTTTTTATAATTTTTAGAAAAATTATGATTTCTTTTTCCTTTCTTAAGCTAGATTAGTGAGACCTTAGACTAGGTGAGGCAACCCTAGGGCCAGTCACTTTAGCTAGCCATCAACAAGGCCCGATGACTAGCTAAGCAAAATAAAGAAAAATGGAAACTTAAAATGATTTACAACCTAAATTAGCGAGAAGTCCTGCTTTTATAAATCATCAAAAGTTTTATGATTTATTTGAAAAAATATATCACTGAATTAATATAGGTACAATATGTTTAGGACTTTTTGCCAATTATCTCCAACCGCCTACTTCGCTTCTCCCATTTTAATTTTGTCACATAGAAATTGTATGTTCTCTTATCATAGTTAACTTGTTGCATGTCCATGCACACCCAAAGAGTCCAATAATACGAACGATTTTGACACATAATTAGCAAATAACTAGTTATAAAGCGATTTAGCTAGAGAAATCTAAAGCATTTGATGCACCTATTAAAGTATTCATTAGAATTTTACAGGTAACTTTTGTTTAACTTATAACTTAAGTGGTAATCTTGGCCTCTCTTTAATTCGGACGTGTTGTGAATGAGCCCATGCAAGAATTTATGCAGCCAATCACACATGTTCAATGCACACCAAAAACATCACATGAGCAAATATAAATAAATAAGAGAATAAGTAAAATACTATTGAATCTCGTCTCAATATCATCTGTCTAAATTTCATTGACCATTGAACTAGGTTCCCAAACTCCAGCTAAATCGATCTGACCACATTTGTACTCTCATTCACATGGGGCCAAATTTTAGTACCCATTAAACAAATTAAATATGGCGATTAGAAAAACGCCAGAAAAGGTATCATGAAAATCTCTATCCTATCCTCTTCATTTGGCCTATAATTAATAATTCTACCATTAAATAAACAATGCCAAATAATGTATTACCAAAATCTCTTCTCTATCCTCAACTTTTTGTCTATAATTAATCGTTTTACCAAATAAATAGAAAAATAACGAAAAAGGAATTAGGAATTCTCTGTTTGTATCCTCCCTATCTAGTTCGTAATTAATAATTTAACCAATTAAAGAGACAATTTCAAAAATGATATTATAAAAATCTCTCCTTATCCTATCCATTTGGCATGTGATTAAAAATTTTACCAAATAAATGAAAACCATGCCAAAAAAGGTATTATGAATCCCTATCCTCTTCATTTGGCTTGTAACTTGGAGTTTGGGAACACAATTCAGTGGTTGGAGAAAGGTATCATGCAAATCTCTATCCCATCATCTCCATTGGGTATGTAATAATAATTCTACTATTTAATAGAAATGCCAAAAAATGTATTACCCAAATCTCTTCTCTATCCTCACCTTTCCGTATGTGATTAATAATTTTACCTAATAAATAGAAATAACGTAAAAGGTATTAAAAAAATTTCTATCTGTAACTTCCCTATCCAGTTCCTAATTAATAATTTAACCAATAAAAAAGAAAATTCCAAAAATATATATTACAAAAATCTCTATCCTTATCCGCTCTAGTTGGCATGTGACTAAAATTTTTACCAAATAAATAAATAAATAAATGCCAAAAAGGTATTACGAATCACTATGCTCTTCATTTGGCCTGTAACTTAGTAATAGATTAAAAAAAAAGAAGAAGAAGATAATGACGAAATTCATGGTAAGGACATTTTCAAGGGCACTCTTACCTTTTCACACGGGTCAAATCATCTCATTCCTATGGTCATTACCGCCTCTATTTTGCACTTTTCTAATTTATTCATTGAATAATCTTATTAAGTCAGAGTTTGTAATTTTTCAATTTTGGTGCACTAACTTCCATAACATTAAACAATATTTTTTTCATTTTGTTCCTTGCATCACTTTGGCATCTACCAATATATCCTATTTATGAGGGAATCCTCAAACTTCGAGAGGTCCAATTTATTCCGCGTATGAGTTCAATTAATTCTAGGAATGAGCAATCATCTCGTTATCATGCTTAAGGTGTATTTAATATGTAGATTTTTCAATTATAGTACACTAACTAATTATAATTGAAAACAACTTTTGTCCCTTTGTTGCTTGTCATCACTTTGCCCCTTGCCGATAGCACCTCCATTTAGGATGGGATATCCGAACTTTGAAGGTTCAATTAATACCCCACCTCTTGCCATCGCATTCTTGTGCATAAATATTTTACCTTTCATGCTTCACCGACAGATTTTACACCGATCATTTACCGAATTTTATTAACTGACGCTTTTAAGGTATTTTCATGTTTAACATCCCAATCATGCATCTCGAAAGGAAGAAGATAGTTTGAAAATTATAAATTCATGTATTTTGATGATTAACAAGCGTTCCTGAAGATTTGTTGACAAAATGCCAATATTTACTTCTGGTAGAACATTTTTTAGTGAATTTTTATTTAATCATTTCCAGGGAAAATGGCAAGCGAGAGTTGTTCCCTTGCCTTTCTTCTATAAAATCCTTCTCCTGCAACTCAAATCCTATTCTGCATCTTCGTCAAGCAAAAACCCTACTCTCATTCAACTCTGCCATTCACGCCGCTCACTCAATCAACTCTCGTCTTGCTCAAGTGCAGATCCACCTCTGCTTCTCTGCGTTCCTCGCTCGCTTCTTGTCCTTATCTGATTCCTGTAGCTGGAGAGATCGTGTAGGAATCCTTCTTCATCTTTGCTTTGATCTGGGTGTTGCTTGAAGCCAACATAAACAAACACATGCTTTCGTTGCTTAGCATTAGATTGTCGACTTTCTCGGTTCGTGTTCCGCCACTCTCTTTGTTTTCAAAACCCTTTTTCCTTCATTCAATGACCCGACCTCAAAAATCTCTCGTTGGTGTTTTGTTTTGGTGATTAACGAGTATCTTTTCTGCAATTGTCACTTCATTGAATAAAAGCTTTGGATCTCCACCGGTTCTGCCGTTTTATTTATTTTGAATCGATTCGTTATTTTATTTTAACGCACTTTTTTGGGACGTACCAGCTTCGGTCAAGGATGTCCAACTCCATTCCTCAACGTCGGTCACCGACTGTACACAGCGCTCCTGATGCGGTCGAGCAGGAATTCGACCATCCCACAATCGATCTCAACCGTCTAGATCTCCTACTTTTGATTTTTCTGGAGAGAGCTCACAACAAATATCTCTGTAGAGCCTTAGAGCTTTAATCACTCTCTTTGTGGCCAAATTATGTCTATTATTGCACATGGTAATCGCATTTTTGAGCTCAGAAAAGGAAGTACTTGCTCTCCCAAAATGTCATGAAAATCTATCCTCTTAATGCACGCACTGTCTTTGCCTACTCTTGATTTTTTTCCCTAGACAATAAACGTAGCGTGACACAACCTTTTGTCAGCACAAGTGTAAATGGTGGAGCAAGGAAGATCACGATTCATATTGGCAACAGATGTGACATCCCGATTTTCCAATTATGGTTTCAATTAAATAAGTCGGGCATTTCATCTTCGCGTCTATAGCTCTCTTCTCTGAGTTGGCCACTCACGAGATAACTAGTCTATCGGGTGAAGCCGTTAAGGAATCTAAACGCAATAGACTTGAGAATTCGATCAGGAAACGATTGCTCGACCGTACTAATCTGCTAGGGTCATTACGGCACAGACCGATTAGAGACCGGAGATAGGTCGATTCAACGGAACCATGTAATTCAGTGTGGGTGATTCCACCTAATTACACAATTCTTGTTGATCGGCACTAGACCGATTTCTCTATCGTTTTGGTACCCTGTGTCCGTATTTGAAACCTCGAGATTTCTACGACAATCGAGAGTCACCAATGTGTTGAAGATGCACTTTGTGGCTTGAAAATAATCAACCACAGGTCAATTGCACAGAAAATTCCTAAAAGCTACCCTGTAGATTAGGACGCGCTAAAGTCGTGCCAGATTGAATTTAACCGTGAAATTGAACCCGATTACAGAAATTGGAAGTCCTGTCAAGTCACAATTCATTTTAGGAAAGTCGACTCATTTCCAGAAGATTTTTCTACAAACCGAGATTTTTGGCAGAAAAGCAAAGTAAGCCTTTTTTGTTCGGAATTATCAGAGGATCGTTTTTAATTGAATCTTCGGGATGCAAGTTGGATCATTTGACGGGGAAATGTCATGAGACGGACGAGGATACCTTGATGGATTTAATTGGGCTTCAATTGGATGTGTTTGGTTGAGAATTGGATGAAAATGATTGAGATTGAAGAGGGAAATGTAACAAATTCGTATGCCATGGGGGGAGTGCTATTTTGCACCTATTGGCAAGGTTGTGGAGGAAGATTGAGGAGAGAGAGTGGATGATGTCATGTGATGTCATGGTGGGGGCAAAGCAAATGAGGTTTAGACAAGTGTTGAGCTCTAGTGAGCCAACAAGGAGGCCCCCTCTTCAGCTGATCATCTTCTTCCTCTTTTCTTGGCTTTCTCCATTGTTGTTGAAGGAGATAAGCTCAGCAAAAACCAGAGGAACCGAGCAGCACCAGCCCCTCCATCGTCGCACGCCCGGAAGGCCATCGTCGGCCGTTTTCCTCCCCTGTTTTCTCCTCCCCTGTTTTCTCCTCGTTCCAGTTTCTGCTCCAGCCGACCTTTCGCCAAAGATTCGAGTTAAAAGTCGACTTCCCGGATGAATCAGCAAACGCTCCACCCACATCCGTGACGAGGACATCCAGACCGTTCTGGAGCACCTCGCCGCTCGCCGGAACGATTCTCCGGCTGTCCCGAAATCCTGAGAGAAGATGCCGCTCGCCGGACCGTCTGGACTCGCCCGGTTCCGCCTGTTTCGGGTTTTCTTGCTGTTTCGCCCCATTCCGACCGTTCCTTTGCCCGTCCCAACCTCCTACAAGATCCCCAAGACCCCCGGGAGCCATTGGTTGCCAACCACCCGCTCGCCGGAGCTCCGATCGGCCCGTTTTCGCCGTTGAAGTTGCTGGTTTCTTCTCTGCAGTTCAGTCCAGATCAGAAGCAGAAGACAGCAAGGTTTTGGAGACTTCGAGGCCCGTTTTCATTGTCTTCCTGGCCTCCGTTGGTGTCGCCGCTTTGGGGTTTATCGACCGCCTTGGCGTCGCCTTATGGGACTCGCCGGAATGTTAATCCGGTGAGTTTATCCTCTAATTCTTGCTTAGTGAGTTAATGACGCTTAAGGGGTGTTTAGATTAGTCTAATTAGGTTTATGTGATTAAATTAGATTATTTTAATGTAAATTAGATTAGTTGTATGATTAGTTTAATGGATGTTTAATTAGGGCTATTTGTATGATTAAATTAGTGTAATCTTGTTTAAGCCCTAATTAATTATTTTTAATTAAATAATTATTTCGAATTTATAAATATTATTTTATTAAATTATATTATTATAAAATAATATTTAATTATTTAATTTTCGGAATTAAATTTAATTATTTAATAATTTCGAAAATTATGCTTTGGGATGGCGGTCGTTAGAATTTCGCGCCGATCCAAAGCGATGCATCGGTTTGTGTTAATTGTATGTTTAAATTGAGAAATTGAGTGATTGATGATTATGGTTAATAATTCCAAAAGTGTGGAATTGAATGATATTGATGAAGTTGTGGTATTTAACTTGAAAATACCCGGTGTTGGCTTTTAGCACCGTAATTGCTTTGTATGACTAGTTGAATCGTTGGTTGTTATTGGATTGAATATCCAGTTCTATGGTTTATTATTGAATGATCAGCTTTGGCGAGCATTTGTTTATATATATGTATTAGCTTGGGCGAGCAATTATGATATACATATGGCAGCTTCTGGTGAGCTATAGTATACTATATTGAATATTGCGGCAGCTTATGGTGAGCTAAGATCGTTTTATCAGCTTGTGCGAGCACGATCTATATATATATCAGCTTGTGAGAGCAATGATCGTTTATCAGCTTGTGAGAGCAACGATCCATATATCGGCTTGTGCATATCATCTATGTATATATCAGCTACCATCTATATCAGCTTGTGAGAGCATTGCATCCATTTCAGCTTGTGCGAGCCGTAATTGTATTGATGGATGAATAGATGGTATGGTTTAATAGATGATATGAATTGATAGATGTGTGGATCGTATGATATCAATTGGATTGACTGAATTGATAGACCGATGGGTATGTCGGTAGTTTCAGCTTGTGCGAGCATTGCTTGAATATGAATTGTACTGACGTGCAGGAAAGGGACTGAGGCGAGGTAAGCCATCTATCCTATTTGTGTGGCTAAAGCGCCCTGAGGCGTATTTTCTTCCTAATTGAGTTTTAGAGGGTATGACTCGCTGAGACGTAGTCTCATCCCGGTTGTGGGATAATATTTCAGGTCCCTAGATGACGGTCGTGGAGGACCGGCAGTCCTGGAGTTCGGAAGGTGGAGGCTCAAGAATTGGTGAATGTGTCTGACAAGTTGGTCATAGGACAGTTCCCTTTTTGTTGAGCCGGTCTATTTTATAGTCAATCCAGTGTTGTATATAAACCTATGTGTTTATAAGAAAGATTGTTTGGTTGTGATTGATTACCTGCTTTTCTATCCCAAGTTAATTGTTGTCAGGGGATTTGTTTCGCTTCCGCATGCATAATAAAGTTGAATGGGTCGGCGACGTGTCCTGGGAAGTCGCATTTGTATCGACCAGAGTGGGATGTGCACGCGCTCGAGGTTCGGGGCGTGACAACAGAGGCACATCAATGACCACAACAAGGAAGATCTCAAATAGTGTAAGGTCTCCCAATAGCATGCCATCCATAAGGTCAAGTTTGGCATTAACATCACCAAAGTAAATGGTTGCGCAATGGCAAGATTGTTAAAAAGAAAAGTAACTGAATGATTGTGTTCTATTTGAATGTCTATTGTCAAATCCTATTCTTGTGAAGTAAATTACATTGCCTTCTTCAATGTAAATTCCTGTTACAATCAATAATATGAGTATGTGCAATTTTAAAAAAGAATCACTTGTCCAAATTGTAACGGTAGAATCAACTAGTTAAAAGGGAACGAGAAGCAAATAGATGTCAATGTCCAAACCATGAACTGTTCATGGTTTTGTGACTTGTCCTTTATGGAAATCCACGTGCAATTAAAATGAAAAAGTTCTCGCAATATGAACAGCCCTTGAGATGTAAAGATGAGGACAACGGCAAGATAATGCCGAAATGATATATCGAGCACATAAAACGACTGTTCTTTAGCAAAAATGAAAGATAAGAAAGGATAATTTAGTCGAGCCACCTACCCATAACCATAAGAAGAAAAAGTAATGATAATGGAAAGGAAGAAGAGGATGAATCACTAACCATGATGGGTGCATAAGCCCCGTAGCCGATAAGCGTTGATGTGATCCTAGGTTTCAGATCTTCTTGTCTTGCCACATTCCATGTCAGTAGCATCAATGGTATACCTTGTCGATCATCTGAAGCCACCATTTTTCTCTCTTTCGGGAGCCTTCTTCACTCTCTTGGACTCATGCGCTCGAGCTGGTCTTGGATAAGCTTTGAAGAAAGAGAGGAGGAAATAATATAAAAAAAAGTCATAAATCAATTATAATTATGTCAATTTAGTTATAATTTTTTTTTTTTTATCAATTCAGTCATAAAACCTCTCACAAATTCTGCTTGGCCAGAACCGCCTCCTGGGACTACTTCTTCTTCCTCGCAAAAATCGAACTGCGGGCAGAGAAGGCCCACTTGGAGCTTCACCTGCAAGCCATCCGAGAAAAAGAAAACAATGGCGAAGGTGAGCAACGACAGTAGTAGCAGGCCCCATTTCGATTTCGAACTACATAGGAGGACCAAGGCAAAGGAACCGACCTGGTTCGGGGGCTGAAGAGGAAGCGGAGGCTTCCGGGTGGCGCTCGGAGGAGAGGCGCGCTGTTCGCCGCATTCTGGCGGGATAGAATCGCGGGAACAAGTCGGCGAATGCAATCGACGCCGGAGAAGTGGAAGATGAAGCCACGACGCGAAACATTTCGTTTGTTCTATTTTTCTTTTCTCTTTTTTCTCTTTTGCCAGGAAACAGGAAACGTGTGTTTTCCCTCCGCAGCTCCGGTGATTTTCACGTTTTCGTACCAGATTTGCTAGAATAATAACCGGTTATTGTGGGCATAAATTCTTCAGATTGAGTGGAGTCCATAATAATTTATAGTTATTTATATTTAATTCGATTATTTATTTTCTTTCGTAAAGAGATGATATCAAAAATGTTATCTATAAAATGACGGAGTGATGGTAAAATATGGGTCACAATACTTTTTGCAGAAAATCAACGAACTTTCTTGACCAATTTCGAATTTTGACTTTGTCTTTCTTTTTTTTTCTATTTTTTTTTTCGAGATTTGTCTAATTATTTATTACAAGCTCATGTTAAAGAGATAAAATGATAAGAAACAAATCGAAATCGGTTGAGATTTCAAAAACAAATCAAAGTGGTTATATCCACATGATAAGTAACAAATCTTCATTCATTCATGAAATTTGGTGGATCAATGAGGTGATTTTTTTTTTCCTCTTTTGATTCACTATTCTTAATTATATTTTTTCTTTATTCATTTGTTTGACATGTGGTCATCTTTTAAAGCAATTTGATTTGAGCAAAAGGACTAAGAAGCCAACTCATCACATAGTTATTTTGTTATTTGCTGCAAAGCCAATGTTTTCAGTGTTTTTTTTTTTTTTTTCATCTTTTAAATTTAATAGATCTATATAATAACATTAATGATTTCTTATGCTTGTAATTTTTTGTATTTCAATATCTAAGAGACCTTTTCTTTCTTTGTGTTCAAGAAAATTGATTCAATCAGCCCTTTTGTGGTTTTTGTCTCTCAATTCGAACTTGCAATAAGGAAACACAAAAATCAAAAGCAAGAAAAAGAACATAGGATTAAAAAATGAGATAGTTGAAGAAGTTTTTGGTTTCCCAAAACAGGTGCTGTGGTTGAAGTTTGACTATCACTTCGTCATTTCACATATGACAGTCATGCTAGTAGGTCCATTTCCACATGGTTATAGCCTAATGTGTTGTGTGATTACTTCATGAATTTTATCCTAATATATAATACGATCTATAAATTTTTAATTTGTTCATCGTAATTAATGAACAATTAATACATATTCAATTTGATCCCTCAATAACATGAAAATGTTTGACAACATGAAAGTATTTAAAGTCGTCCTTCTATAAATTCAAATTTATTGATAACCATATTGAACAATCAAAAAATTCTTTCCCAGCTTATGGATAGAAGAAATCATTTGTGTCATTATCCCTTACAAGAAAGATAGCTTTTTTTTTTTTTTTTTTTTTTTTTTTAAATCTATGATTTTTCATATTGAGCTAACAAACAAAATTTGAATTTACTTTCATCACCTTTCATCGATATTTCACAATCTAAATGCTCGATTACCCTCAACAACAAAATATCATCTAATCATGCATCCCGTTCTCACTTTAGTTGATTTTTAATTTAAAATTTCAAAAACCCTATCCTTTTTTATCAGGTAGCCTCATATATATATATATAGGAAACAACCCATCATGAAGAATCAAATAGCTTGAGAATTTCTGTGAACCGGAGCGCGCTTGCAGGTGAGCCTTGTCCATGGCAATCAACTACATTCGCGCGTGAGAAGCAAGGGCCCGTACGCTCTCTCCTCTCGCTGCACCAGTGCTCCTTCCATCTTTTTGATCGCCTGAAAATCTGTTTTGCTGTATTACTATCGGCATTTTGAGTTTTTATAGTGTTCTGATGAGGGTTTTGTGTTTAGCGCGGTGAGAGTTGAAGAAAAGTACGTGCGTCTCTGGGGTGTTTTTTATTGTTTGGCGAGCAAAATTGTGCCTTTTGATGGAGTTTTTGGTTTGTCACGGAGGAGAGGAAAACGATCAAGCTTTAATTTTTTTTTTCCCCTCGTTAGAGAAATCTGCATTTTTCTGTTTGACTCTCGTTATTACGAATATGTATTCTTCTGGGTCTTGTCAAAGGGCGCTACTTAAGTAATAAGTATACGGAGGAAATGTGTTGATTTTCAATGCATTATTTACACGTGCCAGCACGAGAGAGACAGTAGTGCCTTGGAAAGCACAAACATCCCTCAACTCACGACCGAGTGTTTAACGACTGTTCCAAGGCACTCACTGACAAAACCCTTCTTGTATAATTTATACTGGTGGATAGCTTGTTGGATATTTTCTGCTTTTCATTTTACCTATGAAGATGGATATAGGAAACTCATGCTGAAGCACTAAGTTCGCAACTAGTTCTCATCTTATCTGTCATCATTCTCTTTCCTTATCCATTGTTTTTGGTAGTTCGCAACTGGGTAGCCTTGTTAAATTTCTTTGCAAATTTACTCTTCTTTTTTATGCTCACATTAGATCAAGGAAGGGGACCCCTGCACAAAGCATAGGAGGCAACGATGGCTTTATCAAGTGTATCCCCAACTGAGGATGCTGTCAGGGCATTTCTGGAATACTTGGTTGATCCTGTGATTCCAGCCACATCTTCTGTACGAGACTCTCCATCACCTTCTCAGCAACAATGGGTCGCAAAGCAGGTCGTTTTGGGGAAGATATCTTCTCGACGATTACTATTTTTTTGGCTTTGTTGTGATTTCCATTGCATTAATTAGATTCTTCTTATCTACCTAGCTGCATGATCATCTTTTATATGTACCTCTATTTTGAATGCTAGTTGTTGGAAGTAGTTAGGGGTGATCGGTTGGTCCAAGGTTCCCAATTTTGGGAACCGGTGCTCTTGGAATCAGGAACTAGACCGAACCGGATTCGATTCTCGAGACCGGCCTTGATCAATCCAATTCGGTTGTCGGGCAATTCAACAAAACTAATTACACATGCAAAATATTCAAATTTCACCAGTATGAATGTCAATCACACTTCGTGTGTTTTACACTTTACCTTAACCATGAAGGCCATGAACAATTTGGCTAAAAGTTATGCTTGGTTTAGGTTTTCTAGACAATCTCTCTTCTACTCTTTAAATGTTTAGTCGATGTGGGACTCTTGGAGGCTTGAAGTGTCTTGTGAGTCTCTTGGAGCCTTAGTTCCACATCGAGTAGAAGATGAAACTAACAAGTAAATTTTCTCTATAAATAAAAGAGTAACAAAAAGAATTTTAATGGTCTCCTGGTCACATAAGAGTTTCCTATCTCAACCGCAATTTCGGTTGCAATAAGTTATGATGTTTACATATTTTATATATTATATATATAAAAAAAAATTTGGTTCGGTCCGGTTTATTCTCGGTTTGGCCGGTTCTGGTTGAACACCCCTAGAAGTAGTACAGGAATTTGAAGTCGAAGAAAAACAATATGGAGATTTGTACTCATTCGCATCGTGTGAATCTTTGGCTAGACAGAAACTGAAGAGAAGGAATTCTTGTTGCTTTTTGACAAGCTTTAATGCTCTAGGGTTTGGCTGTTTTCTGGCTTCTGTTTCTGCATCACCTTTTCTATGCTTCGTCTTTTCTTGGATAGTTTAACCGTTTTATCAAACAATTTTTTTTTTTGCAGGTGCATGGAGTTGTCATATTGTACAACTACTACCATCGGAAACAACACAGACAACTAGAATTTCTGGGTTTTGAGTCATTCTGCAAATTAATTGCGGTTTTGAAACCTCCTTTACTGGCATACATGAAATGCTTGAAAAGAAATGATGATGCTGAATTAGTTGACCCTGAAAAGCAGCTTTCCTTGACGGAGAAGACTATCATGAATGCATGTGATCTGTGTATGAGGTTGAGTGCGTCAAAGGATATTCCAGATATAGAAGGATGGTCAATTTCTGAAGTTGCTGTTTTCTTGGTTGACTCTAGGAAAGAGAATTGCTTGTTGCTATTCAGCAAGGATAGCAACGGGGTTTGGTCATTGTTTGGAAAGGATGTGGATATCTCCAATCAGAGTTCAGAAGCCATGCCGGATTTGAAACAGTGTAAAAAGAAAAGGATCACCAAACAGCCCTTGAGAGATGATCCAAGCATTAATGAAGATGCTATGCAGCAGCTTGCATTTTCATCAGTCAAGGAAGCCACAGGTATGAATTAGGTTTCGGTATTATACATGGATAAAACTGCAAATTTTTGGTTTAGTTAAAATTGGCAATTGTATATTCTTAGCCAATATCTAATCTTGTCCACTCTCCTGCCTTTAATTCATACAACAAAGATGATGGAAATTTGAGGATTTATAGGACATTGTGGATTTTGATGCTACAGAAATCTGCAAAGGGATTTTGCTGGGAAATAAGGATAGGTATCTCTTGATGAAGAATTTGCATTATTCAAGTTCAAGCCTAGTTGGAATTACCAAGTTAGCCATTTCACATGATGATAGAGCTAAACCATGATGGCTGGAGTTACTTCCACGGAAGACGAAAGCATAGTCACCAGCCATTTGCCTTCATGTGGAAATAGTCACAGGAAGAAGTTACCTTGACCTTGGAATATGACAGGTGTAATAATCAAGGTCCATTCATGGGCAAGAGATTGCAAAACAAAATAAAAACCACAGCGTCATGCTCAGATCTCCACAACTTTCCCAAAGGAGAGTTGGGAAAGCTCTAGTTCAGATCACTAAAATTTTTTGGTGGACTTCGCTGGATAAAAAGAATTTGCTCAAAATTATAAGCAATACCTGTGTCATTTTATTTATTGTCAAAGTTGTGGTAGGTGATAAATAAGATTATGTCCAATTAATTAATTGGATGGAGCAATACACATTAATTAGTGGGGATTAGTGAAGCTGAAGGTTCGGAAACCCATCTTATCAAAAAAGAGAGGTGTGCATGACATTTGTGCGAGGCTATTAGTCTGCACATAAAAATAGTTTGTGTAAATATTTCTCCTTTTAACAATGCAGTCATAAGGAGGCCAGACCTGGCTGTATATTGCTAATGCAATTTTGACTCGTGATAAGAATGTAAAGAGGGAAGAGGTTAAAATGGACATGGACAGAGTGCACAATCAAGTGTTACGGGGTTTTGGCTTTAAGGATCCTCTGCAGTCTGATGCGGTTGCCTTTTTGTTTCTACATTTTGGAAAAGAAGTAATACAGATCTTAGACATGAAGATACTTAGCAGCGGCTTGTAAATGGGATTAGCTGATCCTTATCCTATAAGGATGGGTTTGAGAGTCAGGTTTTAAGTGAATTTGAAGTGCTTATCTAGTACTTACATTTTTTTGCCAACTTGAGTCTATCCTGATTTTGTGGTTCTTATGGAGTTCGAAGATGAGGTTATCAGCAACTTTGGCACTATCTAACGCTTTTAGGGTGGTCAGAAGATGAAAGACTGCAATACATCTACTTGCTGATGACAGAGTTGTTTTTTGTGGGAGGTTAGTGTGTTAAACGTTGAGATATGGTACTCTCTGCTGAAACAGTCTAAGCAGTAGGGTAAGTTTTGGAGAACGTGAGATATTCTGCTTCGAAGGAACCATGATAAAATGTAGGAAATGTGATTGGTCTTAGAACCTGTGAGTATCAGACCCCTTCGGTAAGTGGGTGTCCTTTGTGGATGACCTTCAAAGAGACTGGCATTTGGATATATGACTGAATTTTAAAGAGACCACATTCACAGCACTTACATTATATCCAATTTTTAGTGTCCATGGGTCTATTTTTGAGCATACAACGTTTGAGTCCAATTTTACTTTAGCTCTTTCAAGTATTCAAGTATTCTGAATTGTCTTTTGACTAGAATTGCACATACTATAATTTTAATTCCTTGAAGTCGTCAGTGTTTTAGTACCTACTATCTATTTCTGTTTAGTTTGGCCTGCCAAAAGGATTGACATTGAATATGGTTTATCATTGCTGAACAGCCATTAGTCAGGCCCATCTTTCTATACTAGAAAGCCACACTGTATATTCTCTGGGTAAAGAGAAATCGACATCTCGCTTCTACATAATACAATGGACCCAACCTACTAGTGAAGATGCTGTTCAGGTCCCTATATGTGCCATTTGGGTCCCTATAAAAGATGCCATCGACAGGTTGGTGTATGCCAAACTTTGTGTTCGGTGTCATTTGCTAAGCATGTTACTTGGGTACTTTGCTTAGAGCGTCTGTGAAAATATTGCCGAACTTTATTCTCCATGCCATTGCTGCGTTATACAGACTTCTTGCTTCTCTTATTATAAGATTCTAAAATATGCCTTTGTGGCTGCTTTTACTGAACGCTCTATGCATAGAACGATTGGGTAGATGGCCTATCAACTGGCTCTTCTTTCTTTTTCCTTTTTTTTTTAAAAATTTATTTTTCTAGTGAGAAAAAGTCATTATGCATCCCATGTAAGTGGCACTGAGGGCTGCCACTGCATTAACAAAATAGTTTTTAAGTAACAGATTCCATAATTATAGGAAATCAAATATAGTAATTAGAACCAAAACAAGCATTCGCGAGCAAGCTCCATAATATCAACAAATGCTACTATGTTCCCATCAACACCTTCCTGTGCCTTTACATCTGAGTAGATTGATAATTGCTGGAGGATCTCTGCTGATTCTTCTTTTTATGAAGAGAGGGAGGTAGGAGTGAGGTTGTTATTTTCACCCCCAATAATTGCTGGAGGATCTCAGCCTGGTTCTTATATGATGTCACCAAGCTTTGAGCTTGTCCTCAGCAGAATTGGCTATTGCCCATTGAAATTCCGCCATAACTGAGAATCCCAATACATACTACGGGACTGTGGCAATTGGGAGTGAGGGAGGGAGGGAGAGAGAGAGAGTTTTATTTTCTGCACTTTCTTTGACGAGGAAAATGAGATTATTCTTCTTTAGCTTGCAGGGACCTTTGATCAGGAAGGTGTCACACAGATGGAACATATGGACAATAACCCCAGTCGTTGAATTTTTCCATATGCTACCCTATGCTGGGATTTTGTCGGACTGGTTTTCCAGGTATGTCATTATTAGATGATCTTCAAATGAGTAACGTTTTCATAATTTTGTCATCAAATGCTTAACGCACTCCCCCCCCCACCCCCCCCCCCCCCCGGGGGCATGGGCATGGGGAATCACCCAAAAAAAAAAAAAAAAATGCTCACTCATCAGAGTTCTTCTATGTATCAACAAGGGACCTACCCTGTATGAAAAATTACAGAGAAGAGTCTACAGTGTCCAATCTCAAAGTTCTTTCCTAACCGTAGAGCCTGAGCCTCATCAGTGTTCCATAGTTGCCTCACTTCAGGCAATGAGTTAAGACGTGCTTAATTAACTCCAATGGCACTTTCACCCTGAAAATATCTATTTACAAGCTGAAGACCTCTCCCTGGATAGTTGTCGGTTGTTAGAAGACTCGTAAGTAGCCTTGCATGTGAAGAAGGCAGCTTTTGGAGTAATCTTGGCTCTTCGGATCGGCTTCCAAGTCTCTTGGGGCAACTTTTGTGTAAATGCATGGTAGTACAATTTAGAGAGGTCATATTCGAGATCATGACCCTCTGGCTTGAATTCCCACTCACCCACACAAGCTAAAACTTCAATCTCAAAGGAACGATTAAAGATATTCTAGCTCCCAATCTCAAGCCATTTAAACAAAGGACGCAGTCCACTGGATTCTCCTTGCAATTGTAGAGTAAAAAGCATCAGTAGGGTCCGGCATCTACTCTCATTCCACAAGGAATTGAGGACCCATTTCCATCCTTGTACTTGATGAAGCTTGATAAGATATATTATTTCCTCCTAAAGCATTTGCAAACTTCAATTCCATTGTTACATAGTCTCTATTTTAGGGCCTTTTTTGGGTATTCTTGGTCTATGTTAGTCCACTTCACATGAGCCATTAGATCATGTGCGCTAGCCTACAACCGGGAGTGCCTAATAACTTTTCTATTTTAGAACTGCAGCAGCTGTTGATTTGATCTAGCTAATTTTCCTTGTTTACAACCGGTTATTATGAGCTCATCGAGTCCTCATTATCAAAATTCTCTTCTTCTTCTTTTTTTTTTTCCTGTCACCACAGGGATGCATCTCCAAATCATCTGGAAAGTTTGGAAGTTTACTCTGTAATTGCACAAGTAAAGATGGACGAAGATGAGATCTCCGTTTCAACTGAACATAAATATAATAATATTCCTAGTTGCAAACCAAAGACATCTTACACCAAGAGAAAGCTGAACTCTGTTTCAACTGAAGAGAAATATAACAATATTCCTAGTTGCGAAGCAAAGACATCTTACACCAAGAGAAAGCTGAACAACCTGCAAGATGTCACCAGTGAGGTTAGACCTTCACTGTCCTCTTGAGGTTTCTTACCTATTAAAACATTTCCATTTCGGCTATTTCATTAGATGCTTTTGAGTTTTGTAATAGTTTTGTGGGTGATTCCAATGGCCGTGTCCTTGAAGCTTAAATTTCTGGCTTAGGCTACATTTATCCATGCTATAGATTGTGTGTATTTGAAAAGATAAATTATTTGGATAATTGGATAATGAAAATTCCTGCAAACTAAGAAACAAACTTGCTTATGTCATTGTGAGCCATCAAGCTTGTTGGTTCATTGAAGATAAGAACAACCCCTTAGACTGGTAGTCAATGAAAAATCCTAACCTCAATGAAAAGTTACCCACCTGTAAAAGCATAAGTGTGAATGCATTGAGCATCACTACTAATGCAAGTATAGATTGGTTAATTACCAACATAGATTGGTGAATCACTATATTGCAAGTACAAAAGTGGGAGGCTTGTTACTCTGCTAGGAATGTAATCGACCTTCTACAGAAGTTCCTGATGATTTGTTTTCTTTGCCAAATGAAAAGTTATTAATAATTGGTAGAATTTTATTTATTGAAAGGCATAGATGGTTTCAAGCATGCTATAGTATTTATCTAAAATTTTGGTGGCTTGTACTTAGGGTTAGCACAATAAATAGAAACCACTTTGTTGAAATAGTTATTAATTGATGTCAAATGTTGCAAATATCTATGGAAAAATTACTAGAGCACCTTGACATTTACCAATCTCGACTTTCATGTGATAGTACTTTGAAAAAGTTACTAAACTGATGTGAGATGATAACAAATATGATATTACTAGAAAGTTACTTACTGATGATAGATTCAGTGATTACTTAGCACTTATGTAGAGATTTATTAAGCCATTAAAAGAGTGATTTGGATGATAGCTACCTATACAATTGGGAAGTAACTAAAGCTATAGGACATTGTGCACCTCAGATATTATGGGCTTCTACCATCAGTAGCCACAGGAAATTTAGTCGTTGATGAAGTAAGAAAATGTTGATAGAATTTCCAATATTAGACAGGCTAACTGTTCTCATGCCCCTTTATGTTCATTATGTGGGCCAACTTTACTTATTATTCATTGTAACTATTGTCTCTAGATGAATAATGTAAAACTGTCTTGTGTTTCCCCATATTCTAGATAGTCTTGGTTGAATAATCTTTCATCTTTGGCTTATAATCGTAAGTGTGTGTTATATTCACTATTAAAATATAATGTGTTATTTTCCTACTGAATTTTTTGTTGGCTTTTTGAACAATAGCTTTTCATGATCAAATTTATAGAAATTGTCGGGAAAAAAACTTCAAATTAATTGGATGGATGATATAAAAGACTCGCACCAACGTAGTTATGTAATCTTCCTTGATACATAACTTAATGTTAATTAATCACTCATCGATGAAAAAAGAAGACAATGGGGAATTAAACTGAATTTGATGACCAATAAGATTTGATGCACAACATTTTCCAAGAGAATCTTTATGTAATTGTCTAGGTAGGTTTCGTAATTAGATTAACATTATGAGCTATGGCTTTTATATAAAATAAATGGAAGGAAAGGGAAAAGAATTTATAATTCCTCATGCACCACTTCCTCAAATCTGTTCATGCTATCATTATCCTCATGATCAAGATAGGAGAGGCTACAGCTGGGTGGTAGATGGAAGAAGCAGCCACATGGTGGAACAACCCGAAACTTTACATGGCTCAATGACATGTGGTTCTTATCCTCTTTTATACATGTTTTATTAGATTAGTTTAGGTAACATAATGAGCAAGGAAAGATTTTGTAATATCTCTGGTCTCTACTGTACACATATTGTCCACTTTGGATACTAAGTCTTCATGGTTTTGTTCCTCTCGAGGCAACCCATACTACCTCAAGAAAACGCGTCTGTACAGTTAGAGGAAACCCAAGCCTTATAAGTTAGCCCATGACTTCTTCGCTAGGCGATGTGGGACAAGAGAGGGACTCCTTCCTAGCGCACGTCCGAGGACCGTTGCTTGGGCCGTCACACTCTCCACCTTTGGTGGGTCTGTGTTTTTGGGAAGTACCTGAGGAATTTCTGCTTCACTAGGCCCCTCGGACTAGTTTATTATTGAACTACTAATTAAACAATGTTTATGTACCTCATTATTGAACTACTGATTAAACAATGTTTATGTACCTCATTGAGAGAGAGTCATCCTTGTAGTTTCAAGGAAACTACACTTTGTATTTTAGCTATGTGTGCATATTGAAACCATGCAAGTTTCACATGCAAAGCAGTGGAAACTCTCCATGCTTAATGCATCTCCTCCATTTGACCTAAAAGAAAACTTATCTCCTCCATCATGCAACATACTAACCGCGCAACAAAGCTAGGATTTCTGCTTGCAACGATGAGGAATCATGGATCTCCTTGGTGAAGCCATCAACGATCACGCCATTTGAATTGTGTAAGATCCTTGTGACCAAGCTTGGCATCTCTCTATCCACCCATGAGCAGTCCCAGGTTCAAAGATTGGCTGTCCGGCAGCTCCCATCTCACAGGTATAGGCGACAGCTTTTCCTTTTCCTGTTCTTAGATTCCATCGGCTAAGACTTTGGCTTTGTGCTTCGGCTGCTTCCACAATGGCGTCTAGTTGTGGGGCCTTGTCGTGGAATTCCTAATTGTTCTTATTTTTGCAAAACTACGAGAGCACTTATGCTATAAATCATTCTTCTGGTGAGTTCGATTTTGTTTCAAAAAATTCTACCAACCACTTGTCATTTCTAGTTGCTGTCCTTGTGCTATTACTGAGGTTGAGGCACGAGTTTGACCAGATGTTTTGGGCCCATTTGTAGAAGAAAAGCATGTGTTCAACGGTATTTGGATGTTTCCAGCATAGAGGGCATAAAGGGTCGGGTAATATTCTTCTCCTGAACAGATTTTCCTTTGTCGGTATTGCATCTTGACATAAGCTCCACAGGAAGATTTTTAGTTTGGGGGGATAAATAGAGCCTAAACAATGAAAAAATCGTAAAATTTCTGTAATACTATTCAACAAGTGCATATGGACACTTGTTCTTAGGCAATCGATGATAAATCCTTGTTCATTTTTATTGTTGCATTAATTTTCACTTTGCTTAACTAAAAATGAAATAAAATAAAATAAAAGAAGAAGAGGAATATGTTAGATCCTGGAACCGACCTTGGAACTTATAATAGGGTAGTTTCCAGGTTTTGACAGGTACTTTCCAAGTTCCGAAAAATAAGGAACCTATATTCGAGGGTAGGTTCTAGGTTCCAAGTGGAACCTGGAACCTCTCACCCCTAGTGTAAAATGTTGGTCATGGTTTGAGATTGGTGACAATATATATTCTGACTCCCCTTCTAAAACCCCCATTTTTAGAGAGCCATGGAGTTTGAGCTATATGAAGCCGCAGTGGAAGGAAATGTCCATTCATTGCTTACCATACTTAGCAAAGATAGGTTACTTTTAGATAGAACTATGGTTGGAAATCAAACCGAAAGTCTAGGACAGTCGGGATTTGTAGAAGAGGTCCTAGCTCGGAAGGTTGAAATAGCCAAAGAGCAAAATTCTCAAGGATTGACCCCTCTTCATTTGGCAATGGCAAAGGGGTACTTCCACATGGTAAAAAACTTGTTAAGAGTTGATCCTGAAGTGTGTTTCTTCCATGACAAATACAGAAGAAGCCCACTTCATGTCGCGGCTATGAAAGGCCACGTTGACATCTTGGAACTATTGGTTCGAGTGAGACCTAGTGTAGCTTGGGATATCTTGGAAAATGGCCAGATGATTATGCATATATGCATGAAGAACAACAAACTGGAGGTTTTGAAGCTGTTGGTCGATATTTTGGACGATGAGCAATTTATCAACTCAAAGGATGAAGATGGGAACACAATTCTCCATCTGGCTATTGCTGCTGATAGACAGACCACGGTATGTTCATACAACGACACCTGAGGTACTAGGCACATTTAGTGGAGCAAATATTAAGTGATTTTGAAGTGTCACGTTAGTTGTTGACTTAGTGTGCATTTTTTAAGTCATGGCATGCAATAAGATGACATGAGTCTGCTGAAAAAGACTAGTAGCAAAGTTAATTCTAGAAAATTATATAACATAGACTCGTCCTCTTCAAAATTGACCTTGGTTCATTCTGGTGGCAATCATCAGCAGAATGAACTCTTCCTGAGTAAAAAGGAGTTAACCCAGAAATTACAAACTACAATGGTTTCTCAACTCTCGTCCTATCAACAAAAGGTGAAAGAATGAAATCCAAGATTGCGGATAACGTGTTCACAACTTTACATCCACCTAGAGGAAAAGAAAACGGAAATGAAAAAAAGAAAAAGTGGCAAAACAGTTTGCACGAGATGGTTAATGTGGTGGCGGTTTTATTAGCTAGCATGGCATCCCAAGCATGGATCAACTTACCTAACGGAATTTGGGAGGGCAGAAAAAATCGTGCAGCACATACTGGGGGTGACTTGCCAATGGTTAAAAGGCTATGGAATTTGGACAAGCTTTTCGTGTAAAGTATCGTGATAAGCTTCGACACATCATTTACCATAATTCCATTGTTGGCAAGTTTTTCGTTAAAGTAGCGGATCCTCACCAGGATTGCCATACTTACAACGTGGGTTGCGGTCATCTTCATGGGGGGTGCTTTATCTATGCAAATATTAGTATTGACAGAGGATGACGAAGGGTATTCTACATATGAAATAGTTGGGACTGCAATGGAGGTATGGGCTGTATTAATGATTCTTATTTTCGGGTGCCACTTATTTGTGCCGCTCTTGAAATGGTTACCTAAAGTCCTAAAATCAGTATTCAAAGTCTCGAAGTTCATCTCCAAGGCCTTGAAGAAACAGAATCGGGAGTATCTTACAATTTAGTGGCTTTATGTCTGAATAAATGTAAAACGATGGGGTTTCCATGTATTGTGGACAGATGTTTTACTTGATTTGATTTGTGATGCTTCCCTTTAAGGAATATTCTATGGTATTAGGACTTATAATCTCGATTTTAGAAATAATACAAACATTTCATATGACGAAGGGTGTATAAATGAAGTCTCCACTCAGTTCCACATTCTATCTTAATCATCGATGATGTTCACTAGGGCTCAGGCATTTATCTTATGCTTAAAACAACCATAAGCATCTTCACATGACTGCCTTAATCAAGAATCCGCAATGGTCATGGTTGATGAAGGTACAATACATATGGTGCTTAGTTACTTCTGTGTGCAGTGGTGGCCTTCAATTATGTACTCTGCTTTATAATTGCTCAATTGATTTGTTTTAGGCTATCAAGTGCCCTTCCGGCTGTAGCATTTGGTGTAGGATTTGGTGTGAAGTTGCTTGCAGTTTCCAAGAATGGCATTGTTCAGTCGTTTATCAATGCTCACAAACTTACTCCGCGTAGTTTGGATTTATCATCTAGCATACTACAGAATTCCAGATGATGCTATGGATTTCTGAGAATTGCTCTAGAAAGTAAGGGTGGGTATAATGTATTACTTTTCAAGGAAACTCTACTTCATTGATTTTGAGCACGAGTCATTTAATTACGAAGGGTTTGACATAGGGAACTACTTGAACGAATATGTAGGCTATTAGCTAAAATGCAAAGGCTTTTAGCTTAAGGGGTTTTGTGAAAATTAAATACTGTTTGGTAAACTAAAATTTGAAAGTGCCTTGGGGAGTAACTTTGAGAGAAAAGCTGTTTGGTAGAAGCACATTTAAATGGTCCTTTGGTGTGATTAATTAAAGCTTTTTAACATTTAATTTGTTTAAAATTGAAAAATAAAGACAAGTATAGCAATTTTTACGGTTTGAATGTTGAAAGCAATCTAAAACATTAATAAATTTATAAATGAAAAAAAGGCACATTTTTTTTTTGGCCTCATTCTACAATTGAGGTTTGTTAGAACCTAGAATATCCACTTGATGGAATTTTTGTAGGTTCTTAGCAATTTTAGCTGCCACCTTTGGCATCTCTGTTGCATGAAACAGAAAATATAAAATTAACATGATGTCAACCAACAAATCATAGGTCCTAGGAACTCATTGAAGATATACAATTAATATGTTATCAGACTTAATGGAAGCTCATATGTTATCACTAACTTATAGATGTTTTGATAAGTTTATTTAAAGAAAATAGAGTTATCAATCAGGTGTAAAAAAGTCAGCTTAAAAACCCACATAAAGTTGTGATATCCAAAGTCAAATAGATTTAGCAATTGAATTAGCTTTCATAGTGGCTACAACAAAGACCCAACTAAGGAAAAGAAAAGAAAAGAACTAGGCAAACAAACAAATTTGAAAGACTGAACTATGTAACAACAAACATTCTCATGTTAGTCTTGACGGCCTGACCCTGATAGGTATATATGCCTAAATCGAAAGAATGTCAGTGGGTTTTTGAAAACATTTTAGTAACTGTGGAATTGTGAACATTTCATAGTTGAAGTGCCCAAAGTACTACATTATACCCACCCTTACTTACTAGAGCAATTCTAAGAAATCCATAGCATCATCTGGAATTATGTAGTATGCTGGATGATAAATCCAGACCTCCTGGAGTAAGTGTGCGAGCATTGATAAATGACTGAACAATGCCATTCCCAAAAACTACAAGCAACTTCGCACCAAATCCTGCAATTGGAAGAGTACTTGATAGCCTAAAACAAATCAATTGAGCGATTATAAAACAGAGTACATGATTGAAGGCCACCGCTGCACACAAAAGTAACTGAGCACCATAAATATATTTTTAATTATTATGTATTGTACCTTCATCAACCATGACCTTCGCGGATTCCTAATTAAGGCAGCCATGTGAAGATACTTATGGTTGTTTTAAGCATAAAATACATTCTTGGGCCTAGTGAACATCATCGATGATTAAGATAGAACGTGGAACTGAGTGGAGACTTCATTTATACACCCTTCGTCATATGAAATGTTTGTATTATTTCTAGAATCGAGATTACGGGTCCTAATACCATTGAATATTCCTTAAAGGGAAGCATCACAAATCAAATCAAGTAAAACATTGGTCCACAATACATGAAAAACCCCCATCGTTTTACATTTATTCAGACATAAAGCCACTAAATTGTAAGATACTCTCGCTTCTATTTCTTCAAGGCCTTGGAGATGAACTTCAGGACTTTGAATACCGATTTTAGAACTTCAAGTAACCATTTCAGGATCAGGACAAATAAATGGCTCCCGAAAATAAGAATCACTAATATAGCCCATACCTCCATTGCAGTCCCAACTATTTCATATGTAAAATACCCTTTGTCGTTCTCTGTCAATACTAATATCTGCATAGATAAAACACCCCCATGAAGATGACCGCAACCCACGTGGTAAGTATGACAATCCTTGTGAGGATCCGCTGCTTTAATGAAAAACTTGCTAATAATAGAATTATGGTAAATGATGTGGCGAAGCTTATCACGATACTTTACACGAATTCTGTTAGGTAAGTTGATCCATGCTTGGGATGCCATGCTAGCTAATAAAACTGCCACCACATTAAGCATATTGTGCAAACTGTTTTGCCACTTTTTCTTTTTTTCATTTCTGTTTTCTTTTCCTCCGGGTGGATGTAAGGTTGTGAACACGTTATCCGCAATCTTCGATTCCATTCTTTCACCTTTTGTTGATAGGATGAGAGCTAAGAAACCTTTGTAGTTCATAATTTCTGGGTTAACTCCCTTGTTACTCAGGAAGAGTACAGTCTACAATTGATTGCCACCAGAATGAACCAAGGTCAATTTTGAAGAGGATGAGCCTGTGTTATATAATTTTCTAGAATTAACTTTGCTACTAGTCTTTTTCAACAGACTCATGTCATCTTATTGCATGCCATGACTTAAAAAATGCACACCAAGTCAACAACTGACGTGACACTTCAAAATCAATTAATATTTGCTCCACTAAATGTGCCTAGTACCTCAGGTGTCATTGTATGAACATACCTTGGTCTGTCTATTAGTAGTAGCCATATGGAGAATTGTGTTCCCATCTTCATCCTTTGAGTTGATAAATTGCTCATCATCCAAAATATCAACCAACAACTTCAAAGCCTTCAGTTTGTTGTTCTTCACACATATATGCATAATCGTCTAGCCATTTTCCAAGATATCCTAGGCTGCACCAGGTCTCACTCGAACCAATAGTTCCAAGATGTCAACGTGGCGTTTTATAGTCGCGACATGAAGTGGGTTTCTTCCATATTTGTCACGGAAGAAACACACTTCAGGGTCAACTTCTAATAAGTTTTTTACTATGTGGAAGTACCCCTTTACCACTGCCAGATGAAGAGGGGTCAATCCCTGAGAATTTTGCTCTTTGGCCATTTCAGCCTTCCGAGCTAGGACTTCTTATACAAATCTCGAGTGTCCCAGCATTGCCGCAATGTGCAAAGGACTTTCGGTTTGATTTCCAACCATAGTTATATCTAAAAGTAACCTATCTTTGCTAAGTAGGGTAAGCAACAAATGGACATTTCCTTTCACTGCGGCTTCATACAACTCAAACTCTATGGCTCTCTAAAAATGGGAGTTTCACAAGGGGAGTCAGAATATATATTGTCACCAATCACAAACCATGACCAACATTTTACACTAGGGATGAGAGGTTCCAGGTTCTGCCTAGAACCTAAAATCTACTCTCTAGTATAGGTTCCTTATTTTTCAGAACCTAGAAGGTACCCGTCAAAACCTGGAAACTACCCTATTACAAGTTCCAGGGTTAGTTCTAGGATCTAACAGGTTCCTCTTCTTCTTCTTCTTCTTCTTTTATTTATTTCATTTTTAATTAAGCAAAGCAAAAATTAACGCAACAATAAAAATGAAAAAGGATTTATCATCGATTGCTTAAGAACAAGTGTCCATATGCATTTGTTGAATAGTATTAAGGAAATTTTACAATTTCCTCATTTTTTGGGCTTTGTCTATCCCCCTAAACTGAAAATCTTCCTATGGAGCTTATGCCAAGATGCAATACCAACAAAGGAAGATCTGTTCAATAGAATAATATCACTCGACCCTTTATGCCCTTAATGTTGGAAACATCCAAATACCGTTGAACACATGCTTTTCTTTTGCAAATGGACCCAAAACATCTGGTCAAGCTCATGCCTCAACCTCAGTAACAACACAAGGGCAGCAACTAGAATGGACAAGTGGTTGGCAGAATTTTTTGAAACAAAACCGAACTAACCGGAAGAAGGATTTATAGCATAAGTGCTTTGGTAGTTTTGGAAAAATAGGAACAATCAGGAATTCCACGGCAAGGCCCCACAACCAGACGCCATTGTGGAAGCAGCCAAAGCACAAAGCCAAAGTCTCAGCCGATGGAATCCAAGAACAGGAAAAGGAAAAGCTAAGTTGTCGCCTGTACCTGTGAGATGGGAGCCACCGGACAGCCAATCTTTGAAGCTGAATGTGGACTGCTCATGGGTGGATAGAGAGATGCCAAGCTCGGTCACAGGGATCTTATGCAATTCAAATGGTGTGATCGTTGATGGCTTCACCAAGGAGATCCATGATTCCTCACCGTTGCAAGCAGAAATCCTAGCTTTGTTGCATGGGTAGCAAGTTGCGTGATGGAGGAGATAGGTTTTCTTTTAGGTCAAATGGAGGAGATGCGTTAAGCATGGACAGTTTCCACTGCTTTGCATGTGAAATTTGCATGGCTTAAATATGCACACATAGCTAAAATACAAAGTGTAGTTTCCTTGAAACTACAAGCATGACTCTCTCTCTCTCTCAATGAGATACATAAACATTGTTTAATCAACAATTCAATAATAAACTAGTTCGAGGGGCCTAGTGAAGCAGAAATTCCTCAGGTACTTCCCAGAAACACAGACCCACCAAAGGTCCAGATTTTACAAGTGTCATATAAAATTTTGAGCACCCGCAAGATCCCTGTCATCATATATTTCTTTGGGTTATTCCATACGATAGAGATACCACCTAGAGGTGTCAATGGGTCAGGTTGGGTTTTAATGTCACTCGACCCGACCCAAATCATGAGGGGTGTGTGCTCCGATCCGACCCGACCCGACCCTAAAAGCATATGACCCAAAGCAAAAAATCCTGCTCGGGTTGGGTCGGCCCGATCGGGTTGGTTCGAGTCTATCTTTCTTTTTTTAAAATAATAACGGTGGTGGGATCATAAGCCTATCAGTAAGGATTGCTAGAGTGGTGCCCTAGTAAACAAGCATTACTTAGCAACATTGAGATAATGAACAGAAGAGAACAATAGTAAAATAGGCTTCAAGCAGAAGGGAGAGTATGAGAAGCAAACCTAGTTGACTAGACTAAAAAATATCATCAACTTAAAATAGTATTTGAAAAAAAACATTTGTTTTCCATATGAGCTAAAAACAGTACAAAATCTTACTGAAGGAAAAAGTGATAATGAAAAGAAAAACTGACCAAAGATCTACATACAAATTCAGAGAATGTTAACAGTTAGATAATCTCTTTAATAGAAAGCTTCTCATCAACCAACAAGTTTAGCAACAAGTCTTGATCAAACGACCAACTCCTGCAAAGTATTAGTGAATGAATTTTCAAACTTTAGTTCTTTGAGGTCCAAATTTTGTGCATAACACTCTAGGAATCAATATCATTTAACCACCGTGTACATAAAGCAAAAGATGAATATTACAAGCAAGGCACTTTGCTAGAATTATTTACAATAGTGCCAAAGCAATGCAAAATCTATAATGCTTACCAGCAAGAGTTTCTTCTACTTTTTGCGCTCAGGAAGAATTCCAAGAGCATCCAGCATTGACTCATCCAGTTTTGTAACAGTAAATGTTGATAATAAATGGCAATATATACCGAATAAGGAATTGTAACTGGAAAGATACAACAACCCAACCTTTTGTTTGTAACAGCATAGCCAACACACTCAACGAACCCAAAACTTGAACATTATTTCCATCTCTGATGTACGTAAGTAATGTTTCCCTGCAAAGTTATAAATATTGGAGAAAGAAAAAATGGAGTAAACATTAGCAACAAACTTCTGCTAATTTAGCATCTCCTCAAATATAACAACATATAACCAATTAGAAAACTCTAAAAGGGACCTCACTCAGCATGAGAACATGATGAAACACTAAGTGGCCCATTTATTCCATTCTTTGGGTCTTTGTAACAAAATCGAAACAATGATTTGCCATATTCAACGGTTTTTCATGTTGTTTCCACCTAAGCTTAAGCTATAATGGTTACCAAAGAAATTGAAACAATTGATTTGCTTCAGCTATTCAGAGGTTACATAACCTTTCTGGGAGTTGAGTACTGACTACAGGTCATATAACAATGAATCAATGATATATGTAGCTGTGACTTAAATAAAGAGAAGCCTAGAACAAGGAGTCCTTAAATGAGGCGTCCATATACAAGACCATGATATATTGAGAAGTGCATCATTGAAAGAACTTCACAAAAATACTTCCAACATAATCTCACATTTCTTCATGAACATCCAAAGATCTATCTTGGCTCTCCAAGCAAGTCTTAGCCGTAGCCAACAACTACAAGAGAACATGCATATCTCCAGCTTGGGTATTTCATGTCAGAGAAACCTCGGCAATTAATCAGCTAATCCTCCTCTCTACTTCAAGTAATAAAAGGACATTGGAATCCTTAATAAAAGAAAAAGTTTTTGCTTTCAATTCCAAAAGGCAAGACGCACATCATAAAGCTCACCAAAGTTCACAGACGACAATCGGACGGATCCCAAACAAACATCAAACCTAGTTTCAAACTAAGCTCCCAAATTCACACATCACACAGAGCGGGTCTTGCTCTGGAAAACAACTTTGCTCAACTTTGAGGAAAAGGGATGAATCCCAAAATGAACACAGGGAACACAAGGATCTAGAAACAAGAGAAAATCACAAATGCACGCAGGTTCTACCCAACTACATCACCGACCAAGGAGAGGGGCCTCCTCCTCTTCCTCCTCCTGCTGTAGCAAATTTGCGAAACCCTAAAATGCAAGGAGCAAAGAAGAGGGTGGCGGCGGAGTCCACAAGAAGGCACAGTTGTCGACGGCAACGGTGGAGGCGGCGACGATGGTGATTGGGTGAAGAGCGTTTGGGTTTGGGTGAAAGGGGAACGCCTTTGTTTCAAACAAACAAACATGGATGATATTCCAGTTGCACACTAATTTTGCAGCCACATCCCCGGTCAAAAGACCAAACGACAGACAAGCTCGAACTAACCAAAGAACATCCGAATAACATTATCATCATGGATGGTACTTTCAGCGAGGCTCCTTTATTGCGTTTCTCCCTATTGATTGGTACTTTTATCATTAGTCTTGTCTGCTATAATAATCCAATAATAATTGGAAATTCTACTTTTTTATATCCAATATTCAGTTGCTATTAATCCACGTATGACTGTCATGCTTTCCGTGTTATAATCTCTATGAAACACGAATGGTTTATTGCAAAAAAATTTCTTGAACAATTATATAAGAACATAATGGGTTTTTCCAAAAGATGTTCTTCCTTGGGACCGGTGAAAGATAAATATACTTTCCTAAAGAAAGTATAATGTTAAAAAGCTTCTAATTTTTTCCTATTCTTTTTTAGTAAATTCCTTCATGGAAATGTAAGTTGCAACATCTCAATAACTAGTAAGTGCTTATCTAACTCGTGTGTGATAATATATGATAATCAACTTAATCAGTTGCTCTTTTCGATTTACTTAATTTGATTCAATAATATTTTGTTGAAGTTTGATGGTCCAAATTGTGCAAGAAGGGTGTTTGCAGGACTTCCTTGTTCTAGAAGGATTGTGCACTAAGATTGCAATAGTTTGACTGACAATATCTCTAAAAAGAAAAATAGAAGGATCGAGTGTGAAACATAATGACGTCTCCAGTTGGCCAAATCACTCCTTATCTCCATATCCACTTACTGGAAACAAATGTTTTTACCACCACAACAAACTATTTACAAGATCGAGAAGAAGAGTAGACAATTCTTATGGGTGGGACATGCAAAAATGCAAAATAGACCACACAAAGTTGCATGGGAAGTAAATTGCTTACCCAAAAGGGAGGGAGTATTAGGGCTGTTCAATATGAAATATTGGAATAAAGTACTGCTAGGCCACATGCTTTGAAACATCATCAATTATCCACCCCCCTTTCCTATGGAGTCATTGTGTTTGCAACACTAAATGCAAAGGCATTCAAATTATGCAACTCAACAACAAGGGTGATATGGCTTGGACTTGGCGAGGTCTTCTTAAGTAGAGACTTCCTCTAACTTCAGCCATTTCTAGCTCAATGTACTATGTAAAGATATATTTGACGAACTCAAACATGTTGGATCGACTGTCGAGTGGTATGGCATAATTTGGATTGGTGGTATCATCAAACACAATCGTATTAGCTGGCTTATTTGTAGGGATAGACTATTGATAGTCAAAATTGTATCACAATAGATGTCTTCAATTGATATCTAGTGTAATTTTTGCTTGAGTGGTAAATAAGACAAAACCCATTTATTCTTCCAATGCAACTAGACTAAAATTATGTGATGTGGTACTCTGTCTTCTCTAGGAGGTTGGATTGATGAACTTCATTAAATGATTAAGGCTACTAAACCAAAAACTTGGCAACGAGGCTCCTCAATGAATCTTTCTTAGCGACTATGTATTGCATTTGGATAGAGTGCAACCACGGACATTTTCAAAATTAATAAATCAATATTAATATAATTTTGGTTAAGGTGCGTAAAATCACAGGATGTAGAACTTACTCTACCTAGTTGACTAAACAATGCAATCGCAAGTAATTCTGTGAACCTGGGCTTTGGATTTTGTTTGATTTTTCCGTACTCTCCATGTGTGTAGGGCATGCGAATCGGCATTGTTCATCATACAGATATAAGGCTCTCATCGGTCCATCTTGAATGAAGAGAATAAATAATTATTGGACAGTGCTTATTTTAATATTTCATAGAAGACATATTGGTTCTAATCAAAAGGAAAAAAAAAAAAAGAAAAAAAACAAACTTCAGAGGTTCATTGATACCCCCATGGGAACCCTTTGCAACTAAAAGCACTAGTTTCCGTAAGTAGTTACCAGCCTTGTCCTTCCAGGTTTCCTTTCCATCTAAATTTGTCATTTAGCATTTGTGTAAAGCATTTTGTTCTTAATGTAAAATTTTCAATCAATGCCGAGGATGAGATGATCAGAGAGAAAATGGCACTATGGAAGCGTGATATGAAAATCATCTAGGTATAAGGTCAAAAGGGGAAAAGGGAAGATTTCTTTCTAGGATGTAAATATGGGTTCAAAAGTGGGCAGCAGATAAATTTGAATCTTGTCAGTAATCTTCATTAATTACCACATCCCAAACCTAGGTTATAATCTTAAAAGGTTCACGATTTTAACCAAAGATTTCCATTTAGAAAAGAATTTGAACTTGTTAGAAACTAATCTTCATAGAGAGATTGCATATAATTGTTCTAGATGTCATTACTTTGTTAGTATTCTTGTGCTTTTCCTCTTAACCTATCTATTCTATCATTAATCAGGCCTAGAGATGGCTTTTTTGAATATTTAAATTATATGGCGTGTCTAAAATTTTTTTTTTTTTTTGGTGGTACGTATAAAGTAATTTAAGCCGTTAAAATTACGTGAGTTTCTGGGTTGTCATTGCTGTACACCTAGAATTGTCCTTTGAAGGATGTGTAGACTCTATGGTCAACACCATTTGAAGAGTTTATGACTTGATTATTAATATAAAAGTGCTCATGGCTAGTGACTTTGGTCTGCTTGCTTACCATGTGATGCTCAATGCTCTTGGAAATGTACCGGCATTGAAAATTATAATATTTCTTTAATCAGTCGCCTTACCAAATGTATGCACACGTATTTAACAATGGACTGAAAAATGGTGCACAAATGGGATACCGGTTTCTCTCTTTCGGCTTGTTTGGCAGCCATGGAAATAAGAATGAGACACAAAAATAAAAAATCCAAGTTCCTTGAATTTTATCTTCTCTTCTCTTTTTCATAAACGTGATCGAATTTATCAAAATTCAAATTGTTATATGGATATTTTAAAGATATTTTACAGAAACATTGCAGAAAATGAACCATCTTCACTGTGCAATTTACACCGTATCTAATTTTAAATTCCTATCCTTTCGCACTCACGCTTTTTAAACGGCAATAATTTTTTCTGCACGTTTTTCCTGAAGTAAAAGGCAGGGTTTCACCCGGTTGTGGATCTCTAGTATCAAACTAACCCTCTTATTCGGATGATCTCCATCGTCCACGTGGTGTATTGCGATCACACGAGAGGCTTGCTTGCCGGCAATAGGAATTGATCACCATGCCGTCGGCCTCGACATCACCGCTTGGTGCCACCAGCGGCGGCGCCGTACATGGGCTGGTGTAACGGCCACGCGCACTACCCCAGGCACTACATCTCCTTTGCTTCCCATAGCTTAGCTTTTTCCCTAGCTCCATCGTTAGTTGGGGTTCAATAGCTAATATCATAAAATTATTTGTAAAACGATTAACTTGAAAATCAAACTTACAAGATATGCTAATTGCTTTCTGTTCTTGATATGTGGTTGGTGGAGAGATGTGACATCCAGAATTTTCGGTGTTAATTTCAATTGAATTAATCAGGTCATTCCTATGCAATTGGAGCCGGGGATTAAAATGGAATACAAAATTGAGATGCGAGATGAGCTATTGGATGAGGAGAATATTCAATTGAAGCATTGAGGCATCACTTGGATCTATTGAGGCCTTACAAGGTTAAATTGAGAAGAAATAAGTGATCAATTGGAGGAGGTACCAAGCAATTTCGTGTGCTTCCCCATCCCACTATGCCATTTGGACCAATTCACATGTCCAAGAAAGAGGCAGGTGGTTGATGTCAGCCAAGGATAAATACTTGGCTTTAGAGTGAGTGTGGGAGATATTTGTGGAAAAATCAAGTCAAGTGGAGCTCCCTCATCTCTCATCCCTATCCTCTCCGTCACTCTCTCTCTCTCTCAATTCCACCGTCTATCTCTCTCTGTCCAATTTTCTCATCCCCTGGACCTCTCTCTTGCGGATGAACGCACTCACGCCAGCCCCCACAAAATTAGAACAGAAGCTTCACTTTTCTGCTCCACCGAAACACCCAGCAGCAAACCGAGTCAACGCTCTCCTCTCGTGTCGACTGCCAGGCATCCCGCGAAGTCCACGTCTTCAAGCCCCGGCACCAGCAGTTGCGTCTCGTCTCTCAGCTCTGCCACGTTCAGCCACCAGCAAAGTCACCGAAGCTCTCTCTCTCTGCTCAGTCCACGATCCATTGAGAAGCTCAGCACCCACCAGTTTGGCGCCAGCGAAGCAGCCAGGCCAGTCAACCTACAACCGTTGGAGCCCAGGGTGTTGATCGAAAATCAGTCTGTCTCTTCCACCGAAGCTGCAGTTGATTGCCCCCTCCACTAGCTTGTGTCTTCATTGAGCAAGTTCCAGCAGCCGCGTGTCTTTGGTCAGCTTTAGCAAATGGTTGACCTTCGCTCATCCAACGCATGCGAGCAGCTTCATCTTCACGGCTTCGTTCTGCTCAGCGTCCACGCCCACACGATTCCACCGAAGCAGCTACGTCCTCTCCGTGTGTCTTCAACCGCCAGCAAATCACCGAAGCCACACGTCCACCGCATGCTGCCACCCACGTATTTGAGCCCCTTCTTGCTCGGTCAACACCTCCACTGAAGTTTCAGCCCAGCGAAACCGCTTGTTGACCCTGCGCCAGCCAGCTTCGTCCACGTTCTACTTTAGTTCGCTGCTTCAGCCGCCACGAAGACCGAAGCTGCTGCCCTTCGTTCGAGTGTCTTCGGCCCAAAATCCGTGAGCTCAACATCTCGCAAGTCAGCCCAACGTACAGCCCACGTCCAGCGGCCATTTGGAGCTCAGCAGCTCAGTTTGCTCGAGTAGTTCAGCCCATAAATTGAGATCTTTGACCCAACATTCGAAGCCCGTCTTCAGTTGTATTGAAGCCCAATAGTTGGGCCATTTCAAGCCCACGAAAAGTTAAGCTGTTTAGTCCAGCCCAACTCAGCCAAGTTTTGGGCCCAATAGCTTATTCAGCTCAACCCATCTTTGGTTTAAGGTCCGGTTCCAAGCCGTGATTGTCGTCGCGAGCCCGATTTCGGCCGCCGTCGCGTTGCCGTGTGGTGATCCGGTCTTCGAGTTTATCAAGTGAGTTTTGCTCACTAATGTATTCTTAGTTTGCTAATTATACTTAAAGGTTGATTAGATTAATTAATTTCAAATAGGTGGATAGATAAGATTAAAGTAATTAAATTAAAGACTCATTGCTGCATGTTAATTAAATTGATTGTGCATTTAACTAGTAAACATGTCTTAGTATTTATTGGATGCTTCTTGGGATTTTTCCGTCCTTATCGGTGTTAATTAGGCAATTCGGGCCTAGGTGGAATTTTTAGGAATTAAATATTAATTTTCGAAATTAATTATTTAATTATTTATTTCCGGAAATTCAACTGGATGGCCAAAGACCGGGATTTTATGCTGATGATCGTGAGTGGTCTTCCTGATGTGAAATCGACTAAGTCGATTAGATCGATGCTTCGATCTGTGATGTAATTGCTTGTGTGCCTATTTGATATGTGCTAACATGTAGGTGGAATCTGAGGCCAAGGTAAGTCCTCTGACTCATGTTGTGCATAGGCGTCTAAGGTGTATTAGTTTACTAATCGAGTCTTAGGGAGTAGAACTTTTGAGGAGACGTGGTCTCGCCGGTTATTGAATAACCATTTCGGACACTGGATGAGGAGCCTAAGGAGCATGAATCTGATGAGGAGGTCCCTGATGAGGAACCCGAAGAGGAGTACGTGGAGGAGGACCCCGAGTACGACCCGGATGAGGACTGAGATCCCGTCCAGCCTTGTCAGACCTTGTTTGCTTGTGAAAAGTTGTAGTTGTGAATTTTCAGTATGAAAAATGTATGGCCTGCTTTTCTATCCTATTGCTTTATTGTATGGGGAATTATAACTGCTTCCGCATGTGCATAAATAAATGAAAGGGTCGGCGATACATAGTCTTGGGATATCACATTTTAAAATCGACCAAAAGTAAGGGATGTGTGCGTGCCTGAGGGTCGGGGTGTGACATCCCCTTTTTGTGGTATCAGAGCAATGGTTAGGCATTGGAGTGATAAGGTGCGATGACCTATGGGATAGTAGTAGGAAAGACCTTTAAATTCATGACCGGTGCATGTCTTTGATAGCTGATTGGTAAAATTGTTTGTCGGGTGTAAATTGCTTGCTTTTAATTATTGTGGATTTGGAAGGCAGAGTGTTGACTCTGGCCATTTTAAGCGTAAGAGTACCACCGCGGGTTGGTACTAGTGTAGCAGCATTGATTGATCTTAAGCTCGATAAGATTGATTTGATGCAAGTGTTCCTTGGGGTTTGGATGAGCCAGTATGATAAGAATCAAGTTGTTGTTGTTGTTGCTACCTTTGTTGAGGTCCAACCTAGAAGGATGATCGAGGATCAGATTTTGATATTTGAATCAAGATTCAGTGTAAGCAAATTGGGAATTTGGTTAGGGTAAAGACTGATGTTGAGAGAATGGTATTCTATTCCACCCAATAGGAAAGGTGGCATAGTCAGGTCAGTATTCAGATTAATGGAACATGTTGTTCTATGAAAGACGATATGGATTAGTCTCATGTATTCTGAAGGAAGGAAATTGTAGTAAGTGTCGCCAGTACGAATAATGATTTATGAGTTGTTCGCATTAGTAGATGGAATCTCGACAACTGTTATTGTTGTCACCGTTGATAGGACAGGTCAGGAGAAGTGCGCCATAGAACGCACTGTGGAATTTCTGGGATAGGTCTCTGGTACAAGAAATAGTGCATCCTAGCACTTGACTAGAGGTAGAAGACTCACCAGATTGGTGTCGAAATTGTGGAAGAAAACCTGGATGAATTCAGTATCCAGGTATGGTGAGAAGAACATAAATGGAACCGACTTGGCACTAGACCGAGGAAGAATTTTTTGGGGAAAATTCTATCAGAGTATCGTAGCAGAGCTTTGATAAAGTTTGGGGAACTTCTGTTTATTGAAATAAGTGGAAGAAAGGGGAATCACTAATAATAGTCATGCTTGACTAGTTGCTGAGGTGTAACTTCGACGCTACATGAGTAAAATGGGCTCATGGAGCATCTTGTAGAAGATTGATGAATGAGGAATTCATACATATTAGTGCATCGCTTTAAAGAACATCAGTTTTGTGGAAAGAGAAATGAAGATGCTTCATTGCAATCATGCATCAACCATTGTCAACTAAATTGTGTGACTTGTTATAAAGAATGTTGATGTCTTCAAGGATCGACTTGAGGACAGGTTATTGTCAGTTGAGAACCAGGAAGGAGGTTATACTGAAGACAATACTTTGCACTTGAATTAGCCCTTGTGAGAATAATGTAAAGCCATTTGATATGATGAACACTTCAGCCGCTGTCATAAATTTGACAAACCGAGTGTTCAAAGAATACCTAGATCAATGGTGATCGTGTGATGTAGCGACGTTCTAGGGTGTTCATTAAGTGATGAGGATCACGAGAGCCCCTAAGAATGGTCATGTGGTTACAGGTAAGAGAATCTTCATGGACCAAGCCAAGATCTAATTAGTCGTTAGCAGATCGAGACCGACATCAATGTCAGAGACCAGAAGCTGTGGGGATTGGACAGATTACTACAGAAGGTTTGTGAAAGAATTTTCAATATCAGTATCATCGCAGGATTGACCTCTTGAGAAAGAAGAGAAATTCATCAGCATAGACAAGTACGAAGATAGTTTCCAGAGCTTAAGTAAGAACAGACTATTGTACTTGTGCTAAACTCTTCATTTGGCTTTGAAAAGCATGAAGTATTTAGTGATGTGTCTTGTAAAGGACTGGGTACGTATTGATACAACATGAGAAGATTGTTGCATACACGTCCCGCCAGTTGAGACCTAACAAGTGGAATATGAAACAGTGTCGTAAATCAGAATTTTGGCAGAACTATAAGAGTGATAAGGTTATCACCTTGGAGGACAAGATTATCACCTTGAAGGAACGAATCGAGTGATTGATGTGTTGAGCTAAGAGCATTCAATTGTGCATAGACTAGCTAAAGTATAGACTTTACTTGAAAATGGTTCGAAATTTGGTTTTCAAAATTGAAGTAGGCTACCTTTTGAATTTTATAGCCACCCTCAAAATTGAGCCAAATGTTCAAGTTGGAATCAGCGCCTAGTTGACAGACAAAGATGTTCAAAAGATCTTATAAGATAATACTGGCAAGAAAGAATCTGACTTTAAGACTTCTGAGGATGGAACATTTGGGTTCCATGAGTGATTGAGTGCACTTGATAGTGCAGCACTCAGGGAAAGGATATTGTCAGAAGTTCACTATAGTATTGCAGTTTTGACTGGATGATGCAAGTAAATCGTAATCTGCATCAGCTAGATTAGTAAGCTGATATGAAGATAGATACCACTGAGCAGGTTGCGAGTGTCAGAAGTATCAGTAAGTGGAAGCTCGGTACTGCGAACAGGGATAATTTTTACCATCACTTGAGAGTTCCAAGTGGAAATGGAAACATATGGCTTACTAAGGATTCAGGGGATTACTGATACCATTTGAGAATAGTGGTTGATCAATAGATGGAGTTGGTCCACTTTGGTACAGTACGAATAGATATTGTTTTGAATGTGTAACATCCAGATTTCGGACTCTGATTTCGATTAGATAAATTGGGCATTTCATTGACGCGATTATAGTGTTTTTCTCTGAGTTGGCCACTCATGAGATAACTAGACTAGCTGGGTGAGTTATTAAGGACCTTAAGGCAAATAGACTTGAGAATTCGACCATGGACCGACTTCTCGACCGTGCTCATCTTTAGAGATCATTGCGGCATAGTATAAAATTGATTTGAAATCAAAGATAGATCGGTTCGACTGAGATGAATGACCGATCGTGGGTGACTCCATTAAATTGGAAAATTCTCATCGACCGACACTAATTTGATGTTTCTATCGTTTTGGCGCCCTGTGTCCGTATTTGAATCTTTGAGATTTTCCCGACAATCGAAAGTCGCCAATGGGTCGAGTGGGTTTATTGTGGCTCGAAGAAAATCGACCACGGGTCATTTGTCCTAAAAAGCTCTGAACATTACCCAGTAGCCTAGGTCACACTGAAAGCGTGCCGGAATGAAATTAACCGCCAATCTAAGTTCGATTTCAGAAATGGACGATTCTATCTTATCAGAGTGGGTATACTGAAGTGTGTGTGCATCAGATAATTAGCTAGCATGGAGTGCCGGGGATGAATTATATTTTGAATATAGCTCAGAGATTATCAGTTTGGCAGAATTTTCAGAGGATTCTTTATTAAGCAGTGTATAGCAGATGGTACAGGATTTCAGTGGTGAAAAGAAAGTGAAGAAAGATTTCAGGCCATAGTCAGCTCAGTAATTAGTATTTGCAGTTGTCAGATCAGTGTTAGAGTAAAGACTGTTCAGAAACGTCAGAAATTTTGAATCGTTGAGGTTCAAAGGTTTATTAAGGAGTCAAGAAAAAGAGATCAAATGTGGATGACAGGCTGTCTTATGTGAGAAGCTCAATTCAGTTGTTGGTTCAGAAAGAGCAGAGTTTGTGTACCAAGATGATCTCCATAGTCAAAACGGTTGGACAACACCACGAGACCGAAGGATTAGCATGGAGTAATGAGACTCAATGAAACGACAATACCCTCACCTTTTGTATAAGGATTGGTAAAATTTTAAATTTCGAGGACGAAATTTTTATACGATGGGAAGAGTTGTGACATCCAGAATTTTCGGTGTTAATTTCAATTGAATTAATCAAGTCATTCCTATGCAATTGGAGCCGGGGATTAAAATGGAATACAAAATTGAGATGCGAGATGAGCTATTGGATGAGGAGAATATTCAATTGAAGCATTGAGGCATCACTTGGATCTATTGAGGCCTTACAAGGTTAAATTGAGAAGAAATGAGTGATCAATTGGAGGAGGTACCAAGCAATTTCGTGTGCCCCCATCCCACTAGCCATTTGGACCAATTCACATGTCCAAGAAAGAGCTTGGGTGGTTCAATGTCAGCCAAGGGATAAATACTTGGCCTAGAGTGAGTGTGGGAGATATTTGTGGAAAAATCAAGTCAAGTGGATCTCCCTCATCTCTCATCCCTATCCTCTCCATCACTCTCTCTCTCAATTCCACCGTCTATCTCTCTCTGTCCAATTTTCTCATCCCCTGGACCTCTCTCTTGCGGATGAACGCACTCACGCCAGCCCCCACAAAATTAGAATAGAAGCTTCACTTTTCTGCTCCACCGAAACACCCAAAGCAAAACCGAGTCAACGCTCTCCTCTCGTGTCGACCGCCGGCATCCCGCGAAGTCCACGTCTTCAAGCCCCGGCACCGCCAGTTGCGTCTCGTCTCTCGGCTACGCCACGTTCAGCCACCAGCAAAGTCACCGAAGCTCTCTCTCTCTCTCGTCCACGATCCATTGAGAAGCTCGGCACCCACCGGTTGGCGCCCGGCCCAAAGGCCGAGTGCCAACCTACAACCGTTGGAGCCCGGGTGTTGATCGAAAATCGATCTGTCTCTTCCACCGAAGCTGCAGTTGATTGCCCCCTCCTCTAGCTTGTGTCTTCATCGAGCAAGTTCCAACAGCCGCGTGTCTTTGGTCGGCTTTAGCAAATGGTTGACCTTCGCTCATCCAACGCATGCGAGCGGCTTCATCTTCACGGCTTCGTTACGCTCGGCGTCCACGCCCACACGATTCCACCGAAGCGGCTACGTCCTCTCCGTGTGTCTTCAACCGCCAGCAAATCACCGAAGCCACACGTCCACCGCATGCTTTGCCACCCACGTATTTGAGCCCCTTCTTGCTCGGTCAACACCTCCACCGAAGTTTCAGCCCAAATAAACCGTTTGTTGACCCCTGCGCCGGCCCGGCCGTCCACGTTCTACTTTAGTTCGCGCTTCGCCGCCACGAAGACCGAAGGCTGCTGCCCTTCGTTCGAGTGTCTTCGGCCCAACATCCGTGAGCTCAACATCTCGCAAGTCGCCCAACGTACAGCCCGTCCGGCGGCCATTTGGAGCTCGCGGCTCGGTTGCTCGAGTAGTTCAGCCCATAAATTGAGATCTTCGACCCAACATTTGAAGCCCGTCTTCAGTTGTATTGAAGCCCAGCAGTTGGGCCATTTCAAGCCCACGAAAAGTTCAGCTGTTTAGTCCAGCCCAACTCAGCCAAGTTTTGGGCCCAATAGCTTATTCAGCTCAACCCATCTTTGGTTTAAGGTCCGGTTCCAAGCCGTGATTGTCGTCGCGAGCCCGATTTCGACCGCCGTCGCGTTGCCGTATGGTGATCCGGTCTTCGCGTTTATCAAGTGAGTTTTGCTCACTAATGCCTTCTTAGTTTGCTAATTATACTTAAAGGTTGATTAGATTAATTAATTTCAAATAGGTGGATAGATAAGATTAAAGTAATTAAATTAAAGACTCATTGCTGCATGTTAATTAAATTGATTGTGCATTTAACTAGTAAACATGTCTTAGTATTTATTGGATGCTTCTTGGGATTTTTCCCGTCCCTTATCGGGTGTTAATTAGGCAATTCGGGCCTAGGTGGAATTTTTAGGAATTAAATATTAATTTTCGAAATTAATTATTTAATTATTTATTTCCCGGAAATTTAACTGGGATAGCCAGTGACCGGGATTTTATGCTGATGATCGTGGCTCAGTCCGTTTATTTAATTGAGCTTCACATTATGCTAAATTGGAATTATTATGTTTATTTATTTACTTTTAGAAATTAATTATTTAATTATTTATTTTCCGGAAATTCAACCTGGGATGGCCAGTGACCGGAATTTCGTGCTGATTGTCGTGGAGTAGTTCGTTTATTTAATTGAGCTTTAATTCGTGTCGAATTGATTTAATTGTGCATTTTTAAGTTATGTTCTTAAATAATGCGATGTTTAGTTATGTGATTGAGGATTGGTCGAGTATCGGTTGTCAGTATCGAAAATGCATTGGTAAATCACCTGGAGAATGCCCGTGACCCGGTGACTTGGAGTGTCACCTGGGAAGGACGCGTGGCTTGGTGATTAGACATGTCATCTTGGCGAAAAGGTAGCCTTAGAGAATGCACGTGGCTCGGAGACTCGGTATGTCTTCCTGGAGAATGCACGTGGCTCGGTGACATAGTCTGGCATCTTGAAAAGGGTCGGGTGGGACCGTAAAGCCACTAAATCTTGGAAGGGTCGGGTGGGATCGTAAAGCCACTAAATCTTGGAAAGGTCGGGTGGGACCGTAAAGCCACTAAATCTTGGAAAGGTCGGGTGGGACCGTAAAGCCACTAAATCTTGGAAAGGTCGGGTGGGACCGTAAAGCCACTAGTTCTTGAGAGGGTCGGGTGGGACCGTAAAGCCACTAAATCTAAGGAATTGCTTGGTGTTGGATGAATGACCTAGAAATGATTCGACTAGGTCAATTGATCGATGATTCGATCCGAGTGTGTTTTGATGTGATGCATTGCCTTGATTTGATGTTGTGAATTGAATGATTTTAGGGAGATGATCGTGAGTGGTCTTCTTGATGTGAAATCGACTAAGTCGATTAGATCGATGCTTCGATCTGTGATGTAATTGCTTATGTGCCTATTTGATATGTGCTAACATGTAGGTTGAATCTGAGGCTAAGGTAAGTCCTCTGACTCATGTTGTGCATAGGCAGCCCTAAGGTGTATTAGTTTACTAATCGGGTCTTAGGGAGTAGAACTTGCTGAGACGTGGTCTCAGTGGTTATTGAATAACCATTTCTGGACCTGGATGAGGAGCCTAAGGAGCATGAATCTGATGAGGAGGTCCCTGATGAGGAACCCGAAGAGGAGTACGTGGAGGAGGACCCCGAGTACGACCCGGATGAGGACTGAGATCCCGTCCAGCCTTGTCAGACCTTGTTTGCTTGTGAAAAGTTATAGTTGTGAATTTTCAGTATGAAAAATGTATGGCCTGCTTTTCTATCCCATTGCTTTATTGTCTGAGGAATTATAACTGCTTCCGCATGTGCATAAATAAATGAAAGGGTCGGCGATACATAGTCCTAGGATATCGCATTTTAAAATCGACCAAAAGTAAGGGATGTGTGCGTGCCTGAGGGTCGGGGCGTGACAAGAGAGGTGTGAAAAAGGCGTTTATGGATATCACTGATTTAAGTTAATTGGGTATATGACAATCCAAAATAATGGGTTATGAGGGGAAAATGTACTTATAGATCACATAATCTATGTAGTAGTATAAATCATCATTCCAAAAGGAATGATGTAGAGAAATATGAGTACTCAGATGGGCACATGCATGGGAGATGATGGGGGTTCGATGATTGCAAGGGAAATGCAACGTGGCATTTAAGTTGCTTGAGAGCATTGGAATTTTCGAGATTGAAAAGTTACAAAGAGTAAATCTGAGGGGACCATTAGTGGAGATCAAACGCATAAATTTTATGAGCTTTCATTTATTCAAGAAATTAATAGGTTGCCAAAAGTGGGAATGCCTTGGACTACAGCAAAGAAATAAGTATTGGGAAAGGCCCTCAAGGCCCTTTTGATCTTTTTTTGATGTTCATAGAGATCACCTGGATCTAGGAATAGGACCACCTTCTTCCTGAACATAGGACCCTTTAGGTTTAGGACCATTAGTGGAGATCAAACGCATAAATTTATGAGCTTTTATTTATTCAAGAAATTGACCCATTGCCAAAAGCAGGAATGCCTTGGACTAAAGCAAATAAATAAGTATTGAGAAGGCCCTTTTGATGATTTTCTAATGTTGAACCTAAAGGGTCCTAATTTTAGGAAGAATGTGGTTCTACTCCTAGATCCAAGTGATCACTTGAACCTAAACATCGTTGAAGATGTCCGTGAAAAAGTTAACTTTATTAGATGTTTACGTGCAATCAATCTATTTGTACCGTTTTGTTTTTTTCTCTTAAGTTTTCCTTTTTTTTTTGGGTACTGGAGGAACTAGCTTGTAGCCGACAGCCACGCCGTAAACCCCCAAGTGACACTTAAGCAGGAGGACCCACCACCCCTGAGTCACACTTAATACACCTAGCGCCTCCCCTGGGTTTTGAACCCTTCACCTCTTCGTTGAGGATTAACAAAGTCTTATCCAGTGGAGCCACCGCAGCCGGTGGTTAAGTTTTTCTTTTGTCTTCCAAATTTCAGACTATTTTTTGTCGGGTGGGCAAGGCAGGCCTGGCCCACCGTGTCCATCTTCTGGGCGGCCTCCCCACCAAAATGGTTCCCGTGGTCTTGGCCTCCACCGGCCAGGGTGGACGCTTTGTTACCACTTAGGGTGGGCTTGCCTTCGATTAAAAAAAAAGGAAAAAAGGTCAGAAATGTGGAAGAAGCCCAAACCCAAGTGCCCCTATTATTGATAGTTGGGGAGGATTTCTATTTGACTTGGACTTGGCTGCGTTGTTCAATTTGTCCATCCAACCTCAGGGCTCAATCATTAGTAATGTAATAGGGAGATAGGTATGAAATGTTTGAAATTGAAATGTGAAAATGAAGCCATGTCAGGTAATAGATGAGATAGCTGGAAACTTTGTTAGATAACATGAAAAATGAGAACAAATTTCATAGATATGAAAGTGTTGTTTTTAAGGATAATTCCGGCCCTTGTAATACTTGATTTGGTGCTACTTCTTCTAGTAGTGGAAGATACAACATATCTTGTTCTTTTTTGACAAGTTTTCATTGTGATTATGGAAGTTCTCTTTATATACAAAATGAAGGAGAGTGTTAATCAAGAAACAAATCAAATCAGATGTAACAATTGGACAAAAAAGAAAATCGAACGTGACAAAACCGTAATAAAAAATGGTATCCAAGTTTTCAAAACTATCAAAATATCAAACAATGATGGTAGATCATAAGAATAGTGTCAGCTAAGCTGTAGACTTTGCTGTACGGGTGAAGACCAAAAGTCAAAAATGGTGGACAGGAAATGATGGGAGGAAATGTCTTACGTTGGGTACATGGGAAGTATTCGTGTTTCTTGGTGCCTCCCGTCTTAGGGGTGAGCATGGTTCCCGGGTAAAACCGGGAACCGGGGAACCGAACCGGAGGTTCTAGTTCGGTTCCTGGTTCTAAAGGGACCGGTTCCAGTTCCCGGTTCCTCTTTTCTGGGAACCGGAACCTGTCCAGTTAGGGCTAAAGAAAAAGCCCCAAATCAGAAGTTGTCTCACATCTCACACTCTCTTCGCTCATTCTCCGCGACTTTCACATTCCACTCTCTCTTTGCCTATTCTCCGCACTCAATGCCACCATTGCTCGCCCTCGACGCCACCGCCACTCACCCTCGACACCACCGCTGACCCCTGCTCGGTGAGCCACCGCTTCCTCTGTAGAGAGAGAGAGCGTCATTACAGGTGCTCGGCTCTTCCTTCGAGAAGAAGGCGAAGAAGAAGGTGCGTGCAGCCGTGTTCGTGTCCGTCGCTCTTAGGATTTCGTGGTTTCCCACCGCTCTCTCTTTTCCCTCCATCCTATTTCGCGTTTCCGTTTTTGCTAAGATCCGTGCGTTTCCGTGTCTCTCTGTGGAAGTCCCGCTGAAGCTCGAGACAGTTACAGGTTTGTCCCCATTCTCTCTGGCTTTCTCCTCATACTGTCGCTTGTGTCCTTGTCTCCTTTGTGATCTTCTTTTTGGCTGGCCATTTTTTTTCCTTTGACTCGCTCGTCTTATGCCGTCGTGGCCGGAGTATACCGTGTAGTTTCGGTGGCGGATATATGCATACTTTGGGCTTCTTCCTGGCACCCTCCTTTTAGAGATATGGTTTAAAGTGGCTTTGGGATTTCAATGGATGCTAATTGTTTTTCATATGATAGTTACACATAAGCTTCTGATTAGAAAGTGACTGACTTGTGTTGGATTGGTTACTCAAAGTTTTTTTCTTCATGTTTTTTCTAATCATAATTTTCTTTAGTTGATGAGCACCTTTTCTTCAATTAGAACAACATAGTGTTGTTGAATCCTCAAGTGAATTCCAGTTACCTGGAAAACTGAATCTCATTTAAATGTCTGTATAATGTAGTTCTGTCAAATTGGAAACTTTCTTTCGATAGTATTGATTTTGAAGTCAAACCATTGTGCTAATAACTTACAGTCTATGAACAAATGACTGAATAACTTGAGTGCCAGGGTATTAACTGGATAAGAAAAATATTATGCCCACTAAAACATGTAATTTTCAGTGATATTCATCAATAACAACAACTTCTTGTGTTTGCCTTAATCCTCTTGATGTGAGCTGCAGTCAAGTTAATCCTCAAACTTCATCACCACTCCAGTTGTTCCCACTCTGGAACTCCAACTCGGAAGCATTGACCCAAGTTCCACTGCTGTGCTGTGAGAAATAGACCTCCCACAGCTCACTAGTGAAATTGCTGATTGGGATCTGGAAGTAATTATTGCTATTAAATCTTGCATGGAAGCTTTTGTTTAAACCATTTATGCACTGGTCGCAATTTTCCAATGAAAGTGGGGCTTCCTGTTTCTTTGATAGAGGATATGTGTTCCAAGGATATGCAAACTTGTGACAGTTGTAGCCTCATTTTCCCTCGTAGAAGTATGAAAAAGATGGAAGGCCCAAGTAGTGAAGCTCAAATTTTGTGTAGACATTGTGCCAAGGTCCATAGTTGCATTCTTTTTTTTTAATAGAACTTTCATGACAAGTCTACGAGATGAATTGGGGTACTGACCAATGTCACGTGCATCATTTCTACAGTTACTGAAATCCAAACAATACTACGAAATATGCAAGAAAATTTGGCATCATTCCGACGATGGAGATTGGGTAAGATATTTGACTGTTGACATAGTTGACTTATTCTCATTGAAAATGATGAGTTGTTTGATGTTGTATCTTGCTGTGTGGAATTCTTTTCTAGGTATGTTGCGATGGTTGCAATGTATGGGTGCATGCTGAGTGTGCCAATATCTCCAATTGACCTTTAAAGGTGAGCATGCATTATTTGGTTTTGTTCCTAGATCTATTTTGCAAATGCATGGGAATTGTCTCTGACATAATTACACTTGAAGGAGTTACTGCACTCTGATTACTACTGCCCAGATTGGAGGCCAAGACCACTTGCAAAATGCCAAACTTACAGAAATTGGAGCCAAAGAGAAGTATGCTCAGAGATACGTTACCTGTTTTGGTCAGTTATATAGTATGCTTGCATGTGTGCTTGTGCATACGTGCGCATATGCCTTTATGGTTGGGTTAGGACTTGAATGAGATTGCTTGAATTTGCTTGAAACAGGTTGGTGGGAAACAAGCAAGCTCCTTTGCCTGACAAGGTTTCTGTGGTGTGCAATGGCATGGAAGGGTCATAAATTCCAAAACTTCATCTATAAGCCTTCAGTATTGCAAATTGAATTTCGTATAATGTTGCATCATCTTTTTTGTCCTATCAACGTTTTTCTTTTCGGCTTTTGTAGATTGAGCTTCTTTCTTTTAGTTACGACAAATTAACTTAGCTTATTGGCTTTTACGGTATAGTTAGTCTGTTGTCTATTTTGGAATTTAAGTGATCCGTATGGTGTGTTGAAGACCTTTTATTATGGAAAACCTGCATAACTTGGGAAAGCTTTTAATTTACACAGGGATTGTTGATAAGCCGTCTTGATTTCGTTTGTCTTTGTACAATTGTGTGCAAGTGTGGCTCATGTGGTTTAAAGATGCAGACACTTAGTGAGTGGGAACGGCACACAGATTGCAGAGCCAAAAAGTGGAAGTACATTGCCAAAATCAAGGATACGAGAGAACCACTGGAGAAATGGGTTGGTACACTTTTCTATGACTTCACGGCATCACTTGTGCTCTTTCCTCATCTGTCAACTTATACTAGACTTGCTTATCTAGTTTGCTTGATCCTTCTATTTATAAATAATCAAGTCCGCTCGATTCTTCTATTTATAAATAATCAATCATGAACTTTGTTTGAATATTTCCAGCATCAAATGGACTGATAAAGTAAACACCATGGAGTAGTTTTTCCTTATATAGCTTGTGGTGTGGTGTGGTGTGGTGTGGTGTAGTGTCCATGATTTATACTGTGTGCAGATCTAGTCATTAACATATAACCTACTACAGGGGGGCATGGGTTTGTACATTATGAATTCGCATACCATGTTTCTGGAATCTATAGTCTTGGTCATCTAAAGAATGCTATCTTTTAGCGTATTAATTAGTTATCTTTTATCACACATCATTTGAGTTTCTGTATCTCCTTGATTTAATATTTTTCTCATGTGGAAGATTTCCAATAGAAGCATTTTTTTTTACTAAATATGAAAAATAAAAGAACCCGTTGAAACCTGGAACCGACCTCGGAACTTGTGATAGGGTAGGTTCTAAGTTCTTGGTTTTGATGGGTAGGTTCCAGGTTCCGAAAATTGAGGAACCTGTACCCGAGGGTAGGTTCCAGGTTCCAAGTAGAACCTGTAAGGAATCGGGAACCGCTCACCCCTATGCCGTCTCACTTGAAGTCTTCTCATGGGATCTTTGAGCAAATGCTGCGACAAAATGAAGTCTAGAAGCTTCAGCACTTCCGTCGAAAAGGGTGCGGATGAATTTGGGACCCATGGGAGGCTAAAGCTCTTGTGCAAATGCCTTTTGGTAGAAAATAAGCATGTAGAGGAAAGCCTAAAAAAGGAGTAAGGGCCTCTGTTGCAGAGGAACTCGGTGAAGTTTCGAGTGGTTTAATTTGATATCGACTGCATCATGTGAAATTCCTTGCCCTTGCTATTTCTAATTCTAGCATGCTTGAATGATGAATTACTTATCTTCCTTCTATTGTTCGGTCAGGCATCGCCATATGCCTATGCAACTGCTTCATCAAATGCCAGACATTGAGGAGGATTTTAAGGACTTCCACGGGTAAAATTTTATCAAGTGAAGATCAAGTTAAAAACGAAGAAAGAAGCATAAGGTCTAGGGTCCTGCTTGGGCACATGGTAGTGATATAGTTGAAGATGTTTGTGGTTAGTGAACTAGATCCTCTATTAGAAGAAGAGGCGATAGAAAATAGTGACTACTATTCAGACTGAGGATTGCCTGAGCTATATCGGGAAGTACAGTTCCTGCATAATGATAATTTAATCAACCTATTCTCCCGGTTTAGGCCTATGAAGGAATTTGAAACCTAGCTGTTGAAAGATTCTAATATAACTGTGGTCATCCTTGCTATGAGCAAGGCTTTCGGTGAAGCATTCAGGAACTTAGAGAAGAGTAACCTCAATGGTTAAGCTCTTATGAAGCATCAACTTCGATCGGCTCAACACTCCAAGCATCTTGCCTAGATCAAGCACTTTACCTTGCGAGATGCCCCCTCTCAGCATTCATAAAGCAGAATTTGTAGATGATGATATCCCTTAAAATATATGTCAAGTTTGAGCACTCTGATTAAACACGGTCTTTATTGTAGTGTGGTGACTTTCCTAGAATTTGTGTAGTGCTGCAATTGTTGGTTAGATGTTATGTTGAGGAATTGTTGGGCAAACGAGCAAGCTTCCATCCATTGGTATCGTTGGCAATTGTGTATATGGGGGTTGAATGGCCTGTTATGTGCTAAATTAGTTGGGTAGTGTGTTTCCATTTAAGTTTTGTGCTGCTGCATGCACTTGATATTATCTTGTCACTCTTGCATTATTACTTGATCTTTAATAATTTGGCAAAATCTGTCAACTATTATTTTATAATCTATCCACCTCCTATTTACTTCAACATAAGAAAAAGCGAAATAGTCTTATGGATTGGTTTGTGTTTGCATATCATACTCCCTACAGTATCATTACCACATTAGAGGTTAAGCCATCAAAATTCGGGATGTGATTCATTAGCCATAATATAAATAAGGATTAAGTGCACTAGAACTCCTAAAACTTGTCATGAAAATGCATTTGAGTCCTAAAACTTGCAAAAAAATGCAAATAAGTTCTAAAACTTGTCAAAATGTTTCATTTGAGTCCTAAAATTGACGCCGTTAGCCTTTTCCATTAAAAATGCTAACGTGGCAATTAAAATTAATTTTTATTTCCCATGTGGCTTTTTTAATGGTTTTTTATTCATTTTATAAAGAATAGATTTAAAAACTAAAAAAAATTAGATTTATTGATTTTATCTTATTTTCAACAAAAAAAGAAAAAATAAAATTTATTTAAAAAAGAAAACAGTTATAAAAAAATGGCAGCATCGCCGGAGGGGCTGGTGACGGTTGCCGACCCTGGGTGCGGGTGGCCGGCAAGGGTCGACAACCCTCGCCAAGTTCGAGCGAGGGTGCCCAAATCTGGGCATGTCGGCCCTCGCGGGGGCCAGTGGCCGTCACTCGGCCTGGGTGAGACATTGCTAGCCCTTGCGGGGGGCTAGTGACCATCGCTAGATTTGGGCGAGCGTCGCCAAGATCTAGCGAGTCTCGTTGGCCCCAAGTGAGGCTCGCTAGATTTGGGTGAGCCTCGCCGGCCCCAAGCGATGGACAAGACTGTGGCGATCACCCACCTCACTGCGCAAGGCCCGGCGACGGCAAGGCTTCCTCGCTCGGGCGCGGCGACACCCTCGCCCAAGGGGTCGCCGGCCCTCGCCTAGGGCCAACGAGACCTCGCCTTGGCTAGGTGAGAGCCCTCACGGGGCCAACGACCCCTTTGGTGAGGCTACCATTTGTTTTTTTTATTTTTTATAACTGTTTTATTTTTTAAATAAATTTTCTTTTTTCTTTTGTTGTTGAAAATAAGATAAAATCAATAAATATATATTTTTATTTTTTAAATCTATTTTTAATAATAAAAAATCATTAAAAAAAGTCACGTGGAAAATAAAATTAATTTTAAATGCCACGTCAGCATTTTTAAAGGAAAATGCTAACATCATCGATTTTTGGACTCAAAGGAAATATTTTGATAAGTTTTAGGACTTATTTGTACTTTTTTGCAAGTTGTAGGACTCAAACGTATTCTCGGGACAAGTTTTAAGACTTCGGTGCACTTATCCCTATAAATAAATAAATTAATGATTCGCCCCAACATTTTGGTGTCATTTTGTTCTTCATTAAATTATTTTTCGACAACTTGTGGAGAAAAAAGTTAAATAATCAATAGGTCTCATTCATTAATGAAAAGGAGCCAAGTCTATATGTACCAACAGTCTTGTTTTTCCTTTATATCTTTAAACCAAAATTGGCTTTGGTTTTCAAGATTAATTGAGATTATTTAAAAGCTGAATTTTTCTGGGCAAATTATTTATTAGGCAATTATCCTTTAAAAATATTTGGTTTTGGTTTTCCGGATTTATTGAACTCACTAATTGATAATTTAGCATCTGGACTAGTTATTGGGGTGGGACTATTTTTTATTTATTAAAAATTATTAAAACTTGTGATAATTAATAGGTTTCGTTAAATGAAGAGGGGCCAACCTGATAATAATAATCTTCGTCATCTTCCGTGCCAAGCAAACATACATTCACTACGTTTGGGTTGATTAAATCAAACCTACTCTTGCATAATAACAGGGTCAGAATTATTACGAACTCGTTTTACATAAGATGTTGGGCCATGCATATTTCTAAATTCTTGATACCAACAAAACCTCATTAAATGTTCAAAAGTCAAGTTTACATAGTACGAGTAGCAAAAGTGTACGTGCATTCTGGAATGAACATATAGTTAAGATTTGAAGGTTTCACTGAATTGTCCAGTATAGGCTATTTGAATTATCAGTTAACGGAAAGAAAGAAATTACGAATGGAGCAACTGGATACGTACATATACAAATAGGGAAATATATTTCGAGATTTGAACTTTTTTTATTTTTATGATTGCTTACAAGATTAAAATGATTCAAAGTAAGATTTATGTAAGACTTTTAATGTATACATTTATCCATTGATAGAGTGTTATATAAAACAACTATCGGGGATTTAATTTGTCAAAAGACCTTTAAAGTAAGAAGTCCTCTTTACATTACTTTATATAATAGTATCCTAGATCGAGTAGCTCTAACTACGTATTCATGTGATTATTAGAGATGAATGTGTGATTATTAAGCCATCTACTAATCTTTTTATCGCTTAGGTATTTGATTCAAAAGGTTGTGTTAAAAGCATAAGAAATAAAGTGACAGTTTCTTTATAGATTTGTATGGGACTTTGTTTTTAGACTCGAAAGCTAGTAACAACTTTAGGGTCGGATTGTATTTTGCATATCAATTTAAAAAATTACAAGTTTAATAAGCACATTAAACACTGAAAATATGATTCATCCACAATTGTGCTTCTGTGATAGTTAACCCTAAGTTTTACGAGGCACGAAAAATAAAATAAAATAAAAAATTTGAGGAGAATCCCATACAAAAAGTATAATTCTTTCGTTCATTTTATATTACACATTTATTGTACTATAAAATAGGAATAGCTCTCAATGATCCTGCTTGGGAGGGGATACGGGACTGAGAGCCGCAACGCAGTTGTTCCATGTCTCATTGCTCCTCCTATAGACATCGGATTTTGTCCCCTTAATTGGCTTGTGGCTCGAGATGCTCAACTCCACAAATTGGTTGTGGCAGTTCTTCCCCGCTTTCAAGAACTCATGACAACATTCGTTGGTGGGTGTAAAGGTGTCGGCAAGGAATATGAATTGAAAGAATCCAGACCCACAATCATATCTTATTCCCTTTCCGCAATCAGGGTTTCCGACCTTGGCGAAGGTAACCTTAGGAAGCAATGCAACGGGGAGGACCAACAAGATCATAAGAGTGGACAAGTTCTTCGGCATCGCCATTAAGGTCTTTGGGGGATAGGAGGGTTAGAAAATTGTCTGAGATCTTTGATCGTTTGATGATGCAATTGATCTAGAGATAAGAACTTATATAGCTCGAGGGAAGTAGTGCATTAATGAAATCAATCCGTCGGTTAAGATCCAGAAATTTATGTACGACACGTGTAAAATTATTTGTCTTGCAATAAATGCAATGATTGTGGGCCTTGTCATCTGACATTTTTTTCCAGTCCAATCACTTGCCATTAAAAAAAGAAAAGAATTAATGAGTTGCGTGGTGGAAGAGAATTATCTGTAAAGGAAAATACTTATTTCCAATTTGATTTTTAATCCCACGTTTGATATATAATATGAACTAGTGACATGCCCTCAGTTTAAAATAATTTTATGAAATTTAATTAGCATAAAACGTTTCGCCATGTATACTCTCACAAATGCAGGTTATGTTAACGATACCTTTTATTTAGGGTTAGGGTCCATTCCTAATTTTTACGATTAACGCCACAAAAATCATCAAACAAGTACATCTATGACAAATTTATCTCAAGCTAATTTTTTAACCGCCATAATTTCAACTAGTATTCCCGTGACAAATTTTACCAAACTAATTTTTTGACTACAAAAAATCCCAACCCGATACATTTGTGATAAATTTGCTCTCAATTAGTTTCTACGAAATTGTATTAATATCACCAAAAATCAAAAAATCGATATCCTTGTCAAAAATGGAGGATAAACCAAATACCCATCAACTACCACATATCATCCATCAAACTCAAGTATTTGATAATAAAAATTTAACGAAAACTAGTCAAAGATAAATTTGTCATAAGTATACCAGTTTAGGTTGACAAAAGTGTAGACATTTAGGGTTTTTCGTGATATAAGCCCTAATTTTTATGCAAGTGATTTGATGCAGCCCACATTGAAGACCGGCTCCCTCGACCAAGAAAATCGGCCCGCATTAAAGCTCGACGAAACCGAGAAGCCATAACGACATCTCGAGTCCATCCCGGAAGCTTGAAAGACACTTGGAAGCTCGCGTGACGCATTTACTAGCTTATAGTTTCCATGCTCTTTTACTAGTTTCTAGTTCCTAGGCTCTTTATTATTTTTCTAGTTTCTAGGCTCTTTAATGCTTTCAAGTTTCTATGCTCTGTTTTTATTTCTTTGATGATATAAGCCATCCAATTCCTTGTAGAAGACAGACAACTTTTTGATTAATGAAAAGCTTTGCTTGAAGCAAGTATCATGAACCTTGAAGAGTTCAACCCTTGAAAACCTAGAAGAGTTTTCACTCCGTCCTTGAAGAGTCGGAGCTTTCGAAATCTGCATCCTTGAAGAGTTGCAGTCATCGATCTAGAAGAATCGGTGTCCCTTTCAACTTCCTTGGAGGCCTAGAAGAGCAACCAACGAAGTTCCTATCTTTTCCTTTTCTGTTCGTTACTTCCAACCCAATTTCGACTATCCTACAGTGCTTATTTCAGAAAACCCAAAACACAGAAATTGTAGATCCAGAAGTCTTTGTTCATTTGGCTTTGGAATCAGGTCGATCCGATCTGTATTGACAAAGATACGACTGTTCTCCTGAGCTTGCGCAGTGCTGAAATTACTGTTCGTCCCGTTTCTTGTGCGCGAGTCACTCTCCCGATCCTACTGTTTGAGAAAGCCTCCCCTAGGCTTGCATCATTTGGTATCAGAGCTTTGGAGGAGAGGACAATGCCTCCAAGACAAGCAAGGCGTCGTGGCGGCAGAACCGTTCCCCTCAATGAATTGCACACACTCGCTGAGAATATGCAACAACAAATTGACGAACTGACGCAAGAAGTTCAGCGATTGAGGGCTGAAGCAAATAATTCTCCACCCCGTTCCAGGACTGAAAATTCCCGTGGTGACTCTTCCTCTTCGGAGAGTGTTCAATCTATTCACGGTCGGAGGCATGTTCGACATCGTTTACAACATATTCGTGAGCCCGATTGGGAAAAGGAAGTCAAGAAAGATGTTCCAGAATTTACAGGTACTGAGTCTCCTGATGAAATTGTTGATTGGCTGACACTTGTGAATGAGATGTTTGAGCATCGGAATGTTCCGGAGAATCGTCACGTTGGGATCATTGCTATGCGATTCCGAGGCAAGGCGATTGCTTGGTGGAGACGTGAAAAACAAACTCGCCAAGCTGTTGGCAAAGCACCAGTCACTTCGTGGAGAAAGATGGAGGGCAAGATTCAAAAATATTTTCTTCCCAAAGGATACAAGAGAGAGCTCTACCAACGGTACCAAAATCTAAAACAAGGTATGCGAACGGTGGACCAATACACCAATGAATTCAATGAGTTGGTGATTCGTAACAATATCCAGGACCCAGAGGATGTGCTTGTGAACAAATACTTGAACGGTCTTCAATTTTACATTCAAGACGCCTTGGAAGTCCTTGACATTTGGGACTTAGGAGATGCACATCAACGGGCACTCAAAATGGAGCGCTCTCATTCTCGGAGACAGCAATCTGCTAGTAAGCCTTCTACTCAACCCCATGTTTCGAATCAACCTGCTACATCCGAAATACGTTGCTATTCTTGTGGGGAGTTGGGTCATCGTGCTAGCAATTGTCGAATCAATAAGAATCGACCAACCGGTAAAGCCTTTTTGGTGGATGATGATTCTGATGAGAATGCCGAGAATCCACTTGAAGAGGAGTTGAAAAATGATGAAGAAGCTGCGGATGATGAACAAATAGTGCATGCTGACACCGGCGAACTTCTTATGGTGAGGAAAAATTTTCTTACTCCTCGAGACGACACTATGGTGAGGAAAATTTTCTTACTCCTCGAGACGACACTGGAGATAGGTGGTTGCGTACCAATATTTTTCATTCTGCTTGCACAATCATGGGAAAGGTGTGTCAATTAATTATTGACTCTGGTTGTTGTGAGAATATAATTTCTGAAGTAGCGGCAAACAAGCTGAAGTTGGAATTAAAAACGCACCCTACGCCTTATAAAATGTCGTGGTTGAAGAAAGGCACTGAGGTAACTATTTCCAAACGATGCCTTGTTAATTTGTCCATTGGTTCTGTTTATAGTGACAAGATATGGTGTGATGTTCTACCGATGGATGCTAGTCACATTATTCTTGGTCGACCATGGCAATTCGATAGAAGGACTATGCATGACGGTTATCGAAATACATATTCTTTTGAATTTGGAGGCAAGAAGATTACGTTGACACCTAGTAGGGTGGGAGATTCTTCTTCGATGATGGCAAGAATTCGAGGACGAATTCTTTTAAAGATGGGGAGGATGATGCAGCCCACATTGAAGACCGGCTCCCTCGACCAAGAAAATCGGCCCGCATTAAAGCTCGACGAAACCGAGAAGCCATAACGACATCTCGAGTCCATCCCGGAAGCTTGAAAGACACTTGGAAGCTCGCGTGACGCATTTACTAGCTTATAGTTTCCATGCTCTTTTACTAGTTTCTAGTTCCTAGGCTCTTTATTATTTTTCTAGTTTCTAGGCTCTTTAATGCTTTCAAGTTTCTATGCTCTGTTTTTATTTCTTTGATGATATAAGCCATCCAATTCCTTGTAGAAGACAGACAACTTTTTGATTAATGAAAAGCTTTGCTTGAAGCAAGTATCATGAACCTTGAAGAGTTCAACCCTTGAAAACCTAGAAGAGTTTTCACTCCGTCCTTGAAGAGTCGGAGCTTTCGAAATCTGCATCCTTGAAGAGTTGCAGTCATCGATCTAGAAGAATCGGTGTCCCTTTCAACTTCCTTGGAGGCCTAGAAGAGCAACCAACGAAGTTCCTATCTTTTCCTTTTCTGTTCGTTACTTCCAACCCAATTTCGACTATCCTACAGTGCTTATTTCAGAAAACCCAAAACACAGAAATTGTAGATCCAGAAGTCTTTGTTCATTTGGCTTTGGAATCAGGTCGATCCGATCTGTATTGACAAAGATACGACTGTTCTCCTGAGCTTGCGCAGTGCTGAAATTACTGTTCGTCCCGTTTCTTGTGCGCGAGTCACTCTCCCGATCCTACTGTTTGAGAAAGCCTCCCCTAGGCTTGCATCATGATTACACTTGAAGCCAAAATTTAAGTATCAACAAGTAATAAATTAAACCATTGATCAAATAACTTGGTCTTGGTTTGTTATAATTATTGAACTCATTAATTAATTAATTAATGATCTGCCCAGACATTTTGGTGTGATTTTGTTCTTCATTAAATTATTTTTCAACAACTTGTGGAGAAAAAAGTTAAATAATCAATAGGTCTCATTAATTAATGAAAAGGAGCCAAGTCTATATATACCAAGTTCTTACCAGTCTTGTTTTTCCTTTATATCTTTAAACCAAAATTGGCTTTGGTTTTCAAGATTAATTGAGATTATTTAAAAGCTGAATTTTTCTGGGCAAATTATTTATTAGGCAATTATCCTTTAAAAATATTTGGTTTTGGTTTTCCGGATTTACTGAACTCACTAATTGATCATTTAGCCTTTGGACTAGTTATCGGGGCGGGACTATTTTTTATTTATTAAAAATTATTAAAACTTGTGATAATTAATAGGTTTTGTTAAATGAAGAGGGGCCAAGCTGATAATAATAATCTTCGTCGTCATCTTCCGTGCCAAGCAACATACATTCACTACGTTTGCGTTGTTTAAATTAAACCTACTCTTGCATAATAACAGGGTCAGACTTATTACGAACTCGTTTTACATAAGATGTTGGGCCATGCATATTTCTATATTCTTGGTACCAACAAAACCTCATTAACTGTTCAAAAGTCAAGTTTACATAGTACGAGTAGCAAAAGTGTACGCGCATTCTGGAATGAACATATAGTTAACATTTGAAGGTTTCGCTGAATCGTCCAGTATAGGCTATTTGAATTATCAGTTAACGGAAAGAAAGAAAATACAAATGGAGCAACTGGATACGTACACATACAAATAGGGAAATATATTTCGAGATTTGAACTTTTTATTTTATTTTTATGATTGCTTACAATATTAAAAAGATTCAAAGTAAGATTTATGTAAGACTTTTAATGTATACATTTATCCGTTGATAGATTGTTATATAGAACAACTATCGGGGGTTTAATTTGTCAAAAGTCCTTTAAAGTAAGAATTCCTCTTTACATTACTTTATATAATAGTGTCCTAGATCGAGTAGCTCTAACTACGTATTCATGTGATTATTAGAGATGAATGTATGATTATTAAGCCATCTATTATTCTTTTTATCGCTTAGGTATTTGTTTCAAAAGGTTGTGTTAAAAGCATAAGAAATAAAGTGACAGTTTCTTTATAGATTTGTATGGGACTTTGTTTTTAGACTCGAAAGCTAGTAACAACTTTAGGGTCGGATTGTATTTTGCATATCAATTTAAAAAATTACAAGTTTAATAAGCACATTAAACATTGAAAATATGATTCATCCACAATTGTGCTTCCGTGATAGTTAACCAGAAGATTTACGTGGCACGAAAAATAAAATAAAATAAAAAATTTGAGGAGAATCCCATACAAAAAGTATAATTCTTTCGTTCATTTTATATTACACATTTATTGTACTATAAAATAGGAATAGCTCTCAATGAGCCAACTTGGGAGGGGATACGGGACTGAGAGCCGCAACGCAGTTGTTCCATGTCTCATTGCTCCTCCTATAGACATCGGATTTTGTCCCCTTAATTGGCTTGTGGCTCGAGATGCTCAACTCCACAAATTGGTTGTGGCAGTTCTTCCCCGCTTTCAAGAGCTCATGACAACATTCGTTGGTGGGTGTAAAGGTGTCGGCAAGGAATATGAATTGAAAGAATCCAAACCCACAATCAGATCTTATTCCCTTTCCGCAATCAGGGTTTCCGACCTTGGCGAAGGTAACCTTAGGAAGCAATGCAACGGGGAGGACCAACAAGATCATAAGAGTGGACAAGTTCTTCGGCGTCACCATTATGGTCTTTTGGGGGTAGGAGGGTTAGAAAATTGTCTGAGATCTTTGATCGTTTGATGATGCAGTTGATCTAGAGATGAGAACTTATATAGCTCGAGGGAAGTAGTGCATTAATGAAATCAATTTGTCGGTTAAGATCCAGAAATTTATGTACGACACGTGTAAAATTATTTGTCTTGCAATAAATGCAATGATTGTGGGCCTTGTCATCTGACATTTTTTTCCAGTCCAATCATTTGCCATTAAAAAAAGAAAAGAATTACTTAGTTGCGTGGTGGAAGAGAATTATTTGTAAAGGAAAATACTTATTTCCAATTTGATTTTCAATCCCACGTTTGATATATAATATGAACTAGTGACATGCCCTCAGTTTAAAATAATTTTATGAAATTTAATCAGCATAAAACGTTTCGCCATGTATACTCTCGCAAATGCAGGTTATGTTAACGATACCTTTTCTTTAGGGTTAGGGTCCATCCCTATTTTTTAGGATTAACGCCACAAAAATCATCAAACAAGTACATCTATGACAAATTTATCTGAAGCTAATTTTTTAACCGCCATAATTCCAAACTAGTATTCCCATGACAAATTTTCCCAAACTAATTTTTTGACTACAAAAAATCCCAACCCGATACATTTGTGATAAATTTGCTCTCAATTAGTTTCTACGAAATTGTATTAATATCACCAAAAATCACAAAATCGATATCCTTGTAACAAATGGAGGATAAACCGAATACCCATCAACTACCAGATATCATCCACCAAACTCAAGTATTTGATAAAAAAAAAATTAACAAAAACTAGTAAAAGATAAATTTGTCATAACTATACCAGTTTAGGTTGACACAAGTGTACTCATTTAGGGTTTTTCATGATATAAGCCCTAATTTTTATGCAAGTGATTACACTTGAAGCCAAAATTTAAGTATCACCAAGTGATAAATTAAACCATTGATCAAATAATTTGGTCTTGGTTGGTTATAATTATTGAACTCATTAATTAATTAATTAATGATCTGCCCAGACATTTTGGTGTGATTTTGTTCTTTGTTAAATTATTTTTCGACAACTTGTGGAGAAAAAAGTTAAATAATCAATAGTCTCATTAATTAATGAAAAGGAGCCAAGTCTATATGTACCAAGTTCTTACCAGTCTTGTTTTTCCTTTATATCTTTAAACCAAAATTGGCTTTGGTTTTCAAGATTAATTGAGATTATTTAAAAGCTGAGTTTTTATGGGCAAATTATTCATTAGGTAATTATCCTTTAAAAATATTTGGGTTTTGGTTTTCTGGATTTACTGAACTCACTAATTGATCATTTAGCCTTTGGACTAGTTATTGGGGCGGGATTATTTTTTCTTTATTAAAAATTATTAAAACTTGTGATAATTAATAGGTTTCGTTAAATGAAGAGGGGCCAAGCAGATAATAATAATCTTCGTCGTCATCTTCCGCGCCAAGCAACATACATTCATTACGTTTGGGTTGATTAAATTAAACCTACTCTTGCATAATAACAGGGTTAGACTTATTACGAACACGTTTTACATAAGATGTTGGGCCATGCATATTTCTAAATTCTTGGTACCAGCAAAACCTCATTAAATGTTCAAAAGTCAAGTTTACATAGTACGAGTAGCAAAAGTGTACGTGCATTCTGGAATGAACATATTGTTAACATTTGAAGGTTTCATTGAATCGTCCAGTATAGGCTATTTGAATTATTAGTTAACGGAAAGAAAGAAATTACGAATTGGGCAACTAGTTACGTACATATACAAATAGGGAAATATATTTCGAGATTTGAACTTTTTTTATTTTTATGATTGCTTACAAGATTAAAAAGATTCAAAGTAAGATTTATGTAAGATTTTTAATGTATACATTTATCCATTGATAGAGTGTTATATAAAACAACTATCGGGGATTTAATTTGTCAAAAGACCTTTAAAGTAATAAGTCCTCTTTACATTACTTTTTATAACAGTATCCTAGATTGAGTCGCTCTAACTACGTATTTAGAGATGAATGTATGATTATTAAGCCATCTATTAATCTTTGTATTACTTAGGTATTGTTGACACCTAAATTTTAACTATTTTTATTTTTATTTGTTTACATTGGGGTAACAATAATAGTTAACTTATTTTTAAAAGTTGTTAAAAATATTTTGTTGTGGAAGGAGATTTATAAAGATTTTGGATAATGAAGCCATATCAAAAGTTGAGTGAATTATCTTTAAAAATCATCATTAAGAATTTGGGGCTATTTTCTTGTTAAGCATATCTATCCATTTCGAAGGATGATCCTTAGTGATTAGGTCACTATATGCAAATCTTCGTAGGTAGAACAAACTGGGTTTTCACTCTATAAATAGGGAGGCAAGGCTTCGGAAAGCGGGGTTTTTGATCCGAAACAAAAAGAAGAAACACCAAAGTAAAAAGCAAAAAGCAGAGAGAGAGAGAGAGAGAGAGAGAGAGAGAGAGAGAGAGAGAGAGAGAGAGACGTGTGAAAGGAGGAAAAGCATTTCACTATTCATCTTCTCCTTCCCCTTGTGTTTGATGTTTGCATCTTCCTTCAGGAGCTTGCACTACCACCCATCTGATCGTTGTGACCTCCGATCAGTGACCCAGGTTGCAAGCCAAGCGGACCCGTGCCGCTCGATTTGACCTGCCGCTGTTGCTCTGCCCGAAGCCAGGTAGACCCGTGCTGCTTGCTCCCCCCAAAGCCAGGCAGACCTGCGTTGCTCGCTCCCCTTGCCGTCCTGCTAACCCACGTCGCTCGCCCTGAAGCCAGCCGCGACCGCCACGCCGCCCCGAGTTCCCAACGCTTGAGTTCACTCTACCCAAGTGCCTACTAGTTGCCATCCGCAAAGCCAACGCCGGTGGCCGTCCACCCTCACGTGATCCGTGCTCCACATCCCTTTGCTGCTGCTGGTTTGCTGACTCACCTCTGCCAAAGTTCCCTTGCCGGACTGATCAATCGGCTGCCCTTGGAGACCCATGGTTACACGTGGGAAAGGAAAAAAGAAAAAAGAAAAAGAAAAGGGAATTAGGTGATGTTATTATTTTATTATTATTGCTTATCCAGTTATAGTTTCTTTTTTCCTTTATATCTGGTTTTGTTTAGTGGAATTGTTCATCTTAAATGTTTGATTGAGATTCCAACATGAAAGTGCCCCTCGAGATAGGGATTGACAGTCCGATTATCGCGCCCGAAATCCAACTTGCAATCCCTTACAAAATTCAACAATCCAATCTCAAGCCCGAGATTCGATTCACGATTTAATTTAAAATTGGCCAACCCAATCTCATGCGTGAGATATGGTTCGTCAATTTTTGGATATGAATCTTATCTTGTTTGATTTGCTATCGTCAAGTTGGTTAAGTCAATCTTATTTTTGTAAAAAAAATCCAAAAAATATTTGAGTTAGGATTAGATTTGCTTTAGAATATTTTCTGTTTTAGGGTTAAAATTGCAATCTTTTTTCGAATTTTAAATAAGAAAAATCCAAAAAGTGTTGAATTAGGATGAGGTTTTTATCTTTTATATTTACAATAAGAACTTTATTTTGAATCATGGAAAAGAAAACCAAAAAAGAAAACACATTCATTAGGATGTTAGTTTTATCATTATTTGAGTTGCATATGAAATTTTAATTTCGAAATTAATATAAAAACACAAAAAAGTCATCTTTTTACATGTCATTGCATGTTAGGATTGCATGTTTATCAATTATAGGTAGATAATCTTTCCTAGATAAATTGCATGTTTTTGTTAGGAAAATAAAAATGCCCATGTCATATAGAATTAGATTCATGAAATGCACACCATTTAGTGATTGTTGTTAAGTTCATTTAATTAGAAATTGTCCATCATTAGATTTGGTCATTTAATATATGTCGCGTGACATATAGCTCGCATATTAAATTGTATGTCGCATGTCATTTTAGTTAAAATAATTTTGTACGTCATTGCATTGCATCACACATCATTAGAATTAAGTCATTCTGGTTAATTTAGATTGCATATTTAATTATTGCATGTTCATTAAGAAATCATTAGTTTTTTTACTCATTCATATAGTTTAGCACATATTGTCATGCCATATCATTTCATATTATATTAGAAGCATTGCATTGCATATGGACTATATTTTCATTGGAAAAGAGAAAACAAAAATTGAGTAATTGCTTGTTAATTATAAACCATATCTAGGGTTGTTGATGTGGATTTTAATTTAACACTGTAGATGCTTTCGTTGCTTTGAGATAAATCTGGTTCACACTTGAAAATTTGGTTGTGATAGAGAGGATTTTGCTTGGCTAGGACCCGAACCATTTTTCGGTTGCCCAGCCTTGCAATAGAGCTCGTCTGACCCGGACACAAACCTTTCTTCAGTCACTTTAATCAGACTGAATATGGAGAAAAATCTTTGGGGGACAACTCAATTGAGTGTCAGTGTATTCAAAAGGGAATACTTGCACAATGATAAGTATTTAAGGTATAGAGATATACATCTCTATTCCTAGGGAAATGTCTCCTGCAAAACATGGTCATAGGAGAAGCAACATGCATTTGTAATTGCAAGCATGCATTAACTCAATGGAGGTTCATGATTATTTATATCAATCTTGCATCACCTAATTCCAAATGATTTCAAAAGAAGATTCCAATTTGAACACATAAGCATCATGTATGTGTCAAATAAGAGATCATTTAGTCTGAAAGAACTTTTCACTCTTCCTCATTAAAATGGGTTGTTTCATCCTAACCTTTGATGTAGGATTTCGACAATCGCTCTATCTCACCATCGTCATGTCAAACAAGGGTCTAAGCAATCTCACAAGTGATACGACTTTACCAACCTGAAAGGCCTTTAACAGGGACTGTAACACTGGCTTGGTCAATGACTTAGCAAATGGGACTTTTTGAGTCAAAGCTATTGAAAAATGAATGATATTTCACAATCATCTTAGGGTTTACAAGTCAAGAGACATGAGAAATGAATAAGAAATTATCTTACTCGCACTTCTTTGAGCGATGCTTTCAAATATATGAATTTTTACATTAATTCAAGTGCCCTAATCTGAAGAGATTTTGTGAGGGACGTAACGTAAGCTAAGTTCATGAGTTGAGAAACGAAAGGATGATTAGGCCCAAAAAGTGTTTAAGGGGTCAAAGCTGGTAATTATCTTGATATTTCCACCAATTTTTCTCCAATGTTGAAGATTTTCTTGACATCACAACTCCATTGATTGCAACATTTCAGCATTTGAGTTTTTTTAGTATTGCCTTGTTGGGGATATGACTCACTATAACAAGTGTTTGATTTTTCACTTTTTGGGCATTGGCCTTGCTTTTACCAGGCACACTGCTTTTTCATGCCCCTTAGTTCTATTTTGATTTCAATTTTTGTGCATAGTACATGAGTTAAGGAATTACACTTTGGATGACACTCGGACATTTAAGGGTCTTCATCTGTCTTTTGCCTTGCCCCAATGTGGGGGATGATCACCAACTGGGTTTAATGTGAAACGAATTCATAGGCTCAAGAGGGCTATACAATGGATAAAGTGTATAGGATAGAGAAAGAATTACTCTTCATTGTCCTAAGACACTTTAAATTATCATACAGATTACACCGTGAAAGCAATACTCGAAGATTGATGTAAGTGTGACTAAGAAAATTCCTATCATTCATTTCAAATCTTATCCCAATATGGGATGATCCTTGACAAAGATAATTTAAAAAGCTTTTCATATGTGTGGGCTCAAAGGGTTGAACAATGGATATACATGTAGTGTTTCGGGAGCTAAAAAAACTGCCTCTCATCACCTCGGTTGACGTACCATTTGCGAGATCACCCTTTTCCTCATAGGTATGGAATTTTTCCACACAATTCACTAGGGGTTAGTGTATGAAACATTATATGGAATAGGGTTTGCCTTTCATCATTCCAAAGTATCCCATTTGATACATTCACTCTATCTCACACAATTCATCAAGGAAAACATGCAAGATTTGCAACAAATTTGAACAATTCAATTCACTGAGGCAATTTACTCATCATAGAAATGCTTACAGCTCAAAACATGACATGGCAAATTCTATCATAAATAATACTTCTTGAAAGCATCATAATTCACTAGAGTTTGAAAACTCACAACCATCCAATTCTATTAGGATGGCACCTCTTAGAAGTACCTTCCTTACCAAATATAAGCTATAATTTGGAGCAAACTTGCCCCCAGGATCTTCCACCGGAGGATGATGGTTCTCTTTTACTTCCCCAAATCCTTTTTCATTGCAAGTGCGCTCTAAACCTGTTGATCACAAGTCAAGTTTATGATCATTGAAACTTGATATGCTATTCTCAGATGTCCCTTGTCATAACAAGGTTATAGAATTATGCTCCGAGACAAGAAGCAAATGAGTCAGACAAACAAACAGGTTTAATCTGCTACAAGCTTTGGGAATTTTTTTTTTTGAAAATTTTTTTAAGATGAAGCATGAAAAAGTCCAGCCCTCAAGATTTCTCCGCGAATGATAGTTTCTTTCATGGTTGGATATCGTCATTGGACTGGTTTGGAGTACCCCATCATGCCCTCAAAAATTGAAAATAAAATTGTAATTTCATTGAATAGAATCAAATGAATTACATTATTGGAATGGAAAATGCAATTCCTAATCTTTGAAAAAGGAGCAAAATAAGAAATTGAAAAGAAATTCATAGAATGCGAAAACAACTCCTAAAAAAAATGATAAGAATTCCTAGAAAGTGGTAAAAATTCCCGTGCAAGGGAATGTGCAAGAGTAACAAGTTACTCTTGCGGGATAACATCCATGTCTTCCAAAAGTCCTTCGTCAGTGGCTTCTATGATGAGGCCATTGAAAAGACTTGTGATCCCTTCCAGGGCGTCATTAGAGTTCTCTGTCTTTGGAGGCATCGGATCATCCATGCCATCCCACTCGTCTGGAACTATGTCACGGGGATCAATAGAAGCTGGGACAAGCCGAATACTTCACCAAATAATTGAACTTGCCACATGGCTGCCCTAGAGTATCCATCACTTCCACTTCATCTTGCCCCATCTTAGGGGCATTATTAGGCTTAGTTTTTTCAGCATTAACCAACAGTGGGTCATCCTCCAGTTCAAACATGTTGCCATTGCTCATTTGGGTCTTGTATTCCTACTTTGTAACCACTACCTAAGGGAAAACAGGTGCAGGAGTCAAATCCGCTCGGAGGGATTGGATTTGGGCTGTCATGAGTTGCATAGAGGCAAGCAACTGTTGGAGTTGGTATTCCATAGCGGAGATACGATCACGCATTTCATTTTGGTCGGCCATTTTAGCTCTTGATCGCGTAATACGCGGATGATTCGTTATCACCTAATTAAAACGAATGAAAATATATAAGTACGAGGTGCAAATAAAGAATCAATCCATGACAATGATCTATCAACTTTTTTTTCATCATTTTTTTTAAAAGCTCTTACAAGGAAGGAATTTCCTAATGAGAGCTAGAAAAATATACATCCTAGTAAGATCAAATTTCCTAGACATGAATTGAAAACAAATTCTCCAAAGTTTTTTTTATTTTCCAAATGATTTATTGCATGGCAATTTTCTTATTTCATTCTTGAAAGGAATTAGATCAAATGACTATCCTAAATTGTCATGGACAAACCAAAAGCATGACAAAATAAATTGCATGGTATAAGGATAGAAAACTTACTTTAACAAGAAAAATCGACGGCAATTACATAGACATGCGCATGGTAAATGGCTTGATTTCTAATCTTTAAGACTTATAAAGATGGAGCCACAAGGATGATCAGACTAACCACGAGCTTGTAGACTATGTCGGGTCCTCATGACTTCGGCTTGGTCAAAGAGCCGATCCGGGTCGCGGGCATGTGGACTGAGGTGGGTACTCTTGACACCATGAAAGAAACTTCAGGATTGAGATGGGCGACTCGTACTGCGAGCATGTGGTCGGAGTGGTATCCATCTCAACACCATCCTAAATGATCCTATGCAGCCCAAGTCTGGCAGCGAGTTGTGTGTGTAAAGTGTAGTGATAAATGCAAAGCATGCACATCAATTTAAATCAAACAACACTTCAATAAACCATACATCCCTAACTCCAACCGGTAAGACAAGGGTTAGCAATCACTACTCCCCTTATACCTCCTAATATGTAAGAACATTTAACACCTTAAATGTTAGGGACGCATCTGAGATCCTTGCTGCCAAGCAAAAGCATTTTTTTTTTTTTTTCCAAATTGAAGAGAAAATTGGCCTAAGTCCACTAAGAGTTTTAACTCAAGTATCCCTAGCGGAGTCGCCAAGCTGTCGTGACCAAATTTTCGGATGTGAACCACTTAGAATTTGGTTAATGGATTGTTAAGTCTAAACTTAACTCAGACTCTTCTAAGCCCATACCAATTCGTGACTTAGGTTCAAATTCTTAACATGCAATTAATTTTTTAATTATGAGTCGCCACTAATCTATTTTTGGTGGGTCGATTAGAAACTCAAGTAAAGTAACTTAAGTTTTACTTTACTTCTACGAACCGGAGATTATGGGTACGGAGATTTGGTTACACTAGATTTCTCTAATGTCCTTTCGGTACCATTCTTTTATTTTCAAAAATGTTTTTGCAGGTAGCTTGGATTGATTTTAAATCTATTTTCCTTACATGTGAGGTTATCATGTGGGTGCGCAAACCACCAATTTAATACCCAAGAAAGCAATTAAATAATGTAGAACTTATTTCAAAGCAACGAAAGCATCTATGTTGTCAGATCAAAATTTATATCAACAATCCTAAATATGATTTCTAATTAACAAACAATCAATCAATTTTCGTTTTCACTTTTTTAACGAGATTATAATCCATATGCAATGCAATGTGATATGGCATGGCAACATGTCCTAAACCATATGAATGAATAATTTTTTTTGTGATTTCTTAATGAACATGTAATAATTAAATATGCAATCTAAATTAACCAAAATGACTTAATTCTAATGACGTGTGATGCAATGCAATGACGTACAAAATTCTTTTAATTAAAATGACATGCAACATGCAATTTAATATGCAACATGCAATTTAATATGCAAGCTATATGTCATGCGGCATTTATTAAATGACCTAATTTAATGATGGGCAATTTCTAATTAAATGAACTTAACAACAATCACTAAATGACGTGCATTTCATGAATCTAACTCTATATGACATGGGCATTTTAACTTTCCTAACAAAAACATGCAATTTATCTAGGAGAGATTATCTACCTATAATTGATAAACATGCAATCCTAACATGCAATGATATGCAAAAAGATGCCCTAACACTGCATGATGACCTTTTTTGTGTTTTTATATTAATTTCAAAATTAAAATTTCATATGCAATTCAAATAATGATAAAACTAACATCCTAAATGAATGTGCTTTTTTTCTTGGTTTTATTTTCCATGATTCAAAATAAAGTTCTTATTCTAAATATAAAAGATAAAAACCTCATCCTAATTAAAAAAAATTTTGGATTTTTCTTATTTAAAATTCGAAATAAGATTGTAATTTTAACCCTAAAACAGGAAATATTCTAAAGCAAATATAATCATAACTCAAATATTTTTTGGATTTTTCTTTTACGAAAATAAGATTGTCTCAACCAACTTGACGACAGCAAATCAAACAATATAAGATTGATATCCAAAAAATGACGAACCATATCTCGCACATGAGATCGGGTTGGCCAATTTTAAATTAAATCGCGTATCGAATATTGGGCTTGAGATTGGATTGTCAATTTTTCTAAGGGATTGCGAGTCGGATTTTGGGCACAAAAATTGGACTGTCAATCCCTAGCTTGAGGGGCACTTTCACATTGGAATCTCAATCAAACTTTTAAGAGGAGCAATTCCACTAAACAAAACCAAATATATAGGGAAAAAAATACTATAACTGGATAAGCAAATAATAATAAAATAAAATATATCTACCTAATTCCTTTTTCCTTTTTTTTTTCTTTCCTTTCCCACGTGTAACCGTGGGTCTCCAAGGGTAGCAGGTTGATTAGTTTGGCAAGGGAACTCTGACAAAGGTGAGCCAGCGAACCAGCGACAGCAGAGGGATGCGGAGCATGGGTCACGTGAGGGTGGATAGCCAAGGCAAGGCGGTGGTAGCTATAGGGGCACCTGATCGTCGCGGGTCAGCACGGGCTGAGCAGGGGTGGTGTTGGGCAGATCTAGCTCGGGCCTGATCTCGACAGAGCTTTGGTGGGCCGGAGGTTGCGGTCAAGGTAAAGCGAAAGAGCACCGGGCGGTTGCGGACAGAGCAACAGCGGGCATCGAGGTCGTCACGACTTCAGCAAGCGTTGGGCAGAGAGCAGACCGGCTAGGCGGAGAGCTAGCGCGAGTTGCAGACGAGTCGGGGGCGAGATTGACATGCCAGCGTGGCAGATCGGGCTCCGAGCGAGGGTGGAGACGGAGGCCGAGGGGGTCCAGTAGCTGTCGCGAGCGAGCGATGGCAGGAGGGAAACAGCAATGGCGTCGAACTCCATTGATGCTACCGGGTCACAGACAGAAGTGGCTTCGCTACTGCAATTGAGAAAGGGGTTGAACAGCTTCTGGCGAGGTGGCACGCGATGGTGTCTTCTGATCTCAGGTTGCTGCTCTAGTCCAGTAGATCGGGTGGAAAAGCTTTTCTTTTTGGTGGAATTTTTTTTTTTTTGACCTTATCCATCCATGTTCGTCGAGACGGAGTGATGCGTGGGATGTTGCCGCCACCACCACCTGATGCACCGGGATGGGTGTGAGGGCCCGTGCGTGAGAAGTAGGAGCTGAAACTTTTGGGATGACTAGCCGACACTAGTAGATGGGGGGATCTTGCACGATAGATGTAGTGGGTCATGTGTTTCTTTTTGGGTTTATGGCCGAGTGAGGCTACATGTCCTGGCCTTTCTTTTGATGTACCAACTCAAGGAAACCCATCGAGGAAAATATGTAAATAATAGTGTCGTGGCTTTATCTTTTCTTATGATGTTTAGTGGAATGCAATTGTATCATGATTGTTGGAGGGAGAGATGGCGATATTATATTTTGCTTATGTTAACGAGTCACGCTAGGATCGTTTAAAAAAAATGTCTTTGATTTTCGACGCCTTTACAAAGAGATGTGATTAGGTGTAGCATTAGGTGCCTATGGCAACCGAAGGGGGTTGAGGGTGCCACAGCGCCCTTTTTTTAGTATCAGAGCGAATGGTTATAGGTGGAGTGATAAGGAGCCTCATTTGGAAATTGAGGAACATGATGACAATGCACACCATAGGATATAAAATGAAATAATTGAATAACGGGTGATGAGTATTCACTCGTAGATCCCTCGTAGTTAGTCTCGGGTTGTCTTTAGGTACCAGTAACATGTATATGTTACTTAAGTAGTAGTAGTAGTTGCTTTGAATGGAGACAGTGAGTCTCAGATTATTCCTGAGGCAATGCTTGGAAATTGCAGGAAAGTCATGGTGTGAGCTGGAAGTGCTCATCCATCGAGGGCTGAAGCCTCTGCTGCTAGGGCTGAACCCCGAATGGAAGACATCCTGCAGGCATTGGACAATATTGGAAATCTGATGGAAAGGCAAGCGTAGCAACAACCTGGAGCAGAACGCCATACTAAAGGATTGGTGGAACAGTTTTTGAAGCTGAAGCCACCTAAGTTCAGTGGAATGGGAAGTCCTGAGGAGGCGGAACATTGGATTGATGGAATGGAGCAAATTTTCAGGTTGTCGGACTGCATTGTTGTTGAAAAAATAACTTTGGCAGAGTACCAGCTAAAGGGAAATGCAAAGTTTTGGTGGAGAGCATCGAGGGACACAATCTTCCCACCAGGTACTAAGGTTAACTGGGAAGAGTTTGTAAGAGCTTTTAATAGAAAACATTTTTCTAAGTGTGCTAAGGATAGGAAAATTACTGAATTTGTTCAATTGGAACAAAAGGAGCTGACGGTAGACCAGTATGAGGCTAGATTTTCTAAACTGTCTAGATATGCTCCTAGGCTAGTTGAGGATCAAGAGGAGAAAGCTAAGAGATTTCTGAAAGGGTTGAGGATTGATATCAGGAAACAACTAGTGCCTTTGAACATAAGAGATTATAATGAGATCTATGAAAGGGCACAGTTGGTGGAGCAGGAGCTGGTAAGGGAACATTTGGAGAATAAGAAACCATTGTCCTTTGGTGATGTGAGACGGGGTAAGAGACCTTATGCAGGTCAAGGTCAGACCTGGGAATCTAAGAAGAAGGGCAATTTTGGGAACTTTGGAAGAGATAGGGGTAGCTTGAATTTGGGAAGGACACCTTATCAGAATGCGGAGTGTCGAATGTGTAATGGGCGACATGGCCCAAGACCTTGCATTGGGCAACCAAAGTGCTATAGTTGTGGAAAAATAGGCCATATTAAGAGAAACTGCCCACAGGAAAGATTGCATGCGAGCATGGACTCGATGCAGTAGCCACAACGGAATGTTGTTAGGCCAAACTTAGCAAGGAATTCCCAAAGGCCATCAGCACAAGGAAGAGTGTATGCAATCACCCAAGAGGAAGCGGAAGCTTCCAAAAAAGTTATCTCGGGTACGATCTTTATAAATGATAAAAAGGCATATGCATTGTTTGATACGGGTGCTACGCATTCATTTGTGTCTGAAAGATATAGACAGTTGAATAAGATAGAAACTATGCCTCTTGAGATGCCTCTTTATGTTTCTATGCCTTTAAAGAATATGTTATTGTCTACACTGGTGTGTGAAAATTGTAAGATAATGATGAGGGGAGAGGATATGGAAATAGACCTAGTTGTAATACCCATGTATGATTTTGATGTTATCATAGGAATGGACTGGCTTCGTAATTATCGTGCCTAGATGGATTGTTATAGGAAAGTAATCCAATTTACCTTGTCTGATTAGTCTAGTTGTGAATTTCTAGGATAAGTACACTAATGGTGCCATAAGTTGTGTACGGCTCTCACTTTGGTGCCAAAAGTTTCCGTCGGATCACTTAAGTGCCAAAAAATTTGAAAAACGCTCACTTTGGTGCCAACGCCGATCTAAACCGCCGAAAATCTGACGTGGTGTTTTTTTATTAATTTTTTAGGCCGACGTGGCTTGCAGGAGAGCACAATCAGCATCTAAACCACAAAAACGACGTCTTTTGGCTTCTTCCCCCAAATTGAAACCCTAAATCCCCAAATTGAGAGAGAGAGAGAGAGAGAGAGAGAGAGAGAGAGAGAGAGAGAGAGAGAGAGAGAGGGCACGCCGTCTTCTTCCTTGAAGAGCGACACCAGCAACAACACCATCAGCGCACCAGTAGCAGCACCAACAACAGCACTAGCGACGGCGGCGATGGCGCACCGTTGCGGCACCTTCAACCCCTCTTCTTCCTCCTCCTCCTCCGCCTCGCCTCCTATTCTTTCTGCCACTTTTTGTTTGAGCAACGATCTCGTTCCCTCCTCGCTCACCTGGTCGAGCATCTATAATGGTGGCCGAGCGATGGTGGCTAAGCGACGGTGGCCGAGCGTTGGCGGCGAACAGTGGTGGCCAAGTGGCAAGGAAGAAACCCTAACCCTAATTTCAACCCATGTATGAGCTAAACGACATCATTTTTGCGAGAGTGTCCACGTATAAGAGCAAAATGACGTCGTTTCTTGAAGAGAATGGAAAACGACATCGTTTATAAACCAAACAACTTTTTTTTTTAAAATAAAAATGCCACGTAATCATTTTGGTCGGAATTTCTCGCCGGTGGCACCAAAGTGATCGTTTTTTCTCCGATTTGGCACTTAAGTGATCCGGCGGAAACTTTTGGCACCAAAGTGAGCGCCGTACACAACTTATGGCACCATTAGTGTACTTATCCCTGAATTTCTGGGAGGTCAGACCCACCTACCTGTAGCGCTTATTTTAGCAATAGAAGCCCGTGCGTTACTTGACAAAGGATGTCAAGGGTACCTCGCCATGGTTAGAGATTATACTAAGGAAGAGCCTAAGATTGACGAAATTCGGGTAGTTAACGAATTTCAAGATGTATTCCTTGAGGAATTGCCTAGATTGCCACCAGAGCGAGAAATTGAGTTTGAAATTGAATTAATGCCTGGAACAGGACCTATATCAAAATCCCCATATAGGATGGCCTTAGTCGAGTTGAAGGAATTGAAAGTGCAACTATAGGAGTTGCTTGATAAAGGATTCATTAGACCAAGTGCTTCACCTTGGGGTGCACCGGTCTTGTTTGTGAAAAAGAAAGATGGATCGATGCGCTTGTGTATTGACTATAGGCAGCTAAACTAGGTGACCATTAAAAATAAGTATCATTTGCCTAGAATTGATGACATGTTTGACCAACTCCAGGGAAGTTCGGTCTTCTTTAAGATTGACTTAGGGTCGGGATACTATCAGCTAAGAATTAAGAAAGAGGATATTCCTAAGACTGCATTCAAGACTTGTTATGGACACTACGAGTTCCTTATTATGCCATTTGGATTGACTAACACGCCCGTTGCATTTATGGATCTAATGAATAGAGTATTTAAACTTTATTTAGACCAGTTTGTGATTGTTTTTATTGATGACATCCTAATATATTCGAGAGGACCTAAAGAGCATGAGCAACACTTGAGGATAGTTTTGCAAACCCTGAGAGAGCATAAGTTGTATGCCAAGTTTAGTAAGTGTGAGTTATGGCTGGACCAAATAATATTTTTAGGGCATGTGGTATCAGGAGAAGGAATTGCAGTAGACCCAACTAAAGTTGAAATGATAATAAATTGGCCGAGACCGACGACACCTACTGAAATACAAAGTTTCTTAGGATTGGCTGGTTATTATAGGAGGTTCATTGAAGGATTTTCACGACTGGTAGGACCTTTAACTAAGTTGACCTGAAAGAATGTAAAGTTTGAATGGAATGGGGAATGTGAGAGGAGTTTCCAGAAGCTTAAAAGGAAATTGACCTCGGCTCCAATCTTGACTATACCAACTGGACTTGATGGTTTTACAGTGTATAGTGATGCATCTCACAAAGGACTGGGATGTGTTTTGATGCAGCATGGCAAGGCCGTAGCCTATGCATCTAGACAATTAAAACCCCATGAATTGAATTACCCAACGCATGATTTAGAGCTAGCAGCTATAGTGTTTGCCTTGAAGATATGGAGACACTATTTGTATAGGGAAAAGTTTGAGATTTATACGGACCATAAGAGTTTGAAGTATCTGTTCTCATAAAAGGAGTTGAACATGAGACAAAGGAGATGGATGGAATTGTTAAAGGATTACGATTGTGAGATAAAATACCATCCAAGGAAGGCGAATAAGGTAGTGGATGCTCTTAGTCGTAAGTCGGCTATGGAAATGGCCAATTTAAGAATGGCGGAATAGAGCTTGTTAAAGTCTGTTATAGACTCATAATTTAAATTAAAGGTAGATTGTCTTACCAGTATGCTTAGTGCATTAAGGATTGAACCGGAGATTATTCAGAAAATTAAAATCCTACAAGAGTCTAACCTAGAGATTTTGAAAATGAAAGACACTGTGTCTTTAGGAAAAAGACCAGAATTTCAAGTATCTGATGATGGGATAGTAAGATGCCAATGATGACTTTGTGTTCCCGACAACGAAGAATTAAAGAAGGAAATTATGTCGTAGGCACATAAGAGTAATTATAGTATCCATCCAGATAGTACAAAGAGTACAGGAATTTGCGTCAGCAGTTTTAGTGGAATGGTATGAAGGCATATACGACTAAGCATTTTTCTCAATGTTTTATGTGCCAGCAAGTAAAAGCGGAGCATCGTAAACCCGCAGGACTCTTGAGGCCATTAGACATACAAGAATGGAAATGGGAGCATATAACAACGGACTTTATACAATGATTACCAAGGACGTCAAGCAGTCATGACTCTATCTGGGTTATAGTAGACCGTTTGACTAAATCGGCTCATTTCCTAGCTATTCGCATGGACTACCCAATGGAAAAATATGCGGACATGTATGTAAGTCAAGTGGTACGCTTACATGGTGTTTCGGTAACTATTACTTCAGATAAGGATTTGAGATTTACTTCAAACTTTTGGCGAAGTCTTCAAATTTCATTAGGAACTAAACTTCAGTTTAGTACTGCTTTTCATCCCCAGACAGATGGACAAACAGAAAGAGTAATCCAGACATTAGAGGATATGTTGATGGCTTGTGTAATTGATTTCAAAGGAAATTGGGATGAAAAATTGCATTTGGTGGAGTTTGCCTATAATAATAGTTTCCAGAAAAGTATAGGCATGGCTCCTTATGAAGCGTTATATGGAAGGAGATGTAAGACTCTTGTTTGTTGGAATGAAGTAGGTGAAAGGAAATTGACAGGACCTGAACTGGTACAAGTTACCACTGAGGCTGTTGAAATTATCAGAAAAAGGCTTAAAATAGCTTAGAGTAGACAGAAAGACTACGTAGATAAGCGTAGAAGGCCTTTGGAATTTAGTGTGGGAGATCATGTATTCTTGAAAGTATCTCCAATGAAAGGAATATCTCGATTTGAGATGAAAGGTAAGTTAAGCCCTAGATTTGTCGGACCTTTTGAGATACTTGAAAGGATAGGGGATGTAACTTATCGTTTAGCGATGCCTCCTAAGTTGGGAAATTTGCATGATGTGTTTCATGTATCAATGTTGAGGAAGTATCAGCCGGATCTTGGTCACATACTTGATCATGAAGCCATCAAAGTGGATGAGAAAGTGAGGTACACCGAAGAGCCCGTGCAGATACTCAACCAAAGGGAACAAATTTTTAGGACTAAGAAGATCCCATTTGTTAAGGTATTATGGCAACATCATGATATGGAGGAAGCGACATGGGAAAGTGAAGATCAGATGAAGGAAAAGTACTCTTACTTGTTTCAATAAGGCATGAGTGGTGTCTAATTTCGAGGACGAAATTCTCTAAGGAGAGGAGAATTGTGGCATCCTGAAATTCCTTGCTAGCCATTAGGGGTGCTCCAGTTAATATCATGTATTGAAATCTATGGCTGAGTTTAAATGGATAGATCTTGGAAGAGGATGACTTATCTTTGGCCATGTGCATTGTGAATTAGAATCCATAGGTTTGTAATTCTAAGTGTTTAGTTATTTAGTTTTACCCTTTAGTACTTTAGTTTAATAAGATTTAATTAGTATTGAAAAGGGAGATTAAAATTTATTTTAATTAGGTTGGGCCTTAAGCCCAAGAGCATGAATTTTGGAGGGCCAAATGGCCGGCCCATTGGAGCCAAGGAGGGGCTGTCGACCGGCCCATTTGTTGGCCCAAAGCCCAGCCAAGAATGAGGCCTATCCTTGCATGGAGAAGGCCATGTGTCTCTCTCAAATTGCCAAGTGTAGATCATGCTTTGGCTTGTGGAGAGGCAAATAATCATTGCCAATGATGGAGTTTTGGGGAAATAAAAGGGAAAGAGAGAGAGAGAGAGAGAGAGAGAGAGAGTGGCTGGTTAGTGGCATTCGGCCAACCAAAGAGAGAGAGAGAGAGAGAGAGAGAGAGAGAGAGAGGGTCGCCGAGAGGAAGGAGGAGAAGGAGCCGTTCGTCCGTCGCTGCCAGCACGCCGTTCGTCTGTCGCCAGTGTGCCTTCCCTTTTACTGTCGACCGCTTGGTCTTAGAGGCAAGTTGAGATCAATTTCCACTCTTGCATGTGTAACTTGCATGTGTGATTTGTTGGTGATAGATCTCAGATGTTAGGGTAGGCAAAACCGAAGCTAGAATGTGACTTGTTCTTGAATATGCTTGCTGATTTCGTGTGAACCGTCCAACCCAGAATTTTGTGAAGGCTTGCATGCATGTTTCGAGTTGGATTTGGACTTTGATTCCTTCATTAAAGTTGTAGACAGCATCTTAAGCTACAACATAATAAAATTTGGGAAAAACTGGTGGAGATTTAAGGGGTCAAACTCTCATCCTATGGAGACGCTAGATCTGGAACTGCTTTGCTGACCTTTTGATAGTTTTATGGGTTGCATATCGATTTTTACTACGAATTTCTCTTCGACTTCTTCATGAAAATTGTAGAGAACATCCTAAATATTAACATACTCAAATTTGAAGTAAAATTAGGAAGTGTAGCCTAGTGAATCGACTCACACCTGAAGACAGTAAATCTGGAAACACGGTACTGGGCGTCCGAGACTTCATGGACCCATATGGTGACTATTCTTTGGAAATTTGACCTATATCTCTTAATGAAAGTTGTAGCGGACCTCTTGAAGTAAAACATATCCAAATTTCAGAGGAAACGAAGAAGAATAAGTGGGTAAAAACTCGATATTTCGGAGATGACTAAAATGGACGTTTCGGTGCTAAAATCAGAAGCGTCGGATGACTATAGAAAATTATCTAGAACTAATATGGCCTAGATGTCTGCATGAAAAATATACTTTAGTGTCTTAAATATAACCTGGTAAAATTTCATAATTTTCGGAGGTCATTTGGGTATTTTAATTGAATTATTTCAAAAACTGCACATTTTATTCCTATCCGAAATTGCATGCTGTAGTTATGTGAAGTATATCTTTTTGTGTGGAACTCTATTGGGCATGTGTTCTTCATGAAATTATTATCTTATTGTTTTGTCTATCACATGAATTGATCTTATGATTTTTTAGAAGCATATGGATATTTAATTTAATTTTTTTCTAAAATGGTACAAGCTGGAATTTTGCAAACTTCGAAAAGGCATGAAATATAGACTATTTTAAATTGCAAGGACTCCATGAATTTTATCGTGATGGATGATTGTGTCTTGTTGCATATATAATGATGATTTTTTATGCATGTATCAATTCAAAGGATGAACATGATCTTGATTGCCATCACATCACATGCCATGCTAAAATTGAACTATAATCAAAGATGTGAATTGAGATAAATGAGAATGTCGTCGGAGGTGTGAGCCGACGATGCCCCGGGAGTGTCGGAATGTGTGGTTAGAAGGGTACGGCCGATTGCCCGGTGGCCTTGAATGGCCGGATACCAGAGGGTCCTCGGGAGTACCGAGAGGTATTGAGATGCCTAAAGAGTGGGGGAGCCGGAAGCTCGGCAGGTATTGTGCCGAGGGATGCCTTGGGATGCCAGTTTGGGTGCGAGATGCCTGGCTAGAAGGGTATGGCCAATTGCTCGGTGGCCTTAAATGGCTGGATGTCGGAGAGTCCTTGTGATGCTAGTTGGGGTACGAGATGCCCGAAGAGTGGGGGAGCCGGATGACTGATTGTATCTTGGATAGATGTGGGATGCAAACATTGGTCCCGGGAAAGAGAAATGTGACGGTCCAAAATGAAATTAAAATTTAATTATGCATGATGTTATATCCATGGATGCATGGAAATGATGATGGTACATGTGATATGATGATAAAGTTACATGCATGGATGCATGACATGATGATGGTACATGTGATATGATGATAAAGTTACATGCATGGATGCATGACATGATGATGGTACATGTGATATGATGATGATGTTATATGCATGGATGCATGTTAATGATGATGGTACATGTGATATGATGATGTTACATGCATGGATGCATGGTAATGATGATGGTACATGTGACATGATGATAAAGTTACATGCATGGATGAATGACATGATTATGGTACATGTGATATGATGAGGATGTTATATGCATGGATGCATGTTAATGATGATGGTACATGTGATATGATGATGTTACATGCATGGATGCATGGTAATGATGATGGTACATGTTGATATTGCTAGTATGAGTACCTGGAGGGGGGTGAATAGGTATACAAAGATTTTTCTTGATAATTTCTGTATACTTGCGCAATACTTAGATAGTTGAAGGATTTGCGAAGAGTAATAATCAACGTAAGACTAAGTAAGGAAGAAGAGAATTAAACACGCGGTTTATAGTGGTTCGGCTTGATTCAAGCCTACATCCACTCTTCTGCACTGACAGCCAATTTGGCTGGATTCCACTATGAACAAAGAGATGTTACAGTGTTGATCTTCCTTGATTTCTCGGTGTAGATGATCTACCACACTCACTCAAGGTATCACCAAGTACAAACACTCTCTGTGTATACAATTTCGCTCAGACTGTATCGACTAATAATCAAGGTGCTTTAGACTCTGGAATTTTTCTATCAATCACGCTCTCAAACAACTAGAACGACTTCCTTTTTATACTCCTTTATGCCATCATACCGTTGGCACTTACCAAAGGAATTCCTCCAATCTACCCGTTGGACGGAATCAATTAAGAAGATCATTCGAGCTATAAAAGGAACCTGACGATAGCCCATCAATCCTGTTCGCCCATACAATCAGGATCTTGGTTTCCAAGAATAGAACATTCCATGAATACTTCGTCAACCATCGGATCTTCAATTGATCTAGATATGAACAAATGAATCCGTTATATTTATCCAACCAAAAAAGATCTTCTCCAGACGATAGGATTAAATCCTCAACCATATACTTCGGCTCTAGATTTACTTCGTCACTGGATCAGAAAGACTGTCAATGAGAATAATCTTGAGTCTTGAGTCTTGAGTCTCAAATCTTAAGTCTTGAATCTTGAGTCTGGTAGTCAGAAAGTCTTCAGACTTTACACTAGACGATCTGCAGATACACAGACTAGACTGAAGGAAAGTTTTGTCAGCTTCAAAATATTCTGGAACGATTTCTCCAACAATCTCCCCCTTTTTGATGGTGACAAAACTTTCTTGTAGATTTGAACCACTTTGACCTGCAAAAACATTTCTTAAGCAATATGGCAATCTCATAAAGATTAACAAAGCAACCAGACTCTGCATCCACAGAAAATTGGTTAGTCTTTCATGAGTAATACCATATAACAACACTTGATATAAATGCAAACAGTCAAGCATTAAAATCCACAACCAATTCAGTCAAGTTCAAGTTCAAGTTCACACCAAGATTGCTCAAGTCAAAAAACACTTAAAATCAAAGAAAGTAAAGTCAAAGAAATTTGAAAGATGGTTTGGTTCAAATTGCTTCTCCCCCTTTTTGTCAACATTAAAAAGGTGAGAAAGATGTCATGTCTGCTTGGGAATGCACACAATCTGGAAATCTCCCATGGACTGGACTACTCCTTCTAGCTTCTTCAAGTCTTCCCTCAGTTGAGCTACCTCTTCTCCCTTGGCATTGGTTTGCAGTTGCAGAGCAAGGTCTTTCATTTTATCCTCCAGGGTATCTGAAGATGCTTGTCCAACATTCTTCAAGGCTTGAATTTCACAGTTCAGAGCATAGATTTGGCCACGCATTTCCAGAAGAATATCCATGATACGACGAAAATCTGCAGAATTGTCCGTTTGTGTACTAGCATTGGCTTTCTCAGATGGAGTGAATGCAGATGATGGCGCTTCTGTAAAGTCTTGCAGATTTGGTTCTGACGTATCGTGACCTTCTTCAGGCAATTGAGAAGCCTGAAATTCTTCTGGGGCTACTGGAGATTGTCGCAGACCTTCACTATTGGCAGCATGCGGTGAGGACCTCTCTTGCTCGCTAACTCCCCCTGTCTCTAAGACATCAAGAGGAGAAGAGTGATGATCATGCTCTTCTGTATCCTTCTCTCCAGATTCAGCTGTAGACTTTTCTTGCTCTTCTTCTTCTCTGTTCTTGTCTTCTTCTTCTTCTTCTCTCTGTTTCTTCTGTTGTTCTGTTGATTGGGAAACAGAACGTCTTGTCCTTATCAAGACAGTGATTGTGAGATCTTCCTCCTCATCTTCATCCTCCAAGATGAGAGTTCTCTTCTTTTTGGATGGGGCACCAATGGCTTCCTTTCCCTTTCTTTTGAAGCGAGACGTTAACTGGAGTCTTCACTCTGAATTTCTCCATTGCCTTAGAAAGTTCTTTCGACGCATCTTTGTCAACATCTTTAATCCTACCACCATCTTATCGCACGGTCGAACACAAAGAGTGTGTGGAGGTTCAATATTCATGTGTCTAAAGATCTTGGTCACCAGACTGGATAAGGCAATTGTCCCTTGTCTTTCGACATTGCTCGTACATGTGAAAGAGAATAGTGTGAGGGAGAGAGAACTTCTTCCCAGAGTTGATTGCGTACATCAATTTTGCTTCAGAATTAGACACATCAGTCTTTGATGTAGACTTCGGCCTAATGCAATTGATAACAATTTTGTGCAACACAATGTTGATGGCACGCATCCTTGAATAGATGATTTTTCCCTCAATATTTCTATCTTCGACAAGGTCCATTGTGGCACGAGCAACTGAAACTTTGACTGGTTGATATCATGCCCGTTCAACTCCAAGTATGTCCACCAACATGTCCACATCCAACACATAATCCTGATCTCGAACACTAAAAGATATTCTATTCGCATCGATAAAGCTAATATTTGAATAGAAATATGCAATCAGTTGTGCATATCCGTCCGTGGTGTCAATGCAAAAACGTTCTAGTTGAAGCAGATTGAACTTTTCTCTCAAGTTCACATTCACAGCATCCAGGAAATCGAAGTCGACACTCCTAGGGTTTATCACCCCTCGTTTCAGCAGTTTGAAGAACAAAGTTTCCTGTTCATTCGATTTAAATAACTCCATCCTCTTTCCCTTCACCTTCGCAGCAACACCCAATCTCGGTTGAAAATCAGTGAACATTTTGTCATCGTCGTTCCCATCAATCAAATTTGGGCCCGACATCCGAGGGTCACTCGGAATATTTGCAAGCGATTCCTCTGCTTTACCTTTGGGAGCAATTCCCAAATCCTCCATTTTCTTCAGAAAGATATACTCATTCCCATAGTTCTTTTCTTTAAGAAAATCATCCACATATTTCATCGGAGTCCCAGCACTTTTCAATGCACGGTAGAGTTTGTAAATATAAGAGGGTTTTTGGACTCTTACAGGGTCTGCATCCTCGATTATCTCTTCTTTTGGATGTTGACCCGCACCTTGTGGGGTAGAAGGCGTTGAATGACGTGGTGGAGAATGAGTCGGGTTCTGATGCTGACTCGATAGTTCTTCCTCTTCTGTGAGATCGAAGTGAGTAGGTCCCTCCTTCATCTTCTGTGGTCCCCTTGTCGCGATTCTTGAAGACTTCCTCGAAGAAGACATTCTTCTTGTCGCTGAGAGATTCCTTTGCTTGCTTTCCCAAGAAAAGATGACAACTTTTTCGAGGATGAATTCAAAGTAGAAACCAGATTGAGAGGAGAATGCTTTTAGGGTTTTGAAGATTGAAAGAGAAAACTGTGTATATATAACTCAGTTTTGAAAATGGGAAGTTCAATCGGTACAAGGAAAGTGTACGAATACCTCTTTTCGAAATCAATAACTGCCAAAATTAATCCTTTTGAAAAGACAAGTTTTTCGATTTTCACGGAGACTACAAAATAACTAAACGAAAGATCATACCTTTTCGAGTTTAGATAAAGTAACAACTTACAGTCTATAGTCATCAACGTCTGAGTCGTAGAGATTTGAGTCTAAGATATTTGAGTCTGACGGTTATCAACTTTCTGAGTCTGAAGGTTGGAGGGTATATAGACTTTAACTTCTTCAAGCTTCAAAATGTTGAGTCTGGAGCGGATAAAATCAAATTGATTTTTCTCCAAAGGCTTTGTGAATATATCCGCGAGTTAACTTTTTGAATCAACAAATTGAATCGAGATTTCTCCACTTTGAATATGATCTCTAATAAAGTGATGTCGAATTTCTATATACTTTGCTCTTGAATGAAGAATTGGATTTTTGGTGAGATTGATTGCACTGGTATTGTCACATTTGATTTCTGTGCATGAGTCTTCAATCCCAAAGTCTTGTAGCTGTTGTTTTATCCATAGAATTTGTGAACAGCAGCTTCCAAGAGCAACATACTCTGCTTCTGTTGTTGAGAGAGCTATAGTGCTTTGTTTCCTTGAAAACCAAGACACTGTCCTGCTTCCAAGCAACTGCAAGTTCCTGAAGTACTCTTTCTATCGACTCTACAACCGGCCAGATCTGCGTCTGAATATCCTAGAAGATTAAAGTCTCCCTTCTTAGGATACCAAAGACCAATGCTTGAGGATGAAGCAACGTATTTAATAATACGTTTTGCAGCACTGAGATGGGATTCTCTAGGATCTGATTGAAACCTAGCACAGATACAAACACTCAACAAAATGTCAGGTCTAGAAGCAGTAAGATAAAGAAGTGAACCGATGATGCTCCTGTACAGCTTTTGATCAACTTTCTTCCTTTCCTCATCTTTGTCTATCTTCAAAGAACTTGACATTGGTATATCAATCTTCTTGCAATTTTCCAATCCAAATCTTTTGACAAGATCATTAGCATATTTTTCTTGGAAAATAAAAGTTCCTTCCTTCAATTGCTTTATTTGAAGGCCAAGAAAGAATGTTAATTCTCCCATCATACTCATTTCAAACTCATCCTGCATAGACTTAGAAAATTTCTTGCATAAACTTTCATTAGAGGATCCAAAAATAATGTCATCAACATATATTTGAACGAGTAAAAAGCTTTTGTTTTCCTTTTTTGATGAATAGAGTAGTATCTACTTTACCTTTAACAAAGCCGTTCTGTAATAAGAACTTACTTAGTTTGTCGTACCAAGCTCGAGGTGCTTGCTTTAGACCATACAAGGCATTTTTCAGTCTGAAGACTAAGTCTGGCTTCTTTGGGTCTTCAAATCTAGGCGGTTGTTCCACATAAACTTCCTCTTGGATAAATCCATTTAGGAAAGCACTTTTGACGTCCATTTGGAATAACCTGAAATTTTTGTAACAAGCAAACGCAAGTAATAGACGAATAGCTTCTAACCTTGCTACAGGAGTGTAAGTCTCATCATAGTCTATTCCTTCTTCTTGCATGTATCCCTTGGCCACGAGTCTTGCTTTATTCCGTACGACTTTTCCCTTTTCATTCATCTTGTTTCTGAACACCCATTTGGCTTCAATAATAGTTTTACCTTTTGGTTTAGACGTCAATTCCCAGACATCGTTAATGTTGAACTGTCTGAGCTCCTCTTGCATAGCTTCGATCCAGCTTTCATCAGATAAAGCTTCTTCTATACTTTTTGGTTCAATTTCAGAGATGAGAGCAACAGCACTAGACTCTTCACGTCTTTTGGATCTGGTGCGAATTCCTTCATTAATTTCGCCGATAATGAGATCTTTAGGATGATTGGACTTGTGTTTCTAGTTACTGGTTGATTTTTCTGGATGATGATCTCTTTCTTTATTTGAATCTTCATGAACATCTTGACGCTGGTCTTCCAGAGTCTGAGATACTTTTTGAGTTGTAAGCTTTGGAAGGTCTGGAGCAGGTTTAGACTCTTCATATTGAGTCTGACTGGGTTCATCTTGCGTAGAGTCTTGAAATTTGACATTCATTGACTGCTCCACAGACTGGCTCTTCTTATTGTAGACTCTGTAGACTTTGCTTGATGTAGAATATCCAAGGAAGATGCCTTCATCTGATCTTTCTTCAAACTTACCAACTCGAACTTTTGCATTTTTCAATATAAAGCATTTGCAACCGAACACATGAAAGTATGAAACAATAGGCTTCTTATTTTTGAATAATTCATAAGGGGTTTTCTCAAGAATAGGTCTTAGGAAGACTCTATTGATGATATAGCATGCTTTGTTGAAACACTTCACCCAAAATTGTGAAGAAATTTTGCTTTCAATTAAAAGTGTTCTAGCCATTTCTTGAAGAGATCTATTCTTTCTTTTCACAACTCCATTTTGCTGAGGAGTGTATGGAGAAGAGAATACATGTTTAAAACCTGATTCATCACACAATTTTGTGAAATCTTGATTTTCAAATTCACTTCCATGATCTGTTTTTATACTTGAGATAACACATCCTTTCTTATTTTGAACCTTTTTAGCAAATTTTTCAAAATAGGAAAAGGTTTCTGACTTACTTACAAGGAAATATACCCAAGTAAAGCAAGAGAAATCATCCACAATTACTAGGCAATATTTCTTACCTCCAATACTCTGAGTTCTGGTTGGTCCAAAGAGATCCATATGCAATAACTGTAGTACATGATTAGTAGAGACATGATTTATTGGCTTAAATGAATTTCTTACCCGTTTTCCCATAATACAGGGTGTGCATGGATCAGACTTTTGATATTGTAATTTGGGTAGACCTCGAACAAGCTGCTTTGATGAGATTTTGGCTAATTGCTTCATATTGACATGGCCAAGCTTTCTGTGCCATAAGCTTGCTTCATCTTGGATTGAAATTAGGCATTGAGATTCATTCAATTTGATGTCTAAGAGGTAGATGTTTCCATGTCTTCCACCCATGAAAGACTGAGTAGAGTCTTTACTAATTCCATAGAAAATTCCTTCTTGAAAGGAGATCTTGAAACCAGTATCATACAGTTGGCTAATGCTGAGAAGGTTATAGTTGAGTCCTTCCACAAGAGAAACATTGCTTATTGTGAGATTTCCAATTTTCACAGTTCCAAATCCACGATGCTTCCTTTGCCGTTTCCTCCAAAAGAAACATTTCCGCCGTTTACTTGAACAAGCTTTATGAAGCACTTTGAGTCTCCTGTCATGTGTCTTGAACATCCGCTATCAAGATACCATTTTATCTTTTTCTTGACGGAGACCTGCATTTAAAAGAGAATCTCAAGTTTTCTGTGGTACCCAAATTTTCTTGGGTCCTTTGGTGTTAGTAGAATAAGCATTATTAGACCATACTTTCTTAACAGGTTTCCAAACCATAGGACATTCTTTTTCAAAGTGATCCTTCTTGTTACACTTTGAACACCTTAGAGCATTTCGACCAACGAGACTTTACAAAAACTTTCTTGAAATGATTTTTGTAAGCCTCTCTCGACGGTCTTTTCTTAATTCTTTCTTTAACTTTAGGAAAATCAATCAAGGGAATTGTTTCCGCTGTCATGCCTAAACCGAGACTTATTGAAGTAAGGTCTTTGAACTGAAAGAAATTTTTCAAGCTTTTCGGATCCTATCAAAAACTTCTTTGAAATATTTGATAAGTCCGTTTTTAAGAAAACATTTTCTTTCAAAAGATCATCTTCTTTTTCTTTAAGAGCAGAAACATTTAGATCCAGACTTTTAACTCTTTCTTCTAAAATGACTCCCTTCTGTTTTAGAGCTGTGTTTTCCTTTTTAAGTTCGGAAATCCTTTTGAGAGAAGTCTTAAGACTGAAACACAGTTCATCAATATATTTAGAGACTTTGATAGGAATTTTAAAATCACTTATCTCAAATTCACTGTCTGAGTCTGATCCAGAATCTGAGTCTGAGTCCGAATGTGCCATCAAACATATGTTGGCATATTCATTATCACTCTCTTCACATTCTATATCACTCCAGGTTTCGCTTTGAGAGCTTTTCAAAACTTCTCAGCTTTTCCTCTTTTCTTCTTCAGAAGAGGACAGTTGGGTCTGATGTGTCCCTTCTTCTTACATTCAAAGCAAACTACATCTTTGTTTGGTTCCTCATCATCAACAGACTTGGTCTGCTGTCTTTGGAAACTTTGTTTCTTTGAGTTGAACCTTCTGCCTTTTCTATTCAGTTTTCTAAATCTTCTTATCATGAGGGCGAGCTCCTCATCATCCATATCATCTTCAGAATCTGCATCATCAGAGTCATCATTTAATTTTAATGCAATAAATTTCTTACCTCATGGATCTTCTTCTTCATTAATTCGTTCCACTTCATAAGACTGAAGGGTTCCAATTAGCTCGTCGACAGATAGAGGCATGATTTTTTGCGTCTCTCTTATTGAAGTCTTTATATGATTCCAGTCCTTGGAGAGTCCACGTAGTAGCTTGTTCACCTTCATGGGATCAGAAATTTTTTGTCCTTGGTTCTCAAGACCATTAACAATATCTATAAAACGACTAAACATGTCAGTTATAGATTCTCCTGGTTTCATTTTGAAGGCTTCATATTGACCGAGGAGAATGTTCATTCTGGTCTCCTTCACTCGATATGTCCCTTCATAGGTGATGTGTAATCTATCCCATACTTCTTTTGCTATAACACAAGAAGATATTCTGTTATATTTAGTTGGAGATAAGGCACAATATAAAGAATAAATTGCTTTTGCATCGAGTGCTTGTCTCTTGTTTATCTCTTCCTGAGTCATTCCGCTGGCATCAACAGTTTCTTTTCCTCTTTCAGAGATTGATGCAGCAGTAGGAGTAATTCATCTTTCCACAACATCCCATTCCAGAGGATCCTTGGATCGTAGGAAGGCTTTCATCTTGTTCTTCCAGATGTTATAATCCTTTCCGTCAAAGTAGGGTGGTCTGGTATTGCTTTGCCCTTCCATTAGCCCTGGTGCTAGCATACTAACCATGGATCTTTTACTCTGAAGTAAAACACTTCAAACAAAGTAAGAACACGGGCTCTGATACCAATTGATATTGCTAGTATGAGTACCTAGAGGGGGGTGAATAGGTATATAAAGATTTTTCTTGATAATTTCTGTATACTTGCGCAATACTTAGACGGTTGAAGGATTTGCGAAGAGTAATAATCAACGTAAGACTAAGTAAGGAAGAAGAGAATTAAACACGCGGTTTATAGTGGTTCGGCTTGATTCAAGCCTACGTCCACTCTTCTACACTGACAGCCAATTTGGCTGGATTCCACTATGAACAAAGAGATGTTACAGTGTTGATATTCCTTGATTTCTCGGTGTAGATGATCTACCACACTCACTCAAGGTATCACCAAGTACAAACACTCTCTCGTGTATACAATTTCGCTTTCGTATCGACTAATAATCAAGGTGCTTCGATTTCTGAATTTTTCTATCAATCACGCTCTCAAATAACTAGAACGACTTCCTTTTTATACTCCTTTATGCCATCATACCGTTGGCACTTACCAAAGGAATTCCTCCAATCTACCCGTTGGACGGAATCAATTAAGAAGATCATTCGAGCTATAAAAGGAACTTGACGATAGCCCATCAATCCTATTCGCCCATACAATCAGGATCTTGGTTTCCAAGAATAGAACATTCCAAGAATACTTCGTCAACCATCGGATCTTCAAATGATCTAGATACGAACAAAAAAATCCGTTATATTTATCCAACCAAAAAAGATCTTCTCTAGACGATAGGATTAAATCCTCAACCATATACTTCAGCTCTAGATTTACTTCATCACTGGATCAGAAAGACTGTCAATGAGAATAGTCTTGAGTCTTGAGTCTTGAGTCTCAAATCTTAAGTCTTGAATCTTGAGTCTGGTAGTCAGAAAGTCTTCAGACTTTACACTAGACGATCTGCAGATACACAGACTAGACTGAAGGAAACGTTTTGTCAGCTTCAAAATATTCTGGAACGATTTCTCCAACACATGTGACATGATGATGATGTTATATGCATGGATGCATGCATGGAAATGATGATGGTACATGTGATATGTTGATGATGTTATATGCATGGATGCATGGTAATGATGATGGTACATGTGATATGATGATGATGTTATACGCATGGATGCATGGTAATGATGATGGTACATGTGATATGATGATGGTGTTACATGCATGGATGCATGGTAATGATGATGGTACATGTGATATGATGATAGTGTTATATGCATGGTTGCATGGTAATGATGATAATACATGTGACATGATGATGGTAAGTGTATGATATATTGATGATGACTATATGATGATGTATGTACATGAGGTACGATGACATGTGCATGATACTAAGGTAAGTTGAGCATGGATGCTTTAATGACATGTGATACTATGATTGTGATGATTGTGTGGCATGATGCATTGTGTGGTTTATTGGTCATTTACCTACTAAGTGATTGTATTCACCCCTTTGGGGACCAACATTTCAGATTAGCAGGATGCCGTTCCCTACTATCATGCGGGGCGTCTTTTACGATCTTCCTTTTGATGTAGAGGTCAAGTGTGTGGAGATCGACTGTCCCACCATTCCTATACTGATGTTTATTCGAGTTCATGCCTTAGTGAAGTATGACGTGGGCCTGGTTGAGGGCCCTGTTATTCAGGAGTTCATATCTGTCTATGTTCGTCGAGACGGAGTGATTCGTGGGATGTTGCCACCGCCACCGCCTGATGCACCGGGATGGGTGTGAGGGCCCATGCGTGAGATGTAGGAGCTGAAACTTTTAGGATGACTAGCCGACACTAGTAGATGGGGGGACCTTGCACGATAGACGTAATGAGTCGTGTGTTTCTTTTTGGGTTTATGGCCGGGTGAGGCTATATGTCCTAGCCTTTCCTTTGATGTACCGACCCAAGGAAACCCATCATGGAAAATATGTAAATAATAGTCTCGTGGCTTTATCTTTTCTTATGATGTTTAGTGGTGTGCAATTGTATCATGGTTGTTAGAGGGAGAAATGGTCATATTATATTTTGCTTCCGCTAATGAGTCGAGCTGGGACCATTTAAAAAAATATATGTCTTTGATTTTCGACGCCTTTACAAAGAGATGTCATTAGGTGTAGCATTAGGTGCCTGTGGCAACCGAAGGGGGTTCGGGGTGCCACACTCTCTCTCCTTCTTCTATCTCCTTCCTCTCCCTCTCCCGTCAGTTTTCCCCTCCATCTCTATTGTGCGAAGACCAGAAAAAAGGCAGAGAAGAAGCTGGAGTAGCCATGGCCGTCTCACACCACCAGCCGAAGCCTCGCCGTTCGTCACTCGCCACCCACGTGCCTCGCTCGCTCGCCCGACCCACCGAAGACCAATGAAGCTTGCAGCACCGTCGGGGAAGTTGCTCGCCGCCCACACCTCTGCTCGCTGCCGCCGGAGTCGTCGTCCGACACTACCCCAATCTGCCGCCGTCTCTTTCCCGTCGTTCCTCCATTCGATCAAGCTCGGATTTGTCCTCTGCGGTTTGCTCGGATTTGCCCTTCCTCGGCCTCAAACCGCAGAGGGCAACATCATTCAAAAATGGGTATGGCAAACTGGTTTTGGCCCATTTTGGCTGACTTCCCGACCCCGAATGCTTGGCCCGCTTTGAGGAAAGTTGTTCCCTTCGGCGTCCCCGTCGTTTTGGTCCACTCAGCTCGCTAATCCAGTGAGTTTAACTCACTAAATCTTGATTAAAGGGTTAATGATGCCCTAAGTGTGCTTAGTCTAAGTTAAGTAAGTTTAGGTAGTTAGTTTAGTTTATTTAATTGTGAATTAGATTAAGAGGTTTGTTTAATTTAAAGCATGTTTAATTAAGGCTAAGAATTATTTAATAATAAACCTTGATGGGACATAATAGGGTTTTATTTTTTATTTAACTAAATGCTTCAAAATTCTGGAAATTTTAATAATAATACTATGTGGATCGTCACTAATGCGGCATGGCATTCAAGCAACTAGTCAGGCCAGGCTTTGTGGATGGACAACTCATACTAGTGCAACAAAGTGTCTCTCATCATCAGTTTGGGTCTGACCATCCTTCGTTGGGATTCATTCCATCTTTTCTGATATTTTCCTATGTGCTTATATCCTCCTATCCAATTGTTCTCATCAGCATGCTTCTGGACTTTTGAGCGAGGGTGTATTCTCTTAACAAGAATCATGTTAAGTTTGGTTTTAATATGGTATTTGATTGGATCGTCTCTCTTTTAATATTATAATTTTTCGTTTTAAATTTCCTCTGGTTGAGGAGCAATTTGTGTTGGAGGATTTACCTCAAGTTTCAACAATGTCTCGAAATCAAAGATTCAATCTTAAATGCTTTAAATCTTGTGTAATTAAGTCATTTCGATGCACCATTTGGCCCACTTTTTTTGATGTGGCGGGGAGGGATCTTGTCTGTTTTTAAAAGACTTATTATTTTAAATATATATGGTGCCGTACTTGAAGCCATGTCAAATAATAAGTCAATTGGTAAAACTCAAAAACCAAAAGAAAGTGTTGGCCGTAGTCCTCATGCCAAAGACCTTGATATTGCATTTGAAACTTGAGTGCAAGCACCAACGTCTTAAGTTTTGTTGTTGTAAAACTATAGGCCTAGAAATGAGAATTGTTGATGGTGGTAATGTAGATTGGAATGAGAGGGACAGGATCGATACGAATCAATCCCATGGAAGAGTGATTTGGGATGAAATGTTCGGATTTTTCGCACCTAAAATTTGAAGAGTTTAGGACCCTCAAAGGAATTTTGCCAATATGTCCTCGAAATGGACGAAACATCTAAATTCATGCCTTAAATTCAATTGTGTTTAGATCACGTGCAATCATCTTTACATGTATTGACAACTGAATTTTTGTTGATATTTTAAATATCCATTTATTTTGCAAAAGTTTAAAAATTTATAAAAGATGAAAAGCGAAAAGATTGAAAAATGAATAAAGTGGACTAAACAAAAAGTGAATAAAAAAGGAAATAAAAAATAAGTGAAGATATTAATAATATAAAATAAAATAAAAAAGAAACCGAGCGGGCCGGCTTGTTTGAATCTTCGGACCCAAGACACCCAGCTTCCCGTTTCCCTTACTTTCTTAGGCCCATCAACGACAAAAAGCAAAGCTCGACCCCCAATCCCTCCCTCCTTTTTTGCGCGCGCACACATACTCGCACACATAAATAGAAGATGGATGCCTTGCTTGCGTCACCAGGCCTCGATTTGTGACGTCATCCGTGGGGACCATGGACGCTTAGGTGGTCCACTCAAATATATGAAAACTCCATATTGATGCTCTCGATAAAAGGGGGTTATAAGACCCCGTCGAAGGAGGTCTCAAAAGAGAGAGGAGGAGCAGCTTCAACTTTCGTTTCACACATGTTGTTGCCTTGGTCGTCGTCATGAATACCCGAATTGTCAGAATATCTAAATATTAACATCTAATAATCATCAAATAATTTTAAGTCTTTAGAACAGTCCATAGTAATTTCATGAAATTGTTTATAATACCAAAGTAAGGATTCTCAAATTCCAAATATTTGAACAACCGAAAGTAGTTTTACGAAATTTCAATGGAGTGATGCAAGAATTACGTCCATTGGACATTCAAACAGGAGCTATACCTCTAAGCTCATCACTCAAGGTTCATTACCTTTTTTGGATATAGTTCTTTATTTTTATTTTTTTTGCAGGTGCCTATGCTCTTTGGATTGTTTTGGTTGATTGTTGAGGATGTTGCACCACCATTTATATGCTGGCTTGATTTGGATTTTTTTTTTTTAACTTTTGGTAGATCACCAAGGAACTTCAACCTCATTTACCTGTACATATGATCTTGGCTTTCTTCATCTTCTTCCTTTTCTTTTATCATTGAGGTGGCTGGACGACTATCTTATGCATTGTTGCATTAGACATGAATGCCACTATCTTTTATCATAAAATCCTTGAAAGACATGAAATTGATACGCGTCTTCTGACTCTACTACCTTCCAATCAACTTTGTCAAGTCCGTATCATCACGAATGCCCCTCTAAATGATGCGGAAGAACAGGTCTTCCCCACCACAAGAAGGCTAGGTAAAATTAAGTATAGACATAAGAGCTTTTCAGAAGTTATTATTAATGAATTGGAAGCCACTATCTTATGCATTGTCGATTTGCCTCTTGATAAGTCTACTATCAGTTGTAAATGGGTATATAAGATTAAAACCAAAGTAGATGGTGCTGTGAAATAACTGCAAAGCTTAGCTAGTAGCAAAAGGCTTTACATAAGAGTACAACAATGATTAGGATTATACTTTTGTTCTTGTTGCTCACCTTAGTTTAAAGTCTTGTTGTTGTTGCTTCTATTAAGCGTTGGCTTCTATATTCAAATAGATGATAAAAGTGCATTTCTTAATGGTGATCTCATAGAGGAAGTTTATATGACACCTCCTCCTAGATACACTTATTCATCTAACAAAGTGTGCCAATCACATTGAGTATTATATGGATTGAAGCAAGCTCTCCGTACATAATATTCCATGTTTAGCTCAACCATGGAGTCTCTTGACTTTAAATCCAATCATTTTGATTATGCTCTCTTTGTCCAACACACATGTCATGGGTACATTATGCTACTTTTTTATGTTAATGATATTGTTATTAATGTCAATAATCAAATTGGCACTGTAAACTCCATTAGTATCTCAATAAACAGTTTGAAATGAAAAATTTTGGATGACAAAGCTATTTTCTTGGTTGGAAGTTGCGTCTAATACTTCTAGTTATTATCTCTCTCAAACCAAAAATTTCACTAGTTTTATCTCTTGAGTTGACCTCACTGATAACAAGATTGCTTCCACTCTCATTAAGTCAAATGTCAAATTCAATGACAAGGATGGAAACTCTTGGTCTAAATGCTACACTTTATTGGCAATTGGTTAGCACTTTTATATATATCATGGTTACCCGTCCTAACATCACTTATGTCGTTCACATTGTTAGTCAATACAAGACCACGCCTCATACAACCCATTTTACTCTAATTCTTCAAATTCATCGCTACGTCAAGAGTACGTTATTTCATGGTCTTCACTTTTCTACTAATTCTACCTTAGAACAATTTATTCTAATGTTGACTAACCTGGTGACCCTCAAGATCTTTGCTCCGCTATGGGTTACTGTTTCTTTTTAGCCGACTCATTTATCTTATGGTGTAGCAAGATATTGATTACCGTCACTCACTCTAGTATAGAAGCAAAATATCGAATTCTTACAGCATTGGAATTACCATATTTGCGGTGACTACTAGAAGCTATAGGAATGTGTCATTATAGTAGAATAGTCATATTCATCGGGAAAATTGTCCAAAAAGTCCTAATTCTATTGTACAGCAGCCAAATTTAGTTTAAACTTTTCAATTGTGCCACTTTAATCTTAAACATTTTAACAAATTACCAATGTGTTCCTTCCGTCTAATTTTTACTGACTGGAAATCATTGACATGATGTTTCAGTCAATGCCAACTTTCCTACGTGGTGTTGATAGTGTTGAGATGGATATTTTTTTTTATAAAAAAAATCAATATTTTAAATTTTTTTTATTTGATCCCTCCTTTTACATTGGGCCATTGGGTACTAGCCGAAGACTAACAACCACCCCTAGGCTATAAGCAAGGGTCGTGAAGCCCTCATCGACTACGGGCAAGGATCATAGTCCTCTTTGGATCTAATGAGGGCATCATAGCTCTTACACAGGCCCTTACCAGCCATAGCAAGGGTTGTGATGCCATCATTGTGACTTGTGAGGGGCCTCGACAAGGGCTCGTGACGCCCTTGCTCAACAATCAATAGGGCCATCGGCACATTGAAGAAAAAAATTAAAAAATTAAAAATTAAAAAATTGTTAATGTCACCATTGGTAGGTCAACATTGAATAAACCACCGCATCAGCAATTTCCAGTTTAAAGTAGCTGGAAGGACTACATTAGTAATTTGCTAAAAGGTTTAGGACTTGATTGTCTCAATTGAAAGGTTTAAAATTGAGTTGGGAAATTGTCAAAATATTTAGGACTAAATTGACATAATAGAAAGTTTAGGACTGAATTGATCGCCGTACAATATGTTTATGATTTTTTGAACAATTTTCCCATCATTCATTGCAACAACTAAAGTAATATCCAAATTGCACTTAATGATGTTTTTCATGAACGCATGGAGCACATTGAAATAGACTATCATTTTATCCAATATTACGTTCTTCGTGGTATTGTTTGATTTGTCTCTACTTTTTCCACTGGACAAACTGTTGATATCTTTACTAAGACACATTCACTTGGGCATTTTCAAGTTGAAAATAAGTTCATGTATTCTTCACTTGTTTATTGAACAAAATATTACAATTTCTGTCATCTCAACTCTCAACTTTCTTTTAGCCAAAAAAAAAAAAACAACAACAAACAAAGAGCTTGACCTTTTCTATTAGTATCTTATGTGTTAGTTTTAGCTGCTCATAACTGAGCTCACGACCCACCAAAGTGGGACAATATCATATGACCTTATGACCTTGTTACCACGAACCCACGATCCGTAACAGGAAGTGTTCGATGAGCCCAAAAACAGGCGAAACTTTGCAGTGACTAGGGAAACGTACTGTCCCATTGAAGAAAACCTAGATTCAAGTACGTTAAACAATTCATGTAACGTGTTTGGGGAGGTGGGAAGTATTTGGTGATGCTCGCGTTGCATGATTTTACATCAGATCCCAGATTCCGGGGTTTGGAGAGGGTGGGTGCAAGCCAACCACAAAGTTCATGCACTGCACATGACTCGACCTGTCACGGCTTTGGTCCCTCTCCCACCACTTCTTCCAACAACCGATCTACCAAAACCCAAAAAGCTTCGAGTTCCCATTCCCGATGAAAGAGGAAAATTTGAAACCGCCTAAGATATGTTAACGTGCAAGTATGAGGACTTTAGCGAAAGAGTCCCGACATCAAACTAAAGACACGGCAACGATCAAATTCACACACATGGCTGGCTCATGTCTTATGAATTAAGCTTCAGCTGCAGTATGATGATAAGCTGGGAATTTAGCATACATAGCTTTGAACAAAGAGAAGTTGACCATGTGAAGACAAGACTTGTTAAGGTGGACATTTGAAGGCATTATGAAGCTAGGAGCGTCGAATTTAATTAGTGATGTCATAATGACTTAATATATGTAAGTACATGAAAGAGAGCTTGGGGTGTTTGGATTTTGATTTGGCCTCCTTTGAGATCTCCTCACAATGCTTCCAGCGAGATGGAACATAAAGATCTATGTGAGTATATTAAATAATTCTCGAGGGTAAAATACTATAAACCTCAGGTACCGTTGGTCCCTAATTATACCTTAACCTATCAACATTCTTGGGGCTCCATGGGATAAATGACCTCATAAAGCATGAATAGAACTGTAACCTCCATGGGTCAAATGACATTTTACCTGCTAAGGATGAGCTCTCCACTGTTGAAGCACCATTAGGATCATGTCTATGAAAAGATCGGCAATCCCAAATTCACTTGCAAAGGGCTGAACAAGAAAAAGACTATGAACAGCATGCCCATTGCTGCTGTCAAAGCCCATCAAGCGCATGTCAATCTCTTTAAGCTTACTAAAAAGCCCTTGGAGTCAAGTAGCACAAATTTGGCCAGCCAGCGAGACCCATCTTTCATCATAGCCTTGCCTGAGATCGAAGGTATCCCTAAATCAGTCAAAGATATTCTTTCTGAGATGTGCAAAAAGAACAAAGAACCATTGATGGTTTGATAATGTTGAGTTGACACATACTGTGTGGTACACGAATCGCATAACATACTCGTGCATCCTGCAGTAATGACATCTGACCCACTAGATCTTACATGAGGTCACCAAGAACAGAATAAGTAGAGAGATTGGGATTCCCTATATCAAAAACTTCTCCCAAATGAACCCACCTTTTTCTCGGTTCTATCTACTTAGGAAAAGCTCCAAGTCAGACAGGAGTGATGCACAAGTAACTTATACACCACTTAAGCAAGCACATAAAACTCTACTTTCTCACAACCATCACCCTAGTTATTCATCTCATGCTCCGTCGAGTATGCTTAATACTCACAGGTTAGCAGTCAAAGAAGATCAGTTAGATCTTTAACTTGACAGATGAATCAAGTCTGTAGGAAGTCAATAATTGCGGGTACTTGGGCGTATACAAGCTCGTGTTAGCCAACAAAGCATGGACTTGCAAAACCAGCTCCAATTCAGTCAGGCGTATACAAGCTGCCAGCATTGAATACCCGAACTCATTAATCTGAAGAAAGCCTCCACCGCTTCGAGTCCTCGGCCCGCCTTAGCGAGTCCAAAGACGACGCTGGAAGCATCCGAAGTGCAACCAAGTTTGAGAGCATTGCCGGAGATGGGATTTTCCTCAAGCTTGAGGACGAGAGCGCGCACGGCTTCGGTGAGGTGGACATCGCCGTATCTTTACAGAAAAGCGAAGCAAGTCAAAGCAGTCGTCAGTAAGAGAAATATCGACATGTAAATTCTTAAATATTTTTCATCATATATATCTTTTTTCTTTAAATTCCAACAAAATATAATTTTTCAGTGGAAAAGAAAAATTAATGCTTTTGACATCATATTAACTTTGAATAAACAATCTCTTTTGCAAACTGCAAATTTTCCCATTTGAGACAACCTTGTTCTAACAATTATTCTAAGATTCATTAATAATACGTTATTCTATTTGGTCTTTTTTTTCCTTTTCAGTAAATAGTAAACGAGCGGCGCTAATTCCAAGCCCAAAATTACTCACCTATATTTTCCCTTTTATTGCCTATATAAACCAGATTTGGAATTGTTTTTGAATTTTGAGATTTCACGCAATGCTTATGCATAGAAGGCCAGACTACAGAGTCACAGCCCAAGCCACAACAAAGGCAGATCACTCAGAACAAGCTCACCTTAATCATCTTGAAAGATTAATCATAAGATCTTGGGACAGGCTCTTGAAAAAAAAAATGAGTATCATGGTCCTATAGTAGTTGCTTCATGAAAATAGCCGATTCTATCGTCAAATTGATAAAGGATAACTAAAAGGTAATTGCCCTCGCAATATTCCTAGGAAGCAAAATACCAATGACATTGTACATTTAGGGAACGTTTGGTAACGATTTTGTTCCCGGGAACTAATTCTGACAAGAAATAATTATTTTTGATTATGTTTCCGGGAACTGATTTTGAGTAAAAGAATGTGTTTGGTAACTATCTAAAATTTTTGATTCTAGAATAGAATTGCGTATGATAACGTATTCATTGATTTTGTGCCAAATTATTTTTTTACTTTTTTTCCCTTTTTTCCTTTTCTTTTTTTTTTCATTTTTTCTTTTTTTTTCCCTTTTTCTCCTATTTTTCTTCTTCTTCTTGTGGCCAGCGACCTCACCAAAGCATTGCCGGCCCTCGGCGAGGCTGGCCCTCATCGACCGAGCCTCGCCAATGGACAGGCGGGTCTTGCCGAGGCTGGGCGAGGCTCGCCTGGCCACCGGTCGGGCTAGGCGAGCCCAGCCAGTGGCCAGGCGGGCCTCACCCAGCCCCGGCGAGCCTCGACCCCGCCGGACCTCCCCAGCGTCCCCCTCACCCTTCGCCGGCCCCGCCTCGCTATTTTGGCCGCCGGACTAGCTCCGGCCAGCCAAGAACCCATGAAGTGGATATCCAGCGACTTCGGGCTCGCTTTTGGGCCGTTTCCAGGCACTGAACTCGAGCCATGTTTTGGGAAGAATCGTTCCTCATGTCGTCCCCGTCGGATTGATATGTTTTGCGTGTGATTCCGGTGAGTAATCTCACTAATCCCTGATTAGTTGGCTAATTATGTTTAATGATTGTTTAGTTTAAATTAATTAGGGTTAGGTGGTTAGATTAGAATAGATTAGCAATTATTAGTCAATTGTGATGCGAATTAGATATATTGAATGTGTATTTAGCAAGTAGACATAGTCTACTATTTAATCAAGGTAGCTTGGGAATTTTCCGACCCCTAATCGGGCTTCAATTTGACGATTCGGGCCTAAGTGGAATTTTTGGTATTTAATATTATTTTTTGGAATTAATTAATTATTTATTTATTTTCCGAAAATTCAATTGAGATGGCTAGTGACTAGAAAATTATGTTGATGACCGTAGTGGAGTCCGTTTATTTAATCGGGCTTTATTTTGAGCTAAATTGAATTTTTAATATTAATTATTTAATTTTCGAAATTAATTAATTATTTATTTATTTTCCGAAAATTCAATTGACATGGCTAGTGACCGGAAAATTGTGCTAATGACCGTGGTGAAGTCAATTTATTTAATTGGGCTTTATTTTTAGTTAAATTGAACTTTTTTATATTTATTAATTAATTTTCAAAATTAATTAATTAATTTTTTTTTTTGAAATTAAGATTGAGATGGTCGACGATCGAAATCTCGTGTTGATCATCATGGCGCAGTCTGTTTATTTAATTGAGATGTAATTTGTATGTAATTGATTTAATTGTGAATTTTTGGGATATATTCCTAAATGGTTGTTGTTAATTATTTCATTGAGAAATCATTAGGTATTGATTGTCGATATTGAAAGTGGTCGAGTGGGACCGTAAAGCCATTGAATATCGAAAGTAGTCTAGTGGGATCGTAAAGCCATTGAGTATCGAAAGTGGTCGAGTGGGACCGTAAAGCCATTAAGTATCGAAAGTGGTTGAGTGAGACCGTAAAGCCAATAGATATTGAATGTTGTCGAGTGGTGGACTGTGTCTTCCACCTTTGCTTAAGATGTTATATGAGGATCGTAATTTGTAATTGGGGATTGAGATGGAATAATCGAATCGATCTAGAAATGGTTTGATTGACATGTAATCGACTAAGTCGATTGAACTGTAATTTGACTAAGAATGCATGAAGATATATGAAGTATATGTATATAACCTTGAATTGCAGGTTGAGACTGATGCCAAGGTACGTCTTCTACCCTGTGCGTGTATAGGCAGCCTATAGCCTTAGTGGGGTGGAACTTGCTAAGACGTAGTCTCATCCCGATTTAGGGAAAACATTTTAGGACCCCGATGAGAAACTGAAGAGGAGGAGTCTGAGAAGGAGAACTCGGAGGTGAAACCTGAGGAGAAGGATTTTTTGAAGAAGAAGATAATACCGAGAGAGATCTTGAGTACGACTTGGATGGATTGAGATTCCATCTTCTTTTGTGAACTCCAATTGATGTGAATAGTTATGAAGTTCTCTGGTTTGTGTTTTTTATAAAAGTTTGGTTATAAGTTTCAATATGAAAAATATGGCCTTGCTTTTCTATCCCATCGTATTTATTGTCTGGGGATTATAACTACTTCTGCATGTGATTATTAAAAGAAAGGGTCGGCGATATATAGTCTTGGGATATCGCATTATAAAATCGACCAAGTGAGAAGGATGTGTGCGTGCCCGAGGAGCGAGACGTGACAATGTTTGTGCTTAGGCCTTCTTTAAAAGAGAATAGAGAGCTTAAGGCCATCTTTGATCCTACCACTTCTAGTTTCATCTGTTTGTTGTGGCATAAGTCAAAGAACTCGGATGACGAAGCGCTAATTACAAAACATGGAGAACTCAAGAATCCTGAGACGTAAATTAACGTATGCATATCATCTACTTGATCTTCATCGACATCACCTTCCGTCCCTATCTTCACACACAAAAAGAAAAGAAAGAATGAAAAAAAAAAAAAGGAAATTAACATCAACATCATGTCTGTGACTAGACGTTGTATGCCGCAGCACTTGTTCCCATCACCTTCGTTTTCCTCCTCCTGAAAACCTTCACTAGCAAGTCCCTCCAAAGCTCTAAGTATCCCACATTCCAGCTCCTCTACCGAGCCAAAGTTGAGATTTAAGCGGTCGATCTGAGAAGGAATTTCGAGTACATAATGAAGACCAACTCCAATGAGTACAAAGAGGGAAATTATGACATAGATAAAACAAAGAATTTATTTGGGAAGTAGGGGATAACATACCTTCGTAGAAGGGGTTTTCTTCCCCCTAACTAGAAATGAGCATTCCAATGTAACAGGCATGGAACTCTTCGCCGAGCCTATAGGGACCATTAGGGGACCGGAAAATGGCAAATCGTTGGTGAAATTTTTCAAATGCTAAGAGCTCAAATTTATTTCAGCTTTGACCACTCAAAGTTTAACCGCTACTTGTTCTAAATGTTATTTGAATGCTATTTCATATATCTTTAGGGACACGGTGGGAACTCATTTGTAGTTGGCTAAGGATGAAACATTTAATAATTTAGGGTAAATACCCTGAAAAATCCCAAACCGATACATCTCGTGACAAATTTACCATGACTTATCATAATGAACCCTAAATTGGTACATTTATGACAAATTTAATCCAACATAATTTATTTGATCATAAAAAATCTCAAATTGATAAATTTATAACAAATATACCCTCCGTTAAATTGGATTAATACCACCAAAAAATCATAAAAATTATAAATTGTGGCAAACGAAGAGTAAAAACCTAAATCGGTATATCAATTAACTCTCATGTGTCATTTAATTTAATAATTTGACAGTAAAATTTAACAAAAACTAATATAGGGTAAATTTGTCATAAGTGTACCATATTGTGGTAAATTTGTCAAAAGTGTATCGCTTTTGGATTTTTTATCATCAAAAAAATAATTTGGAGTAAATTTGGCCCAAGTGTACTAGTTTATGATTTCTCAAGGTATTAACCTGATCATTTATACAACATCGCATTTATCACATCCAAAGGCAATCTTTTTAAGCCTGGTGGTATCTAGAGAAATCCTATATGTGCTTAGGCCTTCTTTAAAAGAAAATAGAGAGCTCAAGGCCATCTTCGATCCTGCCGATTCTGGTTTCATCTATTTGTTGTGGCATAAGTCAAAGAACTCGGATGACAAAGCGCTAATTAAAAAACATGGAGAACTCAAGAATCGTGAGACATAAATTAACGTATGCATATCATTTGCTTGATTTTCATTGACATCACCTTCCCTCCCTATCTTCACGTACAAAAAGAAAAGAAAGAAGGAAAAAAAAAGGAAATTGACATCAACATCATGTTTGTGACTAGGCGCTGCACGTTGCAGCACTTGTTCCCATCACCTTCGTTCTCCTCCTCCTGAAAACCTTCCCTAGCAAGTCGCTCTAAAGCTCTAACTATCCGACGTTTTGGCTCTTCTGCTAGACCAGAGTTGAGATTTAGGCCACTGATCCAAGAAGGAATTTCGAGTACACAATGAGACTAATTTCAATGAGTCGACAAAAGGAAAGTATGACATAGATATAATAAAGAATTTTTTTTGGGAAGTAAGGGATAACATACCTTTGCAGAAAGGGTTTTCGTCCCCCTAACTAGGAATGAGCATTCTAATGAAAACAAGCATGGAACTCTCCCTCAAGCCTACATGGACCATTAGAGGAGATCTTCCAAGTGCACATGATGCATCTGCCCTAAACTCATTTGGTGTTCTCAGTGCATCGACCATCCTCTCTCGATTGCACGTATATGTCAAACCACTCAAATCGTTCGGGCCACGAAAAGCCGCAAAAGAAGAGGGTTCGGTCAACAAAGTTGGGTATGAAGGATAATCCCCAATTGTCCTTCACCTGATGGATTCCCAAGTCATCATTCTTCGATTTGCAGCGGATGGTGAGTGTAATTCCGGCCGGCAAACCATTTTCAATGCTTTCAACACAACTACTCACGAATAAGGACCAAATGAGGAGGAGCGCAACCAATGGCTTCATCATTGGGGTAGGAGCTGGTTCGAATATAGTTACTAGCACTCAAATTAAACACCGATTCTCGGTTATGAATTACCTCATGAAGGAAAGAGGGAAATTAGGGGGGAGAGAGAGGGAGGGAGGGAGAAGTGGAGCAACGAAGGTTGACTTCACAAGCATGTTCTCCAGAAGTATCTTCGTCCGACGTTTCGATGGTGGGCGGCAACGAAACAGAAGGCGGACCCCCTCTGCCCTATTTCTCCCCCTTCTTTTTCTTCCCTTGCATCAATTGCAGTAAGTAAATTTCGAAATTTTCAGAGTAGGATCATTACTTTATTGCAAGCCTGAGAATAACGATTTAGCCGAAATTTCCTTCTATTGTGCATGATGCGTGCACATTTTGTGCACATTTCTAGTCTCTCGAATGTTGACATTGCAATAAGAAACAGCCTTGGCCATGTGGTTAGATCGTCGATGCAATTAGAAAACTCTATTGAATTGAAGTAAATTTGTCACATGTGAATTAATATGGGGATTTTCAGGATATTAATCCAATAATTTATACAACATCGTCTCTATCACATCCAATGGCAGTCTTTTCAAGCCTGGTGGTATCTAGAGAAGTCTTGTATTTGCTTAGGCCTTCTTTAAAAGAGAATAGAGAGCTCAAGGCGAGCTTCAATCCTACCGATTCTAGTTTCATTTGTTTATTGTGGCATAAGTCAAAGGACTCAGATGACAAAGTGCTAATTAAAAAACATGGAGAACTCAAGAATCATGAGACATAAATTAACATATGCATATCATCTACTTGATCTTCATTGACATCACCTTTCTCCCCTATCTTCATGTACAAAATGAAAATAAAGAAGGAAAAAAAAAAGGAAATTGACATCAACATCATGTTTGCGACTAGACACTGCACGCTGCAGCACTTGCTCCCATCACCTTCGTTCTCCTCCTCCTGAAAACCTTCACTGGCAAGTCCCTTGAAAGCTCTAAGCATTCGACGTTTCGGCTCCTCTCCTGACCAGAGTTGAGATTTAGGCCGCCGATCCGAGGAGAAATTTCGAGTACATAATGAAGACCAACTCTAATGAGTACACAGAGGGAAAGTATGACATTGATATAATGAAGAATTCGTTTGGGAAGTAAGGAATAACATTCCTTTGCAGAAGGGGTTTCTTCCCCCTAACTAGGAATGAGCATTCCAATGATAATAGACATGGAACTCTTCCCCGAGCCTACGGGGACCATTAGGAGAGATCTTCAAAGTGCACACGGTGCATTTGCCCTCAGTGCACTTGGTGTTCTCGGGCATCGACCATCGTCTTTCGATTGCACGTATATGTCAAACCACTCAAACTATTCGAGCCACGAAAAGCCGCAAAAGAAGAGGGTTCGGTCGATGAAGCTGGGTATGAAGGAGAATTCCTAGCTGTCCTTCACCTAATGGATTCCAAGGTCGTCATTCTTCGATTTGTAGTGGACGGTGAGTGTGGTTCCGACCGGCAAATCGTTCTCGATCTTCACGTGCGTCTTCTTCCAGATGCTTCTGACATAGCTACTCACGAATAAGGACCAAACGAGGAGGAGTGCAACCGATGGCTTCGTCATTGGGGCAAGAGTTGGTCCGAATATAGAATCTAGCACTCAGATTAAACACCGATTCTCAGTTATGAATGACCTCACTAAGGAAAGAGGGAAAATAGGGGGGAGAGAGAGGGAAGGAGAAGTGGAGCAACGAAAGTTTACCTAACAAGTGTGTTCTTCGAAAGTATATTTGTCTGACGTTCCGGTGGCGGGCGGTGACAAAATAGAAGGTGGACCCCCTCTGCCCTTGTTTCTCCCCCGTCTTTTTCTTCCCTTGCATCAATTGCAGTAAGTAAATTTTGAAATTTCAAAGTAGGATCATTACTTTATCGCAAGCCCAAGAACAATGATCTAGCCAGAATTTCCTTCTATTGTGCATGCTGCGTGCACAATTCGTGCACATTCGTTGTCTCTCGAATGTAGACATTGCGATAAGCTCCAAGTATCCGATGTTTTGACTCTTTTGCCAGACTAGAGTTGAGATTTAGGCCGCTGATCCAAGGAGGAATTTCGAGTACATAATGAAGACTAATTCCAATGAGTACACAAAGGGAAAGTATGACATAGATATAACAAAAAAGTTGTTTGGGAAGTAAGGGATAACATACCTTTGCAGAAGGGGTTTTCTTCCCCCTAACTAGGAACGAGCATTCCAATGATAACAAACATGAAACTCTTCCCCAAGCCTACAGAGACCATTACGGGAGATTTTCCAAGTGCACATGGTGCATCTGCCCTTGGCACACTTGGTGTTCTCAGTGCATTAACCATCATCTCTCGATTGCACATATATGTCAAACCACTCAAATCATTCGGGCCACAAAAAGCCGCAAAAGAAGAGGGTTCGATCAACGAAGTTAGGTATGAAGGAGAATTCCCAGCTGTCCTTCACCTAATGGATTCCTAGGTTGTCATTCTTTGATTTGTAGTGGACAGTGAGTGTGGTTTTGGCCGGCAAACCATTCTCAATCTTCACGTGTGTCTTCTTCCAAATGCCTTTGACACAGCTACTCACGAATAAAGACCAAACGAGGAGGAGCACAACTAATGGCTTCGTCATTGGGGTAGGAGTTGGTTCGAATATAGAATCTAGCACTCAAATTAAACACCAATTCTCAGTGATGAATGACCTCACGAACGAAAGAGGGAAAATAGGGGGAGAATGAGGGAGGGAGAAGTGGAGCAACGAAAGTTGACCTCACAAGCGTGTTCTTCGGAAGTATCTTCGTCTAATGTTCCGGTGGCAGGCAGCAAGGAAACAAAAGGCGGACCCCCTCCGCCCTTGTTTCTCCCCCCTTCTTTTTCTTCCCTTGCATCAATTGCAGTAAGTAAATTTCGAAATTTCAGAGTAGGATCATTACTTTATCGCAAGCCCGAGAATAAAGATCTAGCTGAAATTTCCTTCTATCGTGCATGTTGTGTGCACGATTAATGCACATTCTGTGAATGTTTTGTGCATAGTCCTAGTCTCTCCAACGAAGACATTGCGATAAGAAACAGCCTTAGCCATATGGCTAGATCATCAATGCAATTAGAAAACTCTATTGAATTGATTGCCATCAATTGTGAGAGACGAAAGGGCGGATGGTAGAGTAGTTGTTTGGTAAATCTGCAACGAAGGAAATGGAGATGCGAACGGAGGGATAAATAGTGAGGCTTCATCTATAATGCATGCATGATGTGCAGTTAATGTTGTGTCTAGGACCTAATATTAATTGGACATCATGCCTTACACGTGAGGCCTCACTATTTGTCTCCTCGGTCGTGTTGTTGTTCCTTTGCATCTCCATCTCCCTCACTCTAGACCTCCACTCCATATTTTTACCGAACAAGTCCTCCAACCTCCGCCCCTTTGTCCTCGGCATCATCAAGTAGAACTGCACTCACCCAAATCTCATAATCACCATGAACAAGAAGATGGTCCTGCCAAGGGTAACCACCCTGGGCAACGGCATTAACTTCATGGATATCAGTCCAATGGAGTTTATGGTTCTTCCTCTCTTTTCCTTTATTATGGTTATTGGTTGGTTTATGTAGCCAGGAAACATTAGACATCTTTTTGTTGTGTTACAAGCTCTGTCTTCTCGGTTCTTGAAGGAAGATGGATTAAATCTACCGTCTAATATCAGCATTCATTTGAATAGAACTCCCAACAAGTTTGTCATTGATTAGACAAAAGGTGCCAACTATGGTGTAGGTGATCAACTTAAATGTTCTTAATTAGGAAAATTGGAGCTAATCAAAATAAGTATTTAACTATTTTGGTTGAGTGTCCCAGTGTAAAATGGCAGCACTTTGTCATTAAATTGTTACTTATTTTGAATTGCTAATAAACTCTATTACTACCACCTCCAGAAAATTGCCTTTTTTTTTTTTTGCTTTTAACTGACCTTCCTCGTTACCGTGATGTCCATTGTTTGTTCTTTATTGTAGGTTCTTTATCTAATTACGCAATAGTAAGCTACGGCATTTGATCGTGCGATTCATGCTCTAGTGCTTGTTATTTCTCTAGCTTTCTTCCCCGTGTTATTAATTCCAGTCGAACCTTCCATGTGGCTAGCAAGAAAGATATCTAGTCAGATGTGGTCTAGGTTTCATTATAATAATGATTGGAATAACTATTGGAATTTTCCTATCCTAATTAACAGAACAGTAATTAACAAGACTACTGTTATGTGAACGTATACATTTGAGGGACCTCATTCTTCGGATGAGCTTAGTGAATAATTGATACGCCACTAATTAATCGGTGGTTTTTGACCATCATAGTTGAGAATATCGGGTTTAAGACCTGCTCAAACTGCATTGCAGCATTGCTCTTGGACTTGGTGGTAATTCAATTCCTCTAACCCCCCCCCCCCAAAAAAAAAAAAAAAAAAAAAAAACTATTTGTGCCAGTTATTGACTATTGGTTTGCTCCATATCTTCTCATTCCATTGTATACATTGCTTAATATGGTGGATTATTATTGGATCTCAGAACACTTTCTGTGGACAAGTATCTATTTTTTGGTCTTGGCTTCAAGTTATTAGCGCCGTTTAATTTGTTATGTCGGCCATGTAAGTGTAGATTGCTTAGTTTGGACTTTCATATTTTAAATAAAGCTCTCTTTCTATAGCTCACTGAAATTGTTGTGTCAACTGCAAGTGTGAATCATCAAGGCTCATCCTGAGTATCTACAAAGTTCATCTTTCTTTAGAGCAAGAAACCAATTGTTGGAGCATAACCTTCTCCAAGTCATATACACCATAGTAGTGAACTCAAATCTACAGCTCTCCTCATTGACTTGCAATTGCTACAATTGCAGCCTCGAACTAATGCAACACTAATTCTTATTATGCTAAGCCCAAAAAAGGGAAGGAAGAACTTGCCTAGCGCAATGGTCGCTCCTTGGGTTAGAAGACTTAGAGCTGCCCCTTGTGTGCGTTCCTATTGTTTTGCATAAAATATTTTGTTGAAAAATATTTTTCTCATTGTCTAGCATTTAAAAAAAAAAAAATCATTTTCTAGTCAAAACCTGCATTTAGACTAGAGACCTTGGAGCTTGGCCATGGGATCCTCAAAACCCGTGCTCCAGTCCTCGGTAGCCAAGCCTAGGTAATTGGCTCTATGGCCTTAGTCCTTCAAGGTCAGGATCGATTGCTTGGCAACCACAATCGAGTCCATAAAGGCCGGGCACAAGTCCTTTAGGGCTAGGTCCTAGACCCTGGTGTCCATGCTTGGGTTTCTAGCGTTCGTACCCAGGTAGCTGCTAGGTACTTGGCTCCAGTGCTCAAGTCACTAATTCCTTAAAGTTGGTCCATATAAGTGACCATTTGGTCTCTTGAGGTTGAGCTCGAGTCCACCAAGGTTTGGGCCCAGATTCACAAAGGTTGGCCTGGAGACTCAATGCTTATGCCTGACTTCAAGGCAGCAATGCCTGGGCTCCTAACCCCTTGTCCATTAGCCTCAAGACTAGAGTGCACATGCCATCGGGCCCCGATAGCCATGCTTGGGTACTTGGACCTCATGTCTTAGTCACTAGCAGTCAACCTGGTTCTTGACAAGAATGCTTGTGCTTGAGGAATTTGGACCTCAACAACTCAATACAACCCATTTTCATCCGACTTTCTACAGTGAAAAGGTTCATATAGCTCTGGTGGTAGCTCTAGTGGTAATACAGTTCTGGTAATTGTCTCCGAAACAAGGAACATCACCAACTTTGTTAACCCAAAATAGTTGCAGTCAATAAAGAAAAAAGAAAAGGAAAATTACTTAATCATACATGTAACCTGTAACCTCTCAAGTATCCTTAAGTATCCCCGATAAGAATGCTTGTGCCTAATCAATTTTGAGGATAAGAGATATCGCTAGAAAGAGAAATCAAATTACTTGCCACGGATTGAGGGAGTAGATTGTGAATGGTTGAGAGAGAGAGAGAGAGAGAGAGAGAGAGAGAGAGAGAGAGAGAGAGTGATGATAAGGAGATATCACTAGAAAGAGAAATCAAATTACTTGCCATGGATTGAGGGAGTAACGGTTGAGAGAGAGAGAGAAAGAGAGAGAGAGTGGTGTATTATTAATATAATCCCATAGCCATGTTTCTTGTTGGTGGAATTTTCTTATTTTTATTTTTGCCACACTTTGATTACGAGTTATACGGTATGAATTTCGTCCACGTTCAATATTTATAACAACAAATTAGAGGCATAACTTAAGGAAATGTCCTCCAAGAGATTGAGAAAAACATGCCTCGATTTTTTCCAATCTTAATGATGTGATGAAAAAATAAGTAAATTTATTTTCTTTGTTTATAGTAATTGATATTCATATGGAGGACCTTCTTTTTGTTAGATTAATGTTTAGTATTGGTAGATGTAATTAATTGAGTAATATTTCCCCTCATCCTTATTTGAAGTACTGATGAATTACAAATAGGGAGATCACCATATTTGAGTAATGTCCATATTCATAATTCACCAATTAGAGACCTAATTTGAGAAATTTTTCTTAACATGCTTCTTATTGAAGGTTTTTTTTTTTTTTTTTATTAATAATGCAAGGGCACAAGTGATTGTGTTGATAAGTGGTTTGCATGAACTGATCAAGTCCAAGGCTTTGGCCCATACAAGTGATCATGCATAGTGATCATAGTGATCGTGCTGCATAAGTGGTTTGCATGCACCTCCTAAGATTTAAACATTTAAACATGTGGCATCCAATTTGGAAGCTGAAAATTGTCTAATGCCAAACCAACTGTGCCAATCTTGGGGCTGAATTGCTTTGTTCAAATTAAAACATCTAATTTTTGAAATTTTTTAAAACGTCATTATGTATTTGTGTGTCAAATACATAGTTAATAATGAAGCGGCTGGACATACAGTATAAAAAGTTTTCTGGGCTGCACATTACAAAAAGAAACGTGAATTTTAAGATTTTGTGTGTCTTCTTCTCAAATTGTTACCCATCAATGAAAGTTAAATCGTTAACTTAATGCCTATCCCAAGATTCATCTCTTTCTAGAGTGTATGCCAGAATGCAATATCTACTGAGGAGAATCTTTACGAGAGGATAGCTGTAGCTGATCCGCTTTGCCCCCTATGTTGCCAAATGCCCGAAACAACAGAACATTTACTTCCCCTCTTGCCCTTGGACGGAAGAGGTTTGGTCTGATCAGAGGGTCCAGATTATAATTCAGCAACAGCAAATTACAAGAATGGACAAATGGGGGTTCAATTGCCGTTTGAATCAAAGAATCTCTTACCGACAAAAGAAGAGCTTGCTGGAATCCTGTGGTTAATATGGAATGCCCGAAATGCCTATATTTTTCGATCAAGACAGCCGCAAGCTACCATGGTGGTAGATGAAGCTTTTTCAGCGCAAAAAAAGCTATTATAGGTGAAACCCAGAAGCAAAACCGAAAATTGGGAGAGATGAAACTCAACTTGCAGCTTTGAAATTCAACTTGGATGGCTCGTGGGTGGAAGGGACAAAAGACGGAGCTGTTGCTGGAGTGTGCAGGGATTCGAACGGTGTTGTAGTGGACGGTTTTGTCAAATCGAGCCTTGCGAGTGTAGCCCTTGGTGCGTCCCAGAGATCCATTGCACTGGCGACGAGCCAAGCAGCTCCTCATCCTTGCGCCGTTGTTCCAGCCCTACCCCGGCGACGTTGCTGCTTTTGTGGCTTGAGGTTGAGCAGCTGGCGACCGGACATTGTACTTGCTCCCTGTGCCGAAGCTGCGGATGATCAGAGAAAACTAACCATCATCGGATTGCCACCACTGTCTGGTGCCGGAACAATCAATTCTCGGATAGTCTCTTGCCAGAAATCACCAGTAACAATGGCAAATCACAAAGTAGAAAGAAACAAAAAATGGGTTTAGATTCGGTTAACTAGAATCAAGTCCATTCATTAACGAAGGTATTAAGGTACACCAATTCGCCCTCAGATTGCACAAAAGCATGAGCTATTTCGTAGTTGCTAGCCTTCCAAAGAAGGCAAAAGCATCACTCAGAGTAATAAACTAGCTTTATTAAGCCCCACTTAACTAGGTTAAAAAGCAGGGTAAAATTTTTCGGTCAATGTCCACACAGCCTCATCTGACATGGCATTCCCCTCTGATATTAATATACCCAGTACCATGGTTCTCTCTAATTCACCTTTGTCACTTTAATTCCTTAGCATAACTAGCCTGCTTTTTCCGAAATTAGTAAGTAGCAATGCTCTTTAATTCACCTTTGTCACTTTAATTCCTCAACATAACCAGCCTGCTTTTTCCGAAATGAGTAAGTAGTAGTGCAAGGAATTCTTTTTGTAGACCACAATCTTGCAGAAATAATGACAGTCTAGAACATACAAGCAAGTTGTAACTACAAAATAAATCAATTTATCAAAACTACAAACATATTTATGAGCATGCTTATAATTCCACAAGAAGAGAGCATAAACAAAATGGAACAATCTAGACTAAACCCAAGTAAAACCTCCATGGCCACAAGCCCACTACAAGTTCCTTCAACAATTCTCTAGGTAAAACTGCAAATTCTGACCCTTGAGTGAGTAGGTGGAGGTGAAGTTACAGACCTTCTTGCCTCCTATGTAATCTTTCCTCTCATCTCGACTAACCCAATTACAGCCTCCATGGCGACAAGCCCCACTATAAGTTTCGACAACAATTCATGCTCTAGGTAAAACCGCAAATGTAGGTCATTGAGTGAGTAGGTTGATTTGAAGTTACCGAGAATTACACCATCACCCCCATTTGCAAAGTTAGGTTCTTGAGCCCAAGCTTCTTGAACAAGAAGCCCCGATGTTTTCTTGTGCAGTCGTGACCACCACTTGCGGCCACGAGGCCAGAGATTGAGCTCTAACGGCCATGGCAGCCACGAGCTCGAGATTTGGCATCCTTAGCCGCGAGTGGAGCTCTACCTCTAGCAGCCATGGCTGCTGTAAGAAGAAGACAACAATTAATGGAGAGAATAATGAATGAGGGAAAGGTGGGATCCAACGTGGCGCCCGTTCATAATATTTCATCGAACTGAATGGACATAATTTTTCCCCTACAAAATCTACAGTAACATTCATTCCAGCATAAAACTATCCATCCGAAAATACATGCTGTAAAATTGGTCCAAAAATAAAATGCTGGAACTAAAAAAAGATGTAAATAGCAAATTATTCATTAACTAAGCATAATGTTTGAGAGCTTAAATTAGGGAAAAATGCTTTGACTTAATCGTGCTCCAATCTTTCCGACTAAATTAAACTAGGTTGAGTGGTTAACTAAAATTATCAAGATGAATGTGCATTTTCATCTAAAAAAGCCCATCAAAAAGAAATAGAAATTTTTGTTTGGCTTGAAACCTAATATTTAATGGCTCTCACTGCTTTATGTAGTGATATATGATATTGCTATTTACATAGTGAGCAAGATTGTGTATCCCATGCACTCTTAATTACTTACGTCTACTTCGATTTGATGGACTTAAGGTGATGCACTATTCTCGAAGGTGGACTCATCACCGGTTACTGTAACTTGTTTTCGATTATTAGATGTTTACGTGCAATCAATCTATTTGTACCGTTTTGTTTTTTTCTCTTAAGTTTTCCTTTTATCTTCCAAATTTCAGACTATTTTTTGTCGGGTGGGCTAGGCAGGCCTGGCCCACCGTGTCCATCTTATGGGCGGGCCTCCCCACCAAAATGGGCCCCGTGGTCTCGGCCTGCACCAGCCAGTGTGGATGCTTTGTTACCACTTAGGGTGGGCTTGCCCAATGATCATTTCTTAAGCAAAAGAAAAGCCCCTCTCTTTTGTCACCAAAACCCGGCCTGGATAAAGATTATGGGTCGGGCACATGTTTGTTGAGGTATCAGGTCGGGCACTCGTCAATCTCTGAATTGCTGGGTGAGCTCTCTTATCGATTCCACTTATAGGCGGTGCTGCCGTATGAGTGACTGGCCTTTCATTTCTTATTTATTTCCATGGAAAATGCAAAGCGCAAATAAAAGAAAAAGAAAAAATGGCTTGATAAGAACTGCATGCACTTCACAACGACACCGCCAAATAAAGGTTCGAAAATACGCATGTGAGAGACACGAGAGCAACTCGGCTGGTTTTCTCCTACAAAACCCTTCTCTTGTAACTTGAACGGTCAAACCCCTCCTCTTCGTCTTTTTCAAGCACAAACCCTACTCCTCTCACTCAACCTCGGCCATCCCCGTTGCGCACACAGCAGACCACCTCCTGCTTCTCTCGTTCTGTATCTGGAGAAATCTCGGGTAAGAGCCCGTCTGTCTTTGCTTTGATCGCAGTGTTTCTTCGAAGCCAACGAGATTTGCTTTCCCGGGAGCCTTTGTAAGCTTCCAACGATGCATGCTTTTGTTGCTGAGAATTAGGTTGTCAACTTTTTCATTTCGGGTCGCTGCTGTCTTTGTTTTTAAGACCTCGTTTGCTTCTTTCGATGGCTAGACCTTGAGAACCTCTCGTTAGTGTTTTGGGCTGGTGAACCGCGAGGCTCTGTCTTTCGATTGTCATTTCATTTACTAAAAGCTTTAGATCTTCGTTCGTTCTGCCGTTCGATTTTTCTTTCTTCCATCCGCGCCAATCTCTCGTTATTTTTCTTTTAACGTGCATTATTGGGACGTTCCAGGTTTGGTAGAAAATGTCGGAATACATCCATCAATGTTCGTCACTGTCTGTCCCCACCGTCACTCCTGATGCTGTCGCTGAAGAATTCAACCATCTGGCAATTGATGGGCAACCGTCCAGGTCTGAACGATGCGATGGACGACCAGGTTCAGGATTCGTCCATCTCCAATTGTCTGAGAATTGTCTCCGCTGATCAATCTGGAACAGCCTCAGCGAGGGAGACAAGGTCCACTGCTATATTAAAGAGAGATTCATCTCACGACTAGGTGAGCTTGGGGAGCAAGTTACCGTGGTGGCAATTCACCGGAATTGCTACTCCAGTTTCTCGGTGAAAGCACGGGCCCAGGTTTTCAACTTTACTCATAGGCAGTGCAGAAGTAAGGCAGCAGCGACACCGCCAATGTGAGGTACGCATGGTATGCGACCTCGAAGGAGGAAGTCCCCAAGATTTTCTCCCATGGCTTTGATTAAAATGACAAGCCTGAGAACGACGGCTTGTATGGCTGTGGAGTTTATTTTGCTCCTCTTAATCATACTCTCGAAAAGTACATGAGTTCCCTTTTAAGATACTATTTGTAAAGTGGTACAATAATGAAGATATGTTAGCATAGCGTCTTACTAGATTTCCTTTGTCACATATGATTGTATATCTAATAGAACTAATATATTTTGCAATCATGTTTTTGGACACGTGTTAGAATGTTGTGCGTAAGATGATATTGGCCTTAGATGGTTTCTTTGTGATGCCTTGGCAGCATTAAGTCCGCCACTATTAATTGCACAAATAATCGGAGAGTTTAGAAAGTCTCATTTAGTTTTATATTTCCCTTTTAAGCTATGATTGGTTAAATCTGGTAGATTGATTATGATTTGGTGAAATGTCATAGATCATTGTTTTGTGAGCATGTTGTTTCTTGAGTTTCGTTAACAAATTTGCATGTGATGATATTGGCCTTAGGTATTTTCTTTACATTTTCGCAATCATGACAATAAAGATTGGTTAAATCATATTGGAAAAATCGATTTGCTATTATGAATAGTTGTTTAGAACAATATGATTCAACATCTCCAAGAAAATACATAATTTGGAGCATCCACACCAACAATCATGTGTTGCCATAGTTGCTGAAGAGGCAAGTGAATTTACTTTCCCATTCTTGCTTTTGCATTGATTATTTGTGTGTTTGACTTTGTCATCCTATTTACTAGCCTGGTGATTTGTGAAATTTATATTCATGGAATGAACGTTGTTGGATCTCGTTTTCGTTTTTTATAAAGGAATTCTAGAAAACCTTCCCTCCATCTAACATCAATTTGGTCTCCAAGTATTATAAGGTTTACAAAGTAAGTGCCACATTAACATTGTCATCATGAAATTCTTGTCTTGCAAGTGTTTTTCTTTTTGCTTACCTGATGTTGAATTATTTCATGATCATCATTTTCCAGGAGAGAAAGATGTCGAGGCAGCTGCCGGTACAAAAGTCAGGCAAATCGCAGGTGATAGGTGGCTGATTGGAATCATAAAAAGTTTTCGAGCTAAAATGTTTGAATTATGATCCTTTATCAAGACAGTATTTTGAAAGCACTTCCATGCCTTGATGTCTACTCATGGGTAGAGAAAGCTTGCATTGCATTGGAGTATAACGTTGATGATTGTTTCCGTTGTGTTGAGTTGACAGTGAATAATATATTATGTTCTATAGTACTTTCGGGCATGAAGCGGGTGATCGTGGGACCATGGATGGACTTGAATAAGATTAGCATGCGAGGCACATGAATAAGACGAGTTTCCATTTTGATGAGTTCACAGCACACAGTGGCAGGAGCAAATGGTACGGGGAGGAGGCCCATTCGGATTGGATGCTGACACAGCTGCTGACTCTTAGATTGGAAAAATACTGTTTTTAGAATTTCTATTATTTAAACATTGGCACTTGATTACAATCATATAAACTACGGTCTTCTCTTGGTCCCTATGTCACATGATTGTTTGTTTTCAATGGAGTACCGCAACTCTTCTTTCGTTGACATATTATGGGAATATTTTTATGATTTGTGCAATTATGTAGGAGATAATCACATTTCCACTTGATGATCAATTATGACACGACGGGATCGTGAAATTTTTTTGGAAGCTTTGATGAAAATGGAGGAATGGTGTTTTAGCTAGAAATTTTCGAGATAACCTTTTATCTCTAGCGGCCTTTATTTTTTTATTTTTTTGAATTAGGCATCTATGTTAGCTTAGTTATGGAGGTAGATGAGTGAGTTTTGTGAGATTGTTTATAATTGACAGTCAACCCTATCGATAGAGTAAAGGGTGGAATGATGCACTTTGTTTTGTCAAATCGTCTTTGTTTTCTTATTATTGTGAAAATTCCTTGCTTTGCCTTTATAGATGCAAAACTGCCACTAGAAGCTCCTTTGAAAGGAAGCTTATGTTGCTTCTTGGAGGTTCGATTCACACCAAAAAGTCTTTTATCTTCTAGCATTTTATTCTTTATATATTTATTTTTGTTCATATCTTGGTGGGCATATCTTGGTGAGCATCGGTCAAGTTTTAGCCTAGTTTTCAATCTATTGAATGGAAAAAAAGAAAAATAAAAAAAGGTTGGAAACGTGGAAGAAGCCCAAACCCAAGTCCCCCTTTTATTGATAGTTGGGAGGATTTCCATTTGACTTGGACTTGGCTGTGTTGTTCAATATGTCCATCCAACCTTGGGGCTTAAACATTAGAAATGTAATAGGGAGATAGATATTGTAACATCCCGGGCCCCACTGTGTAATATTGTCCGCTTTGGGTCACCCGCCCAGGCACGGACGAACCGCCATCCTAGCCACGGTCTCTTCCCTCACGGCTTTAAAACGCATTACACAAGTTAGAGGGACCAAGCCTTATAAGCTAACCAAGACCTCCTTCCCTAAGCGATGTGGGACAAGAGAGAAGGCTATTACACTATTTTATAAAACCAAAGAAGATATAGTACCACTCACCTCGCCTAGGGAGGGAGGTCTTAGATAGCTTATAAGGCTTGGGTCCCTCTAACCTGTGTAACACGTTTTAAAGCCGTGAGGGAAAAGATCGTGGCTAACAAGTGGTATCAAAGCCGACTCCCGACCGCGTGTGGGACCACAGCTTAAGACGCTGCCGAGGTGGAGAGTGTAATAGCCTCCTCTCTTGTCCCACATCGCCTAGGGAGGGAGGTCTTGGTTAGCTTATAAGACTTGGTCCCTCTAACCTGTGTAACGCATTTTAAAGCGGTGAGGGAAGAGACCATGGCTGGGATGGCGGTTTGTCCGCGCTAGGGCGAGTGACCCAAAGTGGACAATATTACACAGTGGGGCCCGAGATGTTACAGATATGAAATGTTTGAAACTGAAATGTGAAAATGCAAACAAATGCCATGTCAAGTAATAGATGGGGTAGCTGGAAAATCTGTTAGATAAAATGAAAAATAAGAATAAATTTCATAGGCGTGAAAGTACTATTTTTAAGGATAATTCCACCCCTCAAGTGCTACTTCCTCTAGTAGTGGGAGACACAACATATCTTCTTCTTTTTTGACATGCTTTGATTGTGATTTTGGAGATTCTCTTTATAGAAAAATGAGTGGGAATGTTAATAAAGAAATAAATCAAATAAGATGTTACAATTCAACCAAAAAAAAAAAAAAATCGAACGTGACAAAACCATAATAAGAAATGGCATTCAAGTTTTCAAAACTATCAAAATATCAAACAAGGATGGCAAATAGAATAGTGTCAACTTGGTTGTAGACTTTGTTTACGGGTGAAGACCAAAAGTAAAAAATGGTGGACAGGAAATGATGAGAGGAAATGCCTTACGTTGGGTACTTGGGAAGTATTCGTGTTTCTTGGTGCCTCCCATCTCACTTGAAGCCTTCTCATGGGATCTTTGAGCAGATGCTGCAACAAAATGAAGTCCAGAAGCTTCATCACTTCCGTTGAAAAGGGTGCGGATGAATTTGGGACCCATGAGAGGTTGAAGCTCTTGTGCAAATGCCTTCTGATGGAAAATAAGCATGTGGGGGAAAGCCTCGAAAAGGGGTAAGGGCCTTTGTTGTAGAGGGACTCTGTAAAGTTTTGAGTAGTTAATTTGATACCAACTACATCATGTGAAATTCCTTGCCCTTGCTATTTCTAAGTCTAGCATGCTTGAACTTACAATCATGATGAATTACTTATCTACCTTCTATTGTTCGGTCAGGCATCGCCATATGCCTATGCAACTGCTTCGTCAAACGCCAGACACTGAGGAGGATTTTGAGGACTTCCAAGGGTAAACTTTTATTAGGTGAAGATTTGATTAAAAACGAAGAAAGAAGCGTAAGGTCTAGGGTCTTGCTTGGGGACATGGCAGTGATATAGTTGAAGATGTTAGTGGTCGGTGAACTAGATCCTCTATCAGAAGAAGAGGCGATAGGAAATAGTGACTACTATTTGGAGCGAGGATTGCTTGAGCTATATCGGGAAGTACAGTTCCTGCAGAAGGATAATTTAATTGACCCATTCTCCCAATTTGGGCCTATGAAGGAATTTGAAACCCAGCTGTTGAAAGATTCTAATATAACTCCGGTCATCCTTGCTATGAACAAGGCTTTCGGTGAAGCATTTAGGAACTTGGAGAAGAGTAACCCCAATGGTTCAGCTCTTATGAAGCATCAACTTCAACCGGCTCAATACTCCAAGCATCCTACTTGGATCAAGCACTCTGCCTTGCAAGATGCTCCCTCTCAGCATTCATAAAGCAGAATTTGTAGATGATGATATCCCTTGAAATATATGTCAAGTTTGAGCACTCTGAATAAACAAGGTCTTTATTGTAGTGTGGTGACTTTCCTAGACTTTGTGTAGTGCTGCAATTGTTGGTTAGATGTTATGTTGAGGAATTGTTGGGCAAACAAGCAAGCTTCCATCCACTGGTATTGTTGGCAATTGTGTATATAGGGTTTTTTTTTTTTTTTTTTTTTGGTGTGTATATGAGTTTTTTTTTTTTTGGTCGAAAAGTGTGTATATGGGGGTTGAATTTGTTGGATAGTCTCTTTCCATTTAAGTTTTGTTCTGCTGCATGCAATTGATATTATCATGTCACTCTTGCATTATTACTTGATCTTTAATAATTTGGCAAAATCTGTCCACTATTATTTTATAATCTATCCACCTCCTATTTACTTCAACATAAGAAAAAGCGAAGTAGTCTTATGGATTGGTTTGTGATTGCATATCATACTCCCTACAGTATCGTTACCACATTAGAGGTTAAACCATCAAAGTTCGGGATGTTATATCATTAGCCATAAAACAAAAGGTACAACGCAGACTAAGCGAGGAGAAATATTGGTGGCTGCTCAAGAAATCTCCCTCCATCACCCATCCTTGGACTTTATAAAGAAAAATAGCCCACTTGATAAATAGGGAAAAAAAAAGTAACACTGTGACACATTGTCCCAATTTATAGAGTTGCTACCTAAATAGCACTAAATCTATCGATGTTTAAATTCTATTCCTCTTTTACTTGAAGTAATAAACCTTATCCAATGTTTTAATCCTATTCCTCTTTATAAAATAAACCTTATCCCATGTTTTAAATTATATTCCTCTTTCATCGTTTGCAACAAACCTGCCTTAAATTTAAAGTAATTATTCTCCATCCGTTTTAAATAGTTTGATTTTCTTGAAGAGAACAAATTCCTTTCCGTTTTATGGACAAAATTATTTTTTACTCTTTTAGACTTCTCCAGGATAAAAAATGGCCATAAATATTGCTTTGCTTTGCCAAATCCAAAATCAAAGGTATACATGCAATATAATTGTCAAATTATCTGTGAATAAAGTGAGTCCAAGGGAATCAATTTATTCTTTGTTCTCATTATTGCATCGAAAGAGAATATCAAATATCATTGTAATCGTGTGAACTTGCGAACTTACGAACCGACCATAGTCGAGTAGGGAAAAAAAACAACGAAGTAATTTACACGAGCTATTTTGAACAAGAGACATCCATGTTAAACCCTCTTGCTAGTGTAAAATGCACAAAACTCGATTTTCAGATTATTGCATTAATTTACACCTTAGTTTATATTTCACAGAAAATGCAGAGAAATAATAGGTTGGTAATTATCGAGAAATTTGTCTGCGAAACTAGTTTTGTTACTTTCGTTTATCAAACAACTCAACTTGTTCATAACAAAATTCTTTATTAGAAGATAATTGTAACATTCGAAGACAAACCATATTACTCACTTTCCTATGTACCAATTTCCTGGTAATTCATTGACTTACCATTTTGTCTTAACCACCTAGAGAAAATTATGAAAAATGTCATAAATCTATTGTATGACAGCCAATTCAATTCTTAACTTTTTTAAATTTTGGAAATTTAAGATTAAACCTTTTGATGATTACCCAATGTAATTATTTCAACCAATTATTATTGAAAGTTGCTAACATGGACATCAACCATCCTATGTGGTACGATTAGTGTAGACATGCACGGTTTTTATAATTTTTAGAAAAATTATGATTTTTTTTTCCTTTCTTAAGCTAGATTAGCGAGACCTTAGACTAGGCGAGGCAACCCTAGGGCCAGTCACTTTAGCTAGCCATCAACAAGGCCCGATGACTAGCTAAGCAAAATAAAGAAAAATGGAAACTTAAAATGATTTACAACCTAAATTAGCGAGAAGTCCTGCTTTTATAAATCGTCAAAAGTTTTATGATTTATTTGAAAAATATATCACTGAATTAATATAGGTACAATATGTTTAGGACTTTTTGTCAATCATCTCCAACCGCCTACTTCGCTTCTCCCATTTTAATTTTGTCACATAGAAATTGTATGTTCTCTTATCATAGTTAACTTGTTGCATGTCCATGCACACCCAAAGAGGCCAATAATACGAACGATTTTGACACATAATTAGCAAATAACTAGTTATAAAGCGATTTAGCTAGAGAAATCTAAAGCATTTGATGCACCTATTAAAGTATTCATTAGAATTTTACAGGTAACTTTTGTTTAACTTATAACTTAAGTGGTAATCTTGGCCTCTCTTTAATTCGGACGTGTTGTGAATGAGCCCATGCAAGAATTTATGCAGCCAATCACACATGTTCAATGCACACCAAAAACATCACATGAGCAAATATAAATAAATAAGAGAATAAGTAAAATACTATTGAATCTCGTCTCAATATCATCTGTCTAAATTTCATCGACCATTGAACTAGGTTCCCAAACTCCAGCTAAATCGATCTGACCACATTTGTACCCTCATTCACATGGGGCCAAATTTTAGTACCCCTTAAACAAATTAAATATGGCGATTAGAAAAACGCCAGAAAAGGTATCATGAAAATCTCTATCCTATCCTCTTCATTTGGCCTATAATTAATAATTCTACTATTAAATAAACAATGCCAAATAATGTATTACCAAAATCTCTTCTCTATCCTCAACTTTTTGTCTATAATTAATCGTTTTACCAAATAAATAGAAAAATAACGGAAAAGGAATTAGGAAATCTCTGTTTGTATCCTCCCTATCTAGTTCGTAATTAATAATTTAACCAATTAAAGAGACAATTTCAAAAATGATATTATAAAAATCTCTCCTTATCCTATCCATTTGGCATGTGATTAAAAATTTTACCAAATAAATGAAAACCATGCCAAAAAAGGTATTACGAATCCCTATCCTCTTCATTTGGCTTGTAACTTGGAGTTTGGGAACACAATTCAGTGGTTGGAGAAAGGTATCATGAAAATCTCTGTCCCATCATCTCCATTTATCATGTAATAATAATTCTACTATTTAATAGAAATGCCAAAAAATGTATTACCCAAATCTCTTCTCTATTCTCACCTTTTCGTATGTGATTAATAATTTTACCTAATAAATAGAAATAACGAAAAAGGTATTAAAAAAATTTCTATCTGTAACTTCCCTATCTAGTTCCTAATTAATAATTTAACCAATAAAAAAGAAAATTCCAAAAAATATATTACAAAAATCTCTATCCTTATCCTCTCTAGTTGGCATGTGACTAAAAATTTTACCAAATAAATAAATAAATAAATGCCAAAAAAGGTATTACGAATCACTATCCTCTTCATTTGGCCTGTAACTTAGTAATAGATTAAAAAAAAAAAGAAGAAGATAATGACGAAATTCATGGTAAGGACATTTTCAAGGGCACTCTTGCCTTTTCACACGGGTCAAATCATCTCATTCCTATGGTCATTACCGCCTCTATTTTGCACTTTTCTAATTTATTCATTGAATAATCTTATTAAGTCAGAGTTTGTAATTTTTTCAATTTTGGTGCACTAACTTCCATAACATTTAACAATATTTTTTTCATTTTGTTCCTTGCATCACTTTGGCATCTACCAATATATCCTATTTATGAGGGAATCCTCAAACTTCGAGAGGTCCAATTTATTCCGCGTATGAGTTCAATTAATTCTGGGAATGAGCAATCATCCCGTTATCATGCTTAAGGTGTATTTAATATGTAGATTTTTCAATTATAGTACACTAACTAATTATAATTGAAAACAATTTTTGTCCCTTTTTGTCCCTTTGTTGCTTGTCATCACTTTGCCCCTTGCCGAGAGCACCTCCATTTAGGATGGGATATCCGAACTTTGAAGGTTCAATTAATACCCCACCTCTTGCCATCGCATTCTTGTGCATAAATATTTTACCTTTCATGCTTCACTGACAGATTTTACACCGATCATTTACCGAATTTTATTAATTGACGCTTTTAAGGTATTTTCATGTTTAACGTCCCAATCATGCATCTCGAAAGGAAGAAGATAGTTTGAAAATTATAAATTCATGTATTTTGATGATTAACAAGCGTTCCTGAAGATTTGTTGACAAAATGCCAATATTTACTTCTGGTAGAACATTTTTTAGTGAATTTTTATTTAATCATTTCCAGGGAAAATGGCAAGCGAGAGTTGTTCCCTTGCCTTTCTTCTATAAAATCCTTCTCCTGCAACTCAAATCCTATTCTGCATCTTCGTCAAGCAAAAACCCTACTTTCATTCAACTCTGCCATTCACGCCGCTCACTCAATCAACTGTCGTCTTGCTCAAGTGCAGATCCACCTCTGCTTCTCTGCGTTCATCGCTCGCTTCTTGTCCTTATCTGATTCCTGTAGCTGGAGAGATCGTGTAGGAATCCTTCTTCATCTTTGCTTTGATCTGGGTGTTGCTTGAAGCCAACATAAACAAACGCATGCTTTCGTTGCTTAGCATTAGATTGTCGACTTTCTCGGTTCGTGTTCCGCCACTCTCTTTGTTTTCAAAACCCTTTTTCCTTCATTCAATGACCCGACCTCAAAAATCTCTCGTTGGTGTTTTGTTTTGGTGATTAACGAGTATCTTTTCTGCAATTGTCACTTCATTGACTAAAAGCTTTGGATCTTCACCAGTTCTGCCGTTTTATTTATTTTGAATCGATTCGTTAATTTATTTTAACGCACTTTTTTGGGACGTACCAGCTTCGGTCAAGGATGTCCAACTCCATTCCTCAACGTCGGTCACCGACTGTACACAGCGCTCCTGATGCGGTCGAGCAGGAATTCGACCATCCCACAATCGATCTCAACCGTCTAGATCTGAACGATCCGAGGGAAGATCAGGATTTGGATTCGTCTGCAAATAATTGCTAGAGCGTCGTCTCCATCGATCAATCTGGCTTAGCTTTGGTGCCGTTCATCAGCAGTGGGTTGACCAAACTCAGCGAGGAAGACAAGGTCTACCGCTTTCTCAAGGAGAAATTCATTTGGCGGCTAGGTGCGCTTGAGGCGCAAGTTACCATTGTGGCGATCCACTGGAACTACTATTCTAGCGTCTCTGCCAAAGCACGGGCACAAGTGTTTCAAGATAGGTTGCAGGTAGTGCAGAAGAAAGGCATCAGCAGCGACGCCAACGAGAGGTACGCATGATATGCGACCTCGAGGGAAGGGGTGTCCGAGATCTTCTCCAATTGCTTTGGCTGCAGTGAGAAGCCTGAGAACAGTGGCCTGTATGGTTGTGGCTGCAGTAAGAGAATATCTCTTGATATGTGCAACATCAGGAACTAGTTAAAGGAAAGCACACTAGAAAGCTTGAAAAGTTTGCACATTATTCCACGATAACATTTTGGTAGAGCAAGTACTTCCTTTTCTGAGCTCAAAAATGCGATTACCATGTGCAATAATAGACATAATTTGGCCACAAAGAGAGTGATTAAAGCTCTAAGGCTCTACAGAGATATTTGATTTTTCTGGAGAGAGAGCTCACAACAAATATCTCTGTAGAGCCTTAGAGCTTTAATCACTCTCTTTGTGGCCAAATTATGTCTATTATTGCACATGGTAATCGCATTTTTGAGCTCAGAAAAGGAAGTACTTGCTCTCCCAAAATGTCATGAAAATCTATCCTCTTAATGCACGCACTGTCTTTGCCTACTCTTGATTTTTTTCCCTAGACAGTAAACGTAGCGTGACACAACCTTTTGTCAGCACAAGTGTAAATGGTGGAGCAAGGAAGATCACGATTCATATTGGCAACAGAGGCACATCAATGACCACAACAAGGAAGATCTCAAATAGTGTAAGGTCTCCCAATAGCATGCGATCCATAAGGTCAAGTTTGGCATTAACATCACCAATGTCATAGGGCAGTAGGCTTCATAGATTGAGTTCAAAACTAGATCAAATCTAGCTATAATACCAAGTTAGAATGTGAGAAAATTTCAAATTGTGTTTTGCTTTATTAAATAATGCATTGCATTAAACGGGTACACTTCTTTAGTGTTCTCCATTTGCTTGACATGGTTTTATAACGTTCTTTGTCTTGTGCATTGGGATCTCCATATCTTCAAATGCTAGAAGCTAAATAGATATGCATTTTTCAATAATCAAGAAATACTAGCTCAAATATACCCCATAGATACGCAAATGAAAGGAAAATTTTGAATATAGCACGGAATGATTTTGAGGTATAGTGGTAAGATGAGTAAAGGATTAAACATAACAAGTACCAAAGTAAATGGTTGCGCAATGGCAAGATTGTTAAAAAGAAAAGTAACTGAATGATTGTGTTCTCTTTGAATGTCTATTGTCAAATCCTATTCTTGTGAAGTAAATTACGTTGCCTTCTTCAACGTAAATTCCTGTTACAATCAATAATGAGTATGTGCAATTTTAAAAAAGAATCACTTGTCCAAATTGTAACGGTAGAATCAACTAGTTAAAAGGGAACGAGAAGCAAATAGATGTCAATGTCCAAACCATGAACTGTTCATGGTTTTGTGACTTGTCCTTTATGGAAATCCACGTGCAATTAAAATGAAAAAGTTCTCGCAATATGAACAGCCCTTGAGATGTAAAGATGAGGACAACGGCAAGATAATGCCGAAATGATATATCGAGCACATAAAACTACTGTTCTTTGGCAAAAATGAAAGATAAGAAAGGATAATTTAGTCGAGCCACCTACCCATAACCATAAGAAGAAAAAGTAATGATAATGGAAAGGAAGAAGAGGATGAATCACTAACCATGATGGGTGCATAAGCCCCGTAGCCGATAAGCGTTGATGTGATCCTAGGTTTCAGATCTTCTTGTCTTGCCACATTCCATGTCAGTAGCATCAATGGTATACCTTGTCGATCATCTGAAGCCACCATTTTTCTCTCTTTCGGGGGCCTTCTTCACTCTCTTGGACTCATGCGCTCGAGCTGGTCTTGGATAAGCTTTCTTGGACTCATGCGCTCGAGCTGGTCTTGGATAAGCTTTGAAGAAAGAGAGGAGGAAATAATATCAAAAAAAGTCATAAATTAATTATAATTATGTCAATTTAGTTATAATTTTTTTTTTTCATCAATTCAGTCATAAACCTCTCACAAATTCTGCTTGGCCAGAACCGCCTCCTGGGACTACTTCTTCTTCCTCGCAAAAATCGAACTGCGGGCAGAGAAGGCCCACTTGGAGCTTCACCTGCAAGCCATCCGAGAAAAAGAAAACAACGGCGAAGGTGAGCAACGACAGTAGTAGCAGGCCCCATTTCGATTTCGAACTACATAGGAGGACCAAGGCAAAGGAACCGACCTGGTTCGGGGGCTGAAGAGGAAGCGGAGGCTTCCGGGTGGCGCTCGGAGGAGAGGCGCGCTGTTCGCCGCATTCTGGCGGGATAGAATCGCGGGAACAAGTCGGCGAATGCAATCGACGCCGGAGAAGTGGAAGATGAAGCGACGACGCGAAACATTTCGTTTGTTCTATTTTTCTTTTCTCTTTTTTCTCTTTTGCCGGGAAACAGGAAACGTGTGTTTTCCCTCCGCAGCTCCGGTGATTTTCACGTTTTCGTACCAGATTTGCTAGAATAATAACCGGTTATTGTGGGCATAAATTCTTCAGATTGAGTGGAGTCCATAATAATTTATAGTTATTTATATTTATTATTTATTATTCGATTATTTTATTCTTATACTAAATAAAAAAATTGCCATTCGATTATTTATTTTCTTTCGAGATGATATCAAAAATGTTATCTATAAAATGACGGAGTGATGGTAAAATATGGGTCACAATACTTTTTTGCAGAAAATCAACGAACTTTCTTGACCAATTTCGAATTTTGACTTTGTCTTTCTTTTTTTTTCTTTTTTTTTCGAGATTTGTCTAATTATTTATTACAAGCTCAAGTTAAAGAGATAAAATGATAAGAAACAAATCGAAATCGGTTGAGATTTCAAAAAACAAATCAAAGTGGTTATATCCACATGATAAGTAACAAATCTTCATTCATTCATGAAATTTGGTGGATCAATGAGGTGATTTTTTTTTCCTCTTTTGATTCACTATTCTTAATTATATTTTTCTTTATTCATTTGTTTGACATGTGGTCCTAATTTTAGATAATCTAAGAGATCTTTAAAGCAATTTGATTTGAGCAAAAGGACTAAGAAGCCAACTCATCACATAGTTATTTTGTTATTTGCTGCAAAGCCAATGTTTTCAGTGTTTTTTTTATCATCTTTTAAATTTAATAGATCTATATAATAACATTAATGATTTCTTATACTTGTAATTTTTTGTATTTCAATATCTAAGAGACCTTTTCTTTCTTTGTGTTCAAGAAAATTGATTCAATCAGCCCTTTTGTGATTTTTGTCTCTCAATTCGAACTTGCAATAAGGAAACACAAAAATCAAAAGCAAGAAAAAGAACATAGGATTAAAAAATGAGATAGTTGAAGAAGTTTTCGGTTTCCCAAAAAAGGTGCTGTGGTTGAAGTTTGACTATCACTTCGTCATTTCACATATGACAGTCATGCTAGTAGGTCCATTTCCACATGGTTATAGCCTAATGTGTAGTGTGATTACTTCATGAATTTTATCCTAATATATAATACGATCTATAAATTTTTAATTTGTTCATTGTAATTAATGAACAATTAATACATATTCAATTTGATCCCTCAATAACATGAAAATGTTCAACAACATGAAAGTATTTAAAGTCGTCCTTCTATAAATTCAAATTTATTGATAACCATATTGAACAATCTAAAAATTCTTTCCCAGCTTATGGATAGAAGAAATCATTTGTGTCATTATCCCTTACAAGAAAGATAGCTTTTTTTTTTTTTTTTTTTTTTCCGTTGGTAATTGACAACTTGAAATATCTTCTTTTTTTTTTTTTTTTAAAATCTATGATTTTTCGTATTGAGCTAACCAACAAAATTTGAATTTACTTTCATCACCTTTCATCGATATTTCACAATCTAAATGCTCGATTACCCTCAACAACAAAATATCATCTAATCATGCATCCCGTTCTCACTTTAGTTAATTTTTAATTTAAAATTTCAAAAACCCTATCCTTTTTTATCAGGTAGCCTCATATATATATATATAGGAAACAACCCATCATGAAGAATCAAATAGCTTGAGAATTTCTGTGAACCGGAGCGCGCTTGCAGGTGAGCCTTGTCCATGGCAATCAACTACATTCGCGCGTGAGAAGCAAGGGCCCGTACGCTCTCTCCTCTCGCTGCACCAGTGCTCCTTCCATCTTTTTGATCGCCTGAAAATCTGTTTGCTGTATTACTATCGACATTTTGAGTTTTTATAGTGTTCTGATGAGGGTTTTGTGTTTAGCGTGGTGAGAGTTGAAGAAAAGTACGTGCGTCTCTGGGGTGTTTTTTTATTGTTTAGCGAGCAAAATTGTGCCTTTTGATGGAGTTTTTGTTTGTCACGGAGGAGAGGAAAACGATCAAGCTTTAATTTTTTTTTTTTTTCCCTCGTTAGAGAAATCTGCATTTTTCTGTTTGACCCTCTCGTTATTACGAATACGTATTCTTTTGGGTCTTGTCAAAGGACGCTATTCAGCAAGGATAGCAACGGGGTTTGGTCATTGTTTGAAAAGGATGTGGATATCTCCAATCAGAGTTCAGAAGCCATGCCGGATTTGAAACAGTGTAATAAGAAAAGGATCACCAAACAGCCCTTGAGAGATGATCCGAGCATTAATGAAGATGCTATGCAGCAGCTTGCATTTTCATCAGTCAAGGAAGCCACAGGTATAAATTAGGTTTCGGTATTATACATGGATAAAACTGCAAATTTTTGGTTTAGTTAAAATTGACAATTGTATATTCTTAGCCAATATCTAATCTTGTCCACTCTCCTGCCTTTAATTCATTCAACAAAGATGATGGAAATTTGAGGATTTATAGGACATTGTGGATTTTGATGCTACAGAAATCTGCAAAGGGCTTTTGCTGGGAAATAAGGATAGGTATCTCTTGATGAAGAATTTGCATTATTCAAGTTCAAGCCTAGTTGGAATTACCAAGTTAGCAATTTCACATGATGGTAGAGCTAAACCATGATGGCTGGAGTTACTTCCACGGAAGACGAAAGCATAGTCACCAGCCATTTGCCTTCATGTGGAAATAGTCACAGGAAGAATTTACCTTGACCTTGGAATTTGACAGGTGTAATAATCAAGGTCCATTCATGGGCAAGAGATTGCGAAACAAAATAAAAACCACAGCGTCATGCTCAGATCTCCACAACTTTCCCAAAGGAGAGTTGGGAAAGCTCTAGTTCAGATCACTAAAATTTTTTGGTGGACTTCGCTGGATAAAAAGAATTTGCTCAAAATTATAAGCAATACCTGTGTCATTTTATTTATTGTCAAAGTTGTGGTAGGTGATAAAAAAGATTATGTCCAATTAATTAATTGGATGGAGCAATACACATTAATTAGTGGGGAGTAGTGAAGCTGAAGGTTCGGAAACCCATCTTATCAAAAAAGAGAGGTGTGCATGACATTTGTGCGAGGCTATTAGTCTGCACATAAAAATAGTTTGTGTAAATATTTCTCCTTTTAACAATGCAGTCATAAGGAGGCCAGACCTGGCTGTATATTGCTAATGCAATTTTGACTCGTGATAAGAATGTAAAGAGGGAAGAGGTTAAAATGGACATGGACAGAGTGCACAATCAAGTGTTATGGGGTTTTGGCTTTAAGTTCTAGAAGCTTGAATATGATCCTCTGCAGTCTGATGCGGTTGCCTTTTTGTTTCTACATTTTGGAAGAGAAGTAATACAGATCTTGGACATGAAGATACTTAGCAGCGGCTTGTAAATGGGATTAGCTGATCCTTATCCTATAAGGATGGGTTTGAGAGTCAGGTTTTAAGTGAATTTGAAGTGCTTATCTAGTACTTACATTTTTTTGCAACTTGAGTCTATCCTGATTTTGTGGTTCTTATGGAGTTCGAAGATGAGGTTATCAGCAACTTTGGCACTATCTAACGCTTTTAGGGTGGTCAGAAGATGAAAGACTGCAATACATCTACTTGCTGATGACAGAGTTGTTTTTTGTGGGAGGTTAGTGTGTTAAACGTTGAGATATGGTACTCTCTGCTGAAACAGTCTAAGCAGTAGGGTAAGTTTTGGAGAACGTGAGATATTCTGCTTCGAAGGACCCATGATAAAATGTAGGAAATGTGATTGGTCTTAGAACCTGTGAGTATCAGACCCCTTCGGTAAGTGGGTGTCCTTTGTGGATGACCTTCAAAGTGGCATTTGGATGTTAAAAAAGTGATCCATTTTTTAGTGGACCCCTTCGGTAAGTGGGTGTCCTTTGTGGATGACCTTCAAAGAGACTGGCATTTGGATATATGACTGAATTTTAAAGAGACCACATTCACAGCACTTACATTACATCCAATTTTTACTGTCCATGGGTCTATTTTTGAGCATACAACGTTTGAGTCCAATTTTACTTTAGCTCTTTCAAGTATTCAAGTATTCTGATTTGTCTTTTGACTAGAATTGCACATACTATAATTTTAATTCCTTGAAGTCGTCAGTGTTTTAGTACCTACTATCTATTTCTGTTTAGTTTGACCTGCCAAAAGGATTGACATTGAATATGGTTTATCATTGCTGAACAGCCATTAGTCAGGCCCATCTTTCTATACTAGAAAGCCACACTGTATATTCTCTGGGTAAAGAGAAATCGACATCTCGCTTCTACATAATGCAATGGACCCAACCTACTAGTGAAGATGCTGTTCAGGTCCCTATATATGCCATTTGGGTCCCTATAAAAGATGCCATCGACAGGTTGGTGTATGCCAAACTTTGTGTTCGGTGTCATTTGCTAAGCATGTTACTTGGGTACTTTGCTTAGAGCGTCTGTGAAAATATTGCCGAACTTTATTTTCCATGCCATTGCTGCGTTATACAGACTTCTTGCTTCTCTTATTATAAGATTCTAAAATATGCCTTTTTGGCTGGTTTTACTGAACGCTCTATGCATAGAACGATTGGGTAGATGGCCTATCAATTGGCTCTTCTTTCTTTTTCCTTTTTTTTTTAAATTTATTTTTCTAGTCAGAAAAAGTTATTATGCATCCCATGTAAGTGGCACTGAGGGCTGCCACTGCATTAACAAAATAGCTTTTAAGTAACAGATTCCATAATTATAGGAAATCAAATATAGTAATTAGAACCAAAACAAGCATTCGCGAGCAAGCTCCATAATATCAACAAATGCTACTATGTTCCCCTCATCACCTTCCTGTGCCTTTACATCTGAGTAGATTGATAATTGCTGGAGGATCTCTGCTGATTCTTCTTTTTATAAAGAGAGGGAGGTAGGAGTGAGGGAGTTATTTTCACCCCCAATAATTGCTGGAGGATCTCAGCCTGGTTCTTATATGATGTCACCAAGCTTTGAGCTTGTCCTCAGCAGAATTGGCTATTGCCCATTGAAATTCCGCCATAACTGAGAATCCCAATACATACTACGGGACTGTGGCAATTGGGAGTGAGGGAGGGAGGGAGAGAGAGAGTTTTATTTTCTGCACTTTCTTTGACGAGGAAAATGAGATTATTCTTCTTTAGCTTGCAGGGACCTTTGATCAGGAAGGTGTCACACAGATGGAACATATGGACAATAACCCCAGTCGTTGAATTTTTCCATATGCTACCCTATGCTGGGATTTTGTCGGACTGGTTTTCCAGGTATGTCATTATTAGATGATCTTCAAATGAGTAACGTTTTCATAATTTTGTCATCAAATGCTTAACACACTCCCCCCCCCGGGGGGGCATGGCATGGGGAATCACCCACAAAAAAAAAAAAATGCTCACTCTTCAGAGTTCTTCTATGTACCAACAAGGGACCTACCCTGTATGAAAAATTACAGAGAAGAGTCTACAGTGTCCAATCTCAAAGTTCTTTCCTAACCGTAGAGCCTGAGCCTCATCAGTGTTCCATAGTTGCCTCACTTCAGGCAATGAGTTAAGACGTGCTTAATTAACTCCAATGGCACTTTCACCCTGAAAATATCTATTTACAAGCTGAAGACCTCTCCCTGGATAGTTGTCGGTTGTTAGAAGACTCTCGTAAGTAGCCTTGCATGTGAAGAAGGCAGCTTTTGGAGTAATCTTGGCTCTTCGGATCGGCTTCCAAGTCTCTTGGGGCAACTTTTGTGTAAATGCATGGTAGTACAATTTAGAGAGGTCATATTCGAGATCATGACCCTCTGGCTTGAATTCCCACTCACCCACACAAGCTAAAACTTCAATCTCAAAGGAGCGATTAAAGATATTCTAGCTCCCAATCTCAAGCCATTTAAACAAAGGACGCAGTCGACTGGATTCTCCTTGCAATTGTAGAGTAAAAAGCATCAGTAGGGTCCGGCATCTACTCTCATTCCACAAGGAATTGAGGACCCATTTCCATTTGATGAAGCTTGATAAGATATATTATTTCCTCCTAAAGCATTTGCAAACTTCAATTCCATTGTTACATAGTCTCTATTTTAGGGCCTTTTTTTGGGTATTCTTGGTCTATGTTAGTCCACTTCACATGAGCCATTAGATCATGTGCGCTAGCCTACAACCGGGAGTGCCTAATAACTTTTCTATTTTAGAACTGCAGCAGCTGTTGATTTGATCTAGCTAATTTTCCTTGTTTACAACCGGTTATTATGAGCTCATTGAGTCCTCATTATCAAAATTCTCTCTTTTTTTTTTTTTTTTTTCTGTCACCACAGGGATGCATCTCCAAATCATCTGGAAAGTTTGGAAGTTTACTCTGTAATTGCACAAGTAAAGATGGACGAAGATGAGGTCTCCGTTTCAACTGAACATAAATATAATAATATTCCTAGTTGCAAACCAAAGACATCTTACACCAAGAGAAAGCTGAACTCTGTTTCAACTGAAGAGAAATATAACAATATTCCTAGTTGCGAAGCAAAGACATCTTACACCAAGAGAAAGCTGAACAACCTGCAAGATGTCACCAGTGAGGTTAGACCTTCACCGTCCCCTTGAGGTTTCTTACCTATTAAAATATTTCCATTTCGGCTATTTCATTAGATGCTTTTGAGTTTTGTAATAGTTTTGTGGGTGATTCCAATGGCCGTGTCCTTGAAGCTTAAATTTCTGGCTTAGGCTACATTTATCCATGCTATAGATTGTGTGTATTTGAAAAGATAAATTCTTTGGATAATTGGATAATGAAAATTCCTGCTCACTAAGAAACAAACTTGCTTATGTCATTGTGAGCCATCAAGCTTGTTGGTTCATTGAAGATAAGAACAACCCCTTAGACTGGTAGTCAATGAAAAATCCTAACCTCAATGAAAAGTTACCCACCCGTAAAAGCATAAGTGTGAATGCACTGAGCATCACTACTAATGCAAGTATAGATTGGTTAATTACCAACATAGATTGGTGAATCACTATATTGCAAGTACAAAAGTGGGAGGCTTGTTACTCTACTAGGAATGTAATCGACCTTCTATAGAAGTTCCTGATGATTTGTTTTCTTTGCCAAATGAAAAGTTATTAATAATTGGTAGAATTTTATTTATTGAAAGGCATAGATGGTTTCAAGCATGCTATAGTATTTATCTAAAATTTTGGTGGCTTGTACTTAGGGTTAGCACAATAAATAGAAACTACTTTGTTGAAATAGTTATTAATTGATGTCAAATGTTGCAAATATCTATGGAAAAATTACTAGAGCACCTTGACATTTACCAATCTCGACTTTCATGTGATAGTACTTCGAAAAAGTTACTAAACTAATGTTAGATGATAAAAAATATGAAATATTACTAGAAAGTTACTTACTGATGATAGATTCTGTGATTACTTAGCACTTATGTAGAGATTTATTAAACCATTAAAAGAGTGATTTGGATGATAGCTACCTATACAATTGGGAAGTAACTAAAGCTATAGGACATTGTGCACCTCAGATATTATGGGCTTCTACCATCAGTAGCCACAGGAAATTTACTCGTTGATTGAAGTAAGAAAATGTTGATAGAATTTCCAATATTAGACATGCTAACTGTTCTCGTGCCCCTTTATGTTCATTATGTGGGCCAACTTTACTTATTATTCATTGCAACTATTGTCTCTAGATGAATAATGTAAAACTGTCTTGTGTTTCCCCATATTCTAGATAGTCTTGGTTGAATAATCTTTCATCTTTGGCTTATAATCGTAAGTGTGTGTTATATTCACTATTAAAATATAATGTGTTATTTTCCTACTGAATTTTTTGTTGGCTTTTTGAACAATAGCTTTTCATGATCAAATTTATAGAAATTGTCGGGAAAAAAAACTTCAAATTAATTGGATGGACGATATAAAAGACTCGCACCAACGTAGTTATGTAATCTTCCTTGATACATAACTTAATGTTAATTAATCACTCATCGATGAAAAAAGAAGACAATGGGGAATTAAACTGAATTTGATGACCAATAAGATTTGATGCACAACATTTTCCAAGAGAATCTTTATGTAATTGTCTAGGTAGGTTTTGTAATTAGATTAACATTATGAGCTATGGCTTTTATATAAAATAAATGGAAGGAAAGGGAAAAGAATTTATAATTCCTCATGCACCACTTCCTCAAATTTGTTCATGCTATCATTATCCTCATGATCAAGATAGGAGAGGCTACAGCTGGGTGGTAGATGGAAGAAGCAACCACATGGTGGAACAACCCGAAACTTTACATGGCTCAATGACATCTGGTTCTTATCCTCTTTTATACATGTTTTATTAGATTAGTTTAGGTAACATAATGAGCAAGGAAATATTTTGTAATATCTCTGGTCTCTACTGTACACATATTGTCCATTTTGGATACTAAGTCTTCATGGTTTTGTTCCTCTCGGGGCAACCCATACTACCTCAAGAAAACGCGTCTGTACAGTTAGAGGAAACCCAAGCCTTATAAGTTATCCCATGACTTCTTCCCTAGGCGATGTGGGACAAGAGAGGGACCCCTTCCTAGCGCACGTTCGAGGACCGTTGCTCGGGCCGTCACACTCTCCACCTTTGGTGGGTCTGTGTTTTTGGGAAGTACCTGAGGAATTTATGCTTCACTAGGCCCCTCGGACTAGTTTATTATTGAACTACTGATTAAACAATGTTTATGTACCTCATTGAGAGAGAGAGTCATCCTTGTAGTTTCAAGGAAACTACACTTTGTATTTTAGCTATGTGTGCATATTGAAACCATGCAAGTTTCACATGCAAAGCAGTGGAAACTCTCCATGCTTAACATATCTCCTCCATTTGACCTAAAAGAAAACTTATCTCCTCCATCATGCAACCTAACAACCGTGCAACAAAGCTAGGATTTCTACTTGCAACGGTGAGGAATCATGGATCTCCTTGGTGAAGCCATCAATGATCACGCCATTTGAATTGCGTAAGATCCTTGTGACAGAGCTTGGCGTCTCTCTATCCACCCATGAGCAGTCCTAGCTTCAAAGATTGGCTGTCCGGCGGCTCCCATCTCATAGGTACAGGCGACAGCTTTTCCTTTTCCTGTTCTTAGATTCCATCGGCTTAAGACTTTGGCTTTGTGCTTCGGCTGCTTCCACAATGGCATCTAGTTGTGGGGCCTTGCCGTGGAATTCCTGATTGTTCCTATTTTTGCAAAACTGCTAGAGCACTTATGCTATAAATCATTCTTCCGATGAGTTCGATTTTGTCTCAAAAAATTCTGCCAACCACTTGTCCTTTCCAGTTGCTGTCCTTGTGCTATTACTGAGGTTGAGGCACGAGTTTGACCAGATGTTTTGGGCCCATTTGCAGAAGAAAGGCATGTGTTCAACGGTATTTGGATGTTTCCAGCATAGAGGGCATAAAGGGTTGGGTAATATTTGTCACGCCCCGAACCTCGAGCACGCGCACATCCCGCTGCGGTCGATAGAAAAGCGACTTCCCAGGACACGTCGCCGACCCTTTCTTTTTAATGCACATGCGGAAGCAAGCAAATAATCCCCAGACAAAATTCAATTGGGATAGAAAAGCAGGATCACATTTTTAAAACCAACCACATACTTTTTATACATATCAAACCAGTTCATTTACAGGACTAGGCTATTTACAAAAGATCTTAGAAGATCAGTCCTCAAAAACTAGGCTGTCCTAAGATCAGTTAGACACGTCCATTCGCTAGCTCTTCAGTCGGGATCTGCGAAGTCAAAAATCCTCTCAGCGACCCTCACTGGTCTATCAAAAAGCTCCGGAGGATCCGCCATCTAGGGACCTGAAATATTATCCCACAACCGGGATGAGACAATGTCTCAGCGAGTCCTACCCCCTAGAACTCGATTAGGAAGTAAATAAGCCTCGGGGTGCTCTAGCCACACAAAGAGAATAGAGGACTTACCTCGCCTCAGTCCTTCCTGCACGTCAGTGCAACTCATACGTCGATAAATTCATACCATATATCAATTCATATCATCAATCAATTCATACCATCTATCCATCCATTAATAAATCACGGCTCACACAAGCTGATATAGATGGTAGCTCGCACAAGCTGATATATGCCTAGATGATAGCTCGCACAAGCTGAAATATGGATCATTGCTCTCACAAGCTGACATATATAAACCAATTGCTCGCCAAAGCGGATAATTCAATAATAAACCAACTCATATCTCAATTCAATCAATCAATCAATCCAATTGATTCAAACTGGTCATACAAATCAATTACAGTGCTAGAAGCTAACATCGGGTATTTTTAAGTTAAATACCACAACTTCATCAATTTCACATAATTCCACACTTTTGGAATTATTAACCACAATCATCAATCACTCAATTTCTTAATTTAAACCTACAATTAGCACAAACCGATCGCATTTGCTTTCGTCAAGGATCGCAAATTCTAACGACCGCCATCCCTAAAAATTTTCGAAATTATTAAATAATTAAATTTAATTCCGAAAATTAAATAATTAAATAATATATTATAATAATATAAAACAATAAAATAATATTTAAAAATTCGAAATAATTATTTAATTAAAAATAATCAATTATGGCTTAAATTAGATTACACTAATTTAAACATACAATTAGCCCTAATTAAACATTCATTAAACTAATCATACAACTAATCTAATTTACATTAAAATAATCTAATCTAACCACCTAAACCTAATTAGACTAATCTAAACACCCCTTAAGCATGATTAACATACTAAGTGAGGTTTAGAGGATAAACTCACCGGTTTTGCGCGCCGGTGAGTTCACAGCGACCACGACGCCAAGGCGGTCAATAAACCCTGAAGCGGCAACACCAACGGAGGCTGGGAAGGGCTTGAAAACGGGCCACAAAGATCACACGGCTTGCTGGATTTCTCGCTTCGATCCGAGCTGAACCGGAGAAGAAAATAGCAAATGAACGGAGAGGAAACAAGCCGATCGGAGCTCCAGCAAGCGGGTGGTTGGCAACCAGCGGCTCCCGGGGGTCTTGGGGATCTTGCTGGAGGTTGGGACGGGAAAAGGAATGGTCGGAAAGGGGCAAAACAGCAACAAAACGCGAAACAGGCGAAACCGGGCGAGTCCAGACGGTCCGATGAGCGGCGGCTTCGGGCGGTCGTACGGGACGGCCGGAGAATCGTTCTGGCGAGCGGCGAGGTGCTCCGGAACGGTCTGGATGTCGTCTTCGCGGAGATGGGTGGCTCGTTCGCTGATTCAACCGGGAAGTTAACTTTTTACTCGGATCTTTGGCGAAAGGTTGGCTGGAGCAGAAACTGGAACGAAGGGAAAACAGAGGAGGAAATGGGGTCCGATGGGCATGCGACGGCGATGGGGAGGTCAGACGGGCAAGAGGAAGCTTCGGGCGGCTCCCAGGCGGTGTTGTGGCTGTCGAACGGCGGGGTAGACGGCCAAAGGACGCGGGACGAAGGCAGAGCAGCGGTTGGACTCGCGGCTGCACGGGACTGGACGCGGCGGGCGAGCTAGCTTCTCCGGTGGGCTTGCGGGGCTTCGGACGGCTGCTGGACGAACTCCACTAGTTTCTCAAGCTTTTTCCCTTCCTCAGCCATGGAGAAAGCTGCCGCACGAGAGATTCAAGGAAGGAGAAGCTTCAGCTGAAGCAAGGGCCCCCCAAGAGCTCTTCTAGCTCCAACACTTGTCAATCTCTCTCTCTCCTTGCCCCCACCATGGCCGGCCCACCCTTCAGCCTCTTTCTCTCTTCTCTAGCTTCCCTACAAGCTAGTTAATAGGTCCAAAATGAGGTGTGCCAAGGGGATTTCGAATTTTGAACATTTGTTCACTTAATTCACTCAATTGCCAATTAATTCCATCTAATTGAAGCTCAATTAAATCAACCCATGTGTCCTCGGCCTTCTCATGACATTTCCCCATCAAATGATCCAACTTATCTCCCGAAGATTCGATTAAAAACGGCCCTCTGACAATCCCGAACAAAAACGGCCTTACTTTGCTTTTCCGCCAAAAATCTCGGTTTGTAGAAAAATCTTCTGGAGATGCGTCGACGTTCCTAAAATGAATTGTGACATGCCAGAACCTTCAATTTCTGAATCCGAGTTTAAAATCACGGTTAATTTCAATCTGGCGTGATTTGAGCGCGTCCCAATCTACTGGGTAGCTTTTAGGAAATTTTCGGTGCAATTGACCGTGGTTGATTATTTTCAAGCCACGACATAAATCTTCGACACATTAGCGACTCTCGATTGTCGTGAAAATCTCGAGGTTTCAAATACGGACACAGAAGGTACCCAAAACGACGAATAATCGTTCAAAGGCCGTCGACGAGGATATTGAAATCAGGTGGAATCACCCACACTCTAATTACATATCTCGGTCGAATCGACCTATTACTATCGATCTCTCGTTCGATTCGACGATGTCGTAATGATCCTTGCAGATTTATACGGTCGAGCGGTTCTCAGTTCCCGGGTCGATTCTCAAGCCTATTGCATTTAAATTCCTTAACGGCTTCATCTGATAGACTAGTTATCTCGTGAGTGATCAGCTCGGAGAATTGAACTATAAGCGCGTCGATGAAAAGTCCGTCTCATTTAATTGAAAACAAAATCAGAAATTTGGGATGTCACAATATTCTTCTCCTGAACAGATTTTCCTTTGTCGGTATTGCATCTTGACATAAGCTTCATAGGAAGATTTTTAGTTTGGGGGGATAAATAGAGCCCAAACAATGAGGAAATTGTAAAATTTCTGTAATACTATTCAACAAGTGCATATGGATACTTGTTCTTAAGCAATCAATGATAAATCCTTGTTCATTTTTATTGTTGCATTAATTCACTTTGCTTAACTAAAAATGAAATAAAATAAAATAAAAGAAGAAGAGGAATCTATTAGATCCTGGAACCGACCTTGGAACTTGTAATAGGGTAGTTTCCAGGTTTTGACAGGTACTTTCCAGGTTTCGAAAAATAAGGAACCTATATTCGAGGGTAGGTTCTAGGTTCCAAGTAGAACCTGAAACCTCTCACCCCTAGTGTAAAATGTTGGTCATGGTTTGAGATTGGTGACAATATATATTCTGACTCCCCTTCTGAAATCCCCATTTTTAGAGAGCCATGGAGTTTGAGCTATATGAAGCCGCAATGGAAGGAAATGTCCATTCGTTGCTTACCCTACTTAGCAAAGATAGGTTACTTTTAGATAGAACTATGGTTGGAAATCAAACCGAAAGTCCTTTGCACATTGCGGCAATGCTAGGACACTCGGGATTTGTAGAAGAGGTCCTAGCTCGGAAGGTTGAAATAGCCAAAGAGCAAAATTCTCAAGGATTGACCCCTCTTCATCTGGCAATGGCAAAGGGGTACTTCCACATGGTAAAAAACTTGTTAAGAGTTGATCCTAAAGTGTGTTTCTTCCATGACAAATAGAGAAGAAACCCACTTCATGTCGCGGCTATGAAAGGCCACGTTGACATTTGGTTCGAGTGAGACCTAGTGCAGCTCGGGATATCTTGGAAAATGGCCAGACGATTATGCATATATGCATGAAGAACAACAAACTGGAGGTTTTGAAGCTGTTGGTCGATATTTTGGACGATGAGCAATTTATCAACTCGAAGGATGAAGATGGGAACACAATTCTCCATCTAGGTTGTCGCTGCTGATAGATAGACCACGGTATGTTCATACAATGACACCTGAGGTACTAGGCACATTTAGTGGAGCAAATATTAAGTGATTTTGAAGTGTCTCGTCAGTTGCTGACTTGGTGTGCATTTTTTAAGTCATGGCATGCAATAAGATGACATGAGTCTGTTGAAAAAGACTAGTAGCAAAGTTAATTCTAGAAAATTATATAACATAGACTCGTCCTCTTCAAAATTGACCTTGGTTCATTATGGTGGCAATCATCGGCAGAATGAACTCTTCCTGAGTAAAAAGGAGTTAACCCAGAAATTGCAAACTACAAAGGTTTCTCAACTCTCGTCCTATCAACAAAAGGTGAAAGAATGAAATCCAAGATTGTAGATAACATGTTCACAAATTTACATCCACCCAGAGGAAAAGAAAACGGAAATGAAAAAAAGAAAAAGTGGCAAAACAGTTTGCACAAGATGGTTAATGTGGTGGCGGTTTATTAGCTAGCATGGCATCCCAAGCATGGATCAACTTACCTAACAGAATTTGGGAGGGCAGAAAAAATCGTGCAGCACATACTGGGGGTGACTTGCCAATGGTTAAAAGGCTATGGAATTTGGACAAGCTTTTCGTGTAAAGTATCGTGATAAGCTTCGACACATCATTTACCATAATTCCATTGTTGGCAAGTTTTTCGTTAAAGTAGCAGATCCTCACCAGGATTGCCATACTTACAACGTGGGTTGCGGTCATCTTCATGGGGGGTGCTTTATCTATGCAAATATTAGTATTGACAGAGGATGACGAAGGGTATTCTACATATGAAAGAGTTGGGACTGCAATGGAGGTATGGGCTGAATGATTCTTATTTTCGGGTGCCACTTATTTGTGCCGATCCTAAAATGGTTACCCGAAGTCCTGAAATCAGTATTCAAAGTCTCGAAGTTCATCTCCAAGGCCTTGAAGAAACAAAAGCGGGAGTATCTTACAATTTAGTGGCTTTATGTCTGAATAAATGTAAAATGATGGGGTTTCCATGTATTGTGGACAGATGTTTTACTTGATTTGATTTGCGATGCTTCCCTTTAAGGAATATTCCATGGTATTAGGACTTATAATCTCGATTTTAGAAATAATACAAACATTTCATATGATGAAGGGTGTATAAATGAAGTCTCCACTCAGTTCCATGTTCTATCTTAATCATCGATGATGTTCACTAGGGCCTAGGCATTTATCTTATGCTTAAAACAACCATAAGCATCTTCACATGGCTGCCTTAATCAGGAATCCGCAAAGGTCATGGTTGATGAAGGTACAATACATAATAATTAAAAATATATTTATGGTGCTTAGTTACTTCTGTGTGCAGTGGTGGCCTTCAATTATGTACTCTGCTTTTATAATTGCTCAATTGATTTGTTTTAGGCTATCAAGTGCCCTTCCGGCTGTAGCATTTGGTGCATGATTTGGTGTGAAGTTGCTTGTAGTTTCCAAGAATGGCATTGTTCAGTCGTTTATCAATGCTCACAAACTTACTCCACGTGGTTTGGATTTATCATCCAGCATACTACATAATTCCAGATGATGCTGTGGATTTCTGAGAATTGCTCTAGAAAGTAAGGGTGGGTATAATGTATTACTTTTCAGGGAAACTCTACTTCATTGATTTTGAGCATGGGTCATTTAATTACGGAGGGTTTGACATAGGGAACTACTTGAACGAATATGCAGGCTATTAGGTAAAATGCAAAGGCTTAGCTGAAGGGGTTTTGTGAAAATTAAATACTGTTTGGTAAACTGAAATTTGAAAGTGCCTTGGGGAGTAACTTTGAGAGAAAAGCTGTTTGGTAGAAGCACATTTGAATGGTCCTTTGGTGTGATTAATTAAAGCTTTTTAACATTTAATTTGTTTAAAATTGAAAAATAAAGACAAGTATAGCAATTTTTACGTTTTGAATGTTGAAAGCAATCTAAAACATTAATAAATTTATAAATGAAAAAAAGGCACATTTCTTTTTTGGCCTCATTCTACAATTGAGGTTTGTTAGAACCTAGAATATCCACTTGATGGAATTTTTGTAGGTTCTTAGCAATTTCAGCTGCCACCTTTGGCATCTCTGTTGCATGAAGCGGAAAATATAAAATTGACATGATGTCAACCAACAACTCATAGGTCCAAGGAACTCATTGAAGATATACAATTAATATGTTATTAGACTTAATGGAAGCTCATATGTTATCACTAACATATAGATGTTTTGATAAGTTTATTTAAAGAAAATAGAGTTATCAATCATATAGCTATAGGTGTAAAAAAGTCAGCTTAAAAACCCACATAAAGTTGTGATATCCAAAGTCAAATAGATTTAGCAATTGAATTAGCTTTCATAGTGGCTACAACAAAGACCCAACTAAGGAAAAAAAAAACTAGGCAAACAAACAAATTTGAAAGACTGAACTAGGTAACAACAAACATTCTCATGTTAGTCTTGACAGCATGACCTTGACAGGTATATATGCCTAAATTGAAAGAATGTCACCGGGTTTTTGAAAACATTTTAGTAACTATGGAACTGTGAACATTTCATAGTTGAAGCGCCCAAAGTACTACATTATACCCACCCTTACTTTCTAGAGCAATTCTCAGAAATCCATAGCATCATCTGGAATTATGTAGTATGCTGGATGATAAATCCAGACCTCCTGGAGTAAGTGTGCGAGCATTGATAAATGATTGAACAATGCCATTCCTGAAAACTACAAGCAACTTCACACCAAATCCTGCAATCGGAAGAGTACTTGATAGCCTAAAACAAATCAATTGAGCAATTATAAAGCAGAGTACATAATTGAAGGCCACCGCTGCACACAAAAGTAACTGAGCACCATAAATATATTTTTAATTATTATGTATTGTACCTTCATCAACCATGACCTTCGCGGATTCCTAATTAAGGCAGCCATGTGAAGATACTTATGGTTGTTTTAAGCATAAGATACATTCCTGGGCCTAGTGAACATCATCGATGATTAAGATAGAACGTGGAACTGAGTGGAGACTTCATTTATACACCCTTCGTCATATGAAATGTTTGTATTATTTCTAGAATCGAGATTACGAGTCCTAATACTATGGAATATTCCTTAAAGGGGAGCATCACAAATCAAATCAAGTAAAACATTGGTCCACAATACATGAAAACCCCATCGTTTTACATTTATTCAGACATAAAGCCACTAAATTGTAAGATACTCCCGCTTCTGTTTCTTCAAGGCCTTGGAGATGAACTTCAGAACTTTGAATACCAATTTCAGAACTCCAAGTAACCATTTCAGGATCAGGACAAATAAGTGGCTCCCGAAAATAAGAATCACTAATATAGCCCATACCTCCATTGCAGTCCCAACTGTTTCATATGTAAAATACCCTTTGTCGTTCTCTGTCAATACTAATATTTGCATAGATAAAACACCCCCCATGAAGATGACCGCAACCCACGTGGTAAGTATGGCAATCCTTGTGAGGATCCGCTGCTTTAATGAAAAACTTGCCAATAATAGAATTATGGTAAATGATGTGGCGAAGCTTATCACGATACTTTACACGTAAAGCTTGTCCAAATTCCATAGCCTTTTAACCATTGGCAAGTTGCCCCCAGTATGTGCTGCACGATTTTTTCTGCCCTCCCAAATTCTGTTAGGTAAGTTGATCCATGCTTGAGATGCCATGCTAGCTAATAAAACTGCCACCACATTAAGCATATTGTGCAAACTGTTTTGCCACTTTTTCTTTTTTTCATTTCTGTTTTCTTTTCCTTCGAGTGGATGTAAAGTTGTGAACACGTTATCCACAATCTTCGATTCCATTCTTTCACCTTTTGTTGATAGGACGAGAGCTAAGAAACCTTTGTAGTTCGTAATTTCTTGGTTAACTCCTTTGTTACTCAGGAAGAGTACAGTCTGCAATTGATTGCCACCAAAATGAACCAAGGTCAATTTTGAAGAGGATGAGCCTGCGTTATATAATTTTCTAGAATTAACTTTGCTACTAGTCTTTTTCAGCAGACTCATGTCATCTTATTGCATGCCATGACTTAAAAAATGCACACCAAGTCAACAACTGACGTGACACTTCGAAATCAATTAATATTTGCTCCACTAAATGTGCCTAGTACCTCAGGTGTCATTGTATGAACATACCTTGGTCTGTCTATCAGTAGTAGCCAAATGGAGAATTGTGTTCCCATCTTCATCCTTTGAGTTGATAAATTGCTCATCATCCAAAATATCAACCAACAACTTCAAAGCCTCCAGTTTGTTGTTCTTCACACATATATGCATAATCGTCTAGCCATTTTCCAAGATATCCTAGGCTACACCGGGTCTCACTCGAACCAATAGTTCCAAGATGTCAACGTGGCGTTTTATAGCCGCGACATGAAGTGGGTTTCTTCCATATTTGTCACGGAAGAAACACACTTCAAGGTCAACTCTTAATAAGTTTTTTAATATGTGGAAGTACCCCTTTACCACTGCCAGATGAAGAGGGGTCAATCCCTGAGAATTTTGCTCTTTGGCCAATTCAGCCTTCCGAGCTAGGACTTTTTATACAAATCTCGAGTGTCCCAGCATCGCCGAAATGTGCAAAGGACTTTCGGTTTGATTTCCAACCATAGTTATATCTAAAAGTAACCTATCTTTGCTAAGTAGGGTAAGTAACAAATGGACATTTCCTTTCACTGCGGCTTCATACAACTCAAACTCCATGGCTCTCTAAAAATGGGAGTTTCACAAGGGGAGTCAGAATATATATTGTCACCAATCACAAACCATGACCAACATTTTACACTAGGGGTGAGAGGTTCCAGGTTCCGCCTAGAACCTAGAATCTACTCTCGAGTATAGGTTCCTTATTTTTCAGAACCTAGAAAGTACCCGTCAAAACCTAGAAACTAACCTATTACAAGTTCTAGGGTCAGTTCCAGGATCTAACAGGTTCCTCTTCTTCTTCTTCTTCTTTTATTTATTTCATTTTAAGTTAAGCAAAGCAAAAATTAACGCAACAATAAAAATGAGAAAGGATTTATCATCGATTGCTTAAGAACAAGTGTCCATATGCACTTGTTGAATATTATTAAGGAAATTTTACAATTTCCTCATTTTTTGGGCTTTGTCTATCCCCCCAAACTGAAAATCTTCCTATGGAGCTTATGCCAAGATGCAATACCGACAAAGGAAGATCTGTTCAATAGAATAATATTACTCGACCCTTTATGCCCTCAATGTTGGAAACATCCAAATACCGTTGAACACTTGCTTTTCTTTTGCAAATGGACCCAAAACATCTGGTCAAGCTCATGCCTCAACCTCAGTAACAACACAAGGGCAACAACTAGAATGGACAAGTGGTTGGCATAATTTTTTGAAACAAAACCAAACTAACCGGAAGAAGGATTTATAGCAGAAGTGCTTTGGCAGTTTTGGAAAAATAGGAACAATCAGGAATTCCACGGCAAGGCCCCACAAATAGATGCCATTGTGGAAGCAGTCGGAGCATAAAGCCAAAGTCTCAGCCGATGGAATCCAAGAACAGGAAAAGGAAAAGCTAAGTTGTCGCCTGTACCTATGAGATGGGAGTCGTCGGACAGCCAATCTTTGAAGCTAAATGTGGAATGCTCATGGGTGGATAGAGAGATGCCAAGCTCGGTGACAGGGATCTTATGCAATTCAAATGGCGTGATCGTTGATGGCTTCACCAAGGAGATCCATGATTCCTCACCGTCGCAAGTAGAAATCCTAGCTTTGTTGCATGGGTAGCAGGTTACGTGATGGAGGAGATAGGTTTTCTTTTAGGTCAAATGGAGGAGATGCGTTAAGCATGGAGAGTTTCCACTGCTTTGCATGTGAAACTTGCATGGCTTCAATATGCACACATAGCTAAAATACAAAGTGTAGTTTCCTTGAAACTACAAGCATGACTCTCTCTCAATGAGGTACATAAACATTGTTTAATCAATAGTTCAATAATAAACTAGTTCGAGGGGCCTAGTGAAGCAAAATTCCTTAGGTACTTCCCAAAAACACAGACCCACCAAAGGTCCAGATTTTACAAGTGTCATATAAAATTTTGAGCACCCACAGGATCCCTGTCATCATATATTTCTTTGGGTTATTCCACAGGATAGAGATACCACCTAGAGGTGTCAATGGGTCAGGTTAGGTTTTAATGTCACTCGACCCGACCCAAATCATGAGGGGTGTGTGCTCCGATCCGACCCGACCCAACCCTAAAAGCATATGACCCAAAGCAAAAAATCCTGCTCGGGTTGGGTCGGGTCGGTTCGGGTCTATCTTTCTTTTTTTAAAATAATAACGGTGGTGGGATCATAAGCCTATCGGTAAGGATTGCTAGAGTGGTGCCCTAGTAAACAAGCATTACTTAGCAACATTGAGATAATGAACAAAAGAGAACAATAGTAACATAGGCTTCAAGCAGAAGGGAGAGTATGAGAAGCAAACCTAGTTGACTAGACTAAAAAATATCATCAACTTAAAATAGTATTTGAAAAACAACAATTTGTTTTCCATATGAGCTAAAAACAGTACAAAATCTTACTGAAGGAAAAAGTGATAATGAAAAGAAAAACTGACCAAAGATGTACATACAAATTCAGAGAATGTTAACAGCTAGATAATCTCTTTAATAGAAAGCTTCTCATCAACCAAAAAGTTTAGCAACAAGTCTTGATCAAACGACCAACTCCTGCAAAGTATTAGTGAATGAATTTTCAAACTTTAGTTCTTTGAGGTCCAAATTTCCAAATTTTGTGCATAACACTCTAGGAATCACTATCATTTAACCACCGTGTACATAAAGCAAAAGATGAATATTACAAGCAAGGCACTTTGCTAGAATTATTTACAAGAGTGCCAAAGCAATGCAAAATCAATAATGCTTACCAGCAAGAGTTTCTTCTACTTTTTGCACTCAGGAAGAATTCCGAGAGCATCCAGCATTGACTCATCCAGTTTTGTAACTGTAAATGTTGATAATAAATGGCAGTATATACCGAATAAGGAATTGTAACTGGAAAGATACAACAGCCCAACCTTTTGTTTGTAACACACTCAACGAACCCAAAACTTGAACATTATTTCCATCTCTGATGTACGTAAGTAATGTCTCCCTGCAAAGTTATAAATGTTAGAGAAAGAAAAAATGGAGTAAACATTAGCAACAAACTTTTGCTAATTTAGCATCTCCTCAGATATAACAACATATAACCAATTAGAAAACTCTAAAAGGGACCTCACTCAGCATGAGAACATGATGAAACACTAAGTGGCCCATTTATTCCATTCTTTGGGTCTTTGTAACAAAATCGAAACAATGATTTGCCATATTCAACGGTTTTTCATGTTGTTTCCACCTAAGCTTAAGCTATAATGGTTACCAAAGAAATTGAAACAATTGATTTGCTTCAGCTATTCAGAGGTTACATAACCTTTCTAGGAGTTGAGTACTAACTACAGGTCATATAACAATGAATCAATGATATATGTAGCTGTGACTTAAATAAAGAGAAGCCTAGAACAAGGAGTTCTTAAATGAGGCGTCCTTATACAAGACCATGATATATTGAGAAGTGCATCATTGAAAGAACTTCACAAAAATACTTTCAACATAATCTCACATTTCTTCATGAACATCCAAAGATCTATCTTGGCTCTCCAAGCAAGTCTTAGCCGTAGCCAACAACTACAAGAGAGCATGCATATCTCCAGCTTGGGTATTTCATGTCAGAGAAACCTCGGCAATTAATCAGCTAATCCTCCTCTCTACTTCATGTAATAAAAGGACATTGGAATCCTTAATAAAAGAAATTTTTTTTTGCTTTCAATTCCAAAAGGCAAGATGCACATCATAAAGCTCACCAAAGTTCACAGATGACAATCGGATGGATCCCAAACAAACATCAAACCTAGCTTCAAACTAAGCTCCCAAATTCGCACATCACACAGAGCGGGTCTTGCTCTGGAAAACAACTGTGCTCAACTTTGAGGAAAAGGGATGAATCCCAAAATGAACACATGGAACACAAGGATCTGGAAACAAGAGAAAATCACAAATGCACGCAGGTTCTACCCAACTACATCACCGAGCAAGGAGAGGGGCCTCCTCCTCTTCCTCCTCCTGCTGTAGCAGATCTGCGAAACCCTAGAATGCAAGGAGCAAAGAAGAGGGTGGCGGCGGAGTCGACAAGAAGGCACAGTCGTCAACGGCAACGGTGGAGGCGGCGACGGCGGTGATTGGGTGAAGAGCGTTTGGGTTTGGGTGAAAGGGGAACGTCTTTGTTTCAAACAAACAAACATGGATGATATTCTAGTTGCACACTGATTTTGCGGCCACATCCCCGGTCAAAAGACCAGACGACAGACAAGCCCGAACTAACCAAAGCACATCCGAATAACATTATCATCATGGATGGTACTTTCAGTGAGGCTCCTTTATTGCGTTTCTCCCTATTGATTGGTACTTTTATCATTAGTCTTGTCTGCTATAATAATCCAATAATAATTGGAAATTGTACTTTGTATATCCAATATTCAGTTGCTATTAATCCACGTATGACTGTCATGCTTTCTGTGTTATAATCTCTATGAAACACGAATGGTTTATTGCGAAATTTTTTCTTGAACAATTATATAAGAACATAATGGGTTTTTCCAAAAGATGTTCTTCCTTGGGACCGGCGAAAGATAAATATACTTTCCTAAAGAAAATATAATGTTAAAAAGCTTCTAATTTTTTCCTATTCTTTTTTAGTAAATTCCTTCATGGAAATGTAAGTTTCAACATCTCAATAACTAGTAAGTGCTTATCTAACTTGTGTGTGATAATATATGATAATCAACTTAATCAGTTGCTCTTTTCGATTTACTTAATTTGATTCAATAATATTTTGTTGAAGTTTGATGGTCCAAATTGTGCAAGAAGGGTGTTCGCAGGACTTCCTTGTTACTAGAAAGGTTGTGCACTAAGATTGCAATAGTTTGACTGACAATATCTCTAAAAAGAAAAATAGAAGGATCGAGCGTGAAACATAATAACGTCTCCAGTTGGCCAAATCGTTCCTTATCTCCATATCCACTTACTGGAAACAAATGTTTTTACTACCACAACAAACTATATACAAGATCGAGAAGAAGAGCAGACAATTCTTATGGGTGGGACATGCAAAAATGCAAAATAGACCACACAAAGTTGCATGGGAAGTAAATTGCTTACCCAAAAGGGAGGGAGTATTAGGGTTGCTCAATCTGAAATATTGGAATAAAGTACTGCTAGGCCACATGCTTTGAAACATCATCAATTATCCACCCCCCTTTCCTATGGAGTCATTGTGTTTGCAACACTAAATGCAAAGGCATTCGAATTATGCAACTCAACAACAAGGGTGATATGGCTTGGACTTGGCGAGGTCTTCTTAAGTAGAGACTTCCTCTAACTTCAGCCATTTCTAGCTCAATGTACTATGTAAAGATATATTTGACGAACTCAAACATGTTGGATCGACTGTCGAGTGGTATGACATAATTTGGATTGGTGGTATCATCAAACACAATCGTATTAGCTGGCTTATTTGTAGGGATAGACTATTGATAGTCAAAATTGTATCACAATAGATGTCTTCAATTGATATCTAGTGTAATTTTTGCTTGAGTGGTAAATAAGACAAAACCCATTTATTCTTCCAATGCAACTAGACTAAAATTATGTGATGTGGTACTTTGTCTTCTCTAGGAGGTTGGATTGATGAAGGCTACAAAACCAAAAACTTGGCAACGAGGCTCCTCAATGAATCTTTCTTAGCGACTATGTATTGCATTTGGATAGAGTGCAACCATGGACATTTTCAAAATTAATAAATCAATATTAATATAATTTTGGTTAAGGTGCGTAAAATCACAGGATGTAGAACTTTACTCTACCTAGTTGACTAAACAATGCAGTCGCAAGTAATTCTGTGAACCTGGGCTTTGGATTTTGTTTGATTTTTCCGTACTCTCCATGTGTGTAGGGCATGCGAATCCGGCATTGTTCATCATACAGATATAAGGCTCTCATTGGTCCATCTTGAATGAAGAGAATAAATAATTATTGGACAGTGCTTATTTTAATATTTCATTGAAGACATATTGGTTCTAATCAAAAAGGAAAAAAAAAAGAAAAAAAACAAACTTCAGAGGTTCATTGATACCCCAATGGGAACCCTTTGCAACTAAAAGCACTAGTTTCCGTAAGTAGTTACCAGCCTTGTCCTTCCAAGGTTTCCTTTCCATCTAAATTTGTCATTTAGCATTTGTGTAAAGCATTTTGTTCTTAATGTAAAATTTTCAATCAATGCCGAGGATGAGATGATCAGAGAGAAAATGGCACTATGGAAGCGTGATATGAAAATCATCTAGGTATAAGGTCAAAAGGGGAAAAGGGAAGATTTCTTTCTAGGATGTAAATATGGGTTCAAAAGTGGGCAGCAGATAAATTTGAATCTTGTCAGTAATCTTCATTAATTACCACATCCCAAACCTAAGTTATAATCTTAAAAAGTTCACAATTTTAACCAAAGATTTCCATTTAGAAAAGAATTTGAACTTGTTAGAAACTAATCTTCATAGAGAGATTGCATATAATTGTTCTAGATGTCATTACTTTGTTAGTATTCTTGTGCTTTTCCTCTTAACCTATCTATCCTATCATTAATCAGGCCTAGAGATGGCTTTTTTGAATATTTAAATTATATGGTGTGTCTAAAAAAAAAAACAATTTTTTTTGGTGGTATGTATAAAGTAATTTAAGCCGTTAAAATTACGTGAGTTTCTGGGCTGTCATTGCTGTACACCTAGAATTGTCCTTTGAAGGATGTGTAGACTCTATGGTCAACACCATTTGAAGAGTTTATGACTTGATTATTAATATTAAAGTGCTCATGGCTAGTGACTTTGGTCTGCTTGCTTACCATGTGATGCTCAATGCTCTTGGAAATGTACCGGCACTGAAAATTATAATATTTCTTTAATCCGTCGCCTTACCAAATGTATGCACACGTATTTAACAATGGACTGAAAAATGGTGCACAAATGGGATACCGGTTTCTCTCTTTCGGCTTGTTTGGCAGCCATGGAAATAAGAATGAGACACAAAAATAAAAAATCCAAGTTCCTTGAATTTTATCTTCTCTTCTCTTTTTCATAAACGTAATCGAATCTATCAAAATTCAAATTGTTATATGGATATTTTTAAGATATTTTGCAGAAACATTGCAGAAAATGAACCATCTTCACTGTGCAATTTACACCGTATCTAATTTTAAATTCCTATCCTTTCGCACTCACGCTTTTTAAACGGCAATAATTTTTTCTGCACGTTTTTCCTGAAGTAAAAGGCAGGGTTTCACCCGGTTGTGGATCTCTAGTATCAAACTAACCCTCTTATTCGGATGATCTCCATTGTCCACGTGGTGTATTGCGATCACACGAGAGGCTTGCTTGCCGGCAATAGGAATTGATCACCATGCCGTCGGCCTCGACATCACCGCTTGGTGCCACCAGCGGCGGCGCCGTACATGGGCTGGTGTAACGGCCACGCGCACTACCCCAGGCACTACATCTCCTATGCTTCCCATAGCTTAGCTTTTTCCCTAGCTCCATCGTTAGTTGGGGGTTCAATAGCTAATATCATAAAATTATTTGTAAAACGATTAACTTTAAAATCAAACTTACAAGATATGCTAATTGCTTTCTGTTCTTGATATGTGGTTGGTGGAGAGAGGTGTGAAAAAGGCTTTTATGGATATCACTGATTTAAGTTAATTGGGTATATGACAATCCAAAATAATGGGTTACGAGGGGAAAATGTACTTATAGATCACATAATCTATGTAGTAGTATAAATCATCATTCCAAAAGGAATGATTAGAGAAATATGAGGACTCAGATGGGCACATGCATGGGAGATCACGGGGGTTAGATGATTGCAAGGGAAATGCAATGTGGCATTCAAGTTGCTTGAGAGCATTGGAATTTTTTAGATTGAAAAGTTACAAAGAGTAAATCTAAGGGACCATTAGTGGAGATCAAATGCATAAATTTTATGAGCTTTCATTTATTCAAGAAATTAATAGGTTGCCAAAAGTGGGAATGCCTTGGACTACAGCAAAGAAATAAGTATTGGGAAAGGCCCTCAAGGCCCTTTCGATCTTTTTTTGATGTTCATAGAGATCACTTGGATCTAAGAATAGGACCACCTTCTTCTTGAACATAGGACCCTTTAGGTTTAGGACCATTAGTGGAGATCAAACGCATAAATTTATGAGCTTTTATTTATTCAAGAAATTGACCCATTGCCAAAAGCAGGAATGCCTTGGACTAAAGCAAATAAATAAGTATTGAAAAGGCCCTTTTGATGATTTTCTGATGTTGAACCTAAAGGGTCCTAATTTCAGGAAGAATGTGGTTCTACTCCTAGATCCAAGTGATCACTTGAACCTAAACGTCGTTGAAGATGTCCGTGAAAAAGTTAACTTTATTAGATGTTTACGTGCAATCAATCTATTTGTACCATTTTGTTGTTTTCTCTTAAGTTTTTTTCTCTTAAGTTTTCCTTTTGTCTTCCAAATTTCAGACTATTTTTTTCCTTTGTCTTCTAAATTTCGGACTATTTTTTGTCGGGTGGGTGAGGCAGGCCTGGCCCACCGTGTCCATCTTCTGGGCGGCCTCCCCACCAAAATGGTTCCCGTGGTCTTGGCCTGCACCGGCCAGGGTGGACGCTTTGTTACCACTTAGGGTGGGCTTGCCTTCGATTAAAAAAAAAAAAAAAAAAAAAAAGGTGGGGTGGGCCTGCCCAATGATCATTTCTTAAGCAAAAGAAAAACCCCTCTCTCTTTGTCACCAAAACCAGGCCTGGATAAAAATTATGGGTCGGGCACATATTTGTTGAGGTATCAGATCAGGCATGGTCGTGGAATCCTGCAAGAGGTGACTATAAAACATGTTGTTTCGTGTTTCGTTCAACCGCTCTAGATACTCAAATCTCGTTCGACTCATCAATCTCTGAACTGCTGGTGAGCTCTCTTATCGATTCCACTTATAGGCGGTGCCCCCGTATGAGTGACCGGCCTTTTATTTTTTATTTATTTCCATGGAAAAAACGGCTTGATAAGAACTGCATGCACTTCACAACGACACCGCCAAATGAAGGTTCGAAAATACGCATGTGAGAGACACGAGAGCAACTCGGCTGGTTTTCTCCTTCAAAACCCTTCTCTTGTAACTTGAACGGTCAAACCCCTCCTCTTCGTCTTTTTCAAGCACAAACCCTACTCCTCTCACTCAACCTCGGCCATCCCCGTTGCGCACACAGCAGACCACCTCCTGCTTCTCTCGTTCTGTATCTGGAGAAATCTCGGGTAAGAGCCCTTCTGTCTTTGCTTTGATCGCAGTGTTTCTTCGAAGCCAACGAGATTTGCTTTCCCGGGAGCGTTTGTAAGCCAACGAGATATGTCAAATGGGAGGTTCGATTCATGCCAAAAGGTCTTTTATCTTCTAGCATTTTATTCTTTATATATTTATTTTTGGTCATATCTTGGTGGGCATTGGTGAAGTTTTAGCCTAGTTTTCAATCTATTGAATTGACAAAAAGGAAAAAAGGTCAGAAACGTGGAAGAAGCCCAAACCCAAGTGCCCCTTTATTGATAGTTGGGGAGGATTTCTATTTGACTTGGACTTGGCTGCGTTGTTCAATTTGTCCATCCAACCTCAGGGCTCAATCATTAGTAATGTAATATGGAGATAGGTATGAAATGTTTGAAATTGAAATGTGAAAATGAAGCCATGTCAGGTAATAGATGAGATAGCTGGAAACTTTGTTAGATAAGATGAAAAATGAGAACAAATTTCATAGATATGAAAGTGTTGTTTTTAAGGATAATTCTGGCCCTTGTAATACTTGATTCGGTGCTACTTCTTCTAGTAGTGGGAGATACAACATATCTTGTTCTTTTTTGACAAGTTTTGATTGTGATTATGGAAGTTCTCTTTATATACAAAATGAAGGAGAGTGTTAATAAAGAAACAAATCAAATCAGATGTAACAATTGGACAAAAAAGAAAATCGAACGTGACAAAACCGTAATAAGAAATGGTATTCAAGTTTTCAAAACTATCAAAATATCAAACAAGGATGGTAGATCATAAGAATAGTGTCAGCTAAGCTGTAGACTTTGTTTACGGGTGAAGACCAAAAGTCAAAAATGGTGGACAGGAAATGATGGGAGGAAATGTCTTACGTTGGGTACATGGGAAGTATTCTTGTTTCTTGGTGCCTCCCGTCTTAGTGGTGAGCATGGTTCCCGAGTAGAATCGGAAACCGGGGAACCGAACCAGGTTCTAGTTTGGTTCCCGGTTCTAAAGGGACCGGTTCCAGTTCCCAATTCCTCTTTTCTGGGAACCAGAACCTGTCCGGCTAGGGCTAAAGAAAAAGCCCCAAATCAGAAGTTGTTTCACATCTCACTCTCTTCGCTCATTCTCCGTGACTTTCACATTCCACTCTCTCTTTGCCTGTTCTCCGCGCTCAATGCCACCATTGCTCGCCCTCGACGCCACCGCCACTCGCCCTCGACGCCATTGCTGACCTCTGCTCGGTGAGCCACCGCTTCCTCTGTAGAGAGAGAGAGAGCGTCGTTACAGGTGCTCGGCTCTTCCTTCGAGAAGAAGGCGAATAAGAAGGTGCGTGCAGCCGTGTCCGTGTCCGTCACTCTTAGGATTTCGTGGTTTCCCACCGCTCTCTCTTTTCCCTCCATCCTCTTTCGCATTTCCGTTTTTGCTAAGATCAGTGCATTTCCGTGTCTCTCTGTGCAAGTCCCGCTGAAGCTCAAGACCGTTACAGGTTCGTACCCATTCTCTCTGGCTTTCTCCTCGTACTGTCGCTTGTGTCCTTGTCTCCTTCGTGATCTTCTTTTTGGCTGGCCATTTATTTTTCCTTTGACTCTCTCGTCTTGCCGTCGTGGCTGGAGTATATTGTGTAGTTTCGGTGGCGGATATATGCATACTTTGGGCTTCTTCCTGGCACCCTCCTTTTAGAGATATGGTTTAAAGTGGCTTTGGGATTTCAATGGATGCTGACTGTTTTTCATATGATAGTTACACATAAGCTTCTGATTAGAAAGTGACTGACTTGTGTTGGATTGGTTACTGGAAGTTTTTTTCTTCATGTTTTTTCTAATCATAATTTTCTTTAGTTGATGAGCACCTTTTCTTCAATTAGAACAACATAGTGTTGTTGAATCCTCAAGTGAATTCCAGTTACCTGGAAAACTGAATCTCATTTAAATGTCTGTATAATGTAGTTCTGTCAAATTGGAAACTTTCTTTCGATAGTATTGATTTTGAAGTCAAACCATTGTGCTAATAACTTACAATCTATGAACAAATGACTGAATAACTTGAGTGCCAGGGTATTAACTGGATAAGAAAAATATTATGCCCACTAAAACATGTAATTTTCAGTGATATTCATCAAGAACAACTTCTGTGTCTGCCTTAATCCTCTTGATGTGAGCTGCAATCAAGTTAATTCTCAAACTTCATCACCACTCTAGTTGTTCCCACTCTAGAACTCCAACTCGGAAGCATTGACCCAAGTTCCACTGCTGTGCTGTGAGAAATAGACCTCCCACAGCTCACTAGTGAAATTGCTGATTGGGATCCGTAAGTAATTATTGCTTTTAAATCTTGCATGGAAGCTTTTGTTTAAACCATTTATGCACTGGTCGCAATTTTGCAATGAAAGTGGGGCTTCCTGTTTCTTTGATAGAGGATATGTGTTCCAAGGCTATGCAAACTTGTGACAGCTGTAGCCTCATTTTCCCTCGTAGAAGTATGAAAAAGATGGAAGGCCCAAGTAGTGAAGCTCAAATTTTGTGTAGACATTGTGCCAAGGTCCATAGTTGCATTCTTTTTTTTTAATAGAACTTTCATGACAAGTCTACGAGATGAATTGGGGTACTGACCAATGTCACGTGCATCATTTCTACAGTTACTGAAATCCAAACAATACTACGAAATATGCAAGAAAATTTGGCATCATTCCGACGATGGAGATTGGGTAAGATATTTGACTGTTGACATAGTTGACTTATTCTCATTGAAAATGATGAGTTGTTTGATGTTGTATCTTGTTGTGTGGAATTCTTTTCTAGGTATGTTGCAATGGTTGCAATGTATGGGTGCATGTTGAGTGTGCCAATATCTCCAGTTGACTTTTAAAGGTGAGCATGCATTATTTGGTTTTGTTCCTAGATCTATTTTGCAAACACATGGGAATTGTCTCTGACATAATTACACTTGAAGGAGTTACTGCACTCTGATTACTACTGCCTAGATTGGAGGCCAAGACCACTTGCAAAACGCCAAACTTACAGAAATTGGAGCCAAAGAGAAGTATGCTCAGAGATACGTTACCTGTTTTTGTCAGTTATATAGTCTACTTGCATGTGTGCTTGTGCGTACGTGCGCATATGCCTTTATGGTTGGGTTAGGACTTGAACGAGATTGCTTGAATTTGCTTGAAATAGGTTGGTGGAAAACAAGCAAGCTCCTTTGCCTGACAAGGTTTCTGTGGTGTGCAATGGCATGGAAGGGTCATATATTCCAAAACTTCATCTATAAGCCGTCAGTATTGCAGATTGAATTTCGTATAATGTTGCTTCATCTTTTTTGTCCTATCAACGTTTTTCTTTTCGGCTTTTGTAGATTGAGCTTCTTTCTTTTAGTTACGACAAATTAACTTAGCTTATTGGCTTTTACGGTATAGTTAGTCTGTTGTCTATTTTGGAATTTAAGTGATCCGTATGGTATGTTGAAGACCTTTTATTATGGAAAACCTGCATAACTTGGGAAAGCTTTTAATTTACACAGGGGTTATTGATAAGCCGTCTTGATTTCGTTTGTCTTTGTACAATTGTGTGCAAGTGTGGCTCATGTGGTTTAAAGATGCAGACACCTAGTGAGTGGGAACGACACATAGGTTGCAGAGCCAAAAAGTGGAAGTACATTGCCAAAATCAAGGATACGAGAGAACCACTGGATAAATGGGTTGGTACACTTTTCTGTGACTTCACGGCATCACTTGTGCTCTTTCCTCATCTGTCAACTTATACTAGACTTGCTTATCTAGTCTGCTTGATCCTTCTGTTTATAAATAATCAAGTCTGCTCGATTCTTCTATTTATAAATAATCAATCATGAACTTTGTTTGAATATTTCCAGCATCAAATGTACTGATAAAGTAAACACCATGGAGTAGATTTTCCTTATATAGCTCGTGGTGTGGTGTGGTGTAGTGTCCATGATTTATACTGTGTGCAGATCTGGTCATTAACATATAACCTACTACAGGGGGGCATGGGTTTGTACATTATGAATCCGCATACCATGTTTCTGGAATCTATAGTCTTGGTCATCTAAAGAATGCTGTCTTTTAGCGTATTAATTAGTTATCTTTCAGCACACATCATTTGAGTTTCTGTATCTCCTTGATTTAATATTTTTCTCATGTGGACGTACCTGGAATCCTCGCTGCTAAACAAAAATATTTTTTCAAAAAAGAAAATTGGCCTAAGTCCACTAAGAGTTTCAACTCAAGTCCCCAGCGGAGTCGCCAAGCTGTCGCGACCAAATTTTTTCGGGGTGTGAACCACCTAGGGTTTGGCTAATGGATTGTTAAGCCTAAACTTAACTCGGGCTCTCCCAAGCCCATACCAATTCGCGACTTAGGTTCAAGTTCTTAACATGCAAATGATGTTTCAATCAGGAGTCGCCACTAATCTATTTTTGGTGGGTCGATTAGAAACCCAAGTAAAGTAACGGGAGTTTTACTTTACTCCTACGAACCAGAGATTTATGGATTCGGGGACTTGATTACGCTAGATTTCTCTAACGCCCTTTCGGTACCTTTCTTTTTATTTTGAAAAATGTTTGGCAAGCAGTTTGGATTAATTTTAAATTTATTTTCCTAACATGTGAGGTGATCATGCGGGTGCACAAACCATCAATTTACACCCAAGAAAAGCAATGAATAAATTGCAGGACTTACCTCATGGCAACGAAAGCATCTGCGTTGTTAGATCAGAATTCACACCATCAACCCTAGATATGATTTCTAATTAACACGCGATTTCTTTCTTTGTTTTCACTTTATTTAATGGGAATCATGCTTTATATGCATGCTACTAATCTAACATGAAATGATATGACATGGCAATATGACTTGAACTATATGACATAAATAAAATATAAGCATGCAATCTATCCTAAAGAATGAATTTGATTTACTCTAAGACAATTTCTTTTGTATTTTCCATGAAATTCGAAATTAGAAAAATGCGAGGATTATCTAGCTAGCTTAAGATTCTATTCAATTTGTATTAAGGATTAGGTCAGGCTAAACCCTAATTTAAACTAAGATATAATCTTAACTTAGCAATCTCTAACTTAAGATGCAATCTATCTAAAAAATCAATCTAAACTTAAAATGAAATATGCAATTTTATCCTAATAGGCAATGATGTACAAAGAATGCCCTAATTCTACATGACATATGCATGATGATTTTTGTGTTTTTTTTTTATAATAAAGATTCGAAATTAAGATTGGCAAATAATTAACATGCAACTTAAATTAAAGAAAAAACTAACATCCTAAATGAATGCATTTCTTTGGATTTTTTCATTTTTTCAAAAATTCGAAATAAATAAATTTCCTATTCTAAACATGCAAAATATATTCTAACATGAACCTAATCTAACTCAAATATATATTTTTGGGTTTTCCTTTTACGGGAGCAATCAAATAGAGGCATCAAGAAAGCACGGCACCAAATCAAGCAAGATATCATCCATGTCCATTTAATTTTGGGAAATAAATTGACGAATCGTATCTCGCGCATGAGATCGGATTGGCCAATTTTAAAATAAAATCACGAATCGTATCTCGAGCGTGAGATCGGATTGGTGATTTTTCCGTACGATTGCGGGTCATATTTCGAGCGTGAAATCGGACCATCAATCATATGTACGTTGCGAAATTAGGAAAATTTCCCAATTTAGAAGGCTACTCGAAATTATGGATATCATAGCATATCGGAAATTTTCATCATGTGCATCAACGGATATTTCAAATAAGGAAACTGAATATTAGGAAATCAAATAAAACGAAATTTTTACCTAATCCGATATCGATTTCCAAATTTGGACCTTGCGCAATTGGACCGGGATCGCAATCGGCGGGCAACGGGGTGGTGGATGACAACTAGCGGTGGATCGTGGTGGCGATCTGCTGCAAACGGTGGCTCGGCTTGGACAGCAGCCGAGATGGTGGACTCACGGTGATGCCTCGATGATTTGAGACAGGTGATGGCTCACGAGCGGTGGTTGCGACGCGACGCACTTGCGAGGGAATCGCTCACGATAAGGTGGCTCGCCAAAGGAGATCGTAGAGAATTAATATTTGGTCTTTTAGTTGGACCAAATAATCTCCACCGAGAGCTCTAAAGTCAATACCTTTTTGTCTTCAATCTCACGTATGCTTCTTTCTCAAGAACTCACGGTTAAGTCTCCAGATTTCACCATGCAATAAGAGACAAATTCCACCGCTTCGGCCAAAAATCAAAACAACCCGCGATCTTTGAAGATGTGCTCGTATGATAAATTCATAGCTGGGGACTTCCAGCTGCAACAAGGAAAGAACTCAAATGTGGTGGGTTAGCTTTCTTGCCTTAAGTGTTACGATGGTGCGGCGAGCAACTCGTCGTTGAGTGGCACTAGCAATATGGAGTCACAAGAGCAAGACAGCAACCCCCCCTGGCATGGCTTCGTGAGCTGGTTAACGGCGGTGAAAGCTCGAGGAAAGGATGGCAACGGCTCATCGGGTTTGCCGAAGGACAAATATTGCTCGGAAATTAAATGGGATTATCGGGGCGGTGACTGGATTCGGTCAAGAAAGACCTGCACTAATAAAAATTCAAACGAAAGCAAAATAACTGGATCGGTGGAAGTCTGGGGCACGTCAAGGACTGCTGTGTTCACCGAAAAACCTGCGAAAATTCAACCAAGAACACAAAACCGGCATTGGCTGCTCATCATAAACTCTGGAAATCACCGGGCGCCCTGGATGTAGAGCTTGGGCGTAGCCAGGAAAACCGCACGGCACCGGGACCACTGCTGAGCGAGGAACAGGGACTGAAGGAAACCTCCACCCGACTGCTGAATTCCGTAGACAAGTCGCGGTCTAGGCGCCGTGTCAGATCTTGTGTTTCTCTCTATCTCTCCACGTTGAGAAATCGTGAATTTTTTATTTTTAGATCCAATCCTCTGTCCGTGTACTCTCCCTGTTCTTTCACGTTTCACTTACGAATCACACTGATGCACGGCAATAGCTTCTCAGCTTCGTTGGGCAGCAGCAGATGGCAGCAAGGACACCGACGGCGGCAGCGAAGATCGGTGAAAGCGTGGCCGTGAGGATGTATGACTGACCGTAGCCTCCCTCTCCTTCCTCTCTATTCACGTGTATTCTCTTGGCTGTGTTTTGAAATTCTGATTTGCTCGCCTCCACGATTTCTCCTCTTGACTTTTTTCTCTCTAAAGCTCTCTCTGTGCCGTGTATTCGAATTCATCCTCTTTTCAGAATTGTGGCCGTATGTGTCGATTGTGTGGCCTCCTTTGAAACCCTACGCGAAAACCTTTTTATAGGCTGAAGATTAGGATTTTATTTTCCTTTTCAAATCAGCATCCGCAAAGATTTCTTTTTTGCACGCAATATCACTTTTCTTTTATTTTCCACATCTCCTGGTTTTATCACCTAAAGATAAGATTGCGACCCGATTTTCTTAAATTCCAAAAATCCACCGTAATATTATTTCAAATCTCAATTTAGGTAATTCTTGTCATTAAAAGAAAACGGGCTCGGGCCAATTTACTTGCCTCGTGGGCTTAGTCCGACCTGCCAAATTAAAGCTTAAACCTACTAAATCAAACCCATTTGTCACCGACCCAATGTAAATGCAAATTAAGAAACAAATGCACCTAAAACTATATGCTATGCAATTAACTATTTTTTCCGGAATAAAATTAATCCCTAATTTTTTAATGCAATAAATGACTAAGTGGGTCGCCAAAATTTAGGTGTCAACAGACGGGTAGGTTCCAGGTTCCAAAAAATGAGGAACCTGTACCCGAGGGTAGGTTCCAGGTTCCAAGCAGAACCTGTAAGGAACCGGGAACCGCTCACCCCTATGCTGTCTCACTTGAAGTCTTCTCATGGCATCTTTAAGCAGGTGCTGCGACAAAATGAGTCCAGAAGCTTCAGCACTTCCGTCGAAAAGGGTGCGGATGAATTTGGGACCCATGGGAGGCTAAAGCTCTTGTGCAAATGCCTTATGGTAGAAAATAAGTATATAGGGGAAAGCCTAAAAAAGGGGTAAGGGCCTCTGTTGCAGAGGAACTCGATGAAGTTTCGAGTGGTTTAATTTGATATCGACTGCATCATGTGAAATTCCTTGCCCTTGCTATTTCTAAGTCTAGCATGCTTGAATGATGAATTACTTATCTGCCTTCTATTGTTCGGTCAGGCATCGCCATATGCCTATGCAACTGCTTCATCAAACGCTAGACATTGAGGAGGATTTTAAGGACTTCCACGGGTAAAATTTTATCAAGTGAAGATCAGGTTAAAAATGAAGAAAGAAGCATAAGGTCTAGGGTCCTGCTTGGGCACATGGTAGTGATATAGTTGAAGATGTTAGTGGTTGGTGAACTAGATCCTTTATTAGAAGAAGAGGCGATAGGAAATAGTGACTACTATTCAGACTGAGGATTGCCTGAGCTATATCGGGAAGTACAGTTCCTGCATAATGATAATTTAATCGACCTATTCTCCCGGTTTAGGCCTATGAAGGAATTTGAAACCTAGCTGTTGAAAGATTCTAATATAATTGCGATCATCCTTGCTATGAGCAAGGCTTTCGATGAAGCATTCAGGAACTTAGAGAAGAGTAACCTCAATGGTTCAGCTCTTATGAAGCATCAACTTCGATCGGCTCAACACTCCAAGCATCTTGCCTAGATCAAGCACTTTACCTTGCAAGATGCCCCCTCTCAGCATTCGTAAAGCAGGATTTGTAGATGATGATATCCCTTAAAATATATGTCAAGTTTGAGCACTCTGAATAAACACGGTCTTTATTGTAGTGTGGTGACTTTCCTAGAATTTGTGTAGTGCTGCAATTGTTGGTTAGATGTTATGTTGAGGAATTGTTGGGCAAACAAGCAAGCTTCCATCCATTGGTATCGTTGGCAATTGTGTATATGGGGGTTGAATGGCCTGTTATGTGCTAAATTAGTTGGATAGTGTCTTTCCATTTAAGTTTTGTGCTATTGCATGCACTTGATATTATCTTGTCCCTCTTGCATTATTACTTGATCTTTAATAATTTGGCAAAATCTGTCAACTATTATTTTATAATCTATCCACCTCCTATTTACTTCAACATAAGAAAAAGCGAAGTAGTCTTATGGATTGGTTTGTGTATGCATATCATACTCCCTACAGTATCATTACCACATTAGAGGTTAAGCCATCAAAATTCGGGATGTGATTCATTAGCCATAATATAAATAAGGATTAAGTGCACTAAAACTCCTAAAACTTGTCATGAAAATGCATTTGAGTCCTAAAATTTGCAAAAAAAGTGTAACTAAGTTCTAAAACTTGTCAAAATGTTTCATTTGAGTCCTAAAATTGACACCGTTAGCATTTTCCATTAAAACGCTAACGCGGCATTTAAAATTAATTTTTATTTCCCATGTGGCTTTTTTAATGATTTTTTATTCATTTTATAAGGAATAGATTTAAAACTAAAAAATTAGATTTATTGATTTTATCTTATTTTCAACAAAAAAAGAAAAAATAAAATTTATTTAAAAAAGAAAACAGTTATAAAAAAATGGCAGCATCACCGGAGGAGTTGGTGACGGTTGCCGACCCTGGGTGCGAGTGGCCGGCAAGGGTCGACAACCCTCGCCAAGTTTGAGCGAGGGTGCCCAAATCTGGGCATGTTGGCCCTCGCGGGGGGCCAGTGGCTGTCACTCGGCCTGGGTGAGACGTTGCTAGCCCTAGCGGGGGGCTGGTGACTGTCGCTAGATTTGGGCAAGCGTCGCCAAGATCTAGCCAGTCTCGTTGGCCCGAAGTGAGGCTCGCTAGATTTGGGTGAGCCTCGCCGGCCCCAAGCGATGGCCAGTGGCAGTCACCCAACCTGGGCAAGGCTTCACTGGCCCTCACGGGGGCCAACGACCCCTCCTATGAGGCTACCATTTGTTTTTTTATTTTTTATAAGTGTTTTCTTTTTTAATTAAAATTTCTTTTTTCTTTTGATGTTGAAAATAAGATAAAATCAATAAATATATATATATTTTAGTTTTTAAAGCTATTTTTAAAAATAAAAAATCATTAAAAAAAATCACGTGGAAAATAAAAATTAATTTTAAATGCCACGTCAGCATTTTTAAAGGAAAATGCTAACATCATCGATTTTTGGACTCAAAGGAAATATTTTGATAAGTTTTAGGACTTATTTGTACTTTTTGCAAGTTGTAGGACTCAAACGCATTTTCGTGACAAGTTTTAACACTTCTGGTGCACTTATCCCCATAAATAAATAAATTAATGATTTGCTCAGACATTTTGGTGTGATTTTGTTCTTCATTAAATTATTTTTCCACTACTTGTGGAGAAAAAAGTTAAATAATCAATAGGTCTCATTAATTAACGAAAAGGAGCCAAGTCTATATGTACCAAGTTCTTACCAGTCTTGTTTTTCCTTTATATCTTTAAACCAAAATTGGCTTTGGTTTTCAACATTAATTGAGATTATTTAAAAGCTGAATTTTTCTGCGCAAATTATTTATTAGGTAATTATCCTTTAAAAATATTTGGGTTTTGGTTTTCCGGATTTACTGAACTCACTAATTGATCATTTAGCCTTTGGACTAGTTATTGGGGCGGGACTATTTTTTATTTATTAAAAATTATTAAAAATTGTGATAATTAATAGGTTTTGTTAAATGAAGTGGGGCCAAGCTGATAATAATAATCTTCGTCGTCATCTTCCGCGCCAAGCAACATACATTCACTACGTTTGGGTTGATTAAATTAAACCTACTCTTGCATAATAACAGGGTCAGACTTATTACGAACTCGTTTTACATAACATGTTGGGCCATGCATATTTCTAAATTCTTGGTACCAACAAAACCTCATTAAATGTTCAAAAGTCAAGTTTACATAGTACGAGTAGCGAAAGTGTACGCGCATTGTGGAATGAACATATAGTTAACATTCGAAGGTTTCGCTTGAATCGTCCGGTATAGGCTATTTGAATTATCGGTTAAGGGAAAGAAAGAAATTACGAATGGAGCAACTGGATACGTACACATACAAATAGGGAAATATATTTCGAGATTTGAACTTTTTTTTTTATTTTTCTGATTGCTTACAATATTAAAAAGATTCAAAGTAAGATTTATGTAAGACTTTTAATGTATACATTTATCCATTGATAGAGTGTTATATAAAACAACTATCGGGGATTTAATTTGTCAAAAGACCTCTAAAGTAAGAAGTCCTCGTGACATTACTTTATATAATAGTATCCTAGATCGAGTAGCTTTAACTACGTATTCAAGTGATTAGTAGAGATGAATGTATGATTATTAAGCCATCCATTAATTTTTTTATCGCTTAGGCATTTGTTTCAAAAGGTTGTGTAAAAAGCATAAGAAATAAAGTGACAGTTTCTTGATAGATTTGTATGGGACTTTATTTTTAGACTCGAAAGCTAGTAACAACTTTAGGGGCGGATTGTATTTTGCATATCAATTTAAAAAATTACGAGTTTAATAAGCACATTAAACACTGAAAATATGATTCATCCGCAATTGTTCTTCCGTGATAGTTAACCATAAGATTTACGAGGCACGAAAAATAAAATAAAATAAAAAATTTGAGGAGAATCCAATAGAAAAAGTATAATTCTTTCGTTCTTTTTATATTACACATTTATTGTACTATGAAATAGGAATAGCTCTCAATGAGCCGGCTTGGGAGGGGATACGGGACTCGAGAGCCGCAACGCAGTTGTTCCATGTCTCACTTGCTCCTCCTATAGACATCGGATTTTGTCCCCTTAATTGGCTTGTGGCTCGAGATGCTCAACTCCACAAATTGGTTGTGGCAGTTCTTCCCCGCTTTCAAGAGCTCATTACAACATTCGTTGGTGGGTGTAAAGGTGTCGGCAAGGAATATGAATTGAAAGAATCCAGACCCACAATCAGATCTTATTCCCTTTCCGCAATCAGGGTTTCCGACCTTGGCGAAGGTAACCTTAGGAAGCAATGCAACGGGGAGGACCAACAAGATCATAAGAGCGGACAAGTTCTTCGGCGTCGCCATTATGGTCTTTTGGAGATAGGAGGGTTAGAAAATTGTCTGAGATCTTTGATCGTTTGATGATGCAGTTGATCTAGAGATGAGAACTTATATTGCTCGAGGGAAGTAGTGCATTAATGAAATCAATTCGTCGGTTAAGATCCAGAAATTTATGTACGACACGTGTAAAATTATTTCTCTTGCAATAAATGCAATGATTGTGGGCCTTGTCATCTGACATTTTTTTTCCAGTCCAATCATTTGCCATTAACAAAAGAAAAGAATTAATGAGTTGTGTGGTGGAAGAGAATTATCTGTAAAGGAAAATACTTATTTCAAATTTGATTTGCAATCCCACGTTTGATATATAATATGAACTAGTGACATGCCCTCAGTTTAAAATAATTTTATGAAATTTAATTAGCATAAAACGTTTCGCCATGTATACTCTCGCAAATGCAGGTTATGTTGACGATACCTTTTATTTAGGGTTAGGGTCCATCCCTAAATTTTAGGATTAACGCCACAAATATCATCAAACAAGTACATCTATGACAAATTTATCTCAAGCTAATTTTTTAACCGCCATAATTCCAAACTAGTATTCCCATGACAAATTTTCCCAAACTAATTTTTTGACTACACAAAATCCCAACCCGATACATTTGTGATGAATTTGCTCTCAATTAGTTTCTACGAAATTGTATTAATATCACCAAAAATCACAAAATCGATATCCTTGTAACAAATGGAGGATAAACCAAATACCCATCAACTACCACATATCATCCATCAAACTCAAGTATTTGATAAAAAAAAAAAATTTAACGAAAACTAGGAAAACATAAATTTGTCATAAGTATACCAGTTTAGGTTGACACAAGTGTACTCATTTAGGGTTTTTCGTGATATTAGCCCTAATTTTTATGCAAGTGATTACACTTGAAGCCAAAATTTAAGTATCAACAAGTGATAAATTAAACCATTGATCAAATAATTTGGTCTTGGTTTGTTATAATTATCGAACTCATTAATTAATTAATTAATGATTTGCCCAGACATTTTGATGTGATTTTGTTCTTCATTAAATTATTTTTCCACTACTTGTGGAGAAAAAAGTTAAATAATCAATAGGTCTCATTAATTAACGAAAAGGAGCCAAGTCTATATGTACCAAGTTCTTACCAGTCTTGTTTTTCCTTTATATCTTTAAACCAAAATTGGCTTTGGTTTTCAACATTAATTGAGATTATTTAAAAGCTGAATTTTTCTGCGCAAATTATTTATTAGGTAATTATCCTTTAAAAATATTTGGGTTTTGGTTTTCCGGATTTACTGAACTCACTAATTGATCATTTAGCCTTTGGACTAGTTATTGGGGCGGGACTATTTTTTATTTATTAAAAATTATTAAAAATTGTGATAATTAATAGGTTTTGTTAAATGAAGTGGGGCCAAGCTGATAATAATAATCTTCGTCGTCATCTTCCGCGCCAAGCAACATACATTCACTACGTTTGGGTTGATTAAATTAAACCTACTCTTGCATAATAACAGGTCGACTTATTACGAACTCGTTTTACATAACATGTTGGGCCATGCATATTTCTAAATTCTTGGTACCAACAAAACCTCATTAAATGTTCAAAAGTCAAGTTTACATAGTACGAGTAGCGAAAGTGTACGCGCATTGTGGAATGAACATATAGTTAACATTCGAAGGTTTCGCTGAATCGTCCAGTATAGGCTATTTGAATTATCAGTTAAGGGAAAGAAAGAAATTACGAATGGAGCAACTGGATACGTACACATACAAATAGGGAAATATATTTCGAGATTTGAACTTTTTTTTATTTTTCTGATTGCTTACAATATTAAAAAGATTCAAAGTAAGATTTATGTAAGACTTTTAATGTATACATTTATCCATTGATAGAGTGTTATATAAAACAACTATCGGGGATTTAATTTGTCAAAAGACCTCTAAAGTAAGAAGTCCTCGTGACATTACTTTATATAATAGTATCCTAGATCGAGTAGCTTTAACTACGTATTCAAGTGATTAGTAGAGATGAATGTATGATTATTAAGCCATCCATTAATTTTTTTATCGCTTAGGCATTTGTTTCAAAAGGTTGTGTAAAAAGCATAAGAAATAAAGTGACAGTTTCTTGATAGATTTGTATGGGACTTTATTTTTAGACTCGAAAGCTAGTAACAACTTTAGGGGCGGATTGTATTTTGCATATCAATTTAAAAAATTACGAGTTTAATAAGCACATTAAACACTGAAAATATGATTCATCCGCAATTGTTCTTCCGTGATAGTTAACCATAAGATTTACGAGGCACGAAAAATAAAATAAAATAAAAAATTTGAGGAGAATCCAATAGAAAAAGTATAATTCTTTTCGTTCTTTTTATATTACACATTTATTGTACTATGAAATAGGAATAGCTCTCAATGAGCCGGCTTGGGAGGGGATACGGGACTGAGAGCCGCAACGCAGTTGTTCCATGTCTCACTGCTCCTCCTATAGACATCGGATTTTGTCCCCTTAATTGGCTTGTGGCTCGAGATGCTCAACTCCACAAATTGGTTGTGGCAGTTCTTCCCCGCTTTCAAGAGCTCATTACAACATTCGTTGGTGGGTGTAAAGGTGTCGGCAAGGAATATGAATTGAAAGAATCCAGACCCACAATCAGATCTTATTCCCTTTCCGCAATCAGGGTTTCCGACCTTGGCGAAGGTAACCTTAGGAAGCAATGCAACGGGGAGGACCAACAAGATCATAAGAGCGGACAAGTTCTTCGGCGTCGCCATTATGGTCTTTTGGAGATAGGAGGGTTAGAAAATTGTCTGAGATCTTTGATCGTTTGATGATGCAGTTGATCTAGAGATGAGAACTTATATTGCTCGAGGGAAGTAGTGCATTAATGAAATCAATTCGTCGGTTAAGATCCAGAAATTTATGTACGACACGTGTAAAATTATTTCTCTTGCAATAAATGCAATGATTGTGGGCCTTGTCATCTGACATTTTTTTCCAGTCCAATCATTTGCCATTAACAAAAGAAAAGAATTAATGAGTTGTGTGGTGGAAGAGAATTATCTGTAAAGGAAAATACTTATTTCAAATTTGATTTGCAATCCCACGTTTGATATATAATATGAACTAGTGACATGCCCTCAGTTTAAAATAATTTTATGAAATTTAATTAGCATAAAACGTTTCGCCATGTATACTCTCGCAAATGCAGGTTATGTTGACGATACCTTTTATTTAGGGTTAGGGTCCATCCCTAAATTTTAGGATTAACGCCACAAATATCATCAAACAAGTACATCTATGACAAATTTATCTCAAGCTAATTTTTTAACCGCCATAATTCCAAACTAGTATTCCCATGACAAATTTTCCCAAACTAATTTTTTGACTACACAAAATCCCAACCCGATACATTTGTGATGAATTTGCTCTCAATTAGTTTCTACGAAATTGTATTAATATCACCAAAAATCACAAAATCGATATCCTTGTAACAAATGGAGGATAAACCAAATACCCATCAACTACCACATATCATCCATCAAACTCAAGTATTTGATAAAAAAAAAAATTTAACGAAAACTAGGAAAACATAAATTTGTCATAAGTATACCAGTTTAGGTTGACACAAGTGTACTCATTTAGGGTTTTTCGTGATATTAGCCCTAATTTTTATGCAAGTGATTACACTTGAAGCCAAAATTTAAGTATCAACAAGTGATAAATTAAACCATTGATCAAATAATTTGGTCTTGGTTTGTTATAATTATCGAACTCATTAATTAATTAATTAATGATTTGCCCAGACATTTTGATGTGATTTTGTTCTTCATTAAATTATTTTTCCACTACTTGTGGAGAAAAAAGTTAAATAATCAATAGGTCTCATTAATTAACGAAAAGGAGCCAAGTCTATATGTACCAAGTTCTTACCAGTCTTGTTTTTCCTTTATATCTTTAAACCAAAATTGGCTTTGGTTTTCAACATTAATTGAGATTATTTAAAAGCTGAATTTTTCTGCGCAAATTATTTATTAGGTAATTATCCTTTAAAAATATTTGGGTTTTGGTTTTCCGGATTTACTGAACTCACTAATTGATCATTTAGCCTTTGGACTAGTTATTGGGGCGGGACTATTTTTTATTTATTAAAAATTATTAAAAATTGTGATAATTAATAGGTTTTGTTAAATGAAGTGGGGCCAAGCTGATAATAATAATCTTCGTCGTCATCTTCCGCGCCAAGCAACATACATTCACTACGTTTGGGTTGATTAAATTAAACCTACTCTTGCATAATAACAGGGTCAGACTTATTACGAACTCGTTTTACATAACATGTTGGGCCATGCATATTTCTAAATTCTTGGTACCAACAAAACCTCATTAAATGTTCAAAAGTCAAGTTTACATAGTACGAGTAGCGAAAGTGTACGCGCATTGTGGAATGAACATATAGTTAACATTCGAAGGTTTCGCTGAATCGTCCAGTATAGGCTATTTGAATTATCAGTTAAGGGAAAGAAAGAAATTACGAATGGAGCAACTGGATACGTACACATACAAATAGGGAAATATATTTCGAGATTTGAACTTTTTTTATTTTTCTGATTGCTTACAATATTAAAAAGATTCAAAGTAAGATTTATGTAAGACTTTTAATGTATACATTTATCCATTGATAGAGTGTTATATAAAACAACTATCGGGGATTTAATTTGTCAAAAGACCTCTAAAGTAAGAAGTCCTCGTGACATTACTTTATATAATAGTATCCTAGATCGAGTAGCTTTAACTACGTATTCAAGTGATTAGTAGAGATGAATGTATGATTATTAAGCCATCCATTAATTTTTTTATCGCTTAGGCATTTGTTTCAAAAGGTTGTGTAAAAAGCATAAGAAATAAAGTGACAGTTTCTTGATAGATTTGTATGGGACTTTATTTTTAGACTCGAAAGCTAGTAACAACTTTAGGGGCGGATTGTATTTTGCATATCAATTTAAAAATTACGAGTTTAATAAGCACATTAAACACTGAAAATATGATTCATCCGCAATTGTTCTTCCGTGATAGTTAACCATAAGATTTACGAGGCACGAAAAATAAAATAAAATAAAAAATTTGAGGAGAATCCAATAGAAAAAGTATAATTCTTTCGTTCTTTTTATATTACACATTTATTGTACTATGAAATAGGAATAGCTCTCAATGAGCCGGCTTGGGAGGGGATACGGGACGAGAGCCGCAACGCAGTTGTTCCATGTCTCACTTGCTCCTCCTATAGACATCGGATTTTGTCCCCTTAATTGGCTTGTGGCTCGAGATGCTCAACTCCACAAATTGGTTGTGGCAGTTCTTCCCCGCTTTCAAGAGCTCATTACAACATTCGTTGGTGGGTGTAAAGGTGTCGGCAAGGAATATGAATTGAAAGAATCCAGACCCACAATCAGATCTTATTCCCTTTCCGCAATCAGGGTTTCCGACCTTGGCGAAGGTAACCTTAGGAAGCAATGCAACGGGGAGGACCAACAAGATCATAAGAGCGGACAAGTTCTTCGGCGTCGCCATTATGGTCTTTTGGAGATAGGAGGGTTAGAAAATTGTCTGAGATCTTTGATCGTTTGATGATGCAGTTGATCTAGAGATGAGAACTTATATTGCTCGAGGGAAGTAGTGCATTAATGAAATCAATTCGTCGGTTAAGATCCAGAAATTTATGTACGACACGTGTAAAATTATTTCTCTTGCAATAAATGCAATGATTGTGGGCCTTGTCATCTGACATTTTTTTTCCAGTCCAATCATTTGCCATTAACAAAAGAAAAGAATTAATGAGTTGTGTGGTGGAAGAGAATTATCTGTAAAGGAAAATACTTATTTCAAATTTGATTTGCAATCCCACGTTTGATATATAATATGAACTAGTGACATGCCCTCAGTTTAAAATAATTTTATGAAATTTAATTAGCATAAAACGTTTCGCCATGTATACTCGCAAATGCAGGTTATGTTGACGATACCTTTTATTTAGGGTTAGGGTCCATCCCTAAATTTTAGGATTAACGCCACAAATATCATCAAACAAGTACATCTATGACAAATTTATCTCAAGCTAATTTTTTAACCGCCATAATTCCAAACTAGTATTCCCATGACAAATTTTCCCAAACTAATTTTTTGACTACACAAAATCCCAACCCGATACATTTGTGATGAATTTGCTCTCAATTAGTTTCTACGAAATTGTATTAATATCACCAAAAATCACAAAATCGATATCCTTGTAACAAATGGAGGATAAACCAAATACCCATCAACTACCACATATCATCCATCAAACTCAAGTATTTGATAAAAAAAAAAATTTAACGAAAACTAGGAAAACATAAATTTGTCATAAGTATACCAGTTTAGGTTGACACAAGTGTACTCATTTAGGGTTTTTCGTGATATTAGCCCTAATTTTTATGCAAGTGATTACACTTGAAGCCAAAATTTAAGTATCAACAAGTGATAAATTAAACCATTGATCAAATAATTTGGTCTTGGTTTGTTATAATTATCGAACTCATTAATTAATTAATTAATGATTTGCCCAGACATTTTGATGTGATTTTGTTCTTCATTAAATTATTTTTCCACTACTTGTGGAGAAAAAAGTTAAATAATCAATAGGTCTCATTAATTAACGAAAAGGAGCCAAGTCTATATGTACCAAGTTCTTACCAGTCTTGTTTTTCCTTTATATCTTTAAACCAAAATTGGCTTTGGTTTTCAACATTAATTGAGATTATTTAAAAGCTGAATTTTTCTGCGCAAATTATTTATTAGGTAATTATCCTTTAAAAATATTTGGGTTTTGGTTTTCCGGATTTACTGAACTCACTAATTGATCATTTAGCCTTTGGACTAGTTATTGGGGCGGGACTATTTTTTATTTATTAAAAATTATTAAAAATTGTGATAATTAATAGGTTTTGTTAAATGAAGTGGGGCCAAGCTGATAATAATAATCTTCGTCGTCATCTTCCGCGCCAAGCAACATACATTCACTACGTTTGGGTTGATTAAATTAAACCTACTCTTGCATAATAACAAAGGTCGACTTATTACGAACTCGTTTTACATAACATGTTGGGCCATGCATATTTCTAAATTCTTGGTACCAACAAAACCTCATTAAATGTTCAAAAGTCAAGTTTACATAGTACGAGTAGCGAAAGTGTACGCGCATTGTGGAATGAACATATAGTTAACATTCGAAGGTTTCGCTGAATCGTCCGATAGGCTATTTGAATTATCAGTTAAGGGAAAGAAAGAAATTACGAATGGAGCAACTGGATACGTACACATACAAATAGGGAAATATATTTCGAGATTTGAACTTTTTTTTATTTTTCTGATTGCTTACAATATTAAAAAGATTCAAAGTAAGATTTATGTAAGACTTTTAATGTATACATTTATCCATTGATAGAGTGTTATATAAAACAACTATCGGGGATTTAATTTGTCAAAAGACCTCTAAAGTAAGAAGTCCTCGTGACATTACTTTATATAATAGTATCCTAGATCGAGTAGCTTTAACTACGTATTCAAGTGATTAGTAGAGATGAATGTATGATTATTAAGCCATCCATTAATTTTTTTATCGCTTAGGCATTTGTTTCAAAAGGTTGTGTAAAAAGCATAAGAAATAAAGTGACAGTTTCTTGATAGATTTGTATGGGACTTTATTTTTAGACTCGAAAGCTAGTAACAACTTTAGGGGCGGATTGTATTTTGCATATCAATTTAAAAATTACGAGTTTAATAAGCACATTAAACACTGAAAATATGATTCATCCGCAATTGTTCTTCCGTGATAGTTAACCATAAGATTTACGAGGCACGAAAAATAAAATAAAATAAAAAATTTGAGGAGAATCCAATAGAAAAAGTATAATTCTTTCGTTCTTTTTATATTACACATTTATTGTACTATGAAATAGGAATAGCTCTCAATGAGCCGGCTTGGGAGGGGATACGGGACGAGAGCCGCAACGCAGTTGTTCCATGTCTCACTGCTCCTCCTATAGACATCGGATTTTGTCCCCTTAATTGGCTTGTGGCTCGAGATGCTCAACTCCACAAATTGGTTGTGGCAGTTCTTCCCCGCTTTCAAGAGCTCATTACAACATTCGTTGGTGGGTGTAAAGGTGTCGGCAAGGAATATGAATTGAAAGAATCCAGACCCACAATCAGATCTTATTCCCTTTCCGCAATCAGGGTTTCCGACCTTGGCGAAGGTAACCTTAGGAAGCAATGCAACGGGAGGACCAACAAGATCATAAGAGCGGACAAGTTCTTCGGCGTCGCCATTATGGTCTTTTGGAGATAGGAGGGTTAGAAAATTGTCTGAGATCTTTGATCGTTTGATGATGCAGTTGATCTAGAGATGAGAACTTATATTGCTCGAGGGAAGTAGTGCATTAATGAAATCAATTCGTCGGTTAAGATCCAGAAATTTATGTACGACACGTGTAAAATTATTTCTCTTGCAATAAATGCAATGATTGTGGGCCTTGTCATCTGACATTTTTTTCCAGTCCAATCATTTGCCATTAACAAAAGAAAAGAATTAATGAGTTGTGTGGTGGAAGAGAATTATCTGTAAAGGAAAATACTTATTTCAAATTTGATTTGCAATCCCACGTTTGATATATAATATGAACTAGTGACATGCCCTCAGTTTAAAATAATTTTATGAAATTTAATTAGCATAAAACGTTTCGCCATGTATACTCTCGCAAATGCAGGTTATGTTGACGATACCTTTTATTTAGGGTTAGGGTCCATCCCTAAATTTTAGGATTAACGCCACAAATATCATCAAACAAGTACATCTATGACAAATTTATCTCAAGCTAATTTTTTAACCGCCATAATTCCAAACTAGTATTCCCATGACAAATTTTCCCAAACTAATTTTTTGACTACACAAAATCCCAACCCGATACATTTGTGATGAATTTGCTCTCAATTAGTTTCTACGAAATTGTATTAATATCACCAAAAATCACAAAATCGATATCCTTGTAACAAATGGAGGATAAACCAAATACCCATCAACTACCACATATCATCCATCAAACTCAAGTATTTGATAAAAAAAAAAAAATTTAACGAAAACTAGGAAAACATAAATTTGTCATAAGTATACCAGTTTAGGTTGACACAAGTGTACTCATTTAGGGTTTTTCGTGATATTAGCCCTAATTTTTATGCAAGTGATTACACTTGAAGCCAAAATTTAAGTATCAACAAGTGATAAATTAAACCATTGATCAAATAATTTGGTCTTGGTTTGTTATAATTATCGAACTCATTAATTAATTAATTAATGATTTGCCCAGACATTTTGATGTGATTTTGTTCTTCATTAAATTATTTTTCCACTACTTGTGGAGAAAAAAGTTAAATAATCAATAGGTCTCATTAATTAACGAAAAGGAGCCAAGTCTATATGTACCAAGTTCTTACCAGTCTTGTTTTTCCTTTATATCTTTAAACCAAAATTGGCTTTGGTTTTCAACATTAATTGAGATTATTTAAAAGCTGAATTTTTCTGCGCAAATTATTTATTAGGTAATTATCCTTTAAAAATATTTGGGTTTTGGTTTTCCGGATTTACTGAACTCACTAATTGATCATTTAGCCTTTGGACTAGTTATTGGGGCGGGACTATTTTTTATTTATTAAAAATTATTAAAAATTGTGATAATTAATAGGTTTTGTTAAATGAAGTGGGGCCAAGCTGATAATAATAATCTTCGTCGTCATCTTCCGCGCCAAGCAACATACATTCACTACGTTTGGGTTGATTAAATTAAACCTACTCTTGCATAATAACAGGTCGACTTATTACGAACTCGTTTTACATAACATGTTGGGCCATGCATATTTCTAAATTCTTGGTACCAACAAAACCTCATTAAATGTTCAAAAGTCAAGTTTACATAGTACGAGTAGCGAAAGTGTACGCGCATTGTGGAATGAACATATAGTTAACATTCGAAGGTTTCGCTGAATCGTCCAATATAGGCTATTTGAATTATCAGTTAAGGGAAAGAAAGAAATTACGAATGGAGCAACTGGATACGTACACATACAAATAGGGAAATATATTTCGAGATTTGAACTTTTTTTTATTTTTCTGATTGCTTACAATATTAAAAAGATTCAAAGTAAGATTTATGTAAGACTTTTAATGTATACATTTATCCATTGATAGAGTGTTATATAAAACAACTATCGGGGATTTAATTTGTCAAAAGACCTCTAAAGTAAGAAGTCCTCGTGACATTACTTTATATAATAGTATCCTAGATCGAGTAGCTTTAACTACGTATTCAAGTGATTAGTAGAGATGAATGTATGATTATTAAGCCATCCATTAATTTTTTTATCGCTTAGGCATTTGTTTCAAAAGGTTGTGTAAAAAGCATAAGAAATAAAGTGACAGTTTCTTGATAGATTTGTATGGGACTTTATTTTTAGACTCGAAAGCTAGTAACAACTTTAGGGGCGGATTGTATTTTGCATATCAATTTAAAAATTACGAGTTTAATAAGCACATTAAACACTGAAAATATGATTCATCCGCAATTGTTCTTCCGTGATAGTTAACCATAAGATTTACGAGGCACGAAAAATAAAATAAAATAAAAAATTTGAGGAGAATCCAATAGAAAAAGTATAATTCTTTCGTTCTTTTTATATTACACATTTATTGTACTATGAAATAGGAATAGCTCTCAATGAGCCGGCTTGGGAGGGGATACGGGACTGAGAGCCGCAACGCAGTTGTTCCATGTCTCACTGCTCCTCCTATAGACATCGGATTTTGTCCCCTTAATTGGCTTGTGGCTCGAGATGCTCAACTCCACAAATTGGTTGTGGCAGTTCTTCCCCGCTTTCAAGAGCTCATTACAACATTCGTTGGTGGGTGTAAAGGTGTCGGCAAGGAATATGAATTGAAAGAATCCAGACCCACAATCAGATCTTATTCCCTTTCCGCAATCGGGTTTCCGACCTTGGCGAAGGTAACCTTAGGAAGCAATGCAACGGGGAGGACCAACAAGATCATAAGAGCGGACAAGTTCTTCGGCGTCGCCATTATGGTCTTTTGGAGATAGGAGGGTTAGAAAATTGTCTCGAGATCTTTGATCGTTTGATGATGCAGTTGATCTAGAGATGAGAACTTATATTGCTCGAGGGAAGTAGTGCATTAATGAAATCAATTCGTCGGTTAAGATCCAGAAATTTATGTACGACACGTGTAAAATTATTTCTCTTGCAATAAATGCAATGATTGTGGGCCTTGTCATCTGACATTTTTTTTCCAGTCCAATCATTTGCCATTAACAAAAGAAAAGAATTAATGAGTTGTGTGGTGGAAGAGAATTATCTGTAAAGGAAAATACTTATTTCAAATTTGATTTGCAATCCCACGTTTGATATATAATATGAACTAGTGACATGCCCTCAGTTTAAAATAATTTTATGAAATTTAATTAGCATAAAACGTTTCGCCATGTATACTCTCGCAAATGCAGGTTATGTTGACGATACCTTTTATTTAGGGTTAGGGTCCATCCCTAAATTTTAGGATTAACGCCACAAATATCATCAAACAAGTACATCTATGACAAATTTATCTCAAGCTAATTTTTTAACCGCCATAATTCCAAACTAGTATTCCCATGACAAATTTTCCCAAACTAATTTTTTGACTACACAAAATCCCAACCCGATACATTTGTGATGAATTTGCTCTCAATTAGTTTCTACGAAATTGTATTAATATCACCAAAAATCACAAAATCGATATCCTTGTAACAAATGGAGGATAAACCAAATACCCATCAACTACCACATATCATCCATCAAACTCAAGTATTTGATAAAAAAAAAAAAAAATTTAACGAAAACTAGGAAAACATAAATTTGTCATAAGTATACCAGTTTAGGTTGACACAAGTGTACTCATTTAGGGTTTTTCGTGATATTAGCCCTAATTTTTATGCAAGTGATTACACTTGAAGCCAAAATTTAAGTATCAACAAGTGATAAATTAAACCATTGATCAAATAATTTGGTCTTGGTTTGTTATAATTATCGAACTCATTAATTAATTAATTAATGATTTGCCCAGACATTTTGATGTGATTTTGTTCTTCATTAAATTATTTTTCCACTACTTGTGGAGAAAAAAGTTAAATAATCAATAGGTCTCATTAATTAACGAAAAGGAGCCAAGTCTATATGTACCAAGTTCTTACCAGTCTTGTTTTTCCTTTATATCTTTAAACCAAAATTGGCTTTGGTTTTCAACATTAATTGAGATTATTTAAAAGCTGAATTTTTCTGCGCAAATTATTTATTAGGTAATTATCCTTTAAAAATATTTGGGTTTTGGTTTTCCGGATTTACTGAACTCACTAATTGATCATTTAGCCTTTGGACTAGTTATTGGGGCGGGACTATTTTTTATTTATTAAAAATTATTAAAAATTGTGATAATTAATAGGTTTTGTTAAATGAAGTGGGGCCAAGCTGATAATAATAATCTTCGTCGTCATCTTCCGCGCCAAGCAACATACATTCACTACGTTTGGGTTGATTAAATTAAACCTACTCTTGCATAATAACGGGTCGACTTATTACGAACTCGTTTTACATAACATGTTGGGCCATGCATATTTCTAAATTCTTGGTACCAACAAAACCTCATTAAATGTTCAAAAGTCAAGTTTACATAGTACGAGTAGCGAAAGTGTACGCGCATTGTGGAATGAACATATAGTTAACATTCGAAGGTTTCGCTGAATCGTCCAATATAGGCTATTTGAATTATCAGTTAAGGGAAAGAAAGAAATTACGAATGGAGCAACTGGATACGTACACATACAAATAGGGAAATATATTTCGAGATTTGAACTTTTTTTTATTTTTCTGATTGCTTACAATATTAAAAAGATTCAAAGTAAGATTTATGTAAGACTTTTAATGTATACATTTATCCATTGATAGAGTGTTATATAAAACAACTATCGGGGATTTAATTTGTCAAAAGACCTCTAAAGTAAGAAGTCCTCGTGACATTACTTTATATAATAGTATCCTAGATCGAGTAGCTTTAACTACGTATTCAAGTGATTAGTAGAGATGAATGTATGATTATTAAGCCATCCATTAATTTTTTTATCGCTTAGGCATTTGTTTCAAAAGGTTGTGTAAAAAGCATAAGAAATAAAGTGACAGTTTCTTGATAGATTTGTATGGGACTTTATTTTTAGACTCGAAAGCTAGTAACAACTTTAGGGGCGGATTGTATTTTGCATATCAATTTAAAAAATTACGAGTTTAATAAGCACATTAAACACTGAAAATATGATTCATCCGCAATTGTTCTTCCGTGATAGTTAACCATAAGATTTACGAGGCACGAAAAATAAAATAAAATAAAAAATTTGAGGAGAATCCAATAGAAAAAGTATAATTCTTTCGTTCTTTTTATATTACACATTTATTGTACTATGAAATAGGAATAGCTCTCAATGAGCCGGCTTGGGAGGGGATACGGGACGAGAGCCGCAACGCAGTTGTTCCATGTCTCACTGCTCCTCCTATAGACATCGGATTTTGTCCCCTTAATTGGCTTGTGGCTCGAGATGCTCAACTCCACAAATTGGTTGTGGCAGTTCTTCCCCGCTTTCAAGAGCTCATTACAACATTCGTTGGTGGGTGTAAAGGTGTCGGCAAGGAATATGAATTGAAAGAATCCAGACCCACAATCAGATCTTATTCCCTTTCCGCAATCGGGTTTCCGACCTTGGCGAAGGTAACCTTAGGAAGCAATGCAACGGGAGGACCAACAAGATCATAAGAGCGGACAAGTTCTTCGGCGTCGCCATTATGGTCTTTTGGAGATAGGAGGGTTAGAAAATTGTCTGAGATCTTTGATCGTTTGATGATGCAGTTGATCTAGAGATGAGAACTTATATTGCTCGAGGGAAGTAGTGCATTAATGAAATCAATTCGTCGGTTAAGATCCAGAAATTTATGTACGACACGTGTAAAATTATTTCTCTTGCAATAAATGCAATGATTGTGGGCCTTGTCATCTGACATTTTTTTCCAGTCCAATCATTTGCCATTAACAAAAGAAAAGAATTAATGAGTTGTGTGGTGGAAGAGAATTATCTGTAAAGGAAAATACTTATTTCAAATTTGATTTGCAATCCCACGTTTGATATATAATATGAACTAGTGACATGCCCTCAGTTTAAAATAATTTTATGACATTTAATTAGCATAAAACGTTTCGCCATGTATACTCTCGCAAATGCAGGTTATGTTGACGATACCTTTTATTTAGGGTTAGGGTCCATCCCTAAATTTTAGGATTAACGCCACAAATATCATCAAACAAGTACATCTATGACAAATTTATCTCAAGCTAATTTTTTAACCGCCATAATTCCAAACTAGTATTCCCATGACAAATTTTCCCAAACTAATTTTTTGACTACACAAAATCCCAACCCGATACATTTGTGATGAATTTGCTCTCAATTAGTTTCTACGAAATTGTATTAATATCACCAAAAATCACAAAATCGATATCCTTGTAACAAATGGAGGATAAACCAAATACCCATCAACTACCACATATCATCCATCAAACTCAAGTATTTGATAAAAAAAAAAAAATTTAACGAAAACTAGGAAAACATAAATTTGTCATAAGTATACCAGTTTAGGTTGACACAAGTGTACTCATTTAGGGTTTTTCGTGATATTAGCCCTAATTTTTATGCAAGTGATTACACTTGAAGCCAAAATTTAAGTATCAACAAGTGATAAATTAAACCATTGATCAAATAATTTGGTCTTGGTTTGTTATAATTATCGAACTCATTAATTAATTAATTAATGATTTGCCCAGACATTTTGATGTGATTTTGTTCTTCATTAAATTATTTTTCCACTACTTGTGGAGAAAAAAGTTAAATAATCAATAGGTCTCATTAATTAACGAAAAGGAGCCAAGTCTATATGTACCAAGTTCTTACCAGTCTTGTTTTTCCTTTATATCTTTAAACCAAAATTGGCTTTGGTTTTCAACATTAATTGAGATTATTTAAAAGCTGAATTTTTCTGCGCAAATTATTTATTAGGTAATTATCCTTTAAAAATATTTGGGTTTTGGTTTTCCGGATTTACTGAACTCACTAATTGATCATTTAGCCTTTGGACTAGTTATTGGGGCGGGACTATTTTTTATTTATTAAAAATTATTAAAAATTGTGATAATTAATAGGTTTTGTTAAATGAAGTGGGGCCAAGCTGATAATAATAATCTTCGTCGTCATCTTCCGCGCCAAGCAACATACATTCACTACGTTTGGGTTGATTAAATTAAACCTACTCTTGCATAATAACAGGGTCAGACTTATTACGAACTCGTTTTACATAACATGTTGGGCCATGCATATTTCTAAATTCTTGGTACCAACAAAACCTCATTAAATGTTCAAAAGTCAAGTTTACATAGTACGAGTAGCGAAAGTGTACGCGCATTGTGGAATGAACATATAGTTAACATTCGAAGGTTTCGCTGAATCGTCCAGTATAGGCTATTTGAATTATCAGTTAAGGGAAAGAAAGAAATTACGAATGGAGCAACTGGATACGTACACATACAAGAAGGAAATATATTTCGAGATTTGAACTTTTTTTTATTTTTCTGATTGCTTACAAGATTAAAAAGATTCAAAGTAAGACTTATGTAGGACTTTTAATGTATACATTTATCCATTGATAGAGTGTTATATAAAAACAACTATTGGGGATTTAATTTGTCAAAAGACCTCTAAAGTAAGAAGTCCTCGTGACATTACTTTATATAATAGTATCCTAGATCGAGTAGCTCTAACTACGTATTCATGTGATTCTTAGAGATGAATGTATGATTATTAAGCCATCTATTAATCTTTGTATTACTTAGGTATTGTTGACACCTAAATTTTAAGTTTTTTTTATTTTATTTGTTTACATTGGGGTAACAATAATAGTTAACTTATTTTTTAAAAGTTGTTAAAAATATTTTGTTGTGGAAGGAGATTTTTAAAGATTTTGGATAAGGAAGCCATATCAAAAGTTGAGTGAATTATCTTTAAAAAATCATCATAAAGAATTTGGGGCTATTTTCTTGTTAAGCACATCTATCCATTTCGAAGAATGATCCTTAGCGATTAGGTCACTATATGCAAATCTTAGTTGGTAGAACAAACTGGGTTTTCACTCTATAAATAGGGAGGCAAGGCTTCGGAAAGCGTTGTTTTTTATCCGAAACAAAAAGAAGAAACACCAAAGTAAAAAGCAAAAAGCAGAGAGAGAGAGAGAGAGAGAGAGAGAGAGAGAGAGAGAGAGACGTGTGAAAGGAGGAAAAGCATTTCACTATTCATCTTCTCCTTCCCCCTGTGTTCGATGTCTGCATCTTCCTTCAGGAGCTTGCACTGCCACCCATCTGATCGCCGTGACCTCCGATCAGTGACCCAGGTTGCAAGCTAGGCGGAGCCGTGCCGCTCAATCCGACCTACCGCTGTTGCTCCGCCCGAAGCCAGGTAGACCCGCGCTGCTTGCTCCCCCCAATGCCAGGCAGACCTGCGTTGCTCGCTCCCCCTGATGTCCTGCCAACCCACGCCGCTCGCCGCCCTGAAGCTAGCCGCGACCGCCACGCCGCCCTGAGTTCCCAACGCTTGAGTTCACTCCACCCGAGTGCCTACTAGTTGCCATCCGCAAAGCCAACGCCGGTGGCCGTCCACCCTCACGTGATCCGTGCTCCACATCCCTTTGCTGCCACTGGTTCGCTAACTCACCTCTGCCGGAGTTCCCTTGCCGGACTGATCAACCGGTTGCCCTTGGAGACCCATGGTTACATGTGGGAAAGGAAAAAAGAAAAAAGAAAAAAGGAAAAGGGAATTAGGCGCTTTTATTATTTTATTATTATTGCTTATCCAATTATAGTTTTTTTTTCCTTTATATCTGGTTTTGTTTAGTGGAATTGTTCTTCTTAAATGTTTGATTGAGATTCCAACATGAAAGTGCCCCTTGAGCTAGGGATTGACAGTCCGATTATCGCGCCCGAAATCCAACTCACAATCCCTTACAAAATTCAACAATCCAATCTCAAGCCCGAGATTCGATTCGCGATTTAATTTAAAATTGGCCAACCCAATCTCATGCGCGAGATATGGTTCGTCAATTTTTGGATATGAATCTTATCTTGTTTGATTTGCTATCGTCAAGTTGGTTGAGTCAATCTTATTTTCGTAAAAAAAAAAAAATCCAAAAAAATATTTGAGTTAGGATTAGATTTGCTTTAAAATATTTTCTGTTTTAGGGTTAAAATTGCAATCTTTTTTCGAATTTTAAATAAGAAAAATCCAAAAAGTGTTGAATTAGGATGAGGTTTTTATCTTTTATATTTACAATAAGAACTTTATTTTGAATCATGGAAAAGAAAACCAAAAAAGAAAACACATTCATTAGGATGTTAGTTTTATCATTATTTGAGTTGCATATGAAATTTTAATTTCGAAATTAATATAAAAACACAAAAAAATCATCTTTTTACATGTCATTGCATGTTAGGATTGCATGTTTATCAATTATAGGTAGATAATCTTTCCTAGATAAATTGCATTTTTTGTTAGGAAAATAAAAATGCCCATGTCATATAGAATTAGATTCATGAAATGCACGCCATTTAGTGATTGTTGTTAAGTTCATTTAATTAGAAATTGTCCATCATTAGATTTGGTCATTTAATATATGTCGCGTGACATATAGCTCGCATATTAAATTGTATGTCGCATGTCATTTTAGTTAAAATAATTTTGTACGTCATTGCATTGCATCACACATCATTAGAATTAAGTCATTCTGGTTAATTTAGATTGCATATTTAATTATTGCATGTTCATTAAGAAATCATTAGTTTTTTTACTCATTCATATAGTTTAACACATATTGTCATGCCATATCATTTCATATTATATTAGAAGCATTGCATTGCATATGGACTATATTTTCATTGGAAAAGAGAAAACAAAAATTGAGTAATTGCTTGTTAATTATAAACCATATCTAGGGTTGTTGATGTGGATTTTAATTTAACACTGTAGATGCTTTCGTTACTTTGAGATAAATCCTACATTATTTAATTGCTTTCTTGGGTGTTAAATTAGTGGTTTGCGCACCTGCATGAACACCTCACATGTTAGGCAATTAGATTTAAAATCAATCCAAACTATCTGCAAAAAACCATTTTTCAAAATAAAAGAGAAAGGTACCGAAAGGGTATTAGAGAAATCTAGCGTAATCAAGTCCCTATATCCAAAATCTCTGATTCATAGAAATAAAATAATTCTCCCATTATTTTACTTAGGTGTCTAATCGACCTACCATAAATTGATTGGTGCTAACTCATAATTGAAAATCATTTGCATGTTAAGAATTCAAACCTAAGTCGCGAATTAATATGGGCTTAGAAGAGCCCGCGTTAAGTTTAGGCTTAATAATTCGTTAGCCAAACTTTAGGTGGTTCACACTTGAAAATTTGGTTGTGACAAAGAGGATTTTGCTTGGCTAGGACCCGAACCATTTTTTGGTTGCCCAGCCTTGCAATAGAGCTCATCTGACCCGGACACAAACCTTTTTTCAGTCACTTTAACAGACTGAATATGGAGAAAAATCTTTGGGGGACAACTCAATTGAGTGTCAATGTATTCAAAAGGGAATACCTGCACAATGATAAGTATTTAAGGTATGGATAGAGATATACATCTCTATTCCTGGGGAAATGTCTCTTGCAAAACATGGTCATAGGAGAAGCAACATGCATTTGTAATTGCAAGCATGCATTAACTCAATGGAGGTTCATGATTATTTATATCAATCTTGCATCACCTAATTCCAAATGATTTCAAAAGAATATTCCAATGTGAACACATAAGCATCATGGATGTGTCAAATGAGAGATCATTTAATCTGAAAGAACTTTTCACTCTTCCTCATTAAAATGAGTTGTTTCATCCTGACCTTTGATGTAGGATTTTGACAATCGCTCTATCTCACCATCGTCATGTCAAACAAGGGTCTGAGCAATCTCACAAGTGGTACGACTTTACCAACCTGAAAGGCCTTTAACAGGGACTGTAACACTGGCTTGGTCAATGACTTAGCAAATGGGACTTTTTGAGTCAAAGCTATTGAAAAATGAATGATATTTCACAATCATCTTGGGGTTTACAAGTCAAGAAACATGAGAAATGAATAAGAAATTATCTTACTCGCACTTCTTTGAGCGATGCTTTCAAACATATGAATTTTTACATTAATTCAAGTGCCCTAATCTGAAGAGACTTTGTGAGGGACGTAACGTAAGCTAAGTTCATGAGTTGAGAAACGAAAGGATGATTAGGCCCAAAAAGTGTTTAAGGGGTCAAAGCTGGTAATTATCTTGACATTTCCACCAATTTTTCTCCAATGTTGAAGATTTTCTTGACATCACAACTCCATTGATTGCAACATTTCAGCATTTGAGTTTTTTTAGTATTGCCTTGTTGGGGATATGACTCACTATAACAAGTGTTTGATTTTTCACTTTTTGGGCATTGGCCTTTCTTTTACCAGGCACACTGCTTTTTCATGCCCCTTAGTTCTATTTTGATTTCAATTTTTGTGCATAGTACATGCGTTAAGGAATTACACTTTGGATGACACTCGGACATTCAAGGGTCTTCATCTATCTTTTGCCTTGCCCCAATGTGGGGGATGATCACCAACTGGGTTTAATGTGAAACGAATTCATAGGCTCAAGAGGGCTATACAATGGATAAAGTGTATAGGATAGAGAAAGAATTACTATTCATCATCCTAAGGCACTTTAAATTATCATACAAATTACCTGTGAAAGCAATACTCGAAGATTGATGCAACTGTGAAAGCAATACTCGAAGATTGATGCAAGTGTGACTAAGAAAATTCCTATCATTCATTTCAAGTCTTGTCCCAATATGGGATGATCCTTGACAGAGATAATTTAAAAAGCTTTTCATATGTGTGGGCTCAAAGGGTTGAACAATGGATATACATATAGTGTTTTGGGGAGCTGAAAAAACTGCCTCTCATCACCTCGGTTGACGTACCATTTGCGAGATCACCCTTTTTCCTCATAGGTATGGAATTTTTCCACACAACTCACTGGGGCTTAGTGTATGAAACATTATATGGAATAGGGTTTGCCTTTCATCATTCCAAAGTATCCCATTTGACACATTCACTCTATCTGACACAATTCATCAAGGAAAACATGCAAGATTTGCAACAAATTTGAACAATTCAATTCACTAAGGCAATTTACTCATCATAGAAATGCTTGCAACTCAAAACATGACATGGAAAATTCTATTATAAATAATACTTCTTGAAAGCATCATAATTCACTAGAGTTTGAAAACTCACAACCATCCATTTCTTTTAGGATGGCACCTCTTGGAAGTACCTTCCTTACCAAATATAAGCTGTAATTTGGAGCAAACTTGCCCCCAGGATCTTCCACCGGAGGATGATGGTTCTCTTTTACTTCCCCAAATCCTTTTTCATTGCAAGTGGGCTCTAAACCTGTTGATCACAAGTCAAGTTTATGATCATTGAAACTTGATATGCTATTCTCAGATGTCCCTTGTCATAACAAGGTTATAGAATTATGCTCTGAGACAAGAAGCAAATGAGTCAGACAAACAAACAAGTTTAATCTGCTACAAGCTTTGGGAATTTTTTTTTTTTTTAGCAATGGAATGCTTTTTTTTTTTTTTGAAAAAGTTTTTAAGATGAAGCATGAAAAAGTCCAGCCCTCAAGATTTCTCCGTGGATGATAGTTTCTTTCATGGTTGGATATCGTCATTGGACTGGTTTGGAGTACCCCATCATGCCCTCAAAAATTGAAAATAAAATTTTAATATCATTGAATAGTATCAAATGAATTACATTATTGGAATGGAAAATGCAATTCCTAATCTCTGAAAACGGAGCAAAATAAGAAATTGAAAACAATTCCTAGAATGCGAAAACAATTCCTACAAAAAATGATAAGAATTCCTAGAAAGCGGTACAAATTCCCGTGCAAGGGAATGTGCAAGAGTAACAAGTTACTCTTGCGGGATAACATCCATGTCTTCCAAAAGTCCTTCGTCAATGGCTTCTATGAAGAGGCCATTGAAAAGACTTGTGATCCCTTCCAGGGCGTCATTAGAGTTCTCTGTCTTTGGAGGCATCGGATCATCCATGCCATCCCACTCGTCTGGAACTATGTTGCGGGGATCAATAGAAGCTGGGACAAGCCGAATACTTCACCAAATAATTGAACTTGCCACATGGCTGCCCTAGAGTATCCATCACTTCCACTTCATCTTGCCCCATCTTAGGGGCATTATTAGGCTTAGTTTTTTCAGCATTAACCGACAGTGGGTCATCCTCCAGTTCAAACATGTTGCCATTGCTCATTTGGGTCTTGTATTCCTACATTGGAACCACTACCTAAGGGAAAACAGGTGCATGAGTCAAATCCGCTTGGAGGGATTGGATTTGGGCTGTCATGAGTTGCATAGAGGTAAGCAACTGTTGGAATTGGTATTCCATAGCGGAGGTACGATCATGCATTTCATTTTGGTCAGCCATTTTAGCTCTTGATCGTGTAATACGCGGATGATTTGTTATCACCTAATTAAAATGAATGAAAATATATAAGTACGAGGTGCAAATAAAGAATCAATCCATGACAATGATCTATCAGCTTTTTTTTCATCATTTTTTTTTTTAAAAGCTCTTACAAGGAAGGAATTTCCTAAAGAGAGCTAGAAAAATATACATCCTAGTAAGATCAAATTTCCTAGACATGAATTGAAAACAAATTCTCCAAAGTTTTTTTATTTTCCAAATGATTTATTGCACGGCAATTTTCTTATTTCATTCTTGAAAGGAATTAGATCAAATGACTATCCTAAATTGTCATGGACAAACCAAAAGCATGACAAAATAAATTGCATGGTATAGGGATAGAAAACTTACTTTAACAAGAAAAATCGACGGCAATTACATAGACATGCGCATGGTAAATGGCTTGATTTCTAGTCTTTAAGACTTATTAAGATGTAGCCACAAGGATCATCAAACTAACCACGAGCTTGTGGACTATGTTGGGTCCTCATGACTTCGGCTTGGTCAAAGAGCCAACCCGGGTCGCGGGCATGTGGACCGAGGTGGGTACTCTTGACACCATGAAAGAAACTTCAGGATTGAGATGGGCGACTCGTACTGCGAGCATGCGGTCGGAGTGGTATGCATCTCAACACCATCCTAAATGATCCTATGCGGCCTAAGTCTGGCGGCAGGTTGTGTGTGTAAAGTGTAGTGATAAATGCAAAGCATGCACATCAATTTAAATCAAACAACACTTCAATAAACCATACATCCCTAACTCCAACCGGCAAGACAAGGGTTAGCAATTACTACTCCCCTTATACCTCCTAATTTGTAAGAACATTTAACACCTTAAATGTTAGGGACGCATCTGAGATCCTTGCTGCCAAGCAAAAGCATTTTTTTTTTTTTTCAAATTGAAGAGAAAATTGGCCTAAGTCCACTAAGAGTTTTAACTCAAGTATCCCCAGCAGAGTCGCCAAGCTGTCGCGATCAAATTTTCGGGTGTGAACCACTTAGAATTTGGTTAATGGATTGTTAAGCCTAAAGTTAACTCGGACTCTTCTAAGCCCATACCAATTCACGACTTAGGTTCAAATTCTTAACAAGCAATTAATTTTTTAATTATGAGTCACCACTAATCTATTTTTGGTGGGTCGATTAGAAACCCAAGTAAAGTAACTGAAGTTTTACTTTACTCCTACGAACCGGAGATTATGGGTATGGAGATTTGGTTACACTAGATATCTCTAATGTCCTTTTGGTACCATTCTTTTATTTTCAAAAATGCTTTTGGAGGTAGCTTGGATTGATTTTAAATCTATTTTCCTTACATGTGAGGTTATCATGCGGGTGCGCAAACCACCAATTTAATACCCAAGAAAGCAATTAAATAATGCAGAACTTACCTCAAAGCAACGAAAGCATCTACGTTGTCAGATCAAAATTTATATCAACAATCCTAAATATGATTTCTAATTAACAAGCAATCAATCAATTTTCGTTTTCACTTTTTTAACGAGATTATAATCCATATGCAATGCAATGTGATATGGCATGGCAACATGTCCTAAACTATATGAATGAATAATTTTTTTGTGATTTCTTAATGAACATGCAATAATTAAATATGCAATCTAAATTAACCAAAATGACTTAATTCTAATGACGTGTGATGCAATGCAATGACGTACAAAATTCTTTTAATTAAAATGACATGCAACATGCGATTTAATATGCAAGCTATATGTCACACGGCATTTATTAAATGACCTAATTAAATGACGGGCAATTTCTAATTAAATGAACTTAACAACAATCACTAAATGACGTGCATTTCATGAATCTAACTCTATATGACATGGGCATTTTTATTTTCCTAACAAAAACATGCAATTTATCTAGGAGAGATTATCTACATATAATTGATAAACATGCAATCCTAACATGCAATGATATGCAAAAAGATGCCCTGACACTGCATGATGACCTTTTTTGTGTTTTTATATTAATTTCAAAATTAAAATTTCATATGCAATTCAAATAATGATAAAACTAATATCCTAAATGAATGTGCTTTTTTTTGGTTTTCTTTTCCATGATTCAAAATAAAGTTCTTATTATAAATATAAAAGATAAAAACCTCATCCTAATTCAACATTTTTTTGGATTTTTCTTATTTAAAATTCGAAATAAGATTGTAATTTTAACCCTAAAACAGGAAATATTCTAAAGCAAATATAATCATAACTCAAATATTTTTTTGGATTTTTCTTTTACGAAAATAAGATTGACTCAACCAACTTGACGACAGCAAATCAAACAATATAAGATTGATATCCAAAAAATGACGAACCATATCTCGCGCATGAGATCGGGTTGGCCAATTTTAAATTAAATCGCGAATCGAATATTGGGCTTGAGATTGGATTGTCAATTTTTCTAAGGGATTGTGAGTCGAATTTTGGGCACGAAAATCGGACTATGAATCCCTAGCTTAAGGGGCACTTTCACAATGGAATCTCAATCAAACATGTAAGAGGAGCAATTCCACTAAACAAAACCAAATATAAAGGAAAAAAAAAACACTATAACTAGATAAGCAAATAATAATAAAATAAAATAAATCTACCTAATTCCCTTTTCCTTTTTTTTTTCTTTCCTTTCCCACGTGTAACCGTGGGTCTCCAAGGGTAGCCAGTTGATCAGTTTGGCAAGGGAACTCTGACAAAGGTGAGCCAGTGAACCAGAGACGGCAGAGGGATGCGGAGCATGGGTCACGTGAGGGTGGATAGCCAAGGCGAGGCGGTGGTAGCTACAGGGGCACCTGATCGTCGCGGGTCAGCATGGGCTGAGTAGGAGCGGTGTTGGGCAGATCTAGCTCGGGTCCGATCTTGGCAGAGCTTTGGTGGGTCGGAGGTTGCGGTCAAGGTAAAGCAAAAGAGCACCGGGCGGTTGTGGACGGAGCAGCAGCGGGCATCGAGGTCGTCATGACTTCAGCAAGTGTTGGGCAGAGAGCAGACCGGCTAGGCGGAGAGTTGGTGCGAGTTGCAGACGAGTCAGGGGCAAGATCGGCATTCCAGCGCCGCAAATCGGGCTCCGAGCAAGAGTGGAGACGGAGGCCGAGGGGGTCCAATAGCTGCCGCGGGCGAGCGATGGCAGGAGGGAAACAACAATGGCGTCGAACTCCAGTGATGCTACTGGGTCACAGACAGAAGTGGCTTCGCTACTGCAATTGAGAAAGGGGTTGAACAACTTCTGGCGAGGCGGCACGCGATGGTGTCTTCTAATCTCAGGTTGCTGCTCTAGTCCTGTAGATCGGGTGGAAAAGTTTTTCCTTTTGGTGGAATTTTTTTTTGACCTTATCCATCCATGTTCGTCGAGACGGAGTGATGCATGGGATGTTGCCGCCACCACCGCCTGATGCACTGGGATGGGTGTGAGGGCCCGTGCGTGAGAAGTAGGAGCTGAAACTTTTGGGATGACTAGCCAACACTACTAGATAGGGGGATATTGCACGATAGACGTAGTGGGTCGTGTGTTTCTTTTTGGGTTTATGGCCGAGTGAGACTACATGTCCTGGCCTTTCTTTTGATGTACCAACTCAAGGAAACCCATCAAGGAAAATATGTAAATAATAGTGTCGTGGCTTTATCTTTTCTTATGATGTTTAGTGGTGTGCAATTGTATCATGATTGTTGGAGGGAGAGATGGTGATATTATATTTTGCTTCCGTTAATGAGTCGTGCTAGGATCGTTTAAAAAAAAAATGTCTTTGATTTTTGACGCCTTTACAAAGAGATGTGATTTGGTGTAGCATTAGGTGCCTGTGGCAACCGAAAGGGGTTGAGGGTGCCACAACGCCCCTTTTTTAGTATCAGAGCGAATGGTTATAGGTGGAGTGATAAGGAGCCTCATTTGGAAATTGAGGAACATGATGACAATGCACACCATAGGATATAAAACAAAATAATTGAATAACGGGTGATGAGTATTCACTCGTAGATCCCTCGTAGTTAGTCTGGGGTTTTCTTTAGGTACCAGTAACATATATATGTTACTTATGTAGTAGTAGTAGTTGCTTTGTATGGAGATAGTGAGTCTCAGATTATTCCTGAGGCAATGATTGGAAATTGCAAGAAAGTCATGGTCTGAGCTGGAAGTGCTCATCCATCGAGGGCTGAAGCCTCTGCTGCTAGGGCTAAACCCCGAATGGAAGACATCCTACAGGCATTGGACAATATTGGAAATCTGATGGAAAGGCAAGCGCAGCAACAACCTGGAGCAGAATGCCATACTCAAGGATTGGTGGAACAGTTTTTGAAGCTGAAGCCACCTAAGTTCGGTGGAATGGGAAGTCCTGAGGAGGCGGAACATTGGATTGATGGAATGGAGCAAATTTTCAGGTTGTCCGACTGCACTGCTGTTAAAAAAATAACTTTGGCAGAGTACCAGCTAAAGGGAAATGCAAAGTTTTGGTGGAGAGCATCGAGGGACACAATCTTCCCACCAGGTACTGAGGTTAACTGGGAAGAGTTTGTGAGAGCTTTTAATAGAAAACATTTTTCTAAGTGTGCTAAGGATAGGAAAATTACTGAATTTGTTCAATTGGAACAAAAGGAGCTGACGGTAGACCAGTATGAGGCTAGATTTTCTAAACTGTCTAGATATGCTCCTAGGCTAGTTGAGGATCAAGAGGAGAAAGCTAAGAGATTTCCGAAAGGGTTGAGGAATGATATCAAGAAACAACTAGTGCCTCTGAACATAAGAGATTATAATGAGATCTATGAAAGGGCACAGTTGGTGGAGCAGGAGCTGGTAAGGGAACATTCAGAGAATAAGAAACCATTGTCCTTTGCTGATGTGAGACGGGGTAAGAGACCTTATGCAGGTCAAGGTCAGACCTGGGAATCTAAGAAGAAGGGCAATTTTTGGGAACTTTGGAAGAGGCAGGGGTAGCTTGAATTTGGGAAGGACACCTTATCAGAATGTGTAGTGGGCGACATGGCCCAAGACCTTGCATTGGGCAACCAAAGTGCTATAGTTGTGGAAAAATAGGCCATATTAAGAGAAACTGCCCACAGGAAAGATTGCACGCGAGCATGGACTCGATGCAGTAGCCACAACGGAATGCTGTTAGGCCAAACTTAGAAAGGAATCCCCAAAGGCCACCAACACAAGGAAGAGTGTATGCAATCACCCAAGAGGAAGCGGAAGCTTCCAAAACTGTTATCTCGGGTACGATCTTTATAAATGATAAAAAGGCATATGCATTGTTTGATACGGGTGCTATGCATTCATTTGTGTCTGAAAGATATAGACAGTTGAATAAGATAGAAACTATGCCTCTTGAGATGCCTCTTTGTGTTTCTATGCCTCTAAAGGATATGTTATTGTCTACATTGGTGTGTGAAAATTGTAAGATAATGATGGGGGGAAAGGATATGGAAATAGACCTAGTTGTAATACCCATGTATGATTTTGATGTTATCATAGGAATGGACTGGCTTCGTAAGTATCGTGCCTAGATGGATTGTTATAGGAAAGTAATCTAATTTACCTTGCCTGATCAGTCTAGTTGTGAATTTCTGGGAGGTCAGACCCACCTACCTGTAGCGCTTATTTTAGCAATAGAAGCCCATGCGTTACTTGACAAAGGATGTCAAGGGTACCTCGCCATGGTTAGAGATTATACTAAGGAAGAGCCTAAGATTGATGAAATTCGGGTAGTTAACGAATTTCAAGATGTATTCCTTGAGGAATTGCCTAGATTGCCACCAGAGCGAGAAATTGAATTAATGCCTGGAACAGGACCTATATCAAAATCCCCATATAGGATGGCCTTAGTCGAGTTGAAGGAATTGAAAGTGCAACTATAGGAGTTGCTTGATAAATGATTCATTAGACCAAGTGCTTCACCTTGGGGTGCATCGGTCTTGTTTGTGAAAAAGAAAGATGGATCGATGTGCTTGTGTATTGACTATAGGCAGCTAAACTAGGTGACCATTAAAAATAAGTATCATTTGCCTAGAATTGATGACATGTTTGACCAACTCCAAGGAAGTTCGGTCTTCTTTAAGATTGACTTAGGGTCGGGATACTATCAGCTAAGAATTAAGAAAGAGAACATTCCTAAGACTGCATTCAAGACTTGTTATGGACACTACGAGTTCCTTATTATGCCATTTGGATTGACTAACACGCCGGTTGCATTTTTGGATCTAATGAATAGAGTATTTAAACCTTATTTAGACCAGTTTGTGATTGTTTTTATTGATGACATCCTAATATATTCGAGAGGACCTAAAGAGCATGAGCAACACTTGAGGATAGTTTTGCAAACCCTGAGAGAGCATAAGATGTATGCCAAGTTTAGTAAGTGTGAGTCATGGCTGGACCAAATAATATTTTTAGGGCATGTGGTATCAGGAGAAGGAATTGCAGTAGACCCAACTAAAGTTGAAATGATAATAAATTGGCCGAGACCGACGACACCTATTGAAATACAAAGTTTCTTAGGATTAGTTGGTTATTATAGGAGGTTCATTGAAGGATTTTCACAACTGGTAGGACCTTTAACTAAGTTGACCTGAAAGAATGTAAAGTTTGAATGGAATGGGGAATGTGAGAGGAGTTTCCAGAAGCTTAAAAGAAAATTGACCTCGACTCCAATCTTGACTATACCAACTGGACTTGATGGTTTTACAGTGTATAGTGATGCATCTCACAAAAGACTGGGATGTGTTTTGATGCAGCATGGCAAGGCCGTAGCCTATGCATCTAGACAATTAAAACCCCATGAACTGAATTACCCGACGCATGATTTAGAGCTAGCAGCTATAGTGTTTGCCTTGAAGATATGAAGACACTATTTGTATGGGGAAAAGTTTGAGATTTATACAGACCATAAGAGTTTGAAGTATCTGTTCTCACAAAAGGAGTTGAACATGAGACAAAGGAGATGGATGGAATTGTTAAAGGATTACAATTGTGAGATAAAATACCATCCAAGGAAGGCGAATAAGGTAGCGGATGCTCTTAGTCGTAAGTCGGCTATGGAGATGGCCAATTTAAGAATGGCGGAATAGAGCTTGTTAAAGTCTGTTATAGACTCAAAATTTAAATTAAAGGTAGATTGTCTTACCGGTATGCTTAGTGCATTAAGGATTGAACCGGAGATTATTCAGAAAATTAAAATCCTGCAAGAGTCTGACCTAGAGATTTTGAAAATGAAAGATACTGTGTCTTTAGGAAAAAGACCAGAATTTCAAGTATCTGATGATGGGATAGTAAGATGCCAATGACGACTTTGTGTTCCGACAACGAAGAATTAAAGAAGGAAATTCTGTCGGAGGCACATAAGAGTAATTATAGTATCCATCCAGATAGTACAAAGAGTACAGGAATTTGCGTTAGCAGTTTTAGTGGAATGGTATGAAGGCATATACGGCTAAGCACTTTTCTTAATGTTTTATGTGCCAGCAAGTAAAAGCGGAGAATCGTAAACCCGCAGGACTCTTGAGGCCATTAGACATACAAGAATGGAAATGGGAGCATATAACAATGGACTTTATACAATGATTACTAAGGACGTCAAGCAGTCATGACTCTATCTGGGTTATAGTAGACCATTTGACTAAATCGGCTCATTTCCTAGCTATTCGCATGGACTACCCAATGGAAAAATATGCGGACATGTATGTAAGTCAAGTGGTACGCTTACATGGTGTTTCAGTAACTATTACTTCAAATCAGGATTCGAGATTTACTTCAAACTTTTGGCGAAGTCTTCAAATTTCATTAGGAACTAAACTTCAGTTTAGTACTGCTTTTCATCCCCAGACAGATGGACAAACAGAAAGAGTAATCCAGAAATTAGAGGATATGTTGATGGCTTGTGTAATTGATCTCAAAGGAAACTATGATGAAAAATTGCATTTGGTGGAGTTTGCCTATAATAATAGTTTCCAAAAAAGTATAGGCATGGCTCCCTATGAAGCGTTATATGGAAGGAGATGTAGGAATCTTGTCTGTTGCAATGAAGTAGGTGAAAGGAAATTGACAGGACCTGAACTGGTACAAGTTACCACTGAGGCTGTTGAAATTATCAGAAAAAGGCTTAAAATAGCTCAGAGTAGACAGAAAGACTACGTAGATAAGCGTAGAAGGCCTTTGGAATTTAGTGTGGGAGATCATGTGTTCTTGAAAGTATCTCCAATGAAAGGAATATCTCGATTTGAGATGAAAGGTAAGTTAAGCCCTAGATTTGTCGGACCTTTTGAGATACTTGAAAGGATAGGGGATGTAACTTATCGTTTAGCGTTGCCTCCTAAGTTGGGAAATTTGCATGATGTATTTCATGTATCAATGTTGAGGAAGTATCAATCGGATCTTGGTCACATACTCGATCATGAAGCCATCAAAGTGGATGAGAAAGTGAGGTACACCGAAGAGCCCGTGCATATACTCGACCAAAAGGAACAAATTTTTAGGACTAAGAAGATCCCATTGGTTAAGGTATTATGACAACATCATGATATGTAGGAATCGACATGGGAAAGTGAAGATCAGATGAAGGAAAAGTACCCTTACTTGTTTCAATAAGGCACGAGTGGTGTCTAATTTCGAGGACGAAATTCTCTAAGGAGAGGAGAATTGTGGCATCCTGAAATTCCTTTCTAGCCATTAGGGATGCTCCAGTTAATATCATGTATTGAAATCTATGGCCGAGTTTAAATGGATAGATCTTGGAAGAGGATGACTTATCTCTGGCCATGTGCATTGTGAATTAGAATCCATAGGTTTTATAATTCTAAGTGTTTAGTTATTTAATTTTACCCTTTAGTACTTTAGTTTAATAAGATTTAATTAGTATTTAAAAGGGAGATTAAAATTTATTTTAATTAGGTTGGGCCTTAAGACCAAGAGCATGAATTTTGGAGGGCTAAATGGCCGGCCCATTGGAGCCAAGGAGGGGCTGTCGACCGGCCCATTTGTTGGCCCAAAGCCCAGCCAAGAATGAGGCCTATCCTTGCATGGAGAAGGCCATGTGTCTCTCTCAAATTGCGAAGTGTAGATCATGCTTTGGCTTGTGGAGAGGCAAATAATCATTGCCAATGATGGAGTTTTGGGGAAATAAAAGGGAAAGAGAGAGAGAGAGAGTGGCTGGTTAGTGGCATTCGGCCAACCAAAGAGAGAGAGAGAGAGAGAGAGAGAGAGAGAGAGAGGGTCGCCGAGAGGAAGGAGGAGAAGGAGCCGTTCGTCCGTCGCCGCCCGCATGCCGTTCGTCTGTCGACAGTGTGCCGTCCCTTTTACTGTCGACCGCTTGGTCTTAGAGGCAAGTTGGGATCAATTTCCACTCTTGCGTGTGTGATTTGTTGGTGATAGATCTCAGATGTTAGGGTAGGCAAAACCGAAGCTAGAATGTGACTTGTTCTTGAATATGCTTGCTGATTTCGTGTGAACCGTCCAACCCAGAATTTTGTGAAGGCTTGCATGCATGTTTCGAGTTGAATTTGGACTTTGATTCCTTCATTAAAGTTGTAGACAGCATCTTAAGCTACAACATACTAAAATTTGGGAAAAACGGGTGGAGATTTAAGGGGTCAAACCCTCATCCTATGGAGACGCTAGATCTGGAACTGCTTTGCTGACCTTTTGATAGTTTTATGGGTTGCGTATCGATTTTTACTACGAATTTCTCTTCGACTTCTTCATGAAAATTGTAGAGAACATCCTAAATATTAACATACTAAAATTTGAAGTAAAATTAGCAAGTGTAGCCTAGTGAATCGACTCACTCTTGAAGACGGTAAATCTGGAAACATGGTACTGGGCGTCCGAGACTTCATGGACCCATATGGTGACTATTCTTTGGAAATTTGACCTATATCTCTTAATGAAAGTTGTAGGGGACCTCTTGAAGTAAAACATATCCAAATTTCAGAGGAAACGAAGAAGAATAAGTGGGTAAAAACTCGATATTTCGGAGATGACTAAATTGGACGTTTCAGTGCTAAAATCAGAAGCTTCGGTGCTAAAATCATAAGCTTCGGATGACTATAGAAAATTATATAGAACTAATATGGCCTAGATGTCTGCATGAAAAATATACTTTAGTATCTTAACTATAACCTGGTAAAATTTCATAATTTTCGGAGGTCGTTTGGGTATTTTAATTGAATTATTTCAAAAACTGCACATTCTATTCCTATCCGAAATTGCATGCTGTAGTTATGTGAAGTATATCTTTTTGTGTGGAACTCTATTGGGCATGTGTTCTTCATGAAATTATTATCTTATTGTTTTGTCTATCACATGCATTGATTTTACGATTTTTGAGACGCATATGGATATTTAATTTAAATTTTTTCTAAAATGGTACAAGCTGGAATTTTGTAAACTTCGAAAAGGCATGAAATATAGACTATTTTAAATTGCAAGGACTCCATGAATTTTATCGTTATGGATGATTGTGTCTTGTTGCATATATAATGATGATTTTTTATGCATGTATCAATTCAAAGGATGAACATGATCTTGATTGCCATCACATCACATGCCATGCTAAAATTGAACTAAAAGCAAAGATGTGAATTGAGATAAATGAGAATGCCGTCGGAGGTGTGAGCTGACGATGCCCCGAGAGTGTCGAGATGCGTGGTTAGAAGGGTACGGCCGATTGCCCGGTGGCCTTGAATGGCCGGATACTGGAGGGTCCTCGGGAGTACCGAGAGGTATTGAGATGCCCGAAGAGTAGGGGAGCCAGAAGCTCGGCAGGTATTGTGTCGAGAGATGCCTTGGGATGCCAGTTTGGGTGCGAGATGCCTGGCTAGAAGGGTATGGCCAATTGCTCGGTGGCCTTAAATGGCTGGATGTCGGAGAGTCATTGTGATGCTAGTTGGGGTACAAGATGCCCGAAGAGTGGGGGAGCCGGATGACTGATTGTATCTTGGATACATGTGGGATGCAAACATTGGTCCCGGGAAAGAGAAATGTGACGGTCCAAAATGAAATTGAAATTTAATTATGCATGATGTCATATGCATGAATGCATGGAAATGATGATGGTACGTGTGATATGATGATAAAGTTACATGCATGGATGCATGACATGATGATGGTACATGTGATATGATGATGATGATGTTATATGCATAGATGCATGTTAATGATGATGGTACATGTGATATGATGATGATGATGTTATATGCATAGATGCATGTTAATGATGATGGTACATGTGATATGATGATGTTACATGCATGGATGCATGGTAATGATGATGGTACATGTGACATGATGATGATGTTATATGCATGGATGCATGGAAATGATGATGGTACATGTGATATGATGATGATGTTATATGCATGGATGCATGGTAATGATGATGGTACATGTGATATGATGATGATGTTATACGCATGGATGCATGATAATGATGATGGTACATGTGATGATATGATGGTGTTACATGCATGGATGCATGGTAATGATGATGGTACATGTGATATGATGATGGTGTTACATGCATGAATGCATGGTAATGATGATGGTACATATGATATGATGATAGTAAGTTGTGCATGGATGCTTTAATGACATGTGATACTATGATTGCGATGATTGTATGGCGTGATGCATTGTGTGGTTTATTGGTCCTTTACCTACTAAGTGATTGTACTGACCCCTTTGGGGACCAACATTTCAGATTAGCAGGATGCCGTTCCCTACTGTCACGCGGGGCGTCTTTTACGGTCTTCCTTTCGATGTAGAGGTCAAGTGTGTGGAGATCGACTGTCCCACCATTCCTGTACTGATGTTTATTCGAGTTCGTGCCTTAGTGAAGTATGACGTGGGCCTAGTTGAGGGCCCTGTTATTTAGGAGTTCATATCTATCTATGTTCGTCGAGACGGAGTGATGCGTGGGATGTTGCCACCGCCACCGCCTGATGCACCCGGATGGGTGTGAGGGCCCATGCGTGAGAAGTAGGAGCTGAAACTTTTGGGATGACTAGCCGACACTAGTAGATGGGGGGATCTTGCATGATAGACGTAATGAGTCGTGTGTTTCTTTTTGGGTTTATGGCCAGGTGAGGCTATATGTCCTAGCCTTTCTTTTGATGTACCGACCCAAAGAAACCCATCATGGAAAATATGTAAATAATAGTGTCGTGGCTTTATCTTTTCTTATGATGTTTAGTGGTGTGCAATTGTATCATGGTTGTTGGAGGGAGAGATGGCCATATTATATTTTGCTTCCGCTAATGAGTCGAGCTGGGATTATTTAAAAAAAAAATGTCTTTGATTTTCGACGCCTTTACAAAGAGATGTGATTAGGTGTAGCATTAGGTGCTTGTGGCAACCGAAGGGGGTTCAAGGTGCCACACTCTCTCTCCTTCTTCTATCTCTTTCCTCTCCCTCTCCCGTCAATTTTCCCCTCCATCTCTGTTGTGCGAAGACTAGAAAAAAGGCAGAGAAGAAGCTAGAGTAGCCATGGCCGTCTCACACCACCAGCCGAAGCCTCGCCATTCGTCACTCACCACCCATGCGCCTCGCTCGCTCGCCCGACCCGCCGAAGACCAATGAAGCTTGCAGCACCGTTGGGGAAGTTGCTCGCCGCCCACACCTCTGCTTGCTGCCGCTGGAGTCGTCGTCCGACACTACCCCAAGCTGCCGCCGTCTCTTCCCCGTCGTTCCTCCATCCGATCAAGCTCGGATTTGTCCTCTGCGGTTTGCTCGAATTTGCCCTTCCTCGGCCTCAAACCGCAGAGGACGACATCATTCAAAAATGGGTATGACAACCCGGTTTTGGCCCGTTTTGGCTGACTTCCCGACCCCGAATACTTGGCCCGCTTTGAGAAAAGTTGTTCCCTTCGGCGTCCCCATCGTTTTGGTCCACTCAGCTCGCTAATCCAGTGAGTTTAACTCACTAAATAATTCCTATGTGCTTATATCCTCCTATCCAGTTGTTCTCATCAGCATGCTTCTGGAATTTTGAGCGAGGGTGTATTCTCTTAATAAGAATCATGTTAAGTTTGGTTTTAATATGGTATTTGATCGGATCGTCTCTCTTTTAATATTATAATTTTTCGTTTTAAATTTCCTTTGGTTGAGGAGCAATCTGTGTTGGAGGATTTACCTCAAGTTTCAACCATGTCTCGAAATCAAAGATTCAATCTTAAATGCTTTAAATCTTGTGTAATTAAGTCATTTCGATGCACCATTCGGCCCACTTTTTTTGATGTGGCAGGGAGGGATCTCGTCTGTTTTTAAAAGAATTATTATTTTGAATATATATGGTGCCGTACTTGAAGCCATGTCAAATAATAAGTCAATTGGTAAAACTCAAAAACCAAAAGAAAGTGTTGGTTGTAGTCCTCATGCCAAAGACCTTGATATTGCATTTGAAACTTGAGTGCAAGCACCAACGTCTTAAGTTTTGTTGTTGTAAAACTGTAGGCCTAGAAATGAGAATTGTTGATGGTGGTAATGTAGATTGGAATGAGAGGGACAGGATCGATACGAATCAATCCCATGGAAGAGTGATTTGGGATGAAATGTTCAGATTTTTCGCACCTAAAATTTGAAGAGTTTAGGGACCCTCAAAGGAATTTTGCCAATATGTCCTCGAAATGGACGAAACATCTAAATTCATGCCTTAAAATCAATTGCGTTTAGATAACGTGCAATCATCTTTACATGTATTGACAACTGAATTTTTGTTGATATTTTAAATATCCATTTATTTTGCAAAAGTTTAAAAATTTATAAAAGATGAAAAGCGAAAAGATTGAAAAATGAATAAAGTGGACCAAACAAAAAGTGAATAAAAAAGAAAATAAAAAATAAGTGAAGATATTAATAATATAAAATAAAATAAAAAAGAAACCGAGTGGGCCAGCTTGTTCGAATCTTCGGGCCTAAGACACCCAGCTTCCCGTTTCCCTTACTTTCTTAGGCCCATCAACGACAAAAAGCAAAGCTCGGCCCCCAATCCCTCCCTCCTTTTTTGCGCGCGCACACATACTCGCACACATAAATAGAAGATGGATGCCTTGCTTGCGTCACCGGGCCTCGATTTGTGACGTCATCCGTGGGGACCATGGACGCTTAGGTGGTCCACTCAAATATATGAAAACTCCATACTGATGCTCTCGATAAAAGGGGATTAGAAGACCCCGACGAAGGAGGTCTCAAAAGAGAGAGGAGGAGCAGCTTCAACTTTCATTTCACACATGTTGTTGCCTTGGTCGTCGTCATGAATACCCGAATTGTCAGAATATCTAAATATTAACGTCTAATAATCATCAAATAATTTTAAGTCTTTAGAACAGTCCATAGTAATTTCATGAAATTGTTTATAATACCAAAGTAAGGATTCTCAAATTGCAAATATTTGAACAACCGAAAGTAGTTTTACGAAATTTCAATGGAGTGATGCAAGAATTACGTCCATTGGACATTCAAACAGGAGCTATACCTCTAAGCTCATCACTCAAGGTTCATTACTTTTTTTGGATATAGTTCTTTATTTTATTTTTTTGCAGGTGCCTATGCTCTTTATATTGTTTTGGTTGATTGTTGAGGATGTTGCACCACCATTTATATGCTGGCTTGATTTGGATTTTTTTTTTTTTTAAACTTTTGGTAGATCACCAAGGAACTTCATCCTCATTTACCTGTACATATGATCTTGGCTTTCTTCATCTTCTTCCTTTTCTTTTATCATTGAGGTGGCTGGACCACTATCTTATGCATTGTTGCATTAGACATGAATGCCACTATCTTTTATCATAAAATCCTTGAAAGACATGAAATTCATACGCGTCTTCTGACTCTACTACCTTCCAATCAACTTTGTCAAGTCCGTATCATCACGAATGCCCCTCTAAATGATGCGGAAGAACGGGTCTTCCCCACCACAAGAAGGCTAGGTAAAATTAAGTATAGACATAAGAGCTTTTCAGAAGTTATTATTAATGAATTGGAAGCCACTATCTTATGCATTGTTGATTTGCCTCCTGATAGGTCTACTATCAGTTGTAAATGGGTATATAAGATTAAAACCAAAGTAGATGGTGCTGTGAAATCACTGCAAAGCTTAGCTAGTAGCAAAAGGCTTTACGTAAGAGTACAACAATGATTAGGATTATACTTTTGTCCTTGTTGCTCACCTTAGTTTAAAGTCTTGTTGTTGTTGCTTCTATTAAGCATTGGCTTCTATATTCAAATAGACGATAAAAGTGCATTTCTTAATGGTGATCTCATAGAGGAAGTTTATATGACACCTCCTCCTAGATACACTTATTCATCTAACAAAGTGTGAATCACATTGAGTATTATATGGATTGAAGCAAGCTCCCCGTCCATAATATTCCATGTTTAGCTCAACCATGGAGTCTCTTGACTTTAAATCCAATCATTTTGATTATGCTCTCTTTGTCCAACACACATGTCATGGGTACATTATGCTACTTTTTTATATTAATGATATTGTTATTAATGTCAATAATCAAATTGGCACTGTAAACTCCATTAGTATCTCAATAAATAGTTTGAAATGAAAAATTTTGGATGACAAAGCTATTTTCTTGGTTGGAAGTTGCGTCTAATACTTCTAGTTATTATCTCTCTCAAACCAAAAATTTCACTAGTTTTATCTCTTGAGCTGACCTCACTGATAACAAGATTGCTTCCACTCTCATTAAGTCAAATGTCAAATTCAATGACAAGGATGGAAACTCTTGGTCTAAATGCTACACTTTATTGGCAATTGGTTAGCACTTTTATATATATCATGGTTACCCGTCCTAACATCACTTATGTCGTTCACATTGTTAGTCAGTACAAGACCACGCCTCATACAACCCATTTTACTATAATTCTTCAAATTCATCGCTACGTCAAGAGTACTTTATTTCATGGTCTTCACTTTTCTACTAATTCTACCTTAGAACAATTTATTCTAATGTTGACTAACCTGGTGACCCTCAAGATCTTTGCTCCACTATGGGTTACTGTTTCTTTTTAGCCGACTCATTTATCTTATAGTGTAGCAAGATATTGATTACCGTCACTCACTCTAGTATAGAAGCAAAATATCAAATTCTTACAGCATTGGAATTACCATATTTGCGGTGGCTACTAGAAGCTATAGGAATGTGTCATCATAGTAGAATAGTCATATTCATCGGGAAAATTGTCCAAAAAGTCCTAATTCTATTGTACAGCAGCCAAATTTAGTTTAAACTTTTCAATTGTGCCACTTTAATCTTAAACATTTTAACAAATTACCAATGTGTTCCTTCCGTCTAATTTTTACTAACTGGAAATCATTGACATGATTTTTCAGTCAATGCCAATTGTCCTACATGGTGTTACTAGTGTTGAGATGGATTTTTTTTTAATTATTTTTTTGTTTTTATTTTATTTGATCCCTCCTTTTACATTGGGCCGTTGGGTACTAGCCGAAGACTAGCAACCACCACTAGGCTATAAGCAAGGGTCGTGAAGCCCTCATCGACTACAGGCAAGGATCATAGCCCTCTTTGGATCTAATGAGGGCATCATAGCTCTTACACAGGCCCTTACCAGCCATAGCAAGGGTTGTGATGCCATCGTTGTGACTTGTGAGGGGCCTCGACAAGGGCTCGCGACGCCCTTGCTCAACAATCAATAGGACCGTCGGCACATTGAAGAAAAAAATTAAAAATTAAAAATTAAAAATTTGTTAATGTCACCATTGGTAGGTCAACATTGAATAAACCACCGCATCAGCAATTTCCAGTTTAAAATAGCCGGAAGGACTACATTAGTAATTTGCTAAAAGGTTTAGGACTTGATTGTCACAATTGAAAGGTTTAAAATTGAATTGGGAAATTGTCAAAATATTTAGGACTAAATTGACATAATAGAAAGTTTAGGACTAAATTGATCGCCGTACAATATGTTTATGATTTTTTGAACAATTTTCCCATCATTCATTGCAACAAGTAAAGTAATATCCAAATTGCACTTAATGATGTTTTTCATGAACTCATGGAGCACATTGAAATAGACTATCATTTTATCCAATATTACGTTCTTTGTGGTATTGTTTGATTTGTCTCTACTTTTTCCACTGGACAAACTGTTGATATCTTTACTAAGACAAATTCACTTGGGCATTTTCTAGATCTATCCTCCAACTTCAAGTTGAAAATAAGTTCATGTTTTTTTCACTTGTTTATTGAACAAAATATTACAATTTCTGTCATCTCAACTCTCAACTTTCTTTTAGCAAAAAAAAAAAAAAAAACAACAACAACAACAAACAAAGAGCTTGACCTTTTCTATTAGTATCTTATGTGTTAGTTTTAGCTGCTCATAACTGAGCTCATGACCCACCAAAGTGGGACAATATCATATGACCTTATGACCTTGTTACCACGAACCCACGATCCGTAACAGGAAGTGTTCGATGAGCCCAAAAACAGGCGAAACTTTGCAGTGACTAGGGAAACGTACTGTCCCATTGAAGAAAACCTAGATTCAAGTACGTTAAACAATTCATGTAACGTGTTTGGGGAGGTGGGAAGTATTTGGTGATGCTCGCGTTGCATGATTTTACATCAGATCCCAGATTCCGGGGTTTGGAGAGGGTGGGTGCAAGCCAACCACAAAGTTCATGCACTGCACATGACTCGACCTGTCACGGCTTTGGTCCCTCTCCCACCACTTCTTCCAACAACCGATCTACCAAAACCCAAAAAGCTTCGAGTTCCCATTCCCGATGAAAGAGGAAAATTTGGAACCGCCTAAGATATGTTAACGTGCAAGTATGAGGACTTTAGCGAAACAGTCCCGACATCGAACTAAAGACACGGCAACGATCAAATTCACACACATGGTTGGCTCATGTCTTATGAATTAAGCTTCAGCTGCAGTATGATGATAAGCTGGGAATTTAGCATACATAGCTTTGAACAAAGAGAAGTTGACCATGTGAAGACAAGACTTGTTAAGGTGGACATTTGAAGGCATTATGAAGCTAGGAGCGTCGAATTTAATTAGTGATGTCATAATGACTTAATATATGTAAGTACATGAAAGAGAGCTTGGGGTGTTTGGATTTTGATTTGGCCTCCTTTGAGATCTCCTCACAATGCTTCCAGCGAGATGGAACATAAAGATCTATGTGAGTGTATTAAATAATTCTCGAGGGTAAAATACAATAAACCTCAGGTACCGTTGGTCCCTAATTATACCTTAACCTATCAACATTCTTGGGGCTCCATGGGATAAATGACCTCATAAAGCATGAATAGAACTGTAACCTCCATGGGTCAAATGACATTTTACCTGCTAAGGATGAGCTCTCCACTGTTGAAGCACCATTAGGATCATGTCTGTGAAAAGATCGGCAATCCCAAATTCACTTGCAAAGGGCTGAACAAGAAAAAGACTATGAACAGCATGCCCATTGCTGCTGTCAAAGCCCATCAAGCGCATGTCAATCTCTTTAAGCTTACTAGAAAGCCCTTGGAGTCAAGTTGCACAAATTTGGCCAGCCAGCGAGACCCATCTTTCATCATAGCCTTGCCTGAGATCGAAGGTATCCCTAAATCAGTCAAAGATATTCTTTCTGAGATGTGAAAAAAGAACAAAGAACCATTGATGGTTTGATAATGTTGAGTTGACACATACTGTGTGGTACACGAATCGCATAACATACTCGTGCATCCTGCAGTAATGACATCTGACCCACTAGATCTTACATGAGGTCACCAAGAACAGAATAAGTAGAGAGATTGGGATTCCCTATAGCAAAAACTTCTCCCAAATGAACCCACCTTTTTCTCGGTTCTATCTGTGACATCCTGAAATTTGACCCCGTTTCGATAAAGTGAAATGTGCATATCGTCGGCGCGCCTACGGTCCTTTTTCTCTGAGCTGATCACTCACGAGTTAGCTAACTTATTGAGTGAAGCCGTTAAGGGATATAACCGCGGTAAAATCCCTAAAAGCTACCTAATTGGTTAGATTGGACTAAAATCGTGTCCGATCGATTTTAATCATGAAATTTAATTCGGTTTTGGGAATCAAATATTCGGGCGTGTCACAATTCATTTTTAGGATATTGTCTCATCGCTCGTCAATTTATTGACGAGTCCGAAATTTCAATAAAAAAATTATCGGAGGAAAAATCGAAGGCCGAAAGAAAATAAAAAGGGAAAGAGAAGAAAATTCAATAGGAAAAGTAATGTATTTACTTTTTCTTTTTCTCTCTCTCCATTCTCTTTTCTCTCTCTTCCTTTCTCTCTCTTCTCTCCTCTCCCCTCCCATCCGTGCGAACACCCCCTCGCCTATTCTCTTTCTCTTTTCCCCTTTTGACCGGTCAAGCCCTTCTCTCTCTCCTCTCTCTCTCTCTCTCTCTCTCTGCTTCTTTTTCTTCTTCTTCCTCTCCACGCATCTGAGGAAGCGAACCAGAAGAGAGAGCTCGAGCAGGAGCCGCACGATCGCAGCCGCCCGCTCGCCGCTCGTCCTGCCGCCACACCGCCACCCGCACACGCGTCGCGCCCGTGCGCCCGCCCTCCCACCGTCCCGTCGTCCGTCGCCCGGCCGCAGCCCCTTCCCCGCACGACCCGGTGGCTGTTCGCACCGACCAGCCACTGTTTGGCCACCTCCGGCCACCGCCCAACCCCACCGGACCACCCCCGACCCCCTCGCCTTCCGCCGGTCTTCCCCGCCGCCCTAGCCGCCGGAACGGCTCCGTTCGCCGCCGCAACCAGCATACCCACGAAGTGGGTATCTAGCTCTTTCGGGCTCGTTTTGGGCCATTTCCCGGCCCCAAACCCGAGCCGTGCTTTGGGAACAATCGTTCCTCGCGTCGCCGCCGTCGGATTGATCCGATTTGCGCGTGATTTGGTGAGTAATCTCACTAATCCAGGATTAGTGGCTAATTATGCTTAATGTTGGTTTAGAATTAATTAATTATTTTTAGGTTGTTAGATTAGATTAAATTAGCAATTATTAGCCAATTGTGATGTGATTTTGAATAAATTGAATGTGTAATTAGCAAGTAGACGCGGTCTACTAATTATTGGAAGTGCCTCAGGATTTTTCCCGACCCTTAGTGGGCTCCAATTAGGCTTTTCGGGCCTAAGTGGATTTTTTTGTATTTAAATAATAATTTTCGGAATTAAATTAAATAACTACTTATTTTCCGAAAATTCAAGGGAGATGGTCTGGAACCGGAAAATTATGCTCATGACCGTGGTGAAGTCCGTTTATTTAATCGGGCTCTAATTTGAGTTAAATATGTTAATTGTTTAATTTTCGAAATTTATTATTTAATTATTTATTTTTCGGAAATTAAGGTTGAGATGGTCAGTGACCGGAAAATTATGCTGATGATCGTGGTGCAGCCCGTTTATTTAAATTGGCTTTATTTTGAGCTAAATGGAATTTTTAATAATTATTAATTAATTTTCGAAATTAATTAATTATTTATTTCTTTTCGGAAATTAAGAATTTGATGGCCGATGACCGAAATTTCGTGCTGATCATCGTGGTGCAGTTCATTTATTTAATTGAGCTTTATTTTGTGCTGAAGTGAATTAATTGTGATTATAAGATTATTTTCCTGGGTTAATTAATTTGGATAATTAATTGGAAAATAACCGGGTGTCGGTTGACAGCACCAAAAGTGTTTTGGTGGACGCTAATAATGGTGGGAATTGTGGAATCGAAATCATCATATTTTGGCTAAAGCCAATAGTGTGCTCATGCACGATATTTTATCAATGATGATAAAAGATGAAAAGAAATGCTGTGTGAAGAAATGATGTGTGATGTGGCTCGGCAATTATTACATCACTTTGGCATGTAGGATGCCTTAGAGAATGCCCATAAATTGTTGAACAGTGATCACGCCTGTGTGGCGATAGTTGATCATGCCTGTGTGGCGATAATTGATCATGCCTGTGTGGCGGTAGTTGATCATGCCTGTGTGGCGATAATTGATCATGCCTGTGTGGCGGTAGTTGATCATGCCTGTGTGGGGATAATTGATCATGCCTGTGTGGCGATAGTTGATCATGTCTGTGTGGCAATAATTGATCATGCCTGTGTGGCGATAGTTGATCATGCCTGTGTGGCGTAGATCGTGCCCGCGTGGCCATAATTCTGTGTATCGAGTATCGTGCCCATGTGGCTAAAGGAAAGTGGAATGCCTAAGAGTATGCACATAAAATGTTTATTGTACATCACCTTGGCGAATAGACGCCTGAAAGCATTACTGTAGCTCTGTGACTGAGTGTACTATTGGGGATTATATGGTGTGGAGTGAGATGACTTAGAAATGGTCCAATCGACATGTAATCGACGAGGTCGATTGATCATTGCTTTGATTTGATGTTGTGAATTGATTGACTGAATGGAAATGACCGTGAGTGGTCTTGTTGGCTTGTAATCGACTAGGTCGATTTGATCGATGCTTCGATCGGTGATATGATTGCTTGAGTGCCTTTTGTAAATTGTACTGACTTGCAGGTGGGATCTGATGCTAAGGTACGTTTTCTGACCTGTGCGTGTTTAGGCAATCTTTAGTATAATAGTTTACTAATCGGGCTTAGTGGGGTAGAACTCGCTGAGACGTAGTCTCATCCCAGTTTAGGGAAAACATTTCAGGATCCCAACGAGGAGCTGAGGAGGAAGAAATTGTGAATGAGAACTCTGAGGTGATTTTGAGGAAGAGAATGATCTGACTAAAGAGGAATCAGAGGAGGATCAAGATGATCTAGAGTATGACTTAGATGAGGATTGAAATCCCATCTCTTTGTGAACCCTTTTGTATATGTGTAGATAGAGTGAGACTCTGAAGTTGCGAATAGTTTGTGAAGTGCTCTGTCTAATGCCATGTATAAAGGTTTGGTTGTAAATTTCAATGTGAAAGATATAGCCTGCTTTTCTATCCCATTGTTTTATTGTCTGGGGATTTTAACTGCTTCCGCATGTGCTTAAAAAAGAAAAGGTCGACGATACATTGTCCTGGGATATCGCATTATAAAATCGACCAAGTGAGACGGATGTGTGCGTGCCTGAGGATCGGGGCGTGACATCCTGTTTAAGTGGTATCAGAGCGAAGTTGAAGATTGGAGTAATAAGGAGCGTTGACCATGGGATAGTTAGTAGGAAAGGCAATAGATGGAGTTGATCCACTTTGGTACAGTATGAATAGATATTGTTTTGAGTGTGTAACATCCAGATTTCGGACTCTGATTTCGACTAGATAAATTGGGCATTTCATCGACGCGATTACAGTGTTTTTCTCTGAGTTGGCCACTCATGAGATAACTAGACTAGCTGGGTGAGTTATTAAGGACCTTAAGGCAAATAGACTTGAGAATTCGACCAATGATCGACTTCTTGACCGTGCTCATCTTTAGATATCATTACGGCACAGTATAAAATCCGATTTGAAATCAAAGATAGATCGGTTCGACTGAGATGAATGACCGATCGTGGGTGACTCCACTAAATTGGAAAATTCTCATCAACTGACACTAATTTGATGTTTCTATCGTTTTGGCGCCCTGTGTCCGTATTTGAATCTTTGAGATTTTCACGATAATCGAGAGTTGTCAATGGCTCGAGTGGGTTTATTGTGGCTCGAAGAAAATCGACCACGGGTCATTTGTCCTAAAAAGCTCTGAACACTACCCAGTAGCCTAGGTTACACTAAAAGCATGTCGGAATGAAATTAACCGCCAATCTAAGTTCGATTTCAGAAATTAAAGACTATGTCTTGTCACAGAGTGAGTATACCGAAGTATGTGTGCATCAGATAATTCGCCGGCATGGGGTGCCGGGGATGAATTATATTTTGAATCTAAATCATAGATTATAAAGTTGGCAAAGTTTCAGAGGGTTCTTTATTAAGCAGTGTATATCAGATGGTACAGAATTTCAGTGGTGAAAAGAAAGTGAAGAAGATTTCAGGCCAAAGACAGTACAGTAGTCAATGGTTGCAGTTGCCAAGATCAGTGCCCGAGTTATATCAGATCTTGACCAGAGATTCCCAGTTTCGGCTAATCAGTCAGGTAGTTTCTTTTTAATCAGTGCAAAGCAGAGTGTTCAGGATTTCAGTCGGTTGAGATGAGATTAGAAATCAGAAAATCGCAAGTCCAGAGTCAGCTCAGAAATCAGTATCTACAGTTGTCAGATCAGTGTCAGAGTAAAGACTGCTCAGAACTATTAGAAATTTTGAATCGTTGAGGTTCGAAGGTTTATTAGGGAGTCGAGAAACAGAGATCAGATGTGGATGACAGAGTGTCTTATGTGAGAAGCTCAGTTCAGTAGTTGGTTCAGAAAGAGCATATTTTGTGTACAAAGAAGATCTCCTTGGTCAAAGTGGTCAGACAACGCCACGAGACCGAATGATTATCATGGAATAATGAGACTCAATCAAACGACAATACCCCCACCTTTTGTATAAGGATTGGTAAAAGTTTAAATTTCGAGGACGAAATTTTCATAAGAGGGGAAGAGTTGTGACATCCAGATTTTCGGGTTCTAATTTCAACTGGATAAATAGGGCCGTTTTCGTTTAGTTGAAGCCGGGGATTATGAAATTGAGATGCATGATGGGTGCATGGGTGAGGAAAATTATCAATTTGATAATTGAGATGTGAATGAATTTTATGAAGGCCAAGTGAGAGTGAACCAAGAGAGAATTTAAGTGCAATTGAAGCATTTGCTAAGAAATTCGTAGCACCCCATAGGACCTAACTTTTGGACCTCTTAAGCCTTCTAGATGGGGTTATTTTGGGCTGCAAAGAGTTGGTGGAAGACAGCTATGGCTTTGGTCCAAGATTAGGGAACAAAACAGATATTTTGTGGAATATCAAGCCAAGTGGGGCCCCCTCACCTCTCATCTCTATCCATCTCTCTTTCTCTCATCACAACCGGATAGTCTCTCTCTCCTTCATTTCGTGCGACACCAACACCAGCAAACCAGAAGAAACCCAGCTCCTTCGGTTGGCCATCAACACCGAGAACCCCCTCGCCCACCTGCTCGTCTCTCTCTGCTCAGTCCACCGTCCACGAAGCTGCTCCATCTTCCACGCCCTACGTCCACTCAGCCACGACGTCCAGAGAAGCTAGGCGCCTTCTCCACGCGTCCCCGGCCTGCAACTCCACGGTCAACATCAGCAGATCCTCTCCACTTGGTTGACCACCGAAGTAAAGCCGCACGAATCCACCGAAGCAGCTTGCTTCTCCACGCGTCCAAGACCACCGAGTGAAACCAGCCACACGCTCGAAGATCTCTCTCTCCCTTCGTCCTCGCTTCTCCGCCGCGAAGACCGTTCCATCGGATTCTTCACCGAACCGCGCGAAGCTTCACGCCTTTCCCCATCGAAACGCTCGTTTTCTTCGGTTGCACGTGGAGTGGTTTTGCTCGGTCAACCACTCACCAAAGAAGCCCCTTTTGTTGACTCCTCACATCTGCCATCTCACCGAATTGAAGCCCACCGAGCAGTCACTTGAAGCCCACGTGAAGATCGGCCTAAGTCCAGCTTAGTCCACGATCTTCCTCCATCTCGCTATCTTGTGTCTCACCAAACCAGCGAAGTCACCAGCGAAGCCACATCTTTCACCGAGGATTTTGTTGACCGAAGCTCACGTGGCCCCACGCCAAAATCCCACCGCCGCAGCGGCCGTCCACTTCCTTCGGTCTTCGGTTGTCGAGGCCCAATGACGGCCTTTGCTGCTCCTTCGCCCAGCCCAAAAACTTCACGCAAGCCAACCCATGAAGTTCAGCAACTTCAGTCAAAAGAGTTAGCAATTCAACTCACTTGAAGCCTGCATCAATTCGGCGCAATTGGGCCATTTGCAGCCCATAGCTTCAGCCCATCTTGAGTTCAGCAGCTCAAGTGCATTTCGGCCCAAGCTCAGTCAGCCCATCTCAATTTGAAGCCCAGTTCAGTTTAGTTTCAAGCCCAGCATCATTTGTGTTTTAGCAAGGCCCAGCAAGTTCAGCCCATCTTGGGCCCGCGAAGCAAGTCGGCCCAAGTTCGGCCGCCGTCGTGTTGCCGTTGCGATTTCCGATCTTTGCTTTGCCAAGTGAGTTTTACTCACTAATGCTTTATTAGTTTTCTAATTATGCTTAAGGTTGATTAGATTTAATTATTTGTAATTAGGTGGATAGATTAGATTAAAGTAATTAAATTAAAGACTCATTGATGCATGTTAATTAAATTGATTGTGCATTTAGCTAGTAAGCATGTCCTATTATTTATTGGATGCTTCTTGGGATTTTTCCCGTCCCTTATCGGGTGTTAATTAAGCAAATCGGGCCTAAGTGGTATTTTTAGGAATTAAATATTAAATTTTGAAATTAATTATTTAATTATTTAATTCCCGGAAATTCAACTGGGATGACTAGTGACCGGGATTTTATGCTGATGATCATGGCGCAGTCCGTTTATTTAATTGAGCTTTATATTGTGCTAAATTGAATTTATTGTATTTATTTATTTAATTTTCGAAATTAATTATTTAATTATTTATTTTCCGGGAATTCAACCGGGATGGCCGGTGACTGGAATTTCGTGCTGACTGTCGTGGAGTGGTTCGTTTATTTAATTGAGCTTTAATTCGTGTCGAATTGATTTAATTGTGCATTTTTAAGTTATGTTCTTAAAGAATGCGATGTTTAGTTATGTGATTGAGAATTGGTTGAGTATTGGTTGTTAGTATCGAAAGTGCGTTGGTAAATCACCTGGAGAATGCCCGTGACCCGGTGAATTGGAGTGTCACCTGGGAAGGACACGTGGCTCGGTGATTAGATATGTCATCTTGGCGAAAAGGTAGCCTTAGAGAATGCACGTGGCTCGGAGACTCGGTATGTCTTCCTGGAGAATGCACGTGGCTCGGTGACATAGTCTGGCATCTTGAAAAGGTCGGGTGGGACCGTAAAGCCACTAAATCTTGAGAGGGTCGGGTGGGACCGTAAAGCCACTAAATCTTGAGAGGGTCGGGTGGGACCGTAAAGCCACTAAATCTTGAGAGGGTCGGGTGGGACCATAAAGCCACTAGATCTTGAAAAGGTCGGGTGGGACCGTAAAGCCACTAAATCTTGGAAAGGTCGGGTGGGACCGTAAAGCCACTAAATCTAAGGAATTGCTTGGTGTTGGATGAATGACCTAGAAATGGTTCGACTGACTTATAATCGACTAGGTTGATTGATCAATGATTCGATCTGAGAGTGACTTGATGTGATTCATTGCCTTGGTTTGATGTTGTGAATTGAATGATTGAATAGCGATGGCCGTGAATGGTCTTCTTGGTGTGTAATCGACTAGGTCGATTAGATCGATGCTTCGATCTATAATATGATTGCTTGGGTGCCTGTATGATCTATGCTAATATGCAGGTGGAATCTGAGGCCAAGGTAAGTCCTCTGACTCATGTTGTGCATAGGCAGCCCTAAGGTGTATTAGTTTACTAATTGGGTCTTAGAGGGTAGAACTTGCTGAGACGTTGTCTCAGTGGTTATTGAATAACCATTTCAGGACCTGGATGAGGAGCCTAAGGAGGAGAAATCTGACGAGGAGATCTCTGTTGAGGAACCTGAGGAGGAGTACGTGAAGGAGAACCCCGAGGATGATCCAGAGTAGGATCCTGATGACGATTGTTATAGAATCAATTTGAGTAGAAACCAATCGTTTTAGTATGGCTTGTATATGATTGCAATGGTGAGGTTTTCAGGTTCAATTTCCTAGTCCTACTTGTATATCCCATTGTTTTATTGTCTGGGGATTTATAACCGCTTCCGTATGTGCATATATAAATGAAAGGGTCGGCGATACATAGTCCTGGGATATCGCAAATTTAAAATCGACCAAAAGTTAAGGGATGTGCGCGTGCCTGAGGATCGGGGCGTGACATTAGCTGTGTGCTAAAATTGTTTGTTGTTTGGATCGTTCTGTTTCTAATTCAGAGTTGAATTGGAAACAAGTGTTAGTTAAGTGAAACTACACCATGAGCAATCAGGAGCCGAGAACTCCTGGAAAGAGGACCAGTAGGGCCGTTATTCGGGGTAGAGCTTCGACTCGTGTCGGAACCCGAGGCGGACGTGGTCAAGTGCCAGCACAGGCTAGCGCGAGTGGAGTGAATCCACCTGTCGTAGATGTCGGGGTAGCAGCCCCTAATGATCCCAGGTTGGATGGGATCTTGCGTGTTCTTGAAGTAATGGGTAATAGAATGGATCAGCAAGCCGCTACTGTTGAAGCCGCTGCTCAGGCCGCTGCAACTGCCGCCGCCACCGGAGTTGCCCCTGCTGCTGCACCTGTCATTGCTCCAATCGCTGTGAATGTTGAGAATCCACCGGAGATAGTGGTCGCTGCAAGACCAATCCATAAGTTGGTGGAGCATTTCTTAAGGTTAAATCCGCCGTTGTTCACTGGGTATGGAGATCCCGAAGCTGCTTCTTCATGGGTTCAAAAGCTTGAGAAGGCGTTTGCACTGTTGATGTGCAACGAGACTGAGAAGGTAATGTTAGCAACTTACCAGCTGGAGGGAGTTGCAGACACATGGTGGATGACAACTCGTGAAACAATCTTTCCAGAAGGCACTGTTCAGGACTGGAATACTTTCCGTGAAGCCTTCAATGATAAGTTTTTCTCTGAGACTGCCAGAGAGGTGAAGATGGCTGAATTTCAACGTCTTCGCCAGGGTTCCTTATCTGTTGATGAGTATGAGGCGAAGTTCGCTGAACTTTCGCGATATGCCCCTGAGTTAATCGAGAACCCCGTGAATCGAGCAAGGAGATTCAGAGATGGATTCAGGCAAGATTTGAGAAGTGCCTTAGTCCTTTTGGATTTGAAGACTTATAATGACATATATCGGAGAGCTCAGAAGATTGAGAAGGATCAGAATGAACGAGCCGTCGCATCTGGATTGCGGTTTGGTTCGAACCAAGACAGAAATTGGGTTGAGAAAAGACCGATGATTAGAGGTAGATCTCATGTTTCGCCCAGTAAGGAGGGTGGAATTAGAAAGTCGGAACCTAATCAGATTGGTTTGTGTCGTTTCTGCGGAAGACAACATGGATCGGCCCCATGCTTTCCTAGGACAAGAGTTTGCTACGAGTGTCGCCAGCACGGCCACATAGCCAAAGATTGTCCCCAAATAAAGATGGGACAACAACAGCTGCCACCACCACCACAGATGGGTCAAAACCGAGGACTCCCGCCATTAATTGCACAGCAAGGTAGACCATTCGGACCTCCAGCTCAAGGACGGACATATGCCATCACTAATGGACAGGACAAAGGGAAAGCACCGCAGATAGAGCATCGCTAGAATGGTGAAGGGGACATGAACAAACCAACTATGCACCGATAAGAGGAAGAACGTTTTTGGAGTGACTTTATGGAAGTAGCACAATGAAATTTTGGTTAAGTTTATAGAATTTCAGTTTATGAAAATGAAGTTGTAAAGAGGAGAATCACTGACTAGAGTGGTACCTGAATATTTTGTTTGTGTGTAAATTGATGTTCTATATAAAAAGGTTGGACTTATGGAAAAGTTGACTTTCTGAGTTCTGACGATGGAACACTAAGGTTCCGTAGACGTTTAGTTGTGCTTAACGATGTAGAGCCTAGAGAAGATGTTTTGCCTGAATTGCATCGTGGCAGTTACAGCGTTCATCTTGGAAGCACTAAGATGTATTTGCATCAACACTACTGGTGGTCAGGCATGAAGACGGACATCGCCAAGCATGTGCCCAAGTGTTTGACTTGTCATCAAGTAAAAGCCCAGCATTGCAAGCCAGGAGGATTTATGTAACCTCTGGCGATCCCAGGGTGGAAATGGGAGCATATCACGATGGACTTCGTGACTGGACTACCAAGGAGTTAGAAGGGGAATGATTCGATTTGGGTAGTAGTCGACAGGCTAACAAAGTCGGCTCACTTCATTGCAGTTCGAAAGGACCTGAGTTTGGATTGACACGCAGACTTGTATGTGCGTTAGGTAGTTCGTATGCATGGAGTGCCAGTTACGATAACATCTGATAGAGACCTGAGATTTACTGCTGTTTTTCTGGAAGAGCTTACAGAGTGCTTTGGGTACAAAGCTTCAGTACAGTACGGCATATCATCCTCAGACGGATGGTCAATCTGAAAGGGCAATTCAGACTCTTGAAGACATGCTGAGAGCGTGTGTAATAGACTTCAAAGGAAGTTGGGAGGATCAGCTTCATCTGGTGGAATTCGCCTAGAACAACAGTTATTAGCAGAGTATCAAGATGGCTCCTTTTGAAGCGTTGTATGGCAGAGTGTGCAGAACTTCAGTGTGTTGGGATGAAGTCAGAGAAAGGAAGAAGGCAGACCCAGAGTTGATTCAACAATTAGTAGATGTTGTGGCAGTGATCAGAGACAGATTAAAGGCAACGCAGAGCAGGCAGAAAAGTTATGCAGATAAGCATCGAAGGTCTTTGGAATTCCAAGTTGGTGATCACATTTTTCTGAAAGTGTCACCAATAAGGGGAACTTCACGCTTTGGTAAGAAAGGCAAGCTGAGTCCGAGGTAAGTAGGTCTGTTTGAGATTCTTGAGAGAATTGGGACCCTAGCGTATTGTCTTGCATTGCCACCAAGATTGGCGTAATTGCATGACGTCTTTCACGTGTCGATGTTAAGGAAGTACGAGCTTGACTCGACCCACGTACTCAATTTCGAGGAAATTGGACATGAATGACTATGTGTCATACATTGAAAGCCCAATTCAAATTGTCGATCGCAAAGAGAGCAAGTTCTGTGTACAAAGACCATTTCGTTGGTCAAAGTGGTCTGGCAACACCACGGTATTAAAGGAGCGACTTGGGAGACTGAAGAGCCGATGAGACAATTGTACCCCCGCCTTTTTCAGCAAAGTGTGCAAGGGTTTAAATTTCGAGGACGAAATTTTTATAAGAGGGGAAGAGTTGTGACATCCTAAAATTTGACCCCGTTTCGATAAAGTGAAATGTGCATATCGTCGGCGCGCCTACGGTCCTTTTTTTCTGAGCTGATCACTCACGAGTTAGCTAACTTATTGGGTGAAGCCGTTGAGGGATATAACCGAGCTAAAATCCCTAAAAGCTACCTAATTGGTTAGATTGGACTAAAATCGTGTCCGGTCGATTTTAATCATGAAATTTAATTCGGTTTTGGGAATCAAATATTCGGGCATGTCACAATTCATTTTTAGGATCTTGTCTCATCGCTCGTCAATTTATTGACGACTCCGAAATTTCAATAAAGAAATTATCGGAGGAAAAATCGAAGGCCGAAAGAAAATAAAAAGGGAAAGAGAAGAAAATTCAATAGGAAAAGTAATGTATTTACTTTTTCTTTTTCTCTCTCTCCATTCTCTTTTCTCTCTCTTCTTTTCTCTCTCTTCTCTCCTCTCCCCTCCCATCCGTGCGAACACCCCCTCACCTATTCTCTTTCTCTTTTCCCCTTTTGACCGGTCAAGCCCTTCTCTCTCTCCTCTCTCTCTCTCTCTCCTTCTTTTTCTTCTTCTTCCTCTCCACGCATCTGAGGAAGCGAACCAGAAGAGAGAGCTCGAGCAGAAGTCGCACGATCGCAGCCGCCTGCTCGCCGCTCGTCCTGCCGTCACACCGCCACCCGCAGCCGCGTCGCGCTCGTGCGCCCGCCCTCCCACCGTCCCGTCGTCCGTCGGCTGCTGCAGCCCCTTCCCCCGCGCGACCCAGCTACTGTTCGCACCGACCAGCCACCGTTTGGCCACCTCCGGCCACCGCCCAACCCTGCCGGACCACCCCCGTGACCCCCTCGCCTTCCGCCGGTCTTCCCCCGCCGCCCTAGCCGCCGGAACGGCTCCGTTCAGCCACGACCAGCATACCCACGAAGTGGGTATCTAGCTCTTTCAGGCTCGTTTTGGGCCGTTTCCCGGCCCCGAACCCGAGCCGTGCTTTGGGAACAATCGTTCCTCGCGTCGCCACCGTCGGATTGATCCGATTTGCGCGTGATTTGGTGAGTAATCTCACTAATCCAGGATTAGTGGCTAATTATGCTTAATGTTGGTTTAGAATTAATTAATTATTTTTAGGTTGTTAGATTAGATTAAATTAGCAATTATTAGCCAATTGTGATGTGATTTAAATAAATTGAATGTGTAATTAGCAAGTAGACGCGGTCTACTAATTATTGGAAGTGCCTCAGGATTTTTCCCGACCCTTAGTGGGCTCCAATTAGGCTTTTCGGGCCTAAGTGGATTTTTTTGTATTTAAATAATAATTTTCGGAATTAAATTAAATAATTATTTATTTTCCGAAAATTCAAGGGAGATGGTCTGGAACCGGAAAATTATGCTGATGACCGTGGTGAAGTCCGTTTATTTAATCGAGCTCTAATTTGAGTTAAATATGTTAATTGTTTAATTTTCGAAATTTATTATTTAATTATTTATTTTTCGGAAATTAAGGTTGAGATGGTCAGTGACCGGAAAATTATGCTGATGATCGTGGTGCAGCCCGTTTATTTAAATTGGCTTTATTTTGAGCTAAATGGAATTTTTAATAATTATTAATTAATTTTCGAAATTAATTAATTAATTTTTTATTTTTCGAAATTAAGAATTTGATGGCCGACGACCGAAATTTCGTGCCGATCATCGTGGTGCAGTTCATTTATTTAATTGAGCTTTATTTTGTGCTAAAGTGAATTAATTGTGATTATAAGATTATTTTCCTGGGTTAATTAATTTGGATAATTAATTGGAAAATAACCGGGTGTCGGTTGATAGCACCAAAAGTGTTTTGGTGGACGCTAATAATGGTGGGAATTGTGGAATCGAAATCATCATATTTTGGCTAAAGCTAATAGTGTGCTCATGCACGATATTTTATCAATGATGATAAAAGATGAAAAGAAATGCTGTGTGAAGAAATGATGTGTGATGTGGCTCGGCAATTATTACATCACTTTGGCATGTAGGATGCCTTAGAGAATGCCCATAAATTGTTGAACAGTGATCACGCCTGTGTGGCGATAGTTGATCATGCCTGTGTGGCGATAATTGATCATGCCTGTGTGGCGGTAGTTGATCATGCCTGTGTGGCGGTAGTTGATCATGCCTGTGTGGTGATAATTGATCATGCCTATGTGGCGATAATTGATCATGCCTGTGTGGCGATAGTTGATCATGCCTGTGTGGCGTAGATCGTGCCCGCGTGGCCATAATTCTGTGTATCGAGTATCGTGCCCATGTGGCTAAAGGAAAGTGGAATGCCTAAGAGTATGCACATAAAATGTTTATTGTACATCACCTTGGCGAATAGACGCCTGAGAGCATTACTGTAACTCTGTGACTGAGTGTACTATTGGGGATGATATGGTGTGGAGTGAGATGACTTAGAAATGGTACAATTGACATGTAATCGACGAGGTCGATTGATCATTGCTTTGATTTGATGTTGTGAATCGATTGACTGAATGGAAATGACCGTGAGTGGTCTTGTTGGCTTGTAATCGACTAGGTCGATTTGATCGATGCTTCGATCGGTGATATGATTGCTTGAGTGCCTATTGTAAATTGTACTGACTTGCAGGTGGGATCCGATGCTAAGGTACGTCTTCTGACCTGTGCGTGTTTAGGCAGTCTTTAGTAAAATAGTTTACTAATCGGGCTTAGTGGGGTAGAACTCGCTGAGACGTAGTCTCATCCCAGTTTAGGGAAAACATTTCAAGATCCCGACGAGGAGCTGAGGAGGAAGAAATTGTGAATGAGAACTCTGAGGTGATTTTGAGGAAGAGAATGATCTGAGTAAAGAGGAATCAAAGGAGGATCAAGATGATCTAGAGTATGACTTAGATGAGGATTGAAATCCCATCTCTTTGTGAACCCTTTTGTATATGTGTAGATAGAGTGAGACTCTGAAGTTGCGAATAGTTTGTGAAGTGCTCTGTCTAATGCCATGTATAAAGGTTTGGTTGTAAATTTCAATATGAAAGATATAGCCTGCTTTTCTATCCCATTGTTTTATTGTCTGGGGATTTTAACTGCTTCCGCATGTGCTTAAAAAAGAAAGGGTCGACGATACATTGTCCTGGGATATCGTATTATAAAATCGACCAAGTGAGACGGATGTGTGCGTGCCTGAGGATCGGGGCGTGACACTATCTACTTAGGAAAAGCTCCAAGTCAGACAGGAGTGATGCACAAGTAACTTGTACACCACTTAAGCAAGCACATAAAACTCTACTTTCTCACAACCATCACCCTAATTATTCATCTCATGCTCCGTCGAGTATGCTTAATACTCACAGGTTAGCAGTCAAAGAAGATCAGTTAGATCTTTAACTTGACAGATGAATCAAATCTGTAGGAAGTCAATAATTGCGGGTACTTGGGCTACGCATGACAACGTTTCTGTTCCCGAGAAGAGTTTTTTTTTTTCCAGAAATAGTTCTTTTCTATTTCTGCTCAAGGGAACAATTTCTGAGTAAAAAAACCCGTTTGGTAATGACACAAAATTTCTACTCTTGGAATGGAAAAAGAATAGAATTGTGTTTGGTAACGCAACAATTTCTTTTTTGTATTTATTCATTTTGTATTATTGGTGACGAATCGCCGCCGCCACCCGCCGCCCCATTCATTTCTAAGCGGTTAGGTGCTGAAGATTCGCGGATGTCCTACCAGAAACAACGAATTTGATCAAAAGAGAAAAATAAACTAACCCATCTTGATTCGTTTCTCCAGCAATTGGAAGGGGCAAGCTTGAGAAGAATAAAAGGGAGAGAGAAAGTAGACTCGGTGAACCCTCCTCAGTCACAAAAGAATTTCTCTTCCTCGATTCTGTCTCCAAACATCTTGATTGAGAGAGAATAAAAACGGTTAAGAGAGAGAGGTAATTGAGGGAATGAGAAGAGAGAATTTGGAGGAGATTCGAAACAATCTTTTTGTGAAACTTCTGCTAACCCATCATCCCCTTCGCTAATTCTCCGCCTCGACTACCTAGCAATCGTCTAATAGAGGCTCAACCTAGCAAACTAGCGACTCGAAAAGTGGGATATAAATTGCACAATTAAATGGGAGAAATGCTGAGCACATAGCAATTAGCAAATATTTACATATTTGGACGAAATTTCTTGCCAAGAAAATCCTCCTGCCAACTGCTATGTGCTTAGCATCTCTCCCATTAAATGGTGCAATTTATAGTCTCTTATATGCAATTTATAGTCCACTTTTCGAGTCATTAGTTTGTTGGGTTGAGCCTCTCTTAGATGATCGCTACACAGTCAGGGTGGAGAATTAGTGGTGAGGACGGGATCTGCTGAAGGGGAGGGGAGGACGGGCTAGCGGAAGTTTCACAAAAGATTGTTTCGGATCTCCTCCGAATTCTCTCTTCCCATTCCCTCATTTACCCCTCTCTTAATTGTTTTTATTTTCTCTCTTAAATCAGGATGTTTGAAGACATAAGAGAAGCGAGGAGGAGAATTTTTTTTGCGACTGAGGAGGGATTCACCTAGTCTACTTTCTCTCTCCCTTTTGTCCTTTCTCGTTAGGCCTCGAGCTTGCCCCTTCCGATTGTTGGAGAAGCAAATCGAGATGGGTTAGTTCATTTTTCCCTTTTGATCAGATTCATCATTTATGGTAGGATATTCTTCAGCACCTGACCGCTTAGAAATGAATGGGGTCGTCGAGGTTAACATGCGTCCAAGTATTTGCCTTTTCATGTCTGCTTTTGGCTCTTCATTAATGGGATTTCATTGTGATGCGATGCTGAATGCTGATAAGTCCCTTTGGATTAGTCAAAGCATTATGTCCAATGGTTAGGGTGAATCTTAAAATCTTCAATAGGTCATTCTTATACTTTGGTTAGCAGATAATCAAGTTTAGATGTTGAAGGGGCATTAGTTTTATAACTAGTGAAATCAAGTCTTCGTTTCCAATATCAATAGTTATGCAAAAAGTGAGATTTTCTCTCATATTTTGCATATGGCTATGTCACGAGAGGAATAGGTGTGGAATAACTCATGTCAAATCGAATGCCATTGGCTTGAATTTGGCACTATGCGTATATTCCCTTCTCAGAGGGGTAGGTCGCAACATTAAGGAACCTAGAAGTGACATTATATATGTTAGGATTCAATGGGATCTTGCTAGGTGGCATTATTGTATCTTTAGTTTTGTTATTTTGACATCTTGCCTATGATCGAGTTTAAATGGTAAAGTTACCTTGCAATGGCATGGAGAATATTTCACATTCACATTATTTTCCTAGTCCAATGTTTAGTTTAGTTTTTTTTTTTTTTAATTTCACTTTCCACAAATCATAATTGGGAATCAAAATGGAGAAATTTCATGCATTTTTTTTTTGTATGCCAAGTTCAACTTATTTGGTATGTTAATATCTAATTTTTTGTGTCTGCCAATGTCAAACTTATTTGGTATGTCAATAATCTCCGTCAAATATTCTTCCACACTTACACATGTACACATTTTGATGAGATTGTTAAGTTAGGCTAGCCATTCATGATTAGCAATCTAATAATTAACATGAAGAAAAGGCAACTACGATATGTGCATAGAAAGTATTAAGTCTAGCTATTCAAATCTAGCAAAAGTTTCTTGATAATCATTTGACATTAAATTGCTTTATCAAAGTTTTTACTCGTGATATGCGAACATTATTGCGATCTATGTCATTATCATGGTAGCTTTAGTGAATATGACATATTTTAAAGAGACACCAGATATAACTAATAAAATAATGTTAAGGGAAGTAACGAAGGAAATCGTGTTACAACTGATATAAAATTCATAAGCCCATTGATGATTAGATGCCAATACTAGCGTGCAAGGAAGGTAATTTTGCACCTGAGTCCTGCTAGTCTCCGCTCGGGGGAACATCGCTTCTTAGAATATGATGGCAGCCAATGGCATAGCTACAATCATGATTACATTATGTATGATTTATCACAGTTTTCCTTTTTGAGTTGCCTTTCTTCACGTGGAGCAATGGCCATGTTGTTGGGAGACTTCTTCTTCTTTTTTTTTTTTCCTTTTCAGTAAATAGTAAACGAGCGGCGCTAATTCCAAGCCCAAAATTACTCACCTATATTTTCCCTTTTATTGCCTATATAAACCAGATTTGGAATTGTTTTTGAATTTTGAGATTTCACGCAATGCTTATGCGTAGAAGGCCAGACTACAGAGTCACAGCCCAAGCCACAACAAAGGCAGATCACTCAGAACAAGCTCACCTTAATCATCTTGAAAGATTAATCATAAGATCTTGGGACAGGCTCTTGAAAAAAAAAAAATGAGTATCATGGTCCTATAGTAGTTGCTTCATGAAAATAGCCGATTCTATCTTCAAATTGATAAAGGATAACTAAAAGGTAGTTGCCCTCGCAATATTCCTAGGAAGCAAAATACCAATGACATTGTACATTTAGGGAGCGTTTGGTAACGATTTTGTTCCCGGGAACTGATTCTGACAAGAAATAATTATTTTTGATTCTGTTCCCGAAAACTGATTCTGAGTAAAAGAATGTGTTTGGTAATTGTCTAAAATTTCTGATTCTGGAATAGAATTGCGTATGATAACGTATTCATTGATTTTGTTCCAAATTAGTTTTTTACTTTTTTTTCCCTTTTTTGCTTTTCTTTTTTTTTCATTTTTTTTTTTCATTTTTTTTCCTTTTTCTCCTATTTTTCTTCTTCTTCTTGTGGCCGGCCACGTCACCAAAGCGTTGCCGGCCCTCGGCGAGGCTGGCCCTCATCGACCGAGCCTCGCCAATGGACAGGCGGGCCTTGCCGAGGCTGGGCAAGGCTCGCCTGGCCACCGGTCAGGCTAAGCGAGCCCAGCCAGTGGCCAGGCGGGCCTCACCCAGCCCCGGCGAGCCTCGACCCCGCCGGACCTCCTCGGCGTCCCCCTCACCCTTCGCCGGCCCCGCCTTGCCGTTTTGGCCGCCGGACTAGCTCCGGCCAGCCAAGAACCCATGAAGTGGATATCCAGCGACTTCGGGCCTGCTTTTGGGCCGTTTCCAGGCACCGAACTCAAGCCATGTTTTGGGAAGAATCGTTCCTCGTGTCGTCCCCGTCGGATTGATATGTTTTGCGCGTGATTCCGGTGAGTAATCTCACTAATCCCTGATTAGTTGGCTATTTATGCTTAATGATTGTTTAGTTTAAATAATTAGGGTTATGTGGTTAGATTAGAATAGATTAGCGATTATTAGTCAATTGTGATGCGAATTAGATATATTGAATGTGTATTTAGCAGGTAGACATAGTCTACTATTTAATCAAGGTAGCTTGGGAATTTTCCGACCCCTAATCGAGCTTCAATGACAATAAGGATTCTCAAATTCCCAATATTTAAACAACCGAAAGTAGTTTTATGAAAGGAGCTATACCTCTAAGCTCCATACTGATGCAAGAATTACATCCATTGGACATTCAAACAGGAGCTATACCTCTAAGCTCATCACTCAAGGGTCATTACTTTTTTTGGATATAGTTCTTTATTTTTTTGCAGGTGCCTATGCTCTTTGGATTGTTTTGGTTGATTACATGGAGATTCCCACATATTTTTCCACTGTGACCATTGTTATGGACGTCTTGTCTAGTGTTTCCCTTATCAAGTACTTCAGAAATGGCCTTCCTTGTTTGCTCAATCAAGGGTCTACTTTTTGTCCTGTTTAAAATAGAAGTACTGGTGCCGATATTGACAGTACAATCAGACAAGACTATTCTCTTGTCGATCTCATCCTTATTTTTCAATTCTCTCTCCTTCAATCTCGACAATGCAACACGGTGGTGTGACCCCTTGCAATGCATCTGCATAATAAAAGAATATCAACATGCAAAACTAATAAATATCTAAAGGATCTACATTCACAAGACAATCTGTGCAGCAGAAAACTATAATGATCCATACATGTAGTGACCATATGAATGATCACGGTGCCCCAAATAACATCGGCTTCTCAAACATCCAGCAAACCTCCACTTAAATGTATTTCAATTCTTTAAAATCCAAGCTTTCTCATTCTAATGTCTTTCTTATAGTGAAGCATAAACGAGTTGAATCACCACGAAACAAAGCAACTCATCATTTGCAGATAAGACATGGAAAATCCACATTGTCTCATGCGCAACCGACATGAAATAGCAGAAAAAAAAAAAATCACAAGCAGGACAAGCAATTTAGTTAGTACTTGCCATTGCCGTGGCACAGTTCTCTAACCAAATCAAACCACCATCACCATCGTGTTAGAAATGCGACATTTCAGTGCACGGTAGTCCAATAAAGCAGATCCACAAGACAGTCGGCCGAGAGGGACGCCCGAAAACACACTTGGTCAGATTCAAAATCGCAACTCGATGGTCGTTTGCCAGCCGAGGCCAACCCCGAAATTCCAGGGACTGGACGGAAAAGACATTGATCACACATTTTCCCATCCTGACAACTAGATTTATAGGGATCAAATGGCCCGTCAGACCCATAACTTGTCTCATCTATCTAGCAAAAACGCTAAAATCCTCCAGCAACTCATCAAACTGAAAACCAATCAAGACAAAACAGAACCACAAGCAAATTATCTAGCAGAATCGCTACAATCCTCCAGCCTATCAAGACAAAACAGAACCACAAGATAAAAATTGATTGAGCGACAGAAGTTGGCATAAGCAGAGACTGGAGACGCACGGAGAGCATGAGTGCAGAATCGAGAACGGGGGCGCCAGGGCAGGTGAGGCAGGCGAACTTGCCGGAGGAGAGCTTCTTGTAGGAGGAGGCGTCGAGGCCTTCCACGGCCATATCATCGACTCTTCTCTTCCGGTGCTGGGCTTCTCTTGCCCAGCTATCTCCTCCGAACACGCTCATTCTTCCTTCCTCTTCTTCGTCTGTCCAGTGATTCAATATGACATAGGGGTAATTTATCTAGGGTTAAAACTATTACACTTATTATAAATTTATTTTATATTAATTTTCATTAAATAAATGATATGTAACAGTTGATAGATATACCGATTTGGAATTTTACCATTGATTTGTTACAAATGTATCCAAATTTATGATTTTTTTTTTATTCAAAAGGAGATGATCAAATTGAATAAACAAAATTGTTTAAGGGTCCTTTGCTAAGTTTGGACTGGAATATAAATGGGATGATATGTCAAAAGGAAAAATATACATGCAATTACCAGATTTGAAAGGTTGCAAGTAATGTAAATTTGTGAGGAAATTAGAGAAAAAAAAACGTGCTATCATTAATTTGTGCGAGTGTGCGTTACAAAGATCATAAAGTGAGCTTTTATATCCCAGTAAAAGCAGTTATCACAGACGGTTATGGTTTTTGAATTCAAAAATAACTTCCTAATCTATAATGTAGTTATAAGAAGTTACGATTACGGCCTCTTATTATCTGTAATGATAACCTACAGGAAGCGTAACGGTGCAGTCATTAACCTTTTTCCCTTTTTTTCCCGATCTAAAAAGCAGAGGACAGTCGCCGCTCATAAAAAGCTCTCTCTCTCTCTCTCTCTCGCATTCGCAGAGCGAGTGACGAGGAAGCGAGCACTACCGGCGATGCCCACGGTTGAACGGCGACGGCCGCTGCCACCATCATCACGCCCTCGTCTCTCGCGGCCCGGTTGGGTCGTCATCACCTAGACAAGGTACCGTCTCTATATGCGTGGACGATTTTTCTTGAATATGGGTGTCTCTGTCTCTGTCTTGTCCGTGCGGGAAAATTGAAAAGTTTTGAGTTTTTTGGGATTCTGGGTGGGATTGCCGTGGAGAAAAAAAGGCAAGGCCTTTGCGGTTTCTCATCGTTCATTGTTCGTTATGAATGCTTTGGTTTCTAAAAGTCTGATTAATTGGGTCGGGTTGAGTCACTAAACTGAGACTGAATCGGCATTTCTTTGATTTTTTTGGTGGCATATTCCTCATCGTTCGAGTTGGCCGTGACCGCCTTACCACCGGAGATGCCATTCCTTAAGCCAGAGAAGCCCGCGGTTAGAGACCGTCATGGTTAGTTTCCTATCCACTCATTTGTGTGCTCGTTCTGTTGGAATGGATGCCGTTTTGTATCACGTGTTTCGGCGACATTGAAGTCGCCAATGAGGTTCGGTTATGGCCAGCAAGTGACGGCCGGCGATCGAGTGATTGGCGGGCGGTGACTAGCGTTGTCATGCTAAACGATTGATGCCAGGTGGTGGCTCGGCAGTGGCCTGAGCGCCGGCAAGGGCTCATGAGAAAATGGTGGGATTCGGTTGAAGAGGAGGTTCGCAGGGAAGAAGACGTTCTCGGGAAGAAGATGATGGACAGCGCAAGGGAAGAGAAAATAAGGAATAATGGAAAATAGGAAAAGAAAAATAAAAAAAGGGGAGTGACAGAAAGAAAAAAGGAGGAAAAAATAAGATTAGAAAAGAGGATTGGTGTAAGTGGGCAATAGTTTAGATTCTGAAGGGCATTAGTTTCTATCATCACATCATAATGAAATCATCAATGAAGAGCCAGAAGCAGATATGAAAAGGTAAATACATGGACAAGCGTTAACATCAACGGTTCCATTCATTTCTAAGCGGTCAGGTGCTGAAAACTCGCCAATGTCCTACCAGAAATGACGAATTCGATCAAAAGGGAAAAATAAACTAACCCATCTCAATTTGTTTCTCCAGCAATCGGAAGGGGCAAGCTCAAGAAGGAGAAAAGGGAGAGAGAAAGTAGACTCGGTGAACCCTCCTTAGTCGCAAAAAAATTTCTCCTCCTCGCTTCTGTCTCCGAACGTGTAGATTTGAGAAAGAAAATAAAAATGGTTAAAAGAGAGTAGTAAATGAGGGAATGGGAAGAGAGAATTTGGTGGAGATCCAAAACATTGTGAAACTTCCGCTGGCCCATCCTTCCCTTCGGCGAATCCCATCCTCATCACTAATTCTCCGCCCCGATTGCCTAGCAATCGTCTAAGAGAGGCTTAACCTAGTAAACTAGCGACTCGAAAAGTGAGATATAAATTGCACAATTTAATGGGAGAAATGCTGAGCACATAGCAATTAGCGAATATTTACATACCAAGATTTGGACGAAATTTCTCGCCAAGAAAATCCTTCTGCCAATTGCTATGTGCTTAGCATCTGTCCCATTTAATTTAATGTGCAATTTATATTCCACTTTTCAAGTCGCTAGTTTGCTGGGTTGAGCTCTCTTAGACAATTGCTAGGCAGTCAGGGTGAAAGGTAGTTTGGGGCGAGAATTAGCGGTGAGGACGGGCCAACGGAAGTTTCACAAAAGATTGTTTTGGATCTCCTTCGAATTCTCTCTTCCCATTCCCTCATTTACCCCTCTCTCTTAACCGTTTTTATTTTCTCTCTCAAATCGGGATGTTCGAAGACACAAGAGAAGCGAGGAGGAGAATTTTTTTTTGCGACTGAGGAGGGATTCACCTAGTCTACTTTCTCTCTCCCTTTTGTCCTTCCTCCTTAGGCCTCGAGCTTGCCCCTTCCAATTGTTGGAGAAGCGAATCGAGATGGGTTAGTTCATTTTTTCCCTTTTGATCGAATTCATCATTTATGGCAGGATATCAATAAGTCTTCAGCACCTGACCACTTAGAAATGAATGGGGCCATCGAGATTAACGTGCGTCCAAGTATTTGCCTTTTCATCTCTGCTTTTGGCTCTTCATTAATGGGATTTCATTGTGATGCTATGCTAAATTCTGATAAGTCCCTCTGGATTAGCCAAGCATTATGTCCAATGGTTAGGGTGAATCTTAAAATCTTCAATTGCTCACAGTAAAAAGAAGGAGACTGATAGACAGGTTGTCGTCCTTATACTTTGGTTAGCAGATAATCAAGTTTAGATGCTAAAGGGGCATTAATTTTAGAACTAGTGTAATCAAGTCTTCGTTTCCAAGATCACTGGTTATGCGAAAAGTGAGATTTTCTCCCATTTTTTGCATATGGTTATGTCACGAGAGGAATAGGTTTGGAAGAACTCGTGTCAAATCGAATGCCATTGGCTTGAATTTGGCACTACCTCTAAGCATATATTCCCTTCTTAGAGGGGTAGGTCGCAACATTAAGGAACCTAGAAGTGACATTATATATGTTAGGATTCAATGGGATCTTGCTAGGCGGCATTATTGTATCTTTAGTTTTGCTATTTTGACATCTTGCCTATGATCAAGTTTAAATGGTAAAGTTACCCCACAATGGCATGGAGAATATTTCACATTCGCATTATTTTCCTACTCCAATGTTTAGTTTAGTTTTTTTTTTTTTTTTTTTGAATTTCACTTTCCACAAATCATAATTGGGAATCAAAATGGAGAAACTTCATGCATTTTTTTTTTTGTCTGCCAAGTTCAACTTATTTGATATGTTAATATATAATTTTTTGTGTCTGCCAATGTCAAACTTATTTGGTATGTCAATCTTCTTCCCCAAATATTCTTCCATACTTACACATGTACACAATTTGATGAGATTGTTAAGTTAGGCTAGCCATTCATGATTAGCAATCTAATAATTAACATGAGGAAAAGGTGACTACGATATGTGCATAGAGAGTATTAAGTCTAGCTATTCAAATCTAGCAAAAGTTTCCTAACTAACCCATGATAATCATTTGACATTAAATTGCTTTATCAAAGTTTTTACTTGTGATATGCAAACATTATTGCGATCTATGTCATTATCATGGTAGCTTTAGTGAATATGACATATTTTAAAGAGACACTACATATAAGTAATAAAATAATGTTAAGGGAAGTAACGAAGGAAATCGTGTTACAACTGATATAAAATTCATAAGCACATTGATGATTAGATGCCATTAGTCTTGCTAGTCTCCGCTCGGGGGGACATCGCTTCTTAGAATATGATGGCGGCCAATGGCATAGCTACAATCATGATTACATTATGTATGATTTATCCCAGTTTTCTTTTTTCGAGTTGCCTTTCTTCACGTGGAGCGATGGCCATGTTGTTGGGAGACTTCTTTTTCTTCTTCTTTTTTCCTTTTGAACGTTGTATTGGCAGTATTTGGCTTTTCACGTGAATCTTTGTTTTTAATTTTAATGTATGATTTCTCAAGAGATTTCTTCATTAATTCTTCTTGGTTGCATCTTTTATTTACTATTTCATCCCTTTTTTTCATCATTTAATGTATAAGAATGAATTGTCATAAAATGCAAAAAGAAGTTTTTATTAGAATAGTCCCTCCAAGCGCATCGTGAAAATATATTTCAGAAAGCTTTCGCCTCTATCTCTTTGCCTTCACATGGATTAATAAAAAAAATTTGAAAAATAATTAAAAAAATCATTAAAATTGCTATGTCAGCATTTGGCCACCGGCTGATGTCCACGTTAGCATCGGCCGGCCAAAATTGGCTGGATGGACTAAATTGGTACCAATATTAAAAGATTTAGGACTAAATTAGTCCAACTGAAAAGTTCAGGATTGAATTGTACCAATGCAATAGATTTATGACTTTTTTAATACTTTTTCTTATATTAGTTATATCAACCCCTCATGTTTTTCTCATATTACAGAGTTCATTTCCTTGCCTTCGTAGAATGAGGAAAAGTCAGATCATGACATTTTACCCACTTGATTTTTTAAAATGCCCTCATTGTGAGCTATTCTTCATATCCATGACTTCTTCAAACCATCACTGCATTTGCCGAGGTCTTACATAAGTGGCTAATGCTTGCCAACAGAATGTATAGCTCGTTGTTGTTTCCTTTGCCCCACATGATCATTGCCTTTCCCTAAGCTTCACATGAATGGCCTACGCTCGCCCAACGAGTACCCATCTTCCGTCTTTTCTGTGAGTCATACTCAAGACCAATGAAGGGTTTTGATCTCTATGGAAACATGGTAACAAACGCCATTCACACATACAATTTAAAAACCTTATTTTGATACCATTTGTCACAAAAATGAGCCAATAGGCCTTGATCATGGGACTGTGCAACACTTGGTGAGCCAATTAACCAGGTTAGCCTTTCTTTCTAAGGATCGTTTGGATGGCTCGTATTGTGAAACGCCTCATTGTAGCCAATCTTTCTATATCTCCAGTTAATATGGCATTTCATTACCCCGAGTGGAGCACGGTCTTGTTTCGACATAATAACAGGTTTTTTAGTGGTATGATTAACAAGTGTTGGGATACTCAATAACAAGACCCGTTTCAAAATTGTGGTAGCAAATAACAAATGATATTACAAAGCATGAGAGGGTTGTTGTAAATAAAGAAAGCCTGAAATGCATTCAAGTCTAGTGCACCTCGGTATTTGGAAAGAATGGTTTTGGTTCCCCCAAAAAAGCAAAAAAAAAAAAAATTCAAAAGGAGGATGGGTTAAATTGAATTGATAAAGATTGTGAAAGAGTATTGATTTTGAACAGGAAAATAAATAGCATGTAATGTAAAGAAAATTTATGATGGTATTAAAGATAAATAGACATTTTTGTCATTGATGTCTCGAGTTCATCTGTCTTTACGGAAAGGCAGCTTTAGATAGTCCATCCTTTTCTCTCATGTTCCTTGTGTTGAGAAAATTTCAGTTGAAAGAAGTAGAGCAAGTTTATACATTTTATGCAATTCTCAATTCCCATCTAATCTCTGGGCATATTTTCAGGTGATGACTTTGCCAGTAAGTGGATCAGAGTTAACGAGAAGAGAACACTCCATGATGTTTTGAGAGAGTCTAGATTCATTATTCCGGGAATTCCAGGTGCGTTTGTATGACCTGTTGTTTCAGAGAGTGAAATGGACTTTAGTTTTCTGACAGAAACGGGACAAAATATGAAAAGAATATAGATTACATAAAATGACTTGCAATGTTTGTAATATTTCTACCATCATCTGTACTTCACCTTCCCCAATGTGAATTCTTTCATTTGATTACATCTTGTTGTTGCTTCCTGATTTAATGTGGTGGCGACTATGCAGTGTTCTTCATTGTTTCCAGAAGGTCCAGCTTCTATCAAGTGTTCAAATCTGGAAAGTGGAGTCCACAATGATGTTAGGTGACCACGCTCGTTGTCTCTTCAATGGAAATGTTCTCTCCTTTTTTTATTTTTTTCGGAAATGAGTGTGACCGCTGCCATTTCTCATTTAATTTATTCATAGAGGAGAGAAACATGTTTAATATACTAGCAGGAGCAACATAGATCACATCAATGTTTCTAGTGTTCCCTATAATTTGCATCATGTAAACTATAGACTTTTGTTTTCTGACAGAAACGGGACAAAATATGAAAAGAATATGGATTACATAAAATGACTTGCAATGTTTGTAATGTTTCTACCATCATCTGTACTTCACCTTCCCTAATGTGAATTCTTTCATTTGATTACATCTTGTTGTTGCTTCCTGATTAAATGTGGTGGCGACTATGCAGTGTTCTTCGTTGTTTCTGGAAGGTCCAGCTTCTATCAAGTGTTCAAATCTAGAAAGTGGCGTCCACAATGATGTTAGGTGACCATGCTTGTTGTCTCTTCAATGGAAATATTCTTTCCTTTTTTTTTTTTTTTACGGAAATGAGTGTGAGCGCTGCCATTTCTCATTTAATGTATTCATAGAGGAGAGGAACATGTTTAATATACTAGCAGGAGCAACATAGATCACATCAATTTTTCTAGCGTTCCCTATAATTTGCATCATGTAAACTATGGATGACCTTTTACCCTTTTGTAACTATTAACTTCCCAAAGAGTGAATAATTTCTTTGGAAAGGTGTGAAGGATAAAAAAATTAGACGACAATGGCAAATCGTCAGCTCTTGTGTATCTATGCGTCGAATTGAGCCAGGCAGAAACAATATCACGAGATTGAGTGTATCTATATTGCCACTTTCTGTTCTTTAGCCATTGCTTCTTTTTCTACTGTTTCCGTGTTTGGAAAGCCTATACATACTCAAGATCAGCGCCTGCAAAGTCAAGAGACTGCATCCCAAAAATACGGAGGGCCTTATATTTTGGACATAGAATGGGCGGTCGCTATGCAATCCTTGGTCCTTGCTGTATCATTGGAAGCCCTTGTGTGATTAGTGATTCAGCAATCAATGACTTGTTTCATGAATGTACTCATTATTAAGGTTGCCACAATGTTGAAATCACTATAATCATGCTAGTGATGATATACGTTAGAAGCATCTTTACATCATAAATTCTCCATTAGAAGGTAGGAACCAGTGTGATCTCCATCCCTCAACAGTAGGCAGCCGAGGCAAATTTTGGAAGGCATTCTGGAGAGAGAGTACAGAATGCGAAAAATACCATGCTCTTGTACTCGTGGACAAGATGCTCAACATGGAGGAAAGGCTATTAGACAAACGGCAGATATAGATTGGCAAAGTTGCACGCAATGGCCAGGAGAGGTTCCCAGTCTATCAAATGTGAACAATCAGTGTTTATTACGATGAAGTTGGACCTAAGATATCATCTCCCACAATCAGATATTTGAATACACTCCTCCAGTTCTCCTACCATCAGATACATTAAAATAATTTCGCCTTAGTGCATCCGTGGCACGTTAGCTCTATTTTAACTTGCTCTGAGCCCACAAGGAGATGTCCTCTCCCAAAAAGTCCTGCAATTCCTTTCCCGGGATCACTTTGCTTCACAATCGACTCCCCGGCTATAGGTTAACATGCTCCCCAATGATGGAGTTAATATCATCATCCTCCCTTCAATAAAATGCAAGTAGGTTTAACTCTTAATACCATCAGATTGATCGTGATCCATAGTACCATCCAAATAAGATGGTAGACCAAATGGAAAAAAAGTAAAGAAATTAGCACTTGGTATTGGGGCTACAAATGATACTGACTTGCCCATGAAAAGTTCTTCCCGCTTAAACAGCAAAACACGTATTTTCAGTGGGAATGAAGAAAATGAAAGCAGATACAGTGCTTACCGCCTTCACACCGGCTTCTTGTACATGGGCTATGTCATCAGGAGTAAAAAGTCCAGATTCCCCAACAACCTTAAGGTTCATAATCATTGAAAAAGAAAATAGTTAGAGAGGTTTAAGATCAGGCAAGCAGCCATTATGACATACAATACTTCCACCAATATAGAAGGAGACTACTCTTTCTGCTTTGTAGCATGAAAGAAAGATTAGTAGGGGCTGCCTTAAAATTATATCCTCCTGACGGATTAATTGGCCACGTTCTCCAAGAAGAAGCTTCTTTGCGTTGCTAATATCCACCTCAAATGTTCCTGCAAACAAAGAGGTTAAATCAGTCATAATGACTAAAACGTGCAGGTGGTATCATCGAATTCTACGCCCTTCCAATATGATCTCATCAAATTTAACACTATCCATCCCTGGAGTAATGTCTAAATCCTGATTCACTTCTCATGGTGAATATAAATCGCATTCAAGAGGAGATATAAAATTGCAGCTGAAGGACATTGCTCTCTGTCCATTCAACAGTGTGATCACGTCCTTTCTTCTTTCTCCTTGCTAGAATCAATTACTTTGCACTTTTCTTTTTGTTGTGGCACTAGCTGTCCTCAAAATTCCAAGCTTAGTCATTGATTTTACCATCAATGATTTAATTGGAAATAATAAATGGAAACTAACTAGTGCAAAATTGTTCTACCTTGATACTCGCATCATGTAAAATTGATTAACTAGTTAAAAAGCTATGTCATCAAATATAAGAAAAGCCTACCCAGATTGCGGTTGTTGATGCCAATAAGCTCGACTCACTCTATTCCAAGGACACAATCCATTTCCCGTTCATCATGCAGCTGGAAATAAATGCAATTCTCATCAGAAAATTAGTTTGACCACACCAGAGTCGAACTGAACTGCCTGAATTAAAAGTCCAAGGGCGATGATCATACTAATGCCTGTGTTACAAGGTATGGGACATAGATCACAAAGGACTAATAAAAAAGAATATCACAGAAGTTCCAATCACAATTAAAAGAGATGACTATAACAAGGCATAGCCCTTCTGGCTACATCATACATCACAGATTTTCCTAAAAGCTTCGCAAACTTTTGAAGGATTTGTTTCAACAAGAAGTAGGAATCTAATTTATGAATGACATCATGAATTTTCCTAAGCTAACTTGCAATCAGAAGAGCAGGACTAGTTTCAAATGACATAAGCCAACTCTGAACCAGAAGAGCAAAACCAGCTCGAAATGAGATAAAGCCAACTCTCAACCAGGACAGCAAAGCAAGCTTGAAATGAGAAAAATTACAAGTAGTGAAAGGTATACAAGAAAGAGAGATATTCAAATCTCAACAAGAGCAGCCAAACCAAGCATCTTGCAAATCTTAATCATGTAGCTGATGTCAAGGTCAGGCAGCACAGCTGCAATCAAAAGAATGGCGTCTGCACCTTTTACTCGAGCATAGTAAATCTGCCATGCATCTCCTATAAACTCAGAGGGCACTGCATAGATTTCATTTCATCAAGAGGATAAGCAAAAATGAACTTCATACTGATGTACCCATTCAAGAAGATAGCTTATCTCCAAGGGCAAACCTTTACTCCTGCTCTCCTTATTGCTTCTAAATTATCAAAGCTCCCCTGCATTGGCCAAATTAAAATGAATGGGCATATATCAGCCACTGCCGGCATGTTGCTAATACTTACGTACATTAAAATGCTACATCCAAAGACGTTCACCAACATGTTTACCTTAAAATACTTCTCATCAGTCAAAACACTTAGACATGCTGCCCCTCCTTTTTCAAAAGCCTGAGTGATTTCAATCCGAAAGAAACATTAGCCAAAAATAAATTGTTTCAAGAGATTCTAACAGTCCCTACTATTCATCAAACTTCAGAGCTAGATCACCGCCACAGCTTACAAGACACCATCAACGTCAACAATGATCAAGTCCTTTCCCATTAAGTGGGATTGGTCACAATGATTCTTCTCCAATCAAGGTATGTCTGTGCCAAATTCTCTGTTGCACAGCTAAAGTCAAGTATTCTGGGGAAAATTCTCATGAAAACAATGGTTGAACCTATATCATCTTAGCTATGAATAGTGGATACAAACCAAGGCTGCCCAAAGCCTTGATAGGTGATAGATATCTGTAACTGGAACTGTGACATTCTCTTATAAAGAGATGAGGACATATCCATTGTCACTCAGCATGCATTGTTACATTGGTGTGATTTCAAGTAGGGTTACTGGTTAAAATATGATCCATTTTGTAAAAACTCTAGAACTCACTAGACTACTCATACGTATGAAGGAAGAAAGCTAGCTGGAAGTTGGTTGAAAAGTCAACAAAAGTTGCTGGGGGTTACAAAGAATAGAAAAATGCATAAAAATTGAGAAGAGACCAGAAGAATCGGGAAAAGCCCAACATGCAGAGACAAAGAATGTGACATCCAGATTTTCGGGCTTTAAATTCGACTGGATAAATAGGACCGTTTTTATTCAGTTGAAGCCAGGGATTGTGAAATTGGGATGCAAGTGGGCTATATTGGTAAGGAAAAATACCAATTGGAATGATGAGGTGTTGAAGGAAATTAATGGGGGCCAATTTAAATTGAATCAAGAGGAATTATGGTCCAATTGGGAAGAAACCCTAGCAAATTCGTATGCCCATAGACCCAATATTTTAAATTACCTAAAGTCTTCTAGAAGGGGTAGAATTGACAAGAAAATGTGGGTGGATGACAGCCATAGTGGCCCACGTATGGCTGACCTAAGAGAGAGAGAGAGAGTGAGAGAAAAAGAAAGAAAAATGGGTTTTCTCTTCTTCCCTTTCCTCTCCCGTCGCTGTCTCTCTCTTCCTTCATCTTCTTCTTTGGTTGTGCGATGCCATGGAAGCCGAAGAAGCCAAAGTAGCAGCAGCAGCTCCGCCCATCGTCGCCTCTCGTCGTCATCGTCGCACGCCCGCAAGCACCGAAGCTGCTCGCGCACCCGAGCCGCCACCGAGCTGCTGACCGCGTGCGTCCGCCCCTCTCTCCTCCCTTTGGTTCGAACAGAACCAGCCAGCAGAAACAGAAGCAGCGATCGGTGTTGCTTGAAGGAGCTGAAATCGCGCCGGAGCTGCCATCGCCGCCGCACGCTGCCTAGCCGCCGTCCGCTTCGTGCTCCGCCTGCCTCGGCCTCCCCCTCGCTCAGCCCTCTGTTCCAGCGATGTTTTAGATCTGGTAGAGCTCCGCCGGAGCCGTCCACCCCTCCTCCGGCCACCGTGAAGACTCGCCTTGGTCTTGTTCAGCTCCTCCGCCCATTCCCGAGCCCAACCAGCCCCGGATCCGCCCACCTTTGCCTCCAACCAGCAGCGATCAGAGGACTGCAGAAATGGGTTTGCAGCAACTGTTTGGCCCGTTTTGGCCGCCTTCCCGAGCCCGGATGCTCGGCCCGCTTTGGGGAAAGTTGATCCTCGCGTCGAGCCCGTCGTTTTGAGTGAGTTTTACTCACTAATGCCTTCTTAGTTTGCTAATTACGCTTAAATGTTGATTAATGTTAATTAAGTGTAATTAGGTTGTTAGATTAGAATTGATTAGTGATTATTAGTCAATCGCTTTGCATATTAGTTGTGTGATTAGTGTAATTAGATAGAGAATTGCCTGTAGTATTTATTGGATGCTTCTTGGGATTTTTCCCGTCCCTTATCGGGTGTTTATTAAGCGATTCTGGCATAAGTGGTATTTTGAGGAATTAAATATTAATTTTCGAATTTAATTATTTAATTATTTATTTTCCGGAAATTCAACTGGGATGGCCAGTGACCGGGATTTTATGCTGATGATGGTGGCGTAGACCGTTTATTTAATTGAGCTTCATATGGTGCTAAATTGGAATTATTGTGTTTATTTATTTATTTTTCGGAATTAAATTAATTATTTATTTATTTTCCGAAAATTCAACTTGGATGGCCAACGACCGAATATTATGCTGACGACCGTGGTGAAGTCCGTTTATTTAGTCGGGCTTTAATTTGAGTTAAATTGAATTGTTAATATTTATTAATTAATTAATTATTTTTCGGGAATTAAGATTGAGATGGTTGATGACCGAAATCTCGTGCCGATTGTCGTGGTACAGTCCGTTTATTTATTTGAGCTCTACGTTGTATGAAATTAAATAAATTGTGATATTTTAGGGATTTACCCTGAATTGATTGAAATTGAGTGAAATTGAATGATTGATTGGTAATTGGCCGAGTATGGCTAGTTAGCATTTGTACTGCCTTGTTGAACTGTAAGTGGAGAGAGTGATGAGAACTAACTGAGAATTCTATTGGCTGAGACCGATCAAGTACGAAGTATAGACAGGCGTGGTTCGGTGATAAAGTACATCACTGTGCGAAAACGGCGCCTTAAAGAACGCACGTAGACTGTCTATGACTTATGGTAGGCGTGGTTCGGTGATTAAGGATATCACTGTGCGAAAACGGCACCTTAAAGAACGCACGTAGACTACCTATGAATCATGACAGGCGTGGTTCGGTGATGAAAGACATCACTGTGCGAAAACGGCGCCTTAAAGAACGCACGTAGACTGTCAGTGATTTGTGACCTATGACGGGCGTGGTTCGGTGATGAGGAATATCACTGTGCGAAAACGGCGCCTTAAAGAACGCACGTAAACCGTCTGATACTTATGTCACCTTGGCGAAAACGACGCCTGAGAGCATTGATGGAGCTCTGTGACTAAGTGTACTATTGGAGGTTATGTGGGATGGAGTGAATGACCTAGAAATGATTCGACTGACTTGTAATCGACTAGGTCGATTGATCGATGATTCGATCTGAGTGTGATTCAATGTGATTAATCACTGCCTTGATTTGATGTTGCGAATTGATTGATTGAATGGAAATGACCGTGAGTGGTCTTGTTGGTGTGTAATCGATTAAGTCGATTAGATCGATGCTTCGATCTGTGATGTTATTGTTTGGGTGCCTATTTGATTTGTGCTAATATGCAGGTGGAATCTGAGGCCAAGGTAAGTCCTCTGTCTCATGTTGTGCATAGGCAGCCCTAAGGTGTATTAGTTTACTAATCGGGTCTTAGGGGGTAGAACTTGCTGAGACGTTGTCTCAGTGGTTATTGAATAACCATTTCAGGACCCGGATGAGGAGCTTAAGGAGGAGGAACTTGATGAGGAAAACCCTGTTGAGGAACCTGAGGAGGAGTACGTGAAGGAGAACCCCGACGATGATCCAGAGTAGGATCCTGATGACGATTGTGATAGAATCAATTTGAGTAGAAACCAATCGTTTTAGTATGGCTTGTATATGATTGCAATGGTGCGGTTTTCAGGTTCAATTTCCTAGTCCTACTTGTATATCCCATTGTTTTATTGTCTGGGGATTTATAACCGTTTCCGCATGTGCATATATAAATGAAAGGGTCGGCGATACATAGTCCTGGGATATCGCAAATTTAAAATCGACCAAAAAATTAAGGGATGTGCGCGTGCCTGAGGATCGGGGCGTGACAAAGAAGGAAGCTGCAATTTTATATTATTTTTTGTACTAGATGTCGGTGGAGGAAGGCGGTGCTCACGCCTATAAATAGGAGTGGATGTATGTTGTTCCTTGTAGCTGAAAAATCACAAAACACTCCCTTCTCTTGTAATATCAACTTCCATAATAAAAGTTCCTTTTTTACTTATACTCCCTTGCCATTGTAGTCCAATTTTATTCACATACGCACTTGCACAAACACTCACGCTTCGCAAAATCACCAACAGTGGTATCAGAGCCACGTCTTTGGTTGGTGTCGGGCATTTGTCCTACCTACCCATTCCTAAAATTACCCATTTCCAAATACCCACTAACAAACCATGGCCAACCTTACCTCATCATCATTTCCCATTCCCATTTTTGATGGGAACAACTATGATTTTTGGAGCATAAAAATGACTACATTCTTGATGGCCCAAGACTTATGGGACATCGTGGAAAAAGGTTACGAGGCTCCGCCAGAAGGTGCAAGTGTTTCGAAGGATCAACTACAAAAGGATGCAAGGGCGCTATATTTTATCCAGCAAGTGCTCTCGGAAACCGTATTTCCAAGAATTATTAGAGCGAGGACTGCAAAAGAGGCTTGGGATATACTACAAGAAGAATTTCAAGGATCGGAAAAGGTACGCACTATTCGCCTTCAAACACTGAGAAGAGATTTTGAGAATTATAAAATGAAAAATTATGAGACCGTACAAGAATATTGTGGAAAATTAAAGGAACTCGTTAATGAAATGAGAGCCTATGGAGATGGGATAACTGATCAAAGGGTTGTTGAGAAAATATTGGTGTCACTTACAAAAAAATACAACTCTATAGTTACAACTATAGAATGAACTAAAGACTTGACGACCTTATCAATAAGTGAATTAATTAGCTCTCTAGAAGCATATGAGAAAAGACTAATGGCACAAGATGAAGATTCAGTTGAAAGTGCCTTTCAGTCTAAAGTAAATATACGTTCTCATCAAACTAAAAATGGAGGAAGGAGCTCGTGGAAAAACAAAAGAGGAGGAGAAATTATAAAAAAAGGAAAATTATCCACCTTATGGTATTTGCAAGAAAACAAATCATTTGGAGAAGGATTGTTGGTTTAAAAATAAAAAACAATGCCGCTTTTGTAAAAGATATGGCCACGTAGAAAAAGATTGTCGCTCGAAAACAAATAATCGAGCAAACTATGTAGAAAAAAAAGAAAATGAAGAGAATACATTCTACGCAGGCCAAGCGGCAAATGACAATAAAAGTGAAACATGGTACATCGATAGTGGGTGTAGCAATCACATGATAGAAGACGAAACTATATTCACTAATATTGATAAGTCGGTGAAATCCCAAGTAAAGTTAGGCAATGGTGCATTAGTAGATGTCAAAGGAAAAGGCGCCATCAACGTGGAAACAAATAAAGGCCCAAAATATATACATAATGTATATCTAGTCCCTCGTCTTGCACAAAATCTCTTAAGTGTGGGCCAAATGATACAAAGTGGGTATTCTCTATATTTTAATAGAAATACCTGCATTATCTATGATAAATATAAAAATATCATTACCTCTGTTAAGATGAAAAATAACAATTTTTCTATTCAATGGAAATATGTCAAAGATATAGCCATGAAAGCTCAACTTGATGATTCATGGCTATGGCATCGAAGATTTGGCCACTTTAATTTTGCTGGGCTAAAAATTCTCCATCAGAAAAATATGATGAGAGATTTTCTAGCCATCACAGAAATTTCAGATGTTTGTGAAGGCTGTCTTCTTGGAAAACAACAAAGACAGTCCTTCCCATCTTGAGTTTCATGGAAAGCTAAGGAGCCATTGGAACTTGTCCACACGGACGTGTGCGGTCCGATGAGGACACCTACACCCAGTCAAAATAAATATTTTATCCTATTCATTGACGATTACACAAGAATGACGTGTGTATACTTTCTTCGAGAAAGATCTGAGGTTTTCTCTATCTTTAGAAAATTCGAGAACAACGTCGAGAATCAAAGTGGCCAAAGAATCAAAGTCCGAAGGAGTGATAGAGGCACAAAATACAATTCAAAGGAGTTTAATAAATTTTGTGAAGATGACGAAGTCCATCATCAACTAACTGTTGGCTACGCCCTAGAACAAAATGGAGTAGCTGAAAGAAAAAATAGAACCGTCATGAAGATGGCAAGGTCTATGCTAAAGGAGAAAGGCCTTCCCAACACTTTTTGGGTAGAAGCCGTCTATACTGTTGTATACCTACTAAACAGGTGTCCATCTAAAGCTGTTCAAAATAAAACACCAATCGAAGCATGGAGTGGACGGAAGCCTTTGGCAAAGCATCTCATAGTGTTTGGATGCATTTGCTACATCCACATGCCTGCTCAAAAAAGGAGTAAGCTAGATGAAAAGACAGAAAAAGGAATATTCCTTGGCTACACTGACCAATCAAAAGGCTATCGGATTTACAACCTAAGAACTAAGAAACTTGTGATTAGTCGAGACGTTGAGTTCAATGAAAATGCCACCTAAGTGGGAGTTTACTATATCTTACTGCTACACGACCGGATATTATGTACGCGACAAGTTTACTATTACAGTTTATGCAAAGTCCAAGCCAAATTCATTTTGGAGCAGCCAAGAGAATTCTCAGATATTTACAAGGAACTATAGATTACGGCATTTGGTATCGCCCAAGTGCTAACGCCAAGCTCATCGGCTACACTGATAGCAACTGGGCTGGTTTAGCTGATGATAGGAAAAGTACAACTGGTTATGCATTCACATTAGGTTATGGAATATTTTCATGGATATCTAAAAAATAAGACTCAGTGACACATCCACTGCAGAAGCAGAATATGTTGCGGCTGCTACAACTACTAGTCATGCAATATGGCTTCGAAGAATTTTAGAAGACATTGGAGAACCACAAATGGAATCAACGCCAATATTTTGTGACAACAAGTCCACAATTGCAATATCAAAAAATCTAGTATTTCATAGAAGAACCAAACATATCAACATTAAATATCACTTCATTCGTGAAGTGCAAAGCAAATGAGAGATTGAGTTGAAGTATTGTAAAACTGAAGATCAAATTGCAGACATATTTACCAAAGCATTACCATCAACAAAATTTGAGACATTGAGAGGGATATTTGGAGTATCAAAAAAATGGATTAAGGAGGAGTGTTAAAATATGATCCATTTTGTGAAAACTCTAGAACTCACTAGACTACTCATACGTATTAAGGAAGAAAGCTAGCTGGAAGTTGGTTGAAAAGTCAACAAAAGTGGCTGGGAGTTACAAAGAATAGAAAAATGCAGAAAAATTGAGACGGGACTAGAAGAATCGGGAGAAGCCGCAACATGCAGAGACAAAGAAGGAAGCTGCAATTTTATATTATCTTTTGTACTAGATGTCGGTGGAGGAAGGCGGTGCTCACGCCTATAAATAGGAGTGGATGTATGTTGTTCCTTGTAGCTGAAAAATCACAAGACACTCCCTTCTCTTGTAATATCAACTTCCATATTAAAAGTTCCTTTTTAACTTATACTCCCTTGCCATTGTAGTCCACTTTTATTCCCATACACACTTGCACAAACACTCACGCTTTCGCAAAATCACCAACAGTTACTTACAATACCGTAAAATAGGATAGGGATGTCGTTCATACAACAGAATATACAACTTACTAGATCAAAATCTTCCCTCAGTATTCCTCTACTCGGAGAAGCCTTTTTAACTTCAGCAATCAAACCTGGAAGTCCTGTTCGCTCATGAGCAGCTTTAAGAGCTCCAACAAAATCTCTAGTCTCGGGAGCATTTTGAAGGGCTTTCTTAAGCACCGCCAGAACTTGCTTTCCCTTGAACTGAAATTAAAAGCATAAGAAACAACCGATCACAATGAGTCACAAATATTGCCTGTTTGATAGACGACAAGAAAATTTATAGTGAATTACCCGTGAGACTTCCTTTTCCTTATGCCATATGATCTCCTCCAGAATATTTCGAGGAGGGTTGCCTTCATTTTGCAATCGAAACTCAAAGGGCCCAACATAGTGCAAGGGAGGTCCAGTTGGTGGCCTTCTTCTAATCCCGATCCCTTGGCTAGCAGCTACTTCATCTCGGTACATCCCTAATTCCCAGTCCTTGGCATTAAGAGAATTTTCCTGCGATTCATTAGCGGATACAACTGTAGCAGATATATCACTGGTCTCTGACTGCATAGAAAAACAGTATATGCCTTGGCTGATGAATGTTACCGTAGAAGTTAATAAGATCAATGATTTGGGAAAGATGATTTGCCGCCGGGATGATGGAGAGGGTGGACACGGAAAAAGTGATACGTAAGGGTCAATCAAATGCATCTCATAAATCTCAAAGCAAAAGTGTGTAAGCTAGATGTGCTTGGTAACTGGCTGCTAGAGGGTGGGAAAAGGAGCAATAACAATGTTAATTTATCAAGTGGTAGGCCAGCTGATTTTTCTGGCTACATCATACATCACAGATTTTCCTAAAAGCTTTGATATGGCTCATCCTATCATCTCCTATTTAGGTCCACTCTCAAGATCTTAACAACCATACACAACCTTAGAGTATTAATTCTCCAGAGAGAACGACTTGCACTGAGATAATGCTAGTAAAGACAAAAGTAAATGCACTGGCATAAGTCTGTGATAGATGGCAGATCTAACATGTAATAATAGTATGTAGACAAACTTCATTCCAATAAACAAATGGAACTGCTACAAAACTAAGAAACCAATAGTGAGATTTAGAGACACGTTACCCTCTCTGGCAGCATTGGCAATGCACCGTGCCTCTTGTTCAGCAACAAGCAGCAATTGAATACCTTTTTGTTGTCCCCTGTTGGCTTCCATGGTTGCTGAAGTTTTCACGAAAAGTAAGTCAAAAGGAACAGCTACAAATTAATTTGAATTAGCACTCACTGTTATTAAAAGTATTTTGTATCTTACTACAGAAACTCAGGACTTCAGGAAGCCATTCAGAAAAATGAAGTTCCAAGGGTATATGAAGATTCCAGCGAGCACAGTTTTAATAGATAGTTAATGAGCCAATAGATATCAGAGAGAACATTGTATCACTTATCAGGAGAATTTGAAATGAGTAAGCTCTGCACCATGCTAGTGGCAGCAAACAATGAATTGAAATTGCCTACTCAGAAACGAAAACTTGGAAACTGCTGAGAAAAAAGTACTAGTCACCATGACTGAAGAAGCAAATACAAACAGCAATTTATAATTTAGGACACCAAAATTATTTAATAAGAGAGGCAAAGATATATAATAAAAGGTCGAGAACAATCGATGATACATGACAATTGACACAATGACTTGACAAATTGTCTCTCCATTCATGAATCTCTTCCATGTTGTCTTGCTCAAAACCCAAATCCTTTTTATTATTAAAAACAGTGGAAAGGGGCGACCAAAACTGGCAACTCCCTGGGCATTACTGTAGGAGGTCCACACCTGTTTTGAGCAAGTTTGTCACTATTGCCTTAGCACAGTGCTAGTGGGAGTAGACCCAGGATCATCCTATGCCATGGCACTGCCTAACCTACATCAGAGAAAAACCAAGGCTTCTTTGAAGCCAAGGAGCAACTGGGGGATTAGAACAAATGACCGGGAGCCCAAACAAAGAAAATGTAATCGGTTTGCTAATTTCCAGCGCAAAATCATCATTTAATTCCTGTAAATGTCCTCAAGCCACCATGAACCAGAATTGCTGATTGATACCACTCGAACCAATAAATAAGACAGGAAACTTCTACACAATTGAAATTGGATGCATCTACATTAAAGCATTGAGCACCTCCTATGTGACTGATCACCATTACAGATACAACCCCCCTAAAGCCTTCAATAAGCTATAGCGAAAGAACGCAGTTAGGTTACCAACATATTCTAACCAATATTATGCAAAAAGAGTTAAAAGAATCGCTATTCTGAAAAAGAGCAAACCTGACAGATAAATTTAACTTATAACACAGATACTTCGAATTGGAATCGTGTGTTCAAGCATGAAGTGGAACCTGTTCCAGAGTTCACTAAATATCTAAGATTGGACAGTCAATAAAGCACAGGATTGGATACTTCGTCACCAACAGATGTGACTGAGAAATGGAAGATGCGGAAAGAGAAAGAGAAAGAGAGTACGACATTTGTAGTAGTGCCATGTCATACTGGAAAAATCAGATCTTGTTAGTCACAGCTTGGAACAATCTCATCCTAGTTTAGAACAATATGATTCAAGCATTGGCGGCTTATCATCTCCAAGAAAATACATAATTTGGAGCATCCACACAAACAATCATGTGTTGCTGGAGTACGTTATTAGGTTTAGAGCCCTTTGTTGCTGAAGAGGCAAGTGAATTTACTTTCCCATTCTTGCTTTTGCATTGATCATATTTGTGTGTTTGACTTTGTCAGTCCTATTTACTAGCCTGGTGATTTGTGAAATTTATATTCATGGAATCCGAACGTTGCTTGGATCTCGTTTTCGTTTTTTATTAAAGAATTCTAGAAAACCTTCCCTCCATCTAACATCAATTTGGTCTCCAAGTATTATAAGGCTTACAAAGTAAGTGCCACATTAACATTGTCATCATGAAATTCTTGTCTTGCAAGTGTTTCTCTTTTTGCTTACCTGATGTTGAATTATTTCATGATCATCATTTTCCAGGAGAGAAAGATGTCGAGGCAGCTGCCGGTACAAAAGTCAGGTAAATCGCAGGTGATAGGTGGCTGATTGGAATCATAAATGGTTTTCGAGCTAAAAAGTTTGAATTATGATCCTTTATCAAGACAGTAATTTGAAAGCACTTCCATTCCTTGATGTCTAGTCATGGGTAGAGAAAGCTTGCATTGCATTGGAGTATAACGTTGATGATTGTTTCCGTTGTGTTGAGTTGACAGTGAATAATTTATTATGTTCTATAGTACTTTCGGGCATGAAGCGGGTGATCGTGGGACCATGGATGGACTTGAATAAGATTAGCATGCGAGGCACATGAATAAGACGAGTTTCCATTTTGATGAGTTCACAGCACACAGTGGCAGGAGCAAATGGTACGGGGAGGAGGCCCATCTGGATTGGATGCTGACACAGCTGCTGACTCTTAGATTGGAAAAATACTGCTTTTAGAATTTCTATTATTTGAACATTGGCACTTGATTACAATCATATAAACTACGTTCTTCTCTTGGTCCCTATGTCACATGATTGTTTGTTTTCAATGGAGTACCGCAACTCTTCTTTCGTTGACATGTTATGGGAATATTTTTATGATTTGTGCAATTATGTAGGAGATAATCACATTTCCACTTGATGATCAGTTATGACACGACAAGATCGTGAAATTTTTTTGGAAGCTTTGATGAAAATGGAGGAATAGTGTTTTAGCTAGAAATTTTCGAGATAACCTTTTATCTCTAGCGGCCTTTATTTTTTTTTTAATTAGGCATCTATGTTAGCTTAGTTATGGAGGTAGATGAGTGAGTTTTGTGAGACTGTTTATAATTGACAGTCAACCCTATCGATAGAGTAAAGGGTGGAATGATGCACTTTGTTTTGTCAATTCGTCTTTGTTTTCTTATTATTGTGAAAAGTCCTTGCTTTGCCTTTATAGATGCAAAACTGCCACTAGAAGCTCCTTTGAAAGGAAGCTTATGTTGCTTAAAGGTCTTTTATCTTCTAGCATTTTATTCTTTATATATTTATTTTTGTTCATATCTTGGTGGGCATATCTTGGTGAGCATCGGTCAACTTTTAGCCTAGTTTTCAATCTATTGAATGGAAAAAAATAAAAATAAAAAAAAGGTTGGAAACGTGGAAGAAGCCCAAACCCAAGTCCCCCTTTTATTGATAGTTGGGGAGGATTTCCATTTGACTTGGACTTGGCTGCGTTGTTCAATATGTCCATCCAACCTTGGGGCTCAAACATTAGAAATGTAATAGGGAGATAGATATGAAATGTTTGAAACTGAAATGTGAAAATGCAAACAAATGCCATGTCAGGTAATAGATGGGGTAGCTGGAAAATCAGTTAGATAAAATGAAAAATAAGAATAAATTTCATAGGCGTGAAAGTACTATTTTTAAGGATAATTCCACCCCTCATGATACTTGACTCATTGCTACTTCCTCTAGTAGTGGGAGATACAACATATCTTCTTCATTTTCGACATGCTTTGATTGTGATTTTGGAGATTCTCTTTATAGAAAAATGAATGAGAATGTTAATAAAGAAATAAATCAAATAAGATGTTACAATTCAACCAAAAAAAAAAAAAAAATCAAACGTGACAAAACCATAATAAGAAGTGGCATTCAAGTTTTCAAAACTATCAAAATATCAAACAAGGATGGCAAATAGAATAGTGTCAACTTGGCTGTAGACTTTGTTTACGGGTGAAGACCAAAAGTCAAAAATGGTGGACAGGAAATGATGAGAGGAAATGCCTTACGTTAGGTACTTGGGAAGTATTCGTGTTTTTTGGTGCCTCCCATCTCACTTGAAGCCTTCTCATGGGATCTTTGAGCAGATGCTGCAACAAAATGAAGTCCAGAAGCTTCATCACTTCCGTCGAAAAGGGTGCGGATGAATTTGGGACCCATGAGAGGCTGAAGCTCTTGTGCAAATGCCTTCTGATAGAAAATAAGCATGTGGGGGAAAGCCTCGAAAAGGGATAAGGGCCTTTGTTGTAGAGGGACTATGTAAAGTTTTGAGTAGTTAATCTGATACCAACTACATCATGTGAAATTCCTTGCCCTTGCTATTTGTAAGTCTAGCATGCTTGAACTTACAATCATGATGAATTACTTATCTACCTTCTATTGTTCGGTCAGGCATCGCCATATGCCTATGCAACCGCTTCGTCAAACGCTAGACACTGAGGGGGATTTTGAGGACTTCCAAGGGTAAACTTTTATCAGGTGAAGATTCGATTAAAAACGAAGAAAGAAGCATAAGGTCTAGGGTCCTTCTTGGGGACATGGCAGTGATACAGTTGAAGATGTTAGTGGTCGGCGAACTAGATCCTCTATCGGAAGAAGAGGCGATAGGAAATAGTGACTACTGTACGGAACGAGGATTGCTTGAGCTATATCGGGAAGTACAGTTCCTGCAGAAGGATAATTTAATCGACCCATTCTCCCAATCTGGGCCTATGAAGGAATTTGAAACCCAACTGTTGAAAGATTCTAATATAACTCTGGTCATCCTTGCTATGAACAAGGCTTTCGGTGAAGCATTTAGGAACTTGGAGAAGAGTAACCCCAATGGTTTAGCTCTTATGAAGCATCAACTTCGATCGGCTCGATACTCCAAGCATCCTGCTTGGATCAAGCACTCTACCTTGCGAGATGCTCCCTCTCAACATTCATAAAGCAGAATTTGTAGATGATGATATCCCTTAAAATATATGTCAAGGTTGAGCACTCTGAATAAACATGGTCTTTATTGTAGTGTGGTGACTTTCCTAGACTTTGTGTAGTGCTGCAATTGTTGGTCAGATGTTATGTTGAGGAATTGTTGGGCAAACAAGCAAGCTTCCATCCACTGGTATTGTTGGCAATTGTGTATATAGGGTTTTTTTTTTTTTTTTGGTCGGTGTGTATATGAGTTTTTTTTTTTTTTTTTTTGGTCGAAAAGTGTGTATATGGGGGTTGAATTTGTTGGATAGTCTCTTTCCATTTAAGTTTTGTTCTGCTACATGCACTTGATATTATCATGTCACTCTTGCATTATTACTTGATCTTTAATAATTTGGCAAAATCTGTCCACTATTATTTTATAATCTATCCACCTCCTATTTACTTCAACATAAGAAAAAGCGAAGTAGTCTTATGGATTGGTTTGTGATTGCATATCATACTCCCTACAATATCGTTACCACATTAGAGGTTAAACCATCAAAGTTCGGGATGTTATATCATTAGCCATCAAACAAAAGGTACAATGCGGACTAAGCGAGGAGAAATATTGGTGGCTGCTCAAGAAATCTCCCTCCATCACCCATCCTTGGACTTTATAAAGAAAAATAGCCCACTTGATAAATAGGGGAAAAAAAAAGTAACACTGTGACACACTGTCCCAATTTATAGAGTTGCTACCTAAATAGCACTAAATCTATCGATGTTTAAATTCTATTCCTCTTTTACTTGAAGTAATAAACCTTATCCAATGTTTTAATCCTATTCCTCTTTATAAAATAAACCTTATCCCATGTTTTAAATTATATTCCTCTTTCATCGTTTGCAACAAACCTGCCTTAAATTTTAAGTAATTATTGTCCATCCATTTTAAATAGTTTGATTTTCTTGAAGAGAACAAATTCCTTTCTATTTTATGGACAAAATTCTTTTTTACTCTTTTAGACTTCTCCGGGATTAAAAAATGGCCATAAATATTGCTTTGCTTTGCCAAATCCAAAATCAAAGGTATACATGCGATATATTTGTCAAATTATCTGTGAATAAAGTGAGTCCAAGGGAATCAATTTATTCTTTGTTCTCATTATTGCATCGAAAGATAATATCAAATATCATTGTAATCGTGTGAACTTGCGAACTTACGAACCGACCATAGTCAAAGTAGGGGAAAAAAACAATAGAAGTAATTTACACGAGCTATTTTGAACAAGAGACATCCATGTTAAACCCTCTTGCTAGTGTAAAATGCACAAAACTCGATTTTCAGATTATTGCATTAATTTACACCTTAGTTTATATTTCACAGAAAATACAGAGAAATAATAGGTTGGTAATTATCGAGAAATTTGTCTGCGAAACTAGTTTTGTTACTTTCGTTTATCAAACAACTCAACTTGTTCATAACAAAATTCTTTATTAGAAGATAATTGTAACATTCGAAGACAAACCCTATTACTCACTTTCCTATATACCAATTTCCTGGAAATTCCTTGACTTGAAATTATGAAAAATGTCATAAATCTATTGTATGATAGCCAATTCAATTCTTAACTTTTTAAATTTTGGTAATTTAAGATTAAACCTTTTGACGATTACCCAATGTAATCATTTCAACCAATTATTATTGAAAGTTGCTAACATGGACATCAACCATCCTATGTGGTACGATTAGTGTAGACATGCACGGTTTTTATAATTTTTAGAAAAATTATGATTTTTTTTCCTTTCTTAAGCTAGATTAGTGGGGCCTTAGACTAGGCGAGGCAACCCTAGGGCCAGTCACTTTAGCTAGCCATCAACAAGGCTCGATGACTGGCTAAGCAAAATAAAGAAAAATGGAAACTTAAAATGATTTACAACCTAAATTAGTGAGAAGTCTTGCTTTTATAAATCGTCAAAAGTTTTATGACTTATTTGAAAAATATATCACTGAATTAATATAGGTACAATATGTTTAGGACTTTTTGTCAATCATCTCCAACCGCCTACTTCGCTTCTCCCACTTTAATTTTGTCACATAGAAAGTGTATGTTCTCTTATCATAGTTAACTTGTTGCATGTCCATGCACACCCAAAGAGGCCAATAATACGAACGATTTTGACACATAATTAGCAAATAACTAGTTATAAAGCGATTTAGCTAGAGAAATCTAAAGCATTTGATGCACCTATTAAAGTATTCATTGGAATTTTACAGGTAACTTTTGTTTAATTGATAACTTAAGTGGTAATCTTGGCCTCTCTTTAATTCGGACGTGTTGTGAATGAGCCCATGCAAGAATTTATGCAGCCACTCACACATGTTCAATGCACACCAAAAACATCACATGAGCAAATATAAATAAATAAGAGAATAAGTAAAATACTATTGAATCTCGTCTCAATATCATCTGTCTAAATTTCATCGACCATTGAACTAGGTTCCCAAACTCCAGCTAAATCGATTTGACCACATTTGTACCCTCATTCACATGGGCCCAAATTTTAGTACCCCTTAAACAAATTAAATATGGCGATTAGAAAAATGCCAGGAAAGGTATCACAAAAATCTCTATCCTATCCTCTCCATTTGGCCTATAATTAATAATTCTACTATTAAATAAAAAAATTCCAAATAATGTATTACCAAAATCTCTTCTCTATCCTCAACTTTTTGTCTATAATTAATCGTTTTACCAAATAAATAGAAAAATAACGAAAAAGGAATTAGGAAATATCTGTTTGTATCCTCCCATCTAGTTCGTAATTAATAATTTAACCAATTAAAGAGACAATTTCAAAAATGATATTATAAAAATCTCTCCTTATCCTATCCATTTGGCATGTGATTAAATTTTTTACCAAATAAATAAAAACCATGCCAAAAAAGGTATTACGAATCCCTATCCTCTTCATTTGGCTTGTAACTTGGAGTTTGGGAACACAATTCAGTGGTTGGTGAAAGGTATCATGAAAATCTCTGTCCCAACCTCTCCATTTGGTATGTAATAATAATTCTACTATTTAATAGAAATGCCAAAAAATGTATTACCCAAATCTCTTCTCTATCCTCACCTTTACGTATGTGATTAGTAATTTTACCTAATAAATAGAAATAACGAAAAAGGTATTAAGAAAATTTCTATCTGTAACTTCCCTATCTAGTTCCTAATTAATAATTTAACCAATAAAAAAGAAAATTCCAAAAAATATATTACAAAATTCTCTATCCTTATCCTCTCCAGTTGGCATGTGACTAAAAATTTTACCAAATAAATAAATAAATGCCAAAAAAGGTATTACGAATCACTATCCTCTTCATTTGGCCTATGACTTAGTAATAGATTAAAAAAAGAAGAAGATAATGACGAATTTCACGGTAAGGTCATTTTCAAGGGCACTCTTGCCTTTTCACACGGGTCAAATCATCTCATTCCTATGGTCACTACCGCCTCTATTTTGCACTTTTCTAATTTATTCATCGAATAATCTTATTAAGTCATAGTTTGTAATTTTTTCAATTTTGGTGCACTAACTTCCATAACATTTAACAATATTTTTTCATTTTGTTCCTTGCATCACTTTGGCACCTACCAATATATCCTATTTATGAGGGAATCCTCAAACTTCGAGATGTCCAATTTATTATGCATATGAGTTCAATTAATTCTGGGAACGAGCAATCATCCCGTTATCATGCTTAAGGTGTATTTAATATGTAGATTTTTCAATTATAGTACACTAACTAATTATAATTGAAAACGATTTTCGTCCCTTTGTTGCTTGTCATCACTTTGCCCCTTGCCGATAGCACCTCCGTTTTGGATGGGATATCCGAACTTTGAAGGTTCAATTAATACCCCACCTCTTGCCATTGCATTCTTGTGCATAAATATTTTACCTTTCATGCTTCACCGACAGATTTTACACCGATCATTTACCTGATTTTATTAATTGACGCTTTTAAGGTATTTTCATGTTTAACGTCCCAATCATGCATCTCGAAAGGAAGAAGATAGTTTGAAAATTACAAATTCATGTATTTTGATGATTAACAAGCGTTCCTGAACATTTGTTGACAAAATGCCAATATTTACTTCTGGTAGAACATTTTTTAGTGAATTTTTATTTAATTATTTCCAGGGAAAATGGCAAGCGAGAGCGGTTCCCTTGCCTTTCTTCTATAAAATCCTTTTGCTGCAACTCAAATCCTATTCTGCATCTTCGTCAAGCGAAAACCCTACTCTCATTCAACTCTGCCATTCACGCCGCTCACTCAATCAACTCTCGTCTTGCTCAAGTGCAGATCCACCTCTGCTTCTCTGCGTTCCTCGCTCGCTTCTTGTCCTTATCTGATTCCTGTAGCTGGAGAGATCGTGTAGGAATCCTTCATATTTGCTTTGATCTGGGTGTTGCTTGAAGCCAACATAAACAAACGCATGCTTTCGTTGCTTAGCATTAGATTGTCGACTTTCTCGATTCGTGTTCCACCACTCTCTTTGTTTTCAAAACCCTTTTTCCTTCATTCAATGACCCGACCTCAAAAATCTCTCATTGGTGATTTGTTTTGGTGATTAACGAGTACCTTTTCTGCAATTGTCACTTTATTGACTAAAAGCTTTGGATCTTCACCGGTTCTGCTGTTTTATTTATTTTGAATCGATTCGTTATTTTATTTTAACGCACTCTTTTGGGACGTACCAGCTTCGGTCAAGGATGTCCAACTCCATGCCTCAACGTCGGTCACCGACTGTACACAGCGCTCCTGATGCGGTCGAGCAGGAATTCGACCATCCCACAATCGATCTCAACCGTCTAGATCTGAACGATCCGAGGGAAGATCAGGATTTGGATTCTTCTGACTCCAATTGCGAGAACGTCGTCTCCATCGATCAATCTGGCCTAGCTTTGGTGCCGTTCATCAGCAGTGGGTTGACCAAACTCAGCGAGGAAGACAAGGTCTACCGGTTTCTCAAGGAGAAATTCATTTGGCGGCTAGGTGCGCTTGAGGCGCAAGTTACCATTTTGGCAATCCACTGGAACTACTATTCTAGCGTCTCTGCCAAAGCACGGGCACAAGTGTTTCAAGATAGCTTGTAGGTAGTGCAGAAGAAAAAGGCATCAGCAGCGACGCCAACGAGAGGTACGCATGATATGCGACCTCGAGGGAAGGGGTGTCCGAGATCTTCTCCAATTGCTTTGGCTGCAGTGAGAAGCCTGAGAACAGTGGCCTGTATGGTTGTGGCTGCAGTAAGAGAATATCTCTTGATATGTGCAACATCAGGAACTAGTCAAAGGAAAGCACACTAGAAAGCTCGAAAAGTTTGCACGTTGTTCCACAATAACTTTTTGGTAGAGCAAGTACTTCCTTTTCTGAACTCAAAAATGCAATTACCATGTGCAAGAATAGACATAATTTGGCCACATAAAGAGTGATTAAAGCTCTAAGGCTCTATATAGATATTTGTTGTGAGTTCTAAAAGTAGGTAACAACTGTACGTGTTACCTACTTTTGATTTTTCTCGAGAGAGATCACAACAAATATCTCTGTAGAGTCTTAGAGATTTAATGACTCTCTTTGTGGCCAAATTATGTCTATTATTGCACATGGTAATTGGATTTCTGAGCTTAGAGAAGGAAGTACTTGCTCTCCCAAAATGTCATGAAATTCTATCCTCTTAATGCACGCACTGTCTTTGCCTACTCTTGATTTTTTTCCCTAGACAGTAAACATAGCGTGACACAACCTTTCGTCAGCACAAGTGTAAATGGTGGACCAAGGAAGATCACGATTCATATTGGCAACAGAGGCACATCAATGACCACAACAAGGAAGATCTCAAATAGTGTAAGGTCTCCCAATAGCATGCCATCCAGAAGGTCAAGTTTGGCATTAACATCACCAATATCATAGGGCAGTAGGCTTCATAGATTGAGTTCAAAACTGGAACAAATCTAGCTATAATACCAAGTTAGAATGTGAGAAAATTTCAAATTGTGTTTTGCTTTATTAAATAATGCATTGCATTAAACAGGTACACTTCTTTAGTGTTCTCCATTTGCTTGACATGGTTTTATAACGTTCTTTTGTCTTGTGCATTGGGATCTCCATATCTTCAAATGCCAGAAGCTAAATAGATATGCATTTTTCAATAATCAATAAATACTAGATCAAATATACCCCATAGATACACAAATGAAAGGAAAATTTTGAATATAGCACGGAATAATTTTGAGGTATAGTGGTAAGATGAGTAAAGGATTAAACATAACAAGTACCAAAGTAAATGGTTGCGCAATGGCAAGGTTCTTAAAAAGAAAAGTAACTGAATGATTGTGTTCTCTTTGAATGTCTATTGTATTTTTTTATTTATTTACATATAATTTCAATGTTGAATAACTAAACACCCAAAACCTTTCAAATGACATAAATATCCTTACGTATAAAAGCCACCGTCAATTATGTGCCCTTAATTCGTTTTCAAGGAAATAAGTAGGTTCAGAATTTTAAAATGAAGTAATATATAGTTGGATTTGATCAAGCCCAACTTATGAATAGACTAATTGCAAAATGCAAAAGGAAAAAGTATTATTTCATGCGGAGTGCTGAGCTTGGAAAGATTACGGAATTTGATCAAATGTTGGGGGGCAATAAAAAGATATTATCCTTGGGAGTTTTAATGGTATTAAAATGAGATGTGAGGATACATTCTTTTGATCGAATTTTGGGGGCAATGAAAAGGTGTTATCCTTGGGAGTTTTAATGATATTAAAATGAGATGTGAGGATACATTCTTTTGGTTAGGAAAAAAGAAAAATATATAAAATATAGGAGGATTCCTTAGAAGGAAGAATTCGTGGAGAAGCAGATACAAAGAGGGGAACGATTTTCACGAAAGAAGAAAGAGATAAAGGACAAGAAAAAGGGGGTATGCACGTTTTTGTGACGAAGCTAAAAGTAAAAAAGAAGGCAAAAATCAAGGCGCTGAATTAAATCGACCGGTTTCAACGTGCTTATGGTGTCGATAAATGCCGTTGGTTATTAGGATAAACTTGAATGGAATTTTTTCTTGGATTCGATCTCAAGCTTGAGCTACATCCGTCATCATGAATTTATATAATGGTGCAAGTTGGCATGAGAGAGAAAGTATCTTGCAATTTATCGTGAAATTTCAGCTTGAAGAGAAGCGTATGTCTCGATCATGGAGTGAGGAATACTGTTGACACCTAAAATTTTAATTAGGTTTAATTAGGTCTTAATTTCTTTTAGATAACAAAAACCAAATAAATAGCAAAAACCAAATAAATAGCAAAAACAACAAAAAATAGTAAAAACAAAAGAAAAGAAAAACAAAAGCACCCCCCATTTTCTTCACGTGGGTTTGTGCGGCTTGGCCCCACCCTCCTTCCTTCTGCTTCTTCCCTCTTCTTCTTCCTCGCTCCATCTTTCTCCGCCTCTCGTAGTTCACGCGCGTGGCCGGCGACGCGCGGGGACGGCCTACGGCCGAGGGGAGTAGGCCGACGTCGGCCGGAGAGGATAAGATCGGCGCCATTAATGCCTAGCGAGCTTCGCTGGAAAGCTCGATGGGACACCGGTTCGGCCGAGCGGAACCGATGGGTAAGCCGGAGGCCGGCGACCGAACCCCTCCGTCGACCGGAGTTCCTTCGCCTATAAATAGGTGGCCGCAAGCATCGTCGGAGAGGGTGGCGAGCTCGGAGATCCTTCACTGAGAGACATCGGGAAGGGTTGAAGGGCGAGCGCGGAGAGAGCTCGAGTCGCGAGCTCGCCCACCTTCCACCGAGAGACTTCGGGAAGGCCGGCGGCGAGTGACTTCGAGAAGGTCAGATCCGGCCGGTGGAGGCTCGGATCTGGCCTGAGTGAGGAGGAATCAAGGCCGAGGAGGATCCGGCCGAGTAGATCTGGTTTTTTTTTGCTGCTGTTGTTACCGCCAGACACCGTGCCGCAGCCGTTCGCCTCGTCCCGACGCCTCTACTGCCCCAGATCTTGCCGTGCCGCCGTCCTCACGCGTCACCGCCGTGCTGTGCAAACCGGAGCCGTCAAGCCGACTCGCGCATCTCGTCGCGGACAGGTAATGGCACTCGGATCCGCTGCCTTCGGTCGCATAGTCGCCGTTGCACCCCTCCTTTTGAAACCGACTCGTGCATCTCGTCGCGGACAGACCCGTCCTCGTCGCAATCGTTTTGTCGCCGCCTTCGGTCATGTCGTCACCATCTAGCTCGTCGTCACCGCCGTGGTGGCCGCCGTTGCTGCTGTCGTCGCCACTGTAGTGGCCTTTGTCGTTGCTGTCCTTGCCGGTGATGCTTCTCCCCCCCAACCAGCACCGCAAGGGAGCGAAGGAGAGAGGAGGTTGGGAATCGGGTTAGCTCGCGGATCCGTCCGACCCGGTTTCCCAGTAACCGGGTAGGGTTTCGCTTGGGCCGGGTTGTGCGTGCGGGCCGGATAGTCTTCAGGCTGAAGTTTTTATAAAAGTTGGCCTATTTTGGTTTTGGGCCTGGAGTTATTTTCTTAAAAGAAGTCTTGGGCCTGGAGTTATTTTCTTAAAAGAAAATTTTGGGCTTGAAGTTATTTTCTTAAAAAAAGAAAAAAAAGGCAAAAAAATCCGAGTCGGGCCCGCAACGCGGGCCCGTCCTCATTCGGATCGCTGGCCCGGGTCGGTTTTTATATTATTTTAATATAAAAATATTATTTTAAATGAATAAATAATAAATATTTTTCGAAAAATCAAAAATATCCAAAAAATATTTTATTTTCCAAAAAAAAATATTAAAAAATGTTTTAATTTCCAGAAAATCGAAAAATAATAAAAAATGATAAAAATATTTTATTTTCCGAAAAATCAAAAAATCAAAAAAAATTAAAAATATTTCATATTTTCCAAAAAATGTCAAAAATCCAAAAAAAGCCAAAAATTCATGAAAAAGCCAAAAAAGTCAGAAAAAGCCAAAAAAAGTTATTTATATTTTCAAAAAAAAAAAAAGATAAAAACTCCAAAAATGCTTTTTATGTCCAAAAAAATGAGAAAATGCCCAAAAAACATGTTTTTCCCCTAAAAATGCATGGAAAATCTCTCAAACATCCAAAAAAAAAACCTCGAAGTTTAAACAAGATTAGGTACCGAAAGGGCATTAGTGATTAACTAGTGTAATCAAGTCCCGATCCTAATTTCTCTGGTTGCAGCGTTTCGAGTACTTCTCCCGATACTTCGCTTGGGTTTCTAATCAACCCACCCCAAATCGATTAGTGGCGACTCCATTTTAAAAATTAATTTACAAGTTAAAAACTCAGACTATTAAAGTCGTGAATTGGTGGACTTGGGAGAGTCCGGGCTTTAATAATTTTAGCCGAGCCATTAGCCTCCGACGGCACCCATACCCGATTGCGGGCGCTGCTAAAAAGAGGTCGCGACAGCTTGGCGACTCCGCTGGGGAATTTGAGGACTTAGGCCTTTATGTCTTGTTTAATATCTTTACTTACTTAGGTTTTTTTTATATGCAGGTCAGTGGCTTAGATTTTTAATCTTGCTTAAAACAAATTATCTTGTGATTATAAACTGTTATGCATGCTTTACTGTTTTAAACACTACACATGGCACACACAACCCGGCCGCCGAACCTGGGCCGCCATAGGATTTCTAGGATGGTGTTAAGAAAGATACGACCTCGAACGCGAGACTGCGATGTAGAGGTTGCCTTTCTTTTCCCTGAATTTCTTAGTCGAGATTAGGAGGGTATGCTGCTAACGCGAGACTGCGACGAGCGGATATCCTTTTAATCTCACCAATCCTTCTGAGTTAGAAATCGAGCTGCACATCCCATCTGTATGTCTTTGTGCTTGCCATTTTATTTAAAAGCGAAGTGATTTCTTTACTTTTACTTAGTCTTTTCTGGCTCATGGCAAAATAGGGTCGGTTGTGTATTTCCCTTCCTTATATGCGATGGGAAGATTTGATATCCAGTTCATTCCTACCCCAAAGAGAGAGCTTCTCGAGATGGTGGAAGCAAGTTAGATCAACTCGGCCAAGAGTGCGTCAAATCAAGAATCGGTCATCTCCTCCCATTGCTCCAAATCAATATCCACTCGGGGTCATGCAAGCACTACCACATTTCTGGTGCCCTGAAACATCCACCTTCATGTTCGGCAAATTTGAACTGACTCCGACTTTAGAAGAGTACAGTCTCGCCATAGGAATGCCCCTGGGAAGTGAGCTTGCCACGCCACCAATCGGCATCAACCCTGTGGTTAGTCTATTGCGGTTTCTAAAAAATCATTCGGTAAGAGAAATTGTTCAAGCCAACAACAATGCTTTTCCGCTATCATCTTTAACCGAATGCTTTGAAAAACAATCAATGACCCAAAAAGCCAAGATCTTCCTCTTAGCATTCTTTGGTTTTATTATTTTTCCCCATCGAAAGAATGCTATAAATCCTTCAATCACATGGGTGGTAAATCAAGTCATTTTTGGAGCAGGGTATGTAAACATGGTTTTAGCCGAAACATTTTTATCCCTTAATCGTTTCAAAGAAAAAAAGAAAAAATCATGAGGGCCGCCCCGAAATTTTACAAATGTGGTTCTTTTCCCATATCAAAGGATTTGGGCACTTCATGCAAATATTTGAAATCAATGAATTCAAACACCCATTGCAAAAGTTTCAAAGCTTGGAAAAATACTCTCCCAACGAGGAATACTCTCGATGGATTAACTTATTAAAAAACCCGTCCCGAGACATTCCTATGGCGAGCTAAGTGGTTCTTTGCGGGAGAGGCGCGCTTTGCGCTTAATTATTACGACCCCATCCCGTTCTTTGGGGCCTCTCCGGAGCTACCTCATATTATCCATGTAGGGTGGCTCGTCGCAAGACAGGTCCTCCAAGAAATCCCGCCACCGCTCAAATCAGGATTGTTCCGAATCTTTTCACTCGTACGGACTACAACTACTTGGAGGAGATCCGCATAATTCAAAACGCATGGAGTAGATGTCACACCGAAAAGATCGTCGTGCCCCGGAAGGTTAAAAGGACAAGAAAAAGTTCATCATGCATCAACATTCTACATCCTCAACCATATAATTCCCAAGGAACTTCAACCAGTAATCCCCGATGTAGTTGATAAACTTACCCTGCAAGGGCGAATCGAATCTCTTGAAAAGAGCTTGGAGACCAGCAGAAGACGCGTATCAAAGCTAGTACGAAAAAGCAAGCAGCTCCACAAGACTGGAATTTCCCATCGCATATAAAATGGGTAATCACAATCATAGTCGTATTCGCCAAATCCAAAAGATAGAATGGCCGAAGAAAATGTACCAAGCCGTGTCGAGATTATGGAAAGTGAAATGAAGCAAGTCTTCAATGTGCTTCAAAGAACTCTCAAAGCAGATAGATTCCATCCAAGGCAAATTAGCTCCCGCCCGGCCTCAATCGAAGTATTGTTACCACAATCGTCTACTCGAGGTGATCAAGGAAGAGATACCGATGATAACATGCCCGAATTAGAAGATGATACGCACCAAATCGTAGTCGAGAAAGCAAAGCCCAACGGTTGTCTAAAACGGAACATGACGTACGCCTTGAGAAGCTTGAAGAGAGGCTAAAGCAATTGCAAGGCCTTCAAGATCCTACTCCAACAGACCTCTCCATCTACTCTAAGGTCAAAATGCCGGAAAAATTCAAAATGCCTGAGTTCGAGAAGTACGATGGCACGACCTGCCCAAGAGCTCACTTGCAGATGTACTTGGTTCGAATGACCCAGTACGTTAATAATGAACCTTTAATGATCCAGTTGTTCCAGTCAAGCCTGATAGGTCCCGCCCTGAGATGGTACATAAAAAAGAACATAAACCTCATCGAGACATGGAGTGAAGCAAGTGAAGCATTCCTCAAACAGTACAAATTCATAATGGACATTACCCCTTCTCGTGAGGATCTTGATCGCACGGAAAAGAAAAAGCAAGAATCCTTCAAAGAATATGCCATTAGATGGAGGAATCTCACCGCCCAGATCAGTCCTGAGCCAACTGACTTTGAATTGAGAAAAATGTTCATCAAAACCCTCCCTTTCGAATACCGCAATCGAATGGTGACTACGATCGCTGAATCATTCAATCAACTCATTCCAGTAGGAGAGCAGATTGAGACAGGTTTAAGGGATGGCTAGTTCACTGAGCCTGCACCTGTCAGCAGAAGGCTCAACATGAAAAAAGATAAAGAACCCATGATTGATGTCAATGCCACCTACACTGCGAACACCGGTCACCTCCCGACCGTTCAGACAAACGCAGCGAAGAATGACTAATAGCCGTCCACCCCAAAGACTACAACAACCGAAGACAATTCACTCCACTTCCCGGATCTCCTCCCGTGTTTTGGCAATCCTCCGAAACAAGAGCCTCCTTTCAACCGAGCCAAGACGACCCAATGCTGAAAACTTCTCCAGCTATGACCCGTCCAAAAAATGTGACTATCACATGGGAGAAGTAGGCCATTCAACTGATGAGTGTTTCGTCCTTAAGCATCGAATCCAACTCCGCTGGATACTAAGGCCTTCTCATTCCAAACCGCGAAGCCGAATGTCCAAAGCAATCCGCTCCCTGATCATGCTGACAAAGTAAACATGATATTCAGTTCTAAAGCCGGTCAAATCAGAAATGTCAATGCACATATGGTCGACATCTATCGAGGGCTAGTAGAAACCGGGTATTATCCGGTAATGAAATACCGCCTTTCGCAATAATGGAGGAAAGGGTATTAAGAATGATAGAGGCCGGAATAATTGTGCACGCGCCGGCCATGCCAACATAGTTTCTACCATATCCCAAGTCCTCATCAATTGGGAGGAAGAATTTGCGGCACTAAATGCGGAAAAGGAGAAGAATGATTCCACCTTACCCGAGAGCGTCTTTGAAAGGAAAGGAGCCATTGTTCAAGCATCAACAGCAGAAACAGCTATAGTCATTGAGATTCCCCAACCTTACAAATACAAATACAACAATGCGGTACCATGGTCTTATGACCTTGATGTTGGTTTGGTCACAAGATCTCAGGCGAACCTATGCTCAAGCAAATACTCGATCTCTTAAGCCCGTCACCGACGAAGAAGCCAAAGAGTTTTTGGCCGTAGTTAAGGCCAGCGAATATAATGTGGTGGAACAAGATTCGAAAATCACCGGCGCAAATCTCTCTACCGAATTGCTTCGGACATCCGTCAAGCACCGTAAATCCCTCATGAAAGTATTAAGTGAAGTACATGTCCCCGAAACTATTGAGCATGACAAACTCGAGGAATTTGTCGTACCATCCTTCTAAAGGATCAAATGGCATTTTCGATGAAGAGATTCCCGAGGAGGGTAGAGGACACACCAAGGGCCTTTACATATCGATCAAGTGCAACGCATCTCACGTCGCTCGAGTGCTGATTGACAACGGATCTGCTCTTAACATATGTCCATTAGCGACACTCGTCGCCTTAAAATAGAGAGATCATGGATCCAGTACCAAGACTTATGCTTCGAGCATTTGATGGAACAAAGAAGGAAACAAAGGGGGAGAGATCGAGCTCGACATTCAAATTGGCCCAACCGTATTCAAAATTTTGTTCCGTGATGGATATCCCCACCGCATTCAATTTCCTCTTAGGGCGCCCATGGATACACGTCGCAGAGCAAGACCTTCAAGCCTCCACCAAAGTGTGAAGTTCGTGGTTGGAGGAAAACGATCACGGTCCGAGGAGAAGAAGATCACCGCATCTACCACGAGACAGCCATTCCTTATGTTGAACCTAGTGACAAGAGCGAAGCTAGCTATCAATCGTTCGAGCTCGTGTCTACTATACACGAAACTCGAGGGACTTTGCCCCTCGTCCCCGAGATATCAAGTGCTGCAATCATGGTAGGAAAAATCATGGTAGGACACGGTTTCCTTCCAGGACAAGGGCTTGGTAGGAGAGGCCAGGGCATTCGTCAGCCTATTGAAGCTCGGAGAAGACCCTATACTGTCGGTTTGGGATATTCCCCAGATAGAAAAGCAAAGAAAAAAGTCGGCCTTGTATATCCCCGTCTCGAGGAAACTTTCCCCCCCCCAAGATGATGCATGAGGAAGAGGAAGTGGATACTCCAAAATGGTTCAACCCCGAAAGTGTGAAATTGCCCATAACCCAGAAGACACAACTTGGCCCTCACTTATAAAAAAGGAGGGGCCGAGATGACATGACCACCATGCTCGAGGATATTTTCATAGGTGCCATTGAGGAAGAGAAATTAGAAGAGACATGCGATAACTTCTCGTTCATCCAAATTCGACACCAAGTCGAAGAACTACGCGAGATCGTACACCATTTGACAGAAAACTTTGCTCAAGCTACCCGTGCATTCCGTTCTCGTCACAATGAGGAGCTGGTGATAAATGAAGAGGACCCTACTGACACGACCTGGCGAGGGGCACGGCTACCCTTATCCCTAAGAAGCACACGACCGTATTCGCCTCTCCCTAAATCAATGGCCATTATTTTCCCCATCCTCCTAGAGCAAGGGATAATCGGCAGAGAATTGAACCATCCTACCCCCGAGTACTTCGTTGATTATGATCCATCCAAGCAATGCGATTACCATTAAGGGGAATTAGGACACTCGCTAGATGATTGCACCATCCTGAGAGACAAGGTCCAAGATCTTTTGGATGCTGGGGTATTCACGTTCCGCTCTCCATGGCTGTGTTTTGGCAATGATCACCTCCTCGTAGTACCCAGCACCCGTACCATGTTCCCAGAGCATGCTAAGGAGGCGCATAAAGGAGAAGCAATCATAGACACTTTGGGCCAACCAAGTGGTAAATTTGACTACTATGTCAATTATTCAATTCCCCAAAGTTTCTATGATCATCACCACAACATCGTCCCTGATGGATGGGGAGACATGGATGATCTGAAATCCACAAAGCCGAGAGCACAAGGAGACGTGACTGGCAACTGGTATGAAGACTTCTTCGTGGGCGCTATCAACGAGGGACCGTCGGGGAAATGGGTGCGGCCCGCTCGAGTAGAATCCTTTTAACTCCTTCCGCATACTCCCTACGTGGGAGCCCGTACATTTTCTTAAAGTCTAGCTTGCTTTGTTTTCAACAACAGCCCACTCAAGGAATTATTTTTGAAACCACCCCGTAAATCCGTCTACTAATAAATAAAGTTGAAAACATTTTGAGGGCATAAGGAGACACACCAAACCGGCCCGTTGATGATAGCCACCGTCAAATGAAAGAAGAAATCCGAGGCCCGGGTCTCCTCATGTTTCCTTGTCTTTAATCTTTAAAAGCAATTTATCACATTTTCAAAAAGAAGCATGCATACTACTAACCTTATTTGTTCTCTTAGCCTATCTACTCTATGACACAGAATAATATAGCGGCGAGGCGAGGGTATGGGAACGGTCCAAACCAAGACCGCAAGTAGCCATGATAGCAATTCGATGACTCGACGATGATTTTGATGATTCCGACGAAATTCAATGGAATTGGAAGCGCCACGAAGAAGCAAGGCCCCCTACTACCGAAAACACCATCATTGTCAATTTAGGCAGCACAGAAGATCCAAGGGAGATAAAGATTGGCGCGAACCTTCCCGAAGAAGAAGCTGCAAGCTTAATTGCCCTCCTAAAGAGATATCAAGATGTATGCCGATATGCCAGGCCTTGATCCAATGATCGTGGAGCACAGCTTGCCAACCAACCCCGATGTGGCCCTAAGAAGCGGCTAAGAAGAGCTAAGCCTGAATTGTCAAAAAGATTGAAGAAGAAGTAATGAAGCTCCCCGGCGAGGCTTCCTCGAAGTCTCGCAATATCCTAGTTGGGTGGCAAACATTGTACCAGTAAAAAAGAAAGATGGTCGAATCCGGATTTGTGTCGACTACCGCGATTTGAACAAAGCAAGCCCAAAGGATGATTTCCCACTACCTCACATAGACGTTCTTGTGGATAGTACTGCTGGATTCAAACTTTTCTCTTTCATGGATGGGTTCTCAGGATACAACCAAATAAAAATGAAGGAGGAAGACAAGGAAAAGACGGCATTCATTACTCCATGGGGGACTTTTCACTATAAGGTCATGCCTTTTGGCCTGAAAAACGCTGGAGCAACTTACCAACGTGCCATGGTCACCCTTTTCCATGACATGATGCATAAAGAAATTGAAGTATATGTCGATGACATGATCGCCAAAACCAGACATGGAGAAGACCATGTGAAGACCCCGGAAAAATTATTCGATCGACTTCGCCGGTTCAAGTTGCGCTTGAACCCAGCAAAAATGTGTGTTCGGGCGACTTCCGCAAATTACTTGGATTCATTGTGAGCTGTAAAGGGATAGAAGTGGACCCGTCAAAAACTAAAGCGATATTTGAAATGCCTCCTCCTCGACCGTGAAAGAAGTCCGGAGCCTCCCGGGAAGATTAAATTACATTGCGCGATTCATTTCCCAGCTTTCAAAAACCGCAAAACCTTTCTTTAAACTTCTCAAGAAAGATGCACAAATCAAATGGGATGATGACTGCCGATCGGCGCGTTTGAAAATTTAAAGCGGTACTGATGAAACCCCCGGTTTTAGTACCCCCGACTCCAGGACACCCTTTGACCCTCTACCTTACCATCAACAGTGAATCCCTAGGTGCAATGTTGGCACAGAAAGGACCCCATGATGGGAAGGAACGAGCCATTTACTATTTGAGTAAAAAGTTCACAATATCAGAACAAAATTACTCCAAATCAGAAAAGACCTGTGCTGCGTTAGTATGGGTGTTGCACAGACTCCGGCAGTATACCTTGCATTACCAAACATTCCTTGTAACTGAGAGTGACCCAATCAAGTATTTGCTTAGTTGCCCGGCCTTGGTGGGAAAATTGGCCAAATGGCAAATCCTAATTTCAGAATTCGACATCCAGGTGATGTCGCAAAAATCAGTTAAAGGTCGGGTGATTGCCGACATGTTAGCAGATTGCCCTAAAGAAGTACGCGATGATCATTCCCGGATGACCGAATTTCAACAAAAGTAGAAGAGGACACATGGACTATGTTCTTTGATGGAGCTGTAAATTTGTCAGGTTCAGGCACTGGGGCGGTCTTGATATCCCCAAATGGGCAGCATTATCCCGTGGCTGCAAAATTGATGTTTCCATGCACCAATAATATAGCTGAATATGAAGCATGCATCCTCGGCCTACAAGCGGCTATTGGAATGGAAGTGTCAAAACTAAAAGTGTTTGGTGACTCCGCCTTAATCATCCTCCAGGACCGTGGGCGAGTGGAAGACAAGAGATGCCAAACTAGTGCCTTATCACGACTACTTGGAGGAATTGGTAGGAGAATTCCGGGACATCTCGTTTGAATATCTACCTAGAATTCATAACCGGTTTCTTGATGCACTAGCAACACTATCATCTATGTTACAAGTAACGAAGGGGTTAGAAGTAGAGCCTTTGAAGATTGAAGTCCTGACAAGACAAGCCCACTGCATGACTATAACTGAAGAACCCGATGGAAAACCCTGGTATTACGACATCATGAAATACATCCAAAAGCAGGAATTCCCTAAAGAAAGCACTCCCTCTGATCGAAAATACCTTATGAAAATGGCTTCGAGGTTCTTCGTCAGCGGTGAAAATTTGTACAAAAGATCATATAACTCAGTCCTGCTAAGGTGTGTGGATGCAAACGAAGCCACACAAATAATGCAAGAAATACATGGGGGAGTATGTGGTCCTCACATGAATGGACATATGTTGGCCAAGAAAATAATGAGATTGGGTTATTACTGGTTCCCCTTAGAGAACGATTGTGCTCACCATGTGCGAAGCTGTCATCATTGTCAGATCCACGGGGACAAGATAAATGTCCCTCCAACTGAATTGCATCAGTTATCTGAGCCGTGGCCATTTTCAAGGTGGGGCATTGATGTGATTGGCCCAATCAATCCAAAGGCATCAAATGGGCACCGGTTCATTTTGGTCGCAATCGACTACTTCTCAAAATGGATCGAGGCTGCATCCTATGCAAGCGTAACTGCACGAAACGTTATGAAATTCATCAGACGTGACATAATCGCCCGTTATGGCGTACCGGAAGCTATCGTCACTGACAATGGGTCAAACCTAAACAACAAGTTGATTGATCAATTGTTTTCTGAGTTCAAAATCCAACATCTGAACTCGTCCCCTTATCGTCCACAAATGAATGGAGCTGTGGAAGCCGCCAACAAGAACATCAAGAGAATCCTATCCAAGACAGCCGAAAACTACCGCGACTGGCATGAGAGGCTACCCTTCGCACTAACAGCGTATCGAACTTCGATTCGAACTTCCACTGGGGCAACGCCTTTTTCCTTGGTTTACGGCATGGAGGCGGTTTTGCCTGTAGAAGTAGAAATCCCTTCCTTGCGAATTTTATCCCAAGCAGGATTGTCCAAGGAAGAATGGACACAACAAAGGTTTGAGCAACTGAATATGATCGACGAAAAACGACTGAAAGCACTTTGTCATGGTCAGTGTTACCAGCAGAGGGTAGCTCGATCGTTCAATCAAAAGGTGCGACCCAAGCACTTTGAGGTAAACGAGCTAGTCTTGAAAGATACTGCCAATCTTTCCGAGCACGGAGGCAAGTTTGCCCCAAATTACAAAGGTCCCTATGTAATAAAGAAGATACTTCCCGGAGGAGCCTTGATTCGATCGAGATGGATGGGCGGGAATTCACTAAACCGCTTAATTCCGATGTCAGAAAAAGTACTACCCTTGAAAGATGTCCATTGTCTGGCATTGCCAAGCATTTTTCTATCATAATGAAAATGCTTATGCACCTTTATATATGAGTGATGTGTTTACACTATCATAAAAAATGTGTGTTTGGGTTGACTCAATGAAGAAAAATGAATGGTAATCATCAGCATTTAAGGAAGTGTTGAAAATCAAGTAGCAAACTCAATGGCATAACTTGAGCAAATCAACATTACCCAAGCAGACGCGTAAGAGTAATCCATGTCAATTTCACCCAGCTCGGTGTAAGGGACGCGTCATTCAAGAATCTATCTGGTCAAAAGGAATCTTCTGTCCCAGTCAATAATCTTAGAATTTGGAGGCCTCACTTCTTGCTCTAGACACATGCTCTTGTAAGAAGTAATTACCATTGGAGAATTGGAGGTTTTGATTGTCCATCTCAGATTCCATAAAAGCTTGAAGTACATGACTTTGCTCAATGCTGCTAATGGTCATATAGTCAAAGACAGAAGGAGAAATTCCACAGAAGGAAAGCATTGAAATGTAAAAGAGGCCGTCAGCAACTTTCCTAAGAACCAGCACAAATAAACTCTGGGGGAAAGGTAATTTGGCATCATTTCTAACACTCACTCTCTGAACTCATATTGACAGGAGGCATTGGAATTCAAGAGCCAGATCAAGTGGTTAAACAAGGCAAACCAAGTGATCCAAGCAAGGAAAAAGAAACAAAGATGCCCGATTAGATTCTCGACCCCGGCTGATCATTCATGTGTCATATCCCTAATCAATAGGGACAACCATCGACACCCCTTTGTGAATAACCCTTTTGATGTTCAAAGCTTAACAATACTATTCTGTTGACCTTTAAAGCTACCAAGAAGGTCTTTTTGAGCCAAAACCATTCACTTGTTTTGAAGAATCCAAACTCCATCATATTTAAAATACTACATGCCTTTTACAAATGGATTTTTTGCATGATGATTTTGTCTGTCTAAATCACAGATTCCATTGATAATTATTAGAATAGACAGCTAAATGAAGAATACAAGATTAATTGAGCATGCTGGATGAGGCGCGTCAAAATGATGAAAGGCAAGCCATATCCTACACACAGTCCCCCATCTATACACTTGTGAGATGAGTGCCGAAGATTCCATGGCTGCAGGGTAAAGAGTTCTCTCGCGAATGGTACGATAACCAAAATAGTGAGAGGCATTCCATCGCTCACCCCTTTGAGCCCCATACATTGGTGAAGCTTCTCTCATACCCCGTCAAAGAGCAACCCCTACACCGGGGCAAGTAGAAGCGAAGCAAGATTACAAGGTGAGAAGAGAGATAGAAATTTTCTTGCTCGCACTTGCATCAATCTTTGGGTGTCTTTATTGCATATGAACACTCACGTTAATTTAAGTGCCCTAGAATGACGAGGAGCAATTCTTTCTCTATGCACTTGTAATCATTGTACAACCCAATTGAGTCTGTAATTTTACCCTCACATTGAGACAAAACAGAAGTTACTACCATTTAAACAGCATAGCTCGGAGCGCCTACTGAAGATAAAGACTCAAGAGTCTAATAATGGTGCTTCGATTGAACTTGTCAAGATCAGCTCTAACGACAAAGAATGAAAAAACAGGGGCATAAAAAAAAGCAGCGTACCTGGTAAGAGCAAGGTCAATGCCCATAAAAGAAGAACTGGAATAAAAATAGGGGCATGAAAAAAGCAGTGTGCCTGGTAAAAACAAGGCCAATGCCCCCCAGTCAAAAATTTTCTCAAGAGAAGTTACTTTTGTGGTTCAATTGATAGAGCCTCCATTTGATAGTGAGAAGAAAGATCAGTGACAAATGCCAAGACAGTCACCAACTCTCACCCTCTTACACATGAATCAAGCCTACATTGCATCCCATTGTAAAAGTCTCTTCAGACTAGGGGCACTTCAATTAAAGTAGGATTTCATATGTGCATAAGCATCGCTCGAAGAAGTACGAGCAAGATTACTCTATCTCTTTTCGCAGGGTTCTTGACTTGTAAACCCGGAGATGATCGTGCAGCATTTTTGTCCATCGGCTTCAACCTCGATGGTCCCCTTTGATGAGCCGCTGACCAAGACTTCATCACAATTTCAACGAAGACCTCTCACATTGGTAAAGTCGTACCGTTTGCGAGAATACTCGGACCCCTGTTGACATGATGACAGTGAGATAGTGTGGTCCTTATAAATCCTGCATCAATGGTCAGGATAGCCTTTTCCATGAGAGTGAGCGGAAAGTCCTTTCAGACTGAAAGTCCCTCATTTGGCATGCTCAAAGCATCTATATTCCGAATAAATGTTGTCTTTCAAAATCTTCCCCAGTGGAAATCAGATGATGCAAAATTGACAAGATTGTCATGCATAAATCACATTTGAATTTATGAATTTATAGCATATACAATCATGTGTGCATATTGTGCAAATAGCAGACATACTCTCAGAGATTAGAGATATTGCTAGGTAAGCATATCCCTATCCCCATTCGTCTTAAAGTACCCGCCACTTGTCGAGTACTCTTTTCTTGACACTTGACTTATTCGAGTCGTCCATTGAGTTTCGATGCTTGCATCTGTCTTAGCATCCCTATTGTTTTTAAGTACCGGCCATTGTTCAGATAGCCCCTTTTCATGACACTCGGCCTATTCGAGTTGTCCCCAGAGTATTAATGCTTGTGATTGACCAAATATCCATTGAATACCTACTGCTGTTTAGGTATCCCCATATCGTCAAGTACCCATTGTTGTCAAGGTACTTCCTTTTCATGACACTCAACCTGCCCGAGTTGTCCCCAAATAATATAGCAGTTGTTCAAGCATTCCATTGCTTTGCTTGGCACCGCCGTCTAGGTATGTTTCCTAGCACTTGGACCCGCCTGAGTGGTCCCAGATCATATCTTTAAGTACTTGTGTTCATCCAAGTATCCCGCTTTGTACACTGTGGCTATCCGTGTGTCCCACCTCTTTAAGTGCCTCGCAACAATCCAAGTAAGCCTCATACCACATCAAGTTTATAATACCAGGAGGTGAGAAACCTTCATGAATATCCTGTGCGCGCTCGATATTCCCATTTACCAGGAGGTGAGAGACCTTCATGAATATGCGAGGCACGTCCTCAATATTCTCAATTACCAGGAGGTGAGAGACCTTCACGAATATCCCAAGTACGTCCTCGATATTCCCTTTTACCAAGAGGTGCGAGACCTTCTTGAATATGCGAGGCACGTCCTCAATATTCCCATTTACTAGGAGGTGAGAGACCTTCACGAATATTCCAGGTACCCCTTCGATACTTGTGATCATCCAGGTATCCCCCAAGAGTTTGTACCTGTGATCATCCAAGTACTATCTCCCAACAAATCGATGCCCTGAGAAAGGTCGGCGCATCCTCCCGAGAAAGGTCGGGTTCCAACCAGTGTCTTTGACAGAAGTCAGACGCCCCACAAATTGATGCCCTGAGAAAGGTCGGCGCATCCTCCCGAGAAAGGTCGGGTTCCAATTGGTGTCTTTGACGGAAGTCAGACGCCCCACAAAATAGATGCTCTGAGAAAGGTCGGCGCGTCTCCCGAGAAAGTTCGGGTACCAACTGGTGTCCTCGATACAAATCAGGCACCCACAAATGAGATGCCCTGAGAAAGGTCGGTGCATCTCCCGTCAAGGCGACCGAAGAAAGGTTCGGGTCCTAGACAAATCATGGATTGTTTTAACAGGCAACCGAAGAATGGTTCGGGTCCTGGAAGAACAGTCTCCTGTCACGGCGATTGAAGAATGGTTCGGGTCCGAGACAAACCACTGATTACTCCAACAGGCGACCGAATAATGGTTCGGGTCCTAGAAGAGCAGTCTCCCGTCGAGGTGACCGAAGAATGGTTCGGGTGCTAGACAAATCATTGATTGTTTTAACAGTGACGAAGAATGGTTCGAGCCCTGGAAGAGCAACCTCCTCATATCACCGTGTAAAATGACGCCTTGATACTTACCAAAACTCGGGGTTCACACCCTATCTCACTCACTCCCTAAGTAACTACGTGTATCTTCTTATCTCGTCTTAGTATATGTAATGTTATATTGCTCATTTTCTGCATAGGACAATAGGTGCCAAATAAAATATAATCTATTGCATATGTATAGACAAATTTTAGGTATCGGGTTTGTCTTTGAATGCAACCTCTGTGAACTCACCTTCAAAGAGGGGCAGCTGTTGACACCTAAAATTTTAATTAGGTTTAATTAGGTCTTAATTTCTTTTAGATAACAAAAATCAAATAAATAGCAAAAACCAAATAAATAGCAAAAACAACAAAAAATAGTAAAAACAAAAGAAAAGAAAAACAAAAGCACCCCCCCCCATTTTCTTCACGTGGGTTTGTGCGGCTTGGCCCCACCCTCCTTCCTTCTGCTTCTTCCCTCTTCTTCTTCCTCGCTCCATCTTTCTCCGCCTCTATAGTTCACGCGCGGTGGCCGGCGACACGCGCGAAGGACGGCCTACGGCCGAGGGGAGTAGGCCGACGTCGGCCGGAGAGGATAAGATCAGGCGCCATTAATGCCGAGCGAGCTTCGCTGGAAAGCTCGATGGGACACCGGTTCGGCCGAGCGGAACCGATGGGTAAGCCGAGGGCCGGCGACCGAACCCCTCCGTCGACCGGAGTTCCTTCGCCTATAAATAGGTGGCCGCAAGCATCGTCGGAGAGGGTGGCGAGCTCGGAGATCCTTCACTGAGAGACATCGGGAAGGGTTGAAGGGCGAGCGCAGGAGAGAGCTCGAGTCGCGAGCTCAGCCCACCTTCCACCGAGAGACTTCGGGGAAGGCCGGCGGCGAGTGACTTCGAGAAGGTCAGATCCGGCCGGTGGAGGCTCGGATCTGGCCTGAGTGAGGAGGAATCAAGGCCGAGGAGGATCCGGCCGAGTAGATCTGGTTTTTTTTTGCTGCTGTTGTTACCGCCAGACACCGTGCCGTAGCCGTTCGCCTCGTCCCGACGCCTCTACTGCCCCAGATCTTGCCGTGCCGCCGTCCTCACGCGTCACCGCCGTGCTGTGCAAACCGGAGCCGTCAAGCCGACTCGCGCATCTCGTCGCGGACAGGTAATGGCACTCGGATCCGCTGCCTTGGCCGCATAGTCGCCGTTGCACCCCTCCTTTTGAAACCGACTCGTGCATCTCGTCGCGGACAGACCCGTCCTCGTCGCAATCGTTTTGTCGCCGCCTTCGGTCGTGTCGTCACCGTCTAGCTCGTCGTCACCGCCGTGGTGGCCGCCGTTGCTGCTGTCGTCGCCACCGTAGTGGCCTTTGTCGTTGCTGTCCTTGCCGGTGATGCTTCTCCCCCCCAACCAGCGCCGCAAGGGAGCGAAGGAGAGAGGAGGTTGGGAATCGGGTTAGCTCGCGGATCCGTCCGACCCGGTTTCCCAGTAACCGAGTAGGGTTTCGCTTGGGCCGGGTTGTGCGTGCGGGCCGGATAGTCTTCAGGCTGAAGTTTTTATAAAAGTGGACCTATTTTGGTTTTGGGCTTGGAGTTATTTTCTTAAAAGAAGTCTTGGGCACGGAGTTATTTTCTTAAAAGAAAATTTTGGGCTTGAAGTTATTTTCTTAAAAAAAGAAAAAAAAAGGCAAAAAAATCCGAGTCGGGTCCTCATTCGGATCGGGGCCGGCCGGACCCAACCCGCGATCCGACCCGGATCAGTTTTTATATTATTTTAATATAAAAATATTATTTTAAATGAATAAATAATAAATATTTTTCGAAAAATCAAAAATATCCAAAAAATATTTTATTTTCCAAAAAAAATATTAAAAAATGTTTTAATTTCCAGAAAATCGAAAACTAATAAAAAATGATAAAAATATTTTATTTTCCGAAAAATCAAAAAATCAAAAAAAATTAAAAATATTTCATATTTTCCAAAAAATGTCAAAAATCCAAAAAAAGCCAAAAATTCATGAAAAAGCCAAAAATTCATGAAAAAGCCAAAAAAGTCAGAAAAAGCCAAAAAAAAGTTATTTATATTTTCAAAAAAAAAAGATAAAAACTCCAAAAAATGCTTTTTATGTCCAAAAAAATGAGAAAATGCCCAAAAAACATGTTTTTCCCCTAAAAATGCATGGAAAATCTCTCAAACATCCAAAAAAAAACCTCGAAGTTTAAACAAGATTAGGTACCGAAAGGGCATTAGTGATTAACTAGTGTAATCAAGTCCCCGATCCTAATTTCTCCTGGTTGCGCGTGCGAGTACTTCTCCCGATACTTAAGCTTGGGTTTCTAATCAACCCACCCCAAATCGATTAGTGGCGACTCCATTTTAAAAATTAATTTACAAGTTAAAAACTTAGACTATTAAAGTCGTGAATTGGTGGACTTGGGAGAGTCCGGGCTTTAATAATTTTAGCCGAGCCATTAGCCTCCGACGGCACCCGTACCCGATTGCGGGCGCCGCTAAAAAGAGGTCGCGACAAATACAACTAAGTGATGTGAATTTATTAGTTATATGTCTATTTTTTCTTTTTATATTGTGCGGTCATAGATAAAGATTAATTCGTTTTTTAGTGACTTGCTTTTTCGCAGAGTAGCGCTCACCAAACCATTTGATCTTCAGTGAGATAATTTTTTATTATAAAACACAGAAATCATGATGTTTACCCGATAAAAATTAATAAAATGAAGGTGAAGAACTTAACTCGAATAGTTGCGAAAAGAGAAAAGGAAAATTAACTTGTCGAGCTGCGAGAGAAGAAGTACATGAAATGCCTTTATCAATGAATATTCATGCATCGACCTTGGGAATCCACCACCCGACTTGTCCACGTGTAACTCAGCTCGCGATCGCTTGCTTTCTCAATAGAGGGCCCATAGCTTCCCTTTCCGTGCCACGTGGTAATTTCCTCTTCTTCTTTTTTAAGAAAGATTATCCAATTTGTACTTTTATCAAATAAGATGCTTGAAGGCTCTATGAAAACAGATGCCCAAGAAAAAAGGATTGTTATCATCATCCGTACATTTTCATTCTAATGCTATATCTAATAAAAAGAATTATTGAAAAGAGTTTAATCACATTTTAAAAAAAAAAATCTGTGTGAAGATAATTTTTTTTGTTTTTCATTATTTATTTTCGTGGTATCCTAAGAGCTTAAAATGAAAAAAAAATAAGGAGAAAAATGATTTATTTGTAATTTAAGACACAACCACGCTCTCCCACTCCTCTGATTGACACCGCGTTTGCTGTTGTTGATCGCTTGCCCATGCCAGGCCGCTCATCACCGTCATTGCACAGGGAGACATGTTTCGGCAAAGGCGACAACTCCGGCGACGATCCGATGGACCCTCCGCTTCACGTCATCCGCTTACTCCCACACTCTAACTCGACGACTCGACACCATAGCCACCACAGCCCAACTACGGCACAGCCGAGGTCTCCCCAACAGCCTGCCCCTGCATCGCCCATCGTTGCCGTTGCACCGAGGCCAAGACGATGAACTGTTGACCCTTATTGAGCCCTGCGAGTCGAGCCCTCGGTGCCGTCCTAGAGATCCTTGCCCCCAAAGAAAATATTAGGTACGTCTCATTTGTCAGCCTGGCAAATAAGAAGGGCCTCTAAAACACAACACGTGTTGTGGTGGGCCCAAATTGTTAGGTGAACTCTTCTCTCTCTTCTTTCCACTCTCTCTCCTCTTTGCATGCTCTTTCTACCTCCTATACGTTCTCTTCTCCTCTCTCCCTCTCTTTTGCCTCCTTGCACCCTCTCTCTCTCTCTCTCTCTCTCTCTCTCTCCTCTCTTCCCAGCACACTTTCTCTTCACCGGCGCGGACGACCAACTGACCACCTCAACCTCCACGGCGAGCACCTCCTCCGGCATGTCCGGGAAGGTGCACGAGTGCTTGATCTGCCACAGGAGCTTCCCCACTGGCCAAGCTCTTGGCGGGCACAAGCGGTGCGTGCCACAACAAGGCCCTCACTCCTGCCTCCTCGGCCGCCGCTGCCTTGACTACCAACAGGGTGAGCATGTCGGAGGTAGTAGGGTCCACTCACACGCAGAGCCAGGGGCAAGTTCGATCCAAACATCCTGGCACTCCCGAAGTTCTCCACCCAGTTCGCGGTCTCCAGCAGCTACACCCCTCCATTTTTGTCAACTCCATTCATCGTGTCCCCCACTGAACGGAGACAGGAGACCTGCCCCGTTATTTAGTATAAGAGATCATGTCACAGAGGCTCGCGGATAAACCGTCTTCTTTCCTTTCCCTTTCTTGGATAAGAACAAATCGGTAACTGAATTGTTTGAATGGGGATACAAGCAAAGCAGAGAATAAAGGGCTAGATTTCTAACAAGCTGCAGCGTCTACTGATCAAGCCGATGTAATAATTAGTCCCGGAACACCGCCACAAAAGATGATACAGAGTTGTGCAGAATGCAGGTAATATAAGATGCCGATTCGGAGGGCCTTAGAAGACTACCATATCAAGCATGGTCCCTAAGGTCTGAACTATGTTGGAAGACATAAGGTTGGAGACGTGCTCCTCGAGGTGCTTCTTGGCATCTTGCCTTCCGACATTCGCAATCACTAGCTTCTCTGATGGCAATTCATCCTCCTCCTGCACCGCCTTGTTATACTTGATTGCCAAATTCAGCATCTCCTGCAAGATTGGAAGGGGGAAAAAATCAACTCATTTTGATTGTGCCATAAATAGAAATCAAAAACATCCGCCCACCAACCAACTGATATGATATTCATAATGAACTGCAGAAAAAGATGGGTTTCCTGTGGCCCTACCATATGGATATTGTGGCCAGCCACTACTCGTTATTGGACTCTAATAAGATACAAACGATCACCAGTTATACTCAATGGCCAACAACCCTCCTCTCACTTTCCTAATCCTGCCACGGGTGAATTATATATATCCTCCATTTACTTAAATGGACCTACAAGGAAAACCCATATTCAAGTCTTCAGACTTGAGGCATTTATTACACCACCACACACAATGTTATCCCCGTCCATTGCCGTGGATGTTCCTAATATATCTGTAACACCTGTCCAGAGTATGCACCAAGAATCATGTAAAGCTTTGACTAGAGATTGTCACCAATCAATTGTTGCCCTGTTGCCTTTCATTGAATAGGTCTTTGCCAATCCGTTTAAGAGAAAAAAAGAAGAGAAGGGAAGGGGGGAGCTGTATCTGCAGTGTACTTTCATTAATAGTTTTTGGAAGAGAATATACCAAAGAATGAACCACACTATGTAACCAATCTTATTACAAAACAAACGACTATACTTTTTCCCCTGGATGCTTTCTTCTCAGCCTAGATGTAAAGCATAAAGCACGACCTTAGCTTTTGAATAATAAAGCATGAATCTTACTACTACCCACAAAAAAAAAAAAAAAAATCCACCTAAAACAAGGATCTGAATTTGGAGACAATCATTTGTTTTGCAAGAAATGACAGCTTTTCAGCATCCAGTTCAATGAAATCTATATGCATTGCAAGCCAATTGATCTTGATTAATTAGGAAAAAATGGACATCAGATGAAAATATGCTTAAGCAGAGGGTCTTGTCTTGCATTGTCTAGAATCCACCTCTAAGTGACTGACGAAACCAATTCTCCAATCTTTATGCGACAGATTAAGACCTTGACTTACCTGAACAGTCTGTTCATTGGTTTTAGAATGTGTGTCAAAACGATGAAGCATCAAGCCATCTGTCCATTTCTTCTTGTGAAGATTAAGTAGCATTTTTTCCTCAAGTTCATTCTTTCTGTAATTGATGGCAATTGAGTAATAGTGTCTGTTCAGCCCATGGATCAATATGCCTAGAAACATGAAGTCAACCCCATGAGATAAGATCAAAACTCAATAATCAAAAAGAATATTATCTGGTCAAAACTCACCTGGATGGACGGTTTGTTGAGATGTCCAAGGTTGGAGGTTGTCTACCTGGGTTCTTGGCCAAGCATCATGGATTGTGGGTTGATCAAACGGAAGGCATCAATCACAACCTTCCCTTTGACACTCTGGATGGGATCCACCACTACTGCAACCGCATGCTGATTTAAAGCCTCAAAACTCTGATTTTATAAGAACACAGCACAAGTAAAAAGCAGCCTTGTTAACAATTGGATCAAACTGGAAACCTATAAGCAATTATAGTCTAGCAAAAAAAGGACAAAAGAAACCAATCATATGATTATCAACCAAGAGTGAAAATATTTAAAATATCTTGAGGTACAACTCTCTGAGTGAATTTCCAAAGCCACAACCCTCAACTGGGGGTGAGCATGATTCCAGGGTAAAAATCAGGAATGGAAGAACAAGACTGGTCCAGGTTCTGGTGGAATACAGTCCAGTTCCCAGTCCCAGTTTTTGTTAACCTGTACTATG